>OX402544.1:25490799-27890799 GCA_948098915.1 Lampropteryx suffumata
GAACTTTTGAAATAAGTGCGAAGTTTACCTGTTCCTTTTCAAGCATATCTGCTTTTCTGAGTATTTTCATGGCGTAAACGTGTCCGGTGTCCTTTTTCTGCACGAGTCGAACCTCTCCGAATGCGCCTCGCCCTATCACCTGCAAAATAAAACTATTGAGTAACAAATTTAGTCACAACAGATTTAGTTAAAAGAGCTTATTAAAATAAATTAGGAATTAGGTTTTTCTTCGTTTTTGATAATACCTTGAGAGGTTCGAAGTCCTCCACGCCAAGTCTTGATCGCTTGAGCCTGAGGAACTCTGTTTCTTTCTGTGCATGTTGCTGTCTCTTTTCCTGTTTTTGGCCTTCTGTCAGACTCTCATCTTTGAGTGACTCCTCTAACTTCTCCAGCCTGTAAGTATAAACATTCGAAATGCTAGAATAATGTTTATGATGTTATTAGCTCTGCATTTTGCATAATTAACAACAGTTTCCGACCGGGATTTTACGTTAACAGAATATATATATATTTATTTTCCATAATACCTAGCACCGTCATTATATTTCTATTCTTATT
This sequence comes from Lampropteryx suffumata, assembly GCA_948098915.1. Lineage (NCBI taxonomy): Eukaryota > Metazoa > Arthropoda > Insecta > Lepidoptera > Geometridae > Lampropteryx > Lampropteryx suffumata. The sequence continues at coordinate 25,491,358 of OX402544.1, forward strand.
ATTAGCGCCTTCGAATTGAAGTCCAACCAAAACATCTGTACATATTATACAACAAAGTCCCCCCGGCAGGTCCGTCTGTCTGAACATAATCAAAAACTACCGAACGTATTTTCATAGGGTTTTCATAATCGACGGAGTGATTCATGAATTCACCTCAGCGAAGACGGAGCTGGTTGTTAGTATAGTATAAAAATAGGTCACCTTTGCTTCCTCTCAAGGTGCTGTGCGATGAGGTTGGTGTAGAAATTCTCTAGCGTGACCTTCGCTTTGGTGGCCTTGTCGAGCGTATGCCCGCTAAACCGAATGTTGTCCGTCCCTGTCATTTCCAGCACCCCTGAAATAGAATGAAACGTCAATATATAATTACATATGAACATATTGTTTTGGTACAATTGGAAAAAGTGCTGAAAATTTTAATACAGTACAAGAATTTCGGCTATGATGAATTTTGACAAACGAAAGCAGAAATCATGCACAGTTTCGTCTCCGAATCTGAGCCTTGGTTCCTTATTATGTTATTTTATCCTAAGTGCACTTTTAAACACAATATACCAAATAGAAAAGATTGTTTATTTGCACAAAACTTTAATAATTAGCGTAATCGACCGTTTCCACACACAACAGTTAAATAAATAAGCGAAGTGAAACGGCGGCTTATCAACAACAATAAATCAAACACAAATATTTTTGAATAAACAATACAATCGCCTCGCCAACAGTTCCAATAACTGCAATCGATAGGAACAATACGATGCGAAGTGATGAATACCGAGCCCGGGACGTGTTAACTGTTTACATTTAACGAGCATTATTGTTTTTGGGTTTTAGAGAGAAGAAATACACCTCAAGAAATCTGCATAAGGGTACTATCTTATTTTATGGATTTATTGGATTATTAACAAATTATTGTCAGATAACGTTCTCAAAGATGCATGCAATATGCGATTGCACTCAGTCGTCATCCGAAAGTATGTGCGTCCAAATACGAGTATATCGAATCCAGTTATATATAATAACAATAATAATAATACCGGACATTTTACACAGCATCATCTGGCCCCAAAATAAGCAGAGCTTGTGTTATGGGTACCACATGACTGATATACTACTTATATACCTACTTTTTTTTTGTAAATACATACATATTATACATAGAAACACCTAGACCCGAGACAAATACTTGCAGATCATACAAACATTTGTCCCGCGGCGGGAATCGAACCCACAACCTTTTGCGTCTCAGCCGGACCTAAGCCCACTGCTCCACAGAGGTCGTCATACTAGTCTAATAACAAAAAAGCCAATACCGCAAATGTTTTCAAAGTGATCCTTGTGATTGTATTTAATAAAAACATATTTGAACAAACAGACAGTATTTTGCTTGTCAACACAAAGAGTATAATACATAGTCCAGTAAAGTTTCCACAGTTACATTATTATAATACTATGCGAAAGTTTGGACTTAGAAATTTCCGGTAACACCCATTTGTTCTATAGGACTGTCATAGAACTTTTAAAACTTTTTTTATCCCTGTAGTTCAATTGGTAGGACTATTGAAACGAAAACTAGCCCATTTGTTCTATAGAACTAATACGATCTGGTAACTTCCATTAGTTCTATAGAACTGTTGGTCCATGGAACTTTAAAACTTTTTTGTCTTTGTAGTTCAATGGTAGAACCATTGAAACGAAAATTGTGCCATTAGTCCCATAGAAATAAGCGATTTAACTGTTTAAGACATTTTTGTCATAGTTGTTCTATGATGAGACTGTGTAATCAATCTCTTTGTTGCACTATGGGACCCTTTTATCTCAAATAGGTATAAGTATATAAAACAAATAATATATTGCCACTTGTCAAAAGTTCTATGACGTAACAGTCCTATAGAACAAATGGGAGTTACCGGAAATTTCTTACTCACGTCATAACAGCAGTACTGATTGTATATTCATTGTATTAGTTAGTATATGACCTGCAATAAGACAAAGGATATCTACTTTTATCCCGAAAAACGAGTTTATGGTAATAAAATCAGACGTCAAGTATGTACGAACGAAGCCGTCACGTTTTATGAATCAGCCAACAGCTAACGTTCTTATAAACGACTCTCAACTTGAACACTATCACTATTTGTCACTCTTACAAAAAGGGATGTCTCATTTTAAACAGTGATTAACTTTTGACAGGATTCTTCGTCTGTCATTTCATGGAGTAACATAGCTCTGCTAATTTAATATTTTTTACTCGTTTTATTGCATGTTTTATTCAGTAATCTTGGCGGAATTTTAATGAATAAATTGTGACTACAGGACGGGTATGGATAATTGAATTATATATGTATTGTGGTGCAATGTGATTTGAACGAGAAAATTCTAGACGCCATTCCGCGTGAAGTGTAGAATTGACAATTGACCATCGACTAAGACTCTAATAACAAACAAACTGACTATAAACTATAAACACTTGACATTGGCAAAATTGACATTAGTATGTCACAGGCCATTAACAAAGAAGAAGAAGAAGAACTTTTGACAGTAGTTCAGAGACGTTTCTAAGTAAGACCGCTAATGTTTAGGAAAATAGCGTAAGATTAAAACGAATATTTTCATATTTAAACAGCTTGCAAGTACAAACACCTGTCTTGTATTGCGCGATCCCAGCTCAACCTTGAGGGCTCTGTGGGATCCACATACCGTGAAATATGAACTCATAACACGCTGTTAAGTCGATTTCAAATAGGTATAACACAGAAAAAAAATAACTCCGAGATATGCAAGCGATACTACTAAATGGTATCACTTGCATCTTGCATATGTCTCGCAGTTACAATAAGATCTCGTAGTCAAAGATTCTGCTTGTCTGTCTGCTTTGATGTCTGTTTTGTTAAAGTTGTATGTTGCAAACTCAATTAACTCAATGATATTTTTATCATTTATTTTATTATCATTTTGTTATATTTTATTATACACCATTTCACCTACTTATGAAATCGGTGATTAGCTTATATGCAATTAAGCATTGTTGCGCATGTGTGTCTAAAGCTCGCAATCCTGATTATTATCATAATTAGCGATGATATTTTTGTTGCAAGATAATGAAAAACTCGTGCAGCTAAACGAATAAATCAACTAGCTTAGTTACTTTCAGATTACTTCTCAAGTCAGCAGAGATTGGTGCCGGCATCAACGTTTCTACGCTTTTTGAAGCCGTGTGCTTCATGCTTTTAACAGCCAAATTTTCAAAACATGCATTCAAATAATTAAAAACCGCGTAAAAATAATATCGAATATTTGAACTAGTTGGTTCATATGTGGTAAACTACTAATTAAAATATTGAAATGATATTTGAGTCACGCCTCCGGTTGTGAATCCCGTCCTTTTAAAAGTTGACAGATTATGGTAGAGGCCTTTGGAGGCGTATTAATGCTTTCAAGAGTTGGCCACAGAATCATACGAATTAGTAGTTATAGTATCACGCCGGGATATTATTATAGGATTTTTACCCCCAAACGCACGATCAGTAGCTGGAGCCATTAAATAAACCTTTTTAATATCTTTCTGGTAACCGTTCTGTGCTAAAACATCGATAGCGACAACGGTACGTTTTTATTTCTAGGCGCAACGAGTACGTCTTGTCACGGAATGAAAAACTACATTCTACCAATTACTGTAAATCATGAGGAATAAAGATTTTTAAACGGGTGGAACAGCTTTATGTTAGTATAAAATAAACGAAGATCGCGGTGTGTGTTCACGTGCAATCTAGTGTCATACCCGAAAAACGCTTCAAATGGTTGATGACAACCGAAAAGTGCGAGTATACTTTGTAATGACCAACCTTAAATGAAGCGGCGAAGTAATCAACTGCAAATGTCATGGTTAGTACGGTTACGGTACTGTGCATAATGCGCTATGGATTGCCTCTTGTAAGAATAAACATTGACGTTTGTATTACATAATCTAAAACTTAGTGCCTACTAAATAAACAGTGAACGCAGTTATTTTGTTTATGTCAATTGACCTCCCAGGGCGTTTTTTTTTATATCAATAAAATGTTACTTACTACTGTTGAGTAAAAAAGGTTCACGCACGCACGAGCGAGACAATAATACAGGTGGCGGCCATAATACGCTATATCTATTTGTTTATTTAATTTGTCGCGTCGACCGACAATTTGGTTTCAAACTATTCCAGTACATTGATGAAGTATGGAAACTCCAGACTAACTGGAAGTTCCTATGAGTTTTTTGGTACGAGTATTTCCCTAATCAATTTAGATATATTTTTTTAACCCTTGGTGTGTTTTACATTCAGTCTGAATGGCATGCATAGACTTATAAAGTTTGCGAAGTTTTTCCTTTACAAAGTCTAATTTAATAATGATTATTCATTTTATGCATTAGTACAATTAAACTAAAATAAAAATCATTGATCTTCTTTCATTCGATACTGGGTAGACTTTATTGTTAAAACGATTGCTACATTTTTTAGAAGTTATATTAATTTACGTGGTCAAACGTAGGTCTATCACTGATAAAAAAAACGTCGGCTTAGCCGGTTATGGACTTATCTGTTCCCAATTTCATTGAAATCGGCTTAGCCGTTTAACGAGAAAATTGAGTAAAAAAACAACTAAGCATTCACACAACACACCGCAGTCTGCAGGTGTGGTCGTAGGCAATCGAGGTTAGCCGCACGAAATTTCTGACGGTTTTTTAATGTAAACCATGACAGATATTGGCATGTGGCTATTTCATCAGATGCTCACACCAACTATGTTTTGCATAATATTGCAGTCATGTTAGGTGATCAAACGTCTTGAGAGAGTAAGGACCCGATTCTCACGGTATCTACAACAAGTACTAACTCTTACAAACTATGAATTACCGGAGCTTGTCCTTTTGAATTTTGGAAAACACCTTTTCAACTTCTGACACGTTCCCTCACTCATTACGAAATGTTGTGTTGAAATCGAGCGATAATTTGCGCGTAACACGATGATGTAGTCAGCAGTGTCGCAAGGGCACGGTGCGGTATCTACTGTTCATCCAAGAGCTAGCCTGAACTGGTTGCAGCTTACATCTCAATTAGCTGAGTATCGATTTATCTGCGGCGAAGCTTAGTTAAGAATTCTCGGAGAGATGAGTTTTGACTGTGATTTCACTACGTGGCCTCAAGCCCAAATTTTTAGACCTCATCGATAGTGTCATTTGTCTTCTTTCGTATGACACATTTACCTAATCACTCCGTTTTGGTCAGTGATAGTTTCTGATATTATAACCAGTGTTTTGAAAAGACTTAATACGCAAATAGTTAACCGTGAAATTTATAGACAGATTAGGCGCGAAACGCCTCATTTGGACGTTGTCGCAGCGCTCCCGCATTTAACCATTGCAAAATTAATTGCAGGGATTTTGGATACCAAAAATAGTCGATGATTACGCGTTATAAAAATGGCGTCAGCGATCAGTCAGCACGGTTCGAAATTGGCGATTTTAAAGCAATGACATCATTTATGGTACTGTTCACGTGCGCGGACAATAAAGCAATATTTTACGATTTGACGCGCAGCTAGCCGGTAGGAGCGCTTGACAATGCGCACTGTGCGAGCGATGCCCGGTTATTACTGCACAGCACGAGCTGTCTGTAACTCTGGCTTTACTGTGGCCTCGGTCACAGTAAGCGCGCGGCGCGGAGGCGGACGCGTAATGACAGCTTGTTCAAACTAAAGGTAGCTTAGGCCGCGCGCAGTAAAACTCTTCCGTTAAGTGAAAACGTCTGAACAATGTTTCCGTTAAGTGAAAACGTATGTACAGTATTTAGAGGTTACTTTATGAAGCACTGAATTCACGGTCAAAAGTTTCAACGCTACTTTACCGCATGTGAGTGTTTAACACTTTAAATAGACAATATTATTTTATACACAAGGATAAATATTGACGTCAGAGTATGTACTTTAAAAGTTGCGTCAGATAAAGGTCTCCAGTATAAATCAACTCAAAGGAAACAATAAAGCACGGTCCACAAAAAACTGATGAGGCACTGGAGCTTGTCCGTCATCCGACCAGCGGCGTGTCACCACAGGTCATGAAGAACAGCTAATATAATAGTAATAAAACGTTTATTTTGCGCCACATAAAGTTAAACTTAGGTTACGAAATAATAATCCTTACTAATATTATAAATGCGAAAGTAACTCTGTCTGTCTGTCACTTTTTCAAGCCTAAACCGCTGAGCCGAATGAATGAATTAATGAAAACACTTTATTGTACACCTTAAAACTAGCACTTAAACAATTTGACAACTAAGAATACCTAAAAATATAATATGAACAATGGGCGGTCTTATCGCTAAGGGTGCGATTTCTTTCAGACAACCTTTGGATGGAGGGGAGCCTAACTTGAATGGAAGATTGGAAGGCGATTTTGATGAATTTTGGTATAGAGATACATTGGACCTTGGAGAAGGACATAGGCTACTCGTTAGGTAGGTACCACGCGTGCGAAGCTGCGGGCAGCAGCTTGTTATTATATAAAGGACAGCAAAAAAGGACACCACTCAGCATAATTTCACAGTGGCGTATTCGCCATTACTATAATTACTATAATACAGAAGTAACTTTAACTGGGCAGTTCGAGTATAACTTTAAGGTACTATAGCCTTCGGCCACTATAGGAATGCATTGATGGAACTGCTGAAACCACTTGAACATTGGACAAAATTGGACTTAGGAATGTCTAATTAGTTCGCCAAAATCGCATTGTTCGCGTTAAGATTCTTAGAGACGCATCTGAACAGAATACGACTCAGGGCTGCATGCATACGTCCTGAGTACGCGTATTTAGACTGAACTGTGTGTTCAGCTTAGGCTATGGCGAGGAGTATTTTCCACTGCGCCACTGCGGTTTCCGTCCATCATGACCTTATGACCTTATGGACCTAATTCTGCTTACTAATCCTGGGTAACCGAATCATAATTTTTAAGTTGTAAACTGTCTACATAGAACCTAGTTTAAAGATACCCACTGCAAATATATATACCAAATCATTACATAGTATAAAACAAAGTCACAAAAGTCCGCAATGGTATATGTCTATCTCTTAGTCTATGTTATTCTCTTAGATAACGTTGTATATAAAGACATTCTGTAGTATATTTAGTATCATCATTGCACCCGTGCGAAGCCGGGGCGGGTCACTAGTTTAATATATAAAAGATAATCAACATTTGAGGGTTCATCGGTTCATCTCGAGATGGTTTGATTTTGAGTTAAATCGGTAACTGATGCAGAAGCCGCGCGAATGTCTACTTTGTAGCATGACGACTTATTTACCTATTACTTAGTATCAGCAGCTTTTACATCAAAAACAATATTTTTGTGATAGTCGAGTGAGCACGCCGCGCCACTAGCGCTTCAAGATGAGTTAAGGCAATTTCCTGACAAAATGACCTTAACGCGTTATAACGGCGCTTCTTTTATCAGAAATCAATCAAAATAAGGAATTGACTAAAAACTTCAACGGTTAATGTCTCAGCAAGCGAACGATAATCTTAGTGGCAACTTGGGCGATTTCAATTTGTATATTTGTTTGTTCGGCAATAATCGAACCGAAGATCCGATCTGCATGAAATGAAAATGAAATGACCTGGTAACTTATTGAACCTAATTGGACAAGTGGTCGTTAAGATATATATACCTGTAATCCCTATACCTATAGCCTGTACATGATTATTTAATGTTTTAGCAGGGAGTTACTAAATAGCGGCAAAAAAAGACTTTATTCATACAACAGTTCATTGGTTGGGGGTACCGTCTTAGGTCATACAAAGAACATGACCGAAGGGCTCCACTCCTAGTCGTATGACCTCGGTTCACGACGCACCTCGTGGCGATTACGGTTGTTTACCGAAGGTCTGATTAGCGGACCCGTCGCTATTACCCGTACATGCTAACACCTATGATAGTACATATTTTGTTAGATTTGGGCACTTACCATTCAAATTGTCTATTATTGTAATATGTTTTGTAGATTCATTCAAGTTGCATTTATGCTCCTATGCATTACAAATCGGCTTAATAAACGTGCTTTTTTGTAAAACTTTTTTATACAGCAGAGCCGGCAAACAGGCATACGACCCAACTGATGGTTGACTACCGTAACCTAAGGGCGCTTGCAAATACTGGTTTGGAGACAGAATATGTAGCACTGTGGTGGTGGTACCCACCAAGACAGAATATCGGAGAGGATAAAATGCTGTAGTTTTTTTAATGTCATCTATTTTGCTAGTAATATTTAGTTCCATATTATGCGAACCAAAAACTGGATTACAATATTGTTTTTGTTTTCAAGTCAGTTGGCGACACGCGTCACAGTTTACTGTTCACACCTTCAGATTGTATTATACCTAAGTTTATGTTTATCATGCGATATGACGCGTTGCTCGCGTTGCTAGAGATTGAGTAATTGCTAGACTATAGATTGAAGTAATCTCAGCCAATAAAGGATTGGGTTTGATGCATAAAAAATCGTTTACGCGTCGTGCGAGTAAATTATATAAATATAATTAAAATAAATATTGGTGAACCATGCAGACAACAAACATAATTTTGCCCCAAATGAGCATAGCTTGTATTATGGTGACCAGATGATTGATGGAATACTTAAATGTTTTGAAAGTTATTATGATATTTTATTGTAATAAAATATCATAATAACTTTCAACATTTCTTTTATTACAAGCAGACAGATCAAACATTTATATTCAACATAATAATAATAATAATGCCGGACATTTCACACAACATCATCTGGCCCCAAAGTAAGCAGAGCTTGTGTTATGGGTACCACATGACTGATATACTACTTATATACTTTTTTTTTTTTTTGTAAATACATACATATTATACATAGAAACACCCAGACCGGAGACAAATACTTGCAGATCATACAAACATTTGTCTCGCGGCGGGAATCGAACCCGCAACCTTTTGCGTCTCAGTCGGCCTTTAGCCCACTGCGTCACAGAGGTCGTCATACAAATGTTTTTCTGGGAATCGGACGTCAACCTGCATCGCGGAACCCAGAGTTCAAAAAAACCGAGTTGCAAGGCCAGTCACAGGACACTTATGTCTCAAATCTGGTATTAGGTTTTTATGGAGCTGAATAGTAACTAAACTGTATTTTAGTATTTACTTATAAAAAAACAAAAAATGTAATAAATATAGAATAAAACATAAGTATAGGAGAGTTTATAATTTGACTGATTTTATTTTATGTTTAAAATAATTAAGGGTAGAATAAAGCTAAGAAAACGGTAGAATTTTCTTAGATTTATGTGTTTTAGAGATAAGGCAAATATGTTATAAGTGATTTTATGAATGTAGAGTTCAAATTAGCTGAACATAAAAATGTATTCAAAGTTGTTGATAAGATACTCAATGTGTTAGGCTTTGATCAACTCAGTTTTTTGTTCCACATCAAGCGAGTAAGCCAAGTAGCTAGTTCACACAAGTTCGAATGAAGTGGAGGCGCAATAAAAAGAAGACTCACAAAACAAATAATAATTAGTTATACATTAAAAGCATAGTTACACACGCTTTTGTGTAGACAGGGGTCAGGTAGTTTGTTATCTTTTGAAGGTTAAATGGCTGAATGGATCTTGTTACCATAGAAGCCACGGTCAGTTGTTAGTATTATTATAAAGCCTAACCTGGAGGCTGGGGCGCTGGGGCCGGTGTGTCTGGGGCCACCGTAGTGCCCGGGTTGCTTTTCCCCCAAGACACGGCTCACACTGAGGACAAAACAAAATTAATGTTATTCGTTTCCCAATCCAAGTTACCAACATCTAAATTCCAAATTGCATTCAAATTTGGTCAGCCATCATGAACTGGTTGAATAACAATCATATCATCCAACATTTACACATAAATATGTAAAGCAGGATTTATGAACTACCAAGCAGGATATCAAACCCAGTTTATATAATGTGTATATAAACTGGGTTCGATTGATTTACAAAAACAAGATGCAAATTGATCCATGTTAAGTATCTATGCTAAGCTAACATTTCCATAATTGTAACAAATGGAAGCATAATGCTCGCACTTATTTCATCTGTGTATCTAGTCAGAGTGTGGTGTAATATGAGGGCATGTCAGAATATGAAAATATATACTCATGAACATACACTCATAGACATAATTAGAGCAACGGAATAGAATAAAGACAGATCGGAATTTTTTGCATGTATTATACAAATGTTAAAAATGATGTTTTGATGAATTAACCACTCAATCATCGCATTCAAAATGTGATTGTGTTATGACATTAGGGAAACTTATTGTTGAGTGATTGAGTACATTCAGTATAATACTCATACTGAATCTTTTTCCCTCTGAAGTTAGGTGCAAAGAAATCTTGCGCATGTATTGTTGTGCAGATAAATGTTGGCTACAGGTGTTTGAAGCCCGATACAGATCACAAAGAATAGTTTTTCAAATGTGTAGAGCCTGGGCCAGGTCCATGATACCTACCTATTTTTTATATAAACTACTCAACAATTACTTATTATATTCTTATTTTATAAATGCTTATTTTATTATGTAAGTCAATAAACATGAAACTCAATAATTACAGAAAACAGATAACTATAAAAATAATAACAAAAACGCTTAAAATGCACAACAAAATCTTTAACAAGGCTTTAAATAAAAAAACCAAAAAATGACTTCTGCGCAGCTGTTTGCAGCAATGTTCCGAGGTATAAAGATCCGGTGTGCGTAGTGTACTTGGTGTCACTCCCTCTAGCTGCCTGCAATCTTTTCGCATTCTTTTGATTCTTTCAGTTATCAAATAAAACTTGTGGTATTCGATTTCACTCTTCTTCCTGTACTCTTTTCAGATCTCCTGTTTGTTGGTTTGATCCCGTTGTTTTACTTGTTTGCCGAGCTTATACCAAACATGTTCGATGCGATTTAAGCCTGGCGAGTCGAAGATACTCCGAAACTATCGCTGCAGTGTGGGGTTGCACATTGTCCTGCATTAATTGAAAATCATCTCCGATGTATGGGGCATGACAATCCTTAATCCTTAAATCATTTATTAACCAGCACTAAAACAACACTTATGAGGCACTTATGAGGCATTTCGAACGTTTGTTCCATTATAGTAGTGCCAGCAGTGGTGCTTAGCAAATCTTCGTACAGCAAGTGTGTATTGTGATGTTTGGGCAACAACAGCCACAGCTCGGGCCACAGCATGATCCGCAGCAAGATCCGCAGCCGCCGCAAGGCCCGCAGCCACCGCAAGGTCCGCATCCACCACAAGGTCCGCAACACATCTTTAAATGTTCTTTGAATCTGTCTTCAGTGAAATGATAGGTTACTTTTCCGAAATTCAGTGCAGCGTAATCTTATAAAATGTCTAAAACATAGATATATTTTTGATTTTATTTTTATTTTGTTTTTTTTTTTTAATTCATGATTTTATTCACGTGTGATAATTTCAATTGAATGTGATCAAAAACAATCGGTTCTAAGATGTCATTTACGTACCGAGCCGTGTAACTCCGTACGTGCCCCTATGCAAATGCCGTCACATACCATCACTGACCTTCCACCATATGACTCTCTTCCGACAATGTTACACTGAATGTATCTTTCTCAGGGTCGTTTCCAAACATTGACCCTTTTTATCATGTGGCTTAGACAAAACCTAGACTCGTTGCTCGACAATATTTTCCCCTAGTCATCATCATTCCAATTTTAGTATGAGCGAGCAAAGTTAGCCCGAGCTACTCGACGCTCTGTGGTAAGTAATGGTCCTCTAAGTGGCAAGTACGGCATTATTCCAGCTTCTTTAAGTCTTCTTCTTACGGTTTTACTGCTAATTGTCACCTGTCGAACGTCCTGGAGCGTAGATCTGACTTCAGAAGAAGTCAAAATGCGATTTCTCAGAACACTGCTCGCCATAAATCGGTCGTCTATCGCTGATGTGACTCTCCTGCGACCTTGCCCTGCACGTCTCGTGTTTTCTCCAGTCTGCCGGTAACGTTTAACAATTCGAAAGATGACGGATTTGGAAACTCGCAATGGTTGAGCCACTTCTTTATAACTGCGACCATTTTCAATTAAGGTAACAGCTTTGGAAACCTGAGCTACGCTAAGATCCGGCATTGTGCCTTCAGGTATTTATTGGTGGGTAAGGACCACGATTGCGATACGTTTTTGTAAAAAAAACTTGAAAAATGACATATTTTATTAAATTAATATGCATACAAAAGACTATTGAAGTAATTATTTTTTCAAATTAAATATTTATGTATATGTGGCCAGTTTGTACTAAGAACTTTTGTACATATTTTAGTATTTTTCTTTGATCGATGAAGTGTTCCTCTAAATAAGTCTATGAGTGTATTTAGAGGAATACTTCATCTATCGAAAACAGTTTTTTTACAGTTATGTTTTGTGATTGTGTAGCTTAAACATCATTGAACAACTAAAGAGATAATGCCGGGTCTCAGCGACGCTCAGTATGGCGATTATGGAACTTTTGACACAATCAAAGTCAATCAGTTCCGATTAGCAAAAGACATTTTTAATGGATTGGTATTACGTACGTTCGGTTTTTGCCTCAGTTTCTATTTATATGACAGCATGTGTTACAATCAGCATCAAACTTCTGTAATACCGATTCGTAAATAGTTACTAAAAGCTTTTACTATCAATATTTTGATACTATCAGTTCCATAATCGCCTGGCAGGTCTCTAAACCTGTGACTTTAATTAAAAAAGGTAACAGTTTCCAAGTCTGTCATCTATCGCAATATTAAATATTACCGTAGATTCAAGAGTACACGAGACGTTCAGGCAAGGTCGCAAGAGAGCCACATCAGAGAGGGACAATCTATTTATGTTGAGCTGTGTCCTTACAAATCGCACTTTGATTTCTTCCGAGGTCAGAACTACGGTCCAGGAATATAGGCAAATGACAGTAATCACTAAAACCGCAAGAAGACGTAAAGAGGCTGGAATAGGGACGTACGTGCCAACCAGAGGTCCCTTACTACAGGTCATCAAGTAGCTTGGGCCAAATTTGCTCTCTCATACTGAAACTGGGATGATGATTCTTTGGGGAAAACTACTGTTCACTAACGAATCCCGATTTTATCTTAAACCAGACGATAGAAAGCCCAAATTGTGATTAAATAACGAAGCGAAAAATGATCGCAACATTGTCGGAAGAGAGCCATATAGTGGAGTGTCACAAATTTTATGATATAGTATTTGCATTAGGCATTATGGAAAATGGGTCTCTGAATACAGCATGGTACATAACTGACATTTCAGAAGCCATTGTGATGCACTTTGCCTCGGTTTTTGTATAATGCAAGATCACACACTACAACAATAGTTTTGGGGTATATTCTGGAGGTTGAAATCAATGTTTACGTAAACCTGATTGAATATGTTAGGGATATGCTTGGAAAATAGCCTAAACAGTGAAATCAAGCACCAGCACACATAATAGATCACAAAAGCGCACTAAAAGAAGAGTGGAATGAAATGCCACAAAATTTTATTGATGGTTTGTTAAAAATTATGCCAAGAAAAATGGTTTTAAGTGGTAAATGAGTTAACACTAAGAACTGATTGTACCCAAATATATGACAAAAAGACCCCATACTGTCATAACATTTACATTTTCAGGCTAAAAGAAAATAGGGTTAAATTATCTGGAACATCATTTTATATTATTTCTGTTGATAATTATTTTTTAAGTTTAGTAAGTGTTTTGTTGATAATGGTGGCAATTTGGTTGATTCATTTCTAAAATTAGGAATTGTCTGAAATATATTTTAGTTAGTCATAGCATTTGTAAAATCTATTTGGTTGGTACCATCTAACTAAATTAGGAATGCTTAATTAAATTAGATAAAATTAAACTAGGAAAGGTGGTACCAGCAGAATACCAAAGTTTCATTTGACAGTTCTAAACCTAATTTTAGCTAAATTTAGTTAGGTTGGTGCCAACAGAATTAAGGCCAATATCAACAATATTAAATACAATAAACACAAATAAAATAATTTTGATCCCGATTTGTCTCTTTTCTGTTGCCTTCCTCTAAATAAGTCCATAAGTGTAGTTAACTAACTAAGCTGTTAACAGCAACTTCATAGTTTTTGTAGTATCTATGTTAAGTGAAATAGTTGCTCAAGGAACTATGTCTTAAAAATGGAGTTAATTCATGGAAAATAATTATTAATTTACATCTATATATATAAAAATGTTATGTTGGTTTGTGTACGCTTCAAAAACTCAAAAAGGTCTTCACCGATCAAGCTGAAATTTTAGTATGATATATAATCCGCATCAAGGATTGTTCTTATCTTTTTTTGTGCCACAGCGAAGCTTGGCGGGGTACAGCTAGTTTCATAATAAAAATGTTGGTTTTAACTGCTGTAATAATGTAATAATAATCAGCAATATGTTTTAAATTGATTAGGAATGTTCAGGTTAACAACATAGAAAACAATGTAATTAGCTATTGACTACGTTTAATTTGCACTATGGATCACAAGCATTACCTTGCTCACTGTGAACAAACACACCTAACAATCATTAGTTTGCCATAATTTGCATATAAAACTTATATACCATCAGGCATAGATATTTTTGGCACAATCAATCTGCATGCACACTTAATTGTATCTCTAGACAGCAATCAGTAGGTACCCAGGAGATGTCTACAAATTGAAAGACTTCTCAGTTTTCATTGAGCAAATGAAGAAACAATTTGAGGTAAGTGTGATCAAGGACAGTCGCAATCACAACGGACAGTTTATTCTCTCTCAATTACAACCATCAATTGAGTCACGAATCTACAAGTATGTATTGTTGCTCTCACCAATAAGAAGAGTAAGAGTTGGCAATTGCGATATAACCACCTGTTTTGGCACATTAGACAGAGCCAGAGCATCAGCAGTTCAAGCGCGAATCCATCATTATCACAACACTCGTCTCTAGTGCTCGCTTTAAATAGATACGCGTGATAGATAGATAATCAAACAGGAGGCGACGGCGACGACGGCGCACCATTGCATGGAATAAAACCCATCGTCGTGCGTCACAGGATGATGCCGCCGCGCCGTTGTCTCACTGATCCGATACACGTACCTTGACTAGTACAGTGACCCGAAAATTCTCGCTCGCACGCCAGTCACCCGATATCACTAATATATAAACAGCATGAAAACAATATTTTTTCTCAATACGATGACTAAAATCGATAATAATGTAACGAAATTAACTCAATGGAGCGACTGCACAGAGCGCTGGACGGATTTCTGGTGCTGGTTCAGCGATTGCGGTCGTCACACTTTAGCACAAAACACCTTAAATAAAAGAATTACGAAAGCGAAATAACGGGAATTTTCGTGGTTCCGACCGAAATTGCACAAAGAAAGATGTCAGATAGAACAGACAAAAACAGAGAAACAGAAAGATCACATCACAGTACCACAAATAATATTAAAAACCACAGATGATTAACACTTACACACAGAACAGATTATAAATAATAGGAGCACTACACTACACCATGTACGTGGTCCGCTATGTTATTTACAAATATATATAAGTTGTATATCAGTCATGTGGTACCTACCCAAAACACAAAGCCTGCTTACTTTGGGGCCAGATGATGCTGTGTGAAATGTCCGGTATTATTATTATTATTATCCTGACTTCCTGATTCATATATAGTTTCATAGCTAAATCAAGGTTGACAATGTAAATTTTGACTCTAAATAGCACCCGTTTGAAGACGGGGCGTGTCGCTAGTAAGTTTTATGCTAATTTTCAAGAAAATTTCATTCCGCGTCCAAAAGCCCCTATATAAATTTGAGCACATAGGATGTTCAAATTTGTGCAATTGTGTTTTCATTATAGCGCAGTTTTTTAATTTTAGTTTATTAACTTTTACTAAATGTATTAAAGATTATAAATAAAATGTTTAAAATATGTAAGTTCAAGGAATATGATATTTTCATACAAACGTTATCATTATCACCCCTTTTCACCGAATTATATTAGAAGTTCCATGAAATAGCTCCTGACTAAGACAGCTCCATCATCATAATCAACTCGCTGTTACCTTAATATAACAGCACTGTTCACTGTTCACTGTCGAACACAGCAATTATGCATTTTTGTCTTACAAGCAAATATGCACAATAAGCTGTAACGGATAGATTACAGCTTTATGTACGAAAAGCCCTAAATTTTAAAAATGAAATGTTTTTCTAATCAAATTAGTATTTTATTTGCATATATAAACACCATGTTAAGTTTTAAATTCAACAAAAACAAAACTTCCATACATTTTTACAAAAAAAAACATTTTTTTTCATTTTTTCATTACCAGACCACTCAAAAATCACTACCAAATACACACTTTCTATTTACGTTAGGTAGTACAAAGTATTGAACCTACTTTGTACTACCTAACGTAAATAGAAAGTGTTAAACAGAAACATTAATATGCAAAAACTACAATACATTTACAATAGATTCGAGATAAAATAATCACCTATTACCATACAAAAACCTTTAGAAATTCATCAATCAAAACTTTAAAAAACACGCAATTTTCTATGATAACAGTGCCAAGGATCAACAAACTGATATACTACTTATATACTTTTTTTTTGTAAATACGTACATATTATACATAGAAACACCCAGACTCGAGACAAATACTTGCAGATCATACAAACATTCGTCCCGCGGCGGGAATCGAACCCGCAACCTTTTGCGTCTCAGCCGGACCTAAGCCCACTGCGCCACAGAGGTCGTCGTAGGATAAAGTCTCTTTTGTTACGAGTATGTGAACCACATAACTGATGGTTCTTATATACTTTTTTTCCGTAGTCCAACATCCGACGCCTGTTTGTCTGTCCCATAGACAATGAATCCGTCTTAGAGCACTAGAGCTCACATGCATAATATCTAGCCATATCTTTATGTCAATTTGCGCTGTCATACGTATATATTAGTGGCTCGTGGTAAAGTTATGAAATACTATAAAAAAAAAATGGTTTTTATGGTACTTTCCCCAATCGTTTGGTTTCCGGTTTTTTTATCGTTTTATCAAATGCTCGTGTGATTCGTATTTAGATTGGACATGGTTAATTTGGACCGAGTCCAATGTGCCCACTCATACTGGCTAAACAGCTGTTGTACCCCCCCGTACATTAAAGTTTTCAATATAGTATATAAATATAATAATATATATTACCTACTTGTTGTTGCTCGCGACTTCGTCTGCATTTTTTTAAAAGGAATTGTAGCTTAAATCCTTCCCCAGAATGCAATTTATCTCCTTGCCAAATTGTATTGATAAGTTTCAAACCAATCACACCCACCACCCATTCAAAAGTTTTCATACAAACATTCACACCCCATTTTACTCCTTTATAAAAGTTATTTTGCAAAATCCTGAAACAAGGGTCCATTTATTTTGTATTTTATTCATTCATATCAAGTTTCAAGCAAATTGAAACACGCGTTAAAAAGTTTCATACATTCGTTTTCATCCCATTTCACCCTCTTAGGAATTGCAATTCAAAAAATCCTGCCTTAGTGGGTGGTTCTGCTGTAATAAGAAGCTACCTTCCAAATTTCAGCTTTAAGCTTCAGCGGTTTCGGCTCGGCGATGATGAATCAGTCAGTCAGTCAGGTTAAGCTCTTTTAAAGGTATAGATAAAGTTATAAGAAAAAATATCATGGCTATTACTAAATTTTGAGTACCTAACAGCCTGAATTGTAAACAAAAAATATCATGAAAGCTAGATGGTTCGAAAATACTAAATTGTATGTTATATGAAAAAAATACAAATTATTTAAAATAAAGCGCGCGTACTAATTCGTTAGCAGGTCAGCGAGTTTATACACACCTAATATTAGTAAGATAGGGATGTCGGGTGGGGACGCGTCGCCTCCAGGAACATGCGCAGTAGGATCGTATCGATTTGCTGAATCGTGTCGTGATAACGAGTGCTGATCATCTTTGTATTTGTAATAAAATCATAATAGCTGATATAAAGCCGTCCCCATACAATATTTTACTAGCTTTTCATCACAGATCAATTGAATCATTTTACATCATCTGCGACATAGTTTGGTGTTGAGTTTAACTGTGTGTGCATTAATACGCGACCTGAATTCCCAATATGGATGCTTCGCAGGAGAAAATAATTTCTTCGTAAACTGTTGCTGAATTCTGCTGAATATTAGACTTCACGGAAGGTAAGATACCTTTTTATTTATTGTATACCTACAAATTTTGCCTATAGGCAAACATATTACATACCTATGTTCAACTATGTACCTATGTAAATGATCATACACGACGTGTAATGTTGCTCAACACATTGTAGCACTTTTATTATAATTTAAGTTAATAAATTTGATTCCATTAAGCGTCGTCTAGCACTACCTTGTTCTAACGACAAAATTATTGCTATTTTGCAGCCGCACTTCACCAAGCTGTTGCCCGTGCAAGTTTCGCCTCAGCTCAACTGCAGCCCGCGCCTGAACTGCCGCTCTTGATGCAAATTGCTTCAAACTATAATCCATAACGGACACAGAAATATTGTCACAAGTCATACAAAACCCCATATTTGTTAAAAATGAATCGAAGAATGCATCCATTGCCGAACTCTGATATTCCATTTTCATATCCGAACACAATAGTTTACATTGACCACGTAAAAGCCACGGATATGGGGAAACCTATTTATTTTGTTATATTTGCAGATAAATATTTTACAACGGCTGATTTACCCCATATCGTAGCTTATCATCATTTTACAACCGCTAGTTTAATAAGAATATTTTCAATTTTTTTCCATAGTTACGAACCTCCTGTTTCTATTGTATTTCAAGAATTTTTATTGCATTCTGAATTTCATTCTTCCGAGTTCATGTCATTCTTAGCTACGTACTACAATGTGCCAAAATGGGCTTATAATTTGACAAATATTCTTGACGAACTAAATGAAAAGCTAAATTATTCTGTGAGCATAGAAGAAACAAAGCGAAAACCATTGTGTGTGACTTTGAAAAATAGATCTTTACCATTTCCTTCAGATGGAAACCAGAACGTGGTTAAGGTTAAAGAATATATTGCGAATCTAAAATCATTGCTTTCAAAAGAGTCTCATATTCCTTGGTCCTTAAGGCTGCCGAAACTTTTATATGAAAAACGCACGCAATTGATGTCTGGACGCTACAATTACAATGAGGTCAAAGTCCGAGGTGTAAGTACTCAGACTTTGGTTCGTAATTCTGAGAAGGGTACACAGACTAATGAAAGTTATGAAAATAGAATGACATTGGCGTGTGGACACAACAATAACACCGAAGACGAAGTCCGAGGTGTAGCAATGAGTACTCAGACTTTGAATTGTTACGTTGACATGGGTACACAGACAAATTCCCAGATTGTTTCCCATCACAACCGAGCGCAGAGCTCACATCAAAGTTTGGGTTCGGATCGAAACGCAAAAACCCGGCAACTCGTCCTGCGTGTGTGTAAAATAAAGATCAATACAACAAACAAGATAATCGAAAATAAAAAGACGATCGAGTCTAAAAAAACATTCGGACTTAAAAGGACGAATGTCTCAAAATACGACCAAATTGTTGATAACACGCGCACGTTTGAATGTCTGGTCCGCACCCGGCAATTCCACCCGCGTGCATGTAAAATGAAGATACGATATACCTACGCTTAAAAAGTGAGTTGATAAATATATCAACTCACTTTTTAGGCTTACGCTTGTACTTAGCTTCAAACGTGCGCTTGTTGTCAACAATTTGGTCTGATTTAGACACATTCGTCCTTTTACGTCCGAATGTTTTTAGTCTCGGTTGTCTTTTTAGACTTTCATCTTTTTATATTCGATCATCTTGTTGTGTACCCTTTTCAGAATTACAAATCAAAGTAGAATAGAATAGAGTTTTGTCAAAATCTTCACTGTGAATACACTTATTTTTATATAATTATAATTATAAGATAGGTAATCATTATAAAGATGCATTTGCATTTGCGATTGCAGATGCGTGCATATTACATGCACGCGGGTGGAATTGCCGGGTGTGGACCAGACATTCAAACGTGCACTTGTTATCAACAATTTGGTCGGATTTGGACACATTCATCGTATTAAGTACCCGAATGTTTTTAGACTCGGTTGTCTTTTTAGACTTTCATCTTTTTATATTCGATCATCTTGTTGTGTACCCTTTTCAGAATTACAAATCAAAGTAGAATAGAATAGAATTTTGTCAAAATCTTCATTGTGAATACACTTATTTTTATATGCCGTCGTCAGCAAATAAAACTAAGTCAAAATTGCTGTCCTTACAAACTATTGGCCAGTGTGGGAGGGAAGTGTTAGCAACTGCTACAGCAGTCAAAAAGCCCTTAATAATTTTAGAAAATAAATAAATATGAAACTAAAAATATTTGACATTGTCACTTAAATTACCCTCAGGCGAAAAATAATTTTCACAACACTGTTTTTTTATATTATGAAATATAAATATTTATTGCACTTATGTTGTTACAGTAAGATGGTGATACATTTTTTAGTCTCTAACATAAACCCTGTTAGGGCACAGCAATACTTAACTAGGGGCGCTATTACTATATTTTAATAACTAATTAACTACTAACTTAACTATAATGTATTACAACTATTAGTGTAAATACTACAATTTTGATAAGTTGAACCTAAACAAATCAAAGTTATTTCTTTTAACATATCTGAAACATATGATAGACATATCAATAATGTATCTTATAATATATAAAAACGAATGTAACTAAGTAAATATAATTTACAGATAAAAATCTAAGAGTTTAAGAATTCTTGTAATGAATAAAAACAGTTTTCAGTCAAGTATTTTTTCAAAATATTTATGGATTTTTTGGCATTTTTTTCATGTTTGATGCTATCAGGAATTTTATTATATTTTTACACACATTGCATATGGTCCAGAATTTATTATTTGTAATGTTGAGTTAGGTCGGGCTACCCTATTTCGTGGCCTAAGGTTTTCGGGTCGTGAGTATTGTGGGAACAGGTTTATATTATTTCTTACAAAATTACAAACTTCATATATATAAATACAACTAAATGTTAAAATGTTTTCGTTTTTAAAAATGTGGTCTACAGCTTTCCATTACGTCTAAGTTTAGAATTATTCTTATACATCTCTTTTGCAATAAAAATAAATTATTTACGTCAGTGCCGTTACCCCAAAGTACTATGCTGTAGTGAAGCCAGGCATGAGCATAAGCATAATATGCACAGATTGCAGTTATTTTATTTGTGTGTTTTTTTAGCTCATTTAATGCATATGTAAATCTTGATAATTTTAATGAAACTTTATTAATAATGATCTTTCCAATTTATACTACAATCTATACTTATTCCTATTTATTTTATTTTGTTATGTAATTTTTGGAAAACTTACAGCTAACACAGTATTAATTTAATAACCAATTGGTTATAAATGTACTAAAAGACTCGATCGGTTCTTATAAATCCAATTCGTGCGACACACTACTAAAGTCAAGCCGCCGCTTCTTTTAGAACATCCAATGACGTCTGTTGCGGACAATAAGGATGGTCTTGGGACGTCCCGGGATAAGGCAAAGCCTTCTACGCTTCCTGCAGGAAGGTATAGTATGGCCGATGCCAAGGCCAAGCGCGCCTTGAAATGATTTTGATCGTGGCACCTTTTGCTTCCCGGTCCTCTGTTTTGTTTATTTCTGTGTACTACATAATTTTGCAGTATTGCACTGTATATCTTTTGTTTTCTGACTTTGGGGTAGAATATTCTTTCGAGTAATTTTAATTATAAAAAATGTAAACAAGCTCTTTTTACTAGTTAACAATACGTCAAAGTCAAACTTCTGTAATTTCACGTGACACTGACATTTGCGTATATATTTTTCGTTCAAAAATGTTCCATTCTATTGATTCAGATAATATTATGTTTGATTGTGAGGACTTTATGAGGAACAACCAAGTATTTATATCTAATGTTTATTTTTATTTATTTATTTTTGTGTTAATGTTAATTTAAGTAGCCTAGTTTGTAGTGTTTCTCTTTCAGCGAACTGATTGGCTGTGTGAGACTGGTTGACTGTGTGACTGTTTTTGTTTTAGTTAGCACCTATTAATATTAGAATAAGGTAGGTATTTATTTTATACATTATTTTATTGTTAGATATTTATTAGTATTTATGTCGTATATATTTGATGATAGTTTTTTTCATTCTCTTCATCTTGCTCTTCTGACAAAGACTTTGCCAGTGCCTGTAGCGATGACTCTCTACATCTTCGTGACCATCTTGAATCTTCTTTTGCGGGTTATACTAGTAATTTAAATATTGTCCATGTAAATGCTCAGAGCATTCCAGTTCCAGCACACTTTGATGATTTTCACTCCTCTTTCAATTATAAGCTGATTGATGCAATACTAGTTTCCGAGTCATTTTTAAATCTGAAATGCCATCCACTCAATACCCTCTCCCCGGCTATAAACTCATCAGAAATGATAGAGTTGGTAAGGGAGGTGGTGGCGTGGCAATCTACCTTCGAGCTGACTTCCCATCCAAAATTGTAGATCATTCTCCTATGCAGTTTTCTAACTCTGCTGAACACCTTTTTGTGGAAATCATAGTAAACCACACCATGGTTCTGCTAGGGTTATTCTATCCCCCTTCTTGCCATATAGATTACTCTTCTTCTCTACAAACGAAACATGAATTTCTTACTCCTCTGTATGATCACACACACCTTCTTGGGGATTTTAATACGTGCTTGATAAAGTGTGATTCACGTAGTAAGAAACTCACTTCTTTAGTAACCTCTGTCAACTTGCACATTCTTCCGCTATCTGCTACTCACCATGCTCCTCTTTCCACTCCCTCTCTTCTATATCTAATTATTGCTTCTGACCCTGACCGTGTGGCTACATATGGTCAATTGGATGCTTCATTTTCCTATCATGACCTTGTGTACCTATCCTATAAAATCCGTTGTCCTAAACCTAAGCCTAAATTCTTTTTACTCCGCAATTTCAAAGATATTGATCATGATCGCTTGAAACAGGATGCGGATGGTATTGATTGGTCGCCTGTCATTGATGCGGTTTGTATTTATGACAAGGCCTCTGCCTTCAATTCAATTGTGCTTAATCTCAATGTGATTAAATGTGATATTCACGCACCGCTCAAACGTGTTAAAGTTAAGCATCCACCTGCTCCCTGGTTGACTAAATCTATTAAATGTCTAAGCGAAATAAAGCAAAGAGACTCTATAAGCTGACTCTTACTGACAAAAACCTGGCTACCTACAAAAAGCTTCGCAACCGCTGCTCCAAGATGTGCAGGGACGCAAAAAGACACCACATACACAACTCGATTCAAAACTGTAGTCCTCCCCTTATGTGGAAATTTCTGAACTCTTTGGGCATTGGAAAAGACTCCACTGTAACCCCTATTTCTACACAAACAACAAAGCTCTCTACTATCGATCACTTATCTCGCCTATCTAAACCCAATTGTCCTGGTTTCTGCTTTGCGGAGGTTTCCGAGGGGGATGTATTAAAATTAATTCAATCCATTTCCACTAAAGCTATTAGTGTGGATGGTATTCATGCCCATATGCTAAAAAGCCTGTCGTCCGAGCTCGTTTCAGCAATCGCTCACATTATCAACTTTTCCCTTGAAACCGGGATGATTCTCATACCCGTCCACGTGGAAAAAAGCTTTTGTTATTCCCCTACCTAAAACCTCTAACCCCTCCACTGCATCCCAATTTAGACCTATATCCATCTTACTTATTTTATCTAAAATCCTGGAGCAGGTTGTTCACAAATAGCTTTCTCTCCTCCTTTACAAAAATAAACTCCTCAGTCCTTTTCAATCTGGCTTCCGCCCGGGCCACAGTACCGTCAGTACCCTGATCAAGGTATCTGATGATATTCGGTGGGCAATGGATAACCAGCTTCTTACTTTCTTAGTGCTTCTTGATTTTAGCAGTGCGTTTAATTCGGTTGACTATGACATTCTTCTCTCCATACTTTCCTCTCTTAATGTTTCCTCCGAGACAATCTCTTGGTTCGATTCATATCTTTCAGGCCGTTCAAAGTGTGTACGCTCTGAAGAGTCATTCTCTGACTGGTGTGATATCACTGAGGGCGTGCCTCAAGGTGGTGTTCTTTCACCTCTCCTCTTCTCAGTTTTCATTAATGGCATCACTCAAGTCATTTCTTCTAATCATCATCTTTATGCTGATGACTTGAAAATGTATAACCATTTTAAAGTTAGTGAGTTGTCTGTTGGTATTAATCAAATAAACGCTGACTTGAATAGTGTATCTACACATGGGCGAAGGCTTTTGGCCTTCTGGTCAATCCATCCAAGTCTCAGGCGTTAATTTTTGGAAGCTCTTATATGCTGAGTTTCATACATAAATCTAACCTGCATCCTCTTGTGTACGCTAACTCTCTCATTTGTTTCACAGCTAACGCTAAGAACCTGGGTATCATTTTCGATTCTCAGTTGTCTTGGGTAAACCACATCAATGAAATCAGTAAAAGAGTCCATTTTTCATTCCAGTCCCTTAAGCGATTCCAGAAATTTCTACCTCATGAGACCAAAGTCATTCTAGCTCAAACTTTGTTACTTCGTCTTATAGATTATGCCGACTGCTGTTTCATTGACGCCACGGAGGAGTACCTTAATAAACTGGAACGTCTTCAGAACTTGTGCATCCGATTTATATTTGGACTGCGGAAGTTTGACCACGTTTCAATGCTCAGAGCCCAATTAAAATGGCTACCCATTCGTCGGCGCTGAGATCTGCATGTCGTATCTCTTCTTTTTAATATTCTCAACAATATAATAATATTCTCTCTCCTTCTTATCTCTATGAGCGTTTCGATTTCCTTGTTCTCCGTGGTGAGTCCTGCAGAACTGCAAAATCTCTTCTTAAAATACCTGCCCACTCTTCTAGTCGCTATGGTGATTCATTAACGGTCCACTCTGTGAAGTTGAGGAATTCACTCCCTCACGTTATCCGCGCTAGTCCCTCGCTTGGCATTTTCAAGCGTAAAGTCAAAGAGCACTATCTCTCCCTGTAAGTATTTAGTTATATATTTGTGTACTATTTTATGTAAGTTTAATATATTTAGGTAGATATATATGTATATATACATATATAATAATTATTAATTTTTATATATTATATAATATATTTAGCAATAATGTTTATTTTCCAAGGTTTGCTGGAAGAGAACTCTTTTTAGGGTTAAGCTCGCCTGTGTTCATGCCATTATTGATTAAGTTTAGATTATGTTTTTTGTGTAAAATAAAGAATAAAGAATAAAGAAGGGCTTGGGTACTTTTCAAACCCGGTCTAAGCACAAGTTTATGTTACTAAGGATGGTGGTCAAACGCTTAGTTTATTATTAGAGGGTTATCTTTGTAACTACTCATCTGATTCTAAAACTATATTCACTGATAGATTATAATAATTCTAATTCATTTATAAAAGCAGACACATCATAAGTCCATTTACTGTTAGTAAGTAATGTAAGTCTTATTTCTAGGTTAGTGTTACATATTACATATTATTAATTCATAAAACGCGCGGACGAAGTCGTGAGAGGGACAGGTAGTTACATTTATAAAGGAGAAGTCGTCACTGACTCACTCACTTATCACGAAACCTCCGAAACTACTAGGGTTACAGGTTTTAAATTCGGCACGAGCATTTTTTGAGGAGTGTAGGTGCTTATTAAGACCGGATTTTACAAAAGTCTAACCCTGAGAGGGTGAAAAAGGGAAAAACTTTGTATGAGAAATCGTATTAATTAAACTTACAATTCTGAAACTGCGCTATGATGCAAATGATTATTCATCTGTAATATATTTTTATTATATATTTTAAGGGTGCAATTCGAGTCTAAAATTGGTATGGGTTTATTAAACACGATTTCGATGGATACTTTTTCCTTAAAACTTGGTTTGTAGACCTTAAATACAACTTAAATAAACACACTCGTAAGGGTTTTCCAGAAACCTTCTTAAAATGGGATGCAATGGGGTTTAATTTGTATAGAGACGTAATGCGTGATGCGATTTGCTTGAAATATGTTTGGAGATTATATTAATGCGTGGCGCGCTTTGCTTGAGCTTAGTTTATGTACCTTAAATACAAAAATAACATACGCCTGTATCGTCTAATAATTGGCGGGAGATTGAGGTAACATACATACTGTTGCGCCCGATACATAGCTCCATCTGTTGGCAGGCGGACGCATTAAATATTCACCTACAACGCCATCTGGTATCGAGTAGATGCAAACTACAAAGTACACGTATCGAATGCATATGAGTGAACGAGATAGCAATATCTCTCTATTGCAAGCGATCATTTGAGCGCGTTCCGGTTCGTTCTCGAACGTTCGAGTTGCGTCGCGTACGCGACGCACTCGACGCTCGTATAAATACGGCGGTGGTTTGCAGATGCAGTCAGTCTATTTTCGGCTAAGCAAGTGATACAAGTGCGATAGTTTCGAAGTGTTATTGGTTGTATTATAGTGTTGTGACTCTTATAGTGTTCTATTGGAAAGTTTAATAGTAGAATCAGTGGATTAAGTTCTCTGTGTAGTAACTTTGAAATTAAAGTTATTATTTGGTAAAATCAAGCGGTTTCATAATTTATCAGTACCCGGCTCGTAACAATACAAAAAACTAATACACTTACCTACTTAATATACTTTTTATACAAAAAAAATAAATATAAGAAATAATACTGCCGCATTGATAAGTCTAGATTTTTTGTAAGCCTGTTAAAAAAAAGCTCGCTTTGCTCTCTATAGCTAGGTATGTCTTAGGTATGTATGTATAAAAAAACGCTTCGTTCGTTAGTTACTTTAACTTTTTACACAATTTTGGATAACTCTTTGTAGATGGTCAGAATTCGCTTCGCTCTTTAGATACGTACAGTATTGTACACAATACTCAACTGTTCGCTTTTTCAATTTAAAATTTAAAATCTTGGGAACTTAGATTGAATGGTAATAATAACAGATCGCCTCATGCGGTTTGCTATAAGACTAAACTGTCCCCGTCACAGAACAACTGCCTTTCGTGGCAGCTTTAAGTAATGCTGGAACAATCTGCCCCTGCCTATCAGAAAATCATTGTCAATTTGGTATTTTAAAAGTTCCTTAAAAACACCTGTTAATATATAAAAAAATGCATATAGGTTGTTCTAGACTTCAGTTTGATTTAAGTGCCTAGTCTTTAGACTTTTGTAGGTATTTATAAGTATATTCTTTTGTTATGCTCTAATATTTTTGTTTTTTTTTCTGTTGTATTTACATAATTATATATATTTTAGTTTTTACAGCGTTACAGCGCTTATTGTAAATAGACATAAATTGCAATTGCAAACAGTGCCGATGCGCATACTAACGCGGCGCGGTGTCACGGAAGACCAGCGTTAGAAAAGCGTTCTAAACGCTATTTTTACACATGCTGAGTGAAGACCAATTTTGCTGTCAATTTACTTGTTAGTTCATAAGTACTTATACGATATAAGACATGAAATAAACTTTTCCTTCTTTCTTTCTAATATCATAGTAATAATAAGCACGTTGTTTGCGTTGGTAATTTCTAGTAGGTAATAAGATATATTACCAGAAATAGTTGTTGGTGGTGGTGAGTTGGTGGTGGTGAGACAATGTCGTTGGAAACAGCTTGTAGTTCAATATAACTTGTTTCCATAAATAAACTCATATTAGCCATGTCTTACAAATAGCAATATTGTGCGATTGCGGAACATGAGTAGCCGTTATTTAAGATTAATTTCTTTATTGAAACAGATTATACCTACTGATACTATAGTGTACTACTTAGAGCCAGCTGATTGGTTTCAATTCTCGTGTAAACTGTTTCGGAATGACTTGCAGGCCGAGCACGAATGCTATTATGGCACTGAACTTTGCCAGCAACGTTCTGGACCCCATATTCCCGGATTGTCCTATAGACCCGCTATGCATGAAACTCATTGCTGCCGTTACTATATGTAAGTTATTAAGGAAATATATAAACTAAGCATATTAAGTAAGAATGGAGTTCTTAATGGACCACCTCTGTGGCGCAGTTGGCCAAGGTCCGGCTGAGACGCAGAAGGTCCCGCCACGAGACAAATGTTTGTATGATCTGCAAGTATTTGTCTCGGGTCTGGGTGTTTTTATGTATAATATATGTATGTGTTTTAAAAATAATATGTATATAAGTAGTAGGGTAAACCCCCCATATATTGGCACTTTAAGCGCTGTGAGAAACAAAAATAATGTGAAAATCAAAATCTTTTAATGTGGTGAGTCTAAAAATACGTTCAGACTTTTAAAATATTATTAGAGTACGTTTTTTAACTTCTAAAGTCGGGGTATATAAACTCACATTATGATATTTTGTTTTTTTTTGCGTAACGTGCATTATCACCATTTATTGGCATATATTGACACATTATTGGCACACAGCAAAACCAATTATTGGCATAGTGCAATAATGGGTATCCGATGGTAATCCTTTTATTAGCACTTCATACCTGGGGTATAAATAATAATAATAATAATAGGATAGACGGGGACATCAGAGTTTATCCAGCTAAATTCATAGGATCCAGACATAGGTTTATTGGTTATTTATTATGCTAAGCATTAATTAAGGCAAATACCTAAACAGTTCGCATATTACTAGTTAAGGTAGGTACATCTACTTAATATCACATTGGCATTGAAAAATCAGTTTTCGTTAAATCATTACTCCTTCTCAGTCATCCTTTTCCGCCAACATCTTTTCCAATTCCGATGCAGAAAATGCTTTTAGTCGTCTTTTGTGTTCCTCAACTCTAATTGCTTCATAATCCATTTCAATATCGGTTTCATCTTCATCTGAAATATTTTGTTTTTCTGTTTGTATGGATGAGGGTATCTCTAAAGTTGCGTTAACCAAATTCAGGTTCATTCACCAAATTAATATTTCTATATTTGGTTTAAAAATCATTCTTTTCATATCTTTTGTAGCCTTACTTTTTTACCTTTATTTTGATTACATTTTCCTTTTATATTTAATTGGGGTTTTCAAGCTTTTGTCGCTCCCATTGGGCATCAGTGTACAAAAATGTGAAAGAAAAGAACACCGTAGGTGTTCTGCGGTCTCCTAAAAAAGAAAAACCTCGACCGACAGTTATAGAAAAGACTGACAGCTTTACGAAAAGTGCACTGCGGAATGCAGTCCATGATTTTTTTAGAAGGAATGAAATTCCTACTTTGGATAAAATATGTAAAGCAGTGAATACTGATGGAACTTTAGGAACATTCAAGCGATCTTCATTACATAAATTGTTGAGAAGTATTGGTTTCAAATTTTCCAAAAGAAGCCGAAATAGTATGCTGACTGAAAGGGATGAAATTTTTTTTTGGAGAAGAAACTATTTACGCGCGATACGTGATGCAAGACTGTCAGGAAACGTAATCTATTATTTGGACGAAACATGGGTGAACGCAGGTCACACTACAAAAAATGTGTGGATCGATACGACAGTTCAAAGTGCAAGAAGTGCATTTTTAAACGGTCTTACTACTGGCTTGAAGAATCCATCTGGTGAGCTTTATCATTAATTTTTATTATTTTTGTTATAGGTCTTACCTACTATATACCTGCGTGAATATAAGAAATTCCAAGTATGAAGTGATTAGTAAGTAGTGCTCATCGTTGTTATCTATTGTCGGCTTTTTACAAATTGCCCGTTTATGATGCACCGAAATTTTCACTTGATATTATTAACGAAATTGACCGACTGTTACTTAAATATTTATAGTTTGGAGTTCTTTCTTGAAAATAATTATTAATTAAAATAATCTACAATTACTTAATTTATATTTTTCAACAGGTAAAGGAAAACGCCTGATCATAACACACATAGGAAGCGAAAATGGTTTTGTTGAAGGAGGGTTACTAGTGTTTGAGTCAAAAAAAGATAGAGACTACCACAAAGATATGAACGCAAACGTATTCGAAGAATGGTTTCCAAAAATACTCGACATATTACCAGAAAACTCAGTGATTGTACTGGACAACGCCCCTTACCACTCAAGAAAAGTGGAAAAAATCCCAACCACAAATACTAAAAAAGAAGAAATAATACAGTGGTTGAAGGTTTAAAAAAAACGCATTTCACGAAGACATGTTAAAAAGGCAATTACTTCAAATTGTGAAAGACCATAAACACCAATACGAAGCGTATGTAATCGACAAAATGGCTAAGGAAAAAAACAAAAAAGTGCTGCGCTTACCCCCCTACCACTGTGAAGTGAACTTAATCCAATAGAATTAATTTGGGCTCAAGTTAAAGGGTACGTGGCACAAAATAATACCAGTTTTAAACTGAATGAAATCAAACAATTATTAAACGAAGCCATTACAAAAGTTGACAGCAGCAAGTGGCAGAACTGCATACGACATGTGGTAGAAGTAGTAGAACCTAAAATGAACCTAATGGATAGAAATATGGAAACAATGCAAGAACGATTAGTTATAAACTTGGAGGATGACTCGAGTGATTCAGAAAGCGAATAAACGTTTAAGAAAATATTTTTTGTTTAATTTGTTCATATCCTAGCATATGTATTTGTTTTATACACAACACCTCAATATTTGCTTTCAATTGCAGATTCAATTAAAGTAGACTTTTGTCATTTGTAAAAAAAAAAATATTTTTAGATGACAGAGTTAGTAAGCGATTTAGATCAGCGATGTAAACGCAGCCTAACATTTTCATGAATTAGCCGCGCCCATTTACCAATCCTGGCATTTAAGTCGGAGCTGCGTCCTTATCACTTTCATACGATTGTGCAAGGGAGAGAGCGCCATATTAGTTCGTCTCGTTGGATAGACTATAGATGCTAGATTCACTGGGTTCGTTGCAATGCAAACTTGTAAATGGCATAATGGCGTCTGTTTGACGTATTCAGCGTATGTGTTGCCAGTTTAGTGAAAACAATATTTAGCAATTATTTTTTAAATGTTTCAATATTGAAACAGAATAACAGTTTGCTTATTAAAAAGTAAAACTATTGGAGTGCCAATAAATTGGGGGGATGCCAACAACAGGGTGGTTTACCCTACTTATATCAGTCATATGATACCCATAACACAAGCTCTGCTTACTTTGGGTCTAGATGATGCTGTGTGAAATGTCCGGCATTATTTATTTATTTATTTACTCACATAATTATCAGTACCGTTGGCGCTTTGGATAACTAGGCTCTGAGATTAGGCTGTTGCTGGCCTAAAAAACATATATTAAAATATTTGCAAGTTGATCTCGCTAACTTGTTTTTTCGTGATTCCAGGTCTCCTGACTTTTATAAACGCGTACGACGTGCGTTTCACAACTAGAATACAGAACGTGTTCATGTTTACCAAAATTGCTGCTCTCCTTATCATCATTGTTGGCGGCATTGTATGGCTGGCACGAGGTAATGTATGTAATACACAGATTTCATAAATGGTACTCTCGATAGCGAATGTACCACGATACGAGTACAAAGTGTAACACAACTGTAATGTATTGTTATCGTGTCAACCGCCTACGTCACGAGAGAGTGGGTTCGCGGCTGTCGTACTGAACGGTTGTGTGCATGGTGCGGTGTTGGTGAGCCGACCATTGATATACATATATGTATTAGCTGCTGCCCGCGGCTTCGCACGCATGGTACCTAAATAAAAAGTAGCCTATGTCCTTCTCCAAGGTCCCATCTATCTCTATACCAAAATTCATCAAAATGCTGTTCTGTGCTGTTCTGCTGTTTAAACGTGAAAACGTAGCAGACAGACAGACAGAGTTACTTTCGCATTTATAATATTAGTAAGGATATATCTAAAAAATACAACAACTTTTACTTGTCTTAGTTAAATACATTATTTTCAGCGTGAATTCATTCAAAAAATAATGTTATTTATTTACAAATACATTTTTATTTATTTATATTAAATAAATGTTGGACAGAAAAATGTTTAGCCGCCATCTCTATGTTGTTTTAGTCAACGTAGAGCACTTTAAAAATGGCTGGGCAGGCACCAAAACATCAGTGAGTGATTGGTCGGTTGCATTCTACTCGGGAATTTTCTCATATTCAGGATGGTGAGTTTCTTGTGATGTTGAGATACTGTTATTTTTAACCGACTTAAAAAAAAGGAGCTTACTCAATTCGATTCGTATATTTTTTTTTATGTGTGTTCGCGGATAACTTCGTCGTTTATGAACCGATTTTGATGATTATTTTTATTGGAAAGGAGTTATCCCAAGAGTGGTACCATGATAAGGAAACCAGGATCTGATGATGGCATCCCAGAGAAATCGAGGGGAATTTTCGAAAATCGTAGTGGCGACTAGTGCGTTTGTTTATTTTTTATGAAAGTATTTTATAGCACTAATTTTTAATGAAGGTCTGGAGTCGATCTGATGATGGAGCCGAAAGACAGTCGAGGGAACTCCTCAACGATTTACAGCAATTACCTGGTGCTTGGGCTTGATTAATTTGTATTGATGAGAACTTTACATCTACCTAGATGGGTTGTGACTGTCATTAGGGGTCTGATGATGAAGACGAAGGACAGCCAAGGAAGCTTCTCAACGTTTTACAGTAGCTACCTTGTGTATATACCTACATGAAGTCGGTTGACTTTTTAGTTTTTAAAACGTAATTATGTTATCTTAATAACTAAGGCTAAGATATAGAGACGAAACTACGTATTTACAAATGTCAAAATTAAGTGGATTACGGCATACAGAAGCTTGAACAAATCTTGGTGTAGTGCGAGAGATCTTGGAGTGTTACACGACTCGAAGCTTCAATTTAACGATCATATTTAAAATATCATTTCCAAAGCCCTGGGCTTTGTTATGAGGAGTGCACCTTTGTCACGTCCTTGAGGACGTATCTCAAATATTGAGACCTTGTAACAATAAATATATATTAATATAATTGAGTGCATCCAAATAAAAATCATGAAATACTTTTTGTTTTAATTTAAACGCTTCTTTCTACTTTCACAACTACCTTTATCTGTGAAAGAAATTTCATTTTCTCCTCCTAGTCAAGTGTCGTGCAATCGCCGATCTATGTTGTTTGTTAAAAATCACTTCTCATAGTATTAACTGTCCAGGCCTACTGAGTAACATAGAATTATATGCACCGTCCAAATCAAAAATATTTAACCCCCCTATCCTATAGCCTATAGTCGGTACTAACTAGATACTAGATATCGCACATTTAGTAATAATCTGTTAAAAAAAGCCAAACTTGAGTACCATCAAAATGAATTTCAAAAAGCAAAAAGAAATCCTAAAGCTACTTGGAATATTGTTAAGCAAGTTGCCAATATAAATACCAAAAATCCACCCGCTAGTAACCTCTTTAAACTGTGTGATACTCCTTCTTCGTCGGTCAACAAAGTTAACCGATTTTTTGCTAATGTTGGAAAAAGTCTTGCCTCCAAAATTGTTCCCCCAGTTTCTTCGCCCAAGGATAATAATAATATTCAAGACCCTCAACTATCTAACCTATCTCCCCTCCATTCTATGGCCCTATTCAATGTAGATTATGTAGAGATAGAGTGCACTATCTTGAACCTTAAGGACAGCTGCGCAATTGGATGGGACGGCATTCCTACATGTATTATAAAGTCTGCTAGACATGTTCTAATCCCCATTATACAGCATGTCTTCAACCTTTCCCTTAGCTCTGGCATCTTCCCTACCGTTTTCAAAAAAGCCGTTGTGCATCCCATCTTCAAGAATGGAGAAAACGACTGTCACAAATTATAGACCTATATCTGTGTTTTCTGTCTTGTCTAAAATTTTGGAAAAGATTCTAAATAAAAGACTGCATAGTTATCTAGATACTAACATGATACTATCTAATGGTCAATTTGGATTTAGACGTGGTAAATCGACAGAGGACGCAGTCCTTGAACTTTCGGACGAAATTGTTAAAAATATCGACAAAAAACTCAAGACCATAGGTGTTTTCCTTGATCTGTCTAAAGCGTTTGACACAGTCTCGATCCCTATTCTTCTCTCCAAACTTCAAACTATCGGCATAAGAGGCGTTGCTCTTGATATCAAAACCAGTTACCTCTCCTGTCGTTCTCAATATGTTATCATTGATGGGGTAACAAGTATTGAAGAATTTGTTGAATCTGGAGTTCCTCAAGGCAGTGTTCTTGGTCCTACCCTCTTCCTTATTTATATTAATGAATTATGTAATTTGTTCACACCTAATTGCAAAATTATCACATACGCTGATGATACAGCACTTCTCATTCATGGTCGCACCTGGATAGAAGCCCGAGACCTAACAGAACAAGCCTTGAGTTCTGTGTTCCGCTGGCTGTCCAAAAACTTACTCACTCTTAATATCAATAAAACCAAATTCATTACTTTTGCCCCGACCCTAAACTCCCAGGGAGGCTGGGAGTTTAGGGTCGGGGCCACATTTAGTATTCGACCCCATCTCTGTTCTAGAAATGACGCTTATAAGTCTTGCAACTGTTCATTAATGGATCGAACCTCATCAATTAAATATCTAGGTGTTACCTTTGATAGCACAATGCCCTGGAAGAATCATATTGAAACCACAATCTCACGCGTACGAAAATTAATTTTTGTATTCAAAAATCTTAGGGATGTCGTTGACATTCAATTCATGAAGACTGTTTACTATGCGCTGGGCCAGTCAGTTATATCATATTGTATAACAGCATGGGGTGGACTCGCGAAGTCCTTAATGTTAAATCTGGAAAGAGCTCAGAGAGCTGTTCTAAAAGTGATCGCAAGAAAACCAATATATTTTTCTACAACTGAACTTTACTCACTTTCTAAAGTTCTTACAGTTCGGCAAAACTTCATAGCTCAAACAGTACTTCGCAAACATTCCACTTAATTAAGTATTCTATTGGTCATCTGGTTTCCATAGTACAAACACTAGTGATCTAGTGGTAGTAGGCCTGCCTACCGGTCTAATAGTTCGAACACGAAAAAAAAAAACATGTAGCGGGGTATGGTATATTTTTGGTAATTAAAATTCAATAATTTCGACGGACGCGTGTAATCAATTTTACATCATTCAAGGGGAAAGCTAACGGGTATAATGTTGGTAGGCACTAAAACTTATAAAACTAAATGAGTGCAAAGGTTTAAATTCTAAACAGTCGTGCACCGATAATTTTTTCTGTTCGAATAATATATTTGCGCTATACCAGTGCTTTTAAACGGTAAAGGAAAACATCACGAGGAAACCAGCATGTCGTAGTACCTAACAAGTTCGAAGACACGTGCCAAGTTCACGAAAGGAGCCTCTGAGGCGCACCTTAATCCTTTCACCACACTGGTTCGAATTACTAGTAACACAATAAGAAGAAGAAATACATGCTGTGCTTACTTTGGGGCTAGTTGGTGTTGTGTGTCTTTCAATATTTATTTATTTAAGTTTTAGTCGGTAGTATTTTATAACCCGCGGCACTGATCCACTTGTAAATTGGTAAAGGTAGCTCGCCATCAAATATTGTAATATTGTAGGAGCTACCTCAACTTTATGACCAAAGAACTGCATACGGACAAAATTGGTAACATGCTCAGTAAATTTTCAATCAAGTCGATCTACACTCCACTCACCAAGATGACGAAGTATCTACGAACACCAAAAGACGTCGTACCTCTGCAAGTTCCTGGGGTTTACAAAATAGATTGCAGCTGCGGGCGTTCCTACATAGGCCAGACTAAACGCACGGTCGCGGAACGTGTTAAAAAACACATAGCGGCGGTCAAAAATCGACAAGTAAACAAGTCTGCAATAGCAGAGCACATAGTGGACTCAGGACCCAATCACTGGATTGAATTACATAAACCTCAAGTTTTATGTAATGAAAGGCATTACTACAAGAGAATGGTTCGGGAAGCGATTGAAATTAAGAAATATCCTAATTTCAATCGTGAAGACGGTTTCAGACTCTCTGCCTCATGGAATCCAGTTATAGCTAAGTGTACTCAACGTAGACCGGTTTCTCAATGCGTAATGGACACGGTTAGTGTTGTGTGTCGTCCGAGTGTGCAGATGGACATTTCTATTTCGGAAAAACAAGTGAGGGTAGTTGCAAAAAATGCTGCCCCCGCTTCGCAGAGGCGGTAGCTCCAGTACTCCAGTCATCCCGTGACCACGACAGAGTGTAAACCTGTCGAAACGTCGGGAAAAGTAGGTAAATAAACGCGATAAATACCCGTAAGTATTTATAATAATGTCTTACAGATATCTTACTAATATTATTATAAGCCTGCCCGCGGCTTTGACCACATGGTACATAGATTAATTTGTAGTCCATATGTTTATCCAGGCCCAAACCTATATAATACTTAGGTATGTACCTAATTTAATTCAGATCACTTAAGCTATTATTGTGATTCAGTATTAAACAAACGTACAAACATCTAAACAGCCACACAACTTATCATTAATAATAATAATATAATATCAAAGACCTGTGAAATAGGCATAATAGTATCTCTTTTATTTACGTGTGACCAAGATCAGAAAGTAGTAAATCATTGCATTTAAAATTGGTTTCATTCATAAATAAATTTACAGTGGCAAAATACACCCCTAACACCCCTAACCTAATGCTTTCAGGATCGTGTCCACTAAACTGTTTGACTTGTCGTGATGATGAGGACGCGCTTTGCAAAGAGTGCGGCTGCTATATCTGCTCTGGCAAGGAGTTCCCTGAAAAGGTACATAATAGTTTGCATTATACAACTATAACAATGAGATGTTAGAACTGTTATATATTACTTCACATGTAATTTACAGATTGTTCTCTGTGACGAATGCAACAAAGGCTACCACATGGCATGCCTGGATCCCCCCATAACAGAGCTCCCCGAGGAAGATTGGTACTGCCCCGATTGCAAACGGGACCCTAACGACGTCATCGCGCCCAGAGCCGCCAAGCAGGCTAAGAAACGGCAAACCAAGAGCAATCGAGACTGGGGGAGAGGCATGGCTTGCGTTGATAAGCTATTTATTACATCATTGTTTTCATACTATCTTTGCATGTGGCACCCAAGATACAATTATATCTTCATTTCATGTAGTTTCGATCGGCCATTCACATCCTCCTAATTTCAACTAGCTCTAGTTCATGCAATATAATAGCTCCACTAAACCCTTTTCTTCATAAATCTCAACTCAAAAAATTAACCCCAAGGCACTCGGGGTCCATCACTGATGATAGTAGACTGATGACCCTACGTTCGAGGGCCATGTGGATCTCCAGGCGGTATTAAACTGTCAAACAACCTACGAAAATGGACAACAAGAAAATTAACTTTTTTATTTATAATGTCCAATTCTCTTTTTTAGAGCTGGATCATGCTCGCATATTAACTGATATAATAAAGGTCTATCGGAAATAAATCCTGCTGTACAAGCTTTCTTTAACCCGTTCATAGTCAGTTAAAACATTTTTTATTCAATAAGATCAAAAGGACCATTTGGAATCGTCAAGTTTTTCTTACATTCTTACAAACATTCTTACAAATTTAAATTTTAAATTTGTAAGAAGACGATTCAAAATGGTCCTTGTGATGTTAAATTCTTTAAAATTTAACTTCAAAATTTCACATTGGAATTCATAGACTTAAATCAACCTTAATTACGAACAAATAACAGTTCTACTTAAATTTGAAGCTCAAGTGAGGAATAGCTTTGATATCTCAAACATTTTTTAATCACAAAGATACTCAAACTCATTATTCTGACTTTAATAAATAAATAAATAATAAATAATCCCGGACATTTCACACAACATCATCTGGCCCCAAAGTAAGCAGAGCTTGTTTTATGGGTACCACATGACTGATATACTACTTATATACGTTTATACATAGAAACACCCAGACCCGAGACAAATACTTGCAGATCATACAAACATTTTGTCCTGCGGTGGCAATCAAACCTCCAACCTTCTGCGTCTCAGCCGGACCTAAGCCCACTGCGCTACAGAGGTCATCAACTTTATACTCGTAATAACGCAATTGACGCACAAAAGGCTTCCGAAGTCGGTAAAAATATGAGTAACTAATGGCTAGGCTAGTGGTTAAGTCCCAAACCAATTCAACACTATCTCGTTACCGAAATAAAATTGTTTACTCATAATAAATTATTTTATTTTGAAAATGAAGGGTGAAAAGAGTTTAAGAGTTGACCCATAGTAAATTCTATTATTTTGCTAACCTTCATTATTTTTTTAAGATTTACAAATCAGGCTCTTACTCATAATTTAGTAAAGCCTTATGTGATGATTTTCCTTGTAATTTTAGCATTTATGCTTCAATTTTGAAAACTGTTTCTTTAAACAAACAGCGGTTTACCTAATAGTATTGAAAACTGTACATGAAACCTTGACAACCATGACTTTGGAAAACCTATCCAACTTTACACGTAGGAGAGATACCCCTAAAAACCATTTTTTTTAAGTTTCATTTCATCACAATAAATCTTACTCTACTAGCAAGAGCTCTGATTAAGGGTGGACAGACGCAGATAGACGGTTAAATGCCTTAACTGCTTCACATGTATTTTATTAACCGACTTCAAAAAAGGAGGAGCTTTTCAATTCGTCGAAAACTATTATTTTTTTATATATGTATGTTCTCCGATTACTCAAAGACGCCTAAATCGATATGGTAAATTATTTTTTTGTTTTAAAGGGTATGGTCCCATATAAATTTTATAGAAATCGGTCGAGCGGTTTTTAAAAAATCTCCAAAAATCTAAAAATTGTATAGATATTTTGATGATATTTTTTATATTCAATGAAGTCGGTTTTCTTTTTTTAGTTTTTAAAACGTAATTAAATTTTGCATAATACGTACATGTCTTTAAATAAAGTTTTTTTATACATCTATTTTTAGGCAAGACTAAAACATGCTCAATGCCTCCAAACCACTTCGGTCCAATTCCGGGCATTGAGGTGGGCATGTGTTGGCGGTTTAGGATACAAGTAAGTAATTATTTGGGTTTAATAATATAATTTTAGAATCATAATTTCATCGCGCGTTTCTGACATTATGCTACATGGCGCCAACAGCTTTCTTACCCTATAGTCGTAACAGAGGGTTATGTTTCAGCTCTCAGAGTCAGGTGTGCACAGGCCACCTGTGTCTGGCATCCATGGAAGGGATGTTGAAGGAGCCTACAGCATCGTGCTATCTGGTAAGTTGACAAGTGTATGTGAAAAAGAGCTTGATTAAAGAGCTCTTCAATATCAGTCGTCAAACTGTAAAATCAATTCAACTCTTGGTTAGAAGCATTCTGGAAAAATACTATAATTTCGCCAATGTCATAAATTCAAATTCAAATTCAGTTTATTTACACCTTATTTTAACATTACAGATACTATCTAAGATCAGGTGTCACCTGTTGCAGATTTATTGCAATATTATCCAGACACTGAATCAGAAATTTCGCCAAAACAGTTCTAATTGGTAAAATAAATTTGTTATCTCCACATTGAGTTTTTTAGAAACCTTTACCTATCTACCTCAAAAAATCAAGTAGGTACCTGTAATAATAGTTACTTAGCTAAAGATTGTTCCTAACTAGTTTTAAGGTCTTTTCTTTTTCTATTTATTCATCTTTTATATTGTAATTTACATAGGTAGATGAACAGATAAATTCAAAGCTAACGCTTTGGATTTATCTTATTTATGTTTTAAGTTACTCTTATTTAAATAAACTTGAAACTTGATTGAGTTCTAGTGTTCATCATCGAGCTATTTGGTTTGATCGTTGGTTGGTTGTCTTCATCCATGTTTAAATATACGTTCCAGGAGCTATTCGGCGTCATCACAAAGAAGAATCCTTCAGCATGTAAAGCAGTTTGACAACATGGACCCGAGCTGCGGCAGTGTGTATATTTACACGAACCACTTTCGACACCTCCATAACTCAAAAACCAAGAAGCCTACATACTTGCAATTTTGCTTGTTTAATAAGACCTCATTGGACTCCTAGAATTAGAAAACTCATGAAAGTAGTTATTATAGGTCTTAAGTTATTGTGGTCTGAAAAGTGACTCATCAATATTCTAGACCACTTCTAGATGACTTAGAAACTTGAAATTTGACATGGAGGTAGATCATTATGCATAAACAAAGGAAAAACATCTGAAAACCCTCATCTGCTACTAAGCGGCGCTTCATTGCTTTGAATTCTGAGGAACCTACATCTGAGAAGAGATCACTTATTAATCCAGATCTAACTTTGGCCTCTATACAAAACCTGTATTGCGGCAATACAATGGTTATAGGTATTAAAGAGTATACTTACTTTCATTTTAGTTTCTGATATTTGCATGGCATTTATAAAATAAAGGCATGTTCCTGGATATAGCGGGAGCATATGATAATGTCCAAATTCCTACAAAAATCTCAGAGAGAATTGTTAGGCTTTTTATGCATCTTATATTAGAAAGAACCATTCTCATTGAAAACCTCTGCTTATTTCCTCCTCCCTAGAACCATGTGAAAAGGTTTACCACAAGGATCAGTTATTTATTATACAACATATACACATTCGACCTTGAGAGAATCTGTTATGTCGTTTTGCTTAATCTTGCAGTGCTGATGATCTAGTGTTATAAATTTATAATGTATCAGTGAAATCAATATCACAAACTTCAAGTTGATTGAACTCAGCCTTAGAGTATCGCTTGGATTGGTTTTCTGTTCACGGCCTATCTTTGTCTGTATCTAACTGTAATGCGGTTATTTTCACAAAAAAAAAACTCATTCCTCCTCTTCAACTCCCAAGATTTTAATGAAATCGTTACCATAAAAAAAGTCAAAAGTCAAAAGATAATTTATTTAATACAATCACAAGGATCCCTTTGA
This sequence comes from Lampropteryx suffumata, assembly GCA_948098915.1. Classification (NCBI taxonomy): domain Eukaryota; kingdom Metazoa; phylum Arthropoda; class Insecta; order Lepidoptera; family Geometridae; genus Lampropteryx; species Lampropteryx suffumata. Next base: position 25,532,476 of record OX402544.1, read on the forward strand.
AACGTCTTACATACTAGGTGAATTTAGGTGCCAATTCCTCCTAACCCAAGCTAGAGAAGGACCGGCAAGAAATAGATATAGAAAGAGACATAGAAAAAAAAGCTACATTTCTAGGAATTCGGTTGGACCATAAACCTTTCTAGCATGATTAATTTGGCTATGTAGGTAGTTATTTTATATAATTATAGTTTATTATCAATTAATGTAATGGGATCCTGTTTTACTTCATTATTTATTCATAAAAATAAAGATCTGATACAATTTTTGATTTGTAGTGTTTTTAAATTCAGATTAGGTTCATCCAAACACTAGGTTCTCGATAGTTAAAGGTTGGGATGAAAGGAGTGTAGGTACATGTAAAAACTTAGTTTTAGTGTTTTTAACTTAGAGCTGGTGCAGCGGCTTTATGTGCGTAGGACCTCAAAAGGCACAAATATGATTGTCTTGATAAGGTCTACATATTTGAGCCTTTTCAAGTCGAGATCTTGGGCCCGTAAGAAACAGGAGCCCACCGCGTTTTCAAAATTATTTCACGTCGTTTATTAGAAACATTGCGGGACCCAAGCGCTGGCTCCTGGTTCAGCGTATTAGCATTACCATTCAACGTGGCAATATCGGGAACGCTGACCAGACGCCGTGAGATAATTTTGAAACGCGAATATGTTAAACTTGGAAGTATTGTATTTTTTTCGTGCACCTATCTGGGATAAACTGATGCAACCTACTTATTTGAAAAATCTAGAATTGTAGAAGAGTACTAGACTCTAATTGTGAAACAATTCTATATTTATAAAATAATATTTTTAGTGTGGCGCTTTATTACAATAAGCATACACCCATCCAATCCAATATTGTCGACGCGGCTTGGACGCGATCAGACCCAGGGTCGTGCTGTGTATCGTTAGTATCAAAACGATAATTTTAGGGTTTCGAAGTCAATATGGATAAGAATGACTAGTGGTCAGGTCCTAAACCCATTCAATAGTTATGTTGATAACTGAATACAGTTATCAATATAAGAATTGAGTATTTAAATGATTTACACTGAATTATATTTAGTAATGAATTACCGGCTGCCACCCGTGGTGCAACTGCTATGTTCCATTGAACCAAGAGGACGTAAATCAACACATGGTCCAACTGGTTGTACCACGAAAATATAACTTTATCCATGGTTCAAAACCAGAAACTGTGTAGGTAAGTACCTTCAATTCACCTGATCTGTTCAAATCGAACCAGTTGGTTAAGTTATGCTAGAGTTTAGAAAATATCGCAAGGTGAGCGAGCATGCCGAAGCAGCGGCCGCCGAAACGCCGGGAAAATAACGCGCAAGGTGAGCGAGTAAAGCGAGCATGTCGTATCAGCGGCCGCCAGGAACGCCAGGAAAATATAGTTCATTCAGTTCCTTTATGTTAAGTGAGCCTTAATTATATTATTCTTTTAGTTGGACTACGAGTAGACCCATTGAACAACCAGTTAATAATATAGAAATTTTATCATTACCGAAATGGACAATCACCCTCAGTTGGACTGTTTCCTCTTGCTCCTACTAGGTTCTCCTACTGGTAGGAGCACGAGGACCAATATGTCCTTATGCTCCTACCGTGACCTTGTAGGTATTATTCTTCTGGCGCTTCGGCGGCAGCTGCCGCGTCACGCTCGCTTCGCTCGCTCGCCTTGCGCGTTTATTTCTATACTCTAACATAACCTAACCATGTGGTTTGTAATAAAAATGCTATGCTCCTATCGTGACCTTGTATTATTCTTCTGGCGCTTCGGCGGCCGCTGCCGCGGCATGCTCGCTTCGCTCGCTCGCCTTGCGCGTTGTTTTCTATACTCTAACATAACCTAACCAAGTAGTTTGTAATAAAAATGCTCATCAGATCCAAACCTATCTTTTGAGTAGGAGCATCAGGACATGGGTGTCCTGGTGCTCCTACCAGTAGGAGTATTTAGTAGGAGCACGAGGAAGTACCTCTCAGTTGTATCACGGGTCTTATAAATAGTAAATAAAATAGTATGCTGGCAGTTGGACAATGGGTAGACTTACGTGCCCTTGGTACAACCAGTTGAACATAGCGGTTGTACCACGGGTTGGGAATGAGAATTCGCTTTTTACGAAATCTTTGCGTTAGCTCGCTTTGTCAAAAAGCAGTAAGTAATAGATTGATAGTAAGACAAGTAAGCAAGAACGAATTGATACGAGTATTATAAATACATCATTTATAATAACTCTATTAGTTAGGTACCTACCTAGGAACTCAATAAAAAATATGTAGGTCTATTCTTGAATATCTTTATTGATTAAGGGCTAGACGTCTTAAACAGTCAATAGTCTTAAGTTTTATAAATCGTGCTTACCACGTGCTTACTCAGTTACAAGATTACTCAGTTGGATGTTGATATGCAATAATGTGGCAACCCACAAACAAAAGACAATCGATATTAGTGGAGCAGAACGATTTTTTTAATGTTAACAACTTTTTGTCTAACTAAGGCAACCCTCAGTTTTTGTGAATTGACACGTTATTGCTTATCCGCGTCCATATATAAGTACCTACCTACAGATACAGATAGTTGAGTATATATCGAGTATAATATAGTCGGTTACAGATGCAAGATTTGCAAATGTCATAGCATTCTGGTTCCTAATACCTATGGCACTATTGTCTATGTACCTAATCATAATTAAAATAATTAAACATTCAAGTTACACAAACTTAGCCAAAAACACATAAGGACTTAGAAATAATTAAAAGCAGTAGGTACTTTCCCATTATTATGTAACTATAAATATGAATTAAATACAATGCACATTGTTATGCTTCTGAGTACCTAACATATTTATTGATATTCCTCATATATAGTAATTTAGGATTAAATTATTATTTTAATATTTCTACAATGACTAACTGGATTATTTATGTAAAAAGTCACAAATAAACCAGTCGGTGTTACCTGTGTGTTAAACATAGACCTATATTTCTATTTTCACCCTCAGAAATCAGGGTATCTAAAAACTACTTGACTTAAGATCAAAAAAATCTAAATAGTGTTCAATTTAATACTTTTTATTTTTGGCGGGCATTTCACACAGCATCATCTGGTCAGAAAGTAAGCAGAGCTTGTGTTATGACCACATGACTGATATACCTACTACTAAATAAATACCTAGGTACATATACATAGAAACGCTCAGATCCGAGTTAAATGTTTTCAGATACAAACATTTGACCCGCGGCGGGAATCGAAACCGCAACTTTCTGCGTCTCTGTCGGGCCTTCATCCACTGCGTTACAGAGGTCGTCAACTTGTCTCAGCCCTCACCACTAAACAAGAATGTGACGGAAATCTTATATTATATAACTTAATGAATTGTTTTTTAACATTCAAATCTAAATGCCAATATAGGTATGATTTACTATAAATAAAGGCAAATAAACTATTTCTATTTCTAACAAATTCGATGGATGACATAATATATATTAAAGGGTGGATAAAAGCCAAAGGATGGCAGTGGTGCGGCGTTGTACGAGGTTTAAAGGTGAAGCTTAATGTAAGAGAACTATTTATCCAACCAACTGTATCATTTCTATAAGTAAAATTATTTGCGATCTTTGAGGCACTTTCTATATCATCAGTGAGGGATTTCAAAATGCAGTTATTCTATCTGGGGGTAGTTATCTCTTAGATTCCAGTAGACCCCAATGACCCCATCTCATGTTGTGATTGTGTAATGAGGAAGAATAATGACGACCTTGCCCGTGAAGCAATATCAAATAGTACCTACGTAAATTATATGAAACCTGAGTGATCACAGAGATACCTACACGAATTTAATATTAAATATTAAGTATTTTAAAACATATCTGAAATAGCTTAATTAGTTACATAATCAGTAATCACTAAGTATGTATAATATACGCCGCCCCGGCCACATTTGTTCTTACCCAGGCTTAGGCTGAGCTAAGGCTTAAGAAGTGTCTGTGCGGAGGACGAGGCGGGGGCGGCGGGCAAAGCGCGTCACTTGTCAATAAATAAATCCCGGAGATAGTTTTCGTCATACAGCCCCAAAGTAAGAATACCTTGTGCTATGGGTATCTTCCACATGACTACCACACGATACACTTCCACATTTTATCCCTATATACTTTTGCATGCAATTTTAATGCATCGACGTTTAAGGGTAGCCCCACAAAAACCCCTTGTACATCAAGCGAAAATTCTCGAGCATTTTACGGCGGCATTCAGCGTTAGTCCTGCCTAGTCGACGGTCCACTGGCAACGTATTTGCTAAATTCACGAATATCATATCATATTCTTCTTGCATATCTCTTAGGGCTTTCCCCACTAGGGTTTTTCCGTTACGAACGTCGATTGGACGATGGACGTCTGCACCGCCATCGATGGCATCAGAAATTTCAATATTCGGATTACTTTCATGCGTTTCTGGCATTAGGTCTCGTCTCACCCTGATTCTAAATGGACGATTTTCGTTTTCCGAGACGACAGCACCGCCGCTGATGGCATCTAAAGTTTCTATTTGCGGTATAATTTCATGAGTTTCTTGCATGGATTTTAGGTCTTGTGTCCCGGTGATTGTTCTGGGACGATCGTCGTCTTCCGAGACATTCGCACCGCCGCTGATGGCTTCTAAAATTTCTATTTGCGGTATAATTTCTTGCGTTTCTTGCATGAATTCTAGGTCTTGTCTCACGGTGGTTGTTTCAGGACGATTGTCGTCTTCCGAGACGTCCGCACCGCCGCTGATGGCATTTAAAGTTTTTATTTGCGGTATAATTTCTTGCGTTTCTTGCATGAATTCTAGGTCTTGTCTCACGGTGGTTGTTTTAGGACGATCGTCGTCTTCTGAGACGTCCGCACCACCGCTGATGGCATCTAAAATTTCTATTTGCGGTATAATTTCATGCGTTTCTTGCAATGATTTTAGGTCTTGTGTCACGGTGATTGTTTTGGGATGACCGTCGTCTTCCGAGACATCCGCACCTCCGCTGGTGGCATATGAAACTTCTTGTTGCGGTTTAATTTCACATAAGTTCTGGCTTTGCTGGGATTTTTTGTTTTGTTGGTCTAGCTGGTTTTGCTTGTTTTGCAGCATTAGCCGGGTTTGCTGACGAGTACGCGGCATCTCATATGTTTATAGGTTCCTAGCCCAATTAAAAATTCATGCGCATTTCGAGGCTCTCTTTGCGGCTGACGAAGGAATGTCTTTGATTTTATGTAGGTGTACCTATTTATTTAATTGTTGAGTTCAGGAGACCCGCACAGTAAATATAAGAATGATTTTCATTAAACTTATTATATCTAAAATCCAATAGAATTACACTATTAAACGGCACGAGCAATTATTATATTGCATTGCATTGTACCGATAGCGAAACACTGGAGAACGACGAACACGTTCACAAAGAGGGACGTAACGTAGGGACAAAATCAATAAGTTGCGCACGCAACGCAAAGGTTGTTTCAGATGGCAGCACGAGCGCAGTTATCTTGTTTACATTTGGTTGTGAACATGTATTAGCATGACTGCGAGATGGCGAATGTTCAATGACAGGAATGACATTCGGCGTCGGGCGTCGTATCGGTTAGGTAGCGAGGCAGCCATCTGGTTTGTCCACCTATAGTTTGTGGGTTTGACACTCCTTTTACGAGAAGGAGCGCACCAAGCTTGTAACAAATCGCTTTGAATCTAGTCAAAGCGATTAATCAAAGTTGATTAGGATTAAATGAGTGTTGTTTGCAGTAGGTACCTACTAGGAATAATTAGTATTCTATTAGAGATTTATTTTATAAGAGTTAAGAGTAGGTACCTAATTGGAAGAATTACACTATGTTTGTTACAATGAGAATAATTTCCTATTTAGTTTTTCTATATAGCAAAACTAAATAAGCTGCGCCATATAATTAACTAGCGACCCGCCCCAGCTTCGCACGGGTGCAATGCTGATACTAAATATACTACAGAATGTCTTTAGGTATATACAAAGTTATCTAAGAGAATAACATAGACTAAGAGATAGACATATATCTACCATTGCGGACTTTTGTGTAGACCTTTTTAAGGTGTACAATACTGTAAGTAGTAGGGGGAAGTGGGGCAGATTGATACACCAAAATTAAAAGTTCCATAAAATGTGTATAAACATATTTTTTCCATTAATTTTGCATTTACGTTTAGCTAAATAATTAAATATTATAATGTAATAGTTTAAAATGGTTTAAGTTATCAAAGAAAATAAATAATTGATGTTTAGTAAATAATGGCTTTTGTATCAATCTGCCCCACTAGCGGGGTACTTTGATACATCACGTGGGGCACTTTCATACAGGGTGGAAAATCTATGAAAATGGTCAAATCAAACACTTTTACATTGATTCTACTTGTTTATTGTGATGAGATCAGAATCAACCTTATAATATAAGTTACTTATGTAATAAAAACATTATTAGTTTTTAATTCTTTTACTTTCTGTTTTCTTAAATTTTTTTTTCGATTTTTTCATTTTCATCATGAAGTATCTGTAGCCTATTCTTTTCTGGTGTGTCGGTATAAACTCTAGATTTACCTTTTTCTCTGTCTTTCTTAGATTTTTTTTTTCAACAAAACCGTTTTTGTATAAGGACGAATAGCTGCAGAAGATAATGTGTGATAGTCTGAAGGCCTGATGCTCTAGCCTTTGTAGGTGGTGAAACGTGGAGAGATGGTATTACGCGGACGTTCGCAGATCTATCAAAATCCCTTTGGTTATCTAGAGTGTCATTTGTGTCTCTTCTCTGTCACTTTCATCAACATCTTCATCATTTTGATCTCTTTCTACCTCCACAAAATTTACTTCTTGACTCTGTATTTCCTGATTAATCTCTTCGTCCTTGAAACTCTGACTGTAACTCACATGTTGCAAAGTTGCGGGATTAATACTATACTTGTCAGCTGCTTTTCGTATAGATTAAAGTTACTTCAGATATGGCGGACTTAATATTCTCTTCATCTATTTTACTTTTATCAGTCTTTGGCTCGTACGTGCGCACCATTTTCTGATGATAACAAATTAATGGGGCACTGTAATACAGAGTCGGGCGGGGCACAATGATACACATCAATGTGTCCCGCAATTTGTTGCATCAAGGTGCCCCAAACGACATTTTTCAAAATTCATATTATCATATTAAAAGTAACTTTGATTTTAAGTAAAATTAACAAAAATCATAATAATTGATAGTTTAACTTACCTTTGGTATATAAAGATCCTCGTTAGATGTTATCGAAGAGCGTCGAAACACTTTCACATATCGCATAAGAATTTACTTATGAGTGCTCAAAACTCTTCTTGACATGCCCAAGGCCGCCCGTTGACAGACAGTCGGTGCGGTTACAATAGATGCCTTCGGAAGTATTTCCGAACGTTTTAGAGATGGCGCAACTCAAATCCATTTACTCATTTATTAGATAAGGCTAGTGTATCAATGTGCCCCTTGTATCAATGCACCTCACCTCCCCTCCCTCCCCTCCCTCCCCTCCCCTCCCCTCCCTACATTATTTTGATCTATCTCGTAGGGTTCAGCCAGCGTTTGCAATGTAAGCGCAAAAAAATGAGTTTATTTACGACACTTTAGCGCCTATTTGGAATCGTATGAAGTCATCAAAGTAGTCCTGAGTAAACTTGGGCTTAGAGAAACTTGCGGTATAAAATATCTTTAACATATTGCCTTGCTTCATTTTGCAGCTTGTTCGAACCCACTTCAGCGCCGGAGGGCAGAATCATCATCATCATCCGGGGGGTAACGGATTTACCATAGTACGGTGCACCCTGTTATGTCCGTCAATAACTTCTCCTTCGAATCCTGTTGACGGATGACCAAAACCTGAGAGGAGGGAGCTTTCCCGCGCGTCCTTCTGAGCGCAGAAGGCGCAGCGGATGAAACAGGAACGTGCTTGGTGTGCATTTCCCCGTCGCGTCGCTTGTTGGAGAAGGACACTCGCATTGTCGTTTTCTGATTTGCGGCCGCTCGTAAAAAACACACATAGGGTCGGGGAGACTCGTGATCTTGGTGGCCTTTGACGGGTGAATTAGGGTGTCTGTTCGTTACTGGCCATCGGGAGGGGCGGCGGCACATTGCGAGAATGTGTCGTTGCGTGTACCCAGCAGGCTAAGGAGGATTTCCTCCTTGCCAGCGTCCTGCCGCTCGGTATTCGCTGAGTCGTCAGACCTTAGTGGGATCGAGTGGCGGAAGGGATGGGGCTTCTTCCCCGCGTCTCTTCCATGAGGGTGCAGTGGTTGAAGCGGGGACGAGCTAGGCGTGTATGTACCTACCTAGTTGGATGTTGGCAGAGGACTCTGCACTGCCTGCAACCCATCTGCTACCGACCGGGCTGTGGCACTCTGCGAGTAACTGTCGTCGATACACCCAGCAGGCTTATGAGTTGGGATCTCCTTTGGCGACGTCCCGCCGCACGGTACACGCAGTTTCTTTTAGATTCTCGTGGGACCGAGCGGCGCATTGGGTCCGTGGGAAGTCGGAGTCAGAGCTCCCAGATATCACGGCCTTAGGGAAGTCGGCAGTTAACAAGTGTGACAGTAAGGTAAATCGTTAACGTGTATTAGAATAAGCAAGTATCGAACCCTGTGGTACCCCTATATCAATAATTGATCCTGAAGACCTCTCACCACCCACGTCAACTTTCTGGAGTCTATTAGATAGATAAGACTATTAGATGAGGTCAATCAAGTAGGTACCTAATTTTATCTATAGTAAATTTAGTATAATAATAATAATAATAATAATATTAATGCCGGACATTTCACACAGCATCATCTGGTCCCAAAGTAAGCAGAGCTTGTGTTAAGGGTACCACATGACTGATATACTACTTAAACACATTTTTTTTTCTTAAATACATACATATTATACATAGAAACACCGTATCGTATGTGACCGGATAATATACAAAAACATGTGAAACAGTTGAACTATCTAAGAAACATTTAAAACAATCTATAGATAGCTCAACTGATCCAGATCACTGCCAGAGGGCAGCGTCCGCATGAAACTAACGGTGTCGTCACGTTGCATGGCAACTCTAATACGCTGGGTCTGGTAGGATAGGGTCTGACAGCTCTTGGGTCACAAGACTTATCTACCAAACCAGAATTTTAAAAACATTTGGGCTTCTATTCTCTACGTTCCCAGAGTCTCGACTCCATAAGGCTTATATAAGCTTCATGAAATATTAATGGACTATATTGATATAATAAAAAGGAATATTGAGGTACTCTGCACAATCAGCCAGCCGTCGCACCAGCTTTAACAGATGGGATATGACCAGGGTTTCGACGCAAGTGGCGTCACATATCAATGGCCTACGCATCTCCCAAAGGCCTCTTACCATCATCACGTATCAGACCGTGCTGCTCGAGAATAGCGGCCAAACGAATGAAAACGAAAAAAAAACAAGTGCCAAACGAATGACATCGTTAAGACTCACGTAATGGGCAATCCTACTAGGGGCTTTAGAACACAACACGATCACGAACACGAAGCCAAACTTGTCGACCTCTGCACCCAAGCGCAGACAAATTGCAATTCGAAATGATGTTTGATCTAATAAGCTGCCAATGTTAAATGATTGTAGCTATTAGGTACCTCTACCTACATGTAGGTAAGGTTTGTAAAAGTAAATTCAATGAAAACTTTCTGTTGGTTAGTGAAACCAACTTAATCATTTAATTAGAAAAGTCGGACTAAAGCAGCAGCAAGCAATCTCTTCATTATCATCACATAGATCACAAGTTCTTGCCGTGTTCAAAGGCTGCCTGAACCTGTGATTCGTGAAGCATCTGGAATCCACTATCAACTGTAAAAATACGAAAAAATTAGTTCCAACACAATCATTCACATTATAGGTACTCGTATGTGAACTGCACTGTTGTCGTTCGCTTCCGCTGGTAAGAACATTGTTTGATATAAATAAGAGTACGTACTTAGTAAAAGTAAACACTGCGCCGCGTCTTTACGCAAGAAAACAGCAATTTATATTTTTTGTTGTATCGTTGTAAGTATAATCTGCGCAGGCCTGAGGCCTGCCTTCTTTTTTTTACTTATTCGTCCCATTTCTTGGCTTGTCTCCCCCAAATTATTCTAATCGTTTCATCCCATGCTGTAAGATTTCCCACAAATAAGTAAATAAAAGATGGACTCAAATAATTACCACTATAAATATAAATTACTGTTTTCTTACTTACATTAAGTACATATCAGACATTTTTATCTTATTTTACATAGCAGCGCCATCTAGCCTAAATCAAGCAAATATGTGAGCCTACTAGATAAACTGCTGGAATACCTACCTTCACTACCCATACTATGAGAGTTTCCAATAAGTATATCTTCACTGCCTCCGTCGCGCGAGTCTGTCCTGAAGTTCGCAGGCTGCACCTTTTGGAACACACTAAAATTGAGCTTAAGATAAAAGAGTACCTACTCCCGAGATATATAAGTAGAAGAAACTGAGGTCTCTCTTTTTTGAAACATGGCTCTGTCATAAGATCACGTAGGTAGTGTTTTATTTACCCTATTTCGTTTCACTTTTGGGTAAAAAATCGATTCGAGATCCCATTATCGTCTCAAGTATCTATCAACCTGATGTTCGAGTAATATCGATTTAATGTCTTGTATGTACCCTATGACCTCATTGCAACTTTTGAGACGTCAGCGTCACCCTCACATTGACGATTTTATACACCTACCTGGCCATCATTCCTCATCAGGTCAGGGAATACATTGCCACTGGAGAACCGGTTGTAGATACCGTTCAAATTGTAGTGCAGGTTCATGTCTGGTCCTATGTTGGCTTTGAGGAGCTGCTCCCAGATACCACCTGGAAAACGAATGATATATCACCACATTCAGTAAATAATTAAACTAAGGCCTGTTGATGCAGGCAGTTCTCAGTCTGTGGCTTATGCAATACTTTTACATCATACATTAAACGTACCTACTTAAAATACTAGGTATCTTCCTACGTAATCTTAAAGCTTGCGAACAATCTGAGATTATAACTTTCTCTATGCTGGTACAGCGGTGGTATGCCGGATAAGGGTGGTCTGTATGAACTCAATATATTTATCGTGTCGCTAGGCTAGTATAATAAAAGTATAAAAATATTTATTCAGAACTATGTAGGTCTATAAAAAGTTTGCAGATTAACCCTTAACTGGAGTCGGGGGGTAAAAGTGACCCCAGCGACAACTACATTTTACCTAGGTCGTGTGAACCCGTGCATTTAGTTAAACTCATTACGTCGCGTGGCGCGGCGGGTGACGGAGGCTCGTCGCTTGGACTCTCTCAGAAGCGGAGGTACGTGTGTATGTGGGGTCAAAATTGACCCCCGACACCGAAAATGGTTGTATTTTTGTAAATTCATTTTGTAATGTTTATTGTTTTTTTTCCAGTAAAGTATTAACGTTATGGACGACAATCGTATTGCACAGCTTTTAGAGGATGAAGACAATAGTTCAGACTGGGAACCTGTTCGTGATGCCACGTTACCTGCCTGTGATGATGAAGAAATCAGCGATTGTGGGGAAGCAGTAGAGCTTACTTGTTCTGAAGCAGACGAACTGGAGAGAGACGAGGATATTGACTCTTTGAGTTCAAGCAGCGAGGAGGAACAAGAAGAAACAACACGGACTTCTGATTTTTATAGATGTTAAAATCCTAACCTAAAGGTTTTAGAATATTTATATGTATTTTGGTTTAGATTGTCATTTTTTTATTTTTAGTTTTATCAGAAAAAGTTCCTATTTTTTGTTAAAGTTCCTATTTTTTTCTTTACATATAAAGAAACAGTGTGATTAAAAAAATATATGTTTTTTTAAATTTATTTAAGTAAAAGAGGGCCTAAAGTTGATACTTAAAAAATTCTATAAAAAAACTAGAGATCAAATCTCTTTATTTTACAATAAAACATTAGTTTGAATTAAAAATTTTAAAAAGGTTAATAAGGATTTTATTATTAAGTTGTTTATAAATAAATAAAACGATATTTAAAAAAATATATTGGTTTTTTAAATTTAATAAGTTAAAACCCTACGGGGTAATTTTTTACCCCCGACTCCAGATATGTTGTCAAAAATAGCGACTCTTGCTAAAGGGTAAACTGAATAGGTACAACGATGAAACTGAAACTACATTTGTAAGGCTGTGTAGCAGCCTCAACGCCCACTTCCTTAACCTTCGTAGTAGAGTTCTGATTGTACAATTTAAGAACACTTTGAATTTAGTAACAAAAATAATACGGTTAAGTGCGAAATTCGCGCCTGAGGGAGTTACCATCTTCCTACCTACTGTTTCGAGTATACTGCTAAGATTCATCATTATCATTGGCCTTAGTTCATCTGTTGAAGATGATATAGGTGGCGTCCGTCAAGTTACAGAGCAGTTATTTGTTCATGTACCAAATCGGTGCTAAGATTACCTACCTACTTAATAAAACATGCAATAACACGAAATACAATTATTTTAGAACTGCTATGTTCTAAAATAATTGTGGAAGTGCCCACAAATTCGCCAATGTCATGTTTTGTGTATGTCCTTTGTACGAAGGCTATGTTAGTTCATGAAATGACAAACTAGGAATCGGCCAAGGCATTAAATAGGACGTGAACAGGCTAGGACGTGAGCAGCATCAACTGACATTGGGATGTTTATTGTTGTTAGCGCTCTAAATTAGAAGTTTTGAAGAAAAACTAAATAAGATGAAAATGAGAATAGAGTATGGCCCAGATTTCGTAGTTTCGCCAGACTAGATAATTTTTTTTCTTCATTGCACAAGTCCGAACTAGAGTAACGATTTTAAATGAGAATGATATGTTCAATATCTCGATTCCATTCAATGGTGGCAATTCGGTTGGTTCATTTCTAAAATTAGGAATTGTCTAAAATATATTTAGTTTGTCATAGCATTTGTAAAACCTATTCGGTTGATACCATCTAACTAAATTAGGAACACTTAATTATGTTAGATAAAATTAAATTAGGATAAGTTGGTAGCAGCAGAATATCAAAGGGTATTTTGACAGTTAAAAACCTAATTTTAGTTAAAATTCGTTAGGGTGGTGCCAACAGAATTGAGGCCAATAAATATATCTTTTATTGAACTGATTTTCCTAAGATTTTACATGATTACTAAAATGCTCTAAAACACGTCAATAACACGTCAATTTAGTAAAGGAAATAAGGTAGCTATATATCTCAGTCTGAAAACCAGCGCTACTTTTTTAGGAGAGTAGCATCAACGCTGAGACTGGACCTGTTTGGACATACCACACACAGGGAAAGTACTAAATGTTTTCGAACCACAGTTAGTATAGGTACCTACTATTGGTGTAGGTACAATTGTACCTTATTTTTTATTGAATTTTTGTACTCTGTATTTCCTTTTATTTTATGTTATTTTTTTTTGTTTTGATTTTTTTTTAGTTACCTTCTTACCTCATTGTTCATAGATACTTTCTTAACTGCCTGTTTCTATTGTATTTTCTATTTCCGTGTGTGTATATGTACCAAATAAATATTTATTCTATTCTATTCTATTCTATTCTATTCTTTTAAGAGTGAACAAGTCGATTATCTTTCCATACAAACGTCGAAGGGTGATCACACCACTGTCTGATGACGAACAACCAAAACTAAAAGTGATATAAATTTGTCTTGTCATAATCTATGCTTGTATCAATACAGAATTGTGAAAATAATATGGGTTTGAAAGATACAAGACTCAAAAGAAATCGTTTTTCATCACTGATTTTAGCGCAACTTTAGGTGTGAATAAATAACAAACGGAGTAAGCAAACTAAAAAAAAATTCCTATACAAGCATAGATTATTTACTCAAATAACTTTTTTTTTATAATTACATTCAGTAGTTTTTTCATGAGAACCCTTGAGCCAAAGGTGTATTCATTATTTTTACGCATTCGTTTTATTTAGAAATCATAGATTAATCTGATCATATGACTCGAAATTATAATCACGCTATCTCCTTGCTGCTCATCTCTATCCTTGGTGCACGTCTATCCTTTTCTCACACTAAGCTAGGTGAAATAGCATGCATTTTAGCTGCGCCCACTAACGAGTTTGGGCCGCTGACTTGTGTATCCTTAAAATAATGCCATCCCTTTTGTAAGTGACAAATATTGACGGCGAATCTTAAGTAGGGTTTTGTTAGTGTTCAAGTTGAGAAGCATTTATAATCATGACCATCATGATTGAGTTCGAAGTACAGCATAAGTTAAAATTATTGACTTTCGAGTGATCTCAAGCCAGGAAGAATAGCTTTTTGAGCTTATACATTCTCAGAGGCAAGAAATGCAGGAAAGATATGGATCTAATACTGGCCTGTCAGCTTAGTTGGTAATAGCTCTGTCTTCTACGCTGTAGGTTGGGAGTTCGATTCCTTCCCAGGATAAACATTTGTGTGATGTACCAAGGTGATTGTTCTGTGCCTGGGTGTTATAAAGTATCTTAAATGTATTTAAAAATATTTAAGTATTCTATCCATCATCTGGTCGCCATAGTAAAAGCTATGCTTGGTTTGGGACTAGAAAAAAAATGTAACAGTTCTGTACCTTTGTCGATGGACACGATCGGTCTATTGGATTGCCAGGGATACTCCCCGTGCGCTTGGAAGTAAATGGCATACGTGGATAACTGGAATAACAAGTGCAAATTAAATAATGGTACAGTTGTACACAAAAAGTTAGTTTAAGAAAAAACCTATTGGTCACGTATGATGGATGATCAGTCTTCAAATATGTGAGCTCAAATGGCAAATGCCTACCTGGGTATAGTACAAAGACAGCCAGTACTTTCCCCCATGGCCTACAAACGCCGTTTCATTAGCGTCCATCAGCGCCGTCGGAAGCTCCTGGTGGATAATGTCTGGGGAAATTCTGAGATTGCAGCCGTACCTATAAGAGAACACCATTGTCAGCGCAAACTCAACTATCAGTATGGCGATTATGGAACTCTTGATCCAATCAATGTCTATCAGCTTCGATTGATAATAGGCATTCTTATAATGAATAGTTTGAGTTTTACGTACGTTAGCTGTCCATTCATACTCGTATGACAGCATGTGTTACAATCAACATCAATCTTCCGTAATATCAATTCATGAGTAGTAACTAAAAGCAGTTAGTATCAATGTTTTGATAGTATCAGAGTTACATAATCGCCCGGCAGGACGACTATTAGTTTATTTACTTCCTAAAATCTGTTTGTAAACAAAGTTATACAAAGTAGTACCTATAGGGCGATTATGGAACTCTAATTACAATCAATTTCTATCAGTTTTCATAGATTTCTGATAGACATTGATTGTAATTAGAGTTCCATAATCGCCCTACTGGTATCACCTAAGAAGTTGATCACGTTTGTAAATATTATCCATACTATTCTTAGGCACGTTTATTTTAAAATGTTTACAGATAATGATAATACATACTAATAAGCAATACAGTTGAGCTATCTAAAGAACGTTTAAAACAGTCTATACAAAGCTCAACTGATCTATATCACTGCCAGGGAGCAGCGTCCCCAAAACGCTGGTGGCATTGCAACGTTGAATGGCAATGCTAAAACGCTGGGCCAGATAGGAGCCCAGCTCTTGGGTCACGCGGTGTTTCTACCAGAGGCTGTAAAATCATTTTCAAAACACGTTTTTTACATTACATACTAGCTGACCCGTGCCCACTTCGTTGAGCGGTTACAACTTCACAAAAAATATTAAAGATCTAATATCTCTATAAAAAAAAATAGCTATTCAAATTATTGCAATAATCACAGAGATTAACAAAGTTACGGACAAATATTGATAGATATCGCTAGCGGCCACCCGCGGCTTCGCGTTGTTTTTCCGGGATGAAAAATACCTGGGCTATTATTTCCTAACTATATTTATTTTATGTTTCATCCAAATCGGTCCAGCAGTTCTTGAGTTATAAGTGGTGTAACTAACACGACTATATTTATATATATAGATGGTTATGGTGGGCTGATAATTATTATAGATAGGGCAGTGCAATATAGGGCTGTTATAAACAAAACATAAAAAATGGTCTTATCAAAGACGATATAAGGTATCTATAGTTATACCAATCAGGACACGCTTTCAGGATGTCGTAGGGCGCCCTGTAGTACTCCGCCCTCCTCACGATAGGGTTCTTAATATTAAACCGTTCATTAGGGTCAGTAAGATTAATCTTCTTAATCTTGATGTCTCTCCGCTCGCAAATGTAGTCGTAATGGAACTTGGGGACTGAATCGCCTCTTGCACAGTATGTTTCTGAAAGCCAACAGTTCAATCATTGAACTGCTAAGAGCATTAATCAAATTTAATTGGATTCTCATTTTAAAATCATCATAAAAAATGGTAGGTACTAACTTTTGTGTGTCCCATCGATTGAGTTGACTGCTGCATACTTGTCTATGCAGTATCTGTAGCCCAATGCTGTCGGGTATCTCAGGTAAGGTATTTTGCAGGAGAACCGGCCTTCCTGGTACATAGCACCCTGTAAACAGAGTGTCATCCGTGTGAACAGACAAACGCAGATAAACTGTAATTAGGAACCTGGTTACATAATTAATCTTACAGCTTAAACTTAACCCACACTTTTCCATTGCCGCTGACCTCTCGCCTACCACACTAAAACGCTAAAGAAAGCGAAGATTCCGCTCATACTGAATTGAATAAAGTGATATGCACTGACCGATCTTTTGCCATACTGGTATCTTCCGTAGGATTTTAGTTTCTGAGCATCAAAACCTAAAGACCTCTAAGAGTTGTTTTGAATAACCAGTCACGTGATGAAGCCACCATCATCATACCTTGCATATAACGCTCCGTCTGCCAGGCGGCCTGGACACCCCCCCGAAGCAGTAAGTCCTAGTCCCATTGATCATTATCTCCGTGACTCCGATGTGTGATATGAGAGTGATTCCGTTGATGCCGGCCAACGCGAAACGTTGCAAACCAGCACGCTTGCGAACTTCAACGTTGTTTTTCATGCTCATAGTGTTCACTATTGCTTGCCAACCGTAAACGAACTCGTGCATTGGTCCTAGAAAATACTAAGAATAGGTATGCATGTTCTTCGTTTCTTAGACAGACATAGACACTCATTTATTTATTACTCAAGCACACACAATCAGTACAAACAGAAAAAAAACATATTTTAGATAAACAAATGTGGAGAATACAGAGAGTATGTCATGTATCTTTGTGCCACAGTAACAAAAAGGTCTCGACTCAGCATAATATGCCTCGCCACTTGGAGGTAGCTAGGCGCTGGTATTCTGACGAAACCTTCAGCCAAAAGACCCTGTGAGATATTTTTGTGGAGTGTTGTGTAAATATTATAATAATGAGTAGGAATAGAAGTACAATAATATGGTATCTTTGAGAGTTAATCAAAATAAATACAGATAGAATAAAATAATGAATGGTACTTACAGCAATAATTATAATTATAGGTTTATGGGTATGTACTCAAGAATTAATTGATACATAAATGCTTACAACTTTAATACGGTAGATAATAAACTGTCGCATAATACATTATTGGAGTAAGAAAAGCTAATTGTGCCAAACAAAATTCATTTGCTTATATTAAAAAGCATTATTACAATACTAAACCATTAAATAGAAATTCATATTAATAATAAAAAATATATATATATAGGTAATAAAGAAAAAAAAAAAGATATACCTACATACTACTAGCAACTGAAAGGTGCACCATAGCTGTTTACACCAGACAACCCAGTTCTTTGTTCATCCAGTCCTAATGCTTTATAACGTTTTTTAAATGTGAACTTGGATTTCAACAGTCGAAGAGGTGGAGGTATATTGTTCCAGCACTTGGTTGCCTGGTAGCGAAAACTTCCCCGAAAGGCCACGGTTTTGTGTTAGCTATAGTGCAACAAGTTTCTTGTAGGTCTCTGACTATACTTTATTCCTTGGGAAGCTATGTTTTTCGTAGAGATACTCAGGTGTCTCGAATATCACAATAGAATGGACCAGTGTTGCAAGATGTAAATTCCTCCGCGAGGCCATATTGAGAGTGGATTAATTGTTCAAATATGGTGTGATGTGACTTCGCGCTGGTATGTTATAGCAAAAGCGGCAACATGCATTTTGTATTCTATGGACAAGACGAGCTGCTTTAGAAGTCAAACGTGGACCATAAACCAGATCTCCGTAGTTCAGCTTAGACAGAACAATTGACTCACAGACCTTAATGCGTATTTCTTCCTTTAGATAGCTTCTTATCTTATATAAAACCTTTAATCTAAAAAAGCAGTTCTTGACGAGACTTGAGATATGATTTTCAAAACGAAGCGTGCTATCGAATAATATCGCACCTCACAACTAATATAGTATTAACTCAAAATTTTGCATTTTTGAGTTAAGTATGCCATCAAAACCGTTATTTTTTTCTCTACAGATTGGTGAGACCGTTATATTTTTACCTTCTATGATCACCGAAAAATAACACTAAAACTCTATTTTGCCAATTCATTTCCTTCATTAATTCAGCAATTAGTACTGTCTCATCATAAGATAGTCAGTCGCGACTCCGCGACACGGACGTCAGACGTATTTATCTTGTTACATTTCTAAATAAGACATCGTGAATGTTAACTTTGGATACAAACGCATAGAAGGTGAGTAATCAATATAGCATTATTTCTTATATGCGACTTTATTGCCTGATTGTCAGTTAAAAGATTATATTAATGGTTAAGACGGTATTGCTTGTTAATAGTTTATTTTTTGAGGGTAGGTAGAAAAATTATTTGATATGAGACTGTAGTGCCCCAATTTTTTTTGAGTTAATACTATATGACTAGATTTGAATATCGTGTTTCGTCCTTGTAGTAGCGTTTAATTACAATTACGACAGTATCAAGTGATAGTAAATAGCTTAATTTAAAAAAAAATGCAGAATCATTTCAAGCCGAATAACCATGAAAAGGCATAAACGGGCAGCGAAGAAAGGGATGGGTGTAAAAGGATATCGTAAATCAACAAGCACAAGCGACAACACTGAAAATTTGAAGGACAATGATCCGTTTGCCGATGGAGATAACGATGTTGCTGATAAAACTTTTCAACCCATCACGAGAGAATCGTTTGGGAGCCAGAGCCAACACTGCGACTATGTACTTTGGGCTTCATGAGTGTTTGCCGCATGTAGTAAATGCAGTACCTTTCTTTGTTTGGACCACTTTGATTACTGTGATTCCTTGAAAACTGCATACATTATAAAAACGCTTCTGATAGGACCATTGCTGAAAAAATTAATCCTTATACCACTCTTACCCTTACTCAAATCGTTTTCCTTGAGATCCCCAGCCAATGAAAATAATGCAACGGCAAAAAACAAAAAAATAAAATAGAATATAAGAACTAATATACTAATATACTATTAGAACTTGCATTTAGTGATTTTTAAAGAAGCTGAGAGCTCTCTGTAAACTAATTGGAAACAATTATTCAGACTTCCAAAAACAAATATATACATAAAAGTCACAGATATCAAAATTTTACAAACTAGGAAAGATGATCCCGTGACCTTTTAAGTAATAGCATCTTATGCCGATAGTGAATTTCAACGGATCTAAATTTAGAAAGGCTAATACTAGAAAAAAATGACATTTACTATGCTGGAATCTTTAAATAAAGTTTACTCATGTAGACAGAAAATCAATGAAAAGAAGAAACTAGAACTTTTTAACAGAAGAGGCACATTCCTCAAGCATACTTTGAGTTTTAAAATTAATTGTACTCTGTTTGAAGAGTGAGTAAGTTAGTATAGTTCAGTTTAGCTAATGCGTCAGTTTTAAGATAGCTCATGAATAGCAACAGTTCATGGATGTGAGTTACTATTTGGTACTATCTGATTTGTATCAATGGCACAATAAATCAGTATTGTAACTGATGATCTCTTCTATATTTTCTTGATTTAAATCCTTTATAGGTAAGAGTATAATTTTGGAGACTGATACTAATTAGACCTAGAAACGAATAGTTTCAAAGTAATAAGATATTTTTGTGATTATGTTGTTTCACTGTTTTCTAGTGAGATGTTTATTTTATCTTTGACTCAAAAAACGCAATAATAAATAATATTATTGCAAAGCTAAAAACGGTGTACGATTAGATACCCACCAACTTTAATAATAATTTTGTATATTATAGTTATGTTTATAGGTATATTGTTACTTTCCTAAATATATTTATGTTGTAATATATTATAATATTGTGTTGTATTTAATTAAATTCAAACTAGTACATACCCGGTCTAGCCCCCATATATACAACCCCTTTATTATTAGTTAAATTATTAGCAAATGTTTACAAATAAAGTCTCAATTAAAATATAACCGCTGAATCTAGTAAAATAATCTTAAAAAAAAAAGACTTTATGGTCGTATATCTCGATTTTATTTATTTCATATTGGCAGTACAGTCTTAAGTCGAAGTAATATTGAAAGAATACTGATAAGTCTTGAAATGTTTATTTAATATTTCCTAAACCAAATAAAACATATAGTCAGATAATATACCTATAAACTGGCATTTAAATTTAGCCATCATAATGTATGTATGTATTAGACAGTATGATTTTTCAAATCTTCAAAACGCTATATCTCATAATCGACTTTTTTGAGTCAGGACGGTATTTGTTGTGAGGTGCGATGTGCCTAGATTTCTAGCTTTGTCCACCTGTTCGATACCCTGACCAAGTATGTTAATGTTTGGAGATTGGCTTGAGATCTCCACAATTAAGCTTGGTCTTGGTAGGGTTCAAAACAAGTGCATTATCCAGACCAGACTGATATTCGGGCCAGATCTTCATTGATTCTGTCTACTTGATGCAAGGATGCAAGGGACATCATTAGGGTGCATTGGGAGATATAGCTGTACATCATCGGCATATAAATGGAATTTGCAATGTTTTATGTGCCAGCAAATATCAGCACTATAAATTATAAAAAGAAGTGGCCCAAGAATCGACCCCTGTGGCACACCACGGTCAAGAGACCTTAACGAAGATGATAAATGCGATCCATCCTCTCGAGTTATACGTACAAACTGAGAGCGATCACTCAAATAACTATTAAACCAGTAGATCGACGGAGCATCGACACCGTAGTATGTCATCTTAGAAAGAAGTAATGGAATATCTATTGAGTCAAAAGCACGCGAAAAGTCTAGCAACACTAAGATTGATCCCAGCCCCTGATCCTGCGAAGCAAGTATGTTATCAACAACATCCAGCAAAGCAGTGGTTGTTCCCCTGTCCTTCCGAAAGCCCGACTGAACATTAGGTAATATATTGTTTCGCTCAATAAGCCCACTTAGTTGATTGTATACCACTCGCTCGATAACCTTCGAAATAACCGGCAGTATGCTTATTGGTCTCAAGTCTTTGATATCAGTAGGTTGTGACACCTTAGGTATCGGATTTACCGATGCGATTTTCCACTGTTTAGGAAAAGTAGACGTAGTAATCGACTTGTTCACGATACCAGCGATCACAAACAAGGTGTGAGGTAAAGTCAGTAACACCATGTCCATCGACAGCCCGTCCACTCCTTCTTCACCTTTTAACAGACAGAATAGTCTACCGTTCGTAAATTTCAGTTACTGTACACTAACGCATTGCACATTGCTAGGAAAGATTGCTAGCTAGATACCTAATCTACTTATTAACAATCCGTTGACTTATCGACCCACCTATACCGAAGCTGTCCCCATCAAGGAAATTAAACATCTCGCCAAAAGAGTCTGGCATAAGACCGGCGATGACGGTAGACTGCTGGAAACCTTCATCTGGCAGGGCTGGTGCGATCTCGTCTGCCGGAGTCGTGTACTCTTGAGCAGACATGTTGTTGAAATGCCCACGGCCGCACCATACCTGTAAGGGCATGGAACTAACTATGAAGATAATAGAGGAAACAAGATTGCCTGCATCAGCTTGAAAAAATGCAACGCAGCGGCGAAGACTGCTAACATTTGACTTTACATTGATCGACAAAGAATGGTAAAGTTTCTGTGTTATGAATAGGAATTTCTGAACACAAGCTGTTTTCTGAATTCTGAACACCCCGGCACACAGAATCTTCAATAATGGATTCTAACGTAAATTATGATAACAATTAAGGTGAGAGTAGGACCTACTTACATAAATCTCAACGGCACTTGCCTAATGCAGCGAGGTGATCATAGAGAAACTTTTAAAATGCTTACCGTTTCTAACAATGTCGTCAATATTAGCACTAAGAGAACGCGCCCCATGTTTGGTGAGTTTAGGGGATATTACCAGCGGAATACCTCTAACGTTTTAGTGTGCACCTACAATGATTTCATACAAATTGCCAATTAAAGGTTCAAAATAATAACTGATTGTTATGAAGCTCGTTAACTGTCGGTACCTACCTAAAGCGGCTCCGTAAGGCCGCGCTGCTGCCGATAGGCTGCGGGACGTTGGTAAGAAAGTATCTACTTGGGACGAAGTTAATAAACCCTTGTTTTCAGGCCAATCATGACTTATGGCGCATCTTGGAGGCATAACCACTTGGCATTATGCCACTAAAGATTAATACCCCATTTACATTATGCCTATTTATTCCCTTGGTAGGGAACTGGTAAATACCTACGCTGCGTGACTATTCTTCACTTTTCATACCACTGCTAGTACTTACTACTTACCTATGTAGCATATAAGTAGGTCATTATGGGAAGACGTGCGTTAACATTAACACCGAACACAACAAGGATTGGCTTTCCGCACGAAAAACGGCCAATTAGGCTACTACTACTACCTATACCTAGGTAGTTATTAAATACTAAATATATTAAAAATAAATAAATAAATATTGGTGGAATATCCACACGGCACCATCTATCGCCAAATGAAGCATAGTTTGTACTATGCGAACAAGATCACCGATAGAATAGAAACTTATATATTTTGAAATTCATAGCTATGAAACTTACTTCATATCTTACAAATGTTTGTCCTGAGAGGTAATCGAAGCGACAACCTACAGCGCAAAAGGCCGACTACCAACGTAACTGAGAGGCCAGAGTCGTTTATCCGTCTTAACTGGAACCTATTGCTACCTAAGGTAGCTATTTGTAACTTATATATTTTTAAAATATTTTAATAATTGAGTTAACCCAAGAAGCAGAGCGTTATGGAAGAACTGTTTTCGACGTCCGCTATTTGCCCGGGTTGAACGCGAGAGAAGTATGCAGGCATTATGTAAACACACACGGTCGGTAATACTGCCACAGCAGCGCGACTAGCAGCGGCATTGGCATAATAATAATAATAAATAATCCCGGACATTTCAAACAGCTCCAGACATCTGGCTCCAAAGTAAGCAGAGCTTGTATTATGGATACCACATGACTAATACACTACTTATATACTTTTTTTCGTAAATGCATACATGTTATACATAAAAACATAATGTAAACAGGTATAAGTTGTACTTGCTAATAACAATTCTGTAGTATAAGTATTTCGATATCGGTCTGATAAATCGATCACAGCATGAGTGCCCTCATCATCATGCATCAATCAAGCAGCATGAAATATGAAAAAGTTTTATTTTATTTACAGACTACCACAGACAACCTCTGAACAAGAAATATTTTTTTATTACATTCGATATTCAAATGTTGGAACAATTAAACAATTGCAAATGCCTGTAAGTCACATAAATTGTATTTATAAATTGAAAATAATTTATTATAAAAATATACCAGTAAAAGAACATGTCTAAAGGTGCGTTTACGGTCTAAAATTCGGTTTATTGACGCCCTGTGATTGGTTTTACGAAGTTTTATGGTATTTATAATATTTTGTAGATCCAAAATTCACCACAATGGGTGACCGTGGTCCCGAAACGAAACCGGAGGAACAATATCCACTATTGAAAGTCGACGATGGAGGAGACAGTCCTTCCATGCATACGATGTTCACCCCCGTATGGGGAGTTCAGTGTACTCGGAAAAACTCGTGGTGCTCTCGGTGGCCTGGTTAGTTTAATCACGTACAAAATAAATTCATTCATGTCATTATTGTGCAATCCACACCGAACAAAAGTTCATGTGGATTGCACAAGAATGAGAAGCACAAGAAATGAGAATCGTTTTAACACAGTAGTCAAGTCAATTCTTAATAAAGGGTTTGTCTAACATACCCATCATAAATGCAAGTCGGTACCTAAGTCAAAATCTTTACTAAGTCTTGAAGGGCCTTATATGCGTGTTCGAAGAAGCTGAACGCGTGTGCTTATTACCAAATGTTCAATAGTTTCATTTGTCTAGAAGTTATGACCGCATGTTGGATGACGATGATACTCTTCGGAATATCATTTCTGGTGATCTACGCGTTGGGCATGGGCGCATATCATCGCCAGCAGTTTGTCTTCGTGAACTGTAACTCGTCCAGAACAGGCAGCAACGTTTTCTATCACCACTTGATGCAGCGGGGAGAGCAGGTATCAAAACAAAAAAATATAGATTTTTCAGTAGATAGAGCGGCTCTCGTTGAACAAAAACCGCATGGAAACCGTCATCGCCGTACCCAGCAAGTAGGATAATGCGCACGAAAAGTGCTATTCGCGTAATATAGGAGAGTTAACTTGTTTAGTTAATAGGTTAGTAATCGTATATTATTCTGTGCAGGTACCTTTCCTGCGACACTCGGAGTATCTTTCCAACATGGCCGCTCAATACCCTAACCTGCACTTCAATGTATTCTTCCTAATTGACGACTCTTACACCGCACGGCCGAAACAGAACCGTTATATCAATAAACTGATTCCGTACTACCCATACGGGTCCTATAGCTACAGAACGGACGAAAACTACCAGCAAGCATTGGTCGCGTTCCAGAATAGATTTAAAAATGTCAACGTGTCAGTCATGCCGTTGAGCAAGTACATGGCTAGAACTCCGCTGCGGTTCAAGTGGAGAACGATTCCTACATCTTACTTACCGTTCTACGCGCGCGTCTTCTCTGTCTGGGAAAAAGGAGGCATTGGCATTGATCTGTCTCTTCAAGGCGACTGTGATGATAGCCTTGGTAGCCGGAGGAAAGCCACTATCCTCAAACAGCACAACGATGGGATTAATACCGAGGCTTATGTAAACGCTCTGAACAGAATAGACAAAGAGGAAGATACAGCCGTTTTTGCAATGATTTATGGACTGTTTAACCATTTAACTCGATCGTTTATTAACCGAACTCTCAGTTTCGGTCAGACAACTGAAGCAAAGCCTGATGTCCTTGTTCGAACCCATAGGACTAAGAGAAACACAAGTGACTATACGATCAACACCACCTATCTGCCAGAGGTTTGGAACTCTTCAGTTGAGAATGTTGAACAAACCAACAATTCAGGTACGATAAATATTCCACCTCGTCTTGGTCTGGATCTATTGAACGACACATTTTTGCCATTGAAACATGTGAACCATTCTAAAACTAACGCGACTAGTGCTACTCAAGTGGTTCTGTTCTACGACTTTCAAGTAGTCTCCGATAACGTGGGACCGTCGTATTTCATTTCGGATCCTTTGGCGCTATCAGAGTTTGGGCCTTTAGCTGTAAAAAGTCGTGGTAGTAGAGATGTAAAGCATTCCCCAGGGTCACATTTGCTCTCTATTGATGCTGACGGATTGTTTGTGGCTGCGTCTTCAAGACTACATCCATTCCTGGGGCACTTGATATCATCTGGTTGCCAAAGCATGGCCCCTAAATTCGCAATACAAGAAGCCATTCTGTCTCAATGTTCGGGCTTGCTTCGAGAAGATGTATATTGCAATAACATTTATATTTTGTAATGTTTAGATTTAACTAGTTTAATTTGTATATTTTTTTTGCAGAATTGTTATTTCAACAGTTCTTATTAAATTTGTGAAATTTGAAACTGCATTAACATGTGCTTTTATTGATTAAAGTGCAGGACTGTCCGAAGAGGTCTTTCCTCATGGCCATACTTGGTTGTGCGGTTAAGTGGACTGTATTTTTTTGAAGGGAGAAAGAAGAGAAATGCGGGATGATGCGAATTTAAATTTGGCTTGAGAAAGTGTTTGTGACGAGGGATGTCGGCTGGAACTGCGTGGAACTGTGGGAAGAAGCAGTTCTTTATAAGGAGGGGTGCACAGTACCTTGTTTCGGTGTCCGAGAGTGTGAACAGCGTCCCTGATCGATAATCCAGTGGAAATTCACAGCACAATCACAAATCCAGATTTATTTTGATAGCGGTTAGCGCGAAGACCTTCAATCGGCCATGTTTTTTCTTCACAGGTGGCGTGCATTTCCGAGATGAATGCACGCTATGAATTCGCGTTCTCGCTCGCACTTGGGCGAGAAGGTTATGTGCGGGAAGGAGATGGGGGAAAGGAGGTTCTTAAGCCAATATTTAGTTCCACGAAAAATATCAGATTTTAGAATAAAATAAATTGAATTGGCGCGACCATTCCCCCGGGCTTGAAGGGATGCCTTCAAAAAATGAAATGTATGCTAAATTATGCTAAAATACGATGCTAACCTAACCTACACGAGAATACATCTAATTATTGGTTAGGTAAAGGGCAGAGACGTACAACCGGACGCAAGTATGATCCAGTTGCAGTTCGAACGCGAACTATTCGCGTAACCCCATTTGAACAGGGGAAAACTTCCTCCACAATACCCAATGGCCAATGAAGGGGAGGAGAGTTTTCAGTTAGGAGAATCACAACAGTCCCTACTGTAATGGGATCTGAAGGTGTATTCCATTTTCGACGCGACTGTAATGTATGAAGGTAATCGGTTCTCCAGCGCTTCCAGAAAGACTGGACTAATTTATCTAACAAGTCGTGACGCGAAAGAGTATGTAAGCTATCGTCGATTTCCCTAGCGGGTAGATACTTTAGCGGAGTGAGGCATAAAAAATGCGCTGGAGTTAAAGCGAGAGGCTCTGAAGGATCACTAGAAAGCGTCCTACAGAGTGGACGAGTATTCATCACCGATTCCACTTGAGTGAGTACAGTACTCAGCTCCTCAAATGATACGATTTGTTCACCTATCACACGATACAAGTGAGTCTTTAGACTCTTGATATTAGTCTCCCAGTTTCCACCAAAATGACTGGCAGCAGGGACATTGAGTGACCAATCTATGCGAATTTCAGCTAATATATTACCAAATTCAGTTTTATGATATTTTGAGCACAAAAGCTCGTGAAGTTCCGAGAGTGTGCGCTTAGCACCGATATAATTACTTCCGTTATCGGAATAAATTCGACCGACAGGGCCGCGACGCGATAAGAATCGTTTAAAAACTCCCATGAAGCTTGCGGTGCTCAAATCACCAGCTAGTTCTATGTGAACTGCGCGAGTTGTCATACAGACGAAAAGGCACACGTAGGCCTTGGTCGAACGAATACCTCGACCCCGAGTCATGGTAACCTTGAAAGGACCGGCGTAATCAGTACCCGTGTGTATGAAAGGTTTTGCCGATTGCACGACACGACAAGAGCGATGATCGGCCATTTCAGGGAACGTTGGCTTGGGACGAAGTCGAAAACAAGGAAGACATTTGTGTATCCTGTTCCTAATAAGATTGCGCGCCGAAAGTATCCAATACCTTTGGCGTAAGAGCGACATTAACAAGTCAGGACCGGCGTGACAATTAACCTTATGATGGTAATCTATCAGTAAATCCAATATATGATGTTTGCGAGGAAGCACAATAGGGTGCCTTTGATTATAGTTTAGATTTGAGTGTTTCAACCGACCTCCAACTCTAACGATACCATCTTGAAGAAAAGGTTTGAGGTGCTGAAACGAGCGGCTACAAACCTTGCCAGCTTGTAGGTTAGCGATTTCATCAGGAAAATACAATCGTTGTAGTTCACGCAGGGTTAAGAGCTCAGCGAAGTCATAATCTGTCGCTGATATACGATCACGTAGCGGCAGAAGTTTCGTGAATCGACAAACGTAGACAACGCAACGCAGCAGCTTCGACCATGACGATAAGCGATTGGCTAACGAGATTAAAGGCGACTCTACTGACGATGTAGCAATTAACAGCGAATATTTCTTTTCCTCAGGCGCCTCTGATACCGTGGATGGGTTGAAAGAAACAATAGGCCACTGCGAAATATCTGAGCGGGCCCAAGGAGGGCCATGGAACCATAGCGGATGATCTATAATTTGCGAAGGTTTGAGTCCGCGAGACAAACAATCGGCGGGATTGTCGATACCGGACACATGATACAAATTTTTCGGTGATAAGTCACTTTGTATCTTTGATACTCTATTGGCCACAAATGTCTGCCATCTGTGAGGCGATGAATGCGTCCAACAAAGTGCAACAGTCGAGTCAGAGAATGCGAAAACGTTCTGAACGTTGATACGGCTTTGGCAGGCTACGAGAATGCTCTTAATGAGCTGAGAAAGAACCAAAATAGCGCAAAGTTCAAGTCGAGCAAGTGAAATGACCTTTTGAGGGGAAACCTTTGACTTAGCGCTTATTAGAGATAGTGTGATACCATCACTATTTTGTACGTGAAAATAAACCACTCCCCCGTATGCCCTTTCACTAGCGTCTGCGAAGCCTAGTAACGAAACAACACTATCAGCGATGATACCCACATGACGTGGGATTTTTATTTTAGAGAGCAAAGGGAGCTCTTCTCTAAAGCTAGACCACAGTAGTATAACATCCTGTGGCGGTACGTCATCCCAATCACACTCACACAACCAAAGCTGCTTGATTAAGAGTTTGGCATACAATACAACATGAGCAACGAAACCCATCACGTCCCATATTTTTGCGACACATGATAGTATAATGCGCTTTGTGCAATTATGAGGAGGCGTACTAATTTTAAGACTGAATAAGTCTGTAGCGGGTGACCAACACAGTCCAAGTACCTTGTGCTGATCAGATTCATCGAACTCTTTGATTGATGAAAGGCGGTGCGACGGCGGGATTGAATTTAAAACGGTTTGCGAGTTACTTGTCCATTTTACCAGTTCGAACTGGCCAGACTTCATGAGACCTATCATTTCAGCAGCTGTGGTAATTCCATCATCCTTCGTTGGAACAGAGTAGACGAAATCGTCCATATACCATCCAAGGTCAATGATATCTCTAGCTTTGGGATAAGAATCACCTTCATCAATCGCGAGCTGCTTGATAGTGCGAAGAGCATGGAATGGACTTGACTTAAGTCCGAAAACGACTCTATTAAATTCATAAACCTTTAGAGGTTCTTGCGGGTTGAAACGATATAGGATGCGTTGGAATCGACGATCGGAGTTTTGTACTCCTATGGAGAGGAACATTTGACGAATGTCAGATGAAAGCGCGATCGAAAATAAACGAAAATTGACTAATATGTTGAACAAATTTCCTTGGAGATTTTGTCCACTGTGAAGAATATCGTTGAGCGAAACTTGAGTACTAGTCTTACAACTACCATCTAGTACGACGCGTAATTTAGACGTAGCCTTGTCCTCGCGAATCACTCCATGATGCGGTATAATGTACGATGCGGTTTCTGCCATATCCGTGACTGCTGGTGCAGGGGAAATATAACCTTTATCTAAATATTCGGTAATGACACTATCGTAGGCGTTCTTCAACTCAGGAGACGCCTGCATTTTCCTTTCCAAACAAAGAAAACGACGCTCGCTAGCTTGTCGAGAGTCACCGAGCGACGAAATGTCACCCTGAAAGGGAAGTGCTACTACGTAACGTCCATTTTCACGAGAGGTGGTGCGGGTGTAAATTTCTTCACAGATTTTATCATCTGGGCTGAGGATAGGTGGAACGTTCACTTCCTCTAATTCCCAAAATCTGCGGACAGCGGTGTCTAGAGGATCAGCGGTACAACAATACGAGACGGCCTCGTAATTGCCTACACGAACCGGAGCGTCACCCACGATTACATAGCCAAGAACAGTTTCTAATGCGAGCGGAGAATGATGCGAATGTTGACCTTTAATCCTATGCGATAACAGTAGATGCGGGAAAATCGAAGCACCGACCAGAATCTGAATCGGGCCAGAGACTGAGTATGTGTCGTCAGCCAACGGTAAGTTTTTAAAGTTCAGTAAGCGAGAAACGTCGACAGAAGTTGTTGGTAAACATTCAGTTATTTTATCTACGACCAACGATTCCATGTCGTAATTAACGTTACGATCAAAACGAGAGTAGAACCTAATGTTTACCGACCCTTGAATAGGTTTAGTTGAACTTCCTATTCCTCTAACTGCTGAACATGAGGGGTTTCGATTCATATTCAAGCCTAAGCGTTGACAAAGATCGCGCGTTACAAAGTTACTTTGCGAGGCGCTATCCAACAAAGCACGCACGCTGTGTTCATTACCGTGCGAATCTACGATAATAACACGAGCGGTCGCGAGCAATACCGTTGTAGGGCTACGAGACACGAGTTTACTATCTGATAACGCACAGAGTGTGACGTTATCAGTGCGAGCGGAGCGAGCGGATGCGACGGTCGACTCACCCGGCCCGGCCGCCGAATGCGGCGCGGGCGCAGAGGGGGTAGTGACCTGCGAATTACTAGCATTGCATGTGGTTCCAAAACACAACAAAGTATGGTGTTTTGAATTGCATTTTTTACACACAGACATTGACCTACATGCCGAGACACGATGTTTACTACTTAAGCAATTAATGCACAAATTATTCGACTTGACGAATTTAAAACGATCATACGGTTTATAGTTATGAAACACGGAACATTTATATATAGAATCGTGATTGCTATTGCATAAGCTGCATAAAACTATCTGAGGACTTGATGCGGCATTTACATAAGAATGCGTAATCGACGAGTTCGATTGCTTGGAAGCTGTATCTAGTTTACGATCCCCATACCTTTTCAAAGTTTCATGTTTCACGGACGATGTGCGTTGCAATATTTTTATATGATCGCGCACAAATGAAGATAGATTTTCAAATGACGGTATTTCACATTTGCGTTGATCTGATTCAAAAGAACGTGCGGTCTCAGGGTCTAATTTCTTGAGCGCGACGTACAAGAATACAAAATCCGAGAGGTCATCAACCTTCAGATTTTTCAAAGCGGCGACTGAAGATGCGAATTTATCTAGAAATTGTTCTAGACTACTAGGGGTTGCGGACGACATTGCTTTAATATCGAAGATTTGATCTAAGTACGATGTAGCTACCAACCGTTTGTCTTCGTATTTATTTTTGATTAAATCGAAAATTAATGTGTAATTTTCGGGGTCTGGGGTTATACCAGCGATCACGGAACGAGCCTTGCCCGTCAGTCTACCTATCAGATAATATAGTTTTTCCGACTCCGTAAGCAACTTATTGGTGTGTACAGAGTTTTTAAAACTAGCGTAGAATAGCGGCCAATTTTTGATATCGCCATTGAACTCAGGAATTTCGATCGGTGGCAGTCTAGGTGACCTGTGCTGACTAGCTGGCTTGACAACGTCGGCTTCGTCAGTTTGCAATTTCTTGGCGACTCGTTTGATACAACCTAACAAATCCTCGAATGAAGAGAGCGGCTGATAATCGATAACGAATTCAGGATCTGTTTTTAACTGCAAATTAGCTATTTTGTCTAATATCATTTCAAAGGTTTCGTGCAAAGTGTCTACGGTTTCTAAATCACATAGAAAAGATTCTCTATTTGACTCCTTTTTTGAATCAAGGTCTTTCGCACGATCGCAAATAGTTTGCATTCGAGAAAATATCCTATCTCTTTTAGAGTATAATAACTTCAACTGTTGTGCATCAGTATCAGTTGTAACTGGCGGCATTATGCTAGGTAGCTATAACAGCGAACTGGCTAGAAAGCAAGAACTATCGACAAACGACAAGCGAAAACGAAAATAAGACGATTGATAAACCTCAAGCAGAAATGATACGACACGAATAGCGTTGGAGAACAGAATACACTTCCGTAAAAGGCACTATATATATACAAATATATATGTGTAGTGTAGTATGTTTAAATATGTGTGATGTGTGGCAAATAGGTATGTGTACCTATTTACTTGGCAAGTCGGTAATAATGTTGTGCGAATAATGCGGTGCGATACAATTTAACGAACAATATAGGTAGATGATACCTATATAATACCCAACCTACGTACGGTTACGTATCTGTATTGAAACGATAGCGTTAAACTCAAGTATTGTCACTTGTCTAAACGACCAGTTGCCAGGAGTAGGCATCAACTGATTAGCAAACCGTAGTAGGTAGATAGACTACTGGTATAAATGAAACACCTAAACTTACCTATTCAAAGCGGGGTGAACGAATAACGATTTTGTAGATAAGTAGGTAATTAGTGCGAAACGATAGAATAGTTAGGTACTTATTTTAACCTACCTTGAAAAATGAAAGTGGAAAAAATAAGTTATACGACAGCGGAATAGAGATAACTATTTACCTACCTAATGCGAGCGAAACGAAAATGAAGTAGGTAAGTAAATAATAAATGCTAAACGACAGCGGAATTATGGTTAGGTACCTATTTACCTACCTAATGCGGGTGAACGAAAATAAGATTACGACAAATTGATAACCTCCTTCTTTTCTTGAAGTCGGTTAATGATAGAAGTAGGTAAGTAAATGAGGTTTACGATATAAATGCGAGCAATAGGTGCAATCGAACTGTTATTTAGATACTTGGTATCTATAAAAGCGGTAGAATCTAACAAATAAAAGTGAGTAGGTAGAAATGAAAACACGTGTCGACTGACGCAATGTCAGGGTTTATGCGACTTATTTAAACGAAATGAAATGCGGTTTAGAATGGCTATGATGATTCTATATCCTGACGCGATAGATCTAAATAGTTTTTTGGTGCAATTGAAACGTAATTTAGCATAAGCGGATGGAACGAACAAACAAATAATAGGTAGGTAGGATTTAGAATGGCCACGCTAATTCAATATCCGCTCGATAAGGACCATAAAATGGTTGTGCGGTTAAGTGGACTGTATTTTTTTGAAGGGAGAAAGAAGAGAAATGCGGGATGATGCGAATTTAAATTTGGCTTGAGAAAGTGTTTGTGACGAGGGATGTCGGCTGGAACTGCGTGAAACTGTGGGAAGAAGCAGTTCTTTATAAGGAGGGGTGCACAGTACCTTGTTTCGGTGTCCGAGAGTGTGAACAGCGTCCCTGATCGATAATCCAGTGGAAATTCACAGCACAATCACAAATCCAGATTTATTTTGATAGCGGTTAGCGCGAAGACCTTCAATCGGCCATGTTTTTTCTTCACAGGTGGCGTGCATTTCCGAGATGAATGCACGCTATGAATTCGCGTTCTCGCTCGCACTTGGGCGAGAAGGTTATGTGCGGGAAGGAGAGGGGGGAAAGGAGGTTCTTAAGCCAATATTTAGTTCCACGAAAAATATCAGATTTTAGAATAAAATAAATTGAATTGGCGCGACCATTACTAGTTCGCCGAACTCGTGTCAAAACAGGCAAAGCAAGTACAGTTATCTACTTGGTTAAATGAAAATACCTCTACAGTACTTCAGATCAAAACCAGTTGGTTAGGTTATGTTAGAGTATAGGAAACAACGCGCAAGGCGAGCGTGCAAAGCGAGCGTGTCGCGGCAGTAGCCAGGTGTAATGCATAGTCTTATAAATCACAGAACTAATGGGAAAAAAATATAAGTAATTAGTAGGTATCCTCTAAGTATCTTCTCTGCGGTGACGAGTGTACTTTGCCTATTATGACGAGTTCGGCCATGAGGATATGTTAGACCTCGTAGCCAAATTAGTTAGGCGAAATAGTAGGTATGGCCATGAGGAACAAGCCGTCCGAAGCATTTGGACAGGACAGATTTGCAACTCTACATATTCTCAGCCAGACAGATTGCAACTGGACTGTAGGTATAGTCGGGAAGAAACTTCAGATCGAAACTGTTAGGTTAGGTTAACAGTATAGAAACAACGCGCAAGGCGAACGAGCAAAGCGACCGTCCAGAGGGCGCGGTCGCCGATGCGCCTTTAAAATGCTCCTAGTTGAGGGAAAATATAAACATAGTTACCACTACCACGTTACTATATCTGTACAACTTCTGTTTAGTTGCTTACCTTGAGAATTCGTCTAGTTGCTAATCTATCTAGAATCTCCAGTCGTGCAGGACAGGGATTTGATCAATTAACTAGTGTTCGATTTTAAATAATGATTGGTTTTAAGATCCACGTTTGTGTGGTGAACAAAGATATAATAATATTTAATAAATAATAATCCCGGACATTTCACACAGCATCATCTGGCCCCAAAGTAAGCAGAGCTTGTGTTATGGGTGACCACATGACGACTTATATACTTTTTTTTTTGAGATTTTATAAGTGTTTTTTAACGTACTTTTAAAAGACTAAATTGAAAATGATTTTCTAGATTGTTTCAGCATACGAGGGCGGGTCAATAAGTCCGTGACTTTTTGAATTTCTGACCTCTTTACTGAAAAAGCAACACTACTCCTGTCAACAAGCATCTGTCAGTTGACTCCTGTCAAAATTTGAACTTGCTGTGTCAGTTAGTTTGTGTTTGACAGCTATCTTTATCAGACTACCCACTAATTTGAGGAAAAAATGGAAAAAAGTGAATTTCGTGTGCTTATTAAGCATTATTTTTTGCGAAAAAAAACCATTACCGAGACCAAGGCTAAGCTTGATAAATACTATGGGGACTCTGCACCATCGATTTCAATGGTAAAAAAGTGGTTTACTGAATTTCGTTGTGGCCGTACAAGCACTGAAGATGCCGAACGTCCTGGACGCCCAGTTGAGGTCTCTTCACCCGAAACAATCGAAAAAATTCACGATATGGTGTTGGCCGACCGAAGATTGAAAGTGCAAGAGATTGTGGAAGCCGTAGGGATCTCGCATGGCTCAGTGGTTTCAATTTTGAATGATCACTTGGGCATGAGAAAGCTTTCCGCAAGATGGGTGCCGCGTTTGCTCACAGTCGACCACAAACGCAATCGTGTAACAACTTCACTGGAAGGTTTGGCGTTGTTTAATCGCAATATGGAGGAGTTTTTGCGCCGTTTTGTAACCGTGGACGAAACATGGATCCATCACAACACACCAGAGACCAAACAACAGTCAAAACAGTGGGTTTCTAAGGGTGAATCGGCGCCAAAGAAGGCCAAGGTGGGTTTGTCAGCCAATAAAGTTATGGCGACTGTTTTTTGGGATGCACGCGGGATAATCCACATTGACTACCTTCAAAAGGGAAGAACAATCAATGGGGAATATTATGCCAACTTATTGGACCGATTCAATGACGATTTGAAAAAAACCCGACCTCATTTGTCCAAGAAAAAAGTTCTTTTCCACCAAGACAATGCAAGGGTGCACACATGTGCAGTTGCCATGGCAAAAATCCAGGAATTGGGCTATGAATTGCTCCCTCATCCGCCCTATTCTCCAGATTTGGCTCCGAGTGACTACTTCTTGTTCCCAAACCTGAAGAAATGGCTTGGTGGAAAAAGATTTGACTCCAATGATGAAGTCATCTCGCAAACAAAGGCCTATTTTGAGGACCTCGACAAATCCTATTTTTTGGAAGGGATAAAAAAATTGGAGAAGCGTTGGACAAAGTGTATAGAGCTCAAGGGAGACTACGTTGAAAAATAAAATTATTTATTTATCAAAAAATCTGTGTTTTATTCCAAAAGTCACGGACTTATTGACCCGCCCTCGTATTTAAAGCTGCCACGAAAGGCAGCCGTTCTGTGACAGGGACAGTTTAGTCTAATAGCAAACCGCACGAGGCGATCTGCAAATTAGGCCTTAATTAAAAAGGCCAAAGTTGCCAGCGAAGATCCAGATACAACGATCCTTAGGTTCTCTTTACTAAATTACCACAGGAAGCCACATACTACTAAGGTACATTCGAAACACTAGTATGGATGCATTGCGACCGGACCTTGACGCGCGAATAGTAGATAAACAGCAGATCGATCTAACTGAAAAAAGTTTCTCAAATCGCAGGCAGTTCGACGCTGGGGATTCGCTATGGTACAGAAATTATAATTCTAGTAATAAATGGTTACAGGGACAGATATTGGAAAGTTAGGTAGGAATATCTATAATGTACCTACCTATCTTCGGCGAAAGGAGGCGTGCATCACCGTCATGTTGATCAATTAAAGGCGGTGTTCAAGGCGGTGCACGTGCGTTCACCCGGAGGCCTTAGAGCCGGAGGACGCTGGCAGTAGCGGCGTCGGCGGCGGCCGGCGGCGCACAACCGCGCTCGCGGAGCAGCGCGTTGAGGTCGCCAGTTTGCGCGCGCCCTACTAGTCTCATTAGGCAGACACCCGTAAGCCTCAAATTAACAAGTTCTTAACTACCGTCCACCTCCCTGAGACCATCTGGGTGAACCGTTGAAAGTTTTTTGAATGCGTCTAACTTTATATTGGTGACGGTACACCTCAGAAATTAAGCAGATCGAAACCAGTTGGTTAGGTTATGTTAGTATAGAAAACAACGCGCAAGGCGAGCGAGCAAAGCAAGCGTGCCGCGGCAGGGGCCGCCGAACCGCCAGAAGAATATAGTTCGTCTGTCTAGATACATAACTCTGTCCAATTGCTAACCTGTAACCTAAATAATTTCTATGCACTTAAAACCTGATGAGTTTTGATAACAAGTTTGATGGTGGAAATGAAATATCTCCCAAGTGAACAAAGGTGGGCCGTTGTAAAAAAAACTTTCAACGGCACGTCTACTCCCACCTGTTCTGTTGTTGTTGTTGTTCTGTTGGCAGAACTATTGGGATTTTTTTTACCATTAGTTCTGTGACTTATAAGACTATGCTTTACACCTGGCTTCAATCTCATCGACAGACGAACTATATTCTTCTGGCGCATCGGCGGCCGCTGCCGCGGCACGCTCGCTTCGCTCGCTCGCCTTGCGCGTTGCTTTCTATACTCTAACATAACCTAACCAACTGGTTTCGATCTGAATTTCATGTCACAAGATTCGTGAACAGAAATACTGGAAATTCATTTCCCATTTGTTCTGTGAACAGAACTAATGATAAAAAAACCCCAATAGTTCTGCCAACAGAACTATTCAACGGAACAGGTGGGTGTAGACTGGTAAGCACTCAAATTAACTTGGAATGTAATGTAATGTCCTCATGTCCTCAAAAGTGAGGACATCGGTGGCATCAGAAGTCTAATCATCTAGCTAGGTTAGGTTAGAAAACCAATTAATAGATACGGTTTTGAGTTTGATTAAGTTCCCTGGGTTCCTACTAGTTCCGTGGGTACCTTATATAAATGTGTGTATAAGATTCGCCTAGGGTGAGTGAATAGGTAGATACTGTTATTGTTTTAAATCTAATTATGTACCTACCTATAGTATTTCTCCCAGGAGTACCTAATACGTGTCCGGGTATTAGGTACTACTGTTATGAATACTTGAGAAGCAATAGATAGATTAACCGGAGATTACAAGATGTTTAATACCTTAATAATTGAGCTGTCAACAGCTGCATCACTGGATTCAGCTATGCCGTGAAAGAGGATCATCTTCCTGCGTGATGCGGTTTCCTGACGATCGAAGCTTTGGACTAGGAGCTCCAACTGCAGTCTCATAGTGCTAAGTGTCTTCCAGACATGTGTTTTAAATTCAGTGAACTTCAGAAAAATCCTTGTGAGTTATCTCAGCAGTGTTAGTGTTGGAAAGTTTCATAATATTACTTTCATAGTCCTTCGCACTGGTATCGAAGAAACCTGTCAGCTCCTCCATATTTGTTAAATTAATCCCGAACATTTCACACAACATCATCTGGCCCCAAAGTAACCAGTGCTTGTGTTATGGGTACCACATGTCTGTGTAAATACATACATATTATAGAAACACCCAGACCTGAGACAAATACTTGCAGATCATACAAACATTTGTCCCGCGGAGGGAATCGAACCCGCAACCTTCTGCATCTCAGCCGGCTCTTAGCCCACTGCGCCACAGAGGTCGTGTTTTTAGTGAGTGAAGAGGAGATTTTGATATTAGCCGGTGTGGGAGGGACTAAGTGTCACAAGTAGACATAAATTAGCCCCTATTAATAATTTTAGATTTTAATTAAATACGGAATTAAAAATATTTGCTGTTGTCACTTAAACTGCCCACCGGCGTAAAAAAATAGCAAAGGAGTATTTGGACAGATGAACTACATTTTTCTACCGCATCATCAGTCTGTTGTGTTCAATTGAATACATCATTATCTCAATTGATACCACTGCTGGTGTTTTTTTGGTTGTGTTGTGTCAAGTGAAATGAACCACAGATAATATTACTATACATTAAATAGATGGACAAATATTTAGTACTATTCCGCCAATCTATTCCCTATGAGTTAGAGAAATTTGACACGTGTTTGGCCTCTCCGCGAGGCATCCTCAGGACCCTGACGAAAAACGACTGCTCTACAGACTTATTGCTTCGATCTATTTAATGTTATCTATTTAAATCCATTAGATTTCCGCAAAGTCACGCCTGAATTAATTATCTAAAACAATCTGGATCTCATAGTGCAATGCTTAGGTTGCGGCTAGATGGTAGAATTGTCCACCAATATTTATATCGAATAATACGATGTCCTACAAGATTTGTGTGAAAATATTTAATCAATCATGTAGCAGAGAAAGTCTCCCTGCATGCTTACTGTGGGTTTGCGGAAATAACAAATCATAAGTAATTAACAAATCGTTTTATTCACAAATCACCATTTTTTATTCGAATCAATTATTTGGCACATTATCCGAAACAGACTATTCCTCTATCATATCATATCATCTTGTCATTCATAAGTCAATAGACAGATAGCAACCATTGATTTAAAAAACATGAGCCATGGGGTGATTCAGTTCTTAGCTAAAATAGCAAAAATTTCGTAAAATACGAACTATTGAATTCTTCACAATGTTGAAGTTAGAGTACAGTTTTAATGTTAAAATTTCCGTTTTCTTTTATTCAATAGATTTTATAGGATATTCTGCAGTCTTATTCAACACTAAATTACATGGCGCCTAAAATGAGGTAAGTACCTAAAACACGTCAATAAGACGTCAAGTAAATAAAGTTAAGAAGTGTAATTTCAAAATGTTCTAGAATTCTGACTTTGGCGCAAACAAAATAAAATTATTCGTATTTTAGGCTATTTTAGTCATTCCAGGGAAACACCAGAATCAAGGCCAATGTGTGAGAGCGTTTTCTGATTGTCAGATACGATATCGGTGCCGGACGCCGGTAGACCAGGATAGATATCCGATACGACCCTCTCGTGACCATTGTCTCAATAGTGCGAGCAGGAGGTACTTATGGTAGACAAGAATGGAAAACTTTATATGCTTCATCTATTGTATTTGGGACGAAAAAAATATCTGTCCGCAGTATCGGATACATCTGATTGTGCAAGCTAGACATGGTACAGATGCTAGGTACAAATACAAAGGAAGCATTTAGTAGGTACTCTTTTTAGCAAGCTACAAAATACACATCAAAAGATTTTTAATTACTTTCGTATGACTGAGTCTACATATTATTTGCTAATCCATAAGAGTATAAAAAAAATACATAAACAAAACGAGCGTTGCGCCACGCCACAGCGCGACCGTCGTCGGCTCAGTCACGAACTTCTAGAAAATGTAGGTAATACACGTACAACAATAAGCGTACGACGTCCCATAGGCGTCCGATGGTGGCGTCAAAGTATCGGTATCAGTTCCGATATCCGATAACGGATCGGATAACGGTTAAATTTACACATTTAACTTGCCCCGATATCGTATCGACATCAGTCACCGATATTGTGTCAGACAATCTGAAAACACTATGATAAGACAGAGGTTAATTATATTTTCAATATTATTTAATTTATAATTTTTTTAGCATATTAGAATAATACAATAAGCAATAACCTCTAAAGCTATCTCGATGTGATGTAAAAATGTCTTATCTATTAAGAAGTCCATAGAAAAGTAAATTTAATAGTTAAAAAACTATAGTTTTAAAGATCTATACAAACAAAATCATATAAATGTTAGCAGATCTTACAAAATTAGCCTCTTTTCCGTGATTCATATCATAAGGCACTATTTTAATTACGATGAAGTGGTCAAGCATGATTCTACTTATTCTAGTTTTAAAGTGTAAGGGCCTTTTCAGATTAGCGTTTTTAAGGTGCGTGTAAGCTCGTTTTACGTGCTCTAAGCGCGAACCGCGATAATGTTTCCTAGTCGGACTTCGTAATGCTAGTTACCGGTTTGAGCTAAAACCTCAGTGTAAGCACGTGACGTTTCGGATACAAGCTTTTATACGTTAAAAAAGCTAGTCTGAAAGCAGACGCAGACCTTTAAGCAAACGCAACGAGGACGTGACGAACGAGGAAGAGCCAATAAGATGAAATCTCTCCCGTCCGTAATGGGCCCGGTCAGGACGTATTAACCCGACGTGGTAAGAAATGGGCTCGTGCTTCCGTCTCTTACGTGTTTTTCTTATTGCGTTTACTTCGACTGACAATAACTATCAGATAGATAACCAAGTCAAAAGGTGAAATGATGATTGTATAAAATCATTATTTCAGCATTTGAGTTTATTTTAATTTCTCCTGTGCTATAAAGCGGCGGTTCAAGATGTTATTAAATAACCAGTTTTATTAATAGTTTTATAAAAATCGTCTGTGGAAAGGCAAAAATGTTAATACGAACTTTACAGGGCTGCAGTTTTAAATTAGATTTTTACGAAAAAATACATGTTTCATTCAATTTCCATTATATTTTTGTAAAACTGATATTTACTTATACTTATTTATACAATATTAATTATAAATTATGTGTATAAAGTCTTTTATTTGAGAGATACATACATAATATCAATACAAAAATCATTCAGTTAAAAGAAACATAAAAGGATGAAGCATGATGATGCCGCTTTAACACATTGCCTTTCCACAATCTTAATTTTGTAAATAGCACCTTATAGTATACTAATGCCTTAATTAACCGACTAGAGAGTCATGTAATGAGTTCTACAATCCCTCCAATAACTGGTGTATCTGTTATACATTTTAAAGCATTTTTTTTTAAGCTTACAGAGCAAAAACAAGATAATACAGACTAGCTTAAATAGCATCCACTGATGTCAAAGTTTGGCTTCATCACCACTGCACAACGGAACGGGATTTCACCGGTAGGTGCCGGCGCTACTGACGGGGGCCGATCGCAAATGATATGGCTATATGCTTCTTGCCGTGCGCTTTAAACGTAATTAACTGCGTAACGTTCCATTTTGAGGACCACAATCATTCTTACGTGTGATGTGAAAAGTTCCAAATATCAATATTGAGATTTGCGGTCCCAGAATAGCAAAATGAGACCGTATAAGTTTTATAACCGATAACTCGCATTACTTTTTATCTTTGTTTTAAATAACATTCGCTATTAATAATATAACTCTTGAGTATTAGTCTGAAGTAGAAAACTGTATAACAATAACAAAAACCATACCTACATTATACATAAATAAAAACAATAGAGAGTAAAACATTTACAAATAAAACTTACATAAAAATAAAGTTGAGATTCATTCTTCCTTGTCTTCAACGGCTGAGAGGAATACCTTCTGGCAGAGATGGGTGAATTTAGCTACAAAGACAAAAAGTATAAAATATTACAATTGTAATTAGTACTCATTTCATTTTCCTCCACGAGGTACGAATCGCACTTTCTCCCGAGTGATACATAGTGCACCTACAAGGAAAATAAAAATAAAATTACCAAACCCAAATTAAAATTTCGAAGAAATTCCCGCGCATGCCTTTATTTATTACTTGGGTTCTTTTTTCAAAATATTGTTCGGAAATCGGAAGAGGAATATCTAAATCATTTGGCGGACTTGGAGTTAAAACTTTTTGTCGTTTGACCTATAATGAAAATAATCATATCTGCTACCGACTGATCAATGAAGAAATGAAAAAAAATAACACGTTACAAATGGATTTCGATACACTTTTCTCTCCCGCTAAACGCATTAGAAATGATATTCCTTAGACTTTTCCGTCCCGCATTTTAGTAGGCTTGAAATGATGTACTCTCTTAGTTATATTTGGAAAAGGAATGGGCAAGTTTCTCAGTAGATGTGGTATAAAAACTATTGCAATAGCGGATTTAAGCTCCTCAGCAGAGGAAACCGCGTTCTACATATTATTTAGAAAACATACTCGTATATAAGATCGCGTCTATTTCCCGACGAGGTAGGTACTTCTTTTGTTTTGTTCACTCTCATCGCATTCGTCATATGCTGTCTGTTTTTACCGTGCTTAAGGGGCAATTGGGTCTAGCCAGTTGAGAACACGTTTCAACAACACTTCAAGCCTGGCTTGTTTGATCTTATGTTGCAATTACTGATCAAACTAAGTGAAGAACTATATTACCATGCAAATATGACCATGTCTCCGCATTCCGAAAAAAGCTCAAGTGGTTATCAATTCGCTTTCGTCGGAATTTGCATTCTCTGAACTTTTTATATAATATTCTTTTTAATCCTACAACACCTTCCTATCTCAAAAAACGTTTCCGATTTCTCCACCTCACCCACTCTCGATCCTTGCGCTCCTCTGATACTCTCGTACTCGCGACACCTGTCCACACCTCCTCATACTATGCCAATTCTTTCTCAGTACAGGCTGTTCAATTATGGAACGCACTGCCTTATGCTATTAGACGCGCCAAATCACATAGT
Organism: Lampropteryx suffumata; assembly: GCA_948098915.1. Lineage (NCBI taxonomy): Eukaryota > Metazoa > Arthropoda > Insecta > Lepidoptera > Geometridae > Lampropteryx > Lampropteryx suffumata. The sequence continues at coordinate 25,575,366 of OX402544.1, forward strand.
ATGTTTAAATCTGTGGTCAAGGAACACTTTTTGTCATGTTGTTAACTATGTATTGTTTGTTTATTTACGTTATATTGGTATATTTATTTATGTATGTATTAGTTTATTTAGTTTATATTATTGTATTATTATTATTTAATTTATTTTTGTAGGTAATATTAGGTATTGATGTATTTCACTTTTTGTTATCCTGTAAATATGTATGTGCATATAATTGTTATCATAAATCACTCATAGTATTTTCATCACCCCATATTCAGCTATGTTGATTTCTATCCATCCAAAGGTTGTCTGGCAGAGATCGCTATCTAGCGATAAGACCGCCAATTGTACTACCGTGTAGCTAAACATTGTTTCTTATAACAGTCTAATGTATTTGTGGTGTGCAATAAAGTATTTTCTATTCTATTCTATTCTATATTTGACGACCTCTGTGGTGCAGTGGGCGAAGGCCCGCCTGAGGCGCAGAAGGTTGTGGGTTCGTTTCCCGCTGCGAAACTGAGTCTGGACGTTTTTCTATGTATAATAAGTATGTATTTACAAAGAAAAGTATATCAGTCATGTAGTAACACAAGCTCTGCTTTCTTTTGGGGCTAGATGATGCTGTGTGAAATATTCGGAATTATTTATTTATGATTTGTGGAGAGTGCGTTTGGTAATAGTCACAAATTGCTTTAGGAGTTAAAGGGGGATTATTCGCGTATTTAATTTATTCCTGCCGCTTTCATCCAGCGACCACGGTTGTTTTGTTACAACTACAACATAACCGAACCAAACATAACATAAATAAATAATCCCGGACATTTCACACAGCATCATCTGGCCCCAAAGTAAGCGTCATGTGGTATCTATAAGCTTGTGTTATAGACTGATATATTACTTATATAGGTAGGTACTTTTTTTTGTAATACAAACACCCGAGAGAAATACTTGCAGATCATACAAACATTTGTCCCGCCGCGGGATTGAACCCTCAACTTTCTGCGTCTCAGGCGGACCTTCGCCCAATGCGCCACAGAAATCGTCAAATGATTATTACAAAACATTGGCAGCCTTACTTACAAACCCCTCTCAACTTGAACACTGCCTAAACATTTGCTTGCTTAAGATTCCTGTCACTATTTGTCACCTACAAAAAGGGATGGCACTATTTTTATTAAGCCGAGTGCGACTCTGGCGACTGCATAATTTACAGGCATATTTATCTCTATATGTGTTGAGGGCTTCGTTGTTCGGCCCTCTGATGTGCTCTTAATGTGGCTGGTGTACTTCATTTTAACCTCCGAAGAAAATAGGGGGTGTTACAAGTTTAACATGTGTATCTGTATGTCTGTGTGCATGTCTGTGTCGTATTAAGATCTGTTCAGCCATTTGAACAGCATCACCTTTTTCTAGTAAGAGGTATGAGCAAAATACAAAGATAGATTTAAAATCTGATATCCTGTTACTTCAATGATATTGCAAGAGCTGGGTAACCATGATCTGGTGCTACAGTATCACCTGGAACACGCAAGATATCCAACTCCTCACCAACTTAGTACCTACTATGGTATACTATAGTTTTAAACTCAAGTATACGAGGCATGCCTTTTAAGTTTTGTCGTTTGAAGAAAAAAACACAACTAGAACCTTATAGTACTTTTTGTTGTTTTTCAAAGTATTCACCACGTAGCTTAATACACTTTTCCATTCGCTCAAACCAGTTATTATAACATTTTTTCCACTCTAAAGAGGGGCTGTTCAAAATGGCTGACTTGAAAGCGTCGACTGCTTCTTCACCGGACTGGAACCTTTGGCCACGAAGACTTTTATTAATTTTAGGAAATGTACAGAAATCGTTAGGGCTTAGGTCAGGACTGTATGGAGGATGGCCAAGAATTTCTACTTTTTCCTGCTTCAAATACTCAATCGCTTGACGAGCGCTGTGTGAGCTTGCGTTGTCGTGGTGCAGGATGATGCGTCGCTTTGAGTTAGATTTTCAAAGTTCGGGCTGACTTGTGGTAAACAAACAGTGGTATAACACTCTGCGTTAACCGTTCTACGATCTTCAAGTACAATAGTCGCAACATGGCCGGTTTTTCCAACGAACGTGGCCACCATCTTCTTTGAAGTGCTTCGAGAACGAACAACTTTAGTCGGCTTTGGCTCGTCTTGAAAAACCCAGATTGTAGATTGTTGTTTGGAATCAGGATCGTAGGCATAGATCCAAGATTCGTCACCACTGATGATGTCGTAGACGTGATTTGACTCTCCTCGGTTGAACCTTTGCACCGTTCAACTGAACGGTTGAGTTTTCTTACACCATCTGACTCGGGCCGCCTTGTGATCGTCGGAAAGCAGCTGCGGTATCCAACGGCAAACTAGCTTTCTCACACTAAGCGCTTCATGCAAGATCTTCTGAATGCTTGTCCCTGAGATGCCTAATAGAGCCTCTATCTCTCGAAACGTCACATGACGATCTTCGAGAATTAGTTGTCTCACAGCAATGATGTTATCTTCAGTGAAGGCGCATTTTGGGCGTCCTTCGCGAGATTTGTCACTAACACTTGTATGTCCACGCTGGAATTCTAAATACCAGCGTTCGACAGTACGCAGACATGGGGCTTCATCACTGAACACAGATGTTAGCTCTACAAAACACTGAAGCCGTGTCAGGCCTCTTCTAAAGTTGTAGAAAATTATTGCACGAACATTTTCCTTAGAAAGATTCATTTTCGTACGTAACCTGACAGATTCCAGTCGACGCTGTGACTAAACAATAGCATTAATAATATAAAAAAAAAAACACATTCGTTTATAGAACAGTTCCAAATTCAAAATTGCCGGGAAATATGGAAACCACAGAACTTAAAAGGCATGCCTAGTAGCAGCTAGTAGACGAAAGAAACGATCGGTAATTAAGATACCTCCTGCTAGAACAGCATTTGCATTTAAACAATTCGGAGCCCAATCCGGAAGGATATATAATAAAGTAAACAACGAGACAGACATTTACAACAAGTCGTATACACAATGCAAAAAAATTGTCACAACCTGGTTAAAATCACTAACCTATCAACAGACAGAGGATCTTTTATTGTTTGATATCTGATAGTGTTTTTAAATGCCAAACATCGGGGATCTTCTACCTGTCTTGCCTAGATATTCATTAATTTGATTACCTATGCACTCAGGGGCTATGAAGCTTTCTACAACGGAAGGAACCTTCTAAATTAAATTGGTTCAGTAGTTCAGAGATCATCCATAACAAACAAACAAAGTTTGCCTCTTTATAGTATTAGTATATATCTACAAACCTACCTGCTAGTATGCGTGTTTATTCTATTCTACACTATTAGACTTCTTACCTACATGCTATTTTTTTCCTAGATACCTACCATTTTGTCATCAATTTACCTACCTACTTTTACAAATAATTGAAACCATTTAATCATGAAATAGGGTAGTGGCACCAAAAGATGAAAACTTTGAGTAGCTTTTCCTCCTTTACTTATTATCTTTACTTATGATATTATCGCTTGCCTGTATTTTTTAATAATTACTTGTATACTCAAGATTTGACTGCTGAAAAAGAAAATTACTATGTCTACTAGTTTTTTTGGAAAATTACTATTTGTCGAAGATTTTGGATTTTTCCCCTATAGATGAACGCCGACCCCTTATTATGAACGATTTGACTCCAATAATTGAACTAACATTTTAAAAGGAATTTAGTTATATAAATTTCGATTTTTATAAATTAGAAATGATTTCTGCATGCCTTTTCGTGATGTTAGGGTGCCTTTGCAAAAATAGCTGCAACCATCTTTTGCCTGGTTTCAGGTTCGAACCTTTAATTTCATCATTTGCGTTTACAGGAAAGCCAACTTTGGCGAAATTTAAAATCCAAGTAGCAATTTATCTTCTTCATCATCTGATAACAGTTTATTTGGCCCTTTTCTACCCTTTGTGTGTAGCCTTTGGGATATTAAATTGAAGCCTGGCTTTGCTTAGGGAAATCTCTTCATTTTAAGGAACAACACCTTAAAGTTGAACGAATAAAATGTAAATATATTAATAAGTTTAAGTTTTGAACATGATTCCTAAAGTTCAGATTTCATACTGAATAAAAAACAATATAATCAAAAACACAAAAAACATATGTTCAGCTTTTGGTAATTAGCTTCATATATTAACTAAAACTAATTTGAGATATTTTATTTTTATCTTATAGCGATAGATTTTAAGTTATAAGGTCTGTAAAATTATGCTATTTCTCCATTAGTTGAATGGGTCAATGGACCGGCCATTTTTTGGGTCAAGCAAATAAAATTGTACCCAATACTTGAACAGTCAATTTCTTTTTCAAAAAGTTTAAAAATGAGAATTTGTACAAATAGAATCAAAGCTTGATTTATCAAGTTCTTATTTCGTATAAAAACCACTCAAATCGATCATTACTTCTTGCTTTAATGTAACAAAATTCTTAAATTCGGAGTGCACTTACGTTAAGTAGGTTTCCTAGTAAATCAGGTTTTCGGCGGGAACCACTCGTACAACGACTCGCCACGAGCGCGTCAGTACTAAAACTTTTAATGCTTTGATTGAAAATGACGGACAAAATATTTCCATACGCGATAAAAAAATATTGCACATGACAGAATAATTGAAATTATACTCTTAAGAATTCAATAAAAATCCACCTGTCATTCAATTAGTTCACAGCTAAAAACACAGATGGTGTTTTGATAAACAGTAAAACAGTTTTATACTTATATTATTATTTTATAGTTGGTTTAAATTAACATATGCTTTAATAAATATTATTGTAATAAAAATGATTATACCATCACACACATTTGAGAACGAAAGTATCCAATGATTGTTATATATTGTAAATTTAAATTGTTCGATACATACTTTCTTACTATTTTTCAGTTATTAATTAGTTTGGATTTATTAACGAATGTTTCACTTTATTATTTTCTGTTCTCATTATTCTGATATTTACAAGTCCTTCATTTGATTGTTTACTAAATCGGTAAATTCGTTATAATTCTTTTATTAAGACATATATAGCAAAACTATGAATCCATTGTTTATTGAATTATATTTTAACATCTTTTTATTGTTATTAAGTAAATAACTTTTATTATTATACTTAGATTCTTAATAGGCTTCTGTGATTGGTTGAATAATGAATATGGTGTGATGTTTTGTATATAATTCAAAAATTTATAAAAGGCGAGGTTAAAGCCTAAGACGGGTAGATTGGGAGTGACCACCGAACTAGAAAGATAAGTGCCTTGCAATAATATTGTACTAAAATATATTTGTGTGTATTTAATATGTGTACCGTTAACTTTTTGTGTTGTTCTCTGTTTGGTTATTTGGTAACTTTAAAACTATATTATCTTTGTGAACTACATACAGTTGTATCAGTTAATTATTCTGTCATTGTTTCCTTATATTCCTTATGGTGTTTATTTTGTAGTAGGGTACTTGTGTTGTGTAAAATTGTAAAGGATCATACAAAAAAGTGTTAGGACCAGACAAGTTTCTTGCCGGATTCTTCTTGAACTGGGGTTAGGAGGAACCGGCACCTAGATTCACTAGCATGTAAGAAGACGATTCTAAGTGGTCCTTGTAATTTTATTGATTAAAGAAAATTAAATATACTATGGTAAATTTGTTATTCTCTCTCTCATTGAATTTATCCTTGCTTACATTTAGCTTTAACTCCTCATGTGAGAAGTAGGTATTTAACTTCAGTAATTTTACTAACTTTCATTATAAACTTCTAAATCTTGATATTAGGTGTAATATATTATTGTAATTAGAGCAGGTATCTATCGATTTCTGACACACACATGTAAATAGCGAGATATATATATATTTTTAAATTTGGATTGTCGGTCAACTTTTGGGGGTCAGACAACTTTTGGTGCCACTACCCTACCCTAACTAATTGTACCTAGCGCACTCGTTTGTCATTAAAATGGTTATTTCTATTATGTACCTAGTTTAAGTTTATTGTAATTGTGTAAAAAAATATGTTTTGTTAAATTCAAGTGCTTCTTTAGACCACGGAAAAGAGAGGACTCTTCTAACACAGGTTATTTTTAACTTAACAGAAGAGATCCCATTCCCAACACATACGATGTACTACTTGTTTTTAATTAATATGAGATTTTTGTTTTTTGAAGTGAAAACTTTTTTTATTAACATACTGCAGAATTAATTAGAATGATCGCAATGCATAAAAAAATCGAGTTGGGAGTTTTTTTAAATTTTACCTGAGAGTATGTCGAGACAGGCGGGGCGGGTCTTCACGAGTGCGAAGTAGACTGGCACGCCGGCCAGTGTGATGAGTGCGCCGGCCAGTACCGCCGTCGGCTCCGATAGAACCGGAACCACCAGCAACACGCATGAAACCACCACAAATACCAGCGGCATCCATATCTGCACCTACAACATTTCGAGAATACTAATTAGTACAACTGTCAAGCGCAAATTGATTCTCACATATCGTGCACAGACCTGCTCTTTTACAATCATCCAAAAATATAAGCTCAAGGTTTGCCAACGTGCGATGGAGCGCAGCATCCTCGGAGTAAAGCGAACAGATCGGTAATCAACACCGAGCTGCGCTCCAGAACACGAATCACCGATATAACTACAAAAGCCACAAAGCTCAAATAGGACTGGCCTGGTCATGTCTGCCGTACGTCGAGAGACCAGTTAGCCAAACAAACCACGGAGTGGTGCCCAGATACGGTACGAAGACGTCACGGCAGACCGCGAACCAGGTGGAGGGACGAGCCCACCAAATTTCATGCCGACTCGGCCATCTTAGCACAGGAGAGGGATGAATGGAAAGAATGGGGGAGGCCTTTACCCAGCAGTTGGACAGTGTGGGCGGATAAAAACAATAATAATAATTAGTACAAGTATTGAGAGTGGTCTCTACGATGACATAAATAGCTCTCTACGACGCGACGCGGCAATTCAGCTCGCACAAGCGCTTAGTGCCTAATGTTATATATATATATACACATATATATATATATATATATATACATACATATATATATACATATACATATATATATACATATACATATATATATACACCTACATAGTGCCTCTCTCTCATTCTATCGCGTTACTCTATCTGGTCTGGCAAATCACTTCTCTACGAATTTTCCCAGAAGAATGAGTGAGCTAATGCAGTTGTAACTTCGTGCCGAAATCGCAGAGTACCATCATAATTCAGCCTGAATTCATCCAATGCTGAATCTGAATGCTGCGTACAGGCCTCTTTTATTAAGACAGAGTTGTGCTCTAGAGTTGTGACTTTAACGAATGGCGAAATACTATTAAACATATACAATACAAGCTGTTCGCGCGTAGCTTCGTCTGCTTTAAATATTTTTTTCCGGGACAAACCGATTTTCCCGGGATAAAAAGTAGCCTATGTCACACGGGGATAGTGTAGCTTTCCAACGGTAAAATAATGTTTCAAATCGGTCCAGCAGTTTCCGAGCCTATTCAATACTAACAAACAAACAATCAAATCTTTCCTCTTTATAATATTTGTGTAGATAGTATAGAAAAAGGGTTACCACCATTGAGGAGAACAAGTTTGCATGGGATTTATTTGTTTCTTATAAAATTTAAATCACACTGAAAATGTAAAATCTTTCTGTATATCTATTCAATCGCAGCTTGCGTTCTATAGAACCAAGCAGCGAAGTCAGGGGGCATTTCAGTAATGCTTTAGTTACCTTTATAGGTCTGACGAGATTAGGCTTCTTGTATCGAAGCCAGAGCACGGCAGAACAGCTGAGAGTAGTGAAGAAGGACTCCACTACAGTGCAGTACGTGATCAGCGAGGTCAAGTTAGACGGTATCAACATCACCAGCGATATAATCATCTGCGGACACCGTAAACCCCTCCATAAGGATTTGACTACCCAGAAGTTTAACTGACAGATTATTATAAATACTTACGGGTATTTATCGCGTTTATTTACCTATTTTTCCCGACGTTTCGACAGGTTTACACTCTGTCGTGGTCACGGGATGACTGAAGGATGACTGAAGAGTCATCCCGTGACCACGACAGAGTGTAAACCTGTCGAAACGTCGGGAAAAATAGGTAAATAAACGCGATAAATACCCGTAAGTATTTATAATAATGTGTTCTGATCGCGTAAGTTTAAAAAACTTTATAACTGACAGGTATTAGACAAACCAGTAATAAGACCTGGAATAAATAAATAAATAATGTTGGCCACACCATCTAGCCCTAAACTAAGCATAACTTGTATTATGGCGACCAGATGACTAATAGAATACTTACATATTTTTAAATACATACATAAGATACTTTATAACACCCAGACACAGAATAAACATCTTTGTTCTTCACACAAATGTTTATCCTGGGAGAGAATCGAACCCTCAACCTACAGCGCAGAAGGCAAAGCTACTAAAAACTGCTCTGACAGGCCAGTAGAATAGTTTCTAAAGCCTGGCTTTCGATAAATACAAGGTGTCGCCTTTGTCGCCTATGCCCGATTCCTCGTCAGGCGTTGGTATCATCAGTTAATTGATTTCTCTTCGAAAATCGTTTCTCGTAGAAAAACCAACTGACGGATGCTACTAACAAACGTTTGCATATACTCGGGCCTTTCGTTTACTCTGCTTGACTCACCAAGAAGATGAGTGAAGGTAGCGGAGACATGCATTTTGTGTTGATATGCGCGAGCAGTTCCGGCATATGTCCATTGCGCGCTCCCGCAAAGCACATTCGCGAGGAGGCCATCACGTGTACAGACAGACCGCCCAGGATTGCCACGGCCACCAGCGTCGGCATCGCCCAGCGTAGCCAACCGAGCGCGATCGCCGCAAAGTCCTAAAAACGATTACTATTTCATGCAATTCAAAAATAATCAACAACTTATTATAGTTCACGGAACAGAATTTTAAGTACACCGACAGAATAAAAGGAGTATATCATAAAGTGTCTTTAATATCTTTTCGCGCCCATAGACAGTTTAGACCATTCGCCATTTTACTTGAGCTTCCCTTTCGAGCCAAAACAGTAATACACTTGTACACTACTGCTCGGAGGCCAAATATCTGGACCTCTGGTGTTCACCAAGTGTTGCTGATAAGCTTCAACAAAATTACAGGTAAAGGTTCACGTAATAGTAGAACATAACACATTCCTTTCTTCCATTCTCAGTTCACTCTACCCCAAAAACTGGTACTCTCCAAGTCTCCCTATAAGACTTAGGGTATAGTCTCTATAGACTGTGCGGTGGCTTAACTACCATAGACAGTCTGCGAGTCATTTTACAAAGATAACATTTTATATAGCTTGCTTACCACAGCAATGGCTTCGGTGGCCCTCACGCCGAGTGGTCCGAGTACCGCCAGGTATGAAACGTTGGCCAGCAGATATATAGCTGTCACCATCGGCAGAGACACATAAATGGCGCGCGGTAGGTTGACGAATGGATCTCGCAGTTCTTCGGTCATAAAGTTGAGGTAGCTCCTACAATATTACAATATTTGATGGCCGTCAGTGCCGCGGGTAATAAAATACTACTGAGTAAAACTTAAATAAATAAATATTGAGAGACACACAACACCGACTATCCCCAAAGTATGCACAGCATGTATTGCTGTGCATACTTTGGGGCTAAATAAAAAAATAACATATAAAAAAAAAACTTGGCACATGTCTTCGAACTTGTTAGGTACTACGACATGCTGGTTTCCTCGTGATATTTTCCTTTACCGTTTAAAAGCTTTGGTATAGCGCAAATATATTATTCGAACAGAAAAAAATATCGGTGCACGACTGTTTAGAATTTAAACCTTTGTGCTCATTTAGTTTTATAAGTTTTAGTGCCTACCAACATTATACCCGTTAGCCTTCCCCTTGAATGATGTAAAATTGATTACACGCGTCCGTCGAAATTATTGAGTTTTAATTACCAAAAATATACCATACCCCGCTACATGGTCCTTCGAGCCGGATATTTATATCAGCCGATATTGATATTGAGGAAGCTGTTTCCATCATATTTGAAGCCGTGGAGCGCAAATAGATGCTACGGGATTGCGCGTCACACCGAGTGGTCGAGAGTTCAAAGTACAAGGTGAAAAAGTGTTGTAGAAGTGATTTAGATTTGAACCCAACACTCTAATCAGGTCGACCGTGCAGGTCTCCCATCAGAATGACTGACGAAAAGGAGCTAATTAAAAACGTAGCAGTATCAAAGGTCGGATAACTGCTTTCGCGAATCATATTGCAACATTGAAGCCATCCACGTTAAGTTCTTCAGAAGTCAGGGAGTTACAACTGCGCATCGGTAAGATCGAATCTTTATATGACCAATACGATGAGGTCAAGTTAAAAATTTAGTGTAGTTCTGACAATTCTGATTTGCAAGTTAGTGAAAGAACAGAATTTGAAAAGCAATATTATCGTGTGCTTGCCGACGCGCAAGGAATGTTAGATACCTACGAAAATAATAGAGAAAAATTGGAAAGTGCATCAAGCTTACGGTCTAATCACAATATGGTTAAGTTCGTAGGTAGGTTCGTAGTTCGTAATAGTACCTACTATTCAGTTACCAAAATTTGGAGGTTCCTACGATAAATGGCTGGAATTCCATGACACCTTCTCAAGTTTAAGTCTTCTAAAGTTTCAAGTTTAATTCATAGTAATGATCAGATAGATAAAATTAACAAATTCCACTACTTGAGGGCGTCATTGGAAGGATCAGCTGCGGTATTAATTCAAACTATTGAGTTTTCTGCAGTAAATTATTCGGTAGCGTGGAAACTTTTATGTGAACGGTTTGACAACAAACGCTTCTTGGTTCAAAATCATGTTGCAGCCTTATTCAATATCGAACCGGTCACAATGGAGTCGTCCGCTGTTCTCAAGCGCATGATAGATCAATTAAACAAAAGTTTACGTGCACTGGAGTCTTTAGGACAACCGATTAAGCACTGGGACACACTGTTAATTTATATCGTGACCCAGAAATTAGACGCAAAAACATATCGCGAGTGGGAAGAACACAAAGGTACGTTACCTAAAGATAAACCGATTAGTTTAGAAGCCTTTCCATCATTCATGCGTAATCGCGCAGATTTAATTGAGACGTTTGAATTGTCACATTTTGTGACAAGTGGCAAGAATGCGAAAAAAATAAAGGCTATGGTTTCGTATCAGGGTTTTGATAATAAAAGTAATTGAACGTCATCGTCAATAAAACCATGCCCAAACTGTAATGAAGATCATTATTTAAATAACTGCCCGAAGTTTCTAGCACTAAGTGGTGATGAGCGATACAAGTTATTGCCTAAATATAAGGTTTGTTTCTATGTAAAAGGCCAGGTTGTAAAATGTGCAAGCGTAAACACCACTCGCTTATACACATAAACGAGTTTAGCGCATCTAAGCAGACACCTACGTCTGTACCTACAGCTACAGCTGATCGCGATAACAACTCTGTGCCTACTGTGACGAATTCCGAGAACTCGAGCGTTACACTGACGGGAAGCATCACCACTACATGCGAAAAAATAGGTCAGTGTGATGTTCTATTATCCACCGCATTAGTGAAAGTGTATGATTGCGATAATCGAGAGGTCATTGCTCGTGCGATCCTGGACAGCGGTAGTACCTCGTGTCTAGGTAATTCCTAGAGATTACATAAACAGTTAAAATTGTCAGCTGATCGCACAGATAGGACCGTTGTAGGTATAAATAATAAAACATCGAAAATTAGTCAAATGTGTCGCTTGCCTATCAAATCGTTATGTGAAAGTTTTTCAACATATCTAAGTTGTTTTATTCTGCCGTCGATTACTGATAACGTTCCCGGGTGTCATGTTAATATAAGGAATTTAGATATTCCGTCAGATATTTGTCTAGCGGACCCTCAGTTTTATTCGCCCTCTGTACTCTGCCCTCTGCTCATTGGTGCTAATGTTTTTTGGGACATTTTAGGTTCGCAAAATATAAATTGGGAGATGGAAAACCGATACTTTATGAGACTAGACTAGGTTGGATAGTCTCCGGTCCAGTTAACGGCGACCGCGTATCTACCTCTCCGCAAATTAAATGTAACTTTACTCATGTTGATTCCATGACTTCCCACTGTTCTGATGATGACATTCAAAACCAATTAATGCGTTTTTGGCAGCTTAAAGAAGTGACCCCTCAGTCATCTCATTATTTTCCAGAGGAGAAGCAGTGTGAAGAACATTTCAAAAAACATACTACTCGCCTCGCAGAAGGTCGGTTCTGTGTTAGGATCCGATTAAAACAAACACCGAGCGTGTTAGGTGATTCATATCAGCGAGCTATGCATTGTTTGCTCTCTTTAGAGCGCATGTTAAAATGCAATTATTCATTCAGTAAAATGTACAATGATTTCATGTCCGAATATGAATCATTAGGTCACATGACCGAGTGCAAACCGATTATGTCGGTGCCTCATTATTTCATCCCACATCGTGGTGTCCTTCGTGAGAGTAGTACTACAACTAAACTACGAGTTGTATTTTATGCGAGTAGTCCTACTTCTTCTGGAGTTTCATTTAATCATATTCAAATGATTGGGCCCACAGTACAGGATGACCTACTGTAGATACTTTTGAGATTTAGGCAGCATAAATATGTTATAGTTGCAGATTGTGAAAAAAAGTACAGATGTATATACCCTGTAGATTGTGACAAATTGTCTGGCGTGATCAAAATCAACCCGATTCTCCGTTAAAATGTTATAGTCTGAACCGGGTGAGTTATGGCACCGCTAGTGCGCCTTATCTTGCTATTCGGTTTCTGAAGCAGATAGGTTTAGACTGTAAAGACCCCAAAATATCTGAAATTATACTTCACGATTATTATGTTGATGATTTTTTAAGTGGTGGTGATGAACTAAGCGAAGTTTTATACATACGCAAGATGGTAACCGCCGAGTTAGCCACTGCTTGTATGCTTCTTAGAAAATGGAAGTTTAATGAGCCTCAGTTATTGCCAGAAACCGATCAGTGCTCACCTGAATTATATATTGGAGATATTGAATCGGGTAAAACTTTAGGTCTCGGGTGGCATTCAGTATTAGATCACTTTTATTTCTCCATCAGTCCCAACATAGTAAAGGGAAACACAAAATGACATATTCTCTCCGTCATTGCCCAGATATTTGATCCCTTAGGTCTTGTATCACCTTGTGTTATTCTTATGAAAATTCTATTACAGAAACTGTGGCTTTATGTTCGTAGTATTGACGTTAGAGGTAATGTCTCAGTCAAATTATTAATCGCTAAAAGCCGAGTCGCTCCCATCAAGCCCACGACGATACCAAGACTCGAGCTTTGCGGTGCTTTGATCGGCGCTCGTCTTTATGAAAAGGCCGCCGCTGCACTGCGAGCACAAATTCAGCATGTCTTTTTCTGGACAGATTCCATGATCGTCCTAGGTTGGCTTAAAATGTTGCCTTCTAAGTTACAACCTTTTGTGCGAAATCGCATAGCTGATATTTTAGAAAAAACTGGCAGCTGTACTTGGAGACATGTTCCAACTGACGAGAACCCCTCAGATTTAATGTCGCGTGGTGTCAGTGTAAGTTCTCTTCAGTCCCATACGCTTTGGTGGCATGGGCCAGATTATTGTTTGGGTGTTTCTATGTATAATATGTATGTATTTACAAAAACAAAGTATATAAGTAGTGTATCAGTCCTGTGGTACCCAAAACACAAGCTCTGCTTACTTTGGAACCAGATGATGCTGTGTGAAATGTCCGGGATTATTTATTTTTATTATTTATTATTTTATTTGAAACGCGATTCCTCGCAATGGCCTGCTACACCAAGTACTCTCGAAAGGTTGCCTGAAACTCGCAATGAAGTGTCGTTACATATAAGTCATTTTACTTCACACGAACTTATCGATTTCAATCGATTTTCAAATTTGTCTAGGCTTCAGCGAACCGTAGCCTATGTGCTAAGATTTGTTAATATTCTAAAGGGAAAAGTTAGACCTGTAAATAAATATTTATATACTAATGAGTTAAGTGATGCCTTAGTTTTAATAATGAAACAATCGCAAATGCAGTCGTTCCCTGAATATAGTTAATTGATTAAAAAGCAAAGATTGCCTAGTAAAAGTCCGCTGATCCGCGTGGACTATGCGGGCCCTGTTGGCGTCGCTAGTCGCACTGGTCGCGGTTGTAGGCTTATCAAGTCGTACATAGCTATTTTTGTATGTTTTACGAGCAAGGCGGTACACTTGGAGTTAGTAGGTGACTTAACAAGTAATAACTATCTACTAGCATTACGCTGATTTATTTCACGCAGAGGAAAACCTTCTCATATATTTTCGAAGTTTTTAAAGTTTTTCTCTGGCTGCGGAGACAGCTCAGGATAGCATCCAATTTCATTTCATACCTGCATATAACCCTAATTTCGGAGGTCTTTGGGAGGCTGGTGTCAAGTCGACAAAATTTCATTTAAATAGAGTGTTGGGAAATTGTAATTTAACGTTCGAGGAGCTTACTACTACGTTGGTGCAAATCGAGGCGATCCTCAACTCTCGGCCACTCTCTCCGTTGTCGTCGGACCCCGAAGACTTGACGCCGCTCACACCGGGTCATTTTCTCATCGGCCGCCCTCTCACCGCCCTGCCTGAACGGAACTACCAGGACTACCCAGTCAACAGATTGACACGCTTCCAGCGGATTGAACAGTTACGCCAGCACTTCTGGACTCGGTGGAGTAAAGAGTATGTTGCTGAACTTCAACAGCGAGTTAAATGGCGTTCTTGTAAGTACTCTCTCAAGAATGATACTCTGGTACTGCTGAAGGAAGATGGCACTCCACCGTTGAAATGTAAGCTTGGATGTATCGATGCTTGTCCATCCCGGTCCTAGTGACGATATATGTCGCGTCACAGACATCAAATTAGCCAATGGAATTGTAAGGCGAAGCTTTAGCAAGATGTCCCGTTGCTGCCAGAAGATGATGTCTCGTCTTTCAACACGCGGGGGCATGTTTAGAATTTAAACCTTTGCGCTCTTTATTACACGCGTCCGTCGAAATTATTGAGTTTTAATTACCAAAAATATACCATACCCCGCTACATGTTTTTTTTTTCGTGTTCGAACCATTAGACCGGTAGGCAACCTACTACCACTAGATCACTAGTGTTTGTACTATGGAAACCAGATGACCAATAGAATACTTATATATTTTTAAAAACATACTTATTTTACTATACTTAGATAGATAGGTAAGGATTCAGAGACAAAAGCTAAGCCAAAATTTTTTTTTAAATTTATTTATTGGAAGCTTGTTTTAAAAGTATAACAGTAGTATAAAACAAGATAGCCGATTACGTGCCTACACTAGTGCAGAAAAGATCTTAATCAAATCACTTATTGAAATTGTTGCTTTTAGGAACGTATTTTATCTGTAGTTAGTACCGACTATAGGAATATGGATAGGGGGATTAAATATTTTTGATTTGTACGGTGCATATAATTCTATGTTACACAGTAGGACTGGACAGTTAATACTATGAGAAGTGACACGACACTTGACTAGGAGGAGAAAATGAAATTTCTTTCACAGATAAAGGTAGTTGTGAAAGTAGAAAGAAGCGTTTAAATTAAAACAAAAAGTATTTCATGATTTTTATTTGGATGCACTCAATTATATTAATATATATTTATTGTTACAAGGTCTCAATATTTGAGATACGTCCTCAAGGACGTGACAAAGGTGCACTCCTCATAACAAAGCCCAGGGCTTTGGAAATTATATTTTAAATATGATCGTTAAATTGAAGCTTCGAGTCGTGTAACACTCCAAGATCTCTCGCACTACACCAAGATTTGTTCAAGCTTCTGTATGCCGTAATCCACTTAATTTTGACATTTGTAAATACGTAGTTTCGTCTCTATATCTTAGCCTTAGTTATTAAGATAACATAATTACGTTTTAAAAACTAAAAAGTCAACCGACTTCATGTAGGTATATACACAAGGTAGCTACCGTAAAACGTTGAGGAGCTTCCTTGGCTGTCCTTCGTCTTCATCATCAGACCCCTAATGACAGTCACAACCCATCTAGGTAGATGTAAAGTTCTCATCAATACAAATTAATCAAGCCCAAGCACCAGGTAATTGCTGTAAATCATTGAGGAGTTCCCTCGACTGTCTTTCAGCTCCATCATCAGATCGACTCCAGACCTTCATTAAAAAGTAGTGCTATAAAATACTTTCATAAAAAATAAACAAACGCACTAGTCGCCACTACGATTTTCGAAAGTTCCCCTCGATTTCTCTGGGATGCCATCATCAGATCCTGGTTTCCTTATCATGGTACCACTCTTGGGATAACTCCTTTCCAACAAAAAATAATCATCAAAATCGGTTCATAAACGACGAAGTTATCCGCGAACACACATAAAAAAAAATATACGAATCGAATTCAGTAAGCTCCTTTTTTTGAAGTTGGTTAAAAATAACAGTATCTCAACATCACAAGAAACTCACCATCCTGAATATGAGAAAATTCCCGAGTAGAATGCAACCGACCAATCACTCACTGATGTTTTGGTGCCTGCCCAGCCATCTTCAAAGTGCTCTACGTTACCTAAAACAACATAGAGATGGCGGCTAAACATTTTTCTGTCCAACATTTATTTAATATAAATAAATAAAAATGTATTTGTAAATAAATAACATTATTTTTTGAATGAATTCACGCTGAAAATAATGTATTTAACTAAGACAAGTAAAAGTTGTTGTATTGTTTAGATATATCCTTACTAATATTATAAATGCGAAAGTAACTCTGTCTGTCTGTCTGCTACGTTTACACGTCTAAACAGCAGAACAGCACAGAACAGCATTTTGATGAATTTTGGTATAGAGATAGATAGGACCTTGGAGAAGGACATATGCTACTTTTTATTTAGGTACCATGCGTGCGAAGCCGCGGGCAGCAGCTAGTACATGTATGTATGTATATCAATGGTCGGCTGACCAACACCGCACCATGCACACAACCGTTCAGTACGACAGCCGCGAACCCACTCTCTCGTGACGTAGGCGGTTGACACGATAACAATACATTACAGTTGTGTTACACTTTGTACTCGTATCGTAGTACATTCGCTATCGAGAGTACCATTTATGAAATCTGTGTATTAGATACATTACCTCGTGCCAGCCATACAATGCCGCCAACAATGATGATAAGGAGAGCAGCAATTTTGGTAAACATGAACACGTTCTGTATTCTAGTTGTGAAACGCACGTCGTACGCGTTTATAAAAGTCAGGAGACCTGGAATCACGAAAAAAACAAGTTAGCGAGATCAACTTGCAAATATTTTAATATATGTTTTTAGGCCAGCAACAGCCTAATCTCAGAGCCTAGTTAGCCAAAGCGCCAACAGTACTGATAATTAAGTGAGTAAATAAATAAATAAATAATGCCGGACATTTCACACAGCATCATCTAGACCCAAAGTAAGCAGAGCTTGTGTTATGGGTATCACATGACTGATATAAGTAAGGTAAACCACCCTGTTGTTGGCATCCCCCCAGTTTATTGGCACTCCAATAGTTTTACTTTTTAATAAGCAAACTGTTATTCTGTTTCAATATTGAAACATTTAAAAAATAATTGCTAGGTTTACTTTTCACTAAACTGGCAACACATACGCTGAATACGTCAAACAGACGCCATTATGCCATTTACAAGTTTGCATTGCAACGAACCCAGTGAATCTAGCATCTAGTTTAAATTTTAGCTAAGGTAAGTGCTACCAAATAACTTGTTTTTGAGGCAAATTCATTATATCTGCGCAGGGCAAATGTTTTTGATGAATTTGTTATTAGTTTCGCTACATATTTATGATAAAAGTTTTCTATTTATAACAATAAATTCTGTTTTTAAGCTGTGCCAATATTTGGTATGTAAAAGAGACCACATTACTGTTTATTAACACCCCTGCCAATAATTAGATTTCATGAAATAATATTTTTTTGTTATCTTACATTCTAATTTGATAGCAATTTGATCTATAAAAGTTTGTGTGTTAAAAGTTATGTATTTTATACCCTCTTTCCAAATTTTGGCCCAATGCCAATAGCGGCTATATGCATGCCAATAATGGGAGTAAACGGTTTTTTCAATCTCATATAAGAAAGAAGGCAGGAGAAGAAATGAAACCAAAAAAGAAAATGCAGCCAAAAATACAGAAAAAAATACAAAGAAATAACAATAGTAAACAAAGTGTGGAGAAAGCTTTAAGCGCCATTAGTAATGGCGTGAGTATGAAACTAAAAGCTGTCAGAAACACACCTACAGCATAGTTTGTTCCATCATTGGAATGGAAAGAACAATAATCAAAGAAACTGAGTGAAAAAGAAGAGAAAGCAGAAGGAACCAAAGAAAGAAAAGAAGAAAGGGAGCGAAAAGAGCTTGAAAACCCCATTTAAATATAAAAGGAAAATATCATCAAAATAAAGGTTGGCCTACAAAAGATACGAAATGAATTATTTTTAAACCAAATATAGAAATATTAATTTGGTGAATGAACATGAATTTGGTTAACGCAACTTTAGAGATACCCTCATCCATACAAACAGAAAAACAAAATATTTCAGATGAAGATGAAACCGATATTGAAATGGATTATGAAGCAATTAGAATTGAGGAACACAAAAGACGACTAAAAGCATTTTCTGCATCGGAATTGGAAAAGATGTTGGCGGAAAAGGATGACTGAGAAGGAGTAATGATTTAACGAAAACTGCTTTTTCAATGCCAATGTGATATTAAGTAGATGTACCTACCTTAACTAGTAATATGTGCATAATAAATAACCAATAAACCTATGTCTGGATCCTATGAATTTTGCTGGATAAACTCTGATGTCCCCGTCTATCCTATTATTATTATTATTATTATTAATACCCCAGGTATGAAGTGCTAATAAAAGGATTACCATCGGATACCCATTATTGACACTATGCCAATAATTGGTTTTGCTGTGTGCCAATAATGTGTCAATATATGCCAATAAATGGTGATAATGCACGTTACGAAAAAAAAAACAAAATATCATAATGTGAGTTTATATACCCCGACTTTAGAAGTTAAAAAACGTACTCTAATAATATTTTAAAAGTCTGAACGTATTTTTGGACTCACCACATTAATAGATTTTGATTTTCACATTATTTTTGTTTCTCACAGCGCTTAAAGTGCCAATATATGGGGGGTTTACCCTACTACTTATATACATATATTTTTTTTAAACACATACATATATTATACATAAAAACACCCAGATCCGAGACAAATACTTGCAGATCATACAAACATTTGTCTCGCGGCGGGAATCGAACCCGTAACCTTCTGCGTCTCAGCCGCACCTTGGCTAACTGCGCCACAGAGGTGGTCTATTGAGAACTCCATTCTTGCTTAATATGCTTAGTTTATATATTTTCTTAATAACTTACATATAGTAACGGCAGCAATGAGTTTCATGCAAAGCGGGTCTATAGGACAATCCGGGAATATGGGGTCCAGAACGTTGCTGGCGAAGGTCAGTGCCATAATAGCATTCGTGCTGGGCCTGCAAGTCATTCCAAAACAGAATAATATATTACACGAGAATTGAAACCATACAGCTGGCTCTAAGTAGTACACTATAGTATCAGTAGGTATAATCTGTTTCAATAAAGAAATTAATCTTAAATAACGGTGCTACTCATGTCCCGCAATCGCACAATATTGCTATTTGTAAGACATGGCTAATATGAGTTTATTTATGGAAACAAGTTATATTGAACTACAAGCTGTTTCCAGCGACATTGTCTCACCACCACCAACAGCATAATTTCTGGTAATATATCTTATTACCAGAAATTACCAACGCGCACAACGTGCTTATTATTACTATGATATTAGAAAGACAGAAGGAAAAGTTTATTTCATGTCTTATATCATATAAGTACTTATGAACTAACAAGTAAATTGACAGCAAAATTGGTCGTCACTCAGCATGTGTAAAAATAGCGTTTAGAACGCTTTTCTAACGCTGGTCTTCCGTGACACCGCGCCGCGTTAGTATGCGCATCGGCACTGTTTGCAATTGCAATTTATGTCTATTTACAATAAGTGCTGTAAAAACTAAAATATATATAATTATGTAAAATTAACTAAGATACAATAGTTAAATTCAAATTAAACGTAAATACAACAGAAAAAAAAAACAAAAGTATTAAAGCATAACAAAAGAATATAAATACCTACAAAAGTCTAAAGACTAGGCACTTAAATCAAACTAGAACAACTACCTATATGCATTTTTTTTAGATATTAACAGGTGTTTTTTAAGGAACTTTTAAAATACCAAATTGACAATGACTTTCTGATAGGCAGGGGCAGATTGTTCCAACATTTAGTGGCAGCATTATTTAAAGCTGCCACGAAAGGCAGTTGTTCTGTGACGGGGACAGTTTAGTCTTATAGCAAACCGCATGAGGCGATTTGTTATTATTACCATTCAATCTAAGTTCCCAAGATTTTAAATTTTAAATTAAAAAAGCAAACAGTTGAGTATTGTGTACAATACTGTACGTATCTAGAGAGCGAAGCGAATTCTGACCATCTACAAAGAGTTATCCAAAATTGTGTAAAAAGTTAAAGTAACTAACGAACGAAGCGTTTTTTTATACATACATAACTAAGACATAACTAGCAATAGAGAGCAAAGCAAGCTTTTTTTTTAACAGGCTTTCAAAAAATCCAGACTTTATCAATGCGGCAGTATTCTTTTTTATATTTATTTTTTTATGTATAAAAAGTATATTAAGTAGGTAAGTGTATTAGTTTTTTGTATGTATGTTACCTCAATCTCCGCCAATTATTAGACGATACAGGCGTATGTTATTTTTGTATTTAAGGTACATAAACTAAGCTCAAGCAAAGCGCGCCACGCATTAATATAATCTCAAAACATATTTCAAGCAAATCGCATCACGCATTAAGTCTCTATACAAATTAAACCCCATTGCATCCCATTTTAAGAAGGTTTCTGGAAAACCCTTACGAGCGTGTTTATTTAAGTTGTATTTAAGGTCTGTAAACCAAGTTTTAAGGAAAAAATATCAATCGAAATCGTGTTTAAAAAAACCCATACCAATTTTAGACTCGAATTGCACCCTTGTTTAGATGTTGTCGATAATAAAAATATATTACAGATGAATAATCATTTGCATCATGGCGCAGTTTCAGAATTGTAAGTTTAATTAATACGATTTATCATACAAAGTTTTTCCCTTTTTCACCCTCTTAGGGTTAGACTTTTGTAAAATCCGGTCTTAATAAGCACCTACACTCCTCAAAATATGCTCGTGCCGAATTTAAAACCTGTAACCCTAGTAGTTTCGGAGATTTCGTGATGAATGAGTGAGTCAGTGACGACTTCTCCTTTATTAATGTAACTAGCTGTCCCTCTCACGACTTCGTCCGCACGTTTTATGAATTAATAATATGTAACACTAATCTAGAAATAAGACTTACATTACTTACTAACAGTAAATGGACTTATGATGTGTCTGCTTTTATAAATGAATTAGAATTATTATAATCTATCAGTGAATATAGTTTTAGAATCAGATGAGTAGTTACAAAGATAACCCTCTAATAATAGACTATGCATTTGACCACCATCCTTAGTAACATAAACTTGTGCTTAGACCGGGTTTGAAAAGTACCCAAGTCCTTTATTCTTTATTCTTTATTGTACACAAAAAAACATTATCTAAACTTAATCAATAATGGCATGTACACAGGCGAGCTTAACCCTAAAAAGAGTTCTCTTCCAGCAAACCTTGGGAATTGGATATATTAAAAACGAATGGGTGGGTAATAAGTGTACAACAGGAGGAAAAGAGAAAGATTAAATTCACAAAACTAATATAAATATGAACTAACTAATAGAGAAATACAGATAAATAATATATTAACTAAATATAATTACCTAAACATTATTGCTAAATATATTATACAGGGTGTCCCGGAACTAGTATGTTATGCCGAGGTGGGCCGATTCTCGATACTTTCGAGAACAACATATGTTTTACCTCTTTTATAAGTTCAATGTTTTTCATTGAAGAAATGAGCAGCAAAGTTTGCTTCAAAACTGCACTTACTACAAATGGTAACGTCCCTAAAATCAGCTGTTTATTGAACTCTGAGCGTGACCCCAAAATGAAGTATCGTTCACGCAACACAAACATAAAAGTTGCCTACATTGTGATGCCTCTGAGAAGAAAGTAAATTTTTGTGTTCTTGTTGAGATCAGCTGTAATTTTTATAAGAATCTTGTTTATTCTTCTATCAAATTTTCGGATTTATTGCATTTAATTTTTGTTGACAAACAAAAATTTGCAACTTAACAGGATTTTTTTATGATGATGATGATGATAACATGTTCACAACTCTTTATTAAAACAACTTGATTTGGATTTTCTTAGAAATTTATAGCATTGGGTAGGTAGGTAAGTAGGTAGAATACACAGGTAGGTAGATCTTCATAGAAATTCAAAGCATTAGGTACCCAACCTACAACATTTTTCTTAGGTAGGTAGATAGATTTCTTATTAACATTTCTAGGCTAGGTATCTAATAATTTGAATTTCTATGAAAAATCTTGTCTATCCCATATTTTCCCATAGTTTTATCTGTCCACCTCATTGTGCGACTCTGTGACTTTGCGGCTTTTTATCAAAGATGTCAAACAAAACCGACAACCAATCAGAAAAGTTTAATCCACATAATAAATAATAAATCTCGGCTAATTCCGAAAATAGTCTACGTTTGTAATAAGCCGACATTTATTATTTTGTCAGAAATTGGTTCCGTAGGTATTTATTTTTAGTCGGTTTTCCGATTAAGACTTTATTAATTTTATTCATTAATTTATTTATTAATTCTGTCGTTGGTTTTTCTTGGTCACTTCTGTGCTGAATTAATTTGTTTTGTCACTGGTTTTTTTTCTGTATGTAGCCTTAACATGAGTCTAGTGATTAATGGTGATAGAACTAGAGTGGTTAAAGGATTCAGTGACCAAGAAAGAAGCAGTGACATGACTACAGAATAACTAAGCACAATAACTTCACTAAGAACCAAAGTAGTATTTACCAACATGAATGTCATCATTGTGATAGGTTTGAATTTTCACATCAAAAATGAACCCTAAAAAATTGTCGGCAATTTCAAAGGATTTTTTTTGCTTGCTTTGAATTGATTTTAGCTCAGTGTTTTGTTGTACCTACGTCGTGCGGTCAACTTTCTAGTAAAGAGTTTCGTCATTCCGTTTCTTGTGACCATTGTGAGTGACCATGTGTTTTTTTAACTCAATCATAAGTGCTTTGTGTTGGATACCTAGGAGATAGTACCTAGAATAGGTACCTACTAATCGTGTAATGTGGTGTTTGTTATTGTCAATTTTCAAAATTTTATGGATCCACCTAGAACAAGACATTAAACGGTATGTAATCTTCATAAGTAGTTGCTTTTTTTACCATAAAGTTAAAAACATTGTTTTTCAAGAGACGAATAGGTAACTAGATTAGCCGCTGGATTACTAGGTAGTTACTAAATAACTATCTACTTAGTTTTGTGCTACCAGCGAAACAACATGGCTTGTGTGAATACCGCAGTCAGTATGTAATGTAGGTACCTACGTCAAAAGATACTTACATAAACCAACCTAGGTATCTAGCCTAGCTTAGCAGACAATTTGAATGTTTTTGTATAGAAATCTGAAAATATTAATTCTTAGGATTTGTACCCCCCACAACTGTTAATTTTCATGGTCGGAATCTCCTCGTTCAGGCTTAAAATACTAGTTCCTGAATTCCTTTTATAATATATAATTATTAATAATTATTATATATGTATATATATACATATATATCTACCTAAATATATTAAACTTACATGAAATAGTACAAAAATAAATATACCTAAATATTTACAGGGAGAGATAGTGCTCTTAGACTTTACGCTTGAAAATGCCAAGCGAGGGAATAGCGCGGATAACGTGAGGGAGTTAATTCCACAACTTCACAGAGTGGACCGTGAATGAATCACCATAGCGACTAGAAGAGTGGGCAGGTATTTTAAGAAGAAGAGATTTTGCAGTTCTGCAGGACTCACCACGGGGAACAAGGAAATCGAAACGCTCATAAAGATAAGAAGGAGAGAGAGGGTTGTTGAGAATATTAAAAAGAAGAGATACGACATGCAGATCTCGGCGCCGACGAATGGGTAGCCATTTTAACTGGGCTCTGAGCATTGAAACGTGGTCAAACTTCCGCAGTCCAAATATAAATCGGATGCACAAGTTCTGAAGACGTTCCAGTTTATTAAGGTACTCCTCCGTGGCGTCAATGAAACAGCAGTCGGCATAATCTATAAGAGGAAGTAACAAAGTTTGAGCTAGAATGACTTTGGTCTCATGAGGTAGAAATTTCTGGAATCGCTTAAGGGACTGGAATGAAAAATGGACTCTTTTACTGATTTCATTGATGTGGTTTACCCAAGACAACTGAGAATCAAAAGTGATACCTAGGTTCTTAGCGTTAGCTGTGAAACAAATGGGAGAGTTAGCGTACACAAGAGGAGGCAGGTTAGATTTATGTATGAAACTCAGCATATAAGAGCTTCCAAAAATTAACGCCTGAGACTTGGATGGATTAACCAGAAGGCCAATAGCCTTCGCTCATGTGTAGATACACTATTCAAGTCAGCGTTTATTTGATGAATACCAACAGACAACTCACTAACTTTAAAATGGTTATAAATTTGCAAGACATCAGCATAAAGATGATGATTAGAAGAAATGACTTGAGTGATGCCATTAATAAAAACTGAGAAGAGGAGAGGTAAAAGAACACCACCTTGAGGCACGCCCTCAGTGATATCACACCAGTCAGAGAAAGACTCTTCAGAGCGTACACACTGTGAACGGCCTGAAAGATATGAATCGAACCAAGAGATTGTCTCGGGGGAAACATTAAGAGAGGAAAGTATGGAGAGAAGAATGTCATAGTCAACCGAATTAAACGCACTGCTAAAATCAAGAAGCACTAAGACAGTAAGAAGCTGGATATCCATGCTGGTTATCCATTGCCCACCGAATATCATCAGATACCTTGATCAGGGTACTGACGGTACTGTGGCCCGGGCGGAAGCCAGATTGAAAAGGACTGAGGAGTTTATTTTTGTAAAGGAAGAGAGAAAGCTGTTTGTGAACAACCTGCTCCAGGATTTAAGATAACATGGGTAAGATGGATATTGGTCTAAATTGGGATGCAGTGGAGGGGTTAGAGGTTTCAGGTAGGGGAATAACAGAAGCTTTTTTCCACGTGGACGGGTATGAGCTCATTTCAAGGGAAAAGTTGATAATGTGAGTGATTGCTGAAACGAGCTCGGAGGACAGGATTTTTAGCATATGGGCATGAATACCATCCACACCAATAGCTTTAGTGGAAATGGATTGAATTAATTTTAATACATCCCCCTCGGAAACCTCCGCAAAGCAGAAACCAGGACAATTGGGTTTAGATAGGCGAGATAAGTGATCGATAGTAGAGAGCTTTGTTCCAGCATCCAAAGACGTAGGAGAACAAGAAATATGAGTTGAGCGATCAAGATCAATATCTTTAAAACTGCAGAGTAAAAAGAATTTAGGCTGAGGTTTAGGACAACGGATTTTATAGGATAGGTACACAAGATCATGATAGGAAAATGAAGCATCTAATTGACCATATGTAGCCACACGGTCAGGGTCAGAAACAATAATTAGATCAAGAAGAGAGGGAGTGGAATGAGGAGCATGGTGCAGATAGCGGAAGAATGTGCAAGTTGACAGAGGTTATTAAAGAAGTGAGTTTCTTAATACGTGAATCACACTTTATCAAGCACGTATTAAAATCCCCAAGAAGGAGTGTGTGATTATACAGAGGAGTAAGAAATTCAAGTTTCGTTTCTATTGAAGAAAAGTAATCTATATGGCAAGAAGGGGGATAGAATACCCCTAGCAGAACTTTGGTGTGGTTTACTGTGATTTCCACAAAAAGGTGTTCAGCAGAGTTAGAAAACTGCATAGGAGAATGATCTACAATTTTGGATGGGATGTCAGCTCGAAGGTAGATTGCCACGCCACCACCTCCCTTACCAACTCTATCATTTCTGATGAGTTTATAGCCGGGGAGAGGGTATTTAGTGGATGGCATTGCAGATTTAAAAAATGACTCGGAAACTAGTATTGCATCAATCAGCTTATAATTGAAAGAGGAGTGAAAATCATCAAAGGGTGCTGGAACTGGAATGCTCTGAGCATTTACATAAACAATATTTAAATTACTAGTATAACCCGCAAAGGAGGATTCAAGATGGTCACGAAGATTTTCATACTAATAATTACATCTTTCATACTAATAATTACATCTTTTAGCATATTACTTAAATTTTCGTAACTTTTTTCTTTGACTATTATACTAGTGTCGTCAACAAATAAAACTAAGTCAAAATTGATGTCCTTACAAACTATTGGCCAGTGTGGGAGGGAAGTGTTAGCAACTGCTACATCAATCAAAAAATTAGCCCTATTAATAATTTTAGAAAATAAATAACTATGAAACTAAAAATATTTGACGTTGTCACTTAAATTACCCTCAGGCGAAAAATAATTTTCACAACACTGTGTTTTATTATATTTAGAAATAGAAATATTTATTGCACTTATGTTGTTACAGTAAGATGGTGATACATTGTTTTAGTTTCAAACATAAACCCTGTTAGGGCACAGCAATACTTAACTAGGGGCGCTATTACTATATTTAAATAACTAATTAACTACTATCTTAACTAATAATGTATTACAACTATTAGTGTAAATACTACAATTTTGATAAGTTGAACCTAAACCAATTAAAGTTATTTCTTCTAACATATCTGAAACATATGATAGACATATCAATAATGTATTTTATAATATATAAAAACGAATGTAACTAAGTAACTATAATTTACAGATAAAAATCTAAGAGTTTAAGAATTCTTGTAATGAATAAAAACAGTTTTCAGTCAAGTTTTTTTTTCAAGTTTGATGCTATCAGGAATTTTATTATATATTTTTACACACATTGCATATGGCCCAGAATTTATCATTTGTAATGTTGAGTTAGGTCGGGCTAGCCTATTTCGTGGCCTAAGGTTTTCGGATCGTGAGTATTGTGGGAACAAGTTTATATTATTCCTTACAAAATTACAAACTTCATATATATAAATACAACTTAATATTAAAATGTTTTCGTTTTTAAAAATGTGGCTACAGCTTTCCATTACGTCTAAGTTTAGAATTATTCTTATACATCTCTTTTGCAATAAAAATAAATTATTGACGTCAGTGCTGTTACCCCAAAGTACTATGCCGTAGTGAAGCCAGGCATGAGCATAAGCATAATATGCACAGATTGCAGTTTTCTTATTTGTGTGTTTTTTTAGCTCATTTAATGCATATGTAAATCTTGATAATTTTAATGATCCAATGTCCATCCAATTTATACTACAATCTATACTTATTCCTACTTATTTTATTTTGTTATATAATTTTTGTAAAACTTACAGCTAACACAGTATTAATTTTATAACCAATTGGTTATAAATGTAATCTACTAAATGATAGTGATGGTGCTATGTACGATGCGTCATGTTTTGGCGCGAAATAAATAACATGCCCTGAAACATACATTTACCCTGAAAAAAGGTAAGTATTTCTGTGGATAGAAAATATATTTTGAAGTGTTAAAAAATTCAACGCCTGAGCCCAGTCGTCAGTTTCGAAACATTAATAAGACATGCAATTTTATGGAACAGCCCCGCCCATATTTTCCCTTAAAATCTAAAGTTCCAGGGTATGGGGCATAAGTTCTCCTAGGAGATTGATCCTAGTAGATTAAGTAAGTACAACTTTTATAATACTTAAACTATTTTAATACTTATGTTCTATTTGTTAGATTTGATTGATTTGACTTAGGTATTTACTGATCTTCATCTCCAAACGTAATGATTGCGTGTCTGAAATTATGGTAAATATTTTGTTTGTTAGTTTATTAAGTATTTATTTATTAAATTCACAAAAAAGATCATAATGAACACAGCGTTTAAACTAAAATTTGTTCTAATCTATTAATTGATTTAGATTTGTAATCAAATATGTGAATGTGATACTTAGTGTTGCATGCATAAAAAATATAATACCCCAAACAAACAACCAACTATGAATATTATAGGTACTTTACTAGCTGCTGCCTCCGGCTTCGGACGCGTGGTACCTACATAAAAAGTAGCCTTTGTCCGTCTCCAAGGTCCCATGTATCTCTATACCAAAATTCCACAAAATCGGTTCAGCGGTTTAGGCGTGAAAACGTAACAGACAGACAGACAGAGTTATTTTCACATTTATAATATTAGTAGGGATTAGAATCGTGTAAGACTTTATAAGCGCACCGCTTTAATCTACTGATACCTATTATTAAAGACATCTAGGTTATGAGAAGTAGCCAATTATACCAATGCGATAATTCTAGTACCTACGTACGTGACTGTACCTAAACCGTTGGATGCAGATTGGCAATGAAATGAACATTGCATTTGTTTTATTAAAATTTTAACATGACGGGTACAAACTGGAAATCATTAAGGATTTTTTAAAAAGATCAGTAATAATAGAAGCGGTGGCTAAACCCTACGTGATATACACCGCGTGTTGGTGATATGTTCTGTGACGCGGTAGTTTATCATAGGTATTGTTTTAACCAATTATCTGACACAGATCTAGAACTGTGCATGCTAGCTTGTCATACGGCACGGGCACGGGTGTGACCTCGATCGATGTGCTGCGCTAAAACAGTACATAATTACATATTTACCTTGAAAACAAGACAAATCAAGTATCACTTTAAAGAAATGCTGTTCTGAATCCGTATTCATAAAATAAACATAGGTATTGCTGTCATATCCCCGTAGCGCTAGCTGTTCTAGAAACCGGGATAATTATCCTTTAAAATGGTCATTAGATAGCTAAACTGTTTCACGTGGTATTTTATATTATTGTATATTATTCTGTACATTTTATGTATGTTATATCTGAAAATAAAAATATTATTGTGCAACATATTGCTATTTCCTATTTTCTGCATTTGAGGCTTCTGTTAATACAATTCAAGAAGCACAGTTCAAATGAAAGTAAAAATGTAAGCAAATACGACTTTAGTATGAATAATTTGCATTTTTTTTATAAATAATTATACTAATTATTTTTGCTCGAATCACAAAGAAACACAAAAATTGTATTCCAATTATTCACATCCGAATCAATAACTCTAGCTTTATCTGAATAAAATCACCAAAATAAAATAACTGGGGAAAAATAATTAATATAAGAACACAGTGTTTACTCCGCAAAATGGCCAAAATTAAACAATATATAAATATACATATATATCTCTCGAAATATGAATATGAATTTATTTTATTGTAAGTAAACAAACAAATGTCACTGATTGTCACTGTCAAAGAGCTGCATAAATGTATACCTACCTACATAGTTTTTCAGCGTGGATCATATTTTACTAATATCTAGCGATCCGTTTTTCTACGGTTTACCGAGAAACAAACTTTTGCCAATATCCGCCTATCGGTAAATTATTCACAGTGCGGCACTAAATATTTGAGTTTGAGTAAATATCACTAAGTAAAACCAACAACAACAAGTTAATTACATCACAATAACCAACAACAAACACAGCAATAAAAAAGTTATGGAAACGTTACCAACACTTTCTCGGTGCAAGTTGTTCCGCATACAGTAGTTCTGCAACTATCCAACTTTTTAGGGTTCCGTAGCCAAATGGCAAAAAACGGAACCCTTATGGATTCGTCATGTCTGTCTGTCCGTATGTCACAGCCGCTTTTGTTGAAACTTAGTAAGTAGATGTATTCTGTGGACCGCATTAAGATTTTCACACAAAAATAGAAAATAAAAACAATAAATTTTGGGGGTTCCCCATACTTAAAACTGAAACTCAAAAAATGTTTTTTCATCAAACCCATACGTGTATTTATGGATAGGTCTTTAAAAATGATATTGAGGTTTCTAATATCATTTTTTTCTAAACTGAATTGTTTGCGCGAGAAACACTTCCAAAGACAAGACAAAGACACTTTTTTTTAAGATTTTTGTACAAAA
Organism: Lampropteryx suffumata; assembly: GCA_948098915.1. Classification (NCBI taxonomy): domain Eukaryota; kingdom Metazoa; phylum Arthropoda; class Insecta; order Lepidoptera; family Geometridae; genus Lampropteryx; species Lampropteryx suffumata. The sequence goes on from OX402544.1 coordinate 25,605,729, forward strand.
AGATCTATGGATATTATCCTTTCCTTTTCCCCACAATATTTTTACTTGGTGCGCTAGGCTTCAACTCTCTGGAAGCTAGGCGTCACTACAATCTTCTGGTCACTGCTTGTCTGATACTGCGCGGTACTTCAGACTGCCCTGAATTAGTGGCTAGAGTTGTAAGACTGTCTGTTCCCGAAGTGCCTAAATACTCGCTGAGGCCCCGTAGTCACGACTTACTGGCTGCACCGTGCGCGCGGTCAGTCGCGCACTACAACTCGCCTCTTGTTCGGGCTCTAAAATTATTAAATGCGCTTCTGGCATCAACACCTTCTTGTGATCTGTTTGCTGACCGATGGACGAATGTGTGCAGAGAATGTCTGAGGTATTGTGAGACGATTGATAGTAGTAGAATTAGTTCAATCTGTTAATACTTTTTTTTTGTTATTTTTTTAAGTATTTTTATTATTAATTATTTAGTAAAAATATTTTATAGTGTTAAATTTTATTAAATTTTTTTTTAAATAAATAAATAAATAAAGTGGTAAAATGGGTGCCCCCCCCCCCCCCCCCCCCCTGTAACTTCTAAAATAAGAGAATGATAAAACTAAAAAAAAATATATGATGTACATTACCATGCAAACTTCCACCGATAATTGGTTTGAACGAGATCTAGTAAGTAGTTTTTTTTTTTCGAATTCGGCATATAACGTACTATTATATAGTACTATTATACTACTATTATAAGTATACTTTATAAATTCGAAAGGGTCTCCGTCTGTCGGTAGTCAGGGGTACTCTTGAAATTGATTAACGATATATCGGGTCAATAATCGTGCAAAACCCTACTCTTCGTTTCGACTCATTTTGAGCGATAGAACGACCGACATTACTTTTGACAATCGATGTCGTAGTCCTCCACAACAGACGATTCGATAACTTGAATTCGACAACGAAACAACTGTCAATTCGACTGAATTAACGACTTTATCATGACTTTATTTTTCTCATACCGAGGGCGGATCTTAGAGTAGACGCCCAGTGCCCAGTATGTTTCCTGTTCACGGCTAAACGGCTAATAATGACATTTGGTAAGAAGATAGGTTGTATATTAATCAATCTTTAAATCTTTATTCATTATCTAAGAGCTAAGTGTTACAATAGGAAAATAATATTTATATTTTATATTATACTATAATACTAATTATGTAAGTATACTGAGGCAACTGCTTACAATATGCCTGAACTAGGAGAACCTGTGTCACTGTGTCGCAGGCTGGATAGGACTAATAATATTAACTTATAGGTAGGTAAACAAACAAAAAACTTTACCTTAAAGTTAACTTAAAGTTTGGTAACACAAGTTTATGTGAAAAACAAACAAAGCGAAAACCTACTTTTAACATGAAAGGTTGAACGTTTTAAATATTACCTACTTTTTACTACAACTAATAACTTCTCAGTTTCTTCGTAAGATAGACATGATAGGGCATGTTGTAGGGTTATTTTAATTAGTCAAATTCATTGCGTAAAAAATATATTTATACGTTTATTCTTATTAAAAACATGTTTTTTATTTAACATGAAACGCAGTTCTTGCACCTAAATGTTACTTTTACTAAAAAGATCTGCAGCATTAAGCATGTGCTAGAAGATAATACAGTACTTGCTACGTTTACTGTATATTCATTAGGATATAACTTTTTGGCAACGAATACTAACTAAAGCCAAACGCAGTACTCACTATTACTGCATTTGCGTCTAGCGAAATAACAGAAACCTACTCTTGCGACGCTAAACCTAAACGCAGTTTTCTACAGTATTGTACCTCTGGGAGGCTCTGGAGGGCTGTGGTATGCTTATAGAGATTTTTTTTTTAAAAACGTGACTGCACTGAAGTTAACTATTTGGACCGATAATTGCACCGGGCAAAATAAAAACTGGGCATTTTTTCAAATTGTACATAGCTCAGAGATTGCTGCAACAAAAATAATAATAAAGTACCTCGAACCAGGTCATACCTTTATGTCTGCAGATAGTTTTCATTATCAAGTGGAGTATCAAAAAAAGTCTGATTTTGCTGATTTTATCGACTGCGTGCAACTTGATATTGCCTGTGTCCAGGTGCATAGAAAATCTATGTCCATTTTTGTTAAAGCTACTCAGCAAAGCTTCTTAAACTAGGTTTAATACCTTGTACTGTTCAAAATACCAAGCCCCGTGGAATTACTCAAGAAAGAAAGTTTTGGGAAAACCTTCCCGTTGAAAATGATTCGATTGATCTCATAAAACACAGACGGTGTTATTACAAAAAAATACAATAGTTTAGGTTTAAACCAAGACCTTCTAGTCTAGGTTTGTTGCGGTAACAAACATGGTCCGAGTATCAAAATGTGTTCTTATTACAAAACGTAGTACTAACCAAAGACCAGCTAGTACAAGAAGAAAGACCATGGTTATTTATTATCCACAGATAAGGTAGTAAAATTGCGCCGTCTGAATGAAAACGTATTGTATGGTCTATGCTTTCGTTCTATACAACACCATTTTACGTGATACTGACACTTACACTGACAGTAACGCAGACAGATTTAAAAAATAAAATGAAAAACTGTAATTTCTGTCTCTGTCTGATAAGTCGATATACTAGCGCGGCAAATTTGATAAAAATTGTCTCCTCAGCAAGAGTTTATTTATACAAATCCAAAACACTTGGATGTTAAAAAGAAAAGAAAGAGTGGAAAAATATAACAATCAAGTAAGTACCTAATTAGTAAGTAGGTAGGTACATAAGTACTTTTTATTTAAGTACTTACCTACCTATTCGTTTTTGTTATTGTAAATATTTACATTATTATGTCCTACCATGGCCTGTGTGATGCGATATTCATTTCTAGCTTATTTTTTTAGATTATGTGAACTAACTGGTAGAAACTGTGGTGAAAATGACATAAGACTAACATGGAAGAGAATGAAGTTGTCGGCAAAGGCAAATTTATCAAGCCATAGGAGAGAACAATCACAAGCAGGTGGTGGTGAAAAGTCACCATCACCATCTCCCGAGGATCTGGCAGTAATAGCTATTGCTCCTCACGACTTTGTCGTAGAAATAAATGACTATACCAGTGTTGACAACAGTGATGCAGTACCAGTGGTAAATACAATTTCTGACATTTTGCCTAATTGAGGCATCATGAAATCAATATTTATATACTGTTAGTAATCTCAGCTATCTTTTATTTATTTACTTACCTAAATATTTTAGCTGCCGATCCCTACCACAACAAGAGTATCAATTGCTGGACCTAGCAATGAGCTGGGCTGTATCATAATTGAGGACAGTTTCAAACCCAATGAAGAGAGAGATTGAGGATCAAGGTAAAATATACTATAAAAACATATGAATACAATATATCTCCTTACCAAATTTCATCAAGACTCATTCACCCGTGAAAACATAACAAACAAGCATACAAACATACAGAGAGAGAAGAAAATAATTAATTCTGTTTTTTATTGTTATTCCAATAAACATTTTTCGTTATGTTTTTAGTGCCATCAAGCAAACACCCCATCGATAAAAGCAGCTCAGCCACAAAAAGGAAGAACTCCTATATCTAAATCTTAATAGGTAGATCACCATTTAATCATCATGAATCATGCATGAGCCACTAGTGCACCTAGGCCTTTTAATTTAACTTTCAGGTCAAATGCTTTTGTGGATGCCCACCCTACTTTTTGTGTATAGTCGTATTGCTTCATACATTTTTATGTAATTAATTATTATTTACAGAACTGAAGAAATGCGCCACAATATTATAACAAGTAATATGGAGTTCAAAAACAAACAAATCAAAATGATGGAAGTTGAACATGAAAAAAATAAAAAAATTGCAGAATAAAAAAAAAAGAATTAGAACTGTAAATAGCTTTATTAGAATTACAGTACAAAAAAAATACATCTAATATAGAATACATTGTATAGTATTAAGTTCCTGGCTTACCTTCATATTACTAAAGTTAAATATTGTAAAAAATATTATATACTATTATTAAAAATGAATTTCAATAAACTGCCTGCTCCTAATATTTCCCCTTATCGTGTTAGGAATATATCTCTGTATTTCTAATGGTTCCCGTGATGTTTGGTCATTGCTATCCTTCTCACTGGGAAACAGGTCTTCCCTCATATCAATAGCAATATTGTGAAGCATGCAACATTTGATTTTTTTATTGTTTCAATATCCCCAAACATGCCTCTTAATAGGCAGCGAAACCTCAGTTTCCATAGACCAAAACATCTTTCCACGGTGTTCCGGGTACGGATGTGGCATCAATTGTAGTTTTGTTCTTGCAGTTGTGGGGTGCAAACCTATATTTCAAACGAAAATCTTCGTCATGTAATTGAAACGGGATATCGTGTACGATAATGTTGCCGACGAAATGTCTCCAGCATAACCAAAGCACCTGAATCTTCTTAATCCATTAGATTGTTGTTATCAACCATTTTCGAAACGCAAACCGAAAAAACAACAAAGGAATAAATCCAAACAACGGATATTGTTTGACGTTTATTTGATTGATTTAATTTTGAGGTTATGTTTAGTACCAAAGATTCAAAGATAAACTAGGGGTCTCGTGGGTTTATCTTTAGTACCATAGATGTTACAGTATCTAGAGAAAAACTTCGTTTTGTAATAAGCTTTGGATTAGACCCTGGTTTATCAGCAGGTTTAAACCTAGACTATCTTTAGTCTTCGTTTTGGTTTAAGGCCGTAAGAGACTGATTACATTAAAAATTATAATTACTAACAACTAATTACTATTAAAAACTAAAAAGACAACCGACTTCATGTATATATAAGACACGATCGGTTCTTATAATTATAATCTTTATAATTATTATCTTATAATTATAATTATATAAAAATAAGTGTATTCTCAATGAAGATTTTGACAAAATTCTATTCTATTCTACTTTGATTTGTAATTCTGAAAAGGGTACACAACAAGATGATCGAATATAAAAAGATGAACGTCTAAAAAGACAACCGAGTCTAAAAACATTCGGGTACTTAATACGATGAATGTGTCTAAATCCGACCAAATTGTTGATAACAAGCGCACATTTGAATGTCTGGTCCACACCCGGCAATTCCACCCGCGTGCATGTAATATGCACGCATCTGCAATCGCAAATGCAAATGCATCTTTATAATTATTACCTATCTTATAATTATAATTATATAAAAATAAGTGTATTCACAATGAAGATTTTGACAAAACTCTATTCTATTCTACTTTGATTTGTAATTCTGAAAAGGGTACACAACAAGATGATCGAATATAAAAAGATGAAAGTCTAAAAAGACAACCGAGTCTAAATACATTCGGACGTAAAAGGACGAATGTGTCTAAATCCGACCAAATTATTGACAATAAGCGCACGTTTGAAGCTTCATTTTACATGCACGCGGGTGGAATTGCCGGGTGCGGACCAGACATTCAAACGTGCGCGTGTTATCAACAATTTGGTTGGATTTTGAGACATTCGTCCTTTTAAGTCCGAATGTTTTTTTAGACTTGGTTGTCTTTTTAGACTTGATCGTCTTTTGATATTCGATTATCTTGTTTGTTGTATTGATCTTTATTTTACATACACGCGGGACGAGTTTCCGGGTTCTTGCGTTTCGATCCCAAGCCAAACTTTGATGTGAGCTCTGCGCTCGGTTGTGATCGGAAACAATCTGGGAATTTGTCTGTGTACCCATGTTAACATAACAAATCAAAGTCTGAGTACTCATTGCTACACCTCGGACTTCGTCTTCGGTGTTATTGTTGTGTCCACACGCCAATGTCATGCTATTTTCATAACTTTCATTAGTCTGTGTACCCTTCTCAGAATTACGAACCAAAGTCTGAGTACTTACACCTCGGACTTTGACCTCATTGTAATTGTAGCGTCCAGACATCAATTGCGTGCGTTTTTCATATAAAAGTTTCGGCAGCCTTAAGGACCAAGGAATATGAGACTCTTTTGAAAGCAATGATTTTAGATTCGCAATATATTCTTTAACCTTAACCACGTTCTGGTTTCCATCTGAAGGAAATGGTAAAGATCTATTTTTCAAAGTCACACACAATGGTTTTCGCTTTGTTTCTTCCATGCTCACAGAATAATTTAGCTTTTCATTTAGTTCGTCAAGAATATTTGTCAAATTATAAGCCCATTTTGGCACATTGTAGTACGTAGCTAAGAATGACATGAACTCGGAAGAATGAAATTCAGAATGCAATAAAAATTCTTGAAATACAATAGAAACAGGAGGTTCGTAACTATGGAAAAAAATTGAAAATATTCTTATTAAACTAGCGGTTGTAAAATGATGATAAGCTACGATATGGGGTAAATCAGCCGTTGTAAAATATTTATCTGCAAATATAACAAAATAAATAGGTTTCCCCATATCCGTGGCTTTTACGTGGTCAATGTAAACTATTGTGTTCGGATATGAAAATGGAATATCAGAGTTCGGCAATGGATGCATTCTTCGATTCATTTTTAACAAATATAGGGTTTTGTATGACTTGTGACAATATTTCTGTGTCCGTTATGGATTATAGTTTGAAGCAATTTGCATCAAGAGCGGCAGTTCAGGCGCGGGCTGCAGTTGAGCTGAGGCGAAACTTGCAGGGGCAACAGCTTGGTGAAGTGCGGCTGCAAAATAGCAATAATTTTGTCGTTAGAACAAGGTAGTGCTAGACAACGCTTAATTTTACGTTTTTGAATTCTAAGCACGGAATCAAATTTATTAACTTAAATTATAATAAAAGTGCTACAATGTGTTGAGCAACATTACACGTCGTGTATGATCATTTACATAGGTACATAGTTGAACATATGTAATATGTTTGATTATAGGCAAAATTAGTAGGTATACAATAAATAAAAAGGTATCTTACCTTCCGTGAAGTCTAATATTCAGTAGAATTCAGCAACAGTTTACGAAGAAATTATTTTCTCCTGCGAAGCATCCATATTGGGAATTCAGGTCGCGTATTAATGCACACACAGTTAAACTCAACACCAAACTATGTCGCAGATGATGTAAAATGATTCAATTGATCTGTGATGAAAAGCTAGTAAAATATTGTATCGGGACGGCTTTATATCAGCAATTATGATTTTATTACAAATACAAAGATGATCAGCACTCGTTATCACGACACGATTCAGCAAATCGATACGATCCTACTGCGCATGTTCCTGGAGACGACGCGTCCCCACCCGACATCCCTATCTTACTAATATTAGGTATATATAAACTCGCTGACCTGCTAACGAATTAGTACGCGCGCTTTATTTTAAATAATTTGTATTTTTTTCATATAACATACAATTTACATTTTAATTACATTTACATAAAACATTTTCGAACCATCTAGCTTTCATGATTTTTTTGTTTACAATTCAGGCTGTTAGGTACTCAAAATTTAGTAATAGCCATGATATTTTTTCTTATAACTTTATCTATACCTATAAAAGAGCTTAACCTGACTGACTGACTGATTCATCATCGCCGAGCCGAAACCGCTGAAGCTTAAAGCTGAAATTTGGAAGGTAGCTTCTTATTACAGCAGAACCACCCACTCAGGCAGGATTTTTTGAATTTCAATTCCTAAGAGGGTGAAATGGGATGAAAACGAATGTATGAAACTTTTTAACGCGTGGTTCCATTTGCTTGAAACTTGATGTGAATGAATAAAATACAAAATAAATGGACCCGTGTTTCAGGATTTTGCAAAATAACTTTTATAAAGGAGTAAAATGGGGTGTGAATGTTTGTATGAAAACTTTTGAATGGGTGGAGGGTGTGATTGGTTTGAAACTTATCAATAAAATTTGGCAAGGAGATAAATTGCATTCTGGGGAAGGATTTAAGCTACAATTCCTTTTAAAAAAATGCGGACGAAGTCGCGAGCAACAACTAGTAATATATAATATTATATTTATATACTATATTGAAAACTTTAATGTACGGGGGGTACAACAGTTGTATAGCCAGTATGAGTGGGCACATTGGACTCGGTCCAAAATTACCATGTCCAATCTAAATACGAATCAAACGAGCATTTGATAAAACGATAAAAAAAACGGAAACAAAACGATTGGGGAAAGTACCATAAAAACCATTATTTTTTTAAGGTATTTCATAACTTTAGGGCCACTAATACATACGTATGACAGCGCAAATTGACATAAAGATATGGCTAGATATTATGCATGTGAGCAAGAGCTCTAAGACGGATTCATTGTCTATGGGACAGACAAACAGGCGTCGGATGTTGGACTACGGAAAAAAGTAAGGTATAAAAAGTATATAAGTACCATCAGTCATGTGGTTCACATACTCGTAACAAAAGAGACTTTATCCTACGACGACCTCTGTGGCGCTGTGGGCTTAGGTCCGGCTGAGACGCAAAAGGTTGCGGGTTCGATTCCCGCCGCGGGACGAATGTTTGTATGATCTGCAAGTATTTGACTCGGTTCTGGGTGTTTCTATGTACAATATGTATGTATTTACAAAAAAAAGTATATAAGTAGTATATCAGTCATGTGGTACCCATAACACAAGCTCTGCTTACTTTGGGACCAGATGATGCTGTGTGAAATGTCCGGTATTGTTATTATTATTATTATTATTATCCTGACTTGCTGATTCATATATAGTTTCATAGATAAATCAAGGTTAACAATGTAAATTTTGACTCTAAATATCACCCGTTTGAAGACGGGGCGTGTCGCTAGTAAGTTTTATGCTAATTTTCAAGAAAATTTCATTCTGCGTCCAAAGTCCCTATATAAATTAGAGCACATAGGATGTTCAAATTTGTGCAATTGTGTTTTCATTATAGCGCAGTTTTTTAATTTTAGTTTATTAACTTTTACTAAATGTATTAAAGATTATAAATACAATGTTTAAAATATGTAAGTTCATGGAATATGATATTTTCATACAAACGTTATCATTATCACCCCTTTTCACCGAATTATATTAGAAGTTCCATGAAACAGCTCCTGACTAAGACAGCTCCATCATCATAATCAACTCGCTGTTACCTTAATATAACAGCACTGTTCACTGTTCACTGTCGAACACAGCAATTATGCATTTTTGTCTTACAAGCAAATATGCACAATTGCTTGAGCAAACCAGTGCGCTACCATGTGCTGGCCCGGCACCGCATTACTCATAACCATCTCACTATACATACTATTTTATACAATTTATATTATTACTAATCTTTATTTGTAATTATATTCAATATAATAATATATTTGTTTATAACAGTTGAATATATTCTAATCACCATTATGTTTAAAGTCTGATAAAATACATTACTACTACATTGACTTTGGACTTTTCATTTTGACTCCACACCAAATAACAACCACCAATAACTAAGAGGCCTAGGACTCCCACTATAATGAGTCCTAGTCATTTTACAAGCACCTTGGCCTCACCATAATTACATACCTACCAACTTTGTGTACAATATTTAAATCAAAAAAATACTAAATAATTTTCTACAACTTTATTATTTCCAATTTAATCAAAAAACAACCTGTCTCGATTTAAGCTCAGACCTATGAAATTAACAAAAGTCTAGCGAATGAGAGCTTAAGTCAAAATAATTTAGTTTTTATGTTACCTATCCTAGAATAATAGTAAAATCTTTTGAAATGCACAAACAAAGCATTTTCATACAGTGTTATAAAGTATCATAAGTATGAATTTAAAAATATATAAGTATTCTATCAGTCATCTGATCACCATATTACAAGCTATGATTAGTTTGGGGCTAGATGGTGTTGTGTGCATTGTCCACTAATATTTATTATTATTACATTCATAAAAGTAACTTTTTTTATTTTTCTCCATCCTGGAAATCCATATCTTTACCCTCTTAGTTTCTTTACCTAATTAGTTGTGTGGGTGTTTGAAAGCATAGGTGCTAAAAATAATGTAAACTTAGACAATTAAATCTATCTCATCTATTCAATATTTTATGTATTCTCCGAAGTTGGATTATAGTTGCTGTGTATCGCCATTAACTACAGTTCGCAAGAACAGTAAGATAAAGACGTGTAATGGGCGTGCGGGCTTTAAAATACCCTAATATTGAAATTTTCATTTATATTATATAAAATAAAATTCAATTTTCATTTTTATTATAAATTATTTTAAACTATTAAACATTTATTTTAAAACTAGCTGACCCATGCCCACTTAGCTGGGCGGTTACAACTTCACAAAAAATATGAAAGTACTAATATCGCTATAAATAGATGGCGCTAGCGGCCACCTGCGGCTTCTCCTTACCGTTCCCGTTCCCATTCCCGTTGTTTTACCGGGATAAAAAATAGCCTATGTCCTAATCCAAGTTACTAATTAAATTCATTCTAAGTTTAATGCAAATCGGTCTAGCGGTTATCGAGTTACAAATGGTGTAACTAACACGACTTTCTTTTATATATATAGATAAAATTGCATATTGATTTCTTTTGAAAGATATGTGTTATAGACATTTTATTGTTTTAGATAATATTAACAAATAGCTTGTAGATTTAGTAGAAATAATAGTTCTATAATTCAGGTTGATTATAGTTCGTTTTTTGTGTCATTATGATCTGAAAAAGAGGAATTTATGTTTCTACTTTTAGATTGTAAGTTTAAGCAGCAATAAATGAATATATTTAAATAACTTGTAGCTTTATTGTTACTAGTGGTCGCCCACAGGTCGAAATTAAACCATAATTAATTAATATATTTTTTATGAATAACTTTCAAAAAATATCAGCATTTTGCACTCCTTCTCTATATAAACTATAAGTGTGCGAAATTTTACACTCCTCCTTCTGTGCAATTTTCATAACAAGGAGTACAAAGTTTTTGCTTCATCATAAATAGATTGAGTTTGTTATATAATTTGCTAAGATAATTAGGAAAATATATGCAAAAAATTGTTTTAGGTTGTTTGTTTTTGAGTTCTAAAACAAACAAAAACAAAAATGTGCAACTGACCAAAGGTAAATAACCCCCTGTCCTTTGCTTGCTCAATCAAAAATAACAGGTAGGTAAGTACTTACACAAACACCAAATTCGCATCCCACAAGTACAGAAATGCAGGTAATGGTCCAAAAGCTTCATTTATGTAATGGTAATCTCCACCACTTTGAGCTAATGTGGTCCCTAAAAGTGATAGAGGCTTAAGAGAAAGGACATGTATATTAGAAAGTTTGATAAAAGAACGTAATTATGTCGTAGGCGTAAGTAAGTTAGTTTACTAGAGATCCATTTTTTACTTGTGCAAAATGACTCACCCAGTTCTGCATAAGACAAGGCTCCGAGAGTGGCCAGGGCTCCACAGGCAGCCCACACAATTAGAGCACCCCATACTGACCCAGTTTTTTCTAAAACTTCTTTAGGCGATATAAAAATTCCACTTCCGAATATTATTCCCAGAATAATGGCCACCCCTTCGAGCAGACCGAGTTGTTTGCGCATTTTAACTTTTTCTTCAGGCATTTTAGCAAGTTTCCAACGTACTTTTGATGGCAGAAAAACACAAAATTTAACCAAAACACACTACTACCACAAACTTTAGGACCTTTGTTTATCCGTACGCAAATAGCAAAAATTAACCTCACACATTTTGTTATTGAGTCCTTCTTCTGACTTAGTCACACAGTTGGCACGTCTTAGTTCTAATTGAGAAAACTAAGAAACTACTAACAAATGTAAACTTTCATTTCATATTTTCGCATCACAGAAAAGTTCAAAACAAATATCTACTTTTTTTAAACGTGCGTGTGCGAGTGCCCTTGTTTATGACATTGACAACTGTCGCTTTCACTGCAGACCCGTAGACTGACATAAATAGAGCTAAATGCCCATTTATTATTCCTATCACTTCACTACTGATTCCGAATGGTAGGTGTAGATGTCACGTTGTCACTCGATTTTAAACATGGATGAAGACAACCAATGATCAAACCGAATAGCTCGATGATGAACACAATCAAGTTTCAAGTTTATTTAAATAAGAGTAACATATAACAACAGATAAATGCAAAGCTAACGCTTTGGATTTATCTGTTCATCTACCTATGTAAATTAAACAATATAAGAGATGAATAAATAGAAAAAGAAAAGACCTTAAAACTAGTTAGGAACAATCATTAGCTTAAACTAAGTAACTATTATTAGTAGGTATCTGACCTACTTGATTTTTTGAGGTAGATAGGTAAAGGTTTCTAAAAAACTCAATGTGGAGATAACAAATTTATTTTACCAATTAGAACTGTTTTGGCGAAATTTCTGGTTCAGTGTCTGGATAATATTGCAATAAATCTGCAACAGGTGACTCCTGATCTTCATAAAAGTCACATGCGAGAAGGTATTCTCTTTTTGAATAGTCATCACCTTTGCAAAACATTTCACCTGGTAAACAAGATGTTTAAATTAATTATCTGTCCTTATCTCGTCTATAGATTGTTAGAAACGATTCTTTGCTCTAAGGTGGTGTAATTTCTGTCGGTAAATATTTATTACTATTAGCTTCTGCCAGCGGCATCGCGCTCTCCGCACCTTGTACCCACATAAAAAGTACCTAGGCTTCAGGCGTTTCTAAATCCGTTCAGCCGTTGTAGCGTGATTGAGCCACAAGCAAACATTATAAACATCCAGATAGCCAAACATCCACATAAGCTCTCGCGTTTACGAGTATATCAGTGGACAAGCTTAAAAAAGCTTGTACCTAGAGGAGATGGAACAATAAAAAAAACATTGGAAAACATAATTAGTATGATAAGTATGTTTTTACAGTGTGCGAGCTCGGTTCAAAGAGTTTATTTTCATAAAACCAAAGAAATACCTACAGTTCACTTATGTATAATGAAAATTAAATTAGTTAGTAGGTATTGGTTATGTAAGTAAGTACCTAAGAGTTGAACCCACAACCCAACCCACCAAATAAATAAAGCAGGCAAAGCATGCGGTTGTGCTTATATATTGCACAACTACACAAAGTACCTACAGACAAGGAGGTAGGTAGGTACCTACCCTACGAACACTAACTTATTAAAAGGTAAACATCATTGTAAATAAGTTTATACTTTTGTATGGCAAAGCTAGCTAGCATAGCTAGAGTGAAGAAAAGAACATTATCATGTGTTTTTCGACTTGGAAATCTCATTCCTTACCTTCCATCTCCATAATATGAACTGGTGTTTTGGCCTCAAGTGCCCCTACGCAATAATGTTCCTCTGTAAGATCTGGATGCCAATACATTATAGCATCTCTGCATGAAGTTCCAGCAATAGGGAGGAGTATACGGTCCTAAAAAGAAAATAAAAGTAAAATAGCTACGTCAAGGGAAGGTCAAAAAGTTCACGGAATAGAAAGGTCGGATGGACTTTTTTTCCTCAGTTAGTACTCTCAAGTCTAAGGCTTAAAAACCAAATTTTAGACAAATCAAGTCATTAGCATTTGTACCATTATAACACTGTAGATTTACTTGTATCACAATACAAGTAAATCTAGAAAAAGTCACCAACCATGGACAAAATGAAGCTTAATTTAGTCCATGGTCGGCGTGCCGTTGTAAAGTTCCTTACCAAGCAAAGAAAAACACCTCACATAATTTTACAATAGATCTCATCTGCTGACTCTTACCAAAACTTTGATTTACAATAATTGGCACTGTCTATTCATGGAAGGTCAATTAAAGAGTATCATCGCTCGAACCAGCCGATTGAAGCTATCTCATGAATCATGCATGAGTGTCGAATAGGTCGAGAAACTTGTTTTTGAAGATGCGTGACTGCGGAAGACACAATTCAAAATTGTTCGAGTATCATCCATCCTACTCAATCCGTATTTGTAATAGTGTCGACAGTGGATATGAGTACTTATTTACATTTTTACTTTATTAAGATATTTCTATTCTGTTTGTTGAGCAATGCAAGGCACGCCTCAACGCGTACGCCTCGTTGACAACTATTAATTTCGTCTGCTACCCATTTGTCAAGCCTTTTTATCTTGCTGATTGGACGCAAATTGTATTGTTTTCATGCTAATTTTGAAAGCTGCTGCTAACTCAGCCGCATATCGTTAACTTCCACGATCGCCTCTAATTCGTCGTTATCGACCATCGTTTTCGGATGACCACGGATTATGGGGTTAATTTAAAGAACAAAATTTCCAGAGTGGATGCGTTCAAACCAATAAAGGGCGTACTTTCGTTTGTATTATGTTTGATTCGAATCAGCCGTTCATTTTGTGTGGTGTTTGTACCACACACTGCTACCATGACGGACTCGTAGCCTACGAGTCCGAGTACGGGTAATACCTACGAGTCGTAGGTATTACTCGCATCCTTTACTCGCATTTGGAACGTGTTCATGCTGACGAAAATTAATTAGAGGAGATAAAAACACTAAACAACTAGAGCTGATTTCGGTCACTAGCAACCGAACTAATCCATGCCGTTAAAATCAAAAGACTAACTTTAAAAAAACCATGTTATTAAAATTGCATTCATTTAAAATTAGAATTCCTAGCGAACCATAGAAGTAATGTTTACATCTATAGAACGACCTCTATATAGATAAATACCAATTATGTAATTAGTTTGACACCTCTTCCTTACAATTCCGTGAACTTTTAGATCTCCCTCGTGTGTGGTGTGAAGGTGTATGACGTGTACCTAGGCATTGCGTAATTTTAAATTAATTCAAACCTTGCATATCATTTTGTTGTTTACGATTGGTTCCTTGACTTCACTTGTACAAAAGAATTTCCTTTTTTTTCTCATTATAACTGTGCTGATTTCCAGCACAGTTTTAATACTATTTCCTGAAAACCAATATGATTAGCATTGACTTAGCTTTATACCATAATTTGAACGGCTCTTTAATATTGATACATCGACAGCAATAAACACTGTAGCCTGTTCAACTGTAACCATAACTTAGGTACCTTTTTCGCCATTTATAGCTTCAAGCTCACGCATTCCTCTAGCTTGTGTCTCCCTGCTATTTTGCTGCTTCATATAATTTGCCAATCTGTACATGGCATCGACAAACTCATCAATGGGACCTAAAATATATCAGATATCGATAAACACTTACCTACCCAGTTGTGGTTATTTTATAAGTACTTATCTACTATGTATTTATCAATAAATTTATATTAATAAACATTTGCCTAATTGTACATTCTTTAATTAATCATACTTGACTAACTGACTAATTGACGACCTCTATGGCGCAGTGGGCTAAGTTCCGGCTGAGACGCAGAAGGTTGCGTGTTCGATTCCCGCCGCGGGACAAATGTTTGTATGATCTGCAAGTATTTGTTTCGGGTCTGGGTGTTTCTATGTATAATATCTATGTATTTACAAAAACAAAAAGTATATAAGTATTTAAGTAGGTATATCAGTCATGTGGTACCCATAACACAAGCTCTGCTTACTTTGGGGCCAGATGATGCTGTGTGAAATATCCGGGATTATTTATTTATTTAACTAACCAAACGATTGCACAACTATCTATACCTATTGCTATGTTATTAGGTAGGTAGGTACCTACTGACTCAAGTAGGTAGGTGATTATTTTCAAAGAGTACGTACCTGTTCCAAAACTTCCACCATCAAGATAATTTAAAAATTGGTAAAACCTGAGCGCCTCATCCGACTCAATTTCATCCATCACGGGTCTCTTTAAAAATATTTTATAAGTTACTCGCAATCACATAAGGAGCTAGGTACTGTAGTAAGATATTTCATTGTTTTATAATTACTTACAAATCTTCAACGTCGAATACTTATCATATGTACCTAGTTAGGTATTGAAATATCTTACAAATTTTCCACTCCAGGCTCCAACATCAGAGTAAAGAGAATTAATTCTACTAGGCATCCAATCTAGTGATGACCGAGCAACCAACACTGGATGCTAAAAATCAATGTAAATAATACTATGTATTAAAAGATTATAATCGAGAACAGACTAAACTCAAAATTACATAAAAAGAAAGAACTTCACCAGTGATGGAAGTTTACATGTAGCATCTTTGGTTAATAAATTAAAAATAAGCAAAAACAAAGTTACTGGAATCATATTGCACAACTGGAAATCACACAAGTAATGCACAAAATCTCTTATAGTTTGGTAAAATATCACTCACTTAATTGGTCTCAAAAACTGATAAGCCGCCCCTCCGTAGCAGTTGTAAAATTGGCAATTAATAAAAATAGGTAGGTTAATCACTAGTTATCAATAACACTGTGTGGACGGTAGGTAGGTAGATTTGTACCTACCTACATATATGTGTATGTGTACCTACCTGCACATAATATGTAGGTACCTATGCATGCACCTAAATCTCATCTCATGTACATATTAAAATGAGACTGAATGCTGTAAAAGAGCCTTAGGTATCACCTGCGGAGTCTAGCCGCAGACGTTTGGAATCGAGGAATTCCAATATTACCTACTCTGAAGTAGGTACTAAGATTTGGTCCGAGAGGTTTCCACTTTCAAAATAATAAAATTTCAGCAGACTAGTTAGACTAGACTAGTAAAAACTGTTCGATTCAGTTATCGATATACGCCAATCGATTATACGTCAAGCAAATTTAATTTGCTTGACGTTGTACCATCCCTAATTACGTGCCTAATATTCGCGCTATTTTTCGACTGTCAAATCGCTTCATGTCATCAAACTTTTTTTGAGTCGAGAGCACAAACTATAGGATGCTAACGCATCAGACGGGGCACTCCCATAGACGAAATCCTGTCCAATACTTGTTCACCTTATCCCATATGACAGATAACTTTTTTTATTTTGAATGAACCTTTTAGCATCAGCAAGGTATTCATTCTACCGAGTATATTTTTTTTGCTTGCTTGCATACAATTGCTTACTATTTTAAAATATTTTATTGATCTACAAAGGAAAGACCCTGATAATCATAATAAACACATTGATTATACAATTAGACATTTATTTACAGAAATATGCAGAATAATACACAATAATACAAAATACAAGTCAAACAGTTGAGCTATCTAAATTGCGTAAAACAATCTATAGATAGCCAAACTGGTCCAGAAAATTTGATTATTTCACGGAAGCGGCCTTGAATTCAAGAAAGAAAGGCATATTTGCATCTTATCAGGTTCTCAGCACCTCCCCACATGCAGCTGTCCTCACCAGCTCTAAGAGAAATGCCAAACTGTAATGGGATGCGGCAAGGGTGTCTGACATAAGTAGCATCTCATATCAAGGGCCCACCCATCTCTTAAGGGACAAGAGTCATCAGGCTTCTTACCATCATCACTTATCAGACTGTACAAGCCGAGAACAGCTGGTATGTTGATGTTGACATTTGAATTAGGTGTAATCTGCTTTGGAGTAGGTGTGAGCCAAATGTTGTAGTTTCATGGTGTGTAATCACATGACGATCACAGTACTATCTGGAAAAAAAGAAATTTAAGCACACATAACCAAATGCAATAATGTTGATGTTTAACATTCTATGTTGTTTCTATTGGTGTTTCTATGTATAATATGCATGTATTTACAAATAAAGGTATAAATAAAAAATATTGCTGGACAATGCACACAACATCATCTATTTATGGTGACAAGATGACTGATAGAATACTTATAAGAGTATATTTTTAAATACATACATTTATGATACTTTATAACACCCAGATACAGAACAAACACTTATGCTTTTCACACAATTGTTTATCTTGGGAGGGAATCAAACCCTCAACTTAGAGCACTGAAGGCTACTACCAACTGAGCTGACAGGCCAGTCGATTATGTAGTTTAACAGTCACTTGGTTCCTATAACACAAGCTCTGCTTACATTATCATTATTATTATTATAATTATTATTTAATGATTTTGGTAAGATAAGTAGGTACAATAAGTACTTACTGGTGATTATAGCAGAAGAACACCAATAGACAGACATTTCGGTAACAGCAGATTACGTTGGATAGGCATGTGCTCTCGAGTAGAACCGAGAAATCTCTTCTAAAAATGCTTTCGACACACAATCATACTGCTTGCGAAGATCTTGAAAACTTCAGGTCTAGAAGTCTTTTATTCCAATCGAAGTCCAGTCCAAGAGTCCAATCTCTCTTTTCGGAAGCATAAAAAAACTGACGTCCTTTCGTTTACTAGCACAGCTCACAACACAGCACTTGTACATAACAGGTTCAGGAATTGAGAGGATAAATATAAATTACTACCAGAATTTAAAAATCAACGTCATTTAGCTTTGAAACTACAACAGCTGTTGCTTGTTATGTTAGTTTGGTTGGTTGGTTTGTTTGGAATGATTTGATGTCGATAGCAAAATAGGAAACAAACACGCCTTGATCGGGCAGGAAAGAAGTATGAAAGAAGGGGGAGAGGAACTGTTAACTATGTTAGTACTATCGTTCTCTATAGACTATAAATCGGCCAGGATTTAAAGTTCAATGATTGCCGGCCATGGTCGAGAGAGACTCGCTCGAGCGGTTGTATAAGTGTCAATCAATCTTAGTACCTAATTTTCGAAAAATTAATGCATGAAAATGCATGTGCGCGTGCGTCTCTTTGGCAAGCCTGATGCGATTGTCGTTGTGGAATCCAAATTGACAAAAATAGAGAAGTTTCGTCTAATTCTTCAGGACAAATTTGATGTGAAGCCGAGTTTTCAACGTCTGTTTTATGGCGGCAAATTGGTAAATTCTTCATATTATTTCGCACTTTAATAGGTTACGGCAAAAGCTCTATGCTTAACAGCTGTATTATCATGGTTATCTAAACATTGATCATTGTTTATCAGTAGCCCACGTTAGTCCACTGCTGGACATAGTCTTCTCCCAATACGCCCTACTGAGGCCGGTGTTCGGCTCTTCATGTCCACATGATATATTTATTGAGTACCTATGGCTGTTGATGATGATCATGGCTTCAACGGTAACACCATGTCAAAGGTCTTTGGCCAGGCTAAAAGCCCATCAGTTTGGCTATTACCTCCATAAACTTTCTTGTTTCAGTTAGAAAATAGCTACACATTCCACGACTACAACATCAAGCTTAATGATGTCATCCAGCTCATGGTCTATGTCCAAGCTAGCCCGGAGAAGGAGAAGACAAGAAATGAAGATGGTGAAGATGGTGAAAAGAAAAATGACAAAGTTGAATATAAAGGTGATACATAAATATAACCAATAAAAAGAGGAATTTTTATATATCAAAATATACTTTATGTAATGAAAGCTAAAAAAACTGGCTATAATCGATTTTATGTATGTTATTTTATATTTTAGATGCAGAAAGTGTATTATATGCTGTGGGTGACTACATAGACATGCGAGATAAAGAACTTGGTGCCTGGTTTGAAGGTACAATAGTCCGAATAGTCCAAAACCCAGATGCAGCACTGAACAATTCAAGCTCTGATATTGTAGAAAATACACAAAACAAAGAGAATGATCCAGAAAATAAGTTGCCAAAACTAAATGGAGAAAAACCTAGAAATGGAATAGCAAAATATTTTAGTAATACTCCAAAGAGAAGGAAAACTTCTGAGATAAATGAAAATACAGAGAGTAAAACTGATAAACACTTACTATATAAAATCCGTGTTGAGGGAGAGTAAGTTTTTTTTTGTTTATACCCGGCTTGGCACTACTAGTGGTCTGTAATACTAATCTTGTCAAACAACAGTAGACATTCGCCCATTAGAAGGAGTATTCAAATGTCACAAATTTTCTAGTAAAATGTTCCAGTGAGAGTGGTATGAGCTCTGTTTTTTTTGTATAATCGATAAACCTACGTATCTACATATGATTGTAGTTAACCTGCGTTTGACTACGATCTCGCGTGATGTTAAGCGGCGATGTGGCCGACGATGGGCCACGCAGGTCTACAAGACAGCTATTTACTCCAGAATTGAAGAGACCTAGATTGTAGTTCTCAGGAAAGACAGGTGACGGCAAAGCATTCCAATACTTAGTACACATTATAAATGTGTAAGCAAAGCGCTTTGTTCGTCCAAAATATATCTTATAAAAGATCGAAAGGCAAGCAACTTTACGGTGGTGCTTGAGACTGTGGAACTTACTCTCACTGTTAAGCTACTCACCAATCATCCTCAATGCTCTATGTGTGGTTGAGTCCAAACGCTGGTGTTGACCTCACATCAGTAAACTTAATGTTTTCATGTATCTAGAGGACTAAATTATTACAGTGAGTTAAATAAGTTAGAATGCTAAAAGAAGGTTAATAAGTTAGAAGGCTAATACCAGTTTTCAACCGGTTTACACAATTGATTACAGTGAGTTAAATAAGTTAGAATGCTAAAAGAAGGTTAATAAGTTAGAAGGCTAATACCAGTTTTCAACTGGTTTACACAATTGAAAATCTATCTTAGTGGAGGTCAAGACTATTTTACTCCATTCCACTCAGTTATTTCATGCTCATTACTGTTTTGCAGTGGAAGGCTGCCAAATAACTTATACTAGTGGTTGCCCACTAGTGGTTGGTCGAAATTCGACCAAATTAATTAATAATTAATGTATTTTTTGTGCATAATTTAAAAAAAATATTAGCATTCTGCACTCCTTCTCTATATAAACTATAAGTGTGCGAAATTTCATACTCCTCCGTCAGCGCAATTTTCGTAAAAAGGGGTACAAAGTTTTTGCTTCAAGTATTAATATATAGATGTATACACGCTCAGTACTAATACATATGTTTATGTTTTTAGTGAAAATGATTCAAACACATACTGCGAACTAAAAGAGCTACGGCCCAGAGCCAGAAGGGTAGTTGAAGTTAAAGATCTGAAAATAGGACAGAAAGTGATGGTCAACTACAATCCTGAACAACCACATGAGAAAGGATACTGGTATGCTCGTCATGCTTTTTGCTTACAAAATAAAGTTATCTTAAACTTGGTTTAAAAACAGTCCATAAACTAAATATCTAAAAATAAATGTGCTCATGAATAATTCCTGGGCTTGGTAAACACCTCCACAAATGCATAAGGTTGTGGATTCGATTCCCGCTGCGGCACATGTGTTTGCATGATCTGCAAATAATTGTCTCGTGTTCTGAGTGTATTTTATATTTAAGTGTAAAGTAGTATATTAGTCATGTGGCTCTTATAGCACAAGCTCTGCTTAGCTTAAGGCTAGATGATGCAGTGTAATGTCCGGCATTCATATTTTATTTTTTGAGGATGTCTCTTTGACAGTCAGGGATAGTCGGAGGCATGTCCAAACACATTTGGCACATGCCCACATTTTGCACAATAATTATTCTGTATGAGAGTTGATGTGCTGGTTTCATCATACTGTTTTCCCTCATTATTTGAGAGCACCTGGCATTGTGCACATTTATTTTTTCTATGGGCCCTTGTTATTATATTTTTATATATAATTTCGCCATTATAATTTAACCATTGCCTTATATAAAGTTTATATTATACCTATTAATATTATTGTAATTTTCATGCCTGCTGTGGAATATTAAGTGAGTTTGGGTACAGCATGTTGTTTCTTTTTTATTATCTGTAATTTCAGCCTATAAGTCCATAAAGATATTTTTCTTAGCTAAAGAAGACCTCTATAGTTTGAATCAGAAATATTTCTTTTCAATGTAAATCTGTATAACTTTCAAAACTTTCGTGAGCAGTACTATATATTTTGATAAACCCGGGTTTTACTCATGTATTATTTTGTCGCTGGAGGCACAGACACTGCTTCGATTCATCTGGATAATCTTTATCAGGGTAAGTTTGATGCACGGTCGGCTCGTTGCCGCTCGTATTTGCGGTTCGCAGTGCGGGTGACAGCTTCGGTGCCTCCATAGACAAAATAATACGTAAGTAAAAACCATGTTTATGTAATTTTAAATATGTTTTTACCATAATAAGTACTTTCTCACAGGTATGACTTTAAAGTGAATGAAATAGTGAAGAAACTTCGCAATACGTATGAGCTCATTGGCACTGTTTATCTTGGCCCTGATGCAATCCCACAGAACGACACCAAAGTGGGGCTACACGACAAGATATTTGAGATTGAAGAAGTAGTAGCATTGGCAGATAGAACAAATGAATACAGGGAGATTATGAAAACACCGCCTGAGAAAAGCAAGTGTCTTACAAATATCTTACTAATATTATTATAAGCCTGTCCGCGGCTTTGACCACATGGTACATAGATTAATTTGTAGTCCATATGTTTATCCAGGCCCAAACCTATATAATACTTAGGTACCTAATTTAATTCAGATCACTCAAGCTATTATTGTGATTCAGTTTTGAACAAACGTACAAACATCTAAACAGCAACACAACTTATCATTAAAAATAATAATATAATATATATGACCTGAAATAGGCATAATAGTATCACTTTTAACATGTGACCAAGATCAGAAATTAGTAAATCATTGCATTTAAAATTGGTTTCATTCATAAATAAATTTACAGTGGCAAAATACACCCCTAACACTCCTAACCTAATGCTTTCAGGATCGTGTCCACTAAACTGTTTGACTTGTCGTGATGATGAGGACGCGCTTTGCAAAGAGTGCGGCTGCTATATCTGCTCTGGCAAGGAGTTCCCTGAAAAGGTACATAATAGTTTGCATTATACAACTATATCAATGAGATGTTAGAACTGTTATATATTACTTCACATGTAATTTACAGATTGTTCTCTGTGACGAATGCAACAAAGGCTACCACATGGCATGCCTGGATCCCCCCATAACAGAGCTCCCCGAGGAAGATTGGTACTGCCCCGATTGCAAACGGGACCCTAACGACGTCATCGCGCCCGGAGCCGCCAAGCAGACTAAGAAACGGCAAACCAAGAGCAATCGAGACTGGGGGAGAGGCATGGCTTGCGTTGGTAAGCTATTTATTACATCATTGTTTTCATAATGTCTTTGCATGTGGCACCCAAGATACAATTATATCTTCATTTCATGTAGTTTCGATCGGCCATTCACACCCTCCTAATTTCAACTAGCTCTAGTTCATGCAATATAATAGCTCCACTAAACCCTTTTCTTCATAAATCTCAACTCAAAAAATGAATCCCAAGGCACTCGGGGTCCATCACTGATGATAGTAGACTGATGACCCTACGTTCGAGGGCCATGTGGATCTCCAGGCGGTATTAAACTGTCAAACAACCTACGAAAATGGACAACGAGAAAATAAACTTATTGATTTATAATGTCCAATTCTCTTTTTTAGAGCTGGATCATGCTCGCATATTAACTGATATAATAAAGGTCTATCGGAAATAAATACTGCTGTACAAGCTTTCTTTAACCCGTTCATAGTCAGTTAAAACATTTTTTATTCAATAAGATCAAAAGGACCATTTGGAATCGTCAAGTTTTTCTTACATTCTTACAAACATTCTTACAAATTTAAATTTTAAATTTGTAAGAAGACGATTCAAAATGGTCCTTGTGATGTTAAATTCTTTAAATTTTACTTCAAAATTTCACATTGGAATTTATATACTTAAATCAACCTTAATTACGAACAAATAACAGTTCTACTTAAATTTGAAGCTCAAGTGAGAAATAGCTTTGATATCTCATACATTTTTTAATCACAAAGATACTCAAACTCATCCCAAACCAATTCAACACTATCTCGTTACCGAAATAAAATTGTTTACTCATAATCAATTATTTTGAAAATGAAGGGTAAAAAGAGTTTAAGAGTTGACCTATAGTAAATTCTTTAGTTTTGCTAACCTTCATTATTTTTTTAAGATTTACAAATCAGGCTTTTACTCATAATTTAGTAAAGCCTTATTTGATGATTTTACTTATAATTTAGTAAAGCCTTATTTGATGATTTTACTCATAATTTAGTAAAGCCTTATGTGATGATTTTCCTTGTAATTTTAGCATTTATGCTTCAATTTTGAAAACTGTTTCTTTAAACAAACAGCGGTTTATCTAATAGTATTGAAAACTGTACATGAAACCTTGACAACCATGACTTTGGAAAACCTATCCAACTTTACACGTAGGAGAGATACCCCTAAAAACCATTTTTTTTAGTTTCATTTCATCGCAATAAATCTTAGTCTACTAGCAAGAGCTCTGATTAAGGGTGGACAGACGCAGATAGACGGTTAAATGGCTTAACTGCTTCACATGTCTTTTATTAACCGACTTCAAAAAAGGAGGAGCTTTCAATTCGTCGAAAACTATTATTTTTTTATATATCGTATAGTATCGTATAGTAATCGTAGAACATACCTACGATTACTCAAAGAAGCCTGAATCGATTTCAAAAATTATTTTTTTGTTTTAAAGTGTATGGTCCCATAATATAAATTTTATAGAAATCGGTCGAGCGGTTTTTAAAAAATCATAAATCTAAAAATTGTATACATTGATGATATTTTTTATAATCAATGAATTCTTTCTTGACTGAAAAGAAGAGATTTCTCTGAAAAGATTCTTGAATGAATCTATTTAGTTTTTGAAACGTAATTAAATTTTGCATAATACGTACATGTCTATAAATAAAGTTTTTTATACATTTATTTTTAGGCAAGACTAAAACATGCTCAATGCCTCCAAACCACTTCGGTCCAATTCCGGGCATTGAGGTGGGCATGTGTTGGCGGTTTAGGATACAAGTAAGTAATTATTTGACTTTAGTAATATAATTTTATAATCATAATTTCATCGCGCGTTTCTGACATTATGCTACATGGCGCCAACAGCTTTGTATTATCTTATCCTATAGTCGTAACAGAGGGTTATGTTTCAGCTGTCAGAGTCAGGTGTGCACAGGCCACCTGTGTCCGGCATCCATGGAAGGGATGTTGAAGGAGCCTACAGCATCGTGCTATCTGGTAAGTTGACAAGTGTATGTGAAAAAGAGCTTGATTAAAGAGCTCTTCAATATCAGTCGTGAAACTGTAAAATCAATTCAACATAATTTCGCCAATGTCATAAATTCAAATTCAGTTTATTTACACCATATTTTAGCATTACAGATATTGGTGGCAATTCGGTTGGCCCCAACCTAACACATTTTAGCTAAAATTAGGTTTAGACTGTCAAATTAAACTTTGTAATTCTGCTGTTACCAACTTATGCTAATTTAATTTTTATTTAATTTAATTAAGTGTTCCTTATTTAGTTAGATGGTACCAACCGAATAGGTTTTACAAATGGTATGACTAACTAAAATATATTTTAGACTTTCCTAAATTTAGAAATGAACCAACCGAATTGCCACCACTATCTAATGTGCAAAAATAGGAAAAACGTAATGTTATTGCTCACCCTTTGCATGAAAGAAAGGTCCGGTATTTCCAAATCTATAGCATCTGATAACAAAAAACACTACACTCAGTACACAATTACAATGTAATTTACAAAAGCTAACTTTTAGTGTTTCCGTAAGTGAGAACGGTATGTCAGTTTTCGTAAGAGCTCGTGGCATAGCTTAATTAAGCAATGCTCAACGAGGCCAGAACCTGGCATTTTCATCTAAGCGCTTCTAGGCTTCGGAGGGTTCGTTGAACCGTCGGTCCCGGCTTTCCAAAAGTTGTTCATAATTAAGGCTTTTGGGCGACATATTTACTCCGTCCCAACTTGGCACTGACTGAGTAGCAGAAGTATTATGAGTTTTAATATGAATGTGATTACCAGGTGGATACGAAGATGACGTAGATAACGGCTACGAGTTCACGTACACGGGCAGCGGCGGTCGCGACCTCTCGGGGAACAAGCGGACCGCAGAGCAGTCTTGCGACCAAACGCTCACAAGGGAGAACAAGTGAGTGCTTACTGAAAACAAGCGCTTGTGGCATAGCAGATCTACTGAATTAAGGAACAGTGCGTGTGTACCTGAATGTTTTCAACTGAACGATTCCGTGCTTCGGTAACGCTGTCGGTCCCAGCTGCTCAAATGTTGTTAAAGTCATGACGGAAGTCTGCGCGGGCTATTATCCCTTCCCTTCAAAGAAAATCCCCTTTTTTTTTAAATAAAGTGCCATTACTTCACTAGAATTGGTCACCGACTGATTGTACTTTTAACAATCAATGTCTATCAATATCGATTAACAATAGGCATAATTTCAATAATTAGTTTGATTGTAACTGGAACCAGTTTTGTCAAGTTGGTTTACTATTACGTACGTTCAGTTTCTATCTCATTTCAAACAAATAGAAGAGTCCCGCGAACAACCATATTGAAGCTTTAAAACCGTGCTCATCTTTATAAAAACACGCAAAAACATACACCCAAACCATGCTTCCTGCTCTTAGTACATGTCACGTTGGTCGTCCCGTAAACACTACAAAATCTGTTTTAGCTTTCACTTCGGTTGATCGCGGCGCTTCGTCTTAATGTTTATTTGGTCCGAGGTTTCTATTTAATTGACGGAATGTCTGACAATCAATATCAACCTTCCGTAATAGTAATGCATCAATAGTAACTGGATTCATCGTTTCATGAAGTAACATAGCGCTTCTAAATTGATTAAATTTTCTCGTGCATGTTTTATTCAGTAATCTTAGCGGAATTTTAACCAATAAATTGTGTCTTAGCACAAGCATGGACGACTGAATTGTAAGTGTTTTATGTTGCAATGTGATTTGAACGACGAGGAATACCGAGAAAGTTCTAGGCCATTCCGCGATGACGTTTAGAAGACAAATGCCATTATAGGAAGAAAAGAAAAAGACAATAGGAACTGAAAGCTGTTAGTATGTTTTGATCAGAATCAGAAATCAGATTTGTATCAGAATTTTATTCTTACAGAGCGCTGGCTAGAAACTGCGCGGTGAAACAGGTGAGCGACGAGGGCGACGACGCTGGCGATGATTGGAAAGCAGGCCGTCCCGTGCGTGTTGTGCGCTCATACAAAATGCTCAAGCACTTCCCTAAATACGCTCCTAAAGAGGGAATCAGGTAATTTAATTATATATACATACTAGCTGACCCGGCCACTGTACTTGCGTTGCTGTAGCTCAGTAGTTCTAATACGTTGAACCCATATACGCTAATCTCTAAAATTAACTAAGCACACATAGGGACAGACAGACAGCGGAAAGCGACCTTGTTTTATACAATGTAATGATGTACTGGGAGCTTATGCTTAGAAAGTGAGATTGATATCTCTGCGGGACATTATTTATTTCTTTAGCATGAGCTTCCTACCATGCATGAGCATGGTAAGAATTTACGTCGCATTTAATGCTAAAAAACGCCACGTAAATTAAGGCGGCACCCTGAACAAATAACCTAGGTACCTACCTAATCAAAGATTTTAAAAAGCGTTGGTTTATCTTAATTGTTGTAATTTTTCTCTACCTATTAGCGTAAGCTGATAGTTAAAACGACGCCTACTTTGATGGGAGAAATTGATGATTAATGAATATATTGAACCTGATTTCATATTTACAGATATAATATAATAATATTACATAAATGTAAATAGTTGTGCTATCGTTTAAAATAATCGATAGATAACTCCGATCACTGCCAGAGAGCAGTGTCCTCAACAAACTGGCGGCATTACCACGTTGAATGGTAATGCTAATGCGCTGGACCAATTAGGAGCCAGCTTTTTATTTTTATTTAATAATAATAAAAAACTTTATTTCCCAAAGATTTACAATTGCGTAAGTGGAGTAAAAGTGAGTATTTCATATTTTTTTTATAAGTAATATAGCTACAAATATGTACTCAATCTGTTTTATTAGGGTTCCGTGGCCAAATGGCAAAAAACGGAACCCTCATGGATTCGTCATGTCTGTCTCTCTGTCCGTCCGTATGTCACAGCCACTTTTTTCCGAAACTATAAGACCGGTTTTGTTGAAACTTGATAAGTAGATGTATTCTGTAAACCGCATTAAGATTTTCACACAAAAATAGAAAAAAAACACAATAAATTTTGGGGGTTCCCCATACTTAAAACTGAAACTCAAAAATGTTTCATTCATCTAACCCATACGTGTGGGGTATCTATGGATAGGTCTTCAAAAATGATATTGAGGTTTCTAATATAATTTTTTTCTAAACTGAATAGTTTGCGCGAGAGACACTTCCAAAGTGGTAAAATGTCCCCCCCCCCCTGTAACTTCTAAAATAAGAGAAAGATAAATCTAAAAAAAAATATGATATACATTACCATGCAAACTTCCACCGAAAAATGGTTTGAACGAGATCTAGTAAGTAGTTTTTTTTGAATACGTCATAAATCGTCAACCGCAATTTACCTTTCATTCAATCAACTCAAATATAAAATGTTACTTGCTGCTACGGAACCTTTCATGGGCGAGTCCGACTCGCACTTGGTCGCTTTATTTTTAATGAATACGTGGTTGGCCCGCCTGCCGTGACAGTTTTATAACGCCATGTGCTTCTTCAATCTTTTAATAATTAAAATACAGAATCAACAATAACATTCAAAACAAGTAAGTTAAAATCTAAATTATTAATAATAAAAGAAAATATTTATTTTATTTTATACCATATTTATTTATAATTATAATTCGAGACGGTAAAATGGGATTGATTTTTATTTAACTGCCCCCATCGTGTGTATCGTCAGATCGGGTTTTAATGATATTTTTCGATTCAGATATTTCGTTTATCGATTTCAAGAGTAGGCCCATCTGTGAAGTATAGTATTAGTATACTATAGTATATAGTAATAGTAGTATTTTCTCAATAAGACAAACAGACATACCGCTCAGTGCCACCCATACCTTGTCAGTCTACCACCCTTACGAACAAAGCGCTTTGCTTAAATATTTATAATGTACAGACAAGGATTGGAATACTTTGCCGTCGTCCGTCTTTCCTGAAAACTACAATCTGGGTCTCTTTAAGTCAAGAGTAAATAGGTGTCCGCTAGACTTGCGTGCCCCACCGTCGGCCGCATCGTCGCTTACCATCAGGCGTCAAGCGTAGAGTATCCCACGTCTCAAAACAGCAGATCTACCAGGCATTCCAATACAAATCTCAAACTTACTACAATCCAATACGGTTTCAATTCTAATACGCGCTTAGCTGGCAATGTAGAACAAAGTCTGACTAGAAAATTAACTTTTTACGAAGTATCAAAGAAACAACACCATTGAGTAAGTTAAGCTGCGTGTCCTCAATAAGTCTCAGGCCACGGATCTCATTAACCCTCTTCAATGGAAACCCTTCCAAAGTGTATGCTATTATCTTTAGAACTTTCTAACTTTACAACGTGACATTGAAAGCAAGTCTGTTAAACATTAGACATTTAGCCCTGCTAAGAACTCTAGGAGGGTCAAATAATCATTACCAAGAGAGTTTGTCCAAATAGGCTTCCTTGACTTACCCCTGATTTGGTGTAGAACCCGCCGATTTGAAGTTCTCAACCTGTACATACAATCTGGGGTCGCACAAATAGTTCTTAATAGTTTGGGAGAAGCTGCAAAAGCGAGGGCGACGAGAGAACGTCAAGTGTCCCGAAGTCAAGAAATACGGCGTCAACTTGACGACCAGCGTCCAATTCAGCCACTTTAGCCAAGTCTACAAATCTAAAATGTAGAAAAAGAAACGCGATAACCATGGTGCAAATCAAGTTTAATCGCAAGTTCCCTCAAATTGTCGAGTAATGTCGACCTCTGTGGCGCAGTGGGCTAAGTCCCGGCTGAGACGCAGAAGGTTGCGGGGTCGATTCCCGCCGCGGGACAAATGTTTGTACGATCTGCAAGTATTTGTCTCGGTTCTGGGTGTTTCTATGTATAATAAGTAAGTATTTACAAAAAAAAAGTATATAAGTAGTATATCAGTCATGTGGTACCCATAACACAAGCTCTGCTTACTTTGGGGCCAGATGATGTGTGAAATGTCCGGGATTATTATATATATTATATTGAAAGTATTTAAAATGAAGTCAACCTGCAGCCCAGAAGGGAATACTCTTTTAGAGAGTACACCAGAAGAAGATCTACACTCGCAATATCATATCATACAGCATTCATATTCATATACTTCAAAGTTTGAATGATTATATTCTTTTAAATATTGATGACGTTTTTCGTGTTTCAGGTACGATGGTATATACAAAGTTGTTAAATACTATCCCGAAAAGGGTATCTCCGGGTACCGAGTATGGAAGTACCTGTTGCGTAGAGACGACCCCGCGCCGGCGCCATGGGAGGCCGGCGCGAAGCAATTCAATATTGTTGTGAGTATCGATTCATAGTTAAAATAATAATAATAATGTCGGACATTCCACACAGCATCATCTGGCCCCAAAGTAAGCAGAGCTTGTGTTATGGATACCACATGACTGATATACTACTTATATATATATTTTTTTCTGTAAATACATACATTATAAAGTATCATAAGTATGTATTTAAAAATGTATATGTTTTCTATGATTGATAGAAAACTTATACATCATATTTCAAGCTTTATCATCTGTAAATACATATTATACATTGAAACACCCAGACCAGAGACAAACACTTCCAGATCACACAAAAATTTACTCCTCAGCGGGAGTCGAACCCGCAATCTTCTGCGCCACATAGGTCATCTACATAGGAAATGCATTATTTATTTATTATAAATAATACACGTTGCACAGACCTGGTCTTTAACTATTACACAAAAGTCCAAACTCGGTTTGCCAGCTAGCCATGGAGCGCAGTTTTCTAGGAGTCAAACTCACAGGCCACGTTCGAAATAGTACGCGCTCCAAAACTCAAATCGCGGATGTTGGACAGCAAGTAGGGAAATTGAAGTGGGATTGGGCAGTTCACGTGCCGCATGTCGGGCTAAACCCACTACAGAGTGGACACCCCTGAACGGAAAACAACCTCGCGGCAGACCGCGGTGAAGATGAAGGGACGAGTTAGACGCCCACCTTAAGGATTGGTACACAGGGTTTCAATTTTCAACTGCAAACTTTAGGTTTTAGAGAACCTGTTCACCACTTCAGTGATCTTCGTAGTTATCCAAGCGAGTTCCCATGAAGTTACAGCTTACAGCTAGTATTTAGTTCTGTCACTTCGTTTTTTATTGCGGTTACATCTTGCTCATCATTACTAAAATATATTTTAGTTAGTGATAGCATTTGTAAAACCTATTTGGTTGGTACCATCTAACTAAATTAAGAACGCTTAATTAAATTATATAAATTTAAATTAGGATATGTTAGTAACAGCAGAATACCAAGTTTCATTTGACACTTCTAAACCTAATTTTAGCTAAAATTAGTTAGGTTACAGAATTGAGGCCATTGTCTAATTTAATAATTAAAGAACATGCTGATATATATACAGTAAAAACATGCAAAGCAAAAAATTGTGCTAGATTTGCCGACTGGGCTACACAGGGTATATATAGAAGTAGGAATACATTGTACGAATTATATGCTTCCAGAGAGACAATGTTAGATGATCCAGTTTTTATCTTACATGTTTAGAATTACTTAAAAGTCTTCAAAAAAGTTTGTCATGCGGCTAAGTCACTGTTTTTGAGAAAAATAATATTAAATTCAACAAATAAAATAAAAGCAACTTGGAAATTTACTAATAATGAAACAGGTAAATCAAGGGCTCGCAATATACAGTTCAAATTAAATATAAATGGTACAATTTTGACAAAGGAACAGGAACAATATAGTTTTTTCTCAGATATAAAAAATAGTGACCAAATCGTTAAACTCTTCAGCCTCCAGAGTTTCCGTTCTATTAGAATCTAGTGTTGCAAAATGTAAGAATGAGTTTAGTTTTAGCTATATTAACGAGGCTAGTATTGTAAAAGCACTCAAGTTAATTAATATAAAAAATATAGAAGATTTTTGGGGAATGTCTACTTAGGTACTGGGTCTCATTATCTTGTATATTGCACCATGTTTAGCTTATATTTTTAATAGATGTATCGACGAGGGAGTTTTTCCCGATCTCATGAAACACAGTAAACTCATTCCTATGTTTAAGTCTGGAAGTAGAAGTGATCTCGCTAATTATAGACCGATATCGATCGAACCTGCGTTAAGTAAAATCTTTGAAAAAATAATTCTGAATCAGTTATTATATCACTTTAACGATAACGGCCTGCTACATAGTAATCAATACGGATTTACTAGAGGTCGATCAACAGCTGATGCAGGTATAGCGCTCTTAAAGCATATATTTGAGGCCTGGGAGAAGTCACAGGATGCAGTTGGGGTATTCTGCGATCTATCTAAGGCCTTTGACTGTGTGAGTCATGCAACCCTAATCACAAAGTTAAAATATTATGGCATTAAAAACCGGGCGATTGACCTCTATTATCTATCCAATAGAGTCCAGAAAGTAAACGTGGGTGGTGAGAGGTCTTCAGGATCAATTATTGATATAGGGGTACCTCAGGGTTCGATACTAGGCCCTTTTATATTCCTAGTATACGTTAACGATTTACCTTTTTTTGTAAAAAATATTTGTGATATAGTTTTATTTGCAGACGATACGTCTCTAATTTTTAAAGTTGATAGAGGTAAAACCAGTATTTGCGATAACGTAAATGAATCCTTATCGTTAGTTCTTAACTGGTTCACAGTAAATAATCTGTTGGTTAATTAAAAAAAAACGAAATGTATCAAATTCACTTTGCCAAATGTTATTCATAGCCCGACCAACATTGAAATGAATGGAGAGGCAATGAATCTTTTAGATTCCACGATCATACTAGGTCTTAATATTGATGCAAAACTACAATGGGGACCAAAAATGGAAACACTTGCTGGTAGGCTTAGTTCCGCTGCATATGCAGCTCGTGCGATACGGTGGCTTACTGATGAAGCTACAGCTGGACTAGTTTATTTCAGTTACTCCAATAGAGTTATGTCATACGGCATCATTCTCTGGGGGAATGCAGCTGATATTGGTAAAATATTTGTAATTCAAAAACGGACAATACGTGCCATTTATAAAATGAAACCACGAGTATCTTTAAGAGAAATATGCAAAGAAATTAATATTCTCACAATAGCTTCACAATATTTATATATGAAAATTTGTTATACATACATAAAAATAGAGATGGGATTCAGGAAAATAGTGACCGTCATAGAATCAACACTAGGCATAGACATAAATTATACATCCCTAGGTTTCGACTAGAAAAAGTTAATAAATCCTTTATGGGGAACACGGTGCGCTTCTATACTAACCTTCCTGAAAAGGCTATTAAACTACCTATTAAGAAATTTAAAGCATACATAAAAGGTAGTCTTTTGAAGAAAGCTTATTATAATATAAATTACTATATTATTAATAAGAATGCATGGCCTCATGTCGCTCTGCCGTCAGACAGTTAACCAACACACCTAAAAATATATAAACTCTCTTGTATTAGTATTTCGTATTATGGTAGTTATAAGATTGATCATATAAAAAAGCGCTAGGACCAAGAAGAGTTTCTTGCCAATTCTTCTCGGGCTTGGGTTAGGATGAATTGGCACCTAAATTCACCTAGTATGTAAGACGTTTCAAAGTGATCCTTGTGATTGTATTAAATAAAGTATCATTTGACTTTTGATTATGTAACATGACTTTAACGAACAGTGACTTTCCCGCTTGAGAGAGAGAGCACAGTACCTACTTTTGAACCATCATCGTACATTTACCAACGGTTACGATTATTAGTCCAAATCAGGGTCACAATACCGTCAAAAACTATGAAAGCACCGAACATTACTCTAACAAAAAGATAGTCGGATTGAAAGACATAATTTTGACAAGAAACATTATTTTGTAGTTGAAAAATTTTTATTATTTTGTAGTTAAAAAAAATACGTTTTTTTTGTAAAATAAAAAGAAAGAAAGAAAATACATTTATTTGTACATCATCATCATCATAACAGCCTTTATGAAGTCCACTGTTAAACATAGGCCTGCCCAATATTTCCAGGAAGAACGATTTTGAGCCGTCTCTATCCACCGACTTCCTGCGATCTTTACAATGTCGTCAGTCCATCGGGTGGGGGGTCGTCCTACGCTTCGTTTTTCTGTCCTTGGTCGCCATTCGACAATTTTTTTTCCCCAACGGTTATCAGTTCTGCGAGCTATATGGCCTGCCCATTGCCACTTCAAATTGCAAATTTTGAGTGCTATGTCGGTGACTTTGGTCTTCTACGGATTTCCTCGTTGCGGATTTTATCACGTAGTGAAACACCCAACATAGCTCTCTCCATAGCACCAAGTCTCAGTTCCATATGTCATCACTGGCAACACGCACTGATTATAGACTTTCGTCTTGAGGCTCTGCGGTATCTGTGACGAGAAGATGTGCCGTAATTTCCCGAACGCTGCCCATCCGAGTTGGATTCGTCGGCTGACCTCTTTGTCGAAGTTGGACTTGCCTAGTTGAATCGTCTGACCCAAATAGATATAATGGTTTACAACTTCGATTATATCGCTCCCAATATGTACCGGTACGGGTGCATCATTAGCATTTGACATGATTTTTGTCTTGCTCATGTTCATTTTAAGACCCACCTGTTGGGACACGATATTATGGTCGCTGAGCATTGTGCCAAGGTCTTCCAGAGATTTTGCCATGAGGACTATATCGTCGGCAAATCGAAGGTGAGTGATGTGTTCGCCATTGATGTTGATACCATGTCTATCCCAGTACAAA
This sequence comes from Lampropteryx suffumata, assembly GCA_948098915.1. Taxonomy (NCBI): domain Eukaryota; kingdom Metazoa; phylum Arthropoda; class Insecta; order Lepidoptera; family Geometridae; genus Lampropteryx; species Lampropteryx suffumata. The sequence goes on from OX402544.1 coordinate 25,640,472, forward strand.
AGCTTGAAAATATCCTCCAATGCAGAGGTGAACAGTTTCGGAGAAATAACATCTCCCTGTCTCACCCCTTTATGCAATGGTTTATGCTTTATTGTTTTTTTATTGTTTATGCCCTTTATGCTTTATGCAATTTATTTGTGCATATACATCAAAAAAACAATGTGATGGTACACACAAAATAAAAAAAATACGGGTTGCACTCCGGGAGTGCCGACAGAAGTGAAAACTTGTTTTAGCGCGTTAGAGTTTAGTAATAAATCACTTCAAAATCAGTAATTATGGCGACTGCCAATCAAATACTGAACGAACACAGATGATGCCATATTTTTTGTTCAGAATGTATATAATATATCAAAAAACCTAACTCAGTAAACTTCTCCATACAAAAGTAGACTGTAAACATGTGAAGGTTTATAATCAAATGGGGCGAGCGCGGCAGCCGGCTGCGTCTCGGTAACGGTGTCGCGAATCGTCGCGTTTTACCTCATCTAAAAATGTGCGTACCGCGCTAAAAGAAGTTTTCACTTCAAAAACATAATTGTTAACATCTTGATTTTTTCTTTTACTTTTGAGTGATTCCTGGCTTCTCGCCAAATTTCATGATTAGTTCAAAACTAGACTAGTGTCTAGTTTCAATATATGCGGCATAAATGACCGTAGTTTTTGATTGCCTTGCCTTAGAAGCTTGATTTACTTACAGTTCCAAGAGTCTGTGGACTATCTGTGTCTGTGGCGTAGCTCCTAAACGGATGAACCCATTCAGATGGTTATTTTTGTTTGAAAGGTCACTTGATTGAGCATTTTGTTAGCTAATCTTTTCAGCCATTTGAAGATCATCAGTTATTTTTAGCCTAGTTGATGAAGGGAACTGAGCAACTTCCACTGATTCGTACGTTTCGAGTTTTGGTATAACTTCAATGATATTGAGAACATTTAAGAACATGCTTAACTTGACCTGATAGTACGGCATCACCTGGAATCTGCAGGACACCCAAATAACAACAGATGTTTCGTCTTTAGGCTCTTCACATTTACAATGTGCTCCATGTGCATCTGACATGTTACAGAGTATGAAAGGTAGAATAGACTGACCGTCATTGATTGTGATTAAATTCAACTCAATTTAATTTAAATTTTCAGTACCCAGACGGCTACCTAGAAGCAGAAGCCGAGAAGAAGGCCCTCAAAGAGAAGAGCAGCAAAGGCCCTAAAGGTCCTAAACCCAAGAAAAGAGCTCTTAAAGAGAGCAATCATTCCTCAGATGAAGAGACATCGCCGCCGGCCAAGAAACAGAAGAGCGATAAAGTGAAAAGCGATACGCCTGGAACTCCTAAAAATGATAAAACTACAAGGAAAGGCCGGTGTAAGTTATAAAGACATTTAATAGTCATTGTTTTATCTACCAAATATTTTATCATTTTATGTAACAAAGTAAGTAACCTTGTTCGATACATAGTTATTAAAATGAGATTCAGCCACTACATTTCCCGCCTTGTTAAAGTATTCAACTAGCTTTCGGTAAAGTAAGCATTTATAAAGTTGACCACTTTGATTAGCACTCAAAATAATAAATTTGTAATTTATGAACGAAAAAAGCAGTTATATTTTACAGTTTGCGACTGACGAACGTTATTTATTTCGTCTTATTTCAGCTGCCAAAAAAAAATCACCAGCAAAAAATCCGAAATCACCTACCTCTAAAAATAGTATCATCAATATGTTCAACAAGTCTCCCAAAGCCAAATCTCCTAAGAGTGGGAGCGTGAAGTCCAAGGGTGAGAATGGGGCACTAAGCATTGAAGAAAGAGAAGCCATCAATGCTGATACACTGAACAGCAAGCTGTGGGGAGAGTGCTTGGAGGTTTGCGAGAAACGAGGCAAGAAGGTAAGCTATACCTTTATGCCATGATAGCCTTTTATGTACCTTTATGCAATTTTATTGCGCTTATGTTAGACCATTTTGCGCGTTCAGGGTTTTGTAATGCTGCAGAATTACCAAATATTACCTTAGTAAGTTCATAGCCGGGACCATAAATTACGTCTCACGATTTTCTTGATTTCTGCCCTTCCCCGTCCTTGTCACATTTGTGTGACTTGGTCACATTTGTGTGATTTGGTGACTTTTTTGTGACCCCTTAGTATGACGTCACATTTTGGAATTTGAAATTCAGGCATTATAAATTGACGCCTCTAAATCATTCCTTTTCCACGTTATCACTATACCAAATTTCATCAAGATCCGATTAGCCGTTTCATGTTTATAATATTAGTGTGGTTGTATTTCCAGGAATTCGTCGAGTTCGTGAGTCAAGTATTTCTTTGCATAATTTGTCAGGAAGTGGCCGTCAGTCCGACGACAACGCCGTGTGTCCACAACTTCTGTATGGTAAGAACTCACGTAAACAAACAGGTGATTTTGAGATCTACTACTAATTATTCCAAGGAAATAAATACTTAACCGCACTTAATCTAAAGTCTATTTTTTAAATACTCTAGGTCAACGTTCGCCCATATAGTACTAAAACGGAGAACGGGTCCACGGGTGGCGCCACGGTCTTCATAGCTTCATACACTTAGCGGCGGTGATCAGAAATATAGTTTGTTCTTTCTATCACGCCCGCTCGCTCGCTCTCACGTCGCGATTTCATTGAGTGCGACATTTCACAGATCAAATGAAGAGAAGTAGCAGATGCGATCTATGAAAATACATTTCATATGATTTTTCACACGCTAAAATGTAAAATGTTCCATGCCTAGCAGGGGTCCATAGGCTTCGGTGACCGCTTACCATCAGACCGCTACCGCTTACCATTGTGGCGTATAAAAAGAATAATTAAATATCCACACTAACTATCGCACTTATAAAAAACAAACAAACATGCTCACGACAGTAAAACCCGAGTTATTTAGACACCTCCTCATATATTTGAGGATGTCTAAATGGAGTAGTTAGAGACACGTCTGAGAATTATATTTGGCACATGCCAAATATAATGTTCACTTTTTACACAGTGGTTAGAATTTCGTATGGGACAAGTTGCAAGCCCATTGCATCTAACACCTTTACGTTCTCGGATGTGCTGGTTTCCTTCACCGTTTGAGCGAAATGACATTGCGTACATATTGTTTTACCCGCTGCATCTATTATCAGGCAAACTCGTTAAACCATCAGCACAGCGCCATCTAGTAACGAGTAGATAAACTACGACATGCGAGGATCTAATTGAAGATCCTCTTCTAATTTTAATGGCTATTTTGTTGAAGTGTTGTCACACCTTTATTATGTTCTATTAAGAAGTGTACACCTGGAATCCATTGATTAAGCTCTGTGTGTGGTAACTTAGGAATAAAAGTTTTGTTTAACAATTCATTTTTTGAAAATCAAAGTTCGAACCCACAACCTTACGATCGGAACGCAAGGCTGCTACCACTACACTGAAATGCTGTCTCACCTAATTGTAAAATAATGCCTAAATAAAAAAGCATTTTGTGCAATCTTGCATAACCTATTATGCAAGATTGCACAAAATGCTTAAACTCTATCCTATAAACACATAATTAGTTAGCGCGACGCTTAAGTATGCTCTGTCCTTGTCATTCTAAAGTCAAAGAATAGAGATGGCAACATATTTATAATCATATAATTAGTTAGCGCGGCGCTTAAGTATGCTCTGTCCTTGTCATTCTAAAGTCAAAGAATAGAGATGGCAACAGATTTATAATCACATAATTAGTTAGCGCGGCGCTTAAGTATGCTCTGTCCTTGTCATTCTAAATTCAAAGAATAGAGATGGCAACAGATTTATAATCACATAATTAGTTAGCGCGGCGCTTAAGTATGCTCTGTCCTTGTCATTCTAAAGTCAAAGAATAGAGATGGCAACATATTTATAATCACATAATTAGTTAGCGCGGCGCTTAAGTATGCTCTGTCCTTGTCATTCTAAAGTCAAAAAGAATAGAGATGGCAACAGATTTATAATCACATAATTAGTTAGCGCGGCGCTTAAGTATGCTCTGTCCTTGTCATTCTAAAGTCAAAAAGAATAGAGATGGCAACAGATTTATAATCACATAATTAGTTAGCGCGGCGCTTAAGTATGCTCTGTCCTTGTCATTCTAAAGTCAAAGAATAAAGATGGGAACAGATTTATAATCACATAATTAGTTAGCGCGGCGCTTAAGTATGCTCTTTCCTTGTCATTCTAAAGTCAAAAAGAATAGAGATGGCAACAGATTTATAATCACATAATTAGTTAGCGCGGCGCTTAAGTATGCTCTGTCCTTGTCATTCTAAAGTCAAAAAGAATAGAGATGGCAACAGATTTATAATCACATAATTAGTTAGCGCGGCGCTTAAGTATGCTCTGTCCTTGTCATTCTAAAGTCAAAGAATAGAGATGGCAACATATTTATAATCACATAATTAGTTAGCGCGGCGCTTAAGTATGCTCTGTCCTTGTCATTCTAAAGTCAAAGAATAGAGATGGAAACAGAATTATAATCACATAGTTAGCGCGGCGCTTAAGTATGCTCTGTCCTTGTCATTCTAAAGTCAAAGAATAGAGATGGAAACAGATTTATAATCACATAATTAGTTAGCGCGGCGCTTAAGTATGCTCTGTCCTTGTCATTCTAAAGTCAAAGAATAGAGATGGCAACATATTTATAATCACATAATTAGTTAGCGCGGCGCTTAAGTATGCTCTGTCCTTGTCATTCTAAAGTCAAAAAGAATAGAGATGGCAACAGATTTATAATCACATAATTAGTTAGCGCGGCGCTTAAGTATGCTCTGTCCTTGTCATTCTAAAGTCAAAGTATAGAGATGGCAACAGATTTATAATCACATAATTAGTTAGCGCGGCGCTTAAGTATGCTCTGTCCTTGTCATTCTAAAGTCAAAAAGAATAGAGATGGCAACAGATTTATAATCACATAATTAGTTAGCGCGGCGCTTAAGTATACTCTGTCCTTGTCATTCTAAAGTCAAAGAATAGAGATGGAAACAGATTTATAATCACATAATTAGTTAGCGCGGCGCTTAAGTATACTCTGTCCTTGTCATTCTAAAGTCAAAGAATAGAGATGGCAACAGATCTCAACAACTCATTTGCACACATTGTTTAAATAACAAATATTTAGGCTATTCCGCCAATCTATTCCGAATGTGTTAGACACCTCCCTCCCGTCCGCAATTAGAAGGCGTTAGTAAAAGGTTAACACACACCATCCACACATGCAACCTTAAAATGAAATGTGTTTCGCCTCTCCACAAGTCATCATCAGGAACACTTGACTCGCTCCGCGCTTTGACGAAAAACCACTCTGCTCTGCAGACTTGTGTGTGTATAAACAGTGTGTTTATAAGACCTTTAATATATTCCAGGCATGCATAAAACAAGCGTTTAAGGCCACAGGCAGTCAAACATGCCCGTGCTGTCGACACAACCTGTCCAAGTACGAGCCTGAAGTCAACGAGCTACTAAAAGCAGCTCTCCGCCAGATCATGGCCGGATACGATGCTGGTAAGAAGTGAACCGACTAAAACACTAGACGCCCCGACAAATTGTCACGCGAAAGATATGGACGTTGAGACTCAAACTTTTGTTGACGCGATTTTACTGTGGATTATTTGCCCTTTAAACGGTACTCTGAACAAATGACCTCGCCGCGTTTAAACGGCGTTCAAAACCTTTAAAAAAAGATTAAATTGGTCAATTCTCTTATTACATGTTAAAACGACGATAACTTAGAAGACGATGGTTATTGAGTATTTTAGACTTTATATCAATCTTATTAACGAGCCGCTCAATAGCGGCAAAATTTAACTATTTTTTTCCATAAAACATCATTTGCTGAGGGTAGTATTTAAAGCTTCTGTAACTAGACTGCATTGCGACAATACTTGTACTATGTATTTGTGCCTTAAAAATAAGGGAGATCTGTGGGGCAATTATGGAACTTTGATACTATCAAAACATTGATACTAATAGCTTTCAGTTACTATTGATGAATTGGTATTACGTACCGCTGCGATTTCTATCGGCTTCTATCGCTAGTTACAATGTGAAGTTGGTGTCAAACTATAACTCGACCAATTTACAAAGTACGATTGTGGTAGGAACCGTGTTTAGCGTACTAAGTATTTAAATACATCGTATATGATTGATTGAAATAATGCCTATTGCCAATCGAAATTGATAGACATTGATTGTATCAAGAGTTCCAAAATCGCCCTACTGAAATAAGGTCAGTCACTCCGAAGCCTTACTTTAAAGCGATTACTTCTGCAGTTTTCATTTAATTGATTCCCAACAACAATTAAATAATTTCTCATCATGTAATTGTTGTCTCGTCGTTATAATGTATTTTTATTGTATTTACATCATTCATTTGTATTCCGTAGGCACCTGGTTTCCATAGTACAAGCTTTGTTTAGTTTGAGACTAGATCGCATTATTTATTGTTAATTTAAACGTAAACAGGTAAGGAACATAGACTACCTCAACTAGGCAGTGATAGTTGTTGTCTGTAGTTTACAAACTTGAAGTTGACTGTTGCAAGAACAGTTATCAGGCGGGACACAGTGTTCGGCGAACGTTGGTGACTCCTATGGCCTTTCGTTAAACTCGGTCGATCTCGGTTTTTCGTTAAACCTCAGAAAAGTAGTATTGACATAGTTAATGACTGACGTTAGCGTTCACGCCGATGGAGCACTGTTTCCAGCCAAAAATCTATTGCGAACAGAGAACTTCACGGTTATCTAGACTGACAGTAACTTATATTATGTAACTGGGTAGTGTAATATTATACATCCCTGATGCCTCAACAGCACAAGATTTTAGTATTTCTTTCTTTTTTTATTATTTTTATAAGACTAAGAATTAGTTACAAGTAGTAAGGAAATGCTGAGCTGATTATTTTGTTAGTAATATAGAATAGTTTGCCAGTGACTTATTTATGTATACTTAATTTTTATATCATTTTTACTTTAAGTTAATTTAATTTTTTTATATGTATACCTAATTTCTAATTTACAAGTTTAGCAAAATATTGAACTTTGTCAAAAAATATATTCCATTTATATTGTTTTAGCACGTTAAACATTAGTTTTAAAACTTGTAGTACAAATATTGTCAATTGTTAAGTTTAAAATATTAATAGACTCAATGGCCTCAATTCAGTTGTTTCACTAGAGTAACTAAAATTTCCTAAAACAAAAACGATCTTATTATGTTTCCATTAAGGTTTGAATAAGAATAACATTTTTTTGTGACACTATCTAAATTAACGTATAACTGACGTGTTTTAGCTCAATTTAGTCATCATGTAAGGAGGTGTTGATTAAAGTTGCGGTTATTTTCCACAGTTTTTATCCACACCTCTATACATTATTTTTAATAAAGGAATTAATTGGAATAAAAATTATAGCAATAGAAACAAAAATAATTTTAACTTATTTTAGAACTGTTATTTAAAATAGGTACCTACTCTAATTTGAACTTTATTGGTAGCAAAATAAGGTCGTCCATATTTTAGAAAATTTTAGCTAGTCCGGCGAAGCAACAGAATTGCCAGCAAATGCCGACATTGGGTTGTATTGAAGGCACAGCTTACTTAGTCGTTTCTAAAAGTTCGAGTAAAGAACACCGTGCGCGGTCACAGTGACCGCAGTGACATATTCGTCTGAGCGTTACCGTGCTTCGGAGGGCGTGGTAAAGGGGCGGCCTTTAAGACTCCTTCATCGGCCAATGACTTATAATATATATATATATATATACATATATATATAGAAGTAGAAGTATGGGTTTATTTTATTGTATTTATTCAAACTACGAACTCCGCTCATTTAATTAGTAAACGTTGTTTTCTGTGGATATATCAGTTTTATTTAAATATTTAGTTCAACCTCTACTCAAAACTTCTTAAGTATCATGTTTTTTTGTAAGGCCTGGAATAGACGTACTTGTAATATAAAAAATAATAGGTCAGTGAACTGTTCGTAAATGTAGAACTACAATGAAACTTCTTTTGCGAAATATTGACTCATTATCCTATTTTCTTTGACATTTCTGCTGATTCTACTGTTTCATACTAATTTAAATTTCCTAAAATATGAACGACCATATTTATTTACACCAGAGTCCAAATAAGAGTAACAGCTTTAATATAAATTGTATCATTTTGTTTTTATTAACACCTGAATTGAGGGCTAAAATGAGCACATTACGTCAATAATTGACGTTACTCTAATTCAGCCTTTTGAAAACAAAATATGATCGCGTATGTTACGTTATTTTAGCTAATCTAACGAAACCAAGGAATTACCATTATGCTGATATTGGTACCTATTTAATATATATTTCGGACTAATACTTATTTATAAAACACGCACAAAGCTTACATGGGTTATCATATCACAAAACAATAATTCTCAAAAGTATAAATCTATAGAATGCTCATGGGAGACCATTAATGGATAATCATTCTATCCCGGGCTAAAGTATGACGTGTTTGTAATCTTCAATTACTTAGGTGTTTTGTAATCTTCAATTACTTAGGTGTTTTTAAATAAAAATAACTGGTACATAAATATTTATTTAATTGTTTATTCGGGTATAACCCATCGCTCTGAGCATAATATCACGATGCAAACACATCACAAAAACATTAAGACCTAACACAACATCACAGATATACATGTGTCCGTCCGATCACTCCCGATTCAAGACCACTCCATTTAATGCACGGGTTTCTAAATCCAAATTGATCAACTCGAATTTATATGAAATATTACAGTTGTTATTCGTGCCGTGGCTGAGGCAGCTGAATCGGGCGGTCCATAATAGAAAGAAGATTAGTAAAGGGTATGTGTGGCAAGGGTTTCAGTTTACTTTAGGAAGGCCAAAACATAGATTGAAGAAAAATCATATAGATAAAAATAGACATTTCTGCGTTGACTGCTTACCATATAGACTCTGGAAATTTGCTATTTTGTTTGGTTAACATCTGACGGACACTTTTTCATAACCAGAACTCGTGCTAGGTGTAATCTACGGTCGTTCTCTGACTCTTGATCAGGAAACTGATATTTGTGACACGCGGTCAGTGCAAAGGGACTAGGAGATAGGAGACTTGCCAGCATACATGTATGAAACTGATATTTGTGACACGCGGTCAGTGCAAAGGGACTAGGAGATAGGAGACTTGCCAGCATACATGTATGAAACTGATATTTGTGACACGTGGTCAGTGCAAAGGGACTAGGAGATAGGAGACTTGCCAGCATACATGTATGAAACTGATATTTGTGACACGCGGTCAGTGCAAAGGGACTAGGAGATAGGAGACTTGCCAGCATACATGTATGAAACTGATATTTGTGACACGCGGTCAGTGCAAAGGGACTAGGAGATAGGAGACTTGCCAGCATACATGTATGAAACTGATATTTGTGACACGCGGTCAGTGCAAAGGGACTTGGAGATAGGAGACTTGCCAGCATACATGTATGCTGGCAAGTCGATAGAAAGTTCCAACCGCAGGTTACATGTAACTCAAGCAATCCTTTGTACATGATTTTGTGATACAGCCTTCCTCTATATATTATTAATATGGAACAATCCATTTGTACATTTTGTTCTTGCTAACGGTAACAGTAATTTGAGGTTTTCCATTTATTGTCAAAAATAAAATTAGCGTGTTCACAATACGCGCAATAACAATATTAGATTTAAATTATAACATTGATTACTTATTATATAAAAGTGATGCTCCAAGGCGTGATTCAATAATTAAAATTCATACACAAATTATTTATCAATACCGATATTATCGATAACAAGGCATGCAATAGTTTTGTTTCACTTTGGAAACGACGAGTTAGACTCTTAAACACAAATAACAGTAATTATTATAATATATTATTCGACTACCGATATTGATAACTAATCTTCGACCCCTGTCTAAGCACAAATCTTACGCAACGGCTCTAGCCCTGTTGTAAACTTGTAATAAACAGGGTGGAAGTCTAGACAAGTGACCGTCAACAAAGTGAAACTTCTAGAAACAAATGAGACGTTAATACGATGTTAAAAGAGAAGTCTTCGTTTGCCTGCTAAAGCGGAAGCGGCGTTTGTTGACGGAATCTTGTTTAGCTGGTTATTATCTTACTCTAATATCTCACCATAATGACGTCATTATAACTAGTTGTACTTACGTTATACTTAACCTAATGAAATGCCATGCTTTTATTGATATTATCTCACTGTCGGGTGGCACTAACGCGTTATGGCTACCTACTGGTTATAATATTACCTAAGGAACACAGCCGTATTCACAGACAACGCTAACAGCTAGAACACTGACAGATGTCGATAGCCTGAAAAACAAGTTGTTATTAATAATGTTTTACAAGTCAGTTTGGTAACAAAGCCTTTTTTAAATTTTACAAGCACTGAAGACGCTACGTGGTTCGTTTGTTTATGAATACGGTTGTACAGAAACTTAGAGAAATAACTATATTTGTTCAAAAAATAAAAATTAATACTGTTAATATCATTGAAATCAATCGAATGCTCTAAACTAGAGCAATTACAATTCTAATAAAAGCTGTCAATAAGTCATATTAATCTAACAGCTGAACCTAATAAAGAGTCGTACTCACTAAAAGACGAATGTTATTTAGGGAGTACACGGATTACCTAAGCCTTGTCTGCGACTAGCGACACGAATTCGAAAGCTGCGATTCGATAGGGAGCTGCGCAGAGCTAGGTAGGGGATTCTTACACTACGTTAACCGTTGCATGGAAAACTTATACTAAAACATAAATGTACTTATTCGAAACTGCATAAAATATACTATAGGACGTCTAATCGGTTGATGCCGCCGAGCAGACAGTCCTGCGGCCAGGCGGCGGAAAGCTGCTTCAAAATAAACTTATCTATCCATTGCGGTTCCTCCATCAATTTTAATCGCTGCGATTTTTAAAACAAGCGACGTAACACTTTTTGAAAATAAATTAATTTAGTCGCGTCGTTCCCAAAACTAGCGAATTTACTCGTGTATTGCATTCGCTTTTGTTCTCAAACATTACACGCTTACTTAACTTCTATTTAATTCTCTCAATTCGTAAAACAATGTATAAATATCCACTCGACATCAAAACAAGTATTAACTTAATTATTCGTTGTGAATGAATACAAGCGAGTGGATACTCGCAGCGAGTTGCTTCCCACGCCTGGTTTGTTAAATGGCACTATCAATATTTACTTTTACCCTTAGTGACTCTCGGTTGCATTCGCAATCGTTTTGACAATTCGGGGGGCTATGACCCCCGAATTGTCGCTTGAGAACTTCTCAATGATACCTTCAAGGGACGTGTAAGTTCCTACTATGAGGCCTAGAATTCCGAAGAGTACTACTATAGAATTCTTGACGAGCATACGGATGCGTTCAGAGCGGGACACGTAGTACCAGTAGGTACAGGTTTGGATGATGGCGGGGAACGCGAGACCCAGAGCGGAGAGGCAAAGGGCGCCGAACAGGGAGATGAACAGGTCCAGCTCAGGCACCGCAGCTGCTATTCCGACTGAAAGAAAATAATTATTTGCTTTGGTGGTGCCGTGCCGATACTGCGGTCCATTGATTAATAATAATAATAATATAATCCCGGACATTTCACACACCATCATCTGGCCCCAAAGTAAGCAGAGCTTGTGTTATGGGGTACCACATGACTGATATACTACTTATATAAGTACTTTTTTTTTGTAAATACATACATATTATACATATAAATACCCAGACCCGAGATAAATACTTGCAGATCATACAAACATATGTCTCGCGGCGGGAATCGAACCCGCAACCTTCTGCGTCTCGGCCGGACCTTAGCCCACTGTGCCCCTGTGCAAAATTATTTTCTTGCTTTGCTCGGCAATGATTCTGTTGCTTCGACCGGACTAACTAAAATTTCGCAAAATAATTATTTACTATTTAATTTTACGTACTTAACGTTTTCAAAACCTGACTTAGAGCAACATTCTTAATTAAAGTTGTAAGATAAGTATAAATTGACATCTTTTTCTTTTATTGAATTGATTTTAGTAGGACTTTCTGTAGTTTTATTCGACAACAATTTACTATTTATTATTATGTGTTTATTGAGGTCTACCAACCAATATTACAATAATACAACCATACTTAATATATTACAGAAAGTGTACACAATGTACAGGCTCACGCTGATTGCACTAATATACGAAATTTCAGTTAATCTGGCGAAAGAACAGCGCCTATCACGGCTATTATCAATACTGGCGGCGCGCTGCGTAAGTATCCAAAAAATGCCACGAAGCAGCGAAGCAGGCAAACCGTATTCCAATAACCAAACCCGCAGCGCTGCAGCACAGCATTCGTAGCGTAGATATAAAAACAACACCTTCCTAAATTATACTAGATAGGTATAGAGTAGATTATACTAGATAGGTATTGTAGATAACATACATGTGAGAGCAACGATTGAGGTTCTCAGAAGGTACTCCCAGATTGTGCGATGTTTGCTGTTCAGCATCCTGATCCCGATGTACTCGTTCCACAAGATGTCGATGGCCACGTAGCACGCCAGTCCGTGTGTAATGAAAATGGCAAAGGCGAGAAGACATTGGACTACGGTAGCGGCACTGTAACAAAAGCAAAGTTTGTTTTTAAAGCCGTCGCTATGACATTAGGGCCTGGTTTTAGTATATTTTGAGACGTAACTAACGTGACTCAACATGAAGATCAACTAAGAGGGAATACATAACTTTATTACAAAATGACAACTTACACTTCAGTTTCGGAAGGCAGGTTAAGCGTTATGCTACCAAGCGCACCGTCTCCGTACTGCAAATATCCGAAGAGCCCCATACCCACATACAGGATGATAATAGTAATCATTGCGCGGTTCAGCACTCCGAACTTGCCGACAAAGTCCTTGGGCGTCTTCATCTCGTTCTCCAGAGGCAGAATCTACGGAAATAATGACGCTATTATAAGTATAAACAATATGATCCTGGTTAATCCCTGATAATGCTATACACGTACAAGACTTCCGGAATTGCGATTGAGTTTGAGAAACTAGATACTAATACAAACAAGAGACTAATGAAATGAACAAGGGATATTATGTGAGGCAACGAATTTGAACAAGGCTGCTATTTTATTACTTGTACTGGTAGGACTTACCACACCAATAGCTTCTAGCGCGAACAGCACTGTCCCGAAGAACAGCGGGAAGTTAGCCAGCTTCCCAACCGGCTCCTTTCCTTCTAGTGTCGGCATCTTCCTGAAGATGTAGTAACAGATGATCCCGAAACTAGCTATCGTCACCGCATTGGCTATCGCGGAGAACGGCGCCAGGTACTTCAAGTCCCTGACCCAGTTGATCAGCACCAGAGGCAGGAGGATAAACACCATGACTTGGAACACCTTGACTTCCACCTTGAAGTGCTTGGAGAGAACAAACTGGATGTTCTCGGAAACGAAAACCACGTAAACGCAGCATGTCCCGATTTGGTAGACCAAGAGAAACGCGTTTACCACGTGCCTGGAAAGAGAAAATAATTCAACATTTAGAGCCATTAGGTATATCTACGCAGGTTCAGGTAGATACTATCGCTGTGATTTCGCTTCGAACCTAAATAAGCTGTCCCGGTGTGAAACACTCGAAAAGTTCTGTGTAGCCAATGCTCTTGATTGACTTGGTGCAATGAATATCGACGAACGAACGAGTGCAACAAAGAATCTGCTCAAGTACCTAGTGAGCAACACTATCTCCTGAAAACGTGCAGTTCTTACAATTTAATTTATCTATGCTTTTGTTTTCGCCTATCGAAAGAACACACCTTATCTTATCTTATGGACACTTCAGCTGCCTTAACCCTCTTACAGGTGGCGTTAGGGCTTATGGCACTCGAAGCTGTTACATTCCAGCCGTCACCCTGAACTCAAATGGTACTAGACGCGTTCTAGGCGTTCAAGTATCTTTATCGTTATCGTATAGCGAATCCTTGATCGTTTTATAGCAATAGGCTGACAACATTCTTAGCTCAAAAGATAAAGTTCTCTTACGATTGTTTTTCTAACGGCTTAGGCTTAGACAACAACAGTTTTCAATCAGTGGCTGTTCTGATGATGGTACTTACGCTGCATAAGGAGCGCACGCCTTGCACCAGTCGGGTCCTTCAGACAATGCTGCCTCCGCCGCCGCCGTATACGACAGGCTGGCCACTTTCCGTCGCTTGCACAGCGCGTAGCACGAGTCCAGTAACACGTGGATGCAGTATGTGCACAGCACGCCGATCACTATGGTGCCGATGCTGCCGACTACGTAGCCAGAGTTAGAGAAGGCTTTCGGCATCGCCAGGATACCCGTGCCAAGGCTGCCTTTGAGCAGGTGGAGAAGTGTTTCAATGTTGCTGTAAAATGTTAACGTTTTCTTAAGTACTTAATTAATTTCTGGCGTATGGCACCTATGGACAAATAAGATATTCGTGACAGGATCAAAAGAACAGAAATGGTTTGAGCAAGCCCAATGTAACCGGAACCAGGAAACAAATTTAACCGAAAACCTCGCTTTAAAGTCTTGGGTTTTCCTCTCATGGTGTGCCTATATTAAGTTACGTGTCAATGAAGCTTGGCATGACATGCATGCATGCCAAGCTACTAGTTTGGCAATGAGAAACGATAAGAGAGGGTTTGATTTTTAGTCTAATCTTTGTATTAGTTCTTTAAAAAGTAATGGACATACCTACTCTAAGGTTACCGATAGCCTTCAAATGTATATTGGTAATTAGGTACCTATCGGTACAGTAAATTAAAACGTGTCACTTCACATCCACACGTGTTTCTAATATAGGTACTTAAAGTAATTCTGTAAAACGTGTTTTCATTGCCACTCGACAAATAAATAGCTACCTACCTATCAATCAGTTACACTGGATAAATATTTACCCATTTAATATGTAAACATTTAAACGTTATGATCAACTAATTGTCTTCATAGATTCATTTTTATCGATTTGTTGTTTTCCGTGTTGCGTCTTGAAAGTAATTTATTGGATGCACATGACTGATGCATTGAACAGGCAAGAAAAGTAAGACGTGTTGAGTACCTACCTGCCTAGATTCTTAGCAATCAAGGCTGTCTCTACATAAGAAATATTGGTGGGCTATGCACACAACACCATCAGCTCTAAATTAAGCATAGTTTGTATTATGTTGACCAGATGACTGATGGAATACTTTTGTATCATTAAATACATACTTAGCTTTATAACACCCAGGCACAGTACAAACATCTGTGTTCACTAAGAAATGTTTGTTTTGGGAGGGAATCGAACCCACAACCTAGAGCGCAAAAGGCAGAGTTACTACCTACTGAGAGGCCCGTCAATTGGAATAAAAATGGGGGGGGAAGAATCTAAGCATCATTAGTGCATGCAGTCATATTTTAGGTATTGAAGCATGCATCTATCCATTCTGACCACACACGAAAAGAGCTCGACACTTGCGCAGTGTCCGAGCTCGCAGGGAAACAAGGAAGTTGCATGGAGGTCGGTGAATCATAGTCACAGCACAGAATACACAATAGCCCATTTCACGGACTGAGAGCAAGGTCGGTTTATGTTTACCTGTTCTCCGATCAGAAAGGCGAAATAGCTCAGTTAATTTGGGCTGTAGCCAGAAAGGATTTAATTCGCAAGCGAAACTATTCCATGACAGAACCTCCATAGAATCTGTGACCTACCTAGACTGAAACAGTTGGACGAAATGAGGAACCGGCAGCATTTCTTGTTTTCTTAAGCTTTTTACAACTAATTTGAGCTGACTCCGCGTTGGATGTTATCGACTTCTCTGGCATAATTAAACTAACAACAGTAATTTATTATGTAACCACATAACGACCAAACACCCTATTCATTAACTATATATCATAAAATCACCTACTTAGGTACGAGTAGCGTTACGGTTAATTAAGGTCTGTTCTTGTCATTGTAATGTCAGTGAATAAAGATTTAAACTACACAACTAGTTTAAATTCTAATCCTGTAGTTTGCCAGACTAGACAACATTTACTAAAATACGTAGATCTTAATTTGCATTTACCCAACTCCAAATTAGAGATTGACGTGTTTTAGCGCGTCATCATTTAAAGAGGCGTTGATTAAAACTGCGGAAAATCATAAGAAAATCAATTCAATAATGGAATTAAAAGTCAATTTTAAATTATTTATTTTTATATTAACTGTTATTTAACAATGTTATCCTAATTTGGACTTTGAGTTGAGAAAAATAAGGCCGTTTGTATTTTAGGAAATTTTTGATGGTAGTTACTCCTACAGAATTACACAATCTGTGAATAAAAGATAGACTCATAGTAAATAACTTGCTCTACGTTCGATGACAATATTTCGATGACGATTTTTATTGAAAAACAAAGAATTGTTTTTACTGAAGCCTTATTCCCAAATATTATCAATGTGTAGGTACTTAGTTACGAGTACTTACGTGGTAGGATGTTCGACGGTTCTGTTTTCATAGGGCTCGTATTCCTCAACTTCTGTGAGGTTCTTCTCCTTCATGTTGACGAGGAAGATGCCTTTATCGTTAGGCCCCTTCTTCTCATCCTTCACCGGTGATAGGCTGCGAAAATAAATTAACTACTTAAGTACCTAATCGACATAAATCTGGCTTTAATATAACTTGCATCTGAAAGTTTCAGCTAGCATTATTTATCTTTATGGCAATCATTCAGAGATAATAACTTTTGGCTTGGCATGCAGGATCCTAAATCCTATCGTTGTCCGTCTGTCTGTCTGTCTTAAATAATCAACGACTACCGTCTCTTGGAGCTGTAATAAAATCAAATCAAAATCAAAAAATCTAACTCAACACAATCAAAAACTACGACTTAAATACGCTCATTTTTGTCGTACATTTCGACACTCGCCAGTAAATCAAATCCTACTTACCGTTGACCTAGATCATAAAATTTGCCAAGAAGCAAGGTATCAATAATGCACAAGTAATGGAAAATTTACGAATATTTTTGCGTTTACAAACATACATGACCGCTTTTTTCCGGAATTGAGTGCAGTTCTCGCCGCGAATTCTCCTTTATGTCTTCTACCGAATGAAAACGAGTGCCACGAAGTGGTAATTTGAGTTTAGGAAAAAGAAAGAAGTTGCTAGAGCCATATCTGGTGAATAAAGCGGTTGCTCGATGGCATTTGTTGAGTTTTTTCGTTCGTTTATTCGTTCTCATTGATTATCATGGTGCAAAATCCAAGAATTTTCTTTTCACAAATCTGAACTTTTTCGTCGAATTTGCTTTCTTAATCGCCGCATAACGCTCTAATAATATTCTTATTTATCGTTAGACCTTCCGGCAAGAATTCCGAGTGCACTACACTGCGATAGTCAAAGAAAACAGTTAATAGGTATAACATGACTTTGGCGTGGTTTGTTCGGCTTCGGTTCAGTTGGAAGACAGTGGCGCCTTCCAATTACGTGGCTTCTACAAGTATTAGTTTGATAAATATTAAGCTGATAAAAACGACCATTTCAATTTCAACCATTTCAATGGTCGTTTTTATTTGAGGTCAGTGTCTGATTTTCGTTAACAGCCTGATTGATAAATTGTTTACTAACTAGATGGTAATTAGTTAGGGCATGACTACTGGCCTTCACTGTACCTGGTCAGACATTCGCTTGGGCGTGTCTTGGACTTGGACAGAAAAATATTTTCTGTATTAAAAACGAATTTGCCAAGTAAATAATTTGGCTTAAGACACTTAAAATCTCACCTTATAGTAACCAAAGATGACATAGAAGCCCGTTCGCCCATAAGACTCCTCAATCTTATACAAGAAATTCCTGGTCATAGGTTGCAATAAAATGTAGATTTCTGATTAATTTCATAAAAAAAACTAAGTCTGCTTAAGGCGATCTAGTATGGTGCAAATGTAGGTAGCAATTTAAAATTAAAGATTCATCGCTCCACATATTATATTACGACGTTATTTATATTACCTAACATCAAAAGAAGTATTCCATTCCATAAAATAAAAACGTACCTACAACTAAAAACAGAAGAAACAATGTAATTGCGGAGGCACACTGCGTTATTATCACAACAGCGATATTTTCGATGTATTTTGTATGTATTGTAAATATTATTAAAAACGTTTAGAATTACTTAGAATTTCCATCAAATAAATATATGGTAGTTCACACCTCGCAATAACTTCACAAATATTTAAACACGGTAAAAATAGGTTGACTTATTTCCTATGACTCATGTTCTTGGGTTTTTCTTCGCTTTGCCATTGACATAATGGAACTAAGTACACTAACACTGTTCACTACATTATCACGATATTGAAGTTTTCTATGACATGTGAAAGACTGAGCGGTATAACGGGGTTGTTTTTTATTGCTAGGCAACGCCTGAATTTGGTATTGATTGGCGATATTATGGCCTGTATCTGTTTCGTATTGACTTTATGCGACAACTCATGAATATAGCCTCATTGTCAGTTCTATTCGTGCAGAATATTATTGAAAGTAAGTTGGTAGGTAGGTTACCCTAGTGCACTTGCCTACTTAATATTTGAATAAAGATTATTCATTCATTAACAATAGTATCCTATCTTAAGAGTAAGAGTACTTTTGTAACTTTAGTCGGTTCTTACCTACTTTTAAATCGTATCGGATCATTAATTAATAAGCCGCCTGAAGGCCTTTCGAGGCAAGAATGTACATGTGTTACCTTACTATATGCAAAGGTGCTATGACCACAAACATGATATTGTGAATCAGTCCATTGATTATTATATGGAGTTGTGACGTTTGCTCTTTAGGCCTCGTCTAGAGAAAAGTAAAGAGGCGTTGCTTAACAGTCGCGTAAGGGAGCAGTGACATGACAAATAGTTTCAAATCACTACATAGTATAAAACAAAGTCGCTTCCCGCTGTCTGTCTGTCCCTATGCTTAGATCTTTAAAAATACGCAACGGATTTTGATGCGGCTTTTTTTTAGTAAATAAAGTGATTCAAGAGGAAGGTTTATATGTATAATTCATGCATAATATAGTAAAGAAACACTGATAAGTTTAGAGGTTTCTAATCACATTAGACATATTGTAGTATATTGAGTATTAGCATTGCACCCGTGCGAAGTGCTAGTAGATAATAAATCGAATAAATTGGAATCAATACTGCGTCACATTAACAAAGATAAGTATCAATACTGCGTCTGTACTAACAATCTTTTTGCAGAAAACTGAGCCCAAAAATTAGTCCACAGCTGCACAGCTTCACTTCCCCTTTGGTGGTTCATTTGTTCTCTCAGATATTGTATCCCTTTGAACAGGCCATTAATTAAACAAAAGTACCTACTTGTACAAAAAAGTTATATACTCATGGGCTTATTTAGTGGAACGCTTCATCGATAGAAAAAAACATTATTTCAATCGTCTTTTGTTTCAGAGTTATATTTGTTTTTTTTAATGTAAAATGAAGACTCAAAGAGTCTGGATTAGGGACGTTCTTGCCAGCCAGAGGCCCCTTACTTATCACAGGTCTAGTGCATCAAACCAACTTTGCCCGCTCATACCGAAACTAGGATTATGATGCTAAGGAAAAGTACTTACTTATTTTACTTAAAGTAAAGTACCGGGACGCTGAGTCCCGGTTTTGTCGATAGAAGAGTAAAGGTTTGGAGACGACCCGGTGAAAGATACGCTCATTGCAACATTGTCGGAATAGAACCATATGGTGGAGGGTTTTAAATGGTATGGGGGTTTAATACATAGGGGTACGTACGGAGCTACATATCGTCGAAAATGGGTCTCTAACTGCGGCACGGTACGTAACTGAAATTTTCGTTCACATTCTGATATTTATATTTGGAAAATCAACAGCTAAAAAAAACAACATAATACTAAAAAAAGAAACTGAGAGCCAATTACAGGTTTTCACTGATGGAAACATTAAGCGAAAGCTTTGGTGATAGTAGTTGGAACAACATGTTGGCAAGTCGCCCTTGGCACCGCGTTGGTCCTTCACTCTAGGTGAGGCCTCACACACATCTCCCTAACAGATGGTACAATAGGTGATTAATAGTAGATGGTATATCATCCAGAAAAATAAGTGACAGCGGCACCGCAGTGCCTATCGGTGTAGGTCGAGGTCACCACCATTAATTACGCATCATCGATTGAACTAGGTACAAACTAAAACTAGTGAACACTAGAACTCAATAAGTAATTATGTAGAAACCAATACGAAGATTGTGGATCGAAGGTCTCGTCAGAATAACAGCTGACCTGTCATCTGATGGGGAAGTATAACTTTGGTTCGAGATCTTTTAGCTGCTGCGCAGCACACAGCACTGTTAGGTTACGAAGAATAATTTGAAGGTTTGTCTTGTATGTCTCTTTCGTCTTTTATGTATTTATCTAGAATCTTATTTCGATGTTTATCTTACCTTTGTGGTAGGAAATCGTCTGGCTCGAAGGATGGGTTCACCATAGGCCCGCTCTGCCGCCGCGCCCATTGCTCGGCCTCCTGGAAACATGGACTAGGTTTAATCATACTAATATTATAAACGTGAAAGTTTGTGTGCATTTTTGTTTGTTAACTACTTAATCACCCGATAATAGCTGAACAGATCTACAGTTCCTACGACGGGCAAGGCTGCGGGACGTACCTAGTAAACCATATTTTTCTTAAAACCCACAGATAGTAAATTATGTAAAGATTAGCTGTACCCGCGCGCGGCACGTGTGCCATCCGGACTTGAAGGCATTAGATCATTTACGACAGAAAGAACAATAAATATTCGTTATCTTCTCTTTAAGAAATAAAACATTAGGTAAAACATTAGCCTCGATTGGAAAATCGAAACTCCAGAACCTTTTAGTTATTTTCCGTAATTCACGTATTGTAAATTAATGGAAGTACCCATCTAACTACAGGTGTGGTAAATCGTGACTGCCCAATTCTCAAATAAGCAAACTTCGCATGAAAATACATATTAGCATCATTGATTCTAGTTTATTGTTCACGGGCACGGAATAAATATTGAGTAGTGCCTACTACGCGCCGTATCATAAAATGTAGATTATCTTATTTGAAATAATTAGAAGTACCAGTAGATACTTGTAAGTACTAACTAATAACTACGTACTGTAGGACGTACGTACTGACTCAAGGATAATCATATCGTAAGGTAATATTGTTACTTTGAATAGGATTTCGTACCACAGCGCGTCTCTTTGTTACAAAATCGAAAAGATTTACGATTGGGCCTCTGTTAGTCAACGGTCTTAAATAAGACGACCGACTGTACGAAATAGGTCAAGTTTGATATATGAATAAACGGTTCATCCTGTCTATCTAAAGTTAGCAAAATCGCAGTGTCCGGCCAAGTCGCTGTACTGTACTAACTGATATAACTATCTGCGGTCGAGGGCAATCTCCGTCTCCTTGTAACTGATCCTTCCTGCTACGGATTGGCTGGGGTTAGGGGTGACTAATTCTGGATCGAATGTGACCTATTAAATACACTTGCCTGTGTAACCAGTAGGAAATCAAGCAGACGAGGTATGGTGATCCTAATGATGGAGACCCGCCCTGTTATTGATAAGCACTCGAATGGTGTCAACAGGAGTTAGATCCAGAAGTTACTGCAAAATCGAGGACCCGAGCCTAGTCTAGTGATTATCAAAATTCGAATAGTGGTTATTATTTTTGTTTGAGTTAACGGATTTGGATAAATCTTTGTGTAGACTTGGGAATAGTCGTAACCTAGGCTACTTTTATGTGTCATGTGTGCCAAACCGCGGGCAGTATCTAGTTTCTAGGTAGTTATTTCCAGTCCCGAATAGCCCGAAAGTCTTAAGTTTGGGTCGAGGTCCAACCAGACCCGGATATATCTCGGCTGGTTGGACAGCGCCGCTTCCGCTGACAACCGCTCTGATATGTATCCCACCCATTTAAATGATGATTACGTTCATATCATTTATCACGTCTTACCTTTTAATGTATTCCTGAAGTTTTGGTTAAGTTGTACCTAATTACCGGGGTTGCAGCCTAGGGAGTGCCGCCGAGTAGCAAGGGTAGTTTTTCGAGTAATACGCGTAATAATAAAGTTACCCTTACAACTACCACTACAACTACCAACACACAACTACCTACTAGAACAATTTGTACGTATTCGGATCGCGGAGGTGTGAAAATACGACCGCGATCATTCCTGATTTTTTAAGAAAGCTAACGGTAGAACGTCGCCGACGCCCACGATAAATGCAGACAAGCACTAACTGTAACTAGGTTACTAATCCGATCCTGTCTGGTTTCAGATTCTATTGTCGCAGGTCATTGGCCTTATCACCTTTTCAAACCCCGTAACATAATGTAGGTACCAAACAAAAATCCCGTTAACTCTTTAAAAAATATTATGATCGTATAGTCGTCTCTATAAGAACGTTTTGTTATAAGTCACAAAGAATTTCTCCAAAAATACATTTTTCTTTATGTACCTAATCGTGCAACAATTCAGCCAAAGAAATCGTTCTGAAACCCAAAGGTTTCTGACATGTCTCCAACAACATCTGGAGATAAATACTACCGGCATAGTTTTATAATAATTTTGTTATTCGATCCATACCTACGAACTACCCTGCGTTCTAATTCTAATCTCTCCGGGTTACAGGTAAGTTGCAACATTTTCAATAGAAAGTACGTTGCATGGAAAATACTTACGCAAGTAAAAACCTACTTCTAAAGCTAGAGGATACTTTGTTATTTATTTCTTTATGTAACATTACATAAGCATGTCAAATTGTACAATATTTATTTATTCTAAATTACAACATAGTTTCCTATTCACGTTCGCAAATAAACTACTTACCTATTTTATTTTCTGTGTTTATAAAAAAATTATGTAAACTTTGTTTCGCTCAATAAAAAAGGCAGTGTTATTTTGAAAATGTTTCAAAATAACACTGCCTTTTTTATCAGGTTTTAAGCAGTTTTAACCAACAGTTTCTTTAGTCTTATTTTTGGAATGGTCGAGTATATCACATAATTAGCTTCATAATCATCATCATCAGCTCGTGTCAGTCACTGCTGAACATATGGCACGCCACTGAGCTCGATCTTCGACTCTCCTCCAATCCCTGCCCGCTGCCTTACGAATATCATCGCCCTACCCAGTTGCAGGGCTCACTACACAACGTTTTCCGACACTCAGCCTCTAATCAAGAACCAGTCTGCCCAACGTACGAGTACCTACATCGGTTCTGCGGCATATGTGACACATAATTAGCTTATGTATGAGTCATTTTAAAATCAAATTAATAAAGATGGCAATTAGACGAATATACCGGGCGGGTTTATCCTAAGATCCTAATCCTAATTTGCATTTTTCATTGTGTAAACGTATCGTACATAATGGTAGGTTACTGTCAAAATGTAACCTAGCAAATAGGTTAGAAGCCTACATACTTAAATATGTAAGTATATAAATGAAAAAATATTCAAAGCCACTCATATAGGTAAGTTAATAGGTACTTTTATCAGTAGGAACATAGGTACAAAGAGCTCAACACATTAATGTGTATGTAAATGACCATTTACCTTTATCTTAACACATAATAATATATTACTTGGGTAATTTCCCGTAGTAATAACCTAGTCTAGTACCTATCTCTTAAATTTAAATTTTGATCCATGAGGTCAAAAGGTAATTATTCGTTACTCACCGAACCCATAAATAAATATAAATAATCGTCGTTAATAATTTACCATCAAATCTGAAGTATTTCGTTTCGAAGCAGCGTTATAACAAGCTGTCAATTCGTATGAGAATTTGTATAACACTTCTGTAGTGCGAAGATAAAGCACATTGACGGCTTATGATAGGATAAGTTAGTACTATTCATGTTTGAGCCATTCATTAATATTATACATAATACATAAGAATATTGCTGCACTCATGTGGAAAGTTGGTAAACAAGTTAGACGTTTTGGTCACGGTCACGTGCCTTCGACTCAAGGTCACCAGGACGATTTGCAGGCGGATTGTCGAAAGTGACTTTATTATAGTCGTACTGATTTAAAATCGATCTTGTAGGTACCTGCAGAGTACTAGATATTAGTTAAGCCATTATGTACTTAGAGGTAAGGTAGGTAGGTAAGGCACTTCAAGATACTCGAAAGTAAATGCCGTCGTGCGTGCCAATGGAAAATTTCCGTTTACGGGGACATGATATTGATTTAACCATTGCGCCTGTGCTCATAATAATATTTGGCAACCATAAACAACTGAAGTATCTTCATAGGATTTATTAGGTAGGTAAGGTACCTGCCGATTTTACTAATTTAATTACCTACATACCTATATATAACTAATGTTTAAATATTTCCTGCTGTGCATTGACGGAGTCGGCGCGCTGCCTAACAGCTAAAAGGAACGCCTGAACCCCAGAACTTCAAAATCCAAATTACATAGTTTCATTAGATAAAGGGAAATACGGGCATATTTGGCCCTATGTGCATATAGGGCTATAGAAAATTTATTTGTACAAGTAGTATAGACAAAACTAAACAATTTGATTACTAGTGATAGGTATAATGATATAATGATAATAATGGTAATGATCATAATCATAATGATGGTAAGTGGTTACCGTAACCTATGACGCTTTCAATAGCAACATATGGAACTATAGATACAATCAATGTCTATCAGTTACGATTAGCAATAGTTGTTACTTCATGGATTAGTATTACGTACGTTCAGTTTCTATCTCAGTTTCTATTCATATGACAGCATGTGTTACAATCAACATGGACCTTCCGTAGTAATATCTACCGACTCAATAGTAACTGAAAGCTGTTAGTATCAATGTTTTAAAAAAATTTAGAATTCCACTGTGGTTGTACTCACCAAGACGGAATCTCATAAAGTTGTCGATTTTCCACTAGTTGTGTAAGTACAAGACGGAATTTTATAAAGTCGTCGGTTTTCCACTGTGGTTGTACTCATCAACACGGAATCTCATAAAGATGTCAGTTTTCCACTGTGCTTGTACTCACCGAGACGGAATCTTATAAAGTTGTCGGTTTTCCACTGTGGTTGTACTCACCAAGACGAAATCTTATAAAGTTGTCGGTTTTCCACTGTGGTTGTACTCACCAAGACGGAATCTCATAAAGTTGTCGATTTTCCACTGTGGTTGTACTCACCGAAACGGAATCTCATAAAGTTGTCGGTTTTCCACTTTGATTGGACTCACCGAGACGGCATCTCATAAAGTTGTCGGTTTTCCACTGTGCTTGTACTCACCGAGACGGAATCTTATAAAGTTGTCGGTTTTCCGATTTCAAAAGCTATTTATAGATACTTACGCATATCCAATATTTAAATAACATAATTATTGTGGTAATATATTATGTACAAAACATAATTAGGTAGTCAATATTACGTCGTTCTTGTTTGTGTGTAAAAAGGTGCACTTGCATATTTCATGATGCACCTTCGGTCCCGATGATGGGGTCGAAAACCCAGCTTTGTAATGGACATAAAAACATCATGAAAGTGGGTCTCGCTACCATCGTGCGAACTTACTTGAAAGAACTGGTTATTGCAAAATATTCGGGTAAAATTAACGATGCGTGCGCGCATCTTGCACTGAGAGCAGGTTGTAGGCGCATGTCTGTCTATAGGTAGACAGGCGAGGCGCGCTTTCGAAACAGTACATAAGTACCTACAATACAAATTGCATTTTTTGTAATTTTATCCTGTCGTGTACACTGCTCGTGTGCATGTTAAAAGACTCAAATGTCCTAGTTATAGCGGACTTGGAGGTTGCTTTGCCCAATCGTCAATAACATATCATAAATAATGAAATGTCACAAACCATAATATAATTTGGGAAAATAAACATTAAGAAAATTTCGATTTATAAAATGAGGGTGCTTCCTCGATCGACTAAATATTTTTCTACCCAGTTATTTTGACCCAAAACATCGAACATCAAACAACAAACAAATATTTAACTCACCACCATCTAAATAAGACTGATTTTGAGTTATTTCCTAAAACAATATATTACTTATGATTTTATAGTTACGCATTTTTTAAACAAAAAAATACTAAATAAACGCCTATCCTTCGTATTCTTTAGGAGGTAAAATGGTTTCAACAATGGTCGTTCTTACACTCCTTACCATTGTTGAAAAAAAAAAAATGATCTATTATGTAATAAGTCTGCCTAGTTCTAGGAATAGCCCGTGCATTCGTTCATAAAGTAATGCTTTTCATAAACGACAGAATAAAATAATATTTACCTTTGATGAATAGTTTTGAATTCAATATAAGAATTTTATAAATATTATATAAGCTGAGTTGGTTAAAATACACTGTGACTCACTTTGGATTGGGTAGAACGTCCCATGTGTTATTGGTTCAAACGGGGATAAAACCTTACTTTCTGGGTAGAAAAATCGTAGGTCGAATGAGGAAGCACTCAGAAGTGAGCCACAGACCGCTTAAACGCTATTGAGACGTACCCTGTATGTTATAATATAATAGAAAATAAAAATGCAGTTAGTTTTTATTTTTTTAGCAAAAATCGTAATTAAGAACCAACTTACAGTTACACTAAGGCATAAAATAAAATAAGTATTAATTTCACAACCAACAGAACGGTCACTTTGGGCACGTTGCTAAACAGGAAACTATAGAGGTGAGTTTTGGCAAGTAGGTAAGTTACTTGGCAAGTTTGGCGACCTTTATGGCTAGTGTGGTGCAACCGGTGCGGGGCTACTCCGAAACAGCTCAAGCTTGTGAACAACTGCGTATTTACATCGGCATTGACTACGCGTGCTATCAATTAGCGCTCTAAAAGCGCTAACCAAAGTATTCTACGCCACTAGATAAGCACAAGGCAACAATCCTAGGTACCTACGGTAAAACTGATCAGACAAGACACGTGGATCGTGGATCTTCGCAACGAGTGCTTAGCTGGCTGGCTGGCTGGCTGGCTGGCAAATCTCGCGTACGACATTGTTTCTCACTGTTTCCATTTTTACGGGTTCTTTGGTACACACGGAACACACGGAATTTGGTCTGATACACACAGAATTCTAGTTTGAGGGGTTCGTTTGCGGGTGCTGGCGTTCAGCAAGGCAAGGTTACAAGTTTTAATCGAATCATATTTTACAATCGAAATGAGTCACTTTGATCAATCAAGGTGATTCGTTCAAAATCCGCTGTGCCTTGAAGCTTATCGAATTTTCATACAAAAAACGATAACACAGCTTGTTTTGAGCGAGGATCAATCGAAGTCACTCACCTTGTTTGAGTAACTGTCCAAAAACCATAATCAGCCTTTATAGGTATTTTTAACCGACTTCAAAAAAGGAGGAGGTTCTGAATTCAGTTGTATATATACTTATTTATAAATATATATAAATAAAATAAATATTTATGTTTGTTCATGAATATTTTGAAAAATCTTATTTATGCAAGAGGATTCCTGATTGGGCCCATAGAAATCTCATCTAAATTAATTCAGTAGTTTAGTTTTTAAATCAAAATAGCTGGAAAATATATATGTCCAAGTAAACAAATTTTCTATATTTTGAGACTTTTTGTCGACTTTGAATTGTGTTTACGAATTTAAAAAAATTATAGACTTAAAATGCGCAAAATAAAAACATTTTTAAACTACGAGTACTTCAAAAAAAAGAGTTCGCAATTCGGTTGTATTTTTCTGGATTCAAATATCATTCAATAAAGTCGGTTTTCTTTTTAGTTTTAATAACGTAATTATATTACATACTAGCTTGGTGCCTGCGACTTCGTCTGCCCAGGATTAGTACTTCGAGTAGCTTATTTTCTTGTCCAAGGTCCTATCTTATTAAATGTCCAAATGATGTAGTGTAAAAGACAAAGTTTATTTACTTTAAATACCAGAAGCGATAAAAGTATTTATGTTGATATACATAAGGATCAATTTATTATTACCAATTGTGCATTAGAAATAAATTATATTTTTTTATTGTATTTATGGTTCACTATTTTGGCGATAATGGCTTACACATAAATATATGCTGTCGCGGGCTTTTTGTAGTAACATTTAAGATAAACATTTCCATTATACGTTATATATATATATATATATATATATATATACGTGTAATTGTAACGGTTTTTGCAGCGCACGCTAGAATAGCTCGCAGATTGCAGAATTTTCCTACTTACTTAAGTAGGAAAATTCTGCAATCTGCGAGCTATTACACGAGCGAGCAATGTTCGTTATATTTTGGAGAATTCACACAATATCTTTGGAAATTAAAAAATAGCCTATGTGTCATTATGATGTAAGTATAAGCTATATTATTGTAAAGTTTAATTCAAATTCAATTGGTAGTTTTTGTGTGAATGAGTAACAAACATCCATAAATACAAACTTTCGCGTTTATAATATTAGTAAGGATATATTTCGCGGTAGAGCCGTAATTTGCAAATTAGGTACATGGAGGTGCCCAGCTACAGAACCGGATCCAACCGGATAGCTGGCTGAGAGTAAGCTCCGTGCTACTAGGAGTCACTCAATGATATTATAAAATAGCATTCGAGTCACTATTCTTTGATTCCGTCGTCTGACAAACGACCGAGACGCAACTACCGACGCGACAATGTTCTCTTCCCGATACAATTTTTTTGTGAATGAAAATGGTAGGTTTTTGGTTTCGAAGCAAGAAACCATATAATGAGTAGGTACCTACTAAAGAAACAAACATCAATTTTTTTATTAATTAAGTACCTACCTAAGTACTATGTTTAAAATAATTACAGTCGACTTGGTTACAGAATCCGAAAATCTATTTTGAGATGCTCATGTTTACGATGTTGAAGGGCGGGTAGATTTAGGTAGGCGTGGGTTCAGCTCCGTCACTAGAGTACCTAGCTAATAAACCGGTAGGTATGTTGGAACCTAGGTAGTCAGAAACAGTACAGTGCATCCTGCATCTACTAAACATGAGTGACAGAATTGCACTTTGCAATTTCTCTTTAACAAGAAGATTGGCTGTGATGGACGAGCGACAATTGAACTATTCAGATCGGATTGAATATTATCTACCAACCTAGCACCCAAGGCTATAGGAACAGCAGTATTACTATTGTTTTGTGATTTGTTTGTTTGGTTTTATGTATGAAAGTTCGATAAGTACTTACTATAAAATTTACATAAGTGCAAAAAACGAAATCATAGCTGATTTTGAACGATCGCTTGATCGATCGTTGTGCCTCACCTCGATTGAGAATCTATCAAAATCTCATAATAAGCCGTCGCAGCGCCACAGCCGGCGCCCGCCGCTCGCTTGTTTGGCATGCACCACAAAAACGATTGCCCATTCACGCCAAACTTTAGCTACGTAGGCAAGTATTCTAAATTTGTCATCACACAGTTGCCAATACACCACCAAGTCTACACAAACATCATATTTTTACATTTCCAGGAAAATCATAGAAGATTCCTCATAACCTTTCTCAAGTAGTAGAGGCGATGTGTAGTGTAGGTAGGTAGAGATGAGAAAATATCAAGAAGCATTTAATAAATTGTACCTACCTACTGGCTATTTTGTCCTAATCCAAGAATCCGAGGTTATAAGTATGGTGTTTTTGACAGATTCTCAATCAGGTGAGCGTGAGACAGTAAGAAAAGCGATTGTCACACTGTACAGTTACGCGTTTATTCTGATAACTACCTACTTATTGCAAAGCCATTGGATAAATATTAAGTCGTAGGTACTACGGGGTATTATTAACCCACATTAATTTCCTGACCATCTCAAGAGGAGTTGGGAAAGCGCGGAAACTCCCCGCTATTCAAGTGGACCGGTCCAGGGTCGCGCGCGCCGCGCCGCCAACCGGTCTGCTCTGATTTTCTACAACCAACGTACCAACACAAGTAAGGCTGAAAACGCTGATATCTGTATAATCAGCAGACCTCAGTACTTCGATGGATTATAAACCATTTCGTGTAAGCGATGTAAAATAGTTCGTAGATACGTGCCTAGAGATTTATAGACTACTAGCTTCTGCCCGCGGCTTCGCAGGCATAGTACCTACATACATAAAAAGAAGCCTATGTCCGTTCCTAAGATACAATCTATATCCATACCAAATATGATCAATGCAAAAAAAAAGTTGTGTTAATCCGATAGCTATCAAAGTTCTCGGTCCAGCCGTCCAGCCTAGACGTGAGGTTGTGTATTGAAAGATTTTAATGTGTGATGTAGTTAATGAACTTAATACAAGTACGCATCTTTAGATCAATTTATATTGAGTAAATATATTTAGTACCTATTCATGTTTATATATACAGAATATCAAATAATAATGTCTTACATGGTATATAAGTAAGAGCTGTGGTTTTTGTACAACGAATAAATAAAATCAAATTCGTAGGTACCTACCCTAACCTGAAAAATACGTAGGTCCGACCCCGTAGGTACATATGTGTTATGGATAAGTATTTGAGAGCAAATAGAAAGTATAATTTACCTGCTTACATCGATTAAATAAACCTGTTAAAAAATGTAAAAGGATTAGGTAAGTACATACCTACCTACATGGGACTGCAATAATAACAAAGTCAAAACAACTTTCTGTTCACTTTCAAGTTAGGCAAACATTTCAATGAGGAACGTCGATGAGGGATATTTCCAGTACAAACAGGGGTACTGTAAATAAAATTAACCTTATAATAATTATCCTTATATACGTATTACCATGATAACATGAGTAAGAAAGGAGTGAGTGTTGAGATGACGGCTGATAGAGGAGAATGGAAGAAGAACAGACATGTTGATGATATACTTACGTATTACTATCCAAGTTTTCGTCACGATAAGTCTGATAAGTAGTTTGCAGGTAAGGAGAGACAAACAGACGTACAGTGAAACAAAAAGAGTTCCTTGATGGACTTGTACTCTAAAGAGGGTAATAAAAACGAAACGGTCACCACTCAGTCTGCGAGTTGGACATTTAAGTTTAATAACCTTGTGTGTGCACAAATCATTCAATGGCTTTCTATTAGTTATTTGGCCTGTTTAGTACCTACAAAGAGCCGATTAGTGACGCACAAGACCAGACTGGCTACAAAAGTGACTTATACCTACACATTCCCAGTTGTGGGCTATCTGGATTTAGGGAAAGTCCGGTTTTTTGAGAGATATTGCAGATGTTGATATTATGACGCTCCGTTTATGTGCCTTTCAGTACCTACTTAAATACGACTATCGAGAATATTAATATGAGAATAATAATATTATGTACCTATTAATAAAATATGGTAATCATATTTAATACCACTTACTATGCTTGTGCTCTATATGGGTATGAATTAGGTAACAGCCTCGGAACAGGTGATGGAGTCCAATGGTATTTGAAGGTGTCCGTCGTGGCTATGCTATACGTAATTGCGCTGATTTCATTCTTATAAAAGCCGGCACATTACCTACCTACTCAAATCACGTTAAATTTAGAATCTGACGCACTATGCAATGAAATTTTCAATCAATCGCAACAACATAAATTGCAGAATAGGTAGGTACGTAGGTACGTAGGTATGTAGGTATGCAGCCAAACTCATTAAACCAGTGGAGAACAGGTTAACCTACAAGATAATCTGCACAGATAATACCTTAGTGCATAATACCTAACAAATATTAATAGGTACCTAACAAATATTACTTGTTTTATGTCTTCTGTGCCTGTAGCGTACGATAACGAACAATATATTTTTTCTAATTAAATTACATCTTATATAATTAACTAGCGACCCGCCCCGGCTTCGCACGGGTGCTCATACTAAATATACTATAGAATGTCTTTATAATACAACGTTATCTAAGAGAATAACATAGACTAAGAGATAGACATATACCATTGCGGACTTTTGTGTAGACCTTTTTAAGGTGTACCATACTGTAGTACATTATTTTGATCTATCTCGTAGGGTTCAGCCAGCATTTTACAATGTAAGCGCAAAAAAATGTGTTTATTTACGACAACACATTAGAAACCTCTAAAATTATCAGTGTTTCTCTACTATATTATGCATGTTTTATACATATCAACCTTCGTCTTGAATTGCTCTATCTATTAAAAAAAACCACATTAAAATCCGTTGCATAGTTTTAAAGGTCTAAGCATACATCGGGACAGACAGACAGCGGGAGGCCATTTTGTTTTATACTATGTAATGATGATGATGGTTTGCATTACACATTGTATTAGTGTCAGTATTTGAGTGCTCCAAGGAAAGGAAAAATCATGGCTAGTTCGTAAACTGTACCTACTAGGCTTCTTAGTCCCCGATATATTTGTTTGGTCTGAGTTCTCGTGATACGCTAGGCGGGCTCACGTTCTACACCTTCTAGAATCTAACGAGTGATGGAATTCTCTGGAAGCGAGGATTCCACTCAGATTAGCTCTTGGTAAGCACTAAGCACGAACATTGACGCAAGTTGGAATAGAAGCGTGCTGAAATATACAGCTGTTGCAGTGCACAATTTATATTTGAACTAAAACTCATATTATACGTGTATTATTAGTCTAATATTATTAGACTAGCTAACTTCTGGTCTAACATTCAAATTTACGGTTTCACATTCGCGTTATTGTAAACGTCCACGTTCAAACATCCACGCAAACTTGGACATTATAGAATATTAGTTGGACAACGCGTAATATGTTTCCACAGTAACCTTGCAAGTTTAATCTCGTATTTTTGATGTTGTATATAAAATAACGTAATATTGATTTTAAAAAGCCAGTCAAGTCAATTGAAGACAGGTGAAGGTGAAAGCGCTTCCTGGGGATAATTTCATTAAAACCTTCGTAACCTTATGTGACTGATTTCGGGAACTCCTTTTTGGTAAAGATAATTTAAGGATTTGGTTCCTACAGAACTTGATTCATTCTTTCTTTACGCTAAGTTAGCCTAACAGCTCTTTAAAGCATACCCATTTCTCCTGGAGTAATTATTGACAGGGTACTAAATCAAGACCACTCAAAGCCTAACAGTGCTTTACTCATGAAATCCAGTTGTAACCAGTTCTCTAGTCGATGGGAGACGTGAGTTAATCAGAAGTTGCACTCTGTTGATTGATCAAAGTGCCTATGTCGTAATTGTTTTTGCACAAACAACGGTTGCTGTTCTAAAGAAATGTAACCAAGTTCATTACCTACCGAGTACTATTAGTTTTTATCTGGAATCTAGATCGACTTGGCTTGTACGTAAGAGTACTGTTATTTTCCTATCAGCTGGCATTCCGCTGACTATCTTTAGGGGTTGAATTTCGGGAATGGTAATATTTTTAGTTATGCGTAAGGGACTTGTTTTACCTACTCTTTGATTTTGCTAAGTATGTCTAGGTACCTACTCGTACGTAGATAGATATTTGGTTTGACCAAATAGAATATTGAAATCGTATTTGCCTCCCATGTTATTGAAATAGAGTAAGTATTATTATCTAGGGCCATTACAAAGATAAATGCCATGAAGGCTGTCCCATGTGTCATATATCCGTCTGGGCAAGATAATTGTAAGGAAGCAAGCGCACGCGCTTGCTACCCACGTGTGTGAACACGTTGGAAGTGGACTGGACACTTCCTTCTATTGTACTAAGTCCTGAGTAACTGCTGTGGGAATCTTATACTTATGCCTATAAATCTTGCACATTTAAGTCAATATTATAAGTTCTTATTTTTATTGGTGCAAACATTTTTAAAACGAACGATTTATTCCTCGACAGTTGAGTATTGAGGTATATAGTTACACCATGTTTTATATTGTATATCTGTGGTGCAGAAGGTTGCGGGTTCGATTCCCGCCGCGGAACAAATGTTTGTATGATCTGCAAGCATTTGTCTCTGGTCTGGGTGTTATTATGTATAATATGTATGTATTTATAAAAAAAAAGTATAAAAGTAGAATATCAGTCATGTGGTAACAAGCTCTGCTTACTT
Organism: Lampropteryx suffumata; assembly: GCA_948098915.1. NCBI lineage: Eukaryota > Metazoa > Arthropoda > Insecta > Lepidoptera > Geometridae > Lampropteryx > Lampropteryx suffumata. The sequence goes on from OX402544.1 coordinate 25,674,577, forward strand.
TGGGGCTTTTTATTTTTTTTATTTTATAACCTGACCTGTAAGATACAAGCAAATAAAAACATCTGTCCATTAATTGAGCACATTCCAATGAAGCCAAACAATTATTTACTCGTAACACCTCTGTTGTAAGTTGGTGATGAGTTGTAAATCCTTGTGACATGATAAGATTCTTCTAATCGTGAACAGGATATAAAATTACGAATCTGCCAGATCTGTGGAAGTTGCTAACATTCATTCATAAACAGAAACAAGCAGATCATTTTCAAATGGCTAAACTGATTTTCTTGTAGTCAAGAACACTCTCAACCAAGGCACCTTTCATAACAAAAAACTAAATCGAAATCCCTTAATCTGCTTTAGAACAACGATGTTAAAGACATAACAAGTTAAACTTATAACAAGCTTCTAGGGCAATGATTTTGCATGTTCTAGGGTTCATTAAAATAGCTTCTTATTGTAGGAAAACATGTTGCATTATACATCAAAAATTATATATAAAATATTATAAAGAGGAAAAATTTATGAAAGATGTATTTTTGTATGTAGGTAATGAATAAACTTAAAAACTACTGGACCGATTTGAAAAAATATTTTACCGTTGGAAAGCTACACTATCCCCGGGTGACATAGGCTACTTTTTATCCCGGGAAAATTGGTTTGTCCCGGGAAAAATGTTCAACGCGCGAGCTGCGCGCGTACAGCTAGTGAGTAAATAAAAGTAATATGACAATTAGGAGTACACTAAGTGTCTAAATATATCCCACGCCACCTATAGAGGTGGACAAGTGTTACCAAAACTATGATTTTATTGTGAAGTTGGTATTTAAGTAGGTCAGACGCACCTTCAGAGTTGTCGCATCACAGCCGACTGCAAGAAGTTAGCCTTGAAATTTTTCTCACACCTATCTACGCCGGTGGTTCGTTAAACATTCAAGGTAGACACCAATGCGGATGGCAGATAAAGTAAATAATGAATTAAGAGGCCTACCTACGAGAATTCACTCTAAAATTTAGTAAAGTACCTGTAACTGGCGGCCTGAGTTTTATGGACTATGTTATGGACGAATTTCTACCGAATGGGAACCTACGTAGGTACCTGATACTTAGTTAGAAATACTCTTAATAATAAACTAAATATTTTGTTAAGTCTCTCTTTAAATGTGATTTGTATCAGTATCTCCATAGTACTTGTACTAATGAAAATTCTTTGATTAGTACCTACCTAATTACAAGCTTTAGTTTAGGGCTCAGACCAAATAACTATAATATTAATTTATATAGGTAGGTATATATATTCTATTGGTCAAGTTTGGGGCGAGATGGTGCTGTGTGCAACGTTATAAGCTTGGGCGGGTTGCGCAATGACTTAGTGAATCAACCACGGATTTTGCACGGGAAAAGTAAATGGTTATTCCACAAGTTCATTTCTAAAAGGAAAACGAATGCACCCGTAGGTACCTACTTGTATGTAGTTCGCTCGACGCCTTTTTTACCCGACTGCCAAGGAAGTGTTATGTTTTTCGTGCGTATCTTGTACTTATAGTAATCTAGTAGGTATATTTGTAAATTTCTTTATTACTTCGTAGGTATCTTTTATCTTCCGAACGTCTGGATGGATTTCGACAGTTTAGGGTATCGTTATATTAGTCTTAAAAACCCAAGTGTCCTTAGACAGGTGTGGAAAATAAAAACAAAATGGCGTTTTTTTTGGTGCGAAAAAGTAATACTTACGTTATTATACCTATCGATTAGGGTATTAAAATAAAGGAAATTAGAAGGGGATTACAAAAATATAAGTTATTAAGTATGCTCAAATTTAATTAGGAATAATAAAGTCGGGTCGGGTCGGGTTTTTGATTGTTTTTAATAATACTAATACCCATTCTTGTTACATGATGTACCTACGCGAACCTCAGACCGAGCTCGGTCTGAGACGCGAACATTCAATAAAAATGTTTCGCAAGCAAGTTCAACGCCGATCTCAACGTTCGAAATCTTGACACTGGCCTGTATTTTGAGTAGAGTTTGCACTCCAATTCCCCAAACACAGCTGAGTTTGGGATATACCTAAGACATCTTTCGAGTCACCTCGACTTGAAAACCTGATTGAAAAGCTGTCTATAACTCAAAATAAATAAATAAATAATCCCGGACATTTTACACAGCATCATCTGACCCAAAGTAAGCAGAGCTTGTGTTATGGGTAATTACCACATGACTGATATAACAATTAGTACTGTACAATTTTTTTTGTAAATACATTACATATTATACATAGAAACACCCAGACCCGAGACAAATACTTGCAGATCTTACAAACATTTGACCCGCGGCGGGAATCGAACCCGCAACCTTTTGCTTTTTATAATAAGCCGTCAGGATGCGTTTTTCAACCTGAATTCGGGATAAATATCTAAACTGTGTAGGTACTTTTGTAGGTAGGTGTTTTTTTATCCTGTAAATATGTATGTACATATTATTTTTATCATAAATCACTTATATTATTTTCATCAACCCATATTCAGCTTAATTGATTTCTATCCATCCTAAGGTTGTCTGGCAGAGATCGCTATCTAGCGATACGACCGACCATTGTACTACCGTGTAGCTAAACATTGTTTCTTTTAATAGTCTAATGTATTTTGTGGTGTGCAATATAGTATTTTCTATCTTCTATCTATCTATCTACGTTGGTTACGCCTTAGATTAGATACACAATACTTTAAGGAAAATGATCTTGCTCCGCAGACTTGAATTTATAAAATAGGTACCTAATAACATTACTACCTACCTACGTACGAATGAGGAAAGTGCCATTTGTGTAGGATTTTAAGATTGTCTGTCAGCCTCACCGACGACGTAGCACATTCCGTCCTAAGATCGAAGGATAAACTTACTAGGTACCAATCAATCATTAGTTCCGCGTTCAATACATTACCTACCTTCCATAGTGGGTAGTTAACTAGCTGCTACGTGCTAACTACGTATCAAATGGAGTACTTAGATAGGACCGGTATTAAAGAATTCTAGTAAGTACCTATTATTAATAAGTATCCTAGTGCTTGAAAAGCTTGAATTGCTTAGATAGATCTACCTAAAAAGTTTTTAATTTAATTACGTAGGTAGGTAGGTACTAGGCATTGAATAATATTACTTCGATGATTATAATTTTATCGAAGGATGTTAGGTACATTACGTTAGTACAGGGGCACATATAGAATATATATATCCTAGGTCTGTGTACATGGGATCAGACCTACGAGACGAATTACCGTGTTTTTTGAGTTTCTTAATCGAGTTCGGGAGCGAACACCTCGGTCAATTAAAGCTCACCTCGCCACGATGGAGAAGCTAACAAAAAATTTAAGCTTTAGTTTCCAGTTAAGTTTTTCATTTGTGTGATTATAATAGAATTTTGTTCTGGTTTGATAAGTTAAACAAGTTGGAGTAATCATTAATAGTGTAGAGTACCTACCTATGCAGTACCTAATACTTTAATCGAATTAATTGGTAGGCACATACAACATATTAGTATGATTATAATAATTATTAAAAACCAGTTAAAGAATCCTTCAAAGTATTCTCATTAGAGGATAATTTCAATGTTTTCCTTCATTGGTGTAGCAAGACGAGTGTGCAATAGGTATGTTGACAACGACGACGCGACCGTGCAGATCAACAGATTGCAATGATATTTATTGCATAAGTGTCATTATGTAGGTCTAAGTACCTACATGTGAAGTGCCGACACGTTACAAACTCAGTGCAAAAAGTACCTAGGTAGGTACATAGGTACCTACCATTTTTGTAAAAGAATCAAGAATTCAGTATTCTGTAATTATGCTGATGCTGATTGTGAGTTTTTAACAGTTCTCAATCATGGGTGACACTACGGTCAGTCGAGGTGTTTCGATTGAAGACAAAATCAGTAGTGCATGGGTTTTTTTGAATGAAAACGAAATAAGCTCCCCTTTCAATTTCACGACTGTTTTTAATGGACTTCATGTTTAAAAAGCACAATATCCAAATTTCGTTTAATCCAAGTGGAGGACATATTATTTTTTAAAACAGCAAAATATCCAAATTTTATATATATTTTTTTTGTTTTAAAACCTAACTACTAAATCGAGTTTTTATAAAATTTATATGCGACTGAAAAAATCGGGAAAAAAATTCAAATCGGTTCTTAAACTCCTTCAGAGTTATGAGGGAGGTAAGTAACAAATATAAAAAAAAAAATCAGTCGAATTGAGAACGCCTTTTTTGAAATCAACTCAAATTGTCATGGTAGAAAGTCCGGGTTTTAGGATGACAGTAGGTATAGGTACCCGTGAACACGTCACTTCGTGTGTCGTCGGTGTAAATACACGTCGCGTCGTGTCGGTCGGTCAGTAGGTACCTTAAAATTTCGTGAAAAAGCCACAACGTAGCTAGATCAGTTCCGCGAGTGTGGCTGCATTTGTACTCTGTGACAGTAGGTTGGTAATGTCAATAAGCTTATGTTTCTAGAATACGAGTTGTTTCTTGCCAATTCCGTATAATAACAATAATAATGTTCTCTGTCAACCACGCACGAGTTGGTACTTTATGAGTGGTCGTTTCAAAGGAATCGCGTGTGACAGCCGGCGCCGCCGCCGTCAGTCGCCGTCGGCGCGGGCACTTGCCAGCTACCCGAGATCAAGGTCAGTGCAAAAAATAACGGAGGAGCGCTGAAAATTTCACAGAAATAACGAATAATGCGCATTATAGAAAAGGAATAGTATAAGTAGTGTTATCCATGCCGCTGTAATCCGACTACGTAGGTTGAGATGATCAAAAGGTAACCTACCTAACAATAATCCCGGACATTTCACACAGCATCATCTGGCCCCAAAGTAAGCAGAGCTTGTGTTATGGATATCAAATGACTGATATACCTAAGTACCTACTACCCTAAATATTTTTTATCAATCAATTTACTGGGAGGGTATAGCACCGAATACTCCGAAAAAGGCCACTGTAACAAGTTTCTAGCTTTCCTGTTCTCGGTAGCATAGACAAAGAAGAAACACTGATTTCGATTGAGTTCTGGGATAATTATATAAATGTACAAAATAATAAACAATAATACCTATAAAATACATGTGAAACAGTTGAGCTATCTAAGGAACGTTTAAAACGATCTATAGATAGCTCAACTGATCAAGATCACTGCCAGAGGGCACTGCTAATACGCTGAGCCAGACAGCCCAGCTTTTACCAATGTATACCTTGCGTGACCCAAAAGCTGGGCTATCAGAAGTACCTGGTATACCTATATTGCTCAAACATTTAAGTAATAAAAAAAATTTAGTTCTACGAGGGTGAGGCTGATGAATTAAACAAACCAACAGAACACAGAAATACATTTTGTTTTCTCTGAAATAAACAAATAGCTAGCTAGTAGGTATCGTATGTAGCGTGCCAGCAGCCATCCAAGATCAAGGCCACTAATTGTGCAACAGTACAAAGCTCGCGAACTAAGACACTGGCAATTGGCATCGTATAAATAAAACAAGTAGTGCAAAATCAATATAAAGTACTCATTAAAGTAGCATGTCAGCTTAATTGGTAGTAGGTACTTAGCTGTAGGTTGCGTTGTAGGTTGAGGGTTCGATTCCTTCCCAGAATAAATATTTGTGTGATGAACATAAGTAGGTGTTTGGTCCGTGTCTGGATGTTATTATGTAACTTAAGTAGGTACTTATGTATTTTAAACTATATAAGTATTTTATCAGTCATCCTAGTCACCATAATACAAGCTAGGCTCAGTTTGGGGCTAGATGGTGTGTGCATTGTCCACCAATGTTTATTACAATGTTAGTAGTTGCCACGCGTAAGAAGCTGCAAGTGGAAGCTAGTCTTAACTATAATAATTGCTGGAAACAGTGGGAACAAACTCACATAGATGAATGGCAGACGATTGTAGAGTACCTAAGTATTGTGTATTAATATTGTGTCAACAATTATTGTTATGCCAGCGAAGTATTATTGACATGATCAAACATTCACTTTAGAGACGTACCTATCAAGTAGCAATATCATCTCAGACCCCAGAGTGTATAGGAAATACAGACAGACTGTTACAAGTGCACTATGGCATTGCTCTTGGCATGGCATAGCATAGTTCGGTCACCGAACCAGGCAGCGAACCGTTCTCTGTTACAAATGTATTGTGTTAGTAGGTAAGTACTTACTTAGGTACTTACTTACCATAGGTAGGTACTTTTGTACCTTAGGTAGTTTTGTATCAACAAAAGATACAATATCATGATACGATGAATATCTATATAATTCTAATGTTTCTTGCGGCAGAGATCAGCAGTCAGTGGTACGTTTCCATAGTCTCTTTGGCTCACAAAAATAATTAACTAATAATTACGTTTTATTAACTAAAAAGAAAACCGACTTCATTGAATGAAATTTGAGCCTATAATACATTTTTAGTGGAAAGTAGATGTATTTTATATATATATAATATGGTTAGGCCAAATAAACGCACCGCTCCAATGAGACAGCGAGGTATCGAAGTACACGAAAACATCATCGATGTATAAAATTTTTAGATTTTCGTTGATTTTTCAGCTCGACCGATTTTGATAAAATTGAAATGGTGGTCCCATTTCAATTTTATCAAAATCTAAACCTGTGAAGACAAAAAAAGAATTTTCCAAATCGGTTCAGGCGTTTTCGAGTAATCGGTGAATATACATAAAAAAAAAGATTCCGACGAATTGAGAACCTCCTCTTTTTTAATGAAGTCGGTTAAAATACCTAATTAACACGAAATAGTAAATTACGGGATAAGACGCATTACTACATAGTATACAACAAAGTCGCTTCCCGTTGTCTGTCTGTCCCAATGTATGCTTAGATCTTTAAAACTACGCAACGGATTTTGATGCGGTTTTTTTTAATAGATAGAGTGTTCAAGAGGAAGGTTTATATGTATAATACATGTATAATATAGTTGAGAAACACTGATAATTTTAGAGATTAGCGTATATTGGTTCAACGTGTTAGAATATCTGAGCTACAGCAATGTGTGGCCGGGTCTGCTGGTCATGAATAAAAAAAATAAAAAAAGATTCCGACGAATTGAGAACCTCCTCCTTTTTGATGAAGTCGGTTAAAAATAGCAAAGATAATGAAGTTAGATTGGTTCCCCATTTATTCGAATGAATAATGTAAGGTAAGAATGTACATTCTGTATTTTATAGAAGAGTACTTAGGTATTGCGAATAGGTTTGGTACCTATTGGTACCTACTACCTAATATAAAACTTATTGGAGTCCATACAACCTACAGTCAATAACGCGATCGTCTAGTTTTACCGGAGATCACTAGTTATTGTTGTCTGGACAGACTCATATAGGTACTTAATAAGTGTTAATTTTGGAACCCCTTTGAGAGAAATCAAGCCTCTTGTGTGCACAGCTACCAATTCGCATGTTGTTCATCTGATCAAATATGAAGATAATTTTTGTAGAAAACTTTTCCATCGTAGTATATAACCACCTAACTACCTAAGTAGGTACCTACGCAAATTTAGTGTGTTGATCAACTGGATCGAGGCGAGTTACTTCGATCGTTCGAGGTGACTCGCTCACAATCGGCTGCAGTAGGTAGTAGGTACTTTGGCTTTATGTGTAGTATGATAATTGAATAACGCCCCTAGCGATCACTCGGGTAAACTATTACTGTAATTTGGCAGCCGCTCCAGGTGCTTATTGAGTTTTCATAAAACATTTATACAAAAAAAAACACAGCATAGCTGAGTTTCAGCGATTCACCACAATCTTACAGACTACTAAGTACCTAAGCGGTGCGGAGCTGGATTCAAAGCCAACAAAAAAAAAACTGGTTACACTCCGGGAGTGTCGACAGATGTGAAAACTTATTCTGGCGTGTTAGAGTTTGGTAATAAATCACTTCAAAATCAGTAATTATGGCGACTGCCAATCAAATACTGAACGAACACAGATGATGCAATATTTTTTGTTCAGAATGTAGATAATATATCAAAGAACCTAACTCAGTAAACTTCTCCATAGAAAAGTAGACTGTAAACATGTGAATTAAGGCTTATAATCAAATGGGGCGAGCGCGGCAGCCGGCTGCGTCTCGCCCCAGACGGTAACGGTATCGCAAATCCAGAGGTTTTACCTCATCTAAAAATATGCGTACCGCGCTAAAAGAAGTTTTCACTTCAAAATGAGATACTTTCAATCGTTGATATACCTACTACGACTGATCGAGCAGTCTCGACTCAAGTCCTGTAGAAACCAGCTGTGCTTACTTTGAACTGAGTAGATACTTAACTAGTTACATTGTACCATTAGCGCTGACCAGCGCTTAGACCCAAGTTCTGCGATATTAAATTCTGTAAACAAGTAAAAGGTACCTACTTGCTTGCCTACACTTAAGTAAGCTAGCCTGGCTCTGAAAATGTAGCCCTTCAGATAAAATCCCGCATGACTACTATCAGCCAAGGTTGGAGTTCTGCCACTCAACAACCGTCAATATTTGAACAAATCAATACACAATCGAAACAGGTGCGACTCGTCCATCGAGACGCAAGGGGTTCCGAAGAAGTCGTATTAAAGGTCAACCTAACTTAATCATTGTAAAAATATTTTTATATCTTACGATATACGTCACGGTCTATTCACAAACTGCAAAAGTTGTTCAATGTTCAAGATCATTGACTTGTTTAGCTTGTATGAAGTTCTACATTTATTAATTACCTATACTGTATTCCACAATATTAATAAATGGCAAAAGCTCGTGCGACCACGCAAAGTGAAAGTTAAAATCAGTAAAGATAAGAAGGATTAGTCTCAAAACCTATTTAATACCATTTAAATCAACAAATATTAGTATGAAACTTTTAAAACTTTTTTATACGGATTACTTATAATCTAGTGATAGTTTTCATCATAATTATATGCTGCTATTTCAAAAACTGTTAAATCTCATAATATCGTTGTAAGTCCTATCCAGCGATATGCCTGCACGATTTGTTGATACAATAACAAAAACAAGAACCCCAATTTACTCGTAAGGGATTTTATAATGAAAACCTTAAAAATCAAATCTGAAAACTTCATCATCATCATCATAACAGCCTTTATAAAGTTCACTGCTGAACATAGGCCTCCCCAATAGATATCCAGGAAGAACGATTTAGAGCCCTCTCCATCCACCGACTTCCTGCGATCTTTACAATGTCGTCAGTCCATCGGGTGGTCCATCATCACCATCCATCGTCCTACGCTTCGTTTTTCTGACCTTGGTCGCCATTCGAGAACTTTTATTCCCCAACGGTTATCAGTTCTGCGAGCTATATGGCCTGCCCATTGCCACTTCAACTTGCTTTTTACTTGGACTTGGACTTACAACTTGGATTTTATTACGTAGTGAAACACCCAACATAGCTCTCTCCATAGCACTCTGTAAACTGAAAACTTATAATATATTTTTTTTTGTTTATTATTTGACTAGCGACCCGCCCCGGCTTCGCACGAGTGCAATGCTGATACTAAATATACTACAGAATGTCTTTATATACTACTTACATACATTCAATTCAATTTCATTCAATTTATTTTATATACAGAGATAGACTTTATTCCATCGCGGACTATTTTGTAGACCTTTTTAAGGTGTACAACACTGTAGTACATTATTTTGATTTATCTCGTAGGGTGCAGCCAGCGCGCAGCGTTTGCAATGTAAGCGCAAAAAATGTGTTTATTTACGACATCACATTAGAAACCTATAAAATGATCAGTGTTTCTTTACTATATTATGCATGTATTATACATATAATCCTTCCTCTTGAATCACTCTATCTATTAAAAAAACCGCATCAAAACCCGTTGCGTAGTTTTAAAGATCTAAGCATACATAGGGACAGACAGACAGCGGGAAGCGACTTTGTTTTATACTATGTAGTGATAACTTTGTAGAGGGCCACTAATCATGATGTATGAGTATGAGTATTACCGTGCTAAAGTTAATTACGATGAGAATAATAGTATGCGAGAAGAGTTCTGATTAGGGACGGACAAACAGACGGACATGGCTAAACTATAAATAAATAAAACAATTTTTTAACTCAATGAAATCACAAAAAACTATTTTGAATCTTCTTTTTATACTAGGTGAATGTAGGCACCGGTTCCTCAGTTCTACTGGCTTTTTTGTATGATCCTTGCTAATTTTGTTACGGATGCCGAGTTGGAGCAGATTCGTCCCAAGTTTTTTGTCATCTAAATAATAAGATATTTAATAATATGCTTAAAAAAAACTGACTCACAGTTTTTGCTAAATTACGTTTTTAAAAATTTGCAAGTCGACAAATCTAGCACGTCTCTTGGGACCTTGTTAAAGAAGCGTACCTACACGTTGCCCTATAAAATATTTAATAACATTAGCGAGCCTAACTGTGGGAACAGCGAATTCATCTTTAATTTTAGTGTAAATAATTATGATAAACGCAATTAATTTTAATCATATTTTTCTGAACATAAGTACATTAGGTTTTAATTATTCCGACTACCTAGGCATTGTAATAAAATGTATTTCTGAGTTATTATCTAGGGCCCATGTTATATTATATTATATATTACATTATATTACACGAACAGCGCCCTCTTCTACAACAAAAAAATGGTGTTAATATTTGCAGCATTAGAATGCCACAACAGAATGCCATAAGATATAATGCTATGACACTAGCTAAAGTAAACAAGTCTGGCGGTATCTACGAAGGTAAATTGACATATCTTTTTGACTGCATATGCCGAGAGCTGAGTTTATTCGATCATTAATCTATGTGCAGGCCCCACTGAAGCTTACTATCTAGTATTAAACTGTTAGTATTAATTATATCTTAGTACTTGGTGTAGTAGAATAAGTTTTCAAATATTTGACTAAATGTAGGAAGCACTGATATAGGTCAAAAGTTACTAGGAACAGTATGACTACTTGATTTGAATAGAAGATCACGAGATACCTAATGTGATCACGCATGTTTTATTAAAACAGGAATTACTCCAATGCTAATGTAAACTATCTTTTAACAATGACTGCTATTTCATAAGAATAGTTTTGGATTCTGTAGTAGAAACTGGAATTGCATTTAAAAAGTTTCAAATGCCTTTGCTGCATCTAAATTAATCTTGGTTATTGATAGTAATTTATTGTTAATATTTAAGTTGATTACATTATAATCAGTTTTAAGTTTCCAGTCTCATTGTTAACTTTTTATATTATCTTGACTGTTTTAAGTTAAATGGTGAGGTTTACTAAAGCGACCAACTTGTGAAACTACATACTTACTTTGATTATTTTTTTAAGTATTCTTTAAACTCTTCCCTAAAATTATACTACTTTAAGGGATACCGGCTGTTGTCCACTCATAGAAAGTTGAATTGCTAGACCACAATAGTTTTTAATGTCAAAATAAAACTGAACACTATTCAATTCGGCGAAAAATGTACCTATTGTGTAAATAATTGGATTGTTATCATTATACAACAAGCGAGACAAGTTGGTAACCAGGTTTAATTAGACTGTCTTCAAATCAGTGGCAACTCAGTGGTTCAGTGGATCAGTGGTTTAATAGTTTTTTTTTGTAAATTTTTTCATTAGTTATCTAAGTTATTCAGAGTGATATTACTAATTATATTCAAAAAAAAAAAAAAAATTCAAAAATATTTATTTGGAACCATTAACACATGTAACACAAAAGAAACGAGTGAAAACGTTGACAACTGCAAAAGTTAGAAACTGTGTGGCAGAGTCAGCGCCCGCCTCTCTAGCAAGGAAGGACAATGTTCCAAGACAAGCTTTGTTAAACTAAATGATATAATATTAAATGGTAGTCTATTCAATAACATAATTATAACTTAAACTTAATATAAAAGAATAAATACTGTGTGAACTAAACAGTGAACTAAAATATAAAAACTAAACAGATCTGTGTATTCGAGTATGTATGTGTGTGCGTGTGTGTGTGTGTGTGTGTGTGTGTGTGTGTGTGTGTGTGTGTGTGTGTGTGTGTGTGAGAGAGAGAGAGAGAGAGAGAGAGTGTGTGTATAGGCTATGAGTTTAACTAAATTGTACCATAAATATCAGCAAAATTATTATGTTTGAGTAATCAAGAGGTTCTCAGTGTCATCGTAAGATAGGGATCGTAGCCAAGATATGCATACAAGTTTACATTTGTGGAGTGGTAAGGGGTAAATATTTATAGCTTTATTGACTCTGTTGTACAAGGAACAACTTAGGTAGAAGAAATGTCTACCAGCAGCAGCAGTTCTGCGTGGCTCTATTCTGCAGACTAAGTCCGACCGTCGTTTTACACTCGTAATGTTAGGGTCATAAGACAGTTGTGTATGTTTTCGTAAAATTGTGGCCTGAATAAACAACTGACGTACTGTGAGCACGTCACAGAGTGAGTAGAGGGAGGAAGTTGGGAAACGTCTAGGGTTCGAGGACATCACCTTTAGGACAGCTCGCTGCGCCCTTTCAAGTCTAATCATGGAAGTCTTAGTAGAACCACCCCAAGCAGTAATGCAGTACGATAAGATCGATTGTGCAAGAGCATAATACACCATTTTTAGGGAGCGAAAGTCAGCACTATTTCTCAGAATCTTAAAGATATACATAAGCTTCCTTACTCTAGAGACAGTGCACTCAAGTTGTGGGGTCCAGGACATGTACCTATCCAACCACACACCTAAATATTTAATATTATTAGTGCGCTCTAGTTCAGGGCATTGGCACGTATCAGTATTTGAGTGGCAGGTGTGGGCTCGAAGGATGAATGAGGTTGGAGGTTGGGATTTTGCTGTTGGGGAAAAGGTTATGTATTTAGTTTTTGTTATAAAATATTTTTGCTTATTATTATATAACTTTTACATTATATTATTTATGCATTTAGTCGAAGTGACAGTTACTCTAGTAGGTTCAAAACCAAATAAATTAAATTAGTTATACTTGTACTTAAAGAATATTTACCAATCAAAATTACAATAAAATCAACGCATACTTACCACAATTTCTTAATTTGATTTTGAAGTAGTTCTATTCTAAGCAAAATTTCTTGCATATTTTCTTAAAAATATCAAATGAGGTGGTTTTTAGGCTATATTGGTGTGTTTATAAACAAAGAACTGCTTCAACTTTAATGCATAATTCATTTATTTACTCTCTTTATATATGTTGTATGTAATTAGATATGTTATATAACAATATTTTGTGTTTCACAGAATATAAATTAATCGCCCAAGCCTCGTCAATCTTATACTAACTTATGTAATAATAGTATTTTTATAATATTTAAAATTCAGGGTCAGATTTAGATTTCATGTCGGTAGGAGTTTTATTATAATTACGAGCATACAATCTATTAATGTTTAAGTCAGTCTAGTCTTAGTTAGAACATTTCCTTTATTTCTCATGTTATACCTACCAATATGCAAACTTCATGTAGGTGATATTTTCCCTGCTAAAAACGATATTTTGATAAATTCACTAATCATGGTCATAATGTTTAATTCTTTGAACTCTACAAGAGTCTCTATATTTAAATATTTAATATTTTATTATATTATATTTAAATATTTAATATATCTAACGCAGCATTTTTCCATTATGAATTTCCTATTTGATTCAGCAGCAGTTCCCCAGAACATAACTCCGTAACTCATCAACGAATGGAAATATGCATGCATACATTATGTACAAATCCTTAACAGCCAAATATAAAACTTGGGGGGACCCCCAAGTTCTTTTATTTTTTTACTGCATACGTCATACGTAGAACTTCGTTTTTTTGACAATTCATCAATAAGGACTGCCCAAGTTAGTTCTGAGTTCAGCCTGACTCCTAAGAATGTCATACGGTTTGTTCTTTGTGAGGACAGTTCATGAAGCACACTGTCTTGTCTATATGATTAGAATGAGTTAAAGGATTAGTTGCCCAAATACATATTACATATAATATAATACAATATAATATATTACAAAAATCAACAACATGAGTTTGAACGACATCTAAGTGACTTAGTTTAACATATTACTATAATTTAAGTTACATTTTTCTTTGACAATTATTATTATACAAGTATCGTCAGCAAATAAAAGTCAAAATTTATGTCCTTACACACTACAGAAATTTCATTTACATACTTTATAAATAATAAATGTCCTAGTATGGAACCTTGGGGTATGCCTATTTTGACTTAACCATTTTTAGAGCCGTTTAGTTTTGTAACTGGTGTTCTGTTAAATAAATAAGATTCCAAAATATTTAATTCATTTTCAGAAATAGCCCTATAGGGTTATAGGATTTTTGTAATTCCTCCAGACCCAACAGTGTATCTAGCATAAGTCTTGTTATGACATGTCTTGATGATGTATATTTTTGAAACCCAAATTGTCTGCTGTCTAAAATTTTAGACTTTGTCTATACAATTATTAATAATGTGCATAATAATAGGTACAGCAATTACACTTACTATATTTTTATTAAGTACTAATATACCAAAAATGATTTTAGACTTTCTAGGTTCCATTTCTCCGAATAAGTTTATTTACTTGTGTAATGCTATGTGTTTTAGTTTAAACTTTGCACGCTATGCCAACTATGCAGGCTACCTCTATACCTTTCTACAGAGTGGGCGACAATGTCTGCGATATTTAAATTTGATTTGTTTGTTAAGTATTAATGATTCGCCTCTTATAGAATGTAGTCTGCAGAAAGAACTACCAGCATAGTGATTCTTGTAGTTGAAAATGAACTCTTCATTTTTTAGCCAATGTTCTGTCAATATTGTTTGAGTTTATGTACCTACAAGTCTAATTCTATTTTTTGAGCTGATACCCTAAATATTTTGATGCATCAAGTTACTAAACTTAAATTTACATATTTATAAATTTTGTTTGATTTAGGTACTTTTTTACTAGATTTACTTGCTTGAGAATCCTTTTTTCTTTTCATCTAATTTAAAAGGCAAGCAAAAATTTTCAGGGTCTGGTATGAATTGTGAAAAACTATTCACAATAAAAGGATTAGGTACTTATGTAGCCACGTTTTTCACTATTGTACTAAAATAATAAAATAGTGAAACAGCTACCTGTCGTTTGTAATAATAAAGGTACCTTGTGGACTTTTAATCCCTAAAAACTGAGTTATTCTAAAAGTATTTATAATATAGTGTCATGTCCGAACAATCGCAATTTAATTGTCAAACAACATTCGCAAATCGCAATGCACTTTCGCCGAGCAAGATTAAGTAATACGAAGTAATGATGTTATCTATTGACTAGCCTCACAGCTTGGTATCTAGCTCTGCCTTCGGCGCTGAAAGACGTGGGTTCGATCCCCGCCAAGGACTGACATTTGTGTGATGAACATACCTAGCTGTTTTTTCTGTGTCAGAGTGTTGTGATCGCAATGATATTTTCATGTCATCGCTTTTGTGCTGTCGGTCCTGGATTTTTATAACTAGTTAGTAAAGTGTCATGCAAGTATTTAAAAGAATATATTAGGTAGGTGTATTCCTTCAATTAGCTTTTAGGTACCTACTATGTGAAGTAGGTAGAGCTTTTCTTAGTTTGGGGCCGGATTGTGGGTGATGGGTGCATTGTCCAACAATATTTCGTTTTAATATTGTTACGGAGCTCAGAATAAGACCTAGGCCTGAAATAGAAATACTACCATATTTGTGTTGCAGAAGAGGGCTATTCGTGCAATTTATAACATGGGCCCCAGAGAATCACTTAGAAATAAGTTTAAAGAAATTAATGTTATTACAGTGCCTTGTCAGTAGGTATATATAATACGAAAATTTAATGTTTGTGCACAAAAATGTTCATTTATTAAAAAAAAATGCGATAATCATAGTATTAACACTATAAATTTGCTTGCTGTTCCCGCTGTTAGGCTCGCTAAAGTTAATAAGTCTTTTATAGGGCAATGTGTACGCTTCTATAACAAAGTCCCAAGCGACGTGTTAGATTTGTCGATTGGCAAATTTAAAAACGTAATTAAACAGAAACTGTCTATTAAATCATATTATAAAATATCTGATTAATTAGATGACAAAAAAGCTTGGGATGAATACGCTCCAACTCGACTCGGCATCCTTAACAAAATTGTCAAGGATCATACAAAAAAGTGTTAAGACCAGACGAGTTTCTTGCCGGATTCTTCTTGAACTGCGGTTAGGAGGAACCGGCACCTAGATTCACTAGCATGTAAGAAGACGATTCAAAGTGGTGATTTTATTGAATAAAGATTTATTGAATTGAATTGAATTGACCCAGAGCGCACTGCTACGATTTTAATATAGTATATTCTATTTAAAATTTGTTATTAATAAGCTGTTGCCAATTTCTCTATGATTTTGAAATTCGCGCTTTCTGGTGAAACATGGAATCCGACGTAAGCGCACACACCAGCGGAAATTTCCATGGCTCCCCGTTGGTAGATTCCCCTTTTTACAACTAGAAAACACAGAAAGTAAGGAGGGTCGCAGATAAAACCAGGGGCACAGCGGAACATTAGCAAGTCAGTGTATCTAATGGTCATAGATATTGGTACCTATGGTTTCAGATGTTACTGCTATGTCGGTTTACAAAAAGTATACCTACTGATAATCCTTATTTGTTTATTATTACCTACTGTTTTCTGCTCTAAGCAGTTAAGGTAAAATAAGATAATAAGCAAACTGTGTGCTTGGGTAATTCTAAAAGACTGATGTGATAACTGACTAGAATATTTATTTTGATATTAGTCTTATTGGGAGTGCAAATAACTATAGCCAGATTGATACATGATTCGCTTTTTTGGGGCAGGCTATAGTTATAAGACCTTACTGCTTGTCAAAGTCAATTGTCACTGTCCTATAATGGCATCTGTCCTGATGACAAATTTGCCAAAGTCAAGTGATTGTTTTATAAATTAACATCAAAAAGTATATAGTAGTCGATCGTCATTGGTTTATTTCTAAGCGTCATCGCGGAATGACCATCTAGAATTTTCTTTGATTTCTTCGTACAAATCTTAATGCAACATTTTACACTTTAATTTAATAGACAATTGATTATGAAGTCTAAGAAGCTAATTCTGATTTGAATTACAAATTAAATATGGAACAACACGAGAAAAACTAATTGATATAGAAGAGCTTTATGATATTTCATATAGATTCAAACGAAGAACCGTCACCTTTTTTATAAAAAAGAAAGAATAAGAAGTAGACAGGCGCAAATAGAAGGGTGGGGTGGATTTCGAGAATCGTGATGGCCTTATTATTTTGATTGTTCTGTATCTGACGGTCTGATGTGCAAATTCAACGTCTCTTATTTTGTGCTAACATTATGTAGGTACGTAGGTAGTTGTATGTGAAATGATTAGGATATCTGAAGTACGCGCTAAGCCTAAAAGAGTATTTTCATTCACTCCGCTCGATGAACCGGTAAAATAGGTAGGTAACCAAAAAGCGCGGGCCTAAGCCAAATGCAACTCAGTGTTTTGATTAAAAAGATTTTAGTACCTACCTATTCCTACTGTCAGTTTGCCAAAATATAAATCTGCGTTAAATCTTTCGTGGGTCTTTCTGTAGTCAGTAGTTTCAGCTGTCAGTTTGCAAACAAACTCTAAAAATCCTACATTTGTTTAAAATGACCTAATGGTTTCTGCGTTAAAGCGAACAAAGTGCTTGGTTAAAGCTTAAAGACTGGTGGGATAGCTGACTGGAATAATTATTTGGTTATCAGGCTTAATGGAAGTGGAAATAACCATAGCCAGATGATAAGTTATTCGCCCTTTCGGAGCAGGCTATAGTCATAAAATCTTACCGCCCTATCTTACAGTTACAGTCAGGAGTTTCAGCTGTAAGTTTGCCAAAAAGTTCCTGAAACTCCTACCGGAAAAATTACCTGCTACTTTCCACGTTAAAGCAAACGGTGTGCTTGGTGCTTGGACATTTGAGAGACTGGCGCGATAACTGACTGGAATATTTATTGTTTGGGTATCAGGATAATTGGGAGTGGAAGTACCTACCAAACTATAGCGAGATGATAAATAATTCGCCATTTTGGGGCAAGTTATAGTAATATAGTATTATTTAAATAAGTATTGGTTTAGATATCAATATATATATTTATTTAATTTATATTATACTGATGGTCGTGACGTAGCTCCTCTGGCGTGGCGTCTACTGAAAATCAACGCTGGGTGGATACTCAAGTGTGTATCCAGCAAAATGTTGAATAGAGGCTATACATATTTGCCACAGACTCTGCTGCAAACAAAAATTTAAATATGTTACCTAGAATTAATTAGGTTCAGGCATGGCCGAAGAAGCCCAGCGGTGGCTTGCATAAGGTCGATGATGAAGGCTTCACAATCGTGGAGCAGAAACGTCGACCGAAATCGGTGAGGAACCGCTCCGCTTTCTGCTGGGCTCACTCTGCAGACGGTGGAGCCTACAGTGTCGATTTATGTGTCTCGGTTAGACTCGACCACTACCGGGAAGAGTATTCTCCGGTACGTGGACGAGAGAGTCTGATGCCGGATCAGGGAGCCGCCCGCCGTACTTGAAGTACATGTGTGTAAGGAGACTGCATTAGAACAGTTTAAATACCAACGTTATATTAATTCTTCCTCTTAACTTCCTATAATGGCATCGTCATGATGACATATGACTGATGTGATAACTGACATAAATATGAATTGCTCGGGTTAGGCTTATAGAGAGTGGAAATAACCATAGCCAAATGATAAATGATACGCCCTTTTGGGGCAAGCTATTGTTATAAGACCTAGTTGGAGACAGCTTAAATGACCCACTTAAATGTCAACTTTATCTGTCACTTGAGTTATTCTTCTTCTCTTCCTATAGTGACATCTGTCATGATGACAGATGACCGATGTGATAACTGACAGATAATAATTGTTCGGGTATCAGGCTTATTGGGAGTGGAAATAATCATAGCCAGATGACAAATGATATGTTCTTTTGGGGCAAGCTACAGTCATAAGACCTTACCGCCTAGTTGGAGACAGCGTTAGACCTACTTAAATGTCAACTTCAATTGTCACTTGAGTTCTTCTTATTCTCTTCCTATAATGACAATTGTCATGATGACAAATGACTGATGTGTTAACCGACTTAAATGAAATTTGTTTGGGTATCAGGCATATTTGGAGTGGAAATAACCATAGCCAGATGACAAATGATACGCCCTTTTGGGGCAAGCTATAGTCATAAGACCTTAACGCCTAGTTGGAGACAGCTTAAATGACCCACTTAAATGTCAACTTCAACTGTCACTTGAGTTATTTTTCTTCTCTTCCTATAGTGACATCTGTCATGATGACAGATGACTGATGTGATAACTGACAGATAATAATTGTTCGGGTATCAGGCTTATTGGGAGTGGAAATAATCATAGCCAGATGACAAACGATATGTTCTTTTGGGGCAAGCTACAGCCATAAGAACTTACCGCCTAGTTGGAGACAGCGTTAGACCCACTTAAATGTCAACTTCAACTGTCACTTGAGTTCTTCTTCTCTTCCTATAACGACATCTGTCATCGTGACACATGACTGTTATGATAACTGACTGAAATAATCATTGTTTGGGTTTCAGGATTATTGGGAGTGGAAATAACCATAGCTAGATGACAAATGATACGCCCTTTTGGGGCAAGCTACAGTCATAAGACCTTACCGCCTAGTTGGAGACAGCGCTAGACCCACTTAAATGTCAACTTCAATTGTCACTTGAGTTCTTCTTATTCTCTTCCTATTCTATCATGACAATTGTCATGATGAAAAATGACTGATGTGATAACTGACTTATATGTAAGGTGTAGAAATAACCATAGCCAGATAGTCAGACAAATTATTCGTTCTTTTGGGGCAGTAAAGTCATCTGCTAATGTATATTCTAGGCACCTTCTTTAAGCAAGTTGAGTATTTCCTACTTATAGATATTTATTAAGGTAAGAAATAATTGTCGACGATTGTGGCATTTTTCTCCTTCCAACTCCAGAGCAGTCCCTACCTAGTTAACATGAGTTCGTTTACCTTGATGATAAGTACTAATATTTAATCATTTTGTTGTAAGTACCTATATGCTTTACCTACCTACTACTACTATTTATTGATCGGATTCCTAAGGCGCTTGTTATCATTAAGTGGATCCACTTCAAAAGTTCCATTTAGGTAAGTAGATACAACGAATATTGCGCAATGAACATTGTTGATAGTTTTATGAACAATGTCGATGCGTCGCAACGGTTAAGCCACGGCCAAACCGTCGTTCGGCTGAACAAAGATTGCGATGTGGGAAAGGGTGCATGCAGTACAAGACATGGCATGGAATTGGCTGTACGGAGGTAAGTACCTGGAAGAAACATCACAGCAACTCATAATTGTCGAACCTTCGTGGTTCAAAATGACGCGACCACCGCACCGCGTCTCCCGTCTGTCGTCAGCGTTAGTGGACAACGTTGTAGCATTGTGATTATTGTGGTGTTCAAATTAATAGGTTCACGACTAGGTAATCCCCAGACTTGTAAGACAAATATAGTTAGGTACCTAACATCTACTCAGATTTTAATCCTCAGGATATTACCTTATAAGTGAATTCCCCCCCCGTACCTACATAGAAGTTTTTCGAATCAAATGAATATACCTAGGTACCAATTTGAATGAATATTATTACTTAAATCGATGAGCTCGAGTGTTTTAAATATTTTTGTATTTAATCAGATAACTTTTCGAATTTAGAGTTGACACAACAGGAAAAGTCAATGTTTTTTATGACGAATGCAGGCGTCATAAAAAACATTGAGATTCATATCAGATCATATGAGCTTTAAGATAATTAAATCACTCAAACTGACAATATTGTAGCCTCGATTGAAGCTAAGATGAATTTAAATAACCGATCGAAGTCTCGATTCCTGTCATAATAAGCTGCAGCTGTGCCCGAGGGTTTTGTACGAATATTCAGATAAATCTGCGCTTCGACTAGCGAATTTACAAAATAACTGACATAAGTAGGTATCTACTCGTTTTAAAATGGAGATGTAGTTGAAATTAGAACGCTAGTGGTGCTTATGATGGCTGTTCGGCTAGAACTATGAAAACAACGTACCTAGGTACCTAGTACATTTCTAATGATTTTTCCAATAATATATTGGAATTAAGTCTTATTGGTAGGTTAAGATAATGAAAACACTGGTGTACCTACGCAGATACCTCAATCTCCTAAATTAAGTGGGTAGGTACCCAAGTAAGTTAATACAAAATACCTAAATGTAGGTATTTATTTTAGCATGTTATACCTGTTTCATTAATGGCCTATGCCGTACGTAGCACCTACCAGCCTACCTAAATTAATTTTAAATTTACGAGCTTTTTCAACGCTATTGAAAGCAGGTAGACTTACTTTAGTTTGTTATTTTTGACAGATAAAGTAGGTAGGTATATTATATCCTAAAATCAAATCATGTTCTCGATAAAATAAAATACGGTTGCAGGTGAGAAAACAATTAGGTGTGCTATTAGAAGTTACCTAAGTAATTAACTACCTATTATTTAACCTTCGTCACCCTACAGCACGCGCAGTCTGAAATTGTAAGTTTTATGTTATTTTTAACTGACAATTAGTTAATCTCCAAACTAGTGTAATATTGGCAAGAAATCTTGGCGAACTGCCGAATGCTTTAGAAGACCACATCAGGTGCAGTGCAACTCGTTATTGATTTGCTGTGTGCGCGACACACGTGCTATAAACACCTATTCGAAAACCCTATTTAGGTAAATAAATACCTACAGAGTAAAAAAAATCCCTAGACATTCCACTCTAATCTACAAAACAAATTCATATAAGAGTACCTAAATACATATAGGTACCTACCCTAGGTATTTGTCTAAAGGAAAGGCTCTAGGTATCACTGCTAAGTCTTAGGTAATTTTTACACTTTAGGTAGGTTTTAGTACCTAAGCCGCAGCGAAAAGAGCAATGAGTAAAATAAACTCTGTTTTCTAAACACAGAAGCGCGTATAAAGTTTCAATAGGTAATAATCTTTCTTGAGCTATCTCATGAAACATTTGATTTGAGCTATTTGAGCCCGGAGATAAGTCTCAACCTACAAGTCATAAATTAATCTGGGGTTTTTTGGTGCTGCACATTTATATCCAGAGCAACCAGTCCCATTATTATCATTAGACCCTAAAGAACTTCATGTTTTTAAACAACCGATTTGCTTGGCAACCAAATAAAAATTATAGCAACTTCTGATTAACTGTTGCATGCAAGTATGCATGCAGCGATCATGGCAGAACGCCGAATTAGAAAATGTTTATAAACTAACATCGAAGTAGATATATGTAGGTTAGATGCGCCACATCACATAAAGATAATACCTAACATAGTAAAATGTTAATAAAATTACATCCAAGTACAATTTTTTCTCTAAATTCAAAATAATTGTTTGTGCACAAATATGCATAGGTACCTAATAGTCAATATTGTTTACATAAAAAATCCAGTGAAACATAATGTTACAGGCCCAGTAAAACTCACGATTTAACTAGTCTCTACATATGTAAAAAGTTAAACCCCAATTACCTACCTTTAAGTCGATAAAGAAGTAGGTTTCCTAGGTTAGTAGCTGAAAATTGCGAACGAAAGAACACAGAAGTCGTACCGGATTTCGTACGAAACCCTTAATATAGCAAGATATCTAGGCTTAGTCTAGTCCTACACCTCACCAAGTCAAATTATTTATTTATTGACTTAATTAAGCGACTGGTTTTACATCATGCAACACACAAGAGCTGGCCACAACTGCAGCCCCTATCTCACTGTCAAGATGAATCGAAAATTAAGAATTCATGGCTAAACATCATATGAAATTTTTTCATATATGTTTTTTTATGAAGCTATCTAGATTGTTTAGAGTTGCGCGGGATTTGCTGTTTGTGATTGTGCGAGCACGCGGTGTGCGGCGGTCACTGCGCGGGTAGGTTGAGTTTATTTTAGTTCGACCGTGAACAACGTCTAGCCATTCATCGGCCACCGAACACTGTCGAACCAAAAATATCTACCATCCGCATGCCCTAGATCTAACAAATCGCAATATTATTCCTATTAATTTTTCCTAATCTGAAATTCAGAACTATTACGATCTTACCTTCTTGTTCTGCCGCGCGGGTGTCAGCCCCACCTGGGACCCCATTTCAGCTAGTATGTTTTTCGGCATCTTGGCACTGAACTGCCACAACAGAATAAATCAAAAATATTTTTTTGATAAATCTACGCGATCGCAATGTTTTTGCGAATGTGTGAACGCGGTCAGCGCAGCGTGCGCGCAGCAAACGAATGAATGCGCGATGCGAGTTCGCGCCGATTTGTAGTAAGGCCACAGAGCCGTGTACAGGCACGTACCTACAGGCGCTAGGTGTGACGTCACGCGCGCAGCCTGCGCCCTCGCTGCTTGTTTCACGTCCCTAAGGGAAACACTGAAACGTCACAGAGCCAACAAACAACACTGCGGTTACTGAAATGAAACGTGTCGCTCCGATGCTTTGTCATAGTGTACGTAACTAAACCAAACGTTACAGATTTTTGTAAGTAGGTACCTACTATAATGAATTCCGCTCTGTCACCAATAACCTAGGTAGACCACAAGTAAGCTGTATTTTACCATTTTTACGTGACGAGCGTTCTTGACAAAATAAGTAGGTAGGTACATACTTACGTATTCTTACGCACCACTGAATATTACTTACTAAACAATACCTTTGGTAGGTATGTAGGTATGTCGCTTACGGGACAAGAACCCGAACGTGACGACCATGAGCCGATTTCCTACGAGAAAACTACTTGCGCCGTCCGGTCTGTGAAATTGAGTGAACTCTTGTGCCTAAGCCGACTGAGGGTATTATTTAGACTTACCTATTCCATTTTATCTTCAAAAGGAACAGCTGCATCAGTAGAAGTAACATCATAAAGGGCAGCTCAAACTTATTGCTAAACTATTGCGGCTCGAGGAATAGCCAAACTCAGCTACCTACTCAAGCTTCACAACCCAATATTTTACCATCACTGACCTTTGATATATTTGTTGTAGAGAAATAATAAAAGATGGTGCTTCAATCATCTTTTATTATTTCTCGCGACTCTAAAAAACCTTCTGTTACATCATTTAGAGGGTTTGTGGATATACTGGGTAAGAAACTAGTGGAAAAAAAATACCTACAAAACGACAAAAAAAATTAAAGGACCATGCAGATAAGGGATAGAAAGACAAGAAATAATTGATAGAAGAGACCTCCTAAAGAAAAATTATAGAAACTGTTGAAAGAATTACTGAACAAAACCCTGAAAATGCATAAAACGAGAACCAATAACATTTTTACAAATTAATAATTTACAGCTGATTTTGTCAATAGGTACACGACATCAACTGAGACATCTCGATCGGTGATAGTGTGTCACCTCGATTGCAAAAATCAAAACTTACAGTCGGGCCCCTCTGTAATTTAGTATTTAACACTCTTGTCCGAGGTAAGCCGCTTCATTCGTTCGACTCGTTCACTATCAGCTGTGCTTTCGTTTTTGTATGAAAATAAAAAAGCGTTGGCACGCATTTTTTCACAGTTTCTGTCCACAAAGTCCTAAGTAGTACCTACCTATCTAAATCGGTAGTTATAAGTGATGCATACATACATAATGAGGTAGGTAGGTAGTGAACAATTTAAAGTGGTTTTAACGATAAATCGTAAAACTATAAAACCTTTGCATGCTCATTACAATATGACTGATAGATCTTGATAATCAACAACACACAAGATGAAAAATCTTTTAAGTAGGTACCTAGCCTACCTACCAGCGGACACAAACCGTCTGTCGTTATAAATTCTGCCGGCGGCTTCGCACGCGCGGTACCTATAAAAAGTAGCCTATGTCCATTACTAAGATACTTACAATAAAACTTAATTTTTATCATGATCCGTTCAGCCTTGAAATCGTAACAGACGGAGCTACTTTCGAATATAATATTAAAATGACTACGGATCAAAAAACTGGAGCCAAAACATCCGTTAATAGCATATTAATATTAATACATTCTTATTAAAGCCTATTCTCCTTATTAAGTAGATATATCAAAGTGAGTTTTGTTGTGACTCTTACCCCACTAATTTCTCCGGCTAAAGATTAAGTATCTACGAGGATATTCGAACCTAGTAGGATATAATTTACCTTAGTGGGCCACGAAATCACAGAGGTTTATATTACAAAGTAAGGAAGCCAGAGCCAGAGCAGAGATAGCGATCAGCGCACCTAGAAATAAATCCCCATCAGTGAGGTGATCATCTCGACTCTCCATTATAGCACAATACAGTTTTGCCTTCAAGGTCATGCTTGTAGGACGACAACAGGATGACAACGATTTATATAATATATGTAGGTATTTAGTAGGTACATGGCGGCATTGAGCTGGATACATGATTGATGTCGTTTAGATCGGTACCTAGTAAGTAACTAGTGACTGCATTCGCTCACAGCTCTGCCCTTTTAGCTCCACACTTTTACCTGGATTTGGTACCTATCTAGGTGCTGCTGACGCGAACACTTATCCCAAGTCGTGGGAAACCCCAATACATTCATAAGTCTATATTACCTTTTATGTGCAGTTATGAATATAGGAGCTACGTAAGAACCTTACTTCATTTTAACAACTTAATATCAAAGTTTGTCATTGCAACTAGTCTGCAATCGATTAAATTTATGGAATCAGTTTCGATTCCATAAATTCTAACAAATAAATGACAAAGTTCCTTAATTAATAACCTGGTTCACTTTTACAATATCGAACTAAAATAAACTATGCCAAAAACTAGGCCTACGAAAAGAATGTGTAAAAAAATAATAGGTAGGTAATTGTTTTAAAAAGAAGTGGCTATTGTGATGAAGTGCAGAAGAAGCTGTTGTGACGACCTTATGGCATAATGATGATGGTGGCCAAAAGGATTGAACTGAATAAGTCACGACTGGCTTTAATTAATGTAAGTGGTAATGGAAACTTTTGGCCGGGTTTAAGTAGGTATTAGGGAAATATACTGCAAGTAAATCGTGTATTGGCATACTACAGGCTGTGTTGGGTGAGACACGTCCTTTTTGCCATGTCATTGCTTTACATATATTTCTGGAGTCAGCCACGGCCTCGAGCAGTGTCGTAACTGCCTCACTGATACTGATGGCTTAAGTCTGTCTGTCAGCAATACTGTCTGATCTAGATATACTTACATTGATAAAATAAAACAGAAAAGTGCGAATTTGGCTTGCGCACCGAGGGTTCCGTATAAGTCAGATTGAAGGACAAACATAACTTTTGTCACGGTCAATTCTCTAATAGCAAATATAATTTGCAATAGTTTGCAAATGTATTCGAAAATTCTATTTTATTATAGGATACAAAACGATGTTTGTATTGGTTATTGCCAAAGTTCATGATTCTAGGTCAATAGGAAGTTAGGTTAGGTTGTACTGGTGAGTATCAATATGCGGCACAAATAGCCTTATTTATTAATTGGATTGGCTTTTTTCCAGCTCTAAAGGATCGTAGATTTTTATTTGAGTATTTGATATTAATTTCAACTTGATACTTCCACGCGGTATTGAGAGAAAGGGTCTTGACAGACATACAGATAGATGTAAAACGAAGGGTTCCTATTTGTCTATCGATATACGGAACCCTAAAAATAGGCGCCTGTGTAACATAAAAGATATTATTAACACAAATATATATCAGAAAATAATAAACATAATTTGAAGCATACAAAATAACTGAAATAATTAGTTACTATGTGACCTAAGCTAAGTATAAGTACAAAATACATACATATATATAATAATTTTTTTAAAATTACATAACAAAAAATATACAAAACATTGATTGGGCAAACCACTTCGGTAAATATTTCAATTAAGTTGATATTTTGAAAGCTATAGGTACATTAAAACAGTCGTAAAAACAAACAAACTACGCTCCTTCGACACGGTTATTAATTTAAACATGACGGAATGGTATTTTTTTCTGTTTCTTTGATAGCAACATAAAAATTACTCAGACTGTGGTTGAAGACGACGAATCTGAAAATGTTCAATTTAGTTGTTAGTTGTATCCAGTTATAACCTAAATCGACCTTAATAAAGTGTTCAAATACCTAAATACCTAAGCGTTCATACTGTCATCTGTTAGTTAGTTGTGTGTACTTAGTTGTGTTGCATGTTATTTGTATATTGCCTATAAAGATGGAGCAACCTATATTTTTTATGTTAGATCACTAGTTTTTCCAAACGAGCTATATCTTTTACGGAAAAAATAATTGACATTATGTTTTGGTTATTTAGGTACCTATTATGGTGGTGCTATATCATTTATGACATTCTCTCTTCCACTTTTTTTAAATCTCAAAACACTATTTTTTTTACGAAACTGCGTTTATGAGATCGCGTTGATGAATTACACTCGAAACATTTTTTTTAATGTAGTTTTTGAGCTTATTCACAACATTTTGCTTGTTTTGTTCGTCCATACGCTACATAATTATTTTTCAGTCAAGCTAAACTTTGGTACGTTCCCGTCATAATGACGGATCGTCACCAGACCATGGTGGGCCTTCAGCACATAATATTGCCTGGTGATCCTATGATCGCTAGGTTAAACGATGGAACATTTTCTGTGCCATTTTCATGTGCCGCTAGCGTCAAGACACCAAGCAAAGTACAATTAGGTTCTTAAAAATGCTTATTTTAATTTTTACTGAAACATATACCTAAATATCATTATGAGCAATTTTGCAAGTGAAGCAGACTTTACACTATATCTGGGCTGGTTTCCCGTCTACACATAGCTTGAGCTTAGGTGACAGTCAACCAATACAAATATTAGGTAACAGCGGGTTCTTAAATAAAAAAATACGGAATAAAAATAATTAACCTCAGCAAACATTAATAACAACTGAAAAATACGTGATTTGTATTTGCTTTGTCTAGAAAACCTATATCGCTGTGTCATCGGTGTCGATCGGTAAGAAGCAAAAGGCAGAAAATTCTCCAAAAGCTTTCATAGAACATAACGGTGGCTATTTCTATCTCATCCTCCAGTCCTCGTGCCAGAGTGTTTGTTAGGACGAACTCTGCATTGAGACATAAAGTTGTGAAGTCTCACGCGCCTGTAACTAGAGCCGGCTACCATACACTCCACGAACATACTCGTTTGTACGTGGAGATGTATGGCGGTAGTACTTCCCCGGACGAACTCAAACAGTTCTACTACTACTTAATTATACTATACCTACATATATATATAATTATACTGAAGATGTAACTTATTCTTCATATCATTCTGTGGGCATCTGGTTACACTTGCATGTGGTGGTCCTATGTGGTCCTAATTAATGACATATCAATATCACTACATAGTATAAAACAAAGTCGCTTCCCGCTGTCTATCTGTCCTTATGTATGCTTAGATCTTTAAAACTACGCAACGGATTTTGATGTGGTTTTTTTTAATAGATAGAGTTATTCAAGAGGAAGGTTTTTATGTATAATACATGCATAATATGGTAGATAAACACTGATAGTTTTAGAGGTTTCTAATCACATTCGACATTCTGTAGTATACTTAGTATCAGCATTGCACCCGTGTGAAGCCGGGGCGGGTCGCTAGTTATTAATACTTAATTTTTTCCGATACAACAAATATACGGCCACCTGATGGCATTCGCGTAATGCTGTGACTTTTGTGTAACCGTATCGAATATAATCTAGTAAGCATGTATCGTTGAATATGAATTAAACTTAAAAGAGCGAAGTTTGATTGCTTTTTAAAACTGACTCATAAAGTTTTCCAAGTGGTTAAATCCGTTGGTATCACAAATGAGACCGCAGTATAATAAGGATAATTACATAGTTTTTTTCTAATGTAAATAATAATACTATTCCAAGAATGTATACATAGAAGTATTGGAGTCTTCGAAGTTCATACAATGCATTTTAATACAGGTTCGCGCCGGTTGTGCCACTATATCTATCGTTACAAATATGGAGAGCTGAAACAGTGGTGTCTGGTATGGTGTCCAGGTGTCCAGGTGTCTAGGTGTCCGCTGATCTGTAAATAGAATTAATACATATTTCTTTAATAATGAATAACACCAATAGAAAAATTGGTTGTCTGTAAAGTCGGTTTACGGACTATAGTTTAACGTGACAACAAGCCGAACGCTGAAGCCGATCGTGCCTTTCGCTCGCTCGTGCAGCGCTCTCGCTCGTTACAATGAGCGTAACGTTACAATGAACGTAACGGGACAATGAGTGTAACGGGACAATGAGTCATCCTTTTTCTTGCGTGCAGCCGGCGTTCATCGATTTATTAGACGTTGTCACGTCAAAATGGCCTTAAAAGTTAGGGCCAATCGCTTAACGAGCCCTCCCAAGCAAAGATGCTTTGTGAAATGTCCGGCATTATCTATTATTTTATAAGTAAGGCCATGATTCTTTAATTGAATCGAAATGTCTGTTTATCATCGAAAGTGTTTTGATAAAGGTTATACATACTTACTTATTATAAAAGCTGGAAGTGGTTGGGAGAGTTGTGGTGTATGGCAGCCAGCAGCGCTGCGTGTAGTGAGGGCGCGCACCCGGGTGAGGGTAGGAGGGAGAGGAGGCGCACCTCGCCCCCCACCGACCCCGCCGCGCCTGCCGCAACTCCCGTCGCGCCCCCCGCGCCCCCGCTCTCCGCGCCAGTGTATCGAGCTACGCGAGCCATCGCCGCCGCACTTATCTACAAAACAACATACCACAACATGAACACCGAACGGATTTACACAAATTACGGGACAAATGTTTGTACGATCTGCAAGTATTTGTCTAGGGTCTGAATGTTTCTATGTATAACATCTATGTATGTACAAAAAACAACGAACATAACAAGCTTACTTTGGTGTCAGAAAATGCTGTGTAAAATGTCCTGTATTATTTATTTATTAAATATATAATATATATATATATATTCATGAGCGATTGAGCGATTCATGAACGATTGAGCTCATGAGCGATTCATGGGGCGTGGTAGTAATAAAGGCGAGTGGGTAATTTACTTTTATCGGGATCGAACGTTGAGCATAAAAGAAGCGCACAGATATGCGAATGTTGAGATGGATGTGTTTGGATTCAAAGGACAAATTATGAATGAATATATCAGAGGAAGTCTGAAAGTGGGCTAGCGTAGTATAGACCTGTTATATGACGAGAAGTTAAGGATGAATTTAGTGCGATACTATGAAAAAGATGAATTATGGATAAATATTAGAATACATTGCATGGATGGTTTCTATAGAATCCTATTAGCTTTTGGCATGAATTTAATAAATAGGCTTCTTATAAGTGCGACACATGCAGGAAAAACGACAAGTAGAATCTATTACCTGATATTCGTCCTCTTCGTCGCCTCTTCTGTCTATAACCTTGGATTGTCGCTTTGCACTAACACTCAACTGAAACAAAATAATGTTTTTGATAACTATATACTTAAAATAACTGTAAAGGCTTATCTTAAATTATGGGAACCAGGTAATATAATACATAGATTCATAGATAGAAAGAATATATACATAAGATCCTAAAAATTGTATTTATTCATAACACAAGCTCTGCTTACTTTGGGGCCAGATGACGCTGTGTGAAATGTCAGGGATTATATTATATTATTTAAACCTGAACTGGATGGTACAGAATTTTTATTTCAATTTAATAAATTAAATTAACAACCCGAGTTTGTTGACAATGTTCCTGAGTACGTTACTTACCTACCCATACTTATGCGAGTTCCAATGCTGCTATACTGACAATTTCAAAGCAAACTTTGCTATATATTTCTGGAATGATAATCATCGAATTTAAAAAATCCGTAGGTTATATTGTTGTTCTCGTAAGAATCGAGAATCGGCCTCCCTACATCTATGTTCATAACACAAATGTTTGTGCTATAGCACCCACTAATATTGTTAAAGTAAATAAATAATGCTGGACATTTCACACAGTATCATTTGCAGATTTTACAAAAATTTGTCACGAGACGCGAATCGAACCAGCAAACTTTTGTATTTCAGACGGGCTTTCGCCCACTGTGTCATAGAGGTCATCAATCGTAAAAATGTTAGTTTATAGTTATATATAGTTTATGTAGTGTATATAGTTTATATAGTATAGTTTATGTTTTACCTCAACGATTTGCCCCTGGTAGGGTCCGATACTACAATACCGGAAATCTATCATCTCGACGATGCGTTCTGTATCAGGATCTGCCACCACTAGGAACTGTGGAAGAAATTGATAAAGTTACGGACGGATATTCACAGATGGCGTTATATAGCAATTGACATTGACTTGTATATTGAATTGAATTTACAAATACTGCTACTCAAAATCTAATGCAAATCAGTTTTATTCAATACAATCAAGGATCACTTTGATTCATCATACATGCTAGGTGAATTTACTTCATGTTATTGTCGATCTGTGTTAATGAACGCAGGTTGCTGTTCGAAGTGCTCGCGGCATTGCGAGCTTAGTCGTTCCTAGCAGATCAATCAAGTTAAGCAACTATGCGAGATCGGTGGACGAGTGCGCGCAATGGCATGTATAACGTTACTTGAGTAACACGATGGTCGATTGTTATTGTGATCTAGCTGACCCGGCCACGCGTTGCTGTAGCTCAGTTGTTCTAATACGTTGAATCCATATACGTTAACCTCTAAAATTATCAGTATTTCTCTACTATATTATGTATGTATTATACATAAACCTTCCTCTTGAATCACTCTATCGATTAAAAAAAACCACATCAAAATCCGTTGCGTAGTTTTGAAGATCTAAGCATACATAGGAACAGACAGACAACGGGAAGCGACTTTGTTTTATACTATGTAATGATATGAAATTGTAGGAGTGTGTTACCCTGTGCGTGAGGAGCAAGTGGAGCGGCGCAGAGTCGAGAAGCACGCGGAACCCGGCGAGCGCGCAGAGATCAGCGAGGCGGAAAACCCATCGCACGCAGTCTCGTCGCCAGCCCGGCTCGCGGCTCCACCGCTCCGACCAGCGACTACGCGGCTGCACACACACAAACACATAACACATTACATAACTTATTGCTATATGTAACTGTGCTTGCACGGACTAATATTCATGAGGTCATTACAACATCCTCAACCTCTAACCACCAACTGCGCGGCTGCACACACACATACATATAACATAACCTGTCGGTATCTGTACCTGTGCTCGCACGGACTAATAGTCACGACGTCATTACAACGTTCATTAACTACCACGCATTCGGTAGTTAGAGGTTTGGGATGTTATAATGCTGCAGACACATATAACATACTAGCTGCTGCCCGCGGTTTCACACGTATGCTACCTACGTAAAGAGTAGCCCATGTCCTTTTCCAAGGTCTCATCTATCTCTTTACCAAAATTCATCAAAATCGGTTCAGCGGTTTAGACGTGAAAACGTAGCAGACAGACAGACAGAGTTACTTTCACATTTATAATACTAGTAGGAAACAACATCCTAACATTTTATGCTTCTAGTTCTAAAAATGACAATAGTTTCATACAATCTATCATCCCCCTTTTCAACCGTTTAAAATACTTATTTCTAATTAAAAAGTAGCCTATGTCCTTTCTCAAGCTTTAGACTATCTGTGTTCCAAATTTCATTTAAATCGGTTCAGTAGATTTGGCTTGAAAGCGAGACAGACAGACAGAGTTACTTTCGCATTTATAATATTAGTAAGTATAAGAATTACACATATATGTCGGTGTCTGTACCTCGCACGGATAATAGTCCGAGAGATCATCCATCCTCAACTTCACAGAGACTACGGATTTCTACCAACTACGATCCTGACTTAAATCTTTTACGTCATTCACTCTCCTCACGCTCTTTATACATACACATCGCTTAGGGAACTCCTAATCTGCTCTTTCTCAAACACATCCCCAATTAGGTGTAAGTGCGGGGTAAGTTATAGCTATAAGTTACCTGTGGAATAGGATCCCATCCCGTTTGGGAAAGGAGACCGTGTCCGGCAAAGGCCACGAGATCAGCCGTGGCACTCAGCGGCTTCGCGAATGCACCGATGAGTCCGCGCCGTAGTGCTGTGGCACCGGACTCTGTCTCGCCCACCGCCACGCCCACTAGTGGGTGATGCGCTAATCCGCCTACAGCGCCTGTTTCCAACATTATTGTTACATGTTTGCAAAGACAAGTCTTGATAGAAGATCAAATTCTTGGATAGTGTTGAATTGATTTGGGAAAATGATGACGACGATGACGTGATAAAGTAAGGGTATAGTTAAAACGAGAAGCCTATGCAATCTGTCTCATGCAGACTGCACATGATGATGTATTGGTATAGCCAATACCATATCGTGCTATGGTATATGTGGATAGATGTAATGGTAGAGGCCTAAGGAAAGATGGATGGACTGTGTGAAAGATGATATATGTAAGAAAAAAGTAACTACTGAGATGACGGATGATTGGACAGAGTAAAAGAATATAATAGTTTAAAAAAACTAAAAAACATGCTATATAGAAAACTAAACTAAAAAATTGAAAATAAATTTTTATAACTGTAAGTAATAAAAAAATGTTTTATATTAAAAAAAAGCGTAGGGTGCATGGTGTCAATAGTTATAAATATTTCATTGACAGATATGAGAAGAAGGATTATCATTTCGATAGTATCTTAAAAAGCACCCCACGCTTTTTAAAATAAATCATTTTTTTCTTACTTACATTTATTAAAATTTATTTTCTATTTTTTAGTTTGGTTTTCTATATCAAGCGTGTTTTTTAGTTTTATTAAACTATTATTTATTTTCTACTTTCTACTTTTTAGTTTTAAGATAATCGGATATTTTTAATTTTTTTTTCGAATTATTGCATTGCCATCGGTCTTTGACAGGTGTGCAAAATTTGAATGAAAGCATGCCAAAAGTGGGTCAAAATCGCGTCCTAAGGAGTCGGTTACAAACATACAAACATACATACAAGTGAAGCTAATATAAAGCGTATAAAAAAAACCAGTTGTGTCAACTCCTCGTAGCGTGGGATTACGGCAAGATAAATTTATAATGACGGACATTTAACACAGCTTCATCTGGCTTCAAGGTAAGCAGAGCTTGTGTGTATTACATAACAGATATACTTTTTTTTTTGTAAATGAATATTATACATTAAAACACCCAGACCAGGTGATGGATGATGGAGGGGAGTAGAAAAAACCTGTTGTGTCGATCCACTAAGTGATGGATGTGGTTAAGATGGCGGATGATTGAAGGGAGTGAGAAAGAATTATTTGTCGACCCCAATAAGAGCAGTTTGGGTTAATTGCGTGGAGAGGCTTATAAGATGGTTAGTTGGCTATATGGTTATAAGATGGTTACCTGTACCTATGGGCACAGGTATGTTATAAAACCTACTAATTTCGAAGACATGTGAAAAATGCACTGCTGGTTCGAAATAAATAGTGACACGATAAGGTAATAATAATAATACCGGACATTTCACACAGCATCATCTGGCCCCAAAGTAAGCAGAGCTTGTGTTATGGGTACCACATGACTGATACTACTTAAATACTTTTTTTAAATACATACATATTATACCTATGTATAATATGTATGTATTTACAAAAAATAAGTATATAAGTAGTATCAGTCATGGGTCATCAGTCATCAGTCAGTAGGTCTGGGTGTTTCTATAAACACCCAGACCCGAGAGAAATACTTGCAGATCATACAAACATTTATCCCGCGGCGGGAATCGAACCCGCAACCTTTTGTGTCTCAGCCGGACCTAAGCCCACTGCGCCACAGAGGTAGCCTTCAAGTGGAGCTGGGCTGGTTATGTCTGTCGTATGCCGGATGAGCTGTGGGCCAAAATTGGAGCTCTGAGACGGCGGGTGCCGTGGTAGACCCAAAAGGAGATGACGAGTTGAGGTATATAATATACCTAGTATGTTGACCGCGAAGTTGGTGAGTCCGGCGGCGAGGCCGGCCATCAGGCTGGGCGGGGCACGGCGGCGCGCGGCGGCGGCGCGGCGCGCGTGCTCTTCATCTCCCGCCAGCAAATCCAGGTTCCTGACAACCACTACATGCTACATACACCTCACTCTCTACACCCTACACTCTCTACACCTTCATCCGATAAAACACTATCTGACAACCTCTGTGGCGCAGTGGGCCTAGCATCGGCTGAGACGCAGAAGATTGCGGGTTCGGTTCCCGTTGCGAGACAAAATTTTAGCTAGTCTGCTGAAATTAGAACCATTGCTAGTATCTTATTATTACAATACAATTATTATTTTTGTCATCCAGTTTCGATAGTACTGATAGTACAAGATATGTTTAGTTTGGGACTGGATAATAATAATAATAATGCCGGACATTTCACAGATCACACAGATCATCTGCAAGTATGTGTCTCGGGTCTGGGTGTTTCTATGTATAATATGTATGTATTTAAGAAAAGTATGTGGTACCCATAACACAAGCTCTGCTTACTTTGGGGC
The DNA here is from genome assembly GCA_948098915.1 of Lampropteryx suffumata. Taxonomy (NCBI): domain Eukaryota; kingdom Metazoa; phylum Arthropoda; class Insecta; order Lepidoptera; family Geometridae; genus Lampropteryx; species Lampropteryx suffumata. The sequence goes on from OX402544.1 coordinate 25,710,294, forward strand.
CAGATGATGTTGTGTGAAATGTCCGGCATTATTATTATTATAATCTAGTCCCTAACTAAACATATCTTGTACTATCGAAACACCATGTCTTGTACTATCGAAACTGGATGACAAAAAGAATTATAATAAAATACTAGCACTGGTTCTAATTTCATCAGACTGGCTAAAATTTCCTAAAATACGAACGACCTTATTTTACTTGTACCAAAGTCCAATTAAGAGTAACTTAATATTATTGTACATACAAACGTTATCACATTTTGGTTTAACTTTAAGTGAAAACTATTCAAAGCTTATTTGCTTTATCACCTAATTTTAAAGCTGATTGTACAGTAGCAGGACGAAAACATACCAAAAGCTATTGGTGGCTTTTCGGTTGGTTCATTTCTAAAATTAGGAATTGTCTAAAATTTATTTAGTTGGTCATAGCATTTGTAAAACCTATTCGGTTGGTACCATCTAACTAAGTTAGAAACGCTTAATTAAGTTAGATAAAATTAAATTGGGATAAATTGGTAGCAGCAGAATACCAAAGGTTAATTTGACAGTTCAAAAACCTAATTTTAGGTAAAATTTGTTAGGTTGGTGCCAACAGAATTGAGGCCATTGTCATTAAATGTTATCTCAGATGTGAACCGCGATAGATAGGTCTCGTACCTGGCGAGTGATCCGGCCCAGGCACTGAGCGAACGCACGAGGGCGGCAGCGGCGGCGGAAGCCACGCCCCTCACGCCACCCGTGGCCCCGCCCACTCGCGCCGCAAGCGCACCCGGCGCGCCAAGCAACTCCAGTCCACCCACCACCCAACCTAGAATAACAAACATATTATTAACCATATCCCTCCGTCTGTCTGTATGCACGCGATAAACTCAAAAACTAGTGAACGGAGGTTCATACGGTTTTCGGTTATTAATGACGAAGTTAATATTAATTTACACGTGCGGAACGGGTTGCTAGTAAATTACAAATACCAAAGTGACGACTCCTCACCACGAAGCGCAGAAAGCAGTGGAACTTGCAACACATATAAATGGTTCCCTATACCGCCGATAAACTCCTGGAGTCCTGAAGTTAAGAGTGATCTAACTCTATTGTGCGTTACTAGTAGCTCTGCCTTCAGCGTTGTAGGTTCCGGAGTTTATTCTCTCCCAGAGCAAACATTTGTGTGATGCACATACAAATTAATTTATAAAACAGATTGCAAGGTTACATGATAACTTATATGCTACAATACTAGATTATGAGTACTTAGTTTACTTAATAAATAGGTATAGTACTGTTACGAGCCGGGTACTGATAAATTATGAAACCGCTTGATTTTACCAAATAATAACTTTAATTTCAAAGTTACCACACACAGAACTTAATCCACTTAATCCACTGAACTTCCAAATAGAACACTGTAAAATCCACAACACAGCTGATAACACTTCGAAACTATCGCACTTGTATCACTTGCTTAGCCGAGAATAGACTGACCACATCCGCAAACCACCGCTGTATTTATACGAGCGTCGAATAAGTCGCGTAAAACCGCGATGCTACTGGAACGTTCGCCGCCAGTTCGCCGAAGCTGGAGTGACACTTGTACTTTCGAGAACTGCACTTCGATATGACAGTAAAAACGGTTGAATGTGCTTGTCCCAATCGGTCTGCTTGTTTCCCACCACTTTTGCTAGATATCTTTCCAACGTTTGATTGAACCTTTCAGCCATTCCATCGGATTGTGGCCGATAAGAGGTGGTTCTTGTCTTATAAGTGCCCATCACTCGACATGTTTCCTGAAATATTTGGGACTCGAAATTCCTCCCTTGATCGCTGTGAATTTCCAAGGGTACTCCAAAACGACAAAAGACCTCATGGACTAACTTATCGGCTACTGTCGACGCTTCTTGGTTTGGGATTGCAAAGACCTCCGGCCACTTAGTAAAATAATCCATAACAACCATGAAGTACTTGTTTCCATTACTGTAGCAGGGAATGGTCCCGCAATGTCCAAAGCTATCCGCTCCCATGGCGCTCCCACGTTATAAATCTTTAATGCACCTCTGCTGCGTGTATGGGGTCCTTTCACTGCTGCGCAACTCGTGCATTTTCGGCACCAGTCTTCCACATCATCTCTGCAATGGATCCAGTAAAATCGCTCACGTATCTTCAACAGAGTTCTCTTTACCCCCATATGTCCCCCGGAACATCCTTCATGGTAGAGTTTAAGCACTTCAGATACTTTAGCCTTTGGAACAACCATTTGCAGATGACAGTGATCTCCGCGAGCATTTTCCCATTTTACGGCACAATACTCCATCGTGGATATCCATTCGATGATTGCCTTGATATCCGAGTCATCCGTCTGTGCTTTCTGCAGGGTTTCCTTCCACTCATCACTTAGATCCGTGCTCAACATTCTGACGGGTACCAATTCTTTGGACTCTTGTTTTACACAATGTTTACATTCTTCTGCACAAGGTCTTCTTGACAATGCATCCGCATTACCGTGAGATTTTCCACTGCGATGCTCAGTTTCATAGTCAAACTCTTGTAGCTGTTCAATCCACCTTGCCACTTGTCCTTCAGGATTTTTGAACTGTAGCAGCCATTTCAATGCAGCATGATCCGTGCGTAGATGAAATTTACGCCCCCCTGCAGATATTTACTGAAATGCTGCAAAGTTTTTACTACTGCCAATAGTTCCCTTCTCGTGACACAGTAGTTTCTTTCCGGTTTAGATAAAGCTTTGCTGAAGTAAGCTATCACGATCTCTTGATCTCCTTTGCGCTGGGACAATACACCTCCAATACCAGTATTACTTGCGTCTGTGTCTACGATGAACTTGGTCTCGGTGTCAGGGAAACCAAGAATAGGTGTATCACACAGACGCCGTTTAACTCTTGGAAGGCAATGTCGCATTCTTCGTCCCAGCTGAACAGTCGTTTCTCCTCGGTGAGTTTATGCAAGGGCTTAGCAACATCAGCAAAGTTTCTCACAAACCGTCGGTAATAGGAACATAATCCTAGAAACGCTCGGACTTGTGTTTTATCCTTTGGGATCGGCCAATCCTTAACGGCGATGATTTTCTCCGGATCAGTTTGCACACCATCTTCTGAAATAACGTGCCCTAAGAAGCTTACTTGTCGTCTGAAAAATGAGCACTTCTTCGGACTCAATTTAAGATTGGCTGCACGAATTTTAGATAGTACTCGTTCCAGATTTTGAAGTTGGTCTTCAAACGTACGTCCCACTATAATAATGTCATCTAAGTAGACAAGGCAGGCGTCTCCAATTAATCCAGCCAGTACCATTTCCATCAACCTTTCAAAAGTTGCAGGGGCATTGCACAACCCGAACGGCATTACATTAAATTGCCACAGACCCTTTCCCGTAGAAAACGCCGTTTTCTCCTTATCTTTAGGGTCTATTTCAACCTGCCAGTAGCTGCTTTTTAAGTCTAGGGTTGTAAACCACTTCATCCCTGTCAATGTGTCCAGTGTGTCGTCAATTCTTGGAAGTGGATAACTATCTTTCTTCGTTACGTCATTAAGTCAACGATAATCCACACAAAAACGCAAGCTGCCGTCCTTCTTCTTGACTACATGACTTGACTTGACTTGACTACCACAGGAGAGCACCAGGGACTGGAAGAAGGTTCTATCACTCCGTCTTGTACCATTCCTTCAATCATAGTCTCCACTTCCTTTTCTCTTGCGACAGGTAATCTTCTTGGTCGTTGACGAATCGGTGACTCGTTACCGGTGTTTATGGTGTGCTGAACCAGCCCAGTCTTTCCAATGTCAGCATCATTCGAAGAAAATATCAGCATATCGATGTAACCAGACACAGAACTTAATCCACTGATTCTATTAGTTAACTTCCAAATAGAACACTGTAAAAGTCACAACACTATAACACACCTGATAACACTTCGAAACTATCGCACTTGTATCACTTGCTTAGCCGAGAATAGACTGACCACATCCGCAAACCTCCGCTGTAATTATACGAGCGTCGAATAAGTCGCGTAAAACCGCGATGCTACTGGAACGTTCGAGAACGAACCGGAACGCGCTCAAACGTTCGATTGCAATAGAGAGATATTGCTATCTCGTTCGCTCCTATGCATTCGATACGTGTCCTTTGTAGTTTGCATCTACTCGATACCAGATGGCGTAGGTGAATATTTAATGTGTCTGCCTGCCAACAGATGGAGCTATGTATCGGGCGCAACAGTACATATTTTATTCACATGTTTATAAATCATTATCATTTTAATATATATTATAATTATTAACATTCATCATTGATTGACTCTGTAGCGCAGTGGGCTTAGGTCCGGCTGAGACGCAGAAGGTTGCAGGTTCGATTCCCGCCGCGGGACAAACGTTTGTATGATCTGCAAGTATTTGTCTTGGGTCTGGGTGTTTCTATATATAATATGTATGTATTTACAAAAAAGTATAGAAGTATTATATCAGTCATGTGGTACCCATAACACAAGCTCTGCTTACTTTGGGGCCAGATGATGCTGTGTGAAATGTCCGGGATTATTTATTTATTTATCATTTGTATTAATGTATACATTTCTTCTTCACTAGTGTTAACATTTTCAACTCAATAGGTAGATTAAATACATATATTATTAATTTTATAATTATAATTATTATTTTCTGTTTCTTATTTCGGGTAAAGGCTTTCTTCAGTTGCTTTCACAATAAAGTGCATGACCTTTTTGCACTTTTCTTCAGCCAGTAGACATTGCATTGACAATGTTCACTAAACACTACTTGCAACAGGTGTATAAGGGAGAGTCGTATACACTTGTGGCAGATAGCGTCTAGCAACAGTCTATTCGCTTCGTTAGGAGAGTTGACCACTCAGAAGAGAGTTGTAGTACTATTGATAGAAGGTCCAGCTAAAACCTAAGAACAATAAATCTTGTGGCCACAAAAATACATATATTCTAACCTTTATAAAATTACGTGAATACTATATAAAACATTGTAAAAGTAAATCGAAAATGACAGGGCTCGAGCAAAGTAATACTCTACGGGCATCATTATCAATGTACATACTATATGCATGATACAATACTTTTATTTATTTATTTATAAAAGTACTTACACTATTTTACAGGGGCCCTAATGCAATAGTGTAAAAAAAGAATTAAAATCAATAAAAATAATCACAGCATTTGTCATAAAAAAATCGTGACTTAATAACTTCGAATTACATAATGTCAAACCGAATGCAAAAAGTCAAATAAAAAAATAACAATATACTTTGTCAAATAATTTCACAATAACATATAAAAATTCATAATGTCAAACCAAATAAAATATGAAAGTTCGCCAATCAATATACGTAGAGAGAAGGTACGTACCAGCTCCCAAGATGGCGGCGGAGAGATAGTGCACGGTGAGCGCATGAGTGAGTCGCTCGGTCGACGTCATTACATCGTGTAACTTGAACGCGCTAAGCAGCAACGGACTCTGGTCAAGGGCTATGTACATCCGGACCTATAAAAATATATCCGGTTAAAGCGAAAATTGAACTATGAATTCTGATGAATAATAGAATACCTTATAACATATTCGAGTAGATATGATGACTGCGGTGACAATGACGAATGATGGCGTTCCATAAGTGAGCAGATGTGTTAAGCATGAACACGAGTCGGGCGGATATGGTTAACTATGCTTACTTCACTACATAGTATAAAACAAAGTCGCTTCCCGCTGTCTGTCTGTCCCTATGTATGCTTAGATCTTTAAAACTACGCAACGGATTTTGATGCGGTTTTCTTTAATAGATATAGTGATTCAAGAGGAAGATTTATATGTATAATACATGCATAATATAGTAGAGAAACACTGATAATTTAAGAGGTATGAAATCATATTAGACAATCTGTAGTATATTTAGTATCAGCTCACACCCGTGCGAAATTGGGGCGGATTCGCTAGTGTTGAATAAATAGTATTGTATTGTGTACACTACGCAAACTGGATCTTTATACCACGGAAGTTGGATGCAAATAGCTGCGCAGAAGTTATTTTTGAATCAAATTGGCGGCAAGCGAGGGGTGCGGAGGGGGGCAACAGCGTTTTATAGCCTCGCTCTTTCACTTATGTTTGTCGTATCGTCTTATCTCACTTACTTTCGCAGTACACTCGTTAACAACTTGCAAATTATAATTTCAAGCCTTATTAACGATTGTTTAACAAGGCTTGTAATAATTAAGGTTTGGTGTTTAAGCGTTCTTGTTGAGTATTTGTTATTATTATTATAGTTGTTATCTGTTCTGTTCTGTTATTATTGAGTTTTACGTTTATTGATTTATTAACATCATAAAATAATCTACACTAATATTATAAAGAGGAAAGATTTCTATTTTTGTAGGTAACGAATAAACTTAAAAACTACTGGACCGATTTCAAAAATTATTTTACCGTTGGTAGGCACATTATCCCGCGGTGAAATAGGCTACTTATTATCCCGGAAAAAATCTTCGACGCGGGTGAAGCTGCGCGCGAACAGCTAGTCATTTATAAAATGAGAACATAATAAGTAATTTTAATAGTTTTTAACTGTTTTACTTTCCTTTGTTTTATGTTAAGTTTTTGCTGTCAATAAACAATTTTTTTTTATTGTTGAGTAGTTTATATAAAATGTAGGTAGGTATCATGGACCTAGCCCAGGCTCTACACATTTAAGAAAATATCCTTTGTGATCTGTATGGGGCTTCAAACACCTGCAGCCAACATTTATTTGCACAACAGTACATGCGTAAGATTGCTTTGCGCCTACTTCAGAGGGAGAAACATCCAGTATGAGTATTGTACTTACAGCAGTGTGCAGTGTGAGTGTGAGGTCTAACGGATGTACGAGCAGTGTCCGCAGCCGCAGAGGGTCTCGCAACACGGCCTCCTCGAGCAGTGCCGCGGGGAGGGCGAGGGAGCCGTGAGGGGCGGAGCAGGGGGCGGGGGCTGGCGTCGCGGCCCGCGCTAACTCGGCAAGCGCGCGTGCGTACGCATCCTCCATGTACAGAGCGAGAGGACCTAGCCGGATTTCCACCTCGCTCAGTTCTGCAACAACACATTATAACGGCGTCGTAAACATATTTATAGTCTTTTACATTCGACAGCTTGATGACTAATTAATTGGTGATGTCCCAATGAGTTTCAAAATTCGGCACGTAAAGACTCAAGCGCACTATACCAGTACTCTCAAACGGCGGAGTAAAACATCGCGAGCAATCCGGCATGTCGAAGAGTTCGAAGACTTGTTCCAAGTTCACGCAAGGAGCCTCTGAGGCGCATTTTAATACTTGCAAAAGAAAGTGGCCTTCAAGTCAAAAACTCATAGTAAGGTTACCTCTGTAGGAGTAGGTATGCACGGCCCAGGTGTCATGTGTGAGCCTGAGAAGCGCCCTGGCTTGTGTAGAGCGAGCTGAGAACTCCTCGCCTGCGGCGAAGGGATTCCAGAGGGGGGGCCAGATCGCCGGGGGTGCGGGTGTGCCCCGCGTGCTCGCCACTACTGCGAAGTCGTACTGACCACTCTCGTATTGCATGTTGTCGATTTGCACATCCGATATCGCAAACGTTGTTTTGGTTCTCTGTAATAGAAGATATAAATTGATATGGCGTAGTCACACTTTATCTGAATATACAACTTTGGTTATAACAGCTGGTATAAAATTGTAATGATCAATTTTTTATGTAATTTTATATTGTTTCTCCTAGTAGGAAATCGAACCTGCAACAGAATAGAAGGCATAGCTATTACCGACCGAGCTGTGAAGTCAGCAAGAATTTAACGCGCAGCCTTCAGCATCTCAGCCAAGCCATGGCCCTCTTAATAGCACAAATAATAGTACTATAACAATAATGAGGGTAGTTCCATACCCTAGCATCAGAGCGCACTATTAGCGCCGCGCGTTCCAAATGCAAGGCGATGAGCGGCCTGACGTCAGCCGCGGCCGCCAGTTCAACCACGACCGCAGACGCGACTAGACGCAGTCGGTCACAAGCCGTCCAAGATGCCCTCTCATCCCATTCTATAATACAAAATAATAATGTACCTATGAAGTTACCATATTTTTAAAACTTACGCGTACAGAATTCATATTGTTATAAAGGTCTATTCATTAAAGGTTGTCTGGAAGAAATCGCTTCCTTAGCGATAAGACCGTGCACTGAACATAATTTTTAATAAGTGTATATATAGTTTTAAGGTATACAATAAATAATTTTCATTCATTCATTGTTTAAGAACGAGTATTTATCGCGTATTTTAATACCATAAAGTACGTGAACATTTTGCACTTTTCTTCAGGCAAGCCAGTAGACACTGCATCGACAATGTTCACTGAACACTTCCTGCAACAGGTGTATAAGGGAGGGTAAGAGAACATCTCGTATACACTTGTGGCAGGTAGCGTCTAGCAACAGTCTATTCGCTTCGTTACAAGAGTTGACCACTCGAGACGAGAGTTGTAGAAGGTCAAGCTAAAACCTAAGAACAATCAATCTTGTGGCCACAAAAATATTCTTCTCGAACTGGGGTTAGGAGGAAGCAGCACCTAGATTCACTAGCATGTAAGAAGACGATTTAAAATGATTTTATTGATTAAAAAATGTTTTGACTTTGACTCTAAAAATGACTTTAAACTGATGCCCGTAAAAAACTACGACATTTATCACTTGTAATTTTTTGAAATCCTCCATAAATAAATCCTTTTTTATCTAATGTTAATAAATAGTTATGGCAAAAGTACGTCTCAGGTCTCTACGAATACACAGACATAGCGTAGCGTTTAGTGCTACGAAAATGCTCGTAGAGCTACGACTATGAAATCTAGTTCCAGTGCTACATTTTCGTACTTCTCGCTCTTTCGAACATAGGCTTCTTTTCGCTAGTTATTTACACATTAGTATAATAACAAGTATTTGGAACTCCCTACATTTTGGCCGCGTAATATTGTTTTGTAGTAAGTACCGGATTCACAGAAGTCTTGGTAAACGCTATCGGCCGCAGAGCCCTCGCTCCCCAGTCGATGGAAGCGCCGTGATTGCTGATCGATATCTACAAATAACACATGAACGTTAAATATATGTAAATCTAATGTAGTTATCTAATATACGATTCTAAGATAGCTCAACAATGTCACAGTGTTTATATGATTGTATCTGTACTAATATTATACATTTGAAAGTGCCTCTGTCTGTTATTACATGGCTAAAAGGCTCAGGGGATCTGGATTAAATTTGGTTAAGATAGGATGGTATCTCGGGGAAAGACATCGGCTAGATTTTATGTAGATACTACGCGTACGAAGCCGCGAGCGGCAGCTAATATTAATATAATAATCTAAATATATAAATGTACCTATACTATCCTTCCTCGTGGTTTCAGTAAATAGCACGGTAGTTGACGGCACAATCTTTTTTTTACCCTCATTCTGGGTTTCATTTGAGGCCGGTGGGTCAGTTGAGACCGTCGTGTTAATCGTGACATTCCGTTCCGTTGCAGAAACCGGGTCATTTGGGGCATCTGGGTTGGTTGAGGTATTCGGCGCAGTTTTGGCATCAGGGTTCATTGGCTCGGTAGATACCTTACTAGCCAAGTTCATTGACGTATCGAGTTTTGCGCCCGTTTCAACATTTTCAAATGGGTCTATTACTGAAATCAAATATTTTTTAAATACTTTTACAGTAGATAATTATATCCTCCTACAAAACATGCATATGGTAGAAGTTCTTACGTTTTGCCTCAGCTTCGACCCGGTTCAAGTTTCCCAGACTAGATAATTTCTGAAAATAAAAACAAATAATGAATCATAAATAAATCATAATACTTTACAACTACCAGACATAGAACAAACACTTATATTCATCACACAAATGTTTGTTCTGGGAGGGAATCGAACCCTCAACCTACAGCGTAGAAGGCTGTAGGTTGAGGTTATTATCAAGTGAGCTGACAGGTCAGCCAGTAATCAGCCATCTAGTTTCTATCTAATGCTTAGTTCGGGGTGAGATGGGATTGTGTGCAATATCCAAAATTTATTTATTTTAAAGATTACAATTGCCTATAGTTACGTTACTGGTACTAACCCCGAGCTGAAGTCCCATGCCATCAGTTGAAAACGCGCCGATAAGACGTCTTCTAATATCACTGGCTGATATATCGTGCTGCAACATATCAGTTAATTACGAGCCGAGTCACACATTTTTTATAAACAAATTCAAAATTATTATTTTTCTAGAGTTGTCTGTACAGGTATTTTTGATTAAAATTAAGAGGATTTCAGTTATGTTTTCAGATGTTTTTCTTTGTATAATATGTATTTATAAAAACCAAAAAATGGGTAAAAGCAGTATATACATATATATATATATATATATATATATAGCAGTAAAAGAAGCAATTCACATTTAGCCAAGATTTTTGTTTTTATTATGCGGTAGTAGCTGCCGTTGTTAAACAAAAAAAGGTCCTCTCTGATATTCTTAGAAAAAAATGATGGATGCATTTTCGCGCCTCTTAAATTGAATTGACGCTAGTTCGGTCGCTGAGAGAGACGACTTATAAGACGGCTCGAGCGCATTCAACACACACCCATATCGGACTAGCGCGCGGTCGGTCGGGCGCTCCAGGCAACACGGCGATAATTGCCGGCGCAATTCAACGGAAATCTACATAAAGTAATACCTATAACAGTGTTGTGTTCACGACCACGGAGGCCTAACGGTGGCCTAACCTTGTGCGCTCCCAACGATCAACGGCATTCGGCGGCGGACATACACGCGGGCCCGTTAACCTCCACGTCCTATCTCAAGGTGAGTGAATTACTGTTCTATTCATACTTCGAGGCGCAAACAAAAAAACCAGTGGTCAAGTCTTCCTGTTCTCCTGAACACTAATAACAAATCAAGCATTATTAACTCCTCAAGCAAACATGGAATTTCTAAGTTTTACGTGTATCTGTGTTTGCCTGTGGCATCGTAGCTCCTAAGATGAACTTGAGATGAATCTAATAAACTACTTTTTTAGTTAAAAGTAGCTACAGTTAGTTATGTATAATATGATAAAAATATCAGTGGGAATGCGAGCGAGTATAACGTGCTCACCTGATCGACATCTCTGAGTTCCAGATGCGTGGATTGGGGATGAGTTCGCACTCGCATCTTGACTGTAATTCCCTCGCAAATTTGCAGCAACTGCTCGCTGTCAGTGATCGCCACTGGAGCGCACCACTCGTGCTCGCCTTCCACTAAACCAATGCACAAGGAACATAACATAAAAGGCGATGAGGATCTAAGATTAAGATTAAGGGATCCTACGATCCAGTGTAGTCTGTAAGACGATTATAAGTGATTCTTGTATTGAATGAGAAAGTTTAGTTTGTCTAAATTTGACTAACCCACAGTCTTGGCGAAGGTCAGGAAGGTGACGGAATGAGGCAGCGGCAGCGAGCCGACGGGTGGCGGATAGCGGGCGCAGTAGCCCGGCGTCGAGTAATGCGTTATCGTGTCCGGAGGCACTGCGCAAAACCAACGCGTACCGAGACAATCTGGAACTACCTGGTGACAACGTTTTACTTTAAAACATGTAAAAATGCATTTTACATTATAAACGCCATCAAAACGGATGCCCAAAAAGTACAACAGAAAATTGGTTTTAAATCTTTATTACCAAATAATATTCCATAAACAACGTTATAACTAAAAAATTGTGATTGTCCGAGGAAGAAAAATTTACTGACATTTCACCAATGTAAAGTAATTGTTTTGTTACAGTTGCGGTCGATAGTCATTAGAATACTAATGACAATGTAAATATTAAGATACAAATAAATAAATATTGGAATATCTAGCATTACTTTTAACTTGGAAGTGCTCGGTTCGTCGCCGGTAGTCGTGGGCTGAGCTACACATAACGTTGACTTCGTCTTGTTATGCAGCAGCAATTCAGGACATGGATCTTCCGCGACTGTGATCATCCAGCGACCTTCGTGCTTTATTTGGGTTATCACAACCGGTATCTGTGAAATTTCGTTATTTTGATTTTGAGTTGTAGCAAAAAAAACATGTGGATACTCAATCCACATGTTTTTTTTGCTGGCCCTCCAGCGCACGGTGTGGTATTTGATGCCAAAACCTGGCCAAAATTATTTAGTACATCTAACAGCTACAGACGTACATTATAGAGTGAAAAATAAAACGACAAAAACATAGTTTCATATCAAAGCATTTATTCCTCGCAACTACTATCTTCTAAAATATTAACATTTGTAAAATTACTTTCTGATAACAAATTTAGAACGTCAGATGTAAATGGCTTTTTTTTCTTATTTGTGTAGGATCGCATCCCTGTAATTAGGGGGTCCGAAGTTAAAAGAAGCCTATTGAGAACATCCATGTTGCAGGTCACACGCGAAAATTTTCTTGTGTAATTTAATCTGTATGACCTAATGTTTTTATTTCGGGCTTCTGCAGCTTCTTCGGATAATTGACCTATAGGAAGGATTACTTCTTTGATGACTTCGGCCCCGTGTCGAAGTACCTTATGCAAGGTTGGGAACATAGGGTAGAAACCATATAATTTCACATATAGCTCAGCTGTTTCTTGACTATATTTTTCAAATGCTTCTATGTTGATGGTTAACCCGGAACACAATGTGTCCAAAATAATCTTTAGCCTATAAATTAAAATTTTATCTACTCCTGTTATGGCCGCCGATATTTCATATTCTTCGAAGAATCGCCTGCTAGAGTTGCCATCATTTGTATTTCCAAAATTGGCTTTGGGGATGTCTACTAAAAGCCCGAGCTGGTTCTTGAAATTATCTTGAATTTCTTTTTTCCTATTTGCCACCACTTGTTTCTCTTCAGCAGTAAGGCGGACGTTCCATTTTTTACAGGCAGCTTATATGCTACATGTAAAATACTCTCGAAAAATCTTATGCGAGCATGTAGTAGGGACAGACCAAAGCTCAAATTTTCCTTTTTCTTAAAATTTCTTGCTCCATAAATTGAAGCTTTCCTTCAAATGTTGCCTCATTAGAACGTTGCATGATGGTATATAACTCATTTCGAGTCATAGACTTCAATCCAGAAAGTTCTGTAAACATAACAAAAAAAAAACTAAATAATAGCAATTTTTTTAATAAATTAGGTAGAAATAAAAAAAAATCGTTCAAAAAAATGGGGCGGTTTCGGGCGGCTGATTTATTTATAATTGTGTTGTGTACTAAATTCTTCATATTATGCAATAGTTTTCATAGCTTAGAAATGTTCAGAAGTATAACAAAACCCTTAGTAAGTATTTTAAAGTTGACATATATCAAATAGTTTATTACACCTAGGTTGTTAGCCATGTTGACTAAAATTGGGTGGATTTTTATGGAGAAAAAGTAGTGTTACATAAAGTACATACCTGGTTCAGAACAATTCATCACAAAAACAACCAGTAACTTATTGCATATGCACAAAACCACAAGAGTTTTAAAACACTAAAAATCAGAGCACATCGACAAATCACACTACACTGTACGAAGGGTAACTTCCGACTGAACACATGGCGCGCTGGGTTGCGCTAGCGCTTTGCGGCTTGTGGCCTTTGTTGCAAAAACTACCTGGCTTTTCGAAGAAAGTAAACAAAGGGGTGTGAACTGGTTTTAAAAAAAAACATTTTTGGCCAGGTTTTGGGATCTAATACCACACCGTGAGCGTTTGAATTTAAATTGAATTTGAACGTTTTGGTCAAACGGGGCTCAATAACTGGTTAGAAAAAATATCGGCTCGAATGAGGGAGCACCTCTGCCATTGAAGTATCTGTTGGTAGGGTTAGTGTTAGAGTGGAGTGCTTACGGATACGTTATCATCGCGGGAGAGTGCGAGCGCCCGGCGCAGGGGTGGATGGCCGAGGCGCAGGGGTGCCGCCCCCCTCGCGCTCCCCACCCTCACACACAGGTACAATCGCAGTTCGGTCGGGTCGCTGCCCCGCCATCGACCCACCACGTAGAACCGGCACAGCGGCTTCCCGGACATACTGACAAACAAAGATAAATATTCCACAATGAGCAACAACGCAATCTAGCCTGAGTATAGCTTGTTATGTAATGCTGGACAATTTTAGGAGCATCATCTGGCCTCAAAATAGGAAGAACTTGTTTTATGGGACCATGACTGATCTATATCAGTAAAATTAAAAGTAGTACCTATGTACTACTTTTAATTTTAATAAAACTCAGCAATATTAATGGTGTTAATTTAATAAAAATTTAAGATAGATCTTACCTTCCTTCAGCGGTTGGTTCGATTACTTTAAACGTGCTTGGTCGGAGAACTGTATCGTCATCTAACTCACTCGGAACTGCCATGGCCGACACCTAAGATACAAAACAATTAATTAACATAAATAAATAGATATAAAAAAAAATAACATAAATAAATTGGTCAAGAAGTAGTCGGACAACGCACAATATAATTCCGAAATGTCCAGTAAAATTATGCTCAGAAATTGAGATGAAATCTTACTCAGATTACGTCATTATATCTCATTTCGGACGAGATGATGAACCTGTGTGTGGTATTCATTTCACTTTCTGAGCATCAGCTCTCAGGTCCCTAACAATTTCAACACCATCTAGTTAGCAATATAATAAAATTGAGTATAGAGCTTAATAACCATTATATCAGTTTTCATCCGGTTGACGAGCATGTATGTCGAACTCATCCCAAGCACGTTGATATCCTCCTTTATCTCGTAGTACATCGAGAGTAGAGCCACCTGAAACAAAGTTACCTATATTATATAAACTGAGTTGACATCGCTATGCAGCATCGCTGATAAACCAAAGAGCACAAGTTTCAAAATATATTTAAATTACAATGTTTTCATAATCCACTCAAGTCCACGTTTCACACCTATACCTAAAACTTTTTTCCAGGTCCCAGCAGTAATCTTCACCGTCGAAGTTAGCTGACAATTCTTGGAACGAGTGGATGGAAGGTATAGAAAACCTTTTATCCAATAGTCCCTAGAACTGTCAAGCGTAAACTTTATAATGTTTTCTAACGCACTTTAAGTTCAATTACCCATAGTTCTTGTCTTCAGGTCGCAGGTCTCATCTTCACCGACGAAGTTAGCTGAAGATTCTTGGAATGGTTGGATGGAAGGTAATATAAAGATAACCTTTTACCCAGCCTTTCCTTGGAATCGCCAAGCTAAATCTGTGTCTTCATAACCAATGTGGCTTTGATAGGATCTTCCAGAGACTCATAACCACATTACTGCTATTAAATAAATTTGAATAGGTATTGACTTATGAAGTTGCATTTTTATTATAACGGTAACTTAAAATACATATTCTCTATTCTATAATCACATAATTAGCTGGCGTAGCGTTTAAATACGCTATTAGTCATAGCGTTATATAGTAATTGAAACAAGATGGCAACAGATTTTGAGAACCCCTTAGCTAATGTGTGTTTATAGGATAGACTTATTATATAAACAATTTGACAGCAAACAATGTTTTAAGGAGAAACTAATTTTAATGTGTAGCATACCTTATTGTTGCATTGTATTGCCAACTCAGCGGCGTGGTCAAGTGCGAGTCGTCCACGCGCGGGGACGCCATAGCGGCCTAGTTCAGCGCCCGTCAGCGCTAGTTGGCCACTTACAAACGTCTCACGACCCATCTCCACTGATATGAAAAATGGTTTCTAAAACAAGAAAACATGTATTAGTACATTGTACACCTAGGCGAGAAAGTGCCTAATACCTATCGAGTGTGTCATTTGAGTGCCTTAAAACACACGAGGTAGAAAAATAAAAATAAAATGAACAAACCCAAATTAAAATTTCGAAGAAATTCCCGAGCATGCCTTTATTACTTGAGTTCGTTTTTCAAAATATTGTCCGGAAATCGGAAGAGGAATAAATCATTTCGCAGACTTGGAGTTAAAACTTTTTGTCGTTTGACTTATAATGAAAATAACCATAGCTACCGGCTGATCAACGAAAAATGAAAAAAAAAAATAACACGTTACAATAGGATTTCCATACACTTTTCTCTCCCGCTAAACGCGTTAGAAATGAAATTCCATTGACTTTTCCGTCCCGCATTTTAGTAGGCCTAAAATAATGTACTTTTTAAGTTATATTTGGAAAAGAAATGGGAAAGTTTCTCAGTAGGTGTGATATAAAAAATATAAATTTAAAAAATTGCAAAACAAAAAAAAATATGTGTCTATAACTTATTTACTTAAACGATTCCAATGAGTCCAAACAAGGTATCTCTGCTGTAAGTTGTGTAACTTGCAGATAATAGATGATGCTGCAGCATCAGGTCAAGGTTTTATGACCTCTGATACTCATATATATATATATATATATACTCATATAATAGTATATTGAATGTTACCTTTAACACAGCCGAGGGAGGAGATATAGCGGTACCAGGCTCGAGTTTGCACAGAGGGGCAGCGTCATGGGCCCGCAGTGTTAGAGCTATGGGCGCCGCGTTGCACAGTAGAACTACTGGGCATAGTTGCACTTCTAGCGAGCAACCTCCACCAGCGCGGACTGCTTGGTACCTCACCTACGAAGAAATACATATCAAAACATGTTTGTCTCTGGTTTGTTATTCATCTATAGAACTGTGGTGACCTTTACTTTTTTAATGCTGAAATTAAGATTGTGAAGCTATCATTAATATCTTAGAGCAAGTGTACCCGTATTCTTTACACCAATCAACACTTTAATTGATGTGTTTGTATATAACGGGACGATACTGTGCCCCCCACAAACAAGCCTACTTTTGCGAATCGGCACTCCGCATGGCCAGATAATGAGGGGCCCTTGCGATAAGTCTCACCCTGAAACGAGTGAACATGAATCATCATGTACCCGTTATCTCAGGGCGTGACAGGCAAAAATAGATCTTATGATACAAGCAAATAATTACATTCTAAGATATTTATATTTTGAGTAGGAACATACGGTGACGTCACATCTTGGTTGTAGGTAGGCCGGCACCCATTTTCCCGTCCAGTGCTTCGAGACGATAGAATATGGCCAGAAGGAAACAGCACTTTGCCCAGCTCGCTCCAACCTAGAGCAGAATCTTACAATTACATAAAGACATAATGTGGCATGAGAGTATTGTCCTTGTCATTCTAAAGTAAATAAATAAAGATAGCAACATATTTCAACTTATGATCTATCATGTGATTACAATCTGATTGGTTTTCTGGGTATATTATTAAACAAGCGGTAAGTAAGGTACAACCTGACAAGGCATTAGCTTACCACAGCAAAGTCTCTGAAAACACTTCGTCGAGTGATACAACGGGGGCGCACTTTTCGAAAACAGACGTGTCTGTCACTCCGTAGTGAAGCGGGACTGCTTCATGCGTCACTGGACAATCCAAACCCCTATAAATTAATACATATTCTCAAACAGTTCAGTTAACACAAAGCCATGTCTCCACACTATTTAATTTAAGGAAAACTTACAACTACGTACATGTGCCTTTTAAGAGGTACATATTAGATAATATGGCCAATAATAAAGTATCATAAGTATGTAGATAGAGGTAGTGTTTATCATTGGCTTTCTTGTAGAGGCGATGGCGTGTTACCACAGAGCGGTGTGAACGCTGTCATACATCGCGCTATGTTTAAACGCAAACGCAAACGCGACGTCCAAGTTAGTGTCACATACAACATAGTGGTATGAACAGTTCATACCTGTATTGGAAGGTTAGGTTGTGTCGCGCCGAGGTCGTGCCAGGAGCTATTAGGTGAGTGCTAGTGCCGCGCCCCGGCATCACTTGTATCAGCGGCAACGATGTACTTATATCATCCTGGTTCACTTCTGTCGCTATTAACACCTGTCAAGGAACATTATATTATATCTAGTAATATTATAAATGCGAAAGATTGTATGTTTATCTTCTTGTTTGGGTCAAAATAATTTTTGTGTTTGTTCTGTTACTTGAAATATTTGAAAAATATTATTTTATTATTATTAATCGCGTCGCAACTGATTCAGATGAAACTGGTATAGGTGTATAGTGAATACCTTACCAATTTTATGAACTTTAGCTTACCGAGTACCTACTTTACTACTCAACCTTAGAAGATAGAATTGTTTTTATCTCGATTATTGACCTTAATATTTTTTTATTATATATTTGCATTAAATGTTTTGCTACAATAACTTCCATGAGTTCCAACAGATGGCAGTGTAAGTTAACTTCAACATCTTTTGATATCTAGATTCAACGTATTACAACTACTGAGATACACGTCATTGTGTTGAAGTTTATACATTTCAATCACTCAACGTTACAGATTCTCTTTTAAATAAATTGAATAACGATTTACATTCCTAAAGTTATGATTTACGGAACTGCTTTGGAACTCGGCGCCCGTTAAGATCTCAACTCTTTCCCGAACTTGGATCTTTTCACATGAATGTTTTTGTTGGGATATTACTTACATCAGTGTCTAAGGGCAGGTGCGAGTATAGCACATAGAGAGGCCACACAGAGGCGAGCACGCGCCCATCAGACCGCGCTCGCACTACTCGACACCACACGCACGCGAACGGGTATTCCCCTTCACTTGGCACTAAGTACACAAGTACACATATAACATTACACAGTATAATACAACTCTATTTAAATTTCAGAACTGTTTAATAACTTATGAATATCTTGTAACCTAATCCTCTAACTGCTGCTGGTGACAGAGGTCTTTGGGCAACTAATTAATGAGGCTCAAGAAATAAAAAGTAACTATTATAACTTATCTAAGGTAAAACAAAATAGTGCATACATTTGACCAACCACGGGACGTTTCCTTTCGGGCATTCCTTCAAAGGTATGTCTCCCGACCAGCCGGTTTCTTGCGATGTCAATTTTATTCTGAAAGATGAAACAATACTTGCAACCTGTTCTATACGGAACACTGTACAAAATGTTGACATGTGTCCAATCAAATATTTAGAAATTATGTTTAGATGTTTGTAGGTTTGTTTGTGACTTAACCACAATGTAACGGCTGAACGGATTTAGACAAAACTAACAATACATGTACTACACTACAGTACATGACTTTGCTCTGGAAAAGCATATAGGTTATTTATGTAGGTATAACGCGTGCGTTGCCGCAGGTAGAACATGATATATACATACTTGAGTGCCATTTCGCTGTCCGCGTTGCATATAACGCTGTTGCCGATAGTTTCGGCTGCCATCTCACCGGAACATATCGTGCGCCAAACGTTCCCTTCTGAGCGAATTCGAATCTATCACAATTGAATGTCAATTAATCATAAAACTCAATTTCAAAACTCTTTTATTAAACTAATTTCAGAGTATAAGAATATAGGTATAACACTAATATTTATCTATTAAACAGTTTTAGTCATGTCCTCTTACTCGCACGTTACTGAAAACAGTATTGTGCGAGTGAGAGGACTTAAATGCCGAAGTAATAGTCTAAGCACCTTGTAGTGTAGATTGACTCGCAGCATATTGGTAGGGCACACCCTTCCCGCTATATGTAGGGTCCTCCTTGCTCCGTGTTCTACAACTTTAGTATATAAGAATACTCCTCCACCAGGAGTCTGTTTACTGGTTAGCGACTCAGCGTCGGATAAGCGCACGCGATTGATGCCAGCCGTGAATGGTATACCTAGAAACGAATGTTACTTCTCAATTGACTGCAGCACTCATTTATAATGATGTCTCTCCTTAGGATATTTGATATTACAGAAGCGCAGGCATGCTGTTATGCGACACAAGATCTAAAATAACTGTAGACAGAAACAGAGCAACTTGAAAATCAAGATGTCATTGCACATGCTCTGTACTTGCGTAAACTTACTTACGCGTTTTAGTTATTTGGTTCTTAATATTGCAATTGACTGTTTTAGTCAGTTCTGTCAGCGGATCTCATTTATAATCACTTAGCACTGATTTACAAATACTATAGTTGTTTTTGTTAGTTCGTTTATTCTAGAATTTATTTTAAATGCAAATGTTCAGTTGAAGAGACTATTGAGTCCAGTTATGTAATTGATTGTCTAGTTTATACTTACTGCTAGACCAATACCAGTTAGCAGAGGGTCCGGCAATAGAGAATCGCAATTTCCTCGTAGCAGTCGGACTACGCCATCTAAACACAAAATCATTATTACATTCACATGGGCTAATAACACGCGTAAGCTTAATGTTATGTTATTTTTATTTATTTACTTCATGAAGGATAAGGCTTCGTCACAATGTGTATTAGTATAAAGAGTAACCTTAGAGTCAACAATACATTCTCGTATGTAGATAGACTTTTAGATTTTTTATAAAAACAGGGTTTAAGAATTGAATTTCATATGCAGTGTACCTACCTTGTATTAGTTTAGCTTTTCGTAGAAGATCTAGATATAAAGAAGCATCATACAAAAAAACGCTAGGACCAAGACAAGTTTCATGCCAATTCGTCTTGGACTTGAGTCAAGACAAGAGGAATTGGCACTTAAATTCAACTATGTGATGTAAAATTTAAATTGTTTTAGTATAGTTGAATCCTAGCAATGGGACCAAGAGACTGTTACTTGACTTGTGATTGTTAGTTATGACTGACCTGTAAGCGAGACTAGTGCCGGGGCCCAAAGGCACAACTTCATCGGTGCCTTCTTGTCCAACTCGCAAAGCGGACGCGCACTCGTTTTGTATCCACAGCGACACTCTGCCTTCCAGTGCCGCCGCCGTCACCTGAGCCAGCTCTCTCTTCGGCTTGAACACCTCAGCCGACTGCTCTTCGTCCTGGGGCAAATTCTGGATGTACTGCGGGAAGAGTTCAAATTTTATTGTCACAGAATAAAGTTCCATATTACCTTGTGTAAATAGAACGATTTAACTCTATTTCAGCACTATTCTAGGTTACAGTTACATCTTAGCGATAACTATGTTTGTGTACGACATTACGATATGAACTTATATGTCTTCCCGTGGAAAAAGTACCATTATCTATAATGATTGGTACTAGAGGTACGGGAACATTGCTATACCCTTGTTGTAGGAGCCAAATGGATAAATATAACCGTTTGGTGGCTTGCGCAAGGGAAGATATTAATTACTGAAAGCAAACCAGTCAAAAGATATACAAACATGCAATCTATTATTATGGCAAGAAGCTTGAATGTTTAAAACCATGAACGACGTACACTGCGTGATAATAATACCTGAGATACAGTGGTCTTCCAATCGAGAGCTAGTGAATGCAAGGTCCGCAGTCTCGGCACGTGCAAGGCGACGTGGACACGTGACAACGCTACTCGAGCGCGAGACACGCCGCCTACGGGCAAAGAACATCCTGCTTGCAAGCGGAACTCGTCTACCAGGTGCTCCATTGTACCAGTGGCGCAGTCGAGGATATCACTCCTACGGGATAACAAACACACAATCTGAAGAGCTAATTTAGAAGTGTACAGACATTATTACATAATATCAAAAGATTATAGTTTAATTCACGTTTACAGGAATTACCTTATATAAAACTGGCGCAGCCACAATGGATGACCAATACATAAAGTAATACAGAAAACACTCACGATACGTGTGTATGTAGTAACACCAAGGCTCCGGCTGAAGACGCCAAGTTAGCGTGCACGCTTGTGTCGCGCGCCGAGAGTGATATCACTCGGTGACTGCGCATAAGTGGCTTCGACACGTAGTAACCTTCCAGCGATGTCGCTTGGCTGTACACAAATTATTAAGTCAGATCGCTGTGTTTACTAATTTAACGACCACACATAGCGAATTATTTATTTTATTGAGGTCATGCAGGCCCGTCCGCTAATTGGGCATGACAATTATATATGAACTACGAGTAATAAGCGTGACTATGGTAGTTAAGCAGTTAATACTACTAGTAAATTGCTATTAAAAATAAAACACTTCAGCTCTCTTAGTTGTTATTAACAGATCAAAGAAGTTAAGCAACTTTGTGACCAGTGACCGTAGTGACGTTTCATCTGCGCGCTTCATTGCTTTGGAAGGCACGTCGGAGGACTTGACGAAGGCCTGTGGGCGGCGTATTAACACCGTCACCAGAGTTGGCAACTGACTCATACAAAATCGTACTAGTAGTATTGGAAGAAACATGTAAGTTTAAAAAATGTGAAAACTGAACTTTTAGGCGTGTTGAAAATATTGCAACTAAATCAAACAAAAATAAACCTAGCGAGTAAAATACATATTTATCGGAACCTCGTTTTACCACATGCAATCTGCTGAATGTTTTAAATTAAACACAAATACAAACTTTCAAATGTTTCCATAGCTGCATTACTAGGGAGAAAGAGGACGACTTTTTATTGTTGATATTTTCTCTCCTATTTGAAATGTGTTTAGAGAGAAAGGAACAACAGTAAAGAATATGCTTGTTTAGAGTGAATGAGTAGCCAGAGCGCAGGAGCCCTCCCCCATCCACCAGTATATTTGTTCAACTACCCCACAGCTCTGTTGGTATAAGCACTGCCTTCATTAGTTTAGGTTTAAATGTACCATCTATTGTGTGAATTGTTTACTAATATTTATTTATTTACTTACATTTGATGATGCAGCATATCTTGTTAATCTGCTGAACCTATGGTGCGATAAATTAATGATATGTACAGAACTCATGCCTTCATACTCATACCTAAGCCTAAACCTGACCAACCAATCGACCTGCGTCGCAAGGTTGTAGAACCTGGTTTCATCACGATGTTTCGTTTTTAGAGCATATTTAACAAAAATACGTTTCTCTTTCGCATTATCATCATTTCTCTCGTATTGAGAGCTACGGTACCACGTTCATAAAATGTCACCTACCGACGGGTTCTAAAACCGAAGGCACTCAAGCATCTAGGTTTGTGCCGTGAGAAAACATGAAGAGCTGATTGAAGTTGGCTGCAGTTCTGACGAGGTCTGTACTACACCGGACCTTGCACATATAGCATACCATCTCTGATGTCACTATACAGCACGTATGCTCACAGTGCGTTACAACTGTCCTTCTACTTGCCGCATTCGCACACATTTATTTGAAACTAAAAGTACGTAGGATCATTTTCTACTATAGCCATTAGCCATATCCAATCAGTATCTACGTTATTGAGTTTCATCACAAAGTAAGAATATCTGCGCTCTATTGTTTCCGAAACCATCTTGCAATTTTAAAAATCTATGGAGACTAGAGACACTAACAAGATCTATAATACCAATGAAAAGCTATAACTATTTATGATATTTAATATTGAATCACCATAATCATATCGGCGATGATTGGTAGGCTTAATAAGTCTTCTGATGTCCTTCGTCTTTTTCTTTATCTTCTTTGGAATTTGTCTTCATAATAAAGTCGCGTGATTAGTTTTGTTTAAGTAGTGTTATTTCTCTACACTTCGGCAATGATTGGTAGCAGTGTATAATAATGGGTTTTTTCGATGTTCTGCTTCTTCTTCTTCTTCTTCATTATCTTCTTTAGCATTTCTCTTCATTATGATGTCAAGTGTTTAGTTTTGTTTATGTAGCGTTATTTGTCTACACTTCGGCAATGTAGAAGTGTATGTTTATGGGTGTTCCGATTTTCTTCGTCTTCTTCTTTGTCTTCTTTGGCATTGTCTTTATTATGATGTCGCATGTATAGTTTGTATAAGTAGCGTTATTTATCTACTCTTCGGTAATGATTAGTTGAAGTGTAAGTTTATGGTTTTTCCGATGTTCTTCGTCTTCTTCGTTGTCTTCTTTGGCATTGTCTTCATTATGATGTCGTATGTATAGTTTGTTTAAGTAGCGTTATTTGTCTACACTTCGGTAATGATGGGTGGAAGTGTAAGTTTATGGTTCATCTGATATTCTTCGTCTTCTTCTTTATCTTCTTTAGGATTTGTGTTAATTAAAATGTCAAGTGAATAGTTTGTAACACTGTTTGAATAATGCAGTTATGTTTCAATAGTGTTATAGTCACACTTTATAGGTTACAATTTCGCACAGATTACACAATAAAATGAAGTAACACGAGAAATGGAATTATAATAAAAAAGTTATGTCACTTAATTCGAAAATAATTCTAAGTTAGAAGCTATTTTTAGACGGCCAACGGTGTATTGCTTTTTACAGCAAATAAAACAAGGATTAATCTAACAAATTATTCGGCTTTCCTATATCTCTTATTACTAGGCCTCTTTATAACAAGGACCAGTGATGATCAGCAAACAGATATCAGGGAAATCTCGGGTCAGTGCGGCACAAACCAGCCTCAACAAATGTCAGGAAAGGTGTTGGCAACACCGCTAATCTAAGAGCGCGTCAGAAAACCACTAGATATATACATTAGCAGTAATTACAAGGAGTGATTAAATACTTCGTAAAACAAACTTTGACATGGAGATAACGCAGGCAGTCTTTTCGATGGAATTACTAGCCTTCTATAGCAGATGGAACATAACAAATGCCGGACACGGCTTTGCCATACAAAAAGGACTTAGAAGCTTCTGAGACTATTGCCTTTCTTGCACTTCTTGCCACGCGCCTTCAACCTTTTAGGTTATACGACATGCCGATTAAATTCACCTTAATTCCTTCTTTCTGTGTTTGTCTTCACCGATTGCGAGTACTAGTAATGCGCACATAAATTTTTCGACAGAAAATCCATTGGTGCACTAGTGGCGGCTCTCAGCCGAACACTATGACGTCACTTATATTAGTCAACGTCCTGTAGTTTGCTTCACATTAAAGGTGATTCAGGCTAAAAATCACGTCCCATCCGTTAAATTAAGGCGTAGCAATTACTTTACAAGACATATTTTGTCGTCTCTTGTCAAAGTATCCCAAAAAATTGGTCATTTGGTGAATTTTGATCGTCGCCGGCATGGCAGAATTTGGCAGCGCATTTAGACTGTTGATGTCAACACGCGAGAGAATGTTAGTTATTTTTCACATCACCCGGGACTTTACCGGTTATGGGAACTGATCGAACACTGCCTTTAAAATGCGATGGCGAAGTTTTAGGTTGCACCTTTAGTTTTAGGTGTGCTCATGGCAAAATAAAACGGAATTCATCGACGGCCGTTTAAAATCAACTTGAGCTAACATTTCTGTCCCTGTTGTAGGTTAGATCCTCATCCAGGACAATCATTTGTATGATAAACATTATTGTACATATTATATTGTTGTTTAAATACCAATTTTTGTTATTAATACTATAATAAAATCACATGGACCATTTTGAATTGTATTACGTGCTCAGTAAATGCCGGCTCCTTCTGTTAAAAAGAATCCGGTAAGAAAATCGTACATAATGCTTTTTAGTATTATCCTTGCTAATTTTGTTACGAATGTCGACTTAAGTTGGAGCAGTTTCATCCCAAGCTGTTTTGTCTTCTAAGTGTTCAGATAATTTATAAATTGAGATATTTTTATGAGGCTTTATGAGACAGTTTTGTTTAAATCGCTTGGGACCTTGTTATCCTATAAATGATTTACATCAGGTATTTTAGTGCAATAATGACAGTTAATGGTCTTTTACAATAATCAGCTTGTATGCCTTATCATTGTCATTATTCTTCACATAATATATAATATAAGTCATAATATATTATTATATAAAATAAAATCTGCAATTTTGAGAAGAATTAAAGGATTTTGTAGAAGCGACTGGAAAATTAGTAAAAAAAATGAAATGCCTTTTTTACATCTTGCTTAATGCTAGTACTCGTATTGTTAATATCTAAGTTGAATAAATCTCAAGGCTTTTTCACTTTTTCAGCCTCAACGTTAATTATTTTTCAAGTTGCTTCAATTTCATCTGGGCTATTTTTAATTTTTGAACACAAAACAAAAAGTTTTATCTAAAACTTAAATAAAACTGCATCCTTTTATTGGAAATCAGCTGTATTATTATGCCCACTTTCAAATTTACATAAATAATTAATAACACTAACATATTTCTTGGAAAATGTCTTCCGTATTTCTTTTTCAAATACATATATCAATTTTATGGGATTATAACAAGGAACTGCTCCAACTCTATGCAGACTATCTCGATATGTCTTTCTGCAGAGTGGGCGATTATGTTTTTACGTTCTTTAAATGTAATAAGTTGGTTTATTGATATTGATGGTTGAATGATCCGCCTCTTTTATAGAATGTACTCTGCAGAAGGACTTAACAACTTGGTTATTTTTCTAATATGTTGACATGTTAAACTTTATTTTACAGTTTTTTCGATTTTTATTAGATTGACTTTTATTATATAAATTTACAGAATAATAAATGGGTATACACAATTTCCCATCTGGCCCAGAGTATAAGCATTGCCATTCGACATGGTTACAATATTATTGTATTCTGTACATTTCTGTTTTCAAAATATATTTAGTTATTTCAATATTATAAGGCGTTGTTTACAACCTAACCTAACCTAGGTATAATTCAACATTTTGTTCTTGTTTTTTTTTTCTTTGTATTTTCTTTTTTTATCTATTTATTTTTTCTCTTTTTTATTCCTTTTTTTCTCTTTTTTTATTCTTTTTTTTTTTTTTTTTCTTTTTTAGTTTTTTTTTTCTTTTTGTTTTTTTTTTCTTTTTGAATTTTTTTCTTTTTTTTAATATTTTTTCTTTTTTTATATACTCTTTTTTTATATATTACATTATTGTACTTCAATATTAAGTCATATTTTTATACAAATTTATCATGTAACTTTTACTGACTTTACAATTTTGCTAATCAAATACCAATCAAATACTATACAACAAGAATATGTAGATGGGCAAGGGATACATTACGTCAATGAGTACATCTTCTTTGAAGCTTTGAAACCGTCTGTTTTCAAAGCTTGCTAACTGACCCAATGACTAGGACTAGGATATCGGTCCCCGAATCGATAATGCATGGAAGAGCTACTGGTTGGTCCATGAAAGCGTACATAAAAGAGACCTTCCTCTGACACTTAAGCGCAAACTCAATGGCATGTATATCTTGCCCATCCTAACCTACGGTCCGACCTGGTTTGTCAGAGAGCAATGGAGCGCAGCATTTCCGGATTCAAGCGCACCGACCGAGTAC
This sequence comes from Lampropteryx suffumata, assembly GCA_948098915.1. Taxonomy (NCBI): domain Eukaryota; kingdom Metazoa; phylum Arthropoda; class Insecta; order Lepidoptera; family Geometridae; genus Lampropteryx; species Lampropteryx suffumata. The sequence goes on from OX402544.1 coordinate 25,737,419, forward strand.
GAAACAGATACAGATACAGTACAGAACAGATGTGCTCTATTATTGGAAACGGCCAGGCTTAAGTAGGACTGGGGTCACGTGAGTCGCATGGAGTTAGACAGATGGGCCAACATGGTAATACCCTGGCAGCCTGACGGACAGTGGCGTCATGGTCAGCCGAAAAAGCGTTGGAGGGACGATCGTAACCACTTTGAGAGCGTATAGTGGGGGATCTCGAAGGTCTATCCTTCTAGATAGTTGGAAGGATTTGGGTGAAACCTTTGCCTAGTAGTGAGACAACATAGGATAATTTAAAAAAAAACTAATTATAAACTAAAATAAACACATGCGATTGCGGCTGGTAAGAGCAGGACAGTTACAACGAGCTATGAGTATGAGCGTTGTATAACGACATGTTCACATATGGTATGCTATAACTCATAGTGCGCAAAGTCCGATGTACGTTGAACCCCGTCAATGCAGCCAACTTGAACCACTCCCCAAACTTTCCACGGCTCAAACGTAGATGGTTGAGCGAATCGGTTCGGCGAACACGCGACAGTAAGCAACATTATGTTATGGTGCTGCTCCAAAAGATGGAAATTTTGGTAACACGAAAGAAATGCGTATTTTTGAAAACATGAAATTACCTCTGTCCTTATTCAAAAGTCGTCGGCGTAACTTTCATTCACCACATTCACCCGTCCACTGAGCACCAACAATCTTATCACACTGACATCTATCATATACTTCATAACCATACATGCATAAAACATGTTTTAATAAAGAAACGCATCTAATATGGCGGTATAAGTCATGCATAATATTTAAGTATTGTGCGAGCGCGAGAACGAGACTAAATCCTTTTTAGATTCGTTTAATTATTGAAACAGGTTATACAATTTTGACTGGTCTGTAGTCTGTTCGGCGCTGTAGATTGAGGGTTCGATTCCCTCCCAGGACACACATTTGTGTGGCGAACATAGATGTTTGTTCTGTGTCTGGGTGTTATAAAGTATTTTATGTATGTATTTAAAAATATATAAGTATTCTATCAGCCATCTGGTCACCATAATATAAGCTATACTTAGTTTGGGGCTAGATGGTGTTGTGCGCGTTGTCCATTAATATTATTATTATTATTAATCAATCATACAAGGAGCAGAGAGCCTATGGTTTAAACAAATATGACTATGAGAAGAAAAGCTTCCCATGTCAGTGTAAAACTGTTCACACATACACACTTGCATACAACATGTTTCATTACATGATATAACATGAGAGTATGGCACTTACCTGTACTTGACCGCGTTGAGTTCTCGTAGAACATAACGCCTGCTATAATGAGTTTTTACCTGATTTATTGTATCTGATCTGCTGATTGCTCGTTAGATATACTAAAACAGCATAACACTAATCAGATATGTGAACGAGTGAAAACCTGTTTTAATGTGATTTTACTGGGATTATTACGAAACGCTCCTGGCACAGCTAACTCAGTCGCTCTTAACAGATCAACGATGTTGAGCAACCTTCGGCGAAGTCTGTCCTTGGATGGGTGACCGCAGTGGCATAATAATCAATAGACCTTATCTCTATTATCACTACGTTGTAATAATGAAGTACTTACATAAACCCGGTGGTTTCATCTCGTGGTGTTAAATAGGCGGGAATCGAACCCAATTAGCTTGATAAATAATCCGTCATGTTTAAGACTCGGAAACAGGCCTTTATAGATGTTATATTAAATATTTTCATATGGCAAAAGGGCGGGAATCGTACCCACGACGTGTCCGTTGACAAATGATGTAGGGGACGCGTTTATTTGACTGAGTAGATTCAAATCAAAATCTTCGTGATGCTTCGTGGTGGGAATCGAACCCAATACGTTCAAGTAATGTTATATCACGTCACGTCATGATAGTTAGATGGGGAATCGAACCCATCACTCTTCACGTTCATAATTGCTGGGTGGGAAACCAGCCCCTTCAAGTTGCAACATGATATAGATCTCGTCACGATTTAATAGTGGTCAGCGAAAGTGGAGGGGTGCTTTGCGCAAGTGTACATTCACGCATATAATTATTAAGAGCTGTGCTAGTGGAGAGGGGATTTGGTAGCGGGCGGTGAAATTCTAACAAACCACATTTAAATGTGAATTTCATGTAATTAAAATGTATTAATGATAAAATTAATAAATTTCGGTTTAAGTATTTTTTAAGTGTATGTCTGTATACATAATGTTTAAGTAGGTATTTTTTATTTATGTTTATGTATATTTTTGTAGGTTTATATTTAGAGAACACAAAATTTGTTTAATGTACGCCGTACCGTCTATTCTAATTAATACATTTCTTTCCATACAAAGGTTGCCAGGAAGAGATCGCTCTCAAGCGATATGGCCGCCCATTGTACCACTTAAATATTCTTACCATGTTTAAATTGTTATTTTGTATTTTTATTTTTAAGGTGTACAATAAAGTTATATTCTATTCTATTCTATTAAAATAAGTATTTCAAAATCTAAATTACCAATTATCATTTGACTATTTTTTAATCAAACTCGTCGTTAACCAATTTTGCAGATGGCCTTGTTTACACTTTTTTTCGACATCTTTTTCACTACGAAACGATAAGGTAGTTATCGAACGATATTTAGTTATATTCGCGAGTGTACCGAGACGACTTGCGGCGAGGGAACGAAGCGAGACGAGGGGAAAGACAACTGAGCGACCAACTTCTGCTTTAAGGTCAGCACTATTAAACCGTGCCGCGACCTGTTGTGTAGAATTCGAACCAATAGCCTTCATGTCATGTAAATTTATCAATGACATTGGCCCTAATTAAGTTATTTCACTAGGCTAACTAAAATTTCATAAAATACGAACGATCTAATTTTGTTTGCACAAAAGTCTGAATTGATATAGCTAACAACTAATTAATATAGCTAAGAGCGACTCCGCTTGGGAAATCTAAAAACTTATACGGAAGAGGGTGTCCGGTCCTTAGCCTTAGGTAAGCCAATCTTCTTTCCTTAATGTTGTAATAAATAAAACCTTTGTGGCGCAGTGGGCTAAGGTCTGGCTGAGACGCAGAAGGTTGCGGGTTCGATTCCCGCCACGGGACAAATATTTGTATGATCTGCAAGTATTTGTCTCGGGTCTGGGTGTTTCTATGTATAATATGTATTTATTTATAAAAAAAAAGGATTTAAGTAGTATATCAGTCATGTGGTACCCATAACACAAGCTCTGCTTACTTTGGGGCCAGATGATGATGTGTTAAAATGTCCGGAATTAAAAAAAAAAAAAAAAAAAAGCGACCCTCAATATCAATAAAATTACATAAGACTATTTTGTAGTTCGATTTCTAACATGCTAGTGAATCTAAAGCTCCGATTCCTTCAAACCCTATTTCAAGATGAATCCGGCAAGTTCATGTTTGTTGATTAAAAAAAAAGAAAGAAAATACCTAAACAATTCAAAAAGAAACAAAATGTTAACGTACTTAAAACTGTAATTTAAAACTCTAGTTTGGACTTTGGTGTAAGCAGAATAAGGTCGCCTGTATTTTAGCAAATATTAGCTAGCCTGGCGAAACAACATAACCAACATCATGACATAACACTGTCATTAACGAAGCAAGCTTAATGTATACTATACCTGGTGATACGCGGCCGGTCGTTGTGCAAGTGTAAAAGTAGTCCAGCGAAGCGCGAAGAGAAGCGCAGGCGTGGATCCACACGTGGAGAGAAGCACGAATCAACGCGAACAACGCCCGATAGCTGTTCCACAGTGACGCCGCTCGTACTCTTCACGAAGAACGGCTCTGTTGGTACCTCGTTCATCTAAGAATTATCATATAATTATGTAAAAGGACATGTATTCCTTTCCAATTATTGAATTTGCCGCGTTCCGCTCTGTCGGTAATGATATCTTCATAAATACGAGTTTGAAGATAAAACAGAGTCACATTCAAGATGGCGGAAGTGTGAAGAATTTTACGAGATGGCGCCGCAATGAAAGATATTTTGGAAACCTAATAATTACGTTTTAAAAACTAAAAAGAAACCGACTTCATTGAATGAAATTTGAGCCTATAATACATTTTTAGTGGAAAGTAGATGTATTTTGTATATATATATAATATGGGTAGGCCAAATAAACGCACCGCTCCAATGAGACAGCGAGGTATCGAAGTACATGAAAACATCATCGATGTATAGATTTTTATTTTTTAGATTTTCGTTGATTTTTCAGCTCGACCGATTTTGATAAAATTTATATGGGACCACCTGTGAAGTATACCCTTTCAAACAAAAAGATTTTTCCAAATCGGTTCTGCCATTTTCGAGTAATCAGTGAACATATAGGGTCTTTCATTAAGCGTGTCCTGTCTTTAAATTTAAATAAAACAAAGTGTGTGTGATATATTATCGAAATTATTTATTTATTTGAAAGATGTAGTGATGCCATTATGTGTGGAATATGACATCATTCAAATGTCCGCCACGGCTTCTCTGGGTGGAGCGCATGCGAGATATCCAATTTTCCATGACTTTTGCGCATAAATCAGGCTGGATTTGACTTATGGCATAGGTTATGTTGGCTTTGAGGGCCGCTGTGATTTGTGGTTTATTCACATAGACCTGCGACTTAAGAAAACCCCACAAGAAAAAGTCTAGCGGGGTTAAGTCACAAGATCTCGGTGGCCAGTCTACATCAGCTCCACGTGAGATGACCATGCCCTCAAATCTCTCATGCAGAATATTCAATGTGGCATGAGCTGTGTGGCACGTAGCGCCGTCTTGTTGAAACCACATGTCGTTGGTGTTCAGATGATCCAGTTCATGCCAAAAAAAGTTGGTAATCATCGACCTATAGCGCTCGCCGTTGACAGTGATGGCCTGGCCAATGTTGTTCTCAAAGAAATATGGCCCGATGACGCCGCCAGCCCAAAACCCACACCAAACTGTAACTTTTTCGGGATGCATTGGACGCTCTTGGATCTCATGTGGATTGGTATCGTCCCAAATTCGACAATTTTGTTTGTTTACGTACATTCATCCATTCATCCAGAAAAGGGCCTCATCGCTGAAGATAATTTTTCTGTGAAAATTACGGTCAGTTGCTAACTGCTCCAGTGCCCATTCAGCGAACACACGTCGTTGTCTATGGTCGTTTACCTTCAATTCCTGGGTGAGTTGAATTTTATACGGGTGCAGGCCCAAGTCACGACGCAAAATTCGCCAAGTTGTGGTCTGTGAAGGGCCGAGTTCTTGTGAGCGACGCGAAATCGACTGCCTCGGGTTCTCCTGCACACTCTTACGGACAGCGGCGATGTTTTCGGCAGACCTTGCGTTTCGTTGACGTACGGGTGTTGGTCGATCATTTACCGAACCTGTGGACTCAAATTTATCCACCACACGACGAATAGTCCTCTCGGTAGGACGATTATGGCGACCGTAAAATGGGCGAAGCGCGCGGTGCGTTGCCCGAACAGAACACTCATTTTGATAAAACAATTTTATCATTTGCACGTGTTGTTGAATGCTTTAGCTATCCATGATGATTTGGCAAAACAGAATGAATAAATTACAACCAATTTGACAGATGTAGCTTCAACAAGATGGCCGCTACCAACTGTCAAAGTTCGGACGTGCCTATTGGAAGACCCTTTACATATAAAAAATAAAGGAATAAAACTAAAGAATTGGCATAATTAACTTAAATGTCGTTTCTTTGTTTTTACAGGTAGGAATGTGTGAAAAGTGTTACCTACTTAAAAGTGTACCTACCTACTTAATTTGTTTGTAAAATGTAATTTAAATGTGAATTGTAAAATAAAACTTTGTTTTTACAGAGCAACACTTAATTTGTCAAGAAAGTTAATAACCATTATATATATTTAACTAGTTGTCCCGTTCGCGACATTGTCCGCGCGTTTTAACAAGAATATATCACATTAAAACATTTTGCTTGACCATGCTAAACTCACCACCTTCCATTTCTTTTTTTTAATAGCTATTCTGGTATTCGGGGCGGAAACAAATCCAACAAATCAAAAATCACGATTATCAGTTCAGCCGTTCTTGAGTTATAAATAGTGTAACTAACACGACTTTGTTTTATATTATACTATATATAAAGTGTAATGAAAGTTTCGTACCAGTGGGTCGGATCTCGGTTGGAACCGAGTGGCGTCGAACTGGTATGGCGCGTTCCTTTCGTCAGGTTCACACGCGCGGTAACGCCACATCACAGCGAACACCGCATCTGTTAACATTCACAATAATTAAAAAAACATCAACATATAACAAAAATAACAAATCTGATAGATACATTTGAACCAAGGGTCACAAAAGTTTTGAAAGTGAAAAACCTTGAGAAAGCAAACATCAGTGAACGCAAATACACATAGAACATTATCTCAAGCTAGCAAAGATTTTTGGAACTCACTCTTTGAGCGAAACGTAGCCACAGAATAAGTGAGTCGTCTGGTTTCAAAACCACCAATCTGACTTTTTCAAATATGTTGGGAAATAAAAAAAAAATTTCTTTGCATTATCTTTGCCATTACAAAACTAATTCAAATACTATCTGAGATAAGTCTCAGAACTAGTAAAAGCCCTATTTTATCATTATTAATTCTACAAGAGTCACAAATTCTGTTTGAATTTTACAGATTGCCAACTTTGAAACCAAATTTTACAGAATGCCGCTTTTGTAACTAAATACGGCGCAGATAACCGTTTTTAATCCCAAACACCTGCTCCTAGAATAAGGGTTATCACAAATTATACTTAAGTACCTATACTAATTAATTGCCTATAGGTATGTACCCATTCTTACGATTCATTATATTAATATGTACTTACTAAAGGATTGAAAAAAAAGTCCTTAAATAAGAAACATATTGCTTATTGCATAAATAATATTTATATTAGATTAAATATCTCCAACGTAATAAAATCTGTTCATGATCTATGTTATGTAAAATTGAAAAAAAAAAAAAAAAAAATATGGGGACTTTATCTTGTTTCTTATTTTTTTTCACACAGCTTACTAGTGGTTTGTTTTATTCCTTGAAACCCTGATCTTCGCTTCACCGGTTCAATGGAATAGTATTTTAATGTCATTGAATCTTATCTTGTTCGTTTATGTGTCGATTCTTTCTTTCTTTCAACCACCACAGCAACAAGTGACACCCCTACGGTCATAAGTACTTTATTTTCTTAGCTGGTTCTAGTTCAAATTTCGGTGTCTTTGTTGCGTTTCCGTGAAAAGCTGTGGTCACAGGGCTTGGGTGATCTTCCATGATACTTTTTTTATTGGTTGTGTATTAGTTTTAGTGACAAAAACCCTTATAATGCAATAAAAAACACAGCACACCATTAGCACAGAATGTTCCGTTAGCCATGCATGATGCTAAATAAATCTCGCTTCTGATTGGTCGGCGGCTGAAGATAGCCAGGTTTGAATTTGAGGTCTTACAGATCGCCGGATTAGATTCCAACCTATGATTTCATTCAGCATTTTCAATGACAGGTTGACGCATTTGATACTTAAAGTCAAACTGAGATGGTTTTATGCAAAATTATCTTTATTGACATATCAATAACTCATTTTGGACAAACAGCACAGATTGCCGCATTTGAAACTAGACGACTCAAGTATCGAGTAGGCTGCGTTGCATAAACGAATCTTAAATGGCGGGTTCACGAGTAGTCATGTCTTACTCGCACAATATTGCTATAAGTATTGTAAGAGTGAGAGGACACGACTAAAGCCGACATCTTAGATTAGTTTCTTTATAACTCCAGCACAGTTTTATAACTGAGTTTAATCAATAAGAACCCAATTTTTTTACTATGCATTGCAGTGCCGCCGTTAAAGCACAGATGGCGCTATGTTCAACATATAATTGTAGGTACAACGTTATGGTTTTTACATACCTTATCAGAGCAACAAGACCTATTTTATTTGCGTCCACTGCCAACGCAAGATAATTTCAGACATAATGTGTGTTTGTTACCTGGCGGCGTCACATAAAGCTGTGTCTCTACAGGCTCGCTGACGGGGATAGCGAAGTGCGAGTGTGACTCCCATCGACTCAATAAAGGGTTGTAAACCTCGAGTACACACTGCGTCTCTGTATCCTGCACCAAATATAAAAAATACATAAATAAACATTTGATACAGTTCAGATAGCACAATTTAACCCCAAACTAAGCATAGTTTGTAGTATGATATAATACCTATATACCTATATACGTAACTATAATACTTTATAACACCCAGATGCAGACAGAAACATTTATGTTAATTACACAAATGTTTGGTAAGAAAAACACAGCGCACGATGGTGCAACCTGTCTCAATAAAAAATAGAAACCAAAATGACGGTGTATAATATGGTTAACTGTGTGTAATTTGGTCAAACTTAAAAAATTGGATAGCTTTTATCTCGATTTTTGACCTGAATATTTTTTATTTCCTGCAATAAGTTCCAAGATGGCGCCGTGTTTTGATTTCTTGATGCTACAATCTACTCGTAATTCACGTCATATGTGTATTCAAAAGTTCAGTATAAAATTGGTTTAACATTTATGAACTACAGAGCCACAGCAACGCATGGACGGGTCAGCTAGTATAATATAATAAAAAAATAACATAAAATATTTAACAATGGTAAAACTATATAACAATGGTCACACAAGCTATGCTATAGTTTGGGGCTAGTTGGTGTTGTGTGCAATGTCCTCCAATATCGATTTATTATTTATTTCTTGACATTATTTATATTACATTCAATCCGAATGTGTTTGGTTACCTGATTGGGCAAAGGAAAGGCGACGAGCCTAGTGATAGCGCGCGGGTGCGGGTATCGCCACGACACTGCGTTGTTGTACAGAGTCACTTGGTACGCCATGGGCAACTGATCATCAGACACGATCTTGAACGCACCGCTCCTGTGACGACGACCAACTATTATAGCTCCTTTGTTCAGATTATATAAAAGGTATTAAATAAAGAAAAATATATCATCATCTCTCTGTACTTATCCCAAGCTAATTGAAATCGGCACATTTCCATACCACGCTAACCTATTGCATTTTAACTTATGTATACACTACTTTAAAACTTTCTCTAATATACTTATTCCTTATCAAAAAAGAAAAATATGATCTATATATTAATACGTGAAGCCAAAACTTTGTACCCCTTTTTACAAAAATTGCGTCGACGGAGGAGTATAAAGTTCGCACACTTATCGTTTATATAGAGAAGGAGAATGTTAATTTTTTTTTAATTATGCATAACAAAAACGTTAATTATTTATTAATTATGGTCCAGTGATGATGAATTTCGACCAGTTGCCAGTCGACCATTAGTTTTATAAATTACTAGCTTATTTTCTTTAATACACATTGTTGTAATGCTGAGAATGGGCAATCTAGAATGAGTTGATGTTGACTTCCTCTCTAGACTGTAGGTTAAGCCTGTATAGAGGGAGCCTAAGTACAAAACATATTACATATTGTGCGAGTGATCATAATAGTTTAAGATATGATTTCGATTTAGGTTCAAGTACTTACAAATGAACATGCATTTCTATATTTGAACTAAGATGAAAGTAGATACTGATTTTTGAAAGGGAATATTGTAGTATTACATTTGAGACTAAATCATAAGTAACTAATATCAATTTAAATGCTCGCTATATATAGTGATCGAACACATAATTCACAGCTCGCAAGATCTCCGTTAGCTAATCAGGATGTCTTTTGAATAACAAGCGCGACGTATCCGTGCGTCTATGTTAAGTGAGAGCTATATAAGTGATTATGATATAATACTTAGAAATTATCGGCGTGCCTAACATCTACATGTATTAATTATAATATATCGAAATGTAATCTAACTAATATATAAACTTCAAATTATTTTAACAAAATGTCCGACTCAATGAACTACAACATGCACATAACTGACCGCAAATCGTCCTTATAGAAGTGGTCGTCAGAGGGCTCAGATGTCTCCGTCGAGGGACGCTCGAAGGCGAATATCGAGGAGCTAGCAGGGTTAAGGCTTTCTTCACTCTCATTGCATTTTTGAGGCTCCTGCAAAATATGTGACGGATGACTTGATGACTTGATTTAATGACTCACACCAGAGTCGGAGGGAGTCGTCACGTGAATATGAATGCATCTATTATTATAAATTATTGAACTAATTACAGAAATGTATTTAGTTCATAATATACAAGTGAAATAGTTGAGCTATCTAAGGACTGCTTAAAACGATCTATAGATAGTTCAACTGATCCAGAACACTGCTAAAAGGCAGCGTCCCCAAGACAATGGCAACATTGAGCAAACACGCCGGGTCATATAGGAGCCAGCTCTTGAGTCACGCGTTGTGTCTACAAGATGGGCACGATGGGCGATGGTATTATTGAACAACATTGCATTATCGTTTGCATCTGTAGTTGAGGAGCCATTCAGTATTTAATTCAAGTTTTTGTCTTGTTTTAAATAGAGATAAGGTTACCTGAGTGTTGAGCGATCGCAGTGCGTCTCTCAAGCGAGCCAGTGCGTCTATGTCGGGAGGGCGCAAGTCTACGCATACGCGGTCCGTTTCCACGCAAGCGCAGAGCACCGGCTCGCGCGCTGACCTTCCCCCCTCCATACGTCTCCACGCCTCCCACCTCGCTTCCAACTCCAAACTGACAAACATAATTCAAATCACTTTTGAAACTATCAGGATTAAGTGATTCAGGATCAGTGATCATGGCGCATGCAACTGGGCCGAAATATCGAGAAGAAAAACTCACATTTATACTATATTTTTTTTTTACTATTTACTAGCCAACATTTTTAAATCTACTTTATACTTGAAAGAAAACAGATAATATGAAAGAGAAACGACTAAAACTACATATTAGAGGGCGACCATATCTTACCTACTGATATATATAACAAGCATATTAAAGTAATACGAAAAGACTAGCTCGAAAATTGTCTATTAGTAAAGGTATTTGTAATTCATTTATGTAACTAACATTTATACTTACTATATTTTTTTTATTATTTAGGTAAAAATAATATCGTTAATGGTTTTCGATTAATTGTGAGTATGTTAATTGGTTTACCCGAGCATCAGAGGCTGCAGTAAGACATGCCTCGCGTCGCCAGGCGGGCCCGTACTGATTACGGCAGCCGTTATCAGCGCGCGGGCGCATATTCTCTCGGCGCGCGGTCCGGCCCCCACCTAGGATAAATAAACGAATATAGATGGACCATGCACACAAACACAACCATCTAGCCCCTAACTGCCCGAATTAGATTACTGATACAATATTTACAAAATAAATAATGCCGGACATTTCACACAGCAGGCCCCAAAGTGAACAGAACTTGTGTTATGGGTACCATATCACTGATTTACTACTTATATACAATTTTGTTAAATACATATATCTAATACCTAGAAACATCCAGACCCGAGACAAATACTTGCAGATCATGCAAACATTAGTCTCGCGGCGGGAATTGGCTGGTAACCTTCTGTGACTCAGCCCACTTCGCCGTTCTTTGTTTTACTACTGTTACGTTTTAAAATTTTCAAAATGTATCATCTTATGTTTGTAATAAGCTCAAAGGGATTCCTTTGCAATTCGTTAGGTACCCCGCGTACAAAACTGTGAGCAGCAGCTAATTGTCTTAAAATAATAATTCTCCATCATCGTATACTAACCTGTAGCGTCATAGAGTCCCAACCAACGGCACCTTCAGAACCACACAAGCTGACTTGGCCCGCTGCAACCGTCACCTTTTCAATAGACTGCAGAACTGTTGGAGATAGGACCTCTTGTATTTCTTCAAATCCGATAAACTAGCTTAGACGCAAAATGGTACTTGTACTAGACATCTACTGCAGACAAGACACAACTTAAACTGAATATAAGTTGCTAAATTTATTATCATTTTAAATAGGTACTTAAACATTGTATGTACGAGTATTATACGCGCTCTGTAACGCATTCTTGAACTTTGATATCTTTTTGCGTGCATTAATCAAGTATCGGAGTTTATAATACGTTCAAGAGCGCGATTTTGCGATGCTTTTTGTTATAACAAAGGTAGGTTTTACGACATCTGTATAAAGATCCCCTCTTTATACAGCAGTCGTAAAACCAACACGTAGTAGCATTTCATACACATTTTTCAATAGGCTTCAATCAATAGGTACAAGATGAGTTTACTTGCCTAGCGAGACTAAGAGATCTGATCTGGATACCTGGGTATTACAAATTTGAAGCTTGGATTAAAGTTTCGATAGTCTAACTAGACAACTTGATAGACTTGCCTTATCTTTACCAGGGAGATACAATTAAAAATACATCTCATAATTTCCACCAGGCGTGCTACGATATAGGAATGGGAAGTTCGCGAAAACAGTTTTAACAATCCGCTCCGAAAAAGCTAAGTAAAAGAGTCAAGAATTTGTACCTTTCGACACATTACACACTGTAGATTGATAGCTCACCGTCTGAATGCAACTTTATTCGATGCAGAAGTATCAGGATGAACCGATGATTCTCGCAACACGCCCGAACACGCCCGAGAACAAACCAGTCTTAGAACTCGATAATAGGGTAATGAATACGATAACATTATCCGTATAACCGAATTTAAAGACGGACTTATTTTTCTTGGACGTTCAGTAAGTGCCATTGGTTCTCGATGGCACTGAAATGGACTTTTGGACAAATCAACCAGAATGCTAAGCGGAATTAGCCAACATTTTTAAATCTACTTTATACTTGAAAGAAAGCAGATACTATGAAAGAGAAACGACTAAAACTACATGTAAGAGGGCGACCATATCTTACCTACTGATATATATAACAAGCATACTAAATTAATACGAAAGGACTAGCTCGAAAATTGTCTATTAGTATAAGGTATTTATACCTGAAGAGTTAAAAAATACAAATAAGGCGACTGCCAGTCCAAATATTGATATTATTGTACCGCATTAAGAATAGAGAGTTGAAATAGAAAGCGCGATAGAAAGTGGCCTATTTAAGCAGGGCGTTAAAGCATCACTTTAATCAGTTATCAGTCAGTAGAGGTTCTTTATACCTACATCCACCTTCTAACTTACGATCTTCCGTTGCGCATGAAAGTACACCAAATTTTCAGACACAATCTAACGGAACTTACCTTATTGTCCAGTGTCCACTCGATTCTAACTTTATAAATTTTTTTTGGACTACTAGTTCTAAACGAGTAGCGTTTCAATGTATAGAACACTGCTTAGAACAAAAGTTAATTCTTTCTATAACTGCCATTCACTGTAAAGGATATCTTTAAGCGGGATATCTTTATCGTCTGGCATGTTGTTCGCTAGCTCATAATGGCTCATCTTAGCACAGTAGTTTATTACACTACAAAGCACATTTTAAAAGTAAAATTAAATGATAAGCATACTTAGGAAATGTCTGAGTCTGTACAGCGGCGATGCGTACGTCTTTTTCGGAGATGGGGCTTCTCGTACCTTCGCAGATAACACCAGTTTGTTTTGGACCTGCGAAAATAACAAAATGCTAGAATATTAAATAAACACTTTAAGAGCGGTGCCATCGCTGAAAGTTACAAAAATTACTCACCAGACTAGATATCAGCTTGAGTCTCTGTAAGCTATCGACAGACACTTCGAAAAGAACGGGTCTTTCCACGTCGACACGAACAGAACCGCGCGCCCCCACTAATATACTCGATGATGTACCTTGGACAACGAAGTTAAGAATATTAATCTGAATATTTAAAAATGTTTCGTGACGTAGTATCTGTATACAGTTTTAAGAAACAGGCTTTATTGATACGACTGATAATCAACACACAACCCTGTTGTGTGACCCTAAAACCCTGGTCCTCAAGAGTTGTTAGCGAGGGCATTCTCTTCGGGGCTTACATACACACTATTTCTGAAATTACAATAATTCATAGTTACTTAGTCGTTTCTCAGTATAGTTTTGACAAAGAAAATCTATACTAAAAAGCGATTTAATCAACCATTGATAACAGTTGCTCATACATAGATAGTACAGTGTTTCTTAAAAGCGGACGGTATGGGGAAACTGTAAAACAGCATTATAATTTAAAGGACAACTCACCCATAGATGGAGCCACCACCTTTATGGTTGCAAGTGCTGGGGGTATGTCTGTGAGGGGGTCGCTAGTGCCTTTAGCGGTTGACAGCAGAGGTGCACACCAGTGTCCTTGGATCTGCCCTGCACCTAGCCCAATCCACGCATTGAATAGGGATAGCTGAGAACAAAATCAAATTAAAATATACAGACATAAAAAGACCGTAATTAAAATAACAAATAATGCCGGAAATTTCACACAGCATCATATGGCCCTAAAGTAAGCAGAGCCTGTGTTATGGGTACCACATCACTGATATACTACAGATACTACGTTCACCGTAAGTTGTCCCCTGCCGTGATGTTGGCACTATTGGTTGTCAATCTGTTGTTGTCTAATTCCACCCAATCAAGTGCGATCTCGCGTTGCCGCCATGACAGGTTAATAAAATAGGGATACCAGCTTCAGACACAACGCCTTTAGTATGGGTAATTAGAATTTACTGACATAACTAATTAAAATATAAACGCGGTGACTGCATGGATAATATTACTGTTAAATTCAAAATTGAACTAGGAAATGACAGCAGCACAGATTCGTATACGACAAATGATGATGACAATGCAAGTAAAACATTTTAATCTGTGGTGGGTTTATACAAGTTTAGATAATGTTGCCGGCGACCACCAATGACCAAGTGGGGTAAATACTACATATATTGTTGACAACACCATAGGCAAAGCAGCCAATTCCCAAGGCAGGGGGCATCTTACGGTGAACGGTCTATACTTATATACCTTTTTTTGTACATACATACATATTATACATAGAAACACCGAGACCCGAGACAAGCGAACCCGCAACCTTCTGTGTCTCAGCCGGACATTGGCCCACTGCGCCACAGAGGTCGCCAAGTAATTGTATCGTCTTATTGAAACAAATATCTTTGTATATGTTTAAATTACCTGAAGAGTTCTTTGCGTTTTCCTCCGCCAGTAGTAGAGGTTAGGTTGGGACAGGGTGACGTGTATAAGAGGCACATTCCCTGTGCTATGTCGAGCATGAGGGAATACCTGAAAGTAATCTAATTTGAGTATAACCAAGAACAGTAATATATATTGAGGTAATATATATGTTTCATTATAAAACAGACTTAAATGGTGCTTTAGTCTAGGACCTCTCACTCGTACAATTTTGAAATAAGGATTGTGCGAGTGAGAAGACATGACAGTGTCATGTAGTAGTGTTTGTTTGCATCGATCCATAAAAATTTGTTTGCCCTTGTGTTGCATAATCTATTGTTTTAGTGGGATAGTTTGAATTCCATGCAGGGAAACCGCGGAAGGCAGCTAGTACAAAGTCA
Source organism: Lampropteryx suffumata (assembly GCA_948098915.1). NCBI lineage: Eukaryota > Metazoa > Arthropoda > Insecta > Lepidoptera > Geometridae > Lampropteryx > Lampropteryx suffumata. Next base: position 25,752,919 of record OX402544.1, read on the forward strand.
AAAGATATACTAGTATTTTTTAAGTTTCTAATATTAAAGCCTTTTTGGTCCCCACAATGCTATGTTACCTTGTATCTGATATTTACGAAACTGGAATACTATTAAGTGTTTGATCCACCATTTTAGATTCTATATAACAAGTTATAGTGAAGTTATTTTTGTGTGACTGACCGGTGTCTCCAGTTTTGTTTGGCCGACGTCTGCGTTGCGGATGGTTTCGGTGAAACTCTTGGAGCCTTGCGGAGTTTCTGCACCATCCCGTCTACTCTTCATGGTTTCGGTCACATTCAAATCTTCTGATGACATGTACTAAAAATAAATTTGAAATTTATCTTGTGCAATTTGAACATTTTATGTAACAGGCCCGTACCCAAATAGGGGTACTATTTGGGTACGGGCCTGTTACATTAAATGATTATATAAACAAAGCGATTGATGACGTCTAAGAAAGAAGTTCTGTTGTATTTCGAAAAATCCATTTTTAATAAATAAATATATATTGGTGAACAAAGCAAATAACATCTAGCTCTATACTATGGGAATCAGATAACCGATGAAATACTTATATATTTTTAAACATACTTATTATAATACTTTATAACAACTAGACACAACAAAAATGTTTCTCCTGATATAGGATCAAACTCTCAACCTACAGCGCAGTAGGCAGAGCTACTATCAACTGAGCTGGAAGGCCAGTTAAATAAAGGTTCAAAATTACCGTGCAATAAGAAATAAATTGACTTTATTACCCGAATGAGCGGCTCTGATGTACTGACATCCAGTATGGGAACACGCAGTGAGACAACGTCGGGTGAGCCGTCGTCTACCGTGTACAGCGACAATTCTATGGTGCCCATCGTTACGAACACTTCTAGGTAATCCGATACATCTTCACTGGATAAAAGAACATTTAATGATTTTAAATTTTAAATTTATACATAAGCAATCAATTAAATTATTGAAACTGGTCTGTAACGATAACGATTACGTGTTTAAAGCTATGAGTTTTTTATCGTTCAAAAGTATATCCAATAATTATAATCACAAAATTGTAACTGCTAAGGTTTGTGCGTGTCTGTTTGTTTGTTACTTCTTCACGCTCAAACTGTTGAACGGAATTGTATGAGATTTAGTGTAGATATAAATCCATGTTTACCCTGGAACATATAGGTTTCTTTATCGATATAGGTAGATAAGCACGTACAGATGGCTGATGATTGCAACGATTGTACAACTACATATATATTATTTCTGTGAACTGCGACTTTGCCCGCGTATGTTTATAAGAACCTATATGTTATTCTAGGTCTAATCTTATATCTATACTAAATCAGTTTTTTTTGCATAATTGACACAAATACGTGTAGAAACAATTCACATTCACTGAAATTTTAATGTTTATAATATAGTAGGATAGCATTACAGTTAGTTGCTCAAAGACGGTGGATGATTAAATTAATAAAATGATACTTACAGTTTGTCTATAAAAGCGACAGACACATACTTCTTGGGCCCGACACTGGGCGAGTTCTCTACGAACTGACGGAATTTCATCGACGAAGTCGCCGTTTCTACGCCAGAGTCGGTTCCGAATCGACCCAGATCGCTTGTACTTCTGTCGATTTCTACGTAAGAAATACAACAGTGTATCAAACTAATATAAGTTGCTGGCAAGTTGTTGTGGATAAGGTCTAGTTTAGGTGATGTTTTGCAATTAATATTAATAAAATGTCTTCCAAGATAATTCAACATCGGCATGCATTCTGCAATACCCAAGTGAATATATCAGACAGTATTTTCAATAACTGGTCTATTGAAAATAAGCATCTGAAAAGTGGAAATTTTTATTATACCCTCGAATGACCCCAAAACGAATAGTCTTCATTCATTTGGAACAATCGAGGGATGTCTTTTGAAATGTTATTATCATACTGAGTAAGGTTTTGCTAGAGGGCAATGTCCGAGCGAAATTAATATGTTAATGTTTTTCACTATAACCTTACTTGGACAACCCAAGTAAAGTTAACCATTATTTTCAACTCTTATTATTGCAAACAGGATTTAGTGAAAATTTTGATCTACCTTCGAGTGCCGCTAAAACGGATAATATCAATCCGTTCTTTAGCAGACCGAAGGATATCTTAGAAATAGAGTAAAAGCTATGATAAAATGTAGACGCATTGATAAGGCCTAGAATCCTATTGAGGTGTATACAGGGTGAGCAAATTACAATTATGATAACAGCTTACCATCGTCGAACGACGTTTCGCTGAGAGTTGGCAGAATTTCATCCTGTTCGCGCCGCATCAGAAGAGACGCGTACGGACACACGCCGTGTTTTTCTTCATCGAACAGAATGCCTTCATCCGCGCTGTAAGACAAATATAACGAATAGTTAAATAATAAAGACAGGAGGTTGGTGGAAGGTTGGTCGAAGAAATCAACGTATGGAATGAATTAGGTGAAAGGGTTTATTCCCATTAGTTTTATTGGCTGTTTGTTCCATTATTTAATAAAATCACAAGGACAACTTTAAATCGTCTTATGACATACTAGTGAATCTAGGTGCCAGTTCCTGCTAACTCCAGTTTAAGAAACTCGTCTGGTCTTAACACTTTTTTGTATGATCTTTGCTAATTTGGTACGGAATCGATTCGAGTTGGATCTGATTTATCCTAAACTTTGTGTCATCTAAATCTGTTATTTGATAATATGATTTAAAAGACAGTTTCTGTTTTATTACATTTATAAAATTTGGCAATCGACAAATCTACGTAAGACCTTGTTATAGACGTAATATTGTATGAGTTTAAATTGAGTCATATTGGTTACTCTACCTTTTTTTGAGAGCAGTAATGTCCAAGACGACTCGCTTCGCCAACACAAGATGTTCGAGGCTGAGCTCTATAGCGCAGTCTGAGATTAGGTTCAGTTCGACAGCCGGGCCACACGACAGCGCATCGCCTACGTACAAGGCCGGGGCTAGAATGCAGTCCACATCCACTCTGCCGAAAAACATTTATTAATTACTAGCTAGCGGCTTCGCACGCGTGGTACTTTAAAAGTAGCTTATATGCTTTACCAGCTGGACGATTTATGTCCTGATACTATGAAAACATGGATACTAACAGTTTTCAGATACTATTGATGAATTGGTATTATGGAAGGTTGATGTTGATCGTCAGAACAGCTGTCATATGAATAGAAACTGAGATAGACCGAACGTAGATAATACCAATCCATGAAATACCTATTGGTAATCGAAACTGATACACACTGATAGATTGACATTAATTGTACATTTTGAGAAACACGAGCTTTAGTACAAACACGAAAGTTTTGAAAGTGACAATGATTGTATCAAGATATTTATAATAGTTATAAAGATCCTCGAGAATGTGAAGCAACTCTCCTTATAGTGTTCTTTCGAAATCGAAACAGTGTCGTGAAAAGATTGCATAAAGTGTGAACAGTAACAGTTAAGTATTCTTCAGAGGCTTCTTTCGTGCAATGAAGCTAATGATTATGATTACGTACGCGTGAAGCACGGGCGTTACGGTTGGAGCGACCACGGGCTTGGTCCACTTTAGCGCAGGATTTTCAGAACTCCCTTTACGCATTTCCGCTTCACCATTCTAAAACAGATACGATCAGAATTATTACTAAATCAGAAGTGTAGACTGTACTGACAGACAGTACGCCGCATTGCATTTAACTAGATTAAAATAATGCAATAAGCATACGAAAAGGAAAAATAGGTTAGGTGATAAAGAGGTTTTATTTGATTCATAAATGTCTCCCACATGTTTAGCCCTAGACTTGTATATGAGACGGGCAAGGCCAGGGGATTGTTTGTCTACCCTTGGGAAATTCCAAAAAATAAGCCTAAACCTTTTGGATAGTTTACAAGGGAACGGAAACAAAGTAACCATAGCTCTAAAAGATGGTACAAAGTGTGCTGAGATTCGATAAGCTACAGTTATCGAAGCTGTAAGTCAACAAACCTCTTGACTGATAAGTTGTTCGAACTGAGCAGATCGGATGCTGATGTTCTTGACTAGTATTTCGTACTGACGGCCCTCGATGCCATTCGGGGTGTTAAGCCAGCCGCTGTCATTTCCCGTGTATATGGTACGTCTGAGGAACAATACAATAGAAGGGAGAGCTACAATAACGTGTACCATAAAGGTAAACAAGAAACACAGATCAGAAACATGATAGGGGCCAATATTGAAACGTCTTATTCACCCTTAAATCAGCTTCCAATAATGGTATTTAGATTCGTAAGGAGTAGTTACTTATTTTTCTTGTGTCACTAGGTTCGAACTAGTGTGGTGAAAGTATATACACTTGTGAGCAACCGAATCGACTCACGCCTACAAAATGTACAAAGTGTACTTTTTTTCGAAAATGACTAGTAATGTATATAAAATATATATTTTTTTGAATCTTGATCTTGATCTTTAGGCTCTAAAATAACACCACTGTCATTTATATCTGTCAGTTCTTTTTAAAAAAAATGTTATATCCGTGTAAGCATCAAAAATGCACGCGGTAGTCACGCGAGCGGGTTGCAACCCCCTGCGAGCAGTGCACACTTATCAGTCGCTTATCAGAATTGGCCTGAACACAGCTACGCAAGTTCCGATCGCCGATTTATAACCACTATGGATACAACATCAGAAGAAGCTGCTCAAGTTGTTGCTTTGCTGCAACAGGATCTAAGCCAGCGAGAAGTCACTCGTCGACTAAACCTGAGCCAATCTGCTGTGTCAAGGGTGTACAGTAGATTCCAAGAGACTGGTTCTTACTCTAGGAGGCCAGATACCAGTCGACGCCGGCTTACATCTGAGAGAGACGACCGTTTTATCGTTTCGACGAGTCTCGGAAATTGCCATTTAGAGGTGTTTCTGTCCAGCAGCAGCTGAGAGAGGTTCGAGGAGTATCTGTCAGTCAATGGACTGTCAGAAGAAGATTCAGAGAAGCGAACCTTGTTCCAAGAAGGCCTGCCAGAGACCCAAAATTGACCACAGCTCACCGACAAGCGCGCCTTGAATTTGCTCGCGAACACATTAATTGGTCTGCTGAGCAATGGCGGTCAGTCCTGTTCACTGACGAGTGCAGAGTATGTCTACATGGCAGTCATAGGAGAGCTCGGGTCTACAGGCGTCCATGCGAGCGGTTTGCGCAGTGCTGTTTAGCCGAAACAACGTCCTACGGGGGTGGTTCGTGTATGATGTGGGCGGGCATTTCACTGGAAGGAAAAACGGAGCTCCTTTTCATCCCTGGTGGAGGCCGTGGAGGCGGTCTGACTGCTGTGCGATATGTGGAAGCTATTTTTCTGGACCATGTCTTGTCTTATGAAGGCTTCATCGAAGACGGCTTCCTTTTAATGCATGACAATGCCCGATGCATGACACAATGCATGACACAGCACGAATCACTCGTCAGTTCATGGATGAAGTTGGCATTCGGACCATGGATTGGCCAGCACTAAGTCCTGATCTCAATCCCATTGAGCATCTATGGGACGAGCTCAAACGGAGGGTACGAGCCAGAAATCCGGCGCCTACAAGTATCGCAGAGCTAAAGATAGCGCTGGAAGAGGAGTGGGAAAGGCTTCCTCAACAATTGATTAAAAAACTTATCAGTTCAATGAAAAACCGCCTTCGAAGTGTTATTAAAGCTAGTGTTATTAAAGCAACACCAAATATTGAGGAAAACAAAATTTTGAGTAATAAACATAAATTATCAGTTTTATTTTAATTTTGATCAAGCCTAATTTACTTTAATTAACTTCACTTTTTTTTTGCGTTTCCACTCAAATCTGATTAATTTAAAAAGTACTGGGTAGATTTTTAAAATAATGGTACCATTTTGAAGCTTGAAGATCAAGCTTTAAAAAATATATAAATTTTATTTACATTACTCAAGTCATTTTCAAAAAAAAGTACACTTTGTACATTTTGTAGGCGTGAGTTGATTCGGTTGCTCACGAGTGTAGTTGGTACTAACCTGCAGATAGGATTTTCCGGATGTGGACTTACAATCACCTTCCCAATCTGTGAAAAAAAAGACGAAAGGTGCTTGATGTTATAGATGACCCACGATCAATAACACTAGGGTAATATAAAATAAAAATTAACAATTAAGCACAAAAAGACGTAGGACGTGGGGATCAAAGTCGAGGCTCAGTAGGCGTTGTTAAACACTCAGCTAAAGCAAAATTAGTCAATGGCTTGTTGTCGTCGTCAAGGCCTATTTTTTTAATTTAGAATTTGTTGTCGGTCGAAATCTTACACATTTTTCAGCTTAGCACTCTTTCAAAAGAATACCGCTAAAATATTTCTCGTCTCTTCTATTTTCGGAGTATTTTCTTTCAATATTACTCTCGAACCAACGTAGCTCAAGTTGGTAAAGTATACTAACAATAAACATGAAGGTATCATCTTTATCTTTGCTCTCTTCCTGACTAGTCAGCAACAGCCTCAGCCCACCAGCCGACACGTAACAAAATGGCCACTGCCATGTGCTAAGCCTGCAAACAAAATTAAGTTAGCATTATTCATAATATTCATTTTATAATGTATAAACGTATAATAACTATTCAATAAGTTGGGGTTTTCATTCAATGGCATCGATAGACCGTACTTATCAAGATTTTAAAATAACAAATGATTATGAATAAGTGAAATAAATGACACATTAAGAAATACTTAGTACCTCTGAGGAACTTCTTTCTGCAAAGGACAAAACGACCGAGGCGCCATCTCTTGGACGAGCGAGACGATTTGTTCTATAATTCCAGGATCTAGCACCATTTCTAAGGGCGCCAGTGTCGCGTATATTTCCCACAAGCTGTCTACGGTCTGTGAAACGATTTGGATTACAACCTCAGAACTCTAGTTTTTCACACCCTTGAGAATAATTAATTTTAACGAAATGTAATTTCAAAATAAACTGTATTTTGCACTTACTTGTCTTTGCTCTAATAACTTGGGGTTTAGCTCTTCCTTCCAACTAACAGGCAAATTGGATATTCTGAAAAATATTTTACGTTGTTATCCTGTTGCTGGGGAAAGGAGATTTTGACCAATTCAATCATACCGGTGAGTTAACACATTCACTGCCACTGACACGCCTCGCGTGTTCAGGCTAATCTAAGTCTCTATGCCAAGAACACGCCAGGCGTGTTTTGAATGTTTAGGTTATATTTCCAAAACTAGGCCAGATTTTCTGTTCAAATTTTTAGTGCATCATTTTTAAAGGATAGGCTATGGCATATTGAAGCGGTTCCCTAAAAAAACTAGTTAGATTTTTTTACGAAAAATAGATATTTTGTAGTGCCGAGAACACGCTAGGTGTGTTCACTTACTGAAGCTACCCTTAGATTCCCAAACTTTTTTATTCTATTAAACGCTTCGCTAATTTCAGAGTTATAAGCTTGCGATATGAGATTTTTAACCAGTATTTGATGACAAAACGGAATGTCATAATTTATCGGACCGTTGTTTTTACCGTATACAGTACTGTGTCATGTATGAATAAATAATAAATAAATAAATAATGCCGGACATTTCACACAGCACCATCTGGCCCCAAAGTAAGCAGAGCTTGTGTTATGGGTACCACATGACTGATTATACTACTTATATGAAGTCGCTTATACAACTCCATACGCCATCAATGAAAAAAAAACGTACCTATCCGATGTATATCTTTATATAATTATACATACACACACAGTGACATACACACGTACAGTAAAATTATCTCTATTATATAAAAATCAATTGCTGTTCGTTTGTCTCGCTAAAAATTTTGTCATCATTAATATCTTCCGTTTCCGGTACAAATTTAACTTTTCCTGAAAAAAAGATAAGAAATCAATTTATTTCATACTTATGTAATTAGGTAAGGCCAATCAACCAACATTACGATAATATGAGATAAATAACGTAAACAAACTTTCTGCTGTTCAAAGCTTTTTATCGGTTATAATTTAGATGAATTCACTCATATATAACTGAAAATATGTTTATATATGATTGTCACTCAATATATTATTAAAACAAATGTACTTGCACTGTTAACAATGCCAATGTTACGGTTCACAAAGAACTTTATTCATTTATGCATGGGAATTTTAGTAAAAAAAGTTTGAGAACCTTAGATTACGTTATAATAAATTTACTTACTAAAATCTATTTTGCCAAGCAATGCCGCGAGCACGCCTAGCGTGTCCGCGGTTTTATACGGCGGCATCTCGATAAACTTCAAGAAAATCGTGGTGGCAGTGAATGAGTTAATCGGCCCCTAGATTTATCCGAGGTGTCGAGATTATCATGCCGTCTCTTTTTGATTTTGCCACGGCGCCATCTCGACTTCTCAGGCCGGCACTGAGTGGCAACTTTGGCCCATAATGTGGCATGCGATATACACGACTAGCCCAGCTTTATATAAGCTTTGTGTGCTGGAGCGCATCCGTATCAGTATTGTTTTCTATCGTCAAACTATCTCGAGACGAATCATGTTAAGCCCGTCGAATGTAGCTCCAGACGTAAAGCCGTTGAAAGCTTTCTTATTTCTAATAAGTAACAGTCAATAATGGATCTTATTCTCTTCATAAGAGACTTGGTAACTCACCGAGCTTGCGTGATGGTGACCGAGAGGAAATGGTTTTCTTCTTTAGAGTTAGCAGGCTCTCGAGCTTCGATTACTCTTCCACCCAAAACCCCGGCAGCCCATTCCTGGCTGCCATTCCTTTGAAAAAATAGGATAGGACAAGATGAAAATAAAAGAAAATTTATAAATATTTTTTATTTTTTTTTAATTCACCTTTACAAGCGCTTTTTACTTTGAACTGATATTACGAAATATTTTAAATAGGACTAGCTACTAGTTACTTATATGTTTTTCCGATTCACATCTAAAATTTAAACAAAATTTCATCCAAATCCTTCCAGCCGTTTGCGCGTGAAGAAGTCACAAATAAAGCACACGCGCCTAATATTTCCCAATCATGATATTACTGAAATTTAGATAAGTGTTTATAGGTAAGTGAAAAGTACTTTATCTACTCACTTTTCATAATGCCTGACAGAGGCACTGGCCACTTTGATCTTCAGCTGGTTGTAATGGTCTTGCAAGTCTACCGTCATTATGACGTCATCGACGACTATCGCCAGCTTTACCTCGTGCGTGGCAGCCACCACAGTCATCCGACTAATCACCCATTGAAACCAGAAGAACGTTTTAATGCTGAAGGTGGCTGCGGGGAAACAATAAATCACTATAACAACAGTATTTTTGAAACTTTAGCGATCAGAATGCGCCGAGCGCTGGAATGAAAGTACTTCTACTTTCATTCATACGCTCGGCGAAGCGACAAGTTTGCTGAGTCTTGGTGTTTATTCGATACAGTGCAAGTCAAGTGTTCCTGAGGATGCCTCGTGGATTAAACACACGTATCGAATTTATTTTTGAGGTTGTGTGTGGGGATGGTGTGCGCTGCCTTGGAACTAATGCTTTGCATGGCTTTTCAATTGTGGGCGGGTCTGCGGGTCTAACTCATTATGAATAGATTGGTGGAATAGTACTAAATATTTATCTATCTGTTTAATGTAGTTATACACCCAAATAGTGCACCGTTAACAATATGATTACTACTAACTAGCTGCGGCTACGCACGCGTGATACCACTTTAAAACCAGCGATACTTCCGTGCCTGTTTTTGTATATTTTACTGTTTGTATTTGTATAAATTTTCTTTGGGGAATATTTCTAGTTTTTTTCCCGCTCATTTGTTCTCTTTTGTTTTGTGTGTGTGCTAAAAAATGATTTGGCATCCCATCTATTCGAAAAGGACGACTTGGTTCGCCTTTAAGTGCACCCAAAGGTGGTGTTTTCTCTAAGAAACTTAGCGGGCAGTGATGAATTTTTAATCCTCTTTATAAGTGCGCCGCAATTATCTATGTCGCGCATTTTTTGAATTTAGAACATTTTAGTGTTATGTTATGTAAATATGAGTTTTTAGTTGTTTTATTATTAGATACTATTTAATTTCAATTTAGTTGTTACTCTATGTTTCATTCAATTATAATATTACAATAAAATATGAGGCGCCTTTTATTTCCTCATAGTGGGTGATGAAAAGTAGAGTGTATCACTCGGGCGCAAAATATATTTTTGGCTCGGGCGACGTACTTTTAATCCCTCGCTACGTTCAGGATCCTACTAAAGTACATAAAGTCAAAATTACATAAATATTCTTTTATCTGTTTGGTCGTGAAAAGGAAACATACAGACATTGACACTTTGGAATTTATGTATGTATATTCTATAAGTATGGTACTATGATAATTTCCAAGATTCTCTCATCTTTGCAGACGAAAAATTGCGCGATTTATTCGATTTGTATCATAAATAAATAGCTTATTGGTAAATATTGCAACGTTTTACTTACTGTCCCGTATGGTACGCGATTCGAAGATTGAAATGAGTTCTGATTTGTTATCGCTAACAGTTTCCTCTGACGGAGTCCGTTGTTCTTCCAGCTCGGATACAGATCTGTTGACAGTGAAATTATTAAATCTACAAGATGTCATCCGGTGTCAGTGACGTTTCGCTACAGTGACCTGTAGCGTCTGTCAGCACCATTAGAATTTAACAAAATACTCGACAATCCGAATTTTGCGGATATATGTTGTTGACTCGAAATCTTTATTTTTTTATGTTTTACTATTCAGGTGAGGTTTCTATCGAGTCTACCGTACTCCTTGACGACATTATTAATATAGGATTTTTAAAATATCCGTCTGTCCGTCTGAACACGGTTAGCGTAAAAACTACGATTTAGATGAAGGGACTTTAATTTTATGCTAGCCTTATTCGTCATGTTACATGGTGAGACGCGACTCATTATGTAACAAGGGACAAAAAAGAAGTTTGTTTTGGAATGCTCAATCAAATGCGAGAATCTACTTTAAAATGTGTTCATAGAATGTTACATATTTGATAAACACGTGTCAAAATAAATTACATTCTTAATACATCATTTTGTCTTTAAAAAAGTTCACGCGTAACAAATTAACAAACAGACCGACAGAGACAGATGCTAACTTATAATATTAGATGCATAGATATAGTTTAATGGCAGATACTTTCGAGTTGACTTTATCTAATTGTGGTTATAAATATGTCAGTGTTACCTGATGAAGGATTGATGCGATCCTCCCAGGCTGGTGTAGCTCGTTCTTGGCGCCATTAAGGGAGGCCGCTGACTCATCGTCGCTATATGCCGGAAACAATGCACGGCAGCCGCCACTATGTGGACCTGCACATATCATACAACATTAATAGGAAGTTTACGTAAATATTTAAAGAACCTTCAAGGGTAGACCCTCTTTCAGTTCTCCTGTAACATAAATCCAAGTACTTGTAGACAACGGAAATTTCAAATAACGTGCACAACGGTCAATTTTAGCAATAAATCGGAATATATCTTTTACATGATAACTAAATGCAAAAGTCTAGTCAAAGAGATAAGACTATCAAATTAGAATGTGTTGTTTTAATCTAGATTTGTTAATTTAGGCTGATAAAATAATGATTACCTGATCATGCTCCAATCTAACTATAACCGGGGGTGTGTCTGCGTGTAAGTGCACCCCTAACGACACGATAGGCCCGCTCGTCGCCGGTTCCTCTGTCGGTGCCGGTTCTGGGTTCTTATCCGGAATCTACGTGACCAGAATCCGTTCAGTAACAATGGAAAGACGACAGGTTTCGTGGGAAACCAATCGGGTTTAAATGTCAGCCGTGAAAATTATATTACTAATTCTTAGTTTGACATTGTTTTATTGGGTTATATATAAGTGAGAGCACTGGCAGTCTAATGGTAGTGGCGCCGCCTTCTGATCCTATGATCGTGGGTTCAAATCCTGTTGCGCAACTATAGATTTTTCTATTCGAAAAATGTATGTGCGCTTAACTAGTACTCCCAAACGGTGAAGGAAAACATCGTGTAGAAAGCTATGTTGTTGTAGAACCTTAAAAGTTCGAAAACATGTGCCATGTGCACGAAACGAACCTCTGAGGCTCTCGAGTTATTTCCGGTTTTATTAGTAATTTTGGTGTTTTTAATTAATAGAGTTATTATCTCGGATGTGAATAATAGGAACAAAAACTTTGTGTTTCGAAAATAAATAATTCGTATAAATATTTTATATAAAAAGACACCATTTTAATTTAATTACAAAACGCGAACGACAAGATACGACTTTGTGACATCATTCTATAGACAATATAAACACTTAACATTGGCAAAATTGACATTATTATAACACATGTCATTAACGAAGAAGAATTGGACAGCGAATTCATTTCAGAAGAGACTGATTTTACAAATACTGTTGTCGTGTTGCTGTTACTGTAAATACTGCAAAATTCAAAAAAAACGTTAATTAATAAAATCACAAGGACCACTTTGAATCGTCTTCTTACATGCTAGTGAATCTAGGGGGCGGTTCCTCCTAACCCCAGTTCAAGAAGAATCCGGCAAGAAACTCGTCTGGTCTTAACACTTTTTGTATGATCCTTGACAATTTTGTTACGGATGCCGAGTCGAGTTGGAGCAGATTCATCCCAAGCTTTTTTGTCATCTAAATAATCAGATATTATATAATATGCTCCTTTTATATAATCCCCCAGTGGTTATTTATTTAATAAGTGTTTACGATATGTCATCACATGAGATAAACCGACTAGGATAGGTTATATTAGATAGTCTTAACGCTTCTTTTATTGAAATGTGAACAAGCAAAAGCTACTTACATCTTGGGATTTCTTTCTAACACTGAAACAAAGAAACAGTGATAAATAAAAATACAAGTTTTTATAGTAATTTCATATTTTTCTCACTCACATTTTCTAACACATACAACAGATTTTGATTACCTGGCAGGTCCACGAACGAACTCTCTAAGAGTTGTGGGCTTAAAGTCCATTCCGGATGTGAAATATTTCATTCTCTGAAACAAGCAGAATCAAAATATACATATTTATTTCTAAGTTATACGACGCCGAGTAAGTAATTTAACAGTAGAAACATTCACGATGCTGTATAAAGGTTCATGATGTTTCGCGTAACTAAAACAAACCGATAATTCAACAACCTCGGTGGCGCAATAGGCCAAGGTCCGGCTGAGACGCAAAAGGTTGCGGGTTCAATTCCCGCCGCGGGACAAATTTTTGTATGATCTGCAAGTATTTTTCTCGGGTCTGGGTGTTTCTATGTATAATATGTATGTATTTACAAAAAAAAGTATAGAAATAGTATATCAGTCATGTGGTACCCATAACACAAGCTCTGCTTACTTTGGGGCCAGATGACGCTGTGTGAAATCCGGTATTATTATAATATTATTATTATAATCATTTCCGAAAGACTTCGGGTCTATCTTATAAACAAGAATGTTTAGGTCTAGCTAATGAATCGTTTAAATCTATTGCCATCTCTATTTTTTGACATTAGAAAGACAGGGACATAGCATACTTAAGCGCCTTGCCAACTAATCATGTGAGAATAGGATAGGGGGTAATATATGCAAATCTAGCTGCCGCTTCGCATGCGTGGTTCCCTAGATACTGTCTATAACCGTACTACCGCCGACCTCTATAACAGTGTTCGATTCCCGTCGCGGCACAAATGTTTGTATAATCTGCACGTATTTGTTTCTGGTCTGGGTGTTTCTATGTATAATGTTTTTATTTGAAAAAATAAACATACATAAGTAGTATATCAGTCATGTGTTACACATACCACAAGCACTGCTAACTTTAGGGCCAGATGATGCTGTGTGAAATGTCCGGCATTATTATTATTCCATCAAGATCCGTTCAGCCGTTTAGCCGTGAGAAGATAACCAACAGACATACAGATACACTATCGAATATTATAATACATACCTGTTTGCTTTGATCTGGCTCTGGGTATTTCTTTTGTTCCTTTTTAGGGGCAGTTTTAATCAGCAGCGCTTTTGTGACCACCGACAACGTGACTGTAGTGGTGACTAGTTCCAGAACAGTCCGCGGCGACGCCACTAGCGCCGTTTTTAATTTCGAGCGGAGAGCAGACATAGCCTTATCCCGCCCAAATCTGTCCGTTCCGGTGTAGACTTCGAGAGTGTAGCAGGATATGTCGGCGATACGCATCCTCCACGGGAAAGTGTCAGACAGCTCGTCTACAGAAAATAACATTAACAATAACCTCCTATAAATTTAGTATTACAATAAATGAGAAGTAATTTGAACATGTCTTTCAATTTCAATACTTTCGTGAGTTGTGCAATACATTTTGAGATACACAAACTTTTACTCGCGTATTTTGTTCATCTAGAGATCTTTATAAGGTTTGATCCGCGGTAAGCTGGGGCTCACCCAGATGAAGATTCTCTAGATGAACAAAATAATAAGTGAGTAAAGTAAATAATGTTACCTTGAGCAGCTTTAGTGTTGATGAAAGTGGGTCCATCGTGTTTGATGTCCTGCCAGATATGTTTGGTGTTTGAAGCCGAATACATCGATATACGTCCCAAACTGCACAACAGGAACAAACGTTTATTATAACCATAAGTTTTGTACAAAGAAGTATCTTTACCACAGTATAATTAAACGCTGGGCAGGTTGAATCTCATAAATATATGCCTGTGTGGCAAAATTTAATTACTAACAGATCAACAAAGTTAAACAAAATCTGCGAGGACAGATTCTTGCATGCATGTTCCGCGACTTTTCTCAGTCCTTGCTTTTCATAATTTGTTAGGCCACGACGAAGTCTTTTAGCGGCCTATTTATTGCGCACTAGAGTTGCCACTGACTTTTACGAAGTTACAATAGTAGTCTCTGCTACATCTCTCGTTCACATAATGTTAGTATCATATAAACTTTGTCCCTTAAGGTTCAATTTCGAGAAACTTCACACCTTCCATTCAAATGTGATGAACATAGATGTTTGTTCCGAGTACGTAATTAAAAATATAAAGTATTCTATCAGTTAGGTCTTCATAATACAAGCTATGCTTCTTTTGGGGCTAGATGGTGTTGTTGTCTATCAATATATATTTTAGGTGTCTACGACCAGCGGTTCAGACTGACGCGTTGTCTGTGTAGTTACAAATTGCAAATTATATATATATATATATATATATACACCTATATATATATAAATTAGCTCGTCCATTCCCAAGATACAATCTATCTCCTTACCAAACAGACAAACACACTTTGCAAATAATTAATATTATAAAAAATAAATCGGTATACAACTCACACATCACTCCGAAAGCATAGCTTGTATAATGTGAACAAGATAACTTATATAATGTATGTATGATGTTTGAGTGACCTGAGAGCTAGCACTCGTTGCGAGGCGCTCGCGTGTCGCTCCATCGCGTCGCGGATGGTGCCGCAGTCGAGCGCAGAGGCCGTAGACATGGTGACGTACAGCAGGGTTAGTCCCAGCTCCACATTTACGAGCATACGACGCAAACGCGAGTGTAGCGATAGCAGACGGTCGCCGTGCCACCACGCTTCCACCGCCGGCGGCTAACGAAATATATTAAAACATATCAAATGTTTAGTGCACTTATGTTGTTACATTTAGATGTTATTGTACATTGTTTGGTCAGCCCTGTTAGGGCACAGCAATATTATAATATATAGGAAAGTTTTATACTACTGTTATTTATTTTCTTTGATTTGTATTTTTTGTCATTACTGTCTCGTTTAACGTTATCACAATGTGTTTCAGATTCTGGTCGGGCGCTTGTGGATTATTCCTATCGAGAAATTTTCGAACGGAGAAGGAAAACTTCGTGAAGAAACCGGCATATCTCAGAAGGTGTATCTTTGGTTTGTAGTGGCGATTGGCTTTTAACCTATTAAGTACAGAATACTCAGTACTGTGCAATGCAAACGTGACTTCTGAGTATCTGACTATAGGCCCTCAATCCTGTACGTTACAAGCTGATTCATCAAAATTGTAAATAATGTTACCTGCTGAGCAGTATTCTTGGTGCCCCTACTCTCAGCTTTCTCACTGGAGCTCACACTGCGCGGTTTGACGTGAACTAGCTCGGCAGAAGTCTTACTAGCGCCACGTCCGCTGGATGACTGCAGGCAATTACAGAGTTACATTAAAGTACATTGCTCACACTGGATCGTATATATCACTGGATCGATACCTCTAAAGGTGCAGGACCATGGAACTATTTTAATCGATTATCGGTTTTTAATTAGCAAAGTAATAAAGCCAAGCCAAGCCAAGCCAAGCCAAGGGTTTTTAAACTAAGTAAATAGTAGCAGCAAGCATTTTTAGGTTAGTAAAATATTTCAGTATACGCATGTAAGAATAAAAAGTTGGTTTGTTGGTTTCCGCACAACAGTACATGCGCAATCGTTTGTTGCACCTAACTTCAGACGGACAAAGATTCCTTGTAAGCACTGTACAGTGTGTTCAAGGTTTTACTAAGGTTCCACGAGCTTCAAATATGGATGGATCAAAGATTTATTTATTTATTTATTGAATGACATTTAACAGATGTCACACATATATCAAATTTAAAAGGGTCTTATTGACTGCGTACTACTAATAATAGGACACCACAGCGTGTGCTAATAACAAAATACTCAAATAAATAAATTGTATATAAAATGTAATCTACAACATCATTGAGGAAGTATTTAGATCTAGTTTTTTTTATTTCGGCTAAAGTGAATGTGATGACATTTGGACACGTTTATGGGCACACCATTTTGTTTAGGCTAGGTAGATAGCCTATGTTGCAAAGTCAGTGTCTGAGAGAGTATAAATAGGTAGTTATTTTCATATATTATGTGTATAAAAAGATTTAAGAGCTATGAAAGCAGGAACTGATATAATTAATAAATGCGTTAACAAGATAAGATAAGCACACTTACCGGCGGAGTGACACGCCGCCTTGTCAAGTACTGCGCGGGTGACATGTTCATACTTTTAAAGTTCAGTTGCGATGATTCTGAAACAAATAGAGATTGCATGTTCTGCTAGGGCAAAAAGAGAACGGGGATTTTTCTCTTAAAAAAAACAAGAGTTACACACCAGTCTGTTTAATTATTGGTTGGTAAGCCAGCCACGTTATAAACAGCGGGTCGACGCATATAGCGGAGGGCTCCGTCCATAGCCCAAGGTAATCTAGAGAGGCAGGTAACGGCTGCTCACACCATTGGATCGCTAGGCGGAGATACGGACTGCGGACGAACACATGAATCAATAAACATTGTTATATCACACAAACACTAAATATCCGGCGCAGACGTCGGGATAAAGGTACTTACGTAGTGGATGGAGCATCGGGTGCGGAAAATATCCAAGCCTGCTTCAACGGTCCACCCTCTGAGAAAGATACATCTTAATTAATTATTATTATTATTATTATTAGTCCACACTGTCCAACTGCTGGGAAAAGATTGTCCAGTCGGCGCGGAATTTGGTAAGCTCGTCCCTCCACCTGCAGCGACTTCGTCGTACCGTATCAGGGCACCACTCTGTGGTCAGTTTAGCCCACTAGTCTCTCGACATCCGGTAAACATGACCAGCCCAGTCCCATTTGAAAATTAATATATTGTTACTTATAGTGTGATCTTTATTATGATACTATTATTTGGTTCAAAACCGAGATGACTAATTAGCTTACGTCTTCCCCTTAAATAAGCTGCATGAAAGAAACGAAAGAGTTTGTATGAAATGCGAGTAATGCTTACTTGGCTCGTGAAGCGCGGTGGCTTTGGCAGACTGCAACGTCATGATGTGTGTGTTTGTATTGCTGGTGACGTAGCCGCGGAGTAGGCACTCTTCGAAGGTCAGATCGATGACCACGGATTCTGAAAACCACTTAGCACATGCTTATCTAAAAATCTGTGTTATGCAAAAGTTCGTTTAAAATCAAACACATACCCCCGAGTCTGTCTGTAAACGCTTTGAACTAGATTGAATGGGCTATAATTGAACAGCTCGTGGCATAGCTAGTGTTCAGTACCTGGATCAGCGATCGCAGTCTGTGCATTTGTTTCTGAGCGTTAAGCAGTTCCCGCCTTTTCAAAAGCTAACCGACTTCAAAAAAGGAGCAGATTCTCAATTCGTCGGAATTGAATACGCCTGAACCAATTTAGATAATTATTTTTTTGTTTCAAAGGGTATACTTCCCAGGTGGTCCCATTTAAGAAAATCAACAAAAATCTAAAAATGTTATACATCGATGATGGTTTTTATGGGCTCAAATTTCATTAAATGAAGATTGTTTTCTTTTTAGTTTTTAAAACGTAATTAGCCCAAAATGGATGCCTGCGGGCGGTCTATTCGTTAGAAGTTGAATTATGGAATAGTAAGGCTTATTGAGATATGAGGGTATACAATATTATTATATTTAAGCACTTATAAGGTCGATATTGGTGGCAATTCGGTTGGTTCATTTTTAAAATTAGGAATTGTCTAAAATATATTTAGTTAGTTAAACCTGTAAAGTAAAATTTTAAAAAAACCTATTCGGTTGGTACCATCTAACTAAATTAAAAAAAGGCTAATTAAATTAGATAAAATTAAATTAGGATAAGTTGGTAGCAGCAGAATACCAAAGTTTCATTTGACAGTTCAAAACCTAATTTTAGCTAAAATTTGTTAGGTTGGTGCCAACAGAATTGAGGCCATTAAATGGAGTACTAAACAATGTAAGTAAGATATACTTTTATTATTCATTTATAAAATAAAATTGTACATAATTTAGTATAATAAACACCTTCGTCTTTGAATGCGTCGTTGGGCAATGTGCTGTGACGCAATGGGACGGACACTTTGCATGCCATCAGCGACATCGGAACCTGCAAGGCAGCCTGCAATCTAGCCGACGAACCGCAAACATTTGCTTCACCTAAAATAACAATATTATTAGTAAAATATCTTGTCTCATTACGATTATCGAACTTTTATACAATCAATGTCTTTGAGTTTCGGTTAACAATCGCCATCATTTTAGCATAACTTTAATCATTAGTTTGACTGTTACTGAAATCAGTTTTGACCAGATGGATTAGTATTACGTACGTTCGGTTTCTATCTCAGACCATATAAATATAATGACAGAGTGCCGCGAACTACCAAAGTGAAGCCTCAAAACCGTGCTCTTCTTTGTAAATACACTCACATTCATACACCCAAGCCATGCTCCTTGCTCTTAGTACATACTTGTACTAATAAGTTTTCTGTAGTACATGTCATGTCGTCGTCTAGTGAACATCGTACAAAAAAAAACATTATACTTTCATCCTATTTCGTGGTGATTCCGTGACATAAATGTCAGAAAATAACTTTTCATCTGAATTTTTTTTTTTAATATAAATCGTAATCTTTCAGGTTATTTTATATGCGAAACGTCATGGTACGCATTTGAACGCGATGGTTTTGTACGATATATACTATTTATTATAAATATTTACGGGTATTTATCGCGTTTATTTACCTAGTTTTTCCGACGTTTCGATCATTTGGTCACGGGATGTCATCCCGTGACCACGACAGAGTGTAAACCTGTCGAAACGTCGGGAAAAATAGGTAAATAAACGCGATAAATACCCGTAAGTATTTATAATAATGTGTTTTGATCGCGTAAGTTTAAAAAACGATATTTACTAGACGATATACATACAATATATATAAATTTTTATGAGTAAGGAGCATGCTAAAATAGCACACGGCTTGATTAACTACCATGATCGGCTACCATGACATTATAAGTGACAGATCTAAAAATCGATTGTCCTTTTAAAACCGTGCACAGAATTCAAGCAAATGAATCAGTCGAACATCCTATAATCACATATTTAGCTAGCATGGGGCTAAAGTATGTTTTTTTCTTTGTCATTCTAATGTAAATAAATAGGGACAGCAACAGATTTAAAAGTCATATTATCTTAAACTTAAATTAAAATTATGAGATATATCCTCCGTGTTCAAAACCTCAGGATGTTGCTAACTTACGTATGTTCAAAGAATAGCTGAATACGACGCTCTCTCTCAATGTGAAGAACTCTTTGTTGAGTAGGATGTGCGCTACTGCGCGTATGTTAGCTCTCGCGCACGGCTTGGCTTGCTTGTGGTTGATAGTACCGAGTAGAGCTTGTATGGAGGTGACGTTGACGGTCGCGTGCAGACGAGCGCCTTGCCACAGCGGTCCGGCGTCCTCGGGCATTTGACACGCGGCACTACAAACCCTGTAACCGTCCATCTAATGTAACATGACCGGTTTACGGCCAACTGTGCCCACTAGAGCTTTATCTGATTATATTACTTTTAGAACGATAACTTATTTTAGAAATGGCCTAACAATAGTAGGTAGGTAGGTCCGACTCAAATCAGACCGAGCCAAGAACACAAATAGAAACACTAAACGGGTCATATCCTAAACACCTCCGCAATTCGAATTCATAGTACAAATTATTTTTATTCAAAACAAAGATCACTATGAAACGTCTTGCATATTAGATGAGCCAATATGTGCCAATTCCTCCTAACCCAAGTCCGAGAACAATTGGGTGACAGTTAGGGTTTTATTCTTAGGTAGTTGAAAATTTGAAACACTAATTCGCTCTAAGTATTCTCTGTACTTGAGAATATTGCTTTTTCACTTTGAAGCTAAAAGGAATCCTATACCAAAAGCCAAAAAGCCAAAGCCAAGGTTTTTTTCAAATTAGAAAATTTTAGTTTCTTTCAATACTTTGTTAGCCTAACCTTCTTTCATCAGCTAGGCCGATAACATCTAAATTTATGAGATCTCTATCCTCACGTTCTACGTCAAAACATTAAGCAAATGGGAGCCCTTTAGAAACCTTGAGCAAACGGTGGGTTAATCTCCGAGCAAAAGGCCCGGAGATTAATTTGGCCCCTAACCCCTTGACGCCCCTCATGTTAGCACGGTTCGTTGCTAGGATTCCCGAGCATTTGGTGCAATTGTGAAGTTTTCATTATTTTTATGAAAAACTTCCCTTTATAAAAGGGAAGGGTTAGACATAAGCCGGCACGAATTTTGTTGTTAATGTTAGCACCCAGCAACAGTGCTAAAATTATGATATACTAGCTGTCCCGTTCGCGTCTTTGTCCGCACGTTTTAAAAAGAAAAAAATATATTTAATTGTACCGACTGCAGCGCCATCTGCCGGGCTGATTTGTGAATCTAAACCAGCCAGGGCGCCACCCAAACGCATACAAAAAAATTCAACAAATCGGTCCAGCCGTTTAGGAGGAGTTCAGTGACCTACACACGTACAGTAGAATGATATATATAAAAATAAAATATTTCATAAAATCGAACAATGACCAGTTGGGAAATGGAATACGTCATAATATTATTTTATTCAGTGGTCAGCTCTAGTGTTGGAGTTAAAAGGCCGGATGAAAGTCTGATGTCGTTGTCTAGACGTGCTTAGATTAACTTTAAAGTAAAAACCGCGCTTGTTTAAATAGCTATACAAAATACAGCGACTTTAAATTCAATCTCCCGTCCCAGACAAACCTTATTATAATCGTCAACAAACAGCTAGCTAAATTTAATCTCGCCTGCGCCAGACAGCTCTTGATACTCGGCAAACACAGACGTTATACCTATATCTAGTACCTATATCTAAAAACCAATCATCTCTTGAAAGGGTCTACATCCTGTGTATCTCCCCCTGTCTGGCTGCAAATTTGATGAAAGTACGGTACATTCGAGTCCGCTAGATGTACAGCCAGGTATGAATACACACGTCGTACGGTACCTACTGCCTGTACAGTCGCCCCCTCGCTCGGACAGAGAAATTACTATTGCTATAAAGAGTCACGTTGTCTGGGCACCCTTTTCTATTTCGAAATTATTTTCAAATGTTATTTAGTTGTACACGTACGTACCCTCATTTCAAATTATCCTTTGAAGTCTACTTTAATTTGATGTTTCTTGGTGCATAAAGGATTTGCACTATATTTTCAAAATGAATTGTATGTACGTTGTACACTGAGTTTTATATAATATTTATAAATTTACATCGGGTTTATGAGAAGCAATGCACTGGAATAAGTCCTTCATTATAGGAATGACACGAACGTTTATGGTTTGGAAGATAGATCTCTTTATTGTACACAACAGAATATAACATTTTAAATTTATAAGTTGGTCTTAAGTTGGTGCTCGGGACTTGGTCCGAGCAACAGATTAAGACAACACGAAAATAGTCAATCGAGGATCTTTTAATAGAGAGGTTCTCAGGACCAAATTATAACCAAAATAATGATCGGGTTCGTATTTCACGCACCAATTAAGTTGACATGGCTACCTACGGTCGGAGATAAACCTTAATGACCTCCTATTGAACTGAACACCGATTTCTTATTTTTCTTCTTTGTATGTTTATTATTATTTGAACGAAACACTTATATTTCCGAGTGAAGCTTGATACCTACCAACCTACCTTGAAACATAGACGTCTTACTTATAAACGCTTCTCAACTTGAACAGTACCTAAACATTGCTTAAGAATCGCCCTGTCACTATTTGTCACTTACAGCCTTACTAATAAGTCGTAATAAGTAAGGCTTGATTATTAATGGCCGTCTTGCGAAGCAAACATTGCGTTCTTATATTATTTATTAGTAATGTTAGTGTTTTTATTTAAATAGAGTTAGAGTTTTTGACTCGGGCGTGAACAACTGGAATGAAAGCTTTGTGTTTTTTTGTGATTCGAGCAATAATTACAATATTGAACGTGTTTTTAGGGTTTCGTAGCCAAATGGCAAAAAACGTAACCCTTATGGATTCGTCATGTTGTCTGTCTGTCTGTCTATTCGTCCGTATGTCACAGCCACTTTTTTCCGAAACTATAAGAACTATACTGTTGAAACTTGGCAAGTAGATGTATTCTGTGAACCGCATTAAGATTTTCACACAAAAATAGAAAAAAAAAACAATAAATTTTGTGGGTTGTCCCCATACTTAAAACTTAAACTCAACATTTTTTTTTCACCAAACCCATACGTGTATCTATGGATAGGTCTTCAACAATGATAAATCATTTTTTTCTAAACTGACTAGTTTGCGCGAGAGACACTTCCAAAGTGGTAAAATGTGTGTGTGTAACTGTAACTTCTAAAATAAGAGAATGATAAAACTAAAAAAAATATATGATGTACCTACATTACCATACAAACTTCCACCGAAAATTGGTTTGAACCAGATCTAGTAAGTAGTATTTTTTTAATACGTCATAAATCGTAAACCGCACGGTAAATCCTTTCATTCAATCAACTCAAATATAAAAATTGTTACTTAGCAGCAGTCCGTAGCAGCAATTGTTACTTGCTGCTACGGAACCCTTCATGGGCGAGTCTGACTCGCACTTGGTCGCTTTATTTATACTCGCATACGTTACCTTATATTATTTTTTAAACGATAACCTAGTGTTTAGACAAACCTAACCATAGGCTTAGAAACATTATTAACCAATGTTTGTTACGATTTTTAAGCAAATAAATATATCTATCTATCTATCTATACAACATAACAAATGACGAACGACAAGATATGACTTTGTGACATGATACTATAAACAAGATAAACTTGACAAACTTGACCTGACGCTTGCCAAATTTACATTTTTATGACACTTCAAGAAGAAGTCTGATAGTCTTAAAAGTTTGACTGACGTTTTGAATTTGGCGCGTTTACTAAATTGTATAATTATTATGATATTCTTTATAATGAACAAATCCAATTTCAAAGTACTTTGGGTGCAAGACCGTTAGTAATGTATGCAATCCGCGAAGATGAGCTACCCAGGCTGAGATTAACAAAGTTATACTTTGGCATTATTAGTATCTCTTTAAATCCGATCATAAGGCATTACTGAACTTACATAGACTTATAAGTACGAACTTGGTGGGAATTGCAAATACTTTATGCGTCGATAGATAACTGCACTTGCACTATATCTAATCGTTAACATTTAGCAATAATAATAGTAATATAAATTCATTTATTTACCAAGAAAAGAAGCAAAATACATCTGACTCTAAATAATGAGTAACACAATGAAGTAACAAAGTATTTTTTTATAAATTAACCTTTACTCGTGGAGCAAGCACGGAAATGACATTCTTAAATCTCTTTATACTTTTCTGAACATCGAGGACAAACGACGACATAATCAAAAACAAGCAATTTGTTAAGAATTTTATTTAACAACAAACTAGTTGTGGTTGAAGCGGGGTTGGGTGTTATTGAATCAAATAAATAACCCTTTCTTTAGAAGAGAAAGGGTGTATTGAAAAGAAATATAAATTTAAAGGGTTTGTACAAATGACATTCAATATGGTCAGTACCAAAGCCAGTACTTATCAAAAACTAGTTTTATATAATAATTGAGATTTACTCTGAGATTTACTCTATAATAATGAGTTAACCATCTGCTCACTTAGCTTTGTGCGTATTGTATATTTTGTCAGCTTTTATCCATCCCTTTGGGAATGGGGAGCAGTATACCTACTAACCCTACTGTGTAGTCGATTAGAACTGGAAACTAGAACTTCATCATTATTAGGGTACCGTATTTGAATAGGTAAAAAACGGAACCCTTATATTATTTTATCAGTCTGTCCATCTATCCGCCTGTCTGTCTGTCAAGGCTATATTTCTCAAAAAGGACTTGTACGGCTTGGTATCAACATTGAATTTATACCAAATAGAACTAAATATGTACTTAGGACTAGCACCTACATTTACCTGACAC
The DNA here is from genome assembly GCA_948098915.1 of Lampropteryx suffumata. NCBI lineage: Eukaryota > Metazoa > Arthropoda > Insecta > Lepidoptera > Geometridae > Lampropteryx > Lampropteryx suffumata. The sequence goes on from OX402544.1 coordinate 25,777,768, forward strand.
GTAATACTATATAATTTAAATAATCGTTGTGGTTTTTTTACAAAATTAGAATCAATAGGTGATTAAATGACTGTAAATCAACGAAGCGCCTGAACACTAACTTACCTTTACCTTTTTGCGGAGTCTAAAGATACAAACAACTAAGAAATACCTGAAACTCAACAGCGGGGTTTAAACGTTTTCAGATAAGAAAACACGATGTCGAGTACACAAAGTCATTATTTTGTATGCAAATGGTCGACAAACATTACTGAAATTTAAATGTTGGCTACGCCTTAGGTCGTCGGTCGGCCGGCTTTTTAAACCACCATTGTTGATTTAATAAAAAAACAAAACCTAATAGACAAGCATTGTCTATTTATAAATTTATGTTCCGTGAAACATATTCCGTATAAGAAACTGAATATGCTATTACATATCTAAGTATACAAATAGTGAAAAGGTAATAATTGAATAAATATATAAATCAGGGTACACAAGGAGTTACATTATTGCAATTTTCCGTTAGGCTATTTTTAAAGATCCTAATTACCGCCCATGTTACTCGCTGATAATTTAGTTTTCTAAAGGTGAACATTTTTTTTAATCGGTTCAAAAAAAAGAGATTCTTAATTCAGTATTTTTTTGTTACTCAGTGTTTTAGAGTGTAGAAAATTGTACGGTTTAAGAGTAAATCCATTGAAAACGAAAATAGTCATTATAAGAAGCTCTAGAATGATGTGGCCGGATCGAGTTGCCTAACGGGAGGTTAGGCAAGGCTGATTTTGATCGACTTGCCTAACCTCCGGCATGTTATGTTTGATGACACTGTCATGGATAAATTCCATGACAGTGTCATCAAACTTAACACGCGGGAGGTGGTCAAAAACTTAGGTGTACTAATTGATCTATCTTGGGAACCTCAGCTAACAGCGGTAAGCCGAAAGACTTTTGCTGCCTTTGCCTCTCTGAAACGGTTGCGAAACATTCTTCCTACGTCTACCAAAATTGCGCTAGCACAATCGGTGTTGCTTCCTATTTTAGATTATGCTGACGTCAGTAACCTTGATTTAACTGAAGACCAACTCAACTCAACTCAAATGTTTCTTCATATATTATGTTTGATTATATTTCTGAGTTCCAAAACAGACTTAAGTGGCTACCAATTCGTCTTCGCCAAAATTCTCACATCTTTTCTCTTCTTTATTCCATTATGTGTCTTCCTTCCACTCCAATTTACCTTAAGGAACGATTTAATTCCTTCATCGATCCCTACGTTCTTCTGAAACCCTTTAGCTAAAAACTCCTGTTCATACTTCGAGCTGCTATGGTAGTTCTTTTACGCTGCAGGCTGTGAAGCTTTGGAACGAACTCTCTGTTCCCATCCGGTATGCTAAATCCTTGACAATTTTTTAAAATTTAGTTTATCATCACTTATCTCTCATTACTATATTTATTTTGTAAGTATTTATGTATTGTTTTAGTATATAATTATATTATATAATGTTTAGGTATTATTTTATGTATATTTTTATTTAGTAATCAAATTTGTTTAATGTACGCCGTGCCGTCCATTCTAATTCATGCATTCCTTTCAATCCTAAGGTTGCCAGGAAGAGATCGCTCTCAAGCGATATGGCCGCCCATTGAACCACTTAAGTATTCTAACCATGTTTAAATTGTTATTTTGTATTTTTATTTCATAAGGTGTACAATAAAGTTATATTCTATTCTATTCTATTGTAACTCCTTCATTTATGTTTTTACGTGAAAAGATATACTTTGCGATTGGCCCCATAGTAATGTAATCAAAATAGTTTCAGTAGTTTGGTCTTTAAGCTTTAAGCTAGAAAAAAATATGTCATCCGAATAAACTAAATTTTAAATTTTTATATAATTGAAGTAGTTTTTTTTAGTTTTTATTAAGTTATTATACTATTATATTTAGATAAATATAAAAACTTGTAGACAATGCACACTATGGGAACCAGATGATTGAATTGTGACTAACCTGTGTGGGTAGAGCGGGCCGTTGAGGACTACAGTGCTGTGCGGCAGCACGAGGTCTAGCACGAGAGGAGACAGCTCCGCCGGCTCCGAGTTGGAGTGATCCCAGGGGATGGTACGGACGCGCAGACCTTTCACCTCGAAACTCACTCTCCGCTCAGGTAGATTATCCGTGAGGGCGTCGCATTCTTCCACAGTGAGGACACGTCTGGGCAAATCTACAAACAATTTTGTTTTTAGGACCCGTTTTTGACTTTCAAATTTCAGACTTAGGATCAATCAAAATAATATCATAATTTACGTAACTTTAATTAGTCCAACGAAAATTAGAAATCAGGTCCTGTATAAAAGAACGTGATGTGAGTAATAAACGCTCGCGTCGCTTGTTAATAGTGTGGTCACCATAGAGTAAGTAGAATTTGAATGTGAGCGCTATCGGCTATAATAATTACTATGAATGAAAGCGAGGGACCTGTGAAAAATCCGTCACAAAACCAATCATACAAATCATAAAAATGACGTCAACAATAGGTATAGTTAGTTACCTGGAAAAGGCACCGCGGGAAGCTCTTGGTATATGGATTTAAAAGTCGAGAGTCGGTGCAGCAACCCCATACAGATCCGAATCTCCATTGGCTCTAGGACAATCTTCACATCGCAGTTTTCGACCCAGTCGCTGCAATTAAAACTAGCATTAGCTCGTATAGCTTGATGAAGGCTTTAGTTAAACATAAAAACCTCCATAGACCACCGCGACACCGTGACTTTCTTAAATTTTAGTTAGTTTTGTTCTAATTTCGCATTTTGAGTGCAGCCAGAGATATGTAATAGTTTGTATTATGATTGAAAACATTTAGAATGTTTTCAATCACTTTCTACAAAATGGTGACCGATAATTGCAACGCACAAAGGTACATCGTTTCGCGATGAAGAAGCACAAGTTCACGTTATTACAAAATATGACAAATAAAATTGAATTATGCAAGCCGGTTATTAACTTACCTATATTGAAAGTCGGTAGGTGTACATTCGTATGGGTTGACATAGATTTCCGACGGCTCTCTTTCATGACTGAGCTCGATGTATATCTGCGGTCCAAGCAACTTCCAGAACTCGTCGCTGTCGTGTTTCTGTTCTTTAGGTTCAGGAGATGGCTCTTCGCCATGGTCGGACTGCTCCTTCTTTGGCCTTTCTTGTGTCTATATTAAAATAATGTGTCGGTTTAGAAGATTCCCGGGTTGATATAAAATTTCGGATAGCATAATTCATACTTTTTGAACACTTAATATTTCACGTACATACGTTTTGACAAACAAAATCAATATTGTATTTACCTATATTTAAAACACGAGGATATGGACTCGGTTCCCAATAATTATTATAAGCCGAGAAGGTAACGAGAGGATTTCATAATATAGTTTTGAGACGTCCTAGTTCGCAATACGTCCGATCTCGATTGAAATGCCATTCGATTAAACTGAAGCTAGTTGGGGTAAATGCGCGCGCAGAGCACTGCTTGCAAACCAAGAGGATGACTCATTTTGCTTTTAGGAGGGGTGGAAAAAACCATTGGCTTGAGAGGTGGGAAGGGGTAACGTTTGATGTTACACGTGCAAATAGGGTGGACTTTATAAAATACGTTGCCTTTAAGTTGCTAGGGCCGATATATTGATTTATTATTATTCAAACCCCGACTGAGCTCGTAGCGAAAGCTTACGAGTTCACGTGACAAAATTATGACGCCCTAGCTTCCTGCGTCTATTTTGTATAAACCCGGTTAATCCGAAGGACTCCGATCTACAAACTTCTTCGTCTGCCAATAAAAAAAATACAAAATAAGATGCAGGAAACAAGGCCAATATAGTACGGTTGATAAATGAAAAGTAAACATTCGAGTAAAAACTCATGTGCCAAGCCAAAAGATTAATAAATTAATTATATTGACCACTTGTATGTAACTGAGGTTGTTAATAAATCATTAGCTACAATTTTGTTTATTATACAATTGATATAGTTACTGAATATATGACATTAATTAAAACCTCTACTGTCACAAAACTATTAAGTTATTTGAAGGTGTCTAAAGGAGGTTAATTAGGTTCTCAGTCTACAAAATCGGCCGAGGCAAATAATAGGAACTCACCATCTCTGGAGTGGACCGGTACTGCTCGTCCACTGCGCGTGCCATCTCAACACGTTCCAGTTGCTCGTCAGGCCACACCCATTCCGTTACTTGCGAGTCGTCCTCCAACTTACGAAGATACACTGTTGGCTCATCTTTTGTCTGATAGAAGAAAATAAGGTTAAAAACAATGCAAAAAGGGTCAATAACTAAATTCTGATTTTGTAAATAATTGCTAGGATTAAAGATTCAACCTTTATTTAATAATTTAGGAGTGTAAATTACAGCTTCAACGCCAACCTCGCCACGTAGCAAGCAACGTGAATAGTTCAAAGATTTCTTTAGCAAAACAAGAACAATTATAACTTAAAACAATAGCGGCGTTGGGGAACTTAAAAGTTTTTGCATTTTTATAACTTCTTTAGCAATATGAAAACACCTGTGGCCTAATCCAAGGCCAAGAACGAAATATCAATTCACCCATACTAATATAAATTTGAAAGAGTCTCTGTTTGTATAAGTTAACGTAGTGACTGTTTGTTGCGTTTTCACAACTAAACGGCTGATGCTGATCGAGGCTGATCTTGATGAAATTTTGTAAGGGGTCATCCATAAAGAACGTCACACAAATTTTATGACGTCACATGTTTTGCAATTTTACATAGCTAAAAATTATTAAATTTAAATTAAACACTACTTTTAATAAAGGTACCACGCGTGCAAAGCCGGCGGGCAAAAGCTAAGAATAAATAATTTAATTAGTTGATTAAAATAAACTCACAGCGCTGTAGTTCAAATAACCGCAAACGCATTTTCCCTTCGACAGGATCGTAAATGTTCTAATCCCAAAGCGTATCTTGGAAGTGCACGGCGAACATGTATAGCTCTTGACCGCTGTGTGTGTAGCAATGAGCTCAATGATGACGCGGGGACGCTTGCGGGTCACACTCTCTTGCTCCATCACCTAATAATCATGACAACTTGATTACAAAAGAATAAATTAATGCATAATCAAGGGAACGACCGTTTTCAATACTATATTATATCTATGTAGGTTTCGACCGTTCGAAACCCTTTTGTTCAAAATCCACGTGAAACTAAGTAGGGTGGATGGGCATCTGCTATAGCGAGGGGGATATCAGGGCCGTCTGTGACTGATGTAGGATTACTACAAATTACGCGCAGATGTTCTCAACTCACTTAAAGCTAGTACTTAACGTGCCGATTTTCCCAGTGGCAAGAGACGGCAAGCGCAAATTATTGTCAACTAAATAAACCTTTAAATATAGTGCGAGTTGAACAACGGAAATATGTATTTTTGCATTTTGTCAACACGATGCGGTAAGAAATTTTCGTTGTGTTGACTTACGGCTCAATTAAACCGTATCCGTACCGATCCGTACCTACTTACCTACACCTTTTACCGTCATGGGTAACATCAGTATATCTCTCAGTCAGATACAACCAAAATAAATCGAATATAACTCCTACAGTATTAAAACTTCTTCGATTGCTTCATTCGACAGTATAGGGCTGTTCGTGCAATTTATCACACTGGCCCTAGAGAATCAATTAGAAATAAATTAACCCGACTTCATTTATATAAAAATAAATTTTGTTTACTTGGACTTTTTCAGTTATTTTAATTTAAAAACCAAACTATTAAACCGATTTTGATTTAATATTTTGGTACCAATTGGAAATTATATCTATCATTTTACATAAAAAAAATAGTTATGGGGTAACAAACAGAAAATTCAACCGAGTTGAGAACATTCTCCTTTTTTGAAGTCAGTTAATTAATATTATGACAATGCCTTGTCAGTAGGTCGAAAATCGAATGTACGTTAACATACAAATTTGTTTAAAAAAAAGAACATTAAAATAAAGAAAAACTCGTTGTTGCCCTATTAGGCTCACTAATGTCGTAGGGCAATGTGTACCCTTCTATAACAAGTTCCTAAGCAATGTGCTAGATTTCTCGATTGGCAAATTTAAAAACGCAATTAAGCAAAATCTGTTCTCATAAAACATATTATAAAATTTAAGATTATTTAGATGACAAAGAAGCTTAGGACGCAACTGCTCCAACTCGACTCTGCATTCGTAACAAAATTAGCAAGGATTACAAAAAAGTGTCACGACAAGACGTATTTCTTGCCGGATTCTTCTTGAACTGAGGATAGCAGGAACCGGCACCTACATTCACCTAGTATATAACAAGATTCAAAATGGTTCTCGTGATTATATTGTTTTCATTTTTTTTCCTATATTTCATTAGGCATTTAGACATTTTCGATAAACTCCATAACCAGAAAATTACATTAACATATTTCGACATTTTAACCGTGCCACGAATTTCTTGAAGAAGTTTAAGAAGCAAGGTAGGTATTAAAGAAAATTAATCACAATAGTACATTGTACACCTAGGCGAGAAAGTGTCAAATTCCCACCGAGTGTGTCATTTCCTACCTCGTGCCTTAAAACACACGAGGTAGGAATCGCACTTTCTCCCGAGTGATACATAGTGCTTTATACTACACCTACGAGGAATATAATTTTGCTCATAAGGGAGCAAAATAATATTTATACGGCGAGGACGCTTTTTTAAATCCAGAGCAAAGTTATCCAGAGCATTCTTTAATAGAATCCTGAACGTAGCGAGGGATTCAAAGTACGTCGCCCGAGCCAAAAATATATTTTGCGCCCGACTGATACTTTACGTTTCATCACCCACTATGAGGAAATAAAAGGCGCCTCATATTTTATCGTAATATTAAATAGTATCTAAATTATAAATAGTATCTAATAATAAAACAACTAATAGTACATTATGGTACTAGTGTGTAATGTTGGTGATTACCGCTGAGGCCTCATTGAGTCTTAAGAGAGCCGAGGACGGTAATCATCAATACACACGTGTATCATACGACGTTTTTCAACACACTTGTGAATAAAATAACAATAAAAACACTTCAACAGTGAAAACGAGTTGTGAAAAATGATTCGCTATGGCGGGAAAAATTAATCAGTTTTCCTATGCGCGCGCATTGCGATCAGCCACAGACTAAAGGGATGAGGTTTTTTTTTATTTTCCGCGCATAGGGTTTGCGACTATTCTGCCACGTACGAAATGGGGAATTTAAAGTTTTCTTTTATAACAGAGAAAACCAAATTTATATTTGAGTGAAGTTTTATTTATTAAACACGTACGAGTTAAAATTATCTATTTAAATAAGAAGTTGCATGAAATGAGCAAGCAATAGGAATATGAATTTATTTGTTCTATTAAACACGATCTTTTTTTGATTAAAACTTTTTTAAGAACCAAGCACCTCAACGAATAAAATTAAAAAAAAAAACTATAACTCACTAGTGAGTTATAGCAATGAAAAAGTCACAGTTTGATTATGGGTGTCATTCTGTGCTTAATTGCGGTGACCATAGAGCCACTTTATGAGCAAGTGTGTTGAAAAAACTTATATTTACATTTGAGACATTTTCGCAATTATGAAAATTTATTTTTCTTTCAACTACGCAGAAATGTTATCATTAATCACTACAAAACCGATCACATAGGACATATTTTTTCCATAGAACCAAAAAGTGCAGTAATGTTATATGAAATCTTATTATTGTACTGTTTTTCATTATTGCACTGTTTTTTACTTTTTATTTTAGATATAAATTTACCACAGAAGTTTAATATCTCCCATTAAGTTTAATATAAAATGTTTGCATCCGATCAAAAAGATACTGACTGATAATAAAAATCGGCTGAAAAAAACCGACTTGGTGAAAAAAAAACAAATGGCGCCCATTTTGTACCATTGTAAAACTTTGATTCTTCATATTTTTAGTTTGAGTAGGTATATTTTATCACAGTAGGTAGATTGGTAGTTGAAAGAAAAGTAAATTACGCACCTCGCTAAAGAGAGTAATTAATGCACTCGTGTTAATTCAGTGCCCTCGCTTGCGCTCGGGCACCAACATAACACTCGTGCATTAATAACTCACTTTGCGCTCGGTGCAACAATCTACTATTTCTTTCAACTACGTAGTAATGTTATCATTAATCACTACAAAACCGATCACAAAGGACGTCTTTTTTGCTTAGAATCAAAACAGTACAGTAGTGTTGTATGAAATCTCATTATTGCACTGTTTTTCATTATTGCACTGTTGTTTACTTTTTATTTAGATGTAAATTTACCACAGAGGTTTAATATCTCCCATTAAGTTTAGTATAAAATGTTTGCATTAGATCAAAAAGATACTGGCTGAAAATAAAAAACAGCTGAATAAAACAGACTTGGTGAAAAAAAAAAAAAAAGTAATTTGTACCATTGTAAAAATTAGATAATTTATATTTAGCAAGAAAAGTTGGAAAAAATGGAAATATACAGCGATAGCGATGTGAATTCAATTCAAGAATGCATAAAAACAGCTGCAAGTCGCGTCGCGTGATAAATATTTAAAAGTTTACGAAAATTTTATTATGTGGAGAAACGAAAGCCGTGTAAAATCACTGTCCGAAAGTGTGTTTTTAACGTATTTCAGTGAGATGTCAACAAAAATGAGACCATCTTCATTGTGGTCTATATATTCAATGTTAAAAATCACAGTTAATACCAAGCACAACGTGGATATAAAAGAATACTCAAAATTAACATCGCTACTGAAGCGGCTATCAGATGGGTATATGAGTAAAAAGTCAAAAGTGCTCACAGCTCAGAATATAGAAATATTTTTAAATGAAGCATCTGACGATAAATATTTAGCAACAAAGGTAAGTTTTAAGTATATAATCTAGACGTTGACACATTACGACCGGTATAAACACTCTTTTGTGCAATTGTTTAATAGAAGTACATTGCCGGCTAAGTTGAGTAACTACTTGCGACATGTTTGAAGTTATTCTAATTACCCGGCAATGTATTTCTACTCAACACTTGCCCTAAACAATGTATATACAGGTCATTAATATAATTAAATGCCTATAAATTGTGTATAACGTCGAATTTAAATCTTTTTTACAGGTTGCTCTTATTTTCGGTATAAACGGTGCTTGCAGAAGCTCTGAATTAATGAAATTCACAATTGAAAATATCGAAACACACAACCAGATGCTGCTAATTAAACTTATGAGCACGAAAACAAAGAAAGACCGTCAATTTGTAATACGCGACGATTTTTTAAATGTAGTGCAGAAATACATGGCGCTGCGTCCTAGCTCTATAAACACAAATAGTTTTTTCTTAAATTACCAGAATGGTAAATGCTCAAAACAAGCCATCGGCAGAAACAAATTTGGAAAATTGCCCTATGAAATTGCCAGTTATCTGGAGCTACAAAACCAGGAAGCCTACACTGGGCATTGTTTCCGCCGAACGTCAGCAACGCTGCTAGCTGACTCCGGTGCTAATTTGACTACGCTCAAGCGTCATGGTGGATGGAAATCGGACCAAGTAGCAGAAGGTTACATAGAGGAATCGGTACAAAATAAAAGTAAAATCACTCAAAACATAACGGAATCAATTCATTTGCATCGATCAACATCACCACGTCCGTCTACTTCTCATGGAAATGATTTGAAATTGAGCCCGCGTCTACCTGTATCGTCTGATTCTGATGATAATAATTATTATTCACAAATAAACCACACAAATACAAGAATCAATTGTCATTTGACCTATAATGAAAATAACCATAGCTACCGGCTGATCTATGAAGAAATTAAAAAAAAAAACACGTTAGAAATGGATTTCCATACACTTTTCTCTCCCGCTAAACGCGTTAGAAATGAAATTCAATAGACTTTTCCGTCCCGCAATTTAGTAGGCCTGAAATGATGTACTTTCTAAGTTATATTTGGAAAAGGAATTGAGATGTTTCTCAGTAGGTGGGGTATAATAGTACAGTACTACTTACAATATAAGCTTGGCGCCTCAGCAAATTTCGTCTATCATCGGAAATACAAACGCCCGAAAGAGATATTTACATAGACCAGTTAAAACAATCATGTACAAGTTTTTTAGTGTTATTGGGAAAAAAATATAATACAGCCTTGGCCAAAAGTATTGAGCACCCCTTACATTTTACTTGTTTTTAATAAATATCAAACAGAAGTAAAATAAAACGATATACTCGTATATAGATTTACTATTTATTGATAAAATATTAATATTTAGTGGTTCCACCCTTTGCCTTTACAACAGCAGAAATTATTCTTGGAATTGAGCGTACAAGTTTTTCACAGTCTTCGATAGTAATTGAGCTCCATTCCAGGCGCAGGCAACGGTTAAGGTCTTCCTAGTTACTGATCGTGTGGCACCTGACTTTTAACCCCTTAAATGCTCAATGGGATTCAGGTCCGGAGACTGGGCTGGCCACTTCAATAACTCAAGGTCGTTCTCCCAAAACCATGTCATTGTGAGGGCTGTGACATAGCGCGTTGTCCTGCTGGAATTTAATGCCATCTATGTTTGTATCGCCAAAAAGTGTCGTGAATGACGTCCTCAACGTAGACTAGATTAGATTAAAAATGCCTACTAACTGCTATGAAATCTGATAACTGGGGGTGAACCGCACGTGTCTTTGAAGCTCGTAGGTGACTGACTAGCCGCCACGTCCCATGGACGGCTGGACATTGGTCCCACAATCGTACTAACTCGGAAACACTAACATCGCTGAGGCGCAGAGCTTTCGTCGTAGTACTGTACAGCAGCCAAAAAATTTGACACTGTCTTTCATATTATAAAAGGAGTAAACCACCGAGAAGCTTTATTTCCAAAACTACTGGAGAAATGGAATCTTATCGATGAAAGGAGTATCACCAAACTCCATTTTGTTGATGACATAATGCTGTTTTATCGTCAGCTTCAGAACTGCAAACAATGCTGAACGAGCTAAACTCGGCAAACGTCGAAGTTGGACTTAGTATGAACAGATCAAAGGCCAAGCTAATGACTTGTACACAGCACGAGCTACGTGTTGAGGGAGGGGAGATGAAATACTTCCATACGGCCAATATTTGTAATTAGGCAAATTAGTATCCTTTCAGGGACAAGATCGAAGGGGCGAGGTCGAAAGACGCATCGAGAACTCCAGGAAATAATACTTACTAGTATTGAACAGAATAGAAAAATCGAATGAAAAGTATATGTACTTCCTCTGACTTTGAAATGGAAGCTTATGAACGTCTACTCTCTCAATCCTTACCTACGGCTTTTAAATTAACGCACAAAAGACCAAACTTAGGGTTTGCCAGCGAGCCATGGAGCGCAGTATTCAGTATTCTAGGAATCAAACTCACAGGCCACGTCTGAAATAGTATACTGCGCTCTAAAACGCAAATCGCGGATGCCGGACAGCAAGCAAAGAAATTGAAGTGGGGCTGGACAGGTCACGTATGCCGCATGTCGAAATCGTAATGGGCTAAAGCCACCACAAAGTGGTCACCCCTGAACGGTAAACGACAACGTGGCAGACCGCGGCGAAGGCAGAGAGACAAGTTAGGCGCCCAAAGTAAGGATTGGCTCACAATGGTTTTAGACAGGGACAATTGGAGAAGAAAGGGAGGCCTTTGCCCTGCAGTGCGACGTCACGGGTTTTTAGTAATATAATAATAACAAATACAAGGGTAATTCAGCGCAACTAGTTTCTGGTTAGGTTGTGTACAAGTATGAATCAGTGTCGTGATCCTATAAAAAAAACCCTTATAAGATTACGTCATGCCTTTTTTGTCGAGGTACGGATCCCTAAAAAGTACCTAATATATATTTGAGATGCAGCAGACTTGATCGCCACCGCGCTACCTATGCATATTACAAGGTCATAAGTTGCGATGCTCTTTTATACATATTTTTGAAATCGCAGTGCAATTTGTGGTTCCTGTGTGTGTATACATCTATGATAAGTGATACATCTGTTTTTGTTGCATTAATAATATTGTTTTAGTAGGTAACGGGTATTTATCGCGTATTATCTTTCAAATTATTTCCTTTCGTGTAAAAGGTAATACCTGATAACTACTCCAACAATATTATCAATGCAACAGAACAACAAACAAACAAAATAAGATTACCACTAACTAAACATAACACACAAGCAATGTTACAAACTTCGCGTGTTCATAATATTGGTATACGAGTAGATTATAATAAAGATTGGCAGAGGCGCAAGAGCTAAGGCTTTATCTTTTGATCACATTAGTAACTAATGTCGCACTTAAATCTGTTACTATTTTTAATCATTGACATTAACGACAAGAACAAGTCATACTTTTTAGGTATTCGGTTATAGCGTTAATTTTGTCAATGTCAAGTGTTTAAATTGTTTATAGTAAGACGTCACAAAGTCGTATGTTGTCGGTCGCCATATGTTATATCATTTAAAATGATGCCTTTTTATAAAATTTATATACAGACAATTTTTGCTCGAATCACAAAGAAACACAAAACTTTTATCACAACTATTCACACCCGAGTCAATAACTCTTACCAAAATTACAAATAAAACCCTAAATAACTAAGTGAAGTCGGTACAACATATTATTTCTCCCCGTTGTCTCTATCAGCCGTCATATCAGTACTCACACCGTTTTTACACAATATTAACTACTTATGTGATAATAGGATAAAAGTTATATTTATATGCGAATACCGCATCATATTATAACGGCTTCTATCAATAAAAAAACCCTGCAACAATTGCTTAATGATACTATCTAATGATTCAATTTAGAAGTTCTTTATTTGATTGACTTGTAGGATTAACCCGTTCTCTTGCCTTCAGGACATTTCTTGTGTCCTGTGGGGCGATTATGGAATTCTGATACTATCAAAACTTTGCTACTAATCGATTTCAATTACTATTGATCAATTGTTATTACGGAAGGTTGATGTTGATTGTCAGTATATGAATAGAAACCTCAGACCAAATAAATATTAAGACGGAGGTCTGCGATCAACTAAAATTAAGGTTCAAAACCGTGCTTCTGTGTGTAAATAATCTGTGTTTATCAAAATGTGTGCTCACGAAAGTTTCGAAATAAAATATTAGTTTTCATTCAAAACGGGACCACCAGCGCACACACATACACCGAAATTGTGCTCCTTGCTCTTAGTACATGTCACGGCGTTTTCAATAAACTGCGTTCAAAACCTTCGCGCTTTAGGTCAAGTACGTTCAATAATGTTGTACAAAATAGCCTTAAGGAATATGTAAATGTTTTTTAATGTTAGATATTTTATAGACGACAACATGACAAAAGACCTAACAGTACAAATATGTGAGCATATACATTTCATTTTTTTTTATAATTTTCCTTTTACCTACGCATACACATCAACCCAAACGATGTGTACTAAATGAAGGAAATACTTAATAGTACAAGTATGTATGGATGTACTAAAAGGAAGGAGCACAGTTTGGTTAGATGTGTGAGCGTGGGTGCGTGTATTTACACAGAGGAGCATGGTTTTGAGGGTTCACTTTGGTTGTTACAACCCTCTATCTATATATATTTATTTGACCTGAGATAGAAACCAAACGTACGTAATTGTACGCAATCCATCTTGTCAAAACTGGTTCCAATTACAATCAAACCAATGATTGAAATTATGCCGATTGATAATCGAAACTAATATACATTGATTGCCTCAAAACCATGGTTCTGTGTAAATACACGCACCCACGCACACACATCCAACCAAACCTGACTCCTTCTTTTGAGTATATACATACATACTAGTACTATTAAGTATTTCCTTCATTTCGTCATCTAGAAAAACATCTTACAAAAAAACATTAACCTATTACAAAAGTGTTACAAAAAGTGTCACGGAATTTATTTATTTGTGCTCCGTCTAATATTTATTTGGTCTAATGGTTTCTATTCATATGACAGCATATATGACAAGCAACATTAACCTTCCGTAATATTAATTCATCAATAGTAACTGAAAGAGATTAGTATCAAAGTTTTGATAGTCTCAGAATTCCATAATCGCCCCGTTGATGTTTATGGTAAAAGATATTTATTTCTCAAAGAACAAGGTTCACTTTTAGAGAATATTAGATTACAATGTATGTACATTAAGTACTGGTTTGGGTCTAGTGTTATAACAGTTTCATTACTACTTATTTATTTTAAATAAATAGCTATCGAAAATGGGTCTTCAAAAAAAATAATTTTCCTTGATACTTACTGCATTATTCTAATAATCACAGAAAAATCTCCACGAAACTTTCTATTATAAACTCTTTACAATTAAACATGATTCTAAACATCCATTCAGTTCTTACGAAACAAAAGACGGCGCACGCATGTATCTTGGTCTTAAATATAAAAAAAATATCATAGAATGCACATACTAACAATCTTGTTAATGATATTCTAAATGCCACCGCGGGGGTTGGTGGTTTTGTAGAACATAAAAGCCGCCCTAAACCATAAAAGTGAACGTTGACGCCCCAACATTATTAATGATCTTACGTAAACCAAGCCCACTGTATAAAATAGTCCATCGAAGAAGTGAATCGTTCGTTGCTTAGTTTATCGTTTATCTGGTCATTTTTGATTTTTGTTTTTTTACCACTCGCTCGAGGCCATGAGTATTTGAACGTACTATAGCAGCATACTCTGCTTTTTTCATAGCGTTTTTGGTTCCGAAGTCCACAAGGAACCATATGTCCGTCTGTCAGTCTGTCCAGCCCTCATCAGAGCTCTTGCTTACTATTGTCTTATATTGATTAAATTTTGCACTAATACATATTAGTGGTCTTTACAAAGTTATAAAATACTAGCAGTACGCGCGCAGCTGCGTTGAAGATTTTTCCCGGGACACAAACCAATTTTTATAGCTTTCCAACGGTAAAAGAATTTTTCAAATCGGTCCAGTACTTTCGGAGCCTATTCAATACAAACAAAAATAAATTCAAATCTTTCCTCTTTATAATATCAGTACAGAAAAACGTTTTTAGTTGTACCTCAGTAAAAGGTAATGTACCGTTGTTTTTTTTATTTTCAACGTGTTTGTATTGTAAACCTTAAAAATATCTAATATGCTCCTTACAATTTTTTTGTTTAGCTGACTAGATTGTTGTCTAATTAATCAAGAATTTGACCACTGGGCATTCTAATCCCTACTGCCTTTACTGAGCTCGGTTCAACAAGCGCTTGGCCAATTTATTTCATAACTCAAGTTAACATACGAGCACGTTCGCAAACCGCGAAGTATGTAAATTTTAGTGTGGCTACATTGGGATATGATGAACTATTCGTGTTGCTTGACAAGTATAACCATATGAGTAACCTCACGAGAGAAATAGATAGATAACACGAACATTCACTGAATCCCCATAGTGGCCCTAGGGTTAGAAACTCACCTTGAACACCAGCGAGACTTCGTCCAGAAATGCCGCGAAGTGCACCGGTAGTGGTGTGGAAGAGGCGGGTGCCTCGTCGGTGCCGTCGCGGTCCATCCACGTCGGCAGCCATGACCATGCCCATTCCGACCAGCTCTCTGATCGCGCCGGCTCGGCCAAGTTCGACGATGTCGAATCTAGACTCAAACATGCTGAATTTTAGCCTTAGAAAGTCGAAGAATTAGATGACTGATTTGCTTTGATTTGGGTTAGTTTACCTATACAAGCTAATGATAATAATATAATAATAATAATAATAAGCCTGTTTCATAAACGTACTTTATTAAGGATCGCTTACTTGCACGTAAAGATTGCGAAACCGGTGTCGCGTAAGTGCTGGGCACTTTCGGCGATGGTGTCGGAGGTTTGAGGCCGATGGCAAGTCTTTCTCTGTACAACCTCAGTAGAAGTGTCAACTGTTCACTGGTCACGCTCCACGCTAGTTTTGTCGACCGTAGTTGTACGGCCAGACTGCTCGCTCTTCGAGTATTCGCGGATACCAAACGAGTCAATACCCTGAACCGAACAGATAAATAATTTGCAAGATTTCCTACATACGAGGGGAGGAAGTTCGCGGAATGGCAGTGAAGTGGGTTAAAATGAAACAAATAATTATTTTTCCTTTTCAATATATTCTCCCTTAAGCCTAATACACTTTTCAGATCTTTCAAAAAGCTTACCTATACCTTCGTAAAAAATGTTTTGTCAAGGCCTTCAAAATATGCCGAAATTGCAGACTTAACTTCTCTTAGTCAGTAATTTTTTTTTCCACGAAGTTCTATTTTGGGATTTTTTTTTCAATTTTGGAAACAAATAATAATTAAAAACGGGGCCAGATCTGGACTATATGATTTAATGTGATGTGTGTGATGATTTAATGTTTCGTAGCCACATTTTCGCAAGGCAGCCATTGCAACATGGCTCTTGTGAACGGATGCATTGTCGTGCAAGAGCAGCACACCTCTTGTCCATTTTCCTCGGCTTTTTTCCTTGATGACATCTTTTAATTTTACCAGTAGAGTGGCATAGTATCCCCCTGTGATATTCAATACTTTTTCTTTCTAGTCGATTAACAAAATCCCCTCCGAATCCCAAAAAACAGTTCCGGCCGATTGTACACCTTGAATTTCTTAGGGGGTTCTCCACCTTTTTTCTGCCACTGCATTGATTTCTGTTTTGATTCAGGCACATAATGATGAACCCTAGTTTCATCTCCAGTAACAATCCGGTTAAAAGTTTCCTCCTTGTCGTCGCTACAGAGATCCAAAAACTCGCGTGAACAGTCGACGCGCTACTTTTTCTGACCCGCTTAGAGCATTCTCGGCACCCATCTTGCGCTGACCTTAGACATGTCAAGATGGTAATGGAGGATGTTCAAAATGGTTGTAGACGATACTTCAACCATTTCTGCAATTTGATTCTTCTTTAATCGGGTATCTTCAAGAACAAGTTCTTCGACTTTTTCGATTTTGGCCTCGATTGGCCGGCCCGGGTGGTTGTCATCTTCAATTGATTCCCTGCCTTGCTTGAATAAGCTATTCCACTTATAAATCATTGTTTTTTCAGGGCAAGAGTCCCCATAAACAGATGACATTTCTTCTAAAATAACTTGAGGTGTTTTTCCTTGCTTAGTAAGGAACTTTATAACGTCACGAAACTAAATTTTATCCATGTTTAACGATTTTTTCCCGATTGAACTGCTAATGTAGTGATAACTAAAATGTTAATGACCCGATTTGCCTAAAATTTAGTATTTATACCTGTATTGAGTACCTGCAGATTAACAGGTAAAAACAATTAACCCCACCCCTTTCTAACCCTTCCATTCCGCGAACTTTTAGACCTCCCCTCGTATTTGCGATCACTGTTTCTTATGAATGAATTTAGAAAAATGACTTCATTCCTACCTCAAATCCAATTGACATCGATAGAGTAAGGGCTCTTGATAGAAACGTATTTTTCCATCTGCATCAGCTCGGTCTAAGCACAGAGTTAGGTCGTCTAATCGAATCAATCTTCTTATTACCGGCTGACTTTGATCTATGTCTGATAAACAAAATGGATGCATAAGTACAAGATCTATTTATCACAATAAATAATTAAAGTGTGATCTCAAAGACATGCTCACCAGCAAAAGATGGTTCCCAGTTGGGTCCAGCACTGTCTACAGCGAGGTGTTTAACGTTTAATGACAGGACGATGTCATCTTGCACGTATTTGACTATAAGATGGTGGACTCGAAGAGCTATGTTGCTTACTATCCTCCGAACGAGGGCTTGCATGTAGCCAGGTGGAGCTTCGACCACTTGTGCTTTGCGGCTGTTTTATAATAAGAAATGAATTAGATGTACTGGCGCTAAAAACCAGCAAGAAAACTGATAGATAAAAAGTTTACAAAGCAAGGCTGCTGTACCTCGGAGAATCAGGGGGAGGTCCATCATCAGTCGTCGTAGGTGGATTCAGACTCAGCACACATTCTGAAAGAAAATTGTTGATGTAGGTAGACCCTATGTCCATCCAAAAAAGATATAAAGATATAGAGTACATCTAACCTATGGTATCAATCGTGACGACGATAGGCTCCGACATGATTTTTGTCCACGGAACCTGAATAAGCAGCTCGTGAATGCGTCCAGAAACGAGCGTGAAGGGCAGCGACACTTCCCGCTGCAGTACGTCTGCCTTGAGCACCAAGTTGTGAAGTGCGACCCCTCCGCCCCATAGTGACACCTGTTCATTAAAACTCCTTAAATCAATAACGTACGACTTAGTGGCCGACTCTGTAGAGGGAGATACTAGAATTAGCCCCTGTCATGGCTTAAAAACCTTATGATGTTTTACAATAAGGACTAACAGCTTATCGTATACTTGCGAATGAAGCGCTGAAGCGCTTTGATGACATTTTCAGTCACCTATCCAATGATTATCGTGCAGAACGTCGCCCTACATTAATAATGATCAGTTACGACATAAATGCCGAAGAAAGTCGTTTCAGCAAAGTATGACATGAGTTTCTGTGAATACTGAATGCTGAAGATTGTATTTACACAAAAAAAATAAAAAAATTAAGACAGCATAATCCGTTGCGTAGTAATACTATATAAGTCAAAAAAACATTGAAATACTAACATGATGTCTTGCATACTTATGTATACTTTAAAATTTTAGACCTTCTTTAAATCTTAAATAGAAATCGTTTCTATTTCAAATAGAAACCTACTATAGGCACAATTTTTAAAGTAAGTCACTAACCGAGCCCTCAAAGATACTGAAACCTAGTGAGCTCAGTTGATGACTTTGAAAAAAGTATTATTTTCGGTAGTACTACCTGTGCGTCTGCCGGTTTGAAATCTCGCACATACTTGTCGACGTAGCTTAACAATATGGGTGTTACGTATGATTCGATTTTGAACATTGTATCAGTCCCACCGTCATGGCATTATTCGTTTTGCTGAAACAATGGTTTTTATAAGACATACTGAACCTAAAAACAATTAAAAGATTAACTACGTATTACTTTTCACTTACATCCATACTAATTTTATATATTCGTAAGTGTCTCTGTCTGTATTTTCGTTTGTTTGTTTGTTACCTTTTCCTGGCTAAACGGCTGAACGCAACTTGATGAAAATTTAACCATTTATGTTTTGCGAGCGAAGCTGCGGGCAGAAACTATTAGTTTTAATAAAAAGCTTTCGGGCACTTATGGATAAGTAAATGTATATTTTATTTAAAATTAAGTTTGAAATATCTGCTAATCATCGTATATATACGCGAAATATGTGAGAAAATGTTGTAGAAAGTAGATGTATCGAAAAAAAGCGTCTGCGGGGACAGCATGGCCCTCCGGATTATAACGTGAATTGTATCAATAGCAGCAACAAGAGCACGACAGCAGAAGTTGAGCAACCAGAGTTCAACTGATTACCTAACTGATATCTTTGTTCTACGGAACTTTAAAGATACTCGTATTCCACGGACTCAATAACAAACAGCGTTATTTGTTGAGGAGTTGTTATCTGTGGTGTACATTTAAATCCCATGATCTAATCTGCGGACAAACACATATAAAACTATGCCTGTGATCTGCAATATAATAAAACCATATACCACACAGAACTTATCAACGAAAGTTTGCTCATAACCCTCTGGGTCGCACTTTAAGCATTTCACTGTTTCGAAATAACTAGTGACACGGTAAGAAGCAGCATATACATTTTTAATTTTATGATTGAGGTGATGTTTTAAATGTAAACTATAATGTATTAGCGACGCCCCGCCCCGGCTTCGCACGGGTGCAATGCTCATACTGAGAGATAGACATATACCATCGCGGACTTTTTTGTAGACCTTTTTAAGCTGTACAATACTGTAGTACATTATTTTGATCTATCTCGTAGGGTTCAGCCCGCGTTTGCAAAGTAAGCGCAAAACAATGTGTTTATTTACGACATCACATTAGAAACCTCTAAAATTATGAGTGTTTCTCTAATATATTATGCAAGTATTATACTTATAAACATTCCTCTTTAATCACTCTATCTATTAAAAAAAACCGCATTAAAATCCGTTGCGTAGTTTTAAAGATCTAAGCATACATAGGGACAGACAGACAGCGGGAAGCAACTTTGTTTTATACTATGTAAGTGATTATATAAAACAGTAGGGTCCCGCACGAGCAATTCACAAGCAAACCTATAAATCCTATAAAACTTTTTATTTTTAGGTATTGTAGGCGTACTAAGATCGGATAGTAGGAAACTCAACCTCTATAATTACATTTTAAAAACTAAAAAGAAAACCGACTTCATTGAATGAAATTTAAGTATATAATACATTATTAGTAAATAATACATTATTAGTGGAAAGTAGATGTATTTTGTACATATGTAATATGGGTAGGCCAACTAAACGTACTGCTCCAATGTGACAGCGAGGTAACGAAGTAAACGAAAATATCATCGATGTAGGTATACAAGATTTATGTGAATTTTACAGCTCGACCGATTTCGATATAATTTAGATGGACCACCTGGGAAGTATTGGCCTCATACACAAGCTCAGAGTCGCGCAACGTGCTATGGAGAGAGCTATGTTGGGTGTTTCATTACGTGATAAAATCCGCAACGAGGAAATCCGTAGAAGAACCAAAGTCACCAACATAGCACTCAAAATTTGCAAGTTGAAGTGGCAATAGGCAGGCCATATAGCTCGCAGAACTGATAACCATTGGGGAATAAAAGTTCTCGAATGGCGACCAAGGACAGGAAAACGAAGCGTAGGACGACCCCCCCACCCGATGGACTGACGACATTGTAAAGATCACAGGAAGTCGGTGGATGGAGAGGGCTCAAAATCGTTCTCCCTGGAAACCTATTGGGGGGGGCCTATGTGTAGCAGTGGACTTCTTAAAGACTGTTATGATGATGATGATGACATGGGAAGTACACCCTAAAAGAATTTTTCAAATCGGTGAACATACATAAAAAAAAGATTCCGACGAATTGAGAATCTCCTCTATTTTTGAAATCGGTTAAAAACGATGAAATGGGGAGAAAATTTCTATATGAAAAATAGTATTCCTTAAAATTACTCGAAACATTGCTTTAATATGCTTTAATACAAATGAGAATTAACTAATTTTGTTTGTAGGTTTTTCAATTTATCGAATACTCCTAAATCGTGATATAAAAGGATGTCAAAGTTTTATAGAAAACACTCAGCAAAGCTTAATGTGCGAGCAACTTCAAACTTAGATAAATACTCTACATCCATGTGTTCCAAAGTATTTCAAATCTATTCCTCTAAAGGGGCGTAAAAGGCTATTGAAGATAGTTTGGGTGATGTTACAGGGGGTTCTTATTTCTCCAGATCGTAAGAAAATACTCATTTAAAATCAATAATTAAATACGTGACGGTTTTTTTAAAATCACCCTTAAATATGGTGCACTATGGTGTCAAAGTTTGTATGTTTGATTTTGAACGCGTGGTTCAAGTAACTCTAAATTTCCCAACCTGGCTGACACACTGCCGTGTGTTTAGATATTGGCAAAATACTCAATTAAATAATTTTTTTCCCATAAATAATCCTAAATGAATTCGAACCAACTTTAAAATTGTAGTTCATTGAATTTCAAACTTTGGGAACACTCGATTCTGATCAATTATAAAACACGTGTCCGAAGGTTTATCAAAATAACTCCAAATAGATATACAACGGGGTGTCAATGTTTGAAATGGTAATTTTTATTGCGTGATACGATGAACTCTTAAGGAAAACAAGTACTCTAGGTAAATAATATACGGGTTGGACGGTTTTTTCAATAAATAGTTATTGCTACTATTAGACCAGTTTACTTATATATAGACTACTTATTATTTTCCCATGCGTCTATATACAAGTTTTAAACTTAGAGCAAGGAGTCAAAGTTTTGACCTTGCAAGGTTTACGGTGTTATTACAGTACCTATATGTAATCGTATATTAGTTATAAGAAAAAAATATACCACTTACTGATGTACTTAACTTACGCATTTGTAAATCTTAGTCGTTTGCTTAATCGTTTTTTATTTATTATTATTATTTTTATCTGTGTGGATACTAAACGGGCAAAGCCAGACGCACAGACGTAAGCTCACTAAATTATGCGTCGTTTGAGCTTGATGTCTCTTCCAAGCTTGCGGACACCATTGTCTCCGGAAAATTGGGCCGAAGATATCTGTGTGAAACCCTGGAGGTAATTCTGTAGTTCAAAAACCAAAGAAGACCAACATGCAAAACAGTAAAGCCATCTAAGTATACTATCAAAATGCCAAGATATTTGAATCAATTTTAAATTCTCATCTAACTCGTCAACTAGATCGTATCTTGGATGATTCTCAGCAGGGTTTTCGTTCTGCCCGCTCAACAACTACACCATAAACACAATCTTCCTGGATTTCGTGGCGATGAAGCACGCCGGCAGGTCTTATGTTTGATGTCAGATGTTTTAAAAGTTTACCATTCAGTGAGTAATGAATTTGATTGCCAATTATTTTAACAAGACATTAATTCTTTGGAAAGATACTCATCACGCGAATAATGCACCAACCCTGAAAGGGCTTATTAACCGAGTTTTTTTTATGTATGTTCACCGATTACTCGAAAACGGCTGAACCGATTTGGAATTTTTTTTTGTTTGAAAGGGTATACTTCACAGGTGGTCCCATATAAGTTATATCAAAATCGGTCGAGCTGAAAAATCAACGAAAATCTAAAAATTGCATACATCGATGATGTTTTCATGTACTTCGATATCTCGCTGTCTCATTGGAGCGGTGCGTTTATTTGGCCTACCCATATTATAATATACAAAATACATCTACATTCCACTAAAAATTTATTATAGGCTCATATTTCATTCAATGAAGTCGATTTCTTTTTAGTTTTTAAAACGTATTTATTTTACTTAATGCATTATGTACACGGGGTTCAACAAATAGATATTTTTAATGACAGTCCTTCGGCTATTTTCAACTACTTGAGAATGTATTTAAGTTTTAATTTAAGATAGACTACGAAGGACACTTTGGTTTTTACTGTAAGCTTTCTATCATAACTGTATTAAATAAATAAAAATATAAGGGGACATATACCCGCCCCGTTGCATTCAGTCCACCCCTCGCGCCTGTTACCCCGCCCCATCGATCTATAGTCCGCGTCGCCTGGTGATCTTCAACTGCACCATAGCGGGTGCGTCTCGAACTTTCCACACAGATACCTTACCATCAGTTAATAAGGTTGATAGTTAGAACTAGAAGAATTCCTCGCAACTTTGCTAGCGAAATGATATTTTCCTAAATATATATATCGTTGAATATGTCTTTTACTCGTGCCGCGCCAACCGTGTGGGACTTGAGTCGTGTCTATCCTCCATTAATTTAGTTTTAGCTGATAATTGCTGGCAATTCTGTTGTTTCGCCGGACTAGCAAAATTTTTTCTAAAATATGGACGACCTTAATTTGCTACCAATAAAGTTCAAATTAGAGTACCCATTTAAAATCACAGTTCTAAAATAAGTAAAATTATTTTTTGTTTTATTGCTATAATTTTTATGCCAATTAATTCCTTTATTGAAAATAATGTATAAAGGTGTTGTTAAAAACTGCGGAAAATAATCGCAGTTTTAATCAACACCTCCTTACATGATGACTAAATTGAGCTAAAACATGTCAGTTATACGTTAATTTAGGATGTGTCACTAAAAATGTTATTCTAATTCAGACTTTAAATCAAACAAAATAAGATCGTTTCTGTTTTAGGAAATTTTAGTTACTTTAGCGAAACGACTGTCAAAAAAAAAACAAATGTATGTATTTATGTATTGTATTATTAGTGCTTTTGCACGGTAATACATTAGACATTTTTGTCATTTATTGGTCACCAAAGTCAAAGTCAAAGTCAAAAGATACTTTATTCAATACAATCACAAGGATCACTTTGAAACGTCTTATATACTAGGTGAATTTAGGTGCCAATTCATCCTAACCCAAGCTCGAGAAGAAGCTTCCTGATCAGAAAGTCTAATTTTTAAGTTGCCTAAGAAGTAAAATGCCTAAATGTCAAGTCTAAAAAGCAAAATGCCTAAAATTCAGTACACCTAAAACGGTAGTCTGCTTGAAATGCAAATTGTATAAATGTGAAACTTCCTAAGAAGCAAATAGTCTAATATGCAATACACCTACAATAGGAAGATGAGTAAATCTTACGATAGTGACATATTTTTCAATAAGAGGTACAGACAGCATTAGACCAATTGAATAACTATATTATTACGCCATCACAACTTTTAAGCAATGTTCTTAATTTAGAGAAGCGTTTGTTTCGCGAAGAAGAAGAAGAAGGATATGATTAAGAACATTGTATAAAATTTTAAAAAGACTTATACTTATAAGCGTCCGCCCGCGACTTTTCTCACGTGGTACCCGGATAACAAGTAGCCTATATGTTGTAGTATATGTATATTTAAGTTTACATGTAATGTATTTAATGTTTTAAGTATATTTATATGTATATTTTAAGTTTCATGCAAATCGGTTCAACCGTTTAGCCATGAAAGAGTAACAAACATCCTCACAAACTTTATTTATAATATTAGTAGGTAGTGTAACCACAGTTTTAACCTGTAATTATGTATAACTCGTGGAAGAAAAATTGTAGGCGTTATTATACTTCTTAAACATCTCGTTATAGAGAGCTTGAACAGTTTAGGCTTTTTGCTTCTTAGGTATTATAAGTATGACGAAAATCTTTTTAGGTATACTCCTTCTTAGACTTTTCACAGTAAAGGCATCACACATGTTAGACCTTTTATATTTTAGGCACAATGGGTCTTAAGTCATTTTTCTGTTTAGGTTTTCTGCAAAATAGTCATTTACATTTTAGGCATTTTACTTCCTAGGCATTTTGGAAATTAGACTTTCTGATCAGGAAGCGAGAAGAACTGGCAAGGAACTCGTCTTGGTCCTAGCACTTTTTTACATGATTCATCTTATAACTACCTTAATTACGAAATACTAATACAAGAGAGTTTATACATTTCAAGTGTGTTGGTTAACTGACTGCGGGCAGAGACCACGACTTCGTCCGCGTGAATATCAGTTATTATTATTATTATTATGTCCTTCCTTTAGGTTTAAGCTTACTCTATACTATATTTCGTCAAAGTCGATTCAGTAGTTTAGCCGTGAAGTAGTTACAAATAGATAGACAGGCATATTTTCTGCGCGCATGAACCCGAAAATACCTATTTTGTTGCGGAGTTATTTTAATATTATGATATCTCCTAAGATGTTGAATGAAATCAAGTGCTGTCAAAGACAATTTTGTTCACAATTTAATGCTTGTGATTAATAACATTTATTTGGATAAGGATTAATATTATAATGATAATACTGCTTCGCAAATAATGCATTAATTTCGAACAAATTTAATTACTTACCATAAAAAAGGTTATAGTGACCCAGGCTTAAGTTTATCTTAGACTGTCGCTGACCTTGTTTTAGAACATTTAAAGAGGAACAATTCCACCATACATATTTTTTGCGTAACTTAAACCGTTTACGCAGCCCACACAACGGAAGCTCTCAAAAGGAATAATTTTTCCCGTATTTGCATTTTCCGTTGATGCTTCGCACCTATTGGTCGGAGCGTGATGTCATAAAGCCTAAAGCCTTCCTCGATAAATGAACTATCCAACAAAACCAGTAGTTCCTGAGATTAGCGCGTTCAAACAAACAAACAAACTTTTCAGCTTAATAATATTAGTATGGATATATTAATTTATATTATAATAAGCTTTCTTCAAAAGACTATCTTATTTATGCTTTAAATTTCTTAATAGATAGTTTAGTAACATTTTCAGGAAGCTTATTATAAAAGAACTTATTTACTTTTTCTAGTCGAAACCTAATTATGTATAATTTGTGTCTATTCATTCTATGAAGGTTACTTTGCATTTTGCTGAAACCCATTTCTATATTCAAGTGTGTATAACAAATTTTCATATATATACTGTGACTAGCTGACCCGGCCACGCGTTGCTGTAGCTCAGTAGTTCTAATACATTGAACCCATATACGCTAACCTCTAAAATTATCAGTGTTTCTCTACTATATTATGTATGTATTATACATATAAACCTTCCTCTTGAATCACTCTATCTATTTAAAAAAAACCGCATCAAAATCCGTTGCGTAGTTTTGAAGATCGAAGCATACATAGAGACAGACAGACAGCGGGAAGCGACTTTGTTTTATACTATGTAATAAAGTTATTGTGAGAATATTTTTTGAATAACAAATATTTTACCAATATCAGCTGCTTTCCCCCAGAGAATGATGCCGTATGACATAACACTATGGAAGTAACTGAAATAAACTAGTCTAGCTGTAGCTTCTTCAGTAAGCCCCCGTATCACACGCCTACCAACTAAGCCTACCAGCAAATGTTTCAATTTGTGGTCCCCACTGTAGTTTTGCATCTACATCTACATCTACATCAATCTACAAGATTAATTGCCTCTCCATTCATTTCAATGTTGGTCGGGCTATGAATAACATTTAGCAAAGTGAATATGATACATTTAATTTTTTTTTAATTAAGCAAAAGATTATTTACAGTGAACCAGTTAATAACATTATCAAAAAAAGATAAATCGTTAACATATACTAGGAATAATAAAGCCTAGTATCGAACTCTGAGGTACCCCTATATCAATAATTGATCCTGAAGACCTCTCACTACCCACGTCTACTTTCTGAACTCTATTGGATAGATAAGACTGTATGAGGTCAATCGCCCGGTTTTTAATGCCATAATATTTTAACTTTGTGATTAGCCTTGCATGACTCACACAGCCAAAGGCCTTAGATAGATCACAGAATACTCCAACTGTATACTGTGACTTCTCCCAGGCGTCAAATATATGCTTTAAGAGCGCTATACCTGCATCAGCTGTTGATCGACCTTAAGTAAATCCGTATTGATTACTATGTAGCAGGCCGTTAACATTAAAGTGATATAATAACTGATTCAGAACTATTTTCAAAGATTTTACTTAACGCAGCTAATATCGATATCGGTCTATAATTAGCGAGATCACTTTCACTTCTTTAATTAAACATAGGAATGAGTTTACTGTGTTTCATGAGATTGGGAAAAACTACCTCGTCGATCTATTAAATATTTATGCTAAACACGGTGCAATATCTAAGATAATGACTCCCAGCAAGTGCTGGGAGTTGTAGACATTCCCCAAAGATCTTCTGTATTTTTTATATTAATTAGCTTGAATGCTTTTACAATACTAGCCTCGTCTTACATTTTGCAAAACTAGATTCTAATAGAACAGAAGCTCTGGAGGCTGAAGAATTTAACGATTTGGTCACATTTTTTGGTAGGTATATCTGAGAAAAAACTATGAAATGCATTCGCAACATCCTGTTCCTTTGTCAAAATTGTACCATTTATATTTAATTTGAACTGTCTATTGCAAGGCCTTTGATTTACTTGTTTCATTATTTATACATTTCCAAGTAGCTTTTATTTTATTTGTTGAGTTTAATATTATTTTTCTCTAAAACAGTGACTTAGCCGCATGACAAACTTTTTTGAATACTTTTGAGTCTTTTTTAACATGTAAGATAAAAACTGGATCTAACATTGTTTCTCTGGCTTTCTCTTATACCATATAATTCGTACAATGTATTCCTACTTCTATAGATTCCTGGTGTAGCGCAGTCAGCAAACCTAGTACAATTTTTTGCTTTGCATGTTTTTACTGTAAATATATCAGCATGTTCTTTAATTATTAAATTAGACAATGTGGTGAAAAGATCATCTGGATCATCGATGCATGGTACGAGGGAAACTTTGTGTTCAATTCTACTTTGAAATGTTTTGATGCGGTTCTCTGTGATAGGTCGGTAAGTAAAGTTGAGCTTCAACTATACGATTACAAGAAAACGTGGCCCTGTAACCGTAATGGTCAGACCTAAAAGTTTTAATTTACACTTATGAAGTGGTGTGCAACTGGAATAGATGTTATCTAGACAAGTGGCTGTTGTTAGCGTTACTCTTGTCGGTTCATCAAAAAGAGGGCTGTCATGCCATAGTGCATTCATATAACGCAAAATCATCAGGGGGACGGTAAACGCTCAAGATGACGCGCTCTAGCTCGACACACGACACCCCAATAGTTCTTTCAATAGACAGATTAGTTCTTTACGCTTCTTGCATTTTAAGTTATTTCATACAATAATTAACGAACCACCACGTATGGCGCTCCTGCGTTTATAGCTACTAGCAATATTATAATTTTCGTAGAAAGGAAGTACCTCAGATTGTACCATCCAGTGTTCAGTGATACACATAATATCTACTTTGAAATGATTTAAAAATAATTCACATTCTAATATTTTGCTGGGCAGGCCTTGCAAATTTTAGTGAACTACTTGTAAACTGCCTGTTTTCCCATTGTCGACTTGGGCAGTTTAAATGCTGGTCAGTTGGCTGTACTACATTTTTTCCCTCATTAGTACTATTACTAACCACGGGGTCGTCATTACCCCTACAAAGTTATGAAATAAAACGAAAAAAAAACTGTTTTTAGGAATCCCTACCCTACATAAAACCCTACATAAATAAAACCCTACATAAATAAATAATAAATAATAAATAATGCCGGACATTTCACACAGTATCATCTGACCCCAAAGTAAGCAAGCAGAGCTTGTGTTATGGGTACCACATGACTGATATACTACTTATTTACTTTTATTTTTGTAAATATATACATATTATACATAGAAACACCCAGACCCGAGACAAATAGTTGCAGATCATACAAACATGTAAAGTGAGGTTGTTTTTTTTAAATATTTTACTACCCCATCGTGTTGCATATCGTTGAATAGGTCTTTTAAGCATACAACGAGTATTAAACAGTTTATGTATACAGATATTCGTTTTATAAATATGAATATTTGAAATGGCCATTTTCGTTAGTCAGTGTTATTGTACATTTTGACATTAGTTAACAAGGTAAAAGAGAATAATTACGTTTTAAAAACTAAAAAGACGACCGACTTCATTGAATATAAAAAAAACAGTCAAAAAATACAGTCGAATTAGAACCTCCTGCTTTTTTGAAGTCGGTTAAAAATAAGCTTCTGATAAAACCACTATTAAGGTTTCCAAAGTCCAACAAAGGAACCCATAAAGTTCGCCATATTCATTAATCAGTATCTATCTCGCAGATTATCGTGATTATAATTTGCAGGGTAACACGTATTAGTTGCGCATACAAAGTTGAGAAATTGAAATACAAAAAAGAGTATGCTAGCTAGATGATATTGAATTGGTTCGAGACCTGATCACTAGTCACCCGACTTCCGAAGGCTTGGCTTCAACACTCTTTCTGCGCCAATTACATCAATTTTTAAAATTTTATTTCCAGCTTGTTTTAAATTGTCACTTTAATATTTTAAAGTAGTAAAACAAAACCTGTAAGTATCTACGAGACGTAGCAGATACTCGTACGATGAAAAATTTTAATTTTAGTACCTGCCTACCTGTCTTAATTGTCCCTCGCAACAATCTTCCAGACATAATCAATAGCAGGTCTATCATAACTGCGCAATCGCGACTATTCTCCCCTAGTCACGGTATCATTAGTAGTCGTCGTCTGGAGCTCGGGATTACACGAAAAGGTTAAATGTAATTATCAATCTATCAAATCATTCATAGGTCAACACATTCAACAAAAATCGTCTTTGTGATCCATTCCCTTTTCTTTATTGGGATTTATTTTATCTTTTACACCCCTTTAGCGTAAGTTATGAAAAATTGTTATTCCGTCTTTATCAAGTTTGGACTCGTCTGTCCACATAAACTTTTGAAAGAAGACGAATTTTCTAAATCAGCATTGAGCATAAAGTCTAACCTCCTGATAGGATCTCCTCCTTCAATTACTTGCACGAGAGTAAAATGTCAAGTCAAGCCAAGTTAAATCACGGGAGTATAATGATACGGGTAAAGTCCCGCGTTATGCACCGTACACAAAATATTCTACAGTGACATTCCTAGTTTTTATGCCACAGATTTTGTGAACAGGGTTGGATTCACCGCAAAACATCGAAGAATTCTTTCTTCGTCTTCCACAGCATCACCCGTAGTCTAAAACATCACTGGGTTTACTTTGTACACCAGCTGTTCAACCGATCTCAAGTTTAAATATCTTTTTAGAAAGCTAAAAATAATGTAATGTTTTTTAGAATAATCTGCACGCCCAATGTATTAGCATTTTTTTTTTTAAAGAAAAAATATTGAAATGTATGATGTTTCCGGCTAGTTTTACCTAATGTGGATACACATTTGTAGTTTTTGTGTTGTTAAAGAATGCTTGTTAAGTACTCCAAATAAAACAAAAATAAAAGCTTGATTACAACCATTTTTTTTTTATATTTTTTTAACCCCTCTTTATAGAGGTACATAATATTTGTTTCGTCAGAAATGGTCCATAATCGAAAATAACCTCACCTACAACCTGCTACCAGAAATAGGTCGAATAACCTATAACCCTGTAGGTACCTACATATATTGGTAAAAAAGCATCGACTTTATAATAAGTCTTTGTAAAAAGTAATTTAAGTAGGATAAACCATTCGAAAGACAACCAGAAAGATAAGTCCAACAAACATTTAATTTTGAAACTCAGACCGAGTAAATATTAGGTTGGGGAAAAAAAAAGATGATTTATTCAATACAATCACGAGGATCAGGGGAAAAAGTCTTTTCGCATTATAGTATGTATGAACATGTAATAAAATATCTTTGGCTATACTATTTGTATCTGGCTGGTTTTGGTATCATTAAAAGTTTAAATTTTAAAAAACATAATTCCAAATTCAAATTAGGAAAATGTGTGATTTTTATTTGTTTTTTGTACTGTCAAGATGAGTGAATCTAATGAAGAAATTCGATACATTTTAAAATTTTACTACAAAAATAGGTAAAAATGCAACGCAAGCGTCGAAAAAAATTTGCGATGTTTATGAACCTAGTGCAGTGTCTGTGAGAGTAGCACAAATTTGGTTTAAGCGTTTTCAATACGGAAATTTTGATGTCAAAGATGCACGTCGCTCTGGTCGCCCTATTACGGATTAAATGGATGCCATTCTTGAAAAAGTGGAGCAAGATCGGCATATCAGTTATTACGACGTAGCTGAAGAACTGGGAATTGACCACAAAACAGTTTTGGCGCATTTGAAAAAAACTGGGTACACAAAAAAGCTCGATATTTGGGTACCTCACGAGCTCACTGAAAGAAACCTAATGAACCGTGTACTCATTTGTGATTCTTTATTACAACGTAATGAAACCGCACCATTTTTGAAGAAGCTGATAACTGGTGATGAAAAGTGGATCACGTACGACAAGAACGTGCGAAAAACGTCGTGGTCAAAGGCTGGTCAGGCTTCACAGACTGTGGCAAAACCCGGATTAACTCGCAACAAGGTGATGCTGTATGTGTGGTGGGATTGGAAGGGCATTATTCATTATGAGCTGTTACCACCAGGCAGGACCATCGATTCTGAACTATACTGCGAACAACTGATGAGATTAAAGCAAGAAGTTGAGAGAAAGCGGCCGGAATTAATCAACAGAAGGGGTGTGGTTTTTCATCATGATCACGCTAGATCTCACACATCTTTAGCCACTCAGCAAAAATTAAGAGAGTTTGGCTGGGAGGTGTTAATGCATCCGCCGTATAGTCCTGACCTTGCACCTTCAGATTTCCACCTGTTTCGGTCTCTTCAGAATTCTTTAAGCAATGTCAGGTTAACGTCACGAGAGGACTGCCAAAAGCACTTGTCGCGGTATTTTGATCAGAAGTCCCAAAATTTCTATAGCAATGGGATCATTGGGATGTCCCTACCTACAGGATGGCAAAAAGTTATCAAACAAAATGGTACCTACATACTTTAGTTAAATGTAAATAAACTATTAAAAATATGTTTTGAATTTTCTTAAAAAATGCGAAGAAACTTTTCCCCAACCTATTATATAGACGCCTCGGCGCTACTTAATCGTGTGATATCCGGAAAAGCGGTCTTAAAATAATAACCTCTAAATAACTCAATCGATGGCGATGAAATAAACAAACATAACCAAAATGTCAGTCGTAAATGATAATACGCGATAAATACCCGTTAACTACTAAAGAAATTAATCCTGATCGTGAAAGTTACAAAAAAATACGCCGTTTTTAGTTGTGCAATATCATTGCATAACTAATTAGAGTAGTGCAGAATAAAATAATTGATTTGTTTATTATAATATACCCAATTATAGGGAACCATTTAACAAATCGCAACCCTTCGAAAAAACGAACATACATAAAATGGTGGCTTCACTTTGGTTGATAGCGGCGATGCGTCTATATATTTACCTCGGTCTCAGTTTTGAAAGCGCTTTGATAGCAGATGTTTTGCTTTCTTCGCTCGCTCTTTCAACAAAGACAAACACAAGAAAGCCTAACTAAATATCTTCCATACGTTTGCATTTGTGGAGGTTTACTAAGCGGATGGACTGTGCGGGTGGACCAACAGTCCATCCGCTTATTAAAACGCAAAAAAAAACCTTATCCCTTGGGACCATGGTCCCAAGGGATATTTTCAGGTTAGGTAATTAATATTTTTTTATTCTAAATGAGCTTACGTAACACAAGTAATCTCAGATAATGAGGGCGTAACCCCGAGACGGAAAGATAATAAAGCGTAAGATAGAATGATGAATGTTAGGAGAGAGTGGAAAAGAATTTGTGGTACCGATCCCATATTGGGAAAAGGGCAGAAAAATTATGATGCCGATGAGCTCAAGTTGTAATAATTGTACTCACGTAAATATGTGTTGCATTGTATGAGCGTCAATGTTCGAACCTGCTGCCGATGCACAATCACTAATGTTACAGCACACCGCGATATCATGTCCTTATTCGCGTTTTACTAGAACCTATAGAAAACCGCGGATGTACGAGGTGCACGGACGTCCCAACCGAGCAGGAGGTCCGAAGAGATTTTGCGGAAGTCACAGAATGGCGGTCGGCATCAGCACGCGTCACCGTTCCGCTCATCGTTCGCGCGGCATCGATCCACAAAGTTAGCCATTTTGGCCATCGTTACTGCGCAGGTGCCGCAAGCTACAGACGCGGTATCGACCCGCAGTTTTAGTCGCTTAGAATACTTAATATAGTTTATGTATAGCACTCAGGGTTTATCTAGTTTTTTCTAATATTTTTCTGACAAAAAACTAGATTATCTAAAAATTCATCTCGTTTAATTTTCGAAGTCTACAAGGTCTGCCTGACCACAAATAATTTTTATCCATACTGACTTGGGAAGCCATTACTGTACGTGGGCCGACGCGCGCTTGATCAATTAAGACGCAGAAGGTTGCGATTGAAGAAGGGTTTGATTCCCGCCGCGGGACAAATGTTTGTATGATCTGCAAGTATTTGTCTTGGGTCTGGGTGTTTCTATGTATAATATGTATATATTTAAAAAAAAATGGTCGTCTGTAAAGTCGGTTTAAGGACGATAATTTTACGTGATAACGTCATAAGCAAACATCCAATCTTGACTCTCTATCGCTTGTTCCGCGCTCTCGCTTTCACGCTCGGCTCAGGCGACACGTGACACTTTTTCGTGTGTGCAGCGAGCGTTCATCGATTATCACGTTATCACGTCAATAAAACGTATCTAAGTACTGCTTACTTTGGGGCCAGATGATGCCGTATGAAAGGTCCGGCATTATTATTATTTATATACTATCTATACTATTATTATAAAGAGGAAAGATTTGATTGTTTGTTTGTTTGTATTGTATATTGTATATAATAAAGGCTCCGAAACTACTAGCCCGATTTAAAAAAATATTTTACTGTTGGAAAGCTACACTATCCCCGGGTGACATAGGCTACTTTTTATCCCGGGAAAATTGGTTTGTCCTGGGAAAAATCTTCCACGCAGACTAAGCTGCGCGCGGACAGCTAGTTTAAAATAAAGTAGGTATTAAAAAAATCCTTTATTTCTTATACCTGTTTCCATTTAGATTATTTTCTTCAGATCTGTTATTTTTGTTCTTTTCAATCAGTTGTTTTTTTAGGGTTTCGAAGTCTACATTATAGTTTTGCCATGTCCGTCTGTCTATCCACTACTAATCAGAGCTCTTGTGCACATACATGTCATGTTTATTTACATGTTGTCATGATACAATTTAACCACAGACATGTGGTTAAATTTAGCATGGTAATATATTTTAGTGTTATGAAAACAAACATAAAAAAATTTTTTTAGGGGTAACTACCATACATGTAATATGGGGATTTTTATTAATTTTACGTGTTAGATAGGCCTTTTAAAGTTATTATGAGGTTTCTCAAACAGTTTTTAGATACAAATATTTCTTAGATAAATATTAAGTATTGAAGTGGTTATTTTTGAGAGTTGTCTTTCCCCTACCAGGTAAACCACTATTTACTAAGAAATATTTCAACATAGTTGAATAGGTATATAAATGATTAAATATCATGGGAATTTATGTCAGCTAGGAAGGCTTTGCTAGATTTGCGTAATAGACTGATTTATAAACTTTAAAAAAATTCATACAAGTGTTGACCACTTGTCATTCTTACACCAAATGAATTCGGAATTCACTGTGACGACAAGCACTTGGCCAATTTAGTATTTTGTCTGAAATTTGTAACCTAACATACTCATACTTCTCTCCATTTTCTTCTGGAAAAGAGTGTGAGTTTGATTTTACTCAAGGATGTGCTGGTATGGTACATTATTTTCTTCAGCCCCCAGGACATTTTTCATGCTTAAGTGATTCTTCTTCATATGACTTTCTCATTGTAACTTTCGAAATATATCAACTGTCCAAGGTATACATCATTTGCCACATATTCTATCAATAGCCCTTTTACATGTCTTGTGTGTTCATTTGTTATAATGATTGTCTTCTCTCATACAATGCTGTAAACATTTTTTCAACTAGGAGTTTAGAATGCGTCAATATTATATTTTTTGTAGGCAATCCTTTTTATGAACAAAATATAAACATTGTTGCGGTTTTGATTCCTTCTCAGTACAAACATTTTTGTGATGAGCTTAGATGTTTGTCTTTGGGTGTAATAAAATATCATAGATACTTATGTATTTAAATATAAGTATTATATCAGTCATCTGGTTTCCCTAGTGACTGATAGAATACTATAATAATGATTATACGAGTGTACAAGCTATGCTTAGTTTGCAATGGAAAAGAAATATGTTCATTAAACTTTGAGTTTGTTTAAATAAAATAAGTATCTACATTTATGGATAAGTGCCCTAATTGCCAGACGATTAAAGATGTAAGTATTATCTATAATCTATCTTTACCTTACTAAGATAAAACAAAAACATGCTTACTACTCTAATTCCTGGGCTCAACACCTCCACAGGTTTTTAGTAACTTAGATTTTTTTTTACATTTCTTTTAATACATAAAAAAATGAATTACTTACATATTATAATAGTACATATAATATTACTTAGTTGTGCCCACACTTTCCATAGTAGTTAGTGTAGTAACAGATTGCAAGCTCATTTGCCTCTTGTAGGAAAACTTAATTATGACACACACATTTGAATTTTTCCGGTTCTAGGATATGCTGGTTTTATCACAATGTTATCGTTTACCGTTTGTTCATTTTGACTTCTGTTTGGCAAAATTTTACTATTTTGACATACAAATGCTTGAACTTATATATTCCTTGAATTTTACCCTTATATATTAAGAATCTTGAAGAATACATGTTCAAGAACCTCAATTTTGAAAACCTTTGTGTCAATTACAATGTACTTTGTGTCTATCCCGAGTTGTGAACCAATAAAAAAAAATTATCATTATCATTAGTATATTTCCATGCATGTTGAGCATTGTTCATGCATGCCAATTTTGGTCAATTTATGTTGCAACTTGTCTATAATCGAGTCTTTATGAATTCTTAGTATGGGTGAGTAAATGCTTGTTTAGATGATTTATCTGCCCTTTGTACACACACTCACTCGCTACTACTCTTTGACTACACTGCTACTGCTGCTTGAATCAGTGAGGTCTTCCGAGTTCGAAACGACACAAAAGCCCAGCTAAATTTTCAATAATAGGTACATATAATGCAGTACTTTGTTTTTATGTTATTTAGTATTTTCTTACCTATTGCCAATACGATTGTCATTGTGTAGTGTTCCCACTAGAAAACATAACTTAAAATAAAAATGATTTAGAATCACGAGTCACAATCTGAAGTTATATTATGCTATCAATCAATAATGCGTGAATCACTACAATTCCGGCGTCACATACCTGATCAGCGAGCCCTTGAAACCTAGTCTTCTGTGAGGAATTTAAGCAAGCACTGTAATTTCACAATTCACTGAATTTACTACATTTAATTTTATTATTCGATGTTCAAAAGTAGATAGATTGTAAACAATGCGATCATAACTGTAGCTAGCTGCGGGGACAGAGACGTTTCGGAGCACTTGACAGTTTTTTAACAGCCAGTGCTGCCATGCCAGATTCAACTGCCAATAATTCACCAAAAAGTAGTCTAAAATCCTAAAAGTGTTTGTGAATTTACGTGTGAAGTAGATGGTGTATTTATTTTGGAACTATACATCACATTAAACAAAATATATAGGTACACTGATAGGTAGCTAGTTGTATGTTGTGTTTCACTATGTTTCTTTCTAAATGCTGACAAAGTCGCGTGTGGGGCAGCTTATAATAAATCAAATTAATAGAAAATATGATTTAATATAAAATACATAGTATATGTAATACAGATATAAAATAAAAAACAACTGAAAAACCACAGAGTTTTGCTGCGTGTGAGTGAGCGTACCAGGCCACTCAGAAAGTAATGCGAAAAATTTTTTTTGCATGAAGCCCTGGCTGATTATAATTATTAAAAAAAATTGGTTATCTGTAAAGTCGGTTTACGGACGATAATATACCGCGTATATATAGACCGTAACGTTACAATGAGCTTAACGGGACAAAGAGTCACCCTTTTTCGTGCGTGCAGCCGGCTTTCATCGATTTATTAGACGTTGTCACGTCAAAAAAATTACAAGTTAATATACTATCGTTTGAATCTTGAATTTTCCTCCACTTTTTATTGAGACCTAAATTAAATTGCCGTTTTTATTGAAAAAATTGGTTGTCTGTAAAGTTGGTTTACGGACGATGGTTTAACGTGACAACAATAAACGTAACGGAACAATGAGTCATCCTTTGTCGTGCGTGCAGCCGGCATTCATCGACTTATTAGACGTTGTCACGTCAAAAATAGATCTGCGTAAGGATTTGGCCTAAAACCTGATGAGTCGTTTAATCGTTTTATACTGGCATTTATGGATGAAGGCCGATCTAAAGCAACCATCTTCCGTTAGTGTAATATATTTAAGCGCGGTCGTCTAACTTTGGGGGCGCCGTAACGCGCTACGTAACGAAGCGGTTTACCCTCCCATAAGAAGTTATCACTTCAAAAATATCTTTTGATAATGGTTTGAAGAAATTATACACTTTTAGTAATGTATTTTAAGTTTTTAAGCTTTTAGTTTAAATAATAACAAAATACAGCGTAAAAAAAAATATTATAAAAATCGTTATTCAAAAAGGTCTTAAATAAGTTTACAGCTATTTCTGCTAGCGCATTGTACAGTTCAGTGATAAGACCCTTAGACCAGTTTTGCTGGGTAGCTCGCTCTAACTAAGTTTGCACTTGTATGTAGACGCGAGGGCGTAACATAGCGTAACGGAGCTTATTATGAACCAGCGATTTTGCACGGGTGGAGTACGCGGTAAGCGATGCGTGACGTCATCATCCCAAGCGAATCTCCGAGCGCGCGTTCCAAATAGCCAAAACCAAAAATTAAATAACTTCGTCTGTTCGAATGTTATAGCGCATACAACCTCATAATTAGAAATAAAATGTTTTTGAAGTGAAAACTCCTTTTAGCGCGGTGCGCATATGAATGTATAGATGAAGTAAAACCTCTGGATTCGCGACACCGTTACCGTTTGGGGCGAGACGTAGGGCTGCCGCGCTCGCCCCATTTGATTATAAACCTTATTTCACATGTTTACAGTCTACTTTTGTATGGAGAAGTTTACTGAGTTAGGTTCTTTGATATATTATCTACATTCTGAACAAAAAATATTGCATCATCTGTGTTCGTTCAGTATTTGATTGGCAGTCGCCATAATTACTGATTTTGGAGTGATTTATTACCAAACTCTAATGGCTGGTTTACACAGTGCGAGCTAGCGTACGAGTAAGCCTTCCGAGTAGCTGCACTGCAGTTACTCGCACTGTTTGGACGTAACTTACGAGTAACTCGTACGTGCGAGTTGGTCAGTAGCTCGCATTCGAGTTACTTCAACATTTTTTGTTTTCACTCGCCTGCTCGCCCGGCAGCAACTCGCACATGACAGCGGCTCGTGCGTCGCTCGCATCGTTTGGACGCGTTCGGCAGTAGCTCGCCAGTGCCAGCCGGACAGTTGTGAGTGGAAGCCGTGTTTTTTGTGTGCTACGCCTATGTACTAAATCGAGTTCGAAATGAGTACGGATAGATGGTCTTCTGACAATAATATTTCATTCATGAAACTCTACAGAGAACAAGAAAACCTATGGAATTGTTTCGATAAAAACTATCGAAATAGAGATATGAGAAAAGAATCTTTCGAACATATCGCAAAAGAAATGCACCTAGGTAACACCGGTGAGGTAACCAAGAAAATAAAAAATTTACGGTCCACCTACAATCAAGAAGTGAATAAAATCGAAAAAAGCAAGAAGAGTGGCGCTAGCGCAGACGATGTGTACAAACCATCCATAAAATGGTTTGATATAATGGATTATATAATGAAAACAATTAATTTAAAAGAAAAGAAAACAACATCCAATCTGGTGAGTACCTAATTCTTTATTTGACTGATAAATGTAGTTGGTTACATTTCTAGATATTAATCATACGACTTTGCCAGGAGACAGCACCGTCATTACAGAAGTAGTTTTTATATTTTTCTCTCAATTTTTCGGCAACTGCTTTTGATCTGTTATTTGTTCGCGATCGGGCGATACTCGGTAATGCATTTATTTCTGATCTCCACGTTCCAAGGTTGACAGTGAAATTTGTAATATCTTCATAATCTACACTACCAGGAGGAGTGTAGATGTGTGGTGAAGATTTCCGTAACCAGTTGTGCAGTACGCATGTAGTTCGAATAATTTTTATTGTGGTCTCCTCTTGCAACTGGATAGGTTTTCCCAAAACGCGAAAGCGAGATGCTAAAATACCGAATCCATTTTCTACTATGCGTCTTGCCCTAGAGAATCTGTAATTGTAAGTTTTTTCAGCTGTCGTAGTCTCATTGGGATAGCGTTTCAATAAGTACGTCTTAAGAGGAAAAGCATCATCTCCCACTACAATACCGCCTTCTGGCAATAATGTGCCATTTTCCAACACTGGATACAATGAGGAAGCTTGGAAAACACCACCGTCAGAATTTCGCCCATATGAGCCTATGTCCACATATTTAAAGCAGTAGTCATGATCCACGATCGCTAGGAGCACCAAGCTGTTAGTTCCTTTATAATTGTAGTATTCACTACCACAATTGGGCGGAGCTTGAATCACCACATGTTTGCCATCGATGGCTCCACAACATCCTGGAAAGTTCCACCTGTGGTGAAATCCTACTTGTACGTCTTCCCATTCCTTTCTGCTGGGTACCTGAAAAATGTAATATTAATTTTATATTCCAATTGCAGAAAGACAACACACCGGCGGATTTGGAAAATGCTGTTAGTCAAGACATGGCGGATAACACTGATGAAAATACTGATGATAAAACGGGTGATAAAACTCTTGATAAATCTGATGATAGATCAATCTACTCCAGTGACAGCACATTGACAAAGAAAAAAAACCCGGGTAAAGCTAAAAAATCACATAATACTGCCCAAGAAATGAGCGGAATTACAGCAGCTATTGATGAGCTGAAACAACTAAACAGTACTATAGAATCTTCCAGCTCTTCTAGACAAGAAGACGAGTATGATATTGTTGGAAAACATGTCGCTATTCAATTGAGGCAGCTCCCATTACTAGATTTTTTAGATGCCAAAGATGAAATTCAACAAGTACTTTCACGATACCGAAAAAGAGCTATATACGCTCGGAACGCATCTGCCCTTTCCTCATACAGTGCTTCGTCACCACAGTCCTACATAGCGTCACCATCATCAGGACCCAGTGTGTCCTTCCCAGGCACAACTTATCAGCCTACAGAAACAGTTGATCACCAATCATCACATTCATCATACGAGGCAGCCAATTTAGAAACGGTTTCTGCGCAGCAGCCAGTTCAAGCAGGACAATTATTTGACTTTAATGATCCAATAGTCAAAGCGATGATAAATGCTAATGTAAACAACATGCAATAATGTTTTAGTTAAGGTTTAATTTGTTTTTGAAAAATAAATGAATGAGTCACACGTCATGTATAATTGAGTTAATTAACTTTTACTTACCCCTAAAGATCTTCTAGCCATCCATTCTCTAATCCAAATCCTTTTCTTTCGCTCTTTTTTCTTATATTGGCTATGGTTATAGATATTTTCCAATTCCTGACATAAAATTGTTGTCATAGAGCGTATCACCGTTTTTTTTATTAAAACAAGTTCACTCGACATCGCGACACGACTCGGACTGAGCAGTAGCTAGGTGTGGTGTAGACAGCAAAGGCGAGCCGAGCTACTGGCGTACGAGTAGACAAACCGAGTAGCTGTCTACTGGCCAGGCAGCAGCTCGCACTGTGTAAACCAGCCATAACGCGCCAGAATAAGTTTTCACTTCTGTCGACACTCCCGGAGTGCAACCAGATTTTTTTTTGTTGGCTTAGAATCCAGCTCCGCACCGCTTAGGTACTTAGTAGTCTGTAAGATTGTGGTGAATCGCTGAAACTCAGCTATGCTGTGTTTTTTTTGTATAAATGTTTTATGAAAACTCAATAAGCACCTGGAGCGGCTGCCAAATTACAGTAATAGTTTACCCGAGTGATCGCTAGGGGTGTTATTCAATTATCATACTACACATAAAGCCAAAGTACCTACTACCTACTGCAGCCGATTGTGAGCGAGTCACCTCGAACGATCGAAGTGACTCGCCTCGATCCAGTTGATCAACACTACAGTTAAATTTGCGTAGGTACCTACTTAAAAAATTAAATCGAAAATTATTTCAGGGCATCCGGTAGAAACATCGCGTGACCCAACAGCTTGCTCCTATTTTGCCCAGCATATTAGCATTGCCATTCGACGTGGCGATGCCGCCAGTGTATTTAGGACGCTGTCCTCTGGCAGTGATCGGGATCAGTTGAGTTATCGATAGATCGTTTTGAGCAGTCCTTAGATAGCTCAACTGTTTCACTTGTGTTCTATATAAGGTATTGTTTAATATTCTGTTATTATACATTTCTGTAAATAGATGTCTAAATTGTATGTTGTATTTGTTTAGAAAATTTATAAGATTATCAGGGTTATTTCACCCCGTATTTTCTTTGTAGATCGACAGAATATTTTATAAAAATAAGCAGTAATATCCAAGCGTTAGCATTCTATAGTTTGTGTACATATCAAAGCAAGCATTAAAAATATACTTTTAGATGTGTAGATTGTATAAAAGATTCCCCCGTCGATGCTTAAAGATTATTCAAAATTAAAAAGTTATCTGTCATCTCAGACCGGGCAAATTACAGGCAAATTACATTTTATATGGAACTAGCTGCTGTCCGAGGCTTCGCTTACGTTATACCTATCTAAAAAATAGCCTATTTTCTCCAAGGTCTCATCTATCTCTATACCAAAATTAATCAAAATCGGTGCAGCGGTTTAGGCGTGAAAACGTATAAAACAGACAGACAGAAAACTTTCACATTTATAATATTATGTAAGTATAGAGATAAGAGTGTGTTCAAGTTCAAGTTATTTATTGGTAACAAAATAAGGTTACATGTCAGTTTCTTCACAATAATATACAGGTTCGTAAATGCATTGTGTTGTAAATACACCAAGCATTTAAACGTACATCGTTAAAATTTACAATATAAAAATGTATAATGTACCTACTCGTATATTAATATAAATCAGATAATAAATTGTAATAATCGATTCATGCAATTAATACAATATAATAATTTAATTATTAATAATAATATGTCAATAAAATAGTAGTTATATAATAATGTGATGTCTAGCTGAAAAATTCGTCAACCCTATAATGCGATTGATCAATGAGCCAATTTTTTTATTTGAATCTAGAGGATTGCGTTGACGGAGCATTTGTGATGGTTTCAGGAAGACGGTTATATACCGCCGGCCCCATTACATGCACTAGCTTCGACGATTTAGTAAGGCGCCACGGTACGGCTCGCAGCTTTTTTGTGTTCCGCGTTATATATCTGTGACTGACAATGACAAACCTCGCGTACTCGTTAAGGTGGTTCTAATAATACATGGCAGCATGAAAAATGACGAGGTCTGGTACTGTCATTATTTTAAAAACGATGAGGACCTGACTTGGCTGATGACTTTGCCACCCAGGATCACAGTCATGGGTCTGCGCGTGCGACCGGCAAGATTAAATTGTATGAAATTCGTTTTTTTAACGTTTAGCAGAAAGCCGTTGACGTGAAACCAATCGTTTAGCTTTTCCGTCACCATGCTCAGCTCAGTCTGCTCTCCAAAAGCTCTGTAGTAGGTGCCTGTACGACTGCAGCGACATCTTCCGCGTACCTACATTAGGATATGAGCGTTGCCTACATACTCAGGCAGATCATTTAGGAGGAGAGAGAACACGATGTTGGATAATGACGAGCCTTGGGCCACTCCGATTGAGGTCTTGAGCGGCTTCGACGTTACCTTTCCACCCTCACCTGTGACGATCTGGTACCGATCAGGCATAAAATCTGTCAGGAGTGCCAGTGCTGGACCATTGAATCCATAATGTCTCAGCTTCACAGCGAGAACTCCATGATCTGCGACGTCAAAGGCCTTCAGGCCTTTGACAGTGAGTGAGTATTGAACAGATTTTTTTCTGCGTTTATTCCATAGACTACCAGGAGGATAGGATTTTCATTCATTCGTTTTGGATTGGTTGGATGACATTTAGGTAAATCAAAATACATCCTATAGTTTGTGAGTTTATCCTACTTACAGTAAAGTAAAGGTAGACGGTTTAGTTTGTGAATGACATGAAACGAATAGAATTGAGAGGTTGGTGGGTAAATGGCCTTTTGGCCAGAATGTACACAATTTGCTCGTTATGTTAGTTATGTGCTCGTCATGGTTTTTGCTCGTTATCATAAAATACAAAAGTATGCCTGTTTTTTGCACGTAAGTGGTTTTTCATCATGTACATTCATATTTTTTAGGTTAATTTTGTTTTGTTGTCGTACATACGATCAACGGATGTACATTGATCGTATTGATTTTTTACTAGGTACGTTTGTGAAATAGGTACCTACCTAATGTTATATAACATTGCGTAGGCGTCATTATTGTGTTAGTTGCTCCAGAACCCGCAGTGGAGAGGTTCTATGGCAAGTTATATTACTTAAGTAGGACATACCATTCAAGTTCTTACAAATTCACTCATCTCTATGTGTTTTATCATAGGAATGTCGTGTTCTACTAACTATTAAAACTACACTACACAATAAAA
The DNA here is from genome assembly GCA_948098915.1 of Lampropteryx suffumata. Taxonomy (NCBI): domain Eukaryota; kingdom Metazoa; phylum Arthropoda; class Insecta; order Lepidoptera; family Geometridae; genus Lampropteryx; species Lampropteryx suffumata. The sequence goes on from OX402544.1 coordinate 25,821,686, forward strand.
TTATGTGAATCTGTTGTGCATTTTCTAAAACAAACAAACAATCATGGTCTTTTTAATTTGTAGTGTATTTAGAGGACAGCAACAATGTTAGTAACTTTTATGCAACAACAGAATCCCTACCATTATAACTAAATTTTTCTTTTCATATTACCTCAGCTGGGTATCATATCACTAACTGCTGGGTACAGATATGGTCATACATACATTTTGTTTACATGTCCTTCATTATGGCAGCATAAACTAACAAAGGTTACATGTTTCATGAACTGAATTCATGTTTGGGAAATTACACAAGCAGCTACATACAAACACATCCTAGAGTAATTACCCAAATAACAATTTGAATGACTTCTTGATACATTGTATTCATACATTGTATACATACATTGTATTCATTCATTCTGCAGTTATTTATATATAAGTATTTTATATATAGGTAGTAATCATTATTAAGGAAATTAAATTTTTTATACTTTCCTACTGCTGGGCATAAATCTCCTCCAATTCTTTCCAAATGTCCCTGCCCCCTGCCACTATTCACCAGGCTTTCTCAAAGGCATTGAGATTGTCACACTAACATTTCTGCCTGTCATCAGTGGGACTGAGCAACTAACAAACAGCTATAATATTAGTAAGATAATTATGTAAAATATGTGACCCAATTACATTAACTAGTCATTGCTCACTGGTCGAAATTCAACCACAAGTAATGTATTTTTTAAGCATAATTTAAATAAAAAATAAGCATTCGGCACTCCTCTATATAAACTATAAGTGTGCAAAATTTAATACTCCTCCGTCTGCACAATTTTCGTAAAAAGGGGTACAAAGTTTTTGTTTCATATATTAATATATAAATTATAAATATCAAAAATTCACATAGCTTACAACAATAATAATAATATCAAAAAACACAGATAGAATAAAATAGAATAGAATAGAAAATACTTTATTGCACACCACAAATACATTAGACTGCTATAAGAAATAATGTTTAGCTACACGGTAGTACAATGGGCGCTCTTATCGCTGGATAGCCTGAGACAACCTGATAGTACAATGCATGCATGAACCCATTGATTTTATTGCTTCACTATTTCTGTTGCAAGTTGATATTACAAATATATTTAACATAATAACAATCTGTTGTAAATTTTTGTTTCAGAGCTGAAAATTAACCAGAGCAAGATCCATGCCAACACTGCTCTCAAGAAAGACTAAATTAGCTGTAATGCATGTACTTAACATCCACTCATATAAATATTGGTGATATAAATATGTTTTAAACTATTAACACATATTTATAAAAGCTATGCTGAAATTGACAAACAGTTTTTACAGATACTTCACAGTCACATGTGAAAGACTTGATTATAACAAGGCTCATGTGAAAAAGCTTGTCTATTTAAGTTATAGAAGGGAGAGATGTGGTTTGGACTGTATAGGTTGGGAAGCCAAGAGACAGTTCCACAGCACTTCAAGTTTGAGAAAAAACACCAAAAAAACACGGCCACAGATAAAGCTACCGTCTCTTAACTCCAATGAGTTTGAAGTATCCAAGCCAATGAGTGATCCAGTACAGCCTACTGGCAACCATGCCAGCTGTGGTGGCACTTTCTATGTGTAAGTTACAATTTGTTACAACAATTTTATTTTTAGATTTTTTAGGTTTTAAGTTCACAAGGAACACTTTTGCCATGTCTATCTGTTGGTTTGTCTGTCTGTCTGCTCCTAATCAGAGCCCTTGCTCACAGACTATTAGTCTTTTGTAATTCAATTTTGCTCAGTCAATACATCAAAGTCAAAAGATATTTTATTCAATACAATCACAATGATCACATTGAAATGTCTTACATACTAGATGAATTTAGGTGCCAATTTTATATAAATGTTACATTTGATTACATATATTATTACATATAATTATCTCTCTCTAACATAAAAATGTCTCTTGATAATTTTTATCATTATAATATTTGCAAGTTAATTATCTTAACAATAGTTATATAAACATTAAACAGATATAAACTTGGCAATATTGCTAATCATAAAAAATAAATGTCAATTTATCTGCCTTGTCTTAATCCCATTTGACTTCCATCTTGACAATACAAATACAAAATGTTTTATTTCACAAACTTTTTTTTGAAATAACATAGTTATAAAGTAAACATAAATATAAGTAAATATGAAAAGACACTGAAAATAAAAAACTAGGAATTACATTACTAAAACTTACTAGTTTAAAAATATACAAAACTACACACACCCATTTAGCCAGTTGCCAGTTCTTCACAATTGTTTTAAGTTTGTATTGTGTTTTAAAGTCTTAATTTTAATTATTGAATTGTGTGCATTGTAGAGAACTGGGGCTGTATGCCAATGTCCAAAATTCTTTTGGCACCAACCTAACTAATTTTAGCTAAAATTAGGTTTAGAAGTGTCAAATGAAACTTAGTATTCTGCTGTTACTAACTTATCCTAATTTAATTTTATATTATTTAATTAAGTGTTCCTAATTTTTTTAGATTAGAACCGATTAGGTTTTACAAATGCTATGACTAACTAAAATATATATTAGACAATTCCTAATTTTAGAATAATAAAAATGGGTTAAAAATAAATAAAATGGGCTCAGTTAGTCTCTCTGCCTTCTGTGCTGTAGGTTGAGGGTTCGATTCCCAAATCCTCCAGTCCAGTCCATCCTCCCAAAGACAAATTAAAAAGAATCTTATTGATTGTATTTAATTTGTCATTAACTTTGTATATTATTTAATTTCATAAAATTTTAGTTCCTCAGAAAAAGTGGAGCCTGGCAATAACTGGTTGCGAGACGCCGCTAGCTATTCATCAGACGGACATCAACCTACTGGAATACCACCTGATTTCAGGGTCTGGGAGCCAGTGGGGAATCAAAGCTCTGGAAATGGTATGTTGTAATAACTGTACTGTATGGTGTAACTATTACACTTTATTCAGCTATTCTATCTGACTAGAAACACCACGAGACAAATACTTGCAGATCATATAAACATTTGTCCCGCGGCAATCGAACCCACAACCTTTTGCGTTTCAGCCGGACCTTAGCACATTGCGCCGCAAAGGCTTGACGACGTCTGCGGCGCAGTTTGTTAAGGTCCGGCTAGCTAGCATTTGTCTCGGATCTGGGTGTTTCTATGTATAATATTCTATGTATATTTTCTATGTATTTACAAAAAAAAAAAGTTTATTAATAGCATATCAGTCATGTGGTACCTATAATACAAGCTCTGCTTACTTTGGGGCCAGATGATGCTGTGTGAAATGTCCGGGATTATTTAGTACATATTTATTAATTATTGAATGTACCTATTTACCTACTCGTATAACCTATGCTTCTATCTCTTTTACATAATATGGTGTTAAAATCTGTTGCCATCTATATTTAGAATACATGTCTATATTATGACATTAGAATGACTGACAGACCATACTTAAACATTAGCTCATTATGTGAATATGAGATAGATCTTTTGACAGTAAGTTTTTAAACGAGTGTGCTACATAGCACTCTTTCAATCTAGTAAAACTTATGAATCTAAATAAGCGTTACAGTAAAGTAAAAATTAAATAGCAGTTTTAGTGATGTTCTCTCGCGCAATATTACTATTGATATTGTGCTATTATTAATGTATTAAAACATGTATAAAAACGTAATTTAAGATTTGAAGAAAAGGTTCTAAAACAAGATATACCCAAACTTGCTCAGGGAACTAAGACATTTCTGGTTTGCTGATTTCAGAACAAACATTCAGGTTCAAAGTGGTGTCATACAATGTGTTAGCACAGTACCTACTGGAGTGCCACCCGTACCTCTACACTGACTGCTCTCCAAGAAACCTCAAGTGGAATACAAGAGCTGCCCGCTTGTATGATGAGATCATCAGCTTAGAACCTGATGTAAGTATGTAGGTACTATAATACAAATATCATTATAGTACTTTTTTTTTTCAAATGCTGAATTAATTTTATGTTTTTTTATGCTTGTATGTTTACATCATCATCATCATCATCATCATCATAACAGCCTTTATGAAGTCCACTGCTGAACATAGGCCTCCCCAATAGATTTCCAGTAAGATTTTGACGATTTTGAGCCCTCTCCATCCACCGACTTCCTGCGATTTTTACAAAGTCGTCAGTCCATCGGGTGTGGGGTCGTCCTACGCTTCGTTTTCCTGTCCTTGGTCGCTATTCGAGAACTTTTATTCCCCAACGGTTATCAGTTCTGCGAGCTATATGGCCTGCCCATTGCCACTTCAACTTCACCACTCCAAAATTTTGAGTGCTATGTCGGTGACTTCGGTTCTTCTACGGATTTCCTCGTTGAGGATATTATCACGTAGCGAAACACCCAACGTAGCTCTCTCCATAGCACGTTGCGCGACTCTGAGCTTAAACAATTATATTTTCATAATTGTTGTTTAATCACGCCGCAACTACTGGGCCGATTAGAATGAAGCCTGTTATAGATGTAGTCTGACCTGGAATGTCATATGTACCTTAGCCTTTATGAAGGTACCACGCGTGTAAAGCCGCGGGCAAAAGCTAGTGAGTCATAAACTGAACATACTTTCGATAGTTGTTACCGAAGGTCTATTCAGTATGAACCTATAAACCAATTCACAAACTTCTCGCTTTCAGATTCTGTGTCTCCAAGAAGTACAAGTCTCCCACTTGAATAAATTCTACTCTAAGTTCGAAGAGTCGGGCTACTCCGTTATATTCAAGCAGAAGACGGGGTCCAGGCAAGATGGCTGCGCGATATACTTCAAGACCTCTCTTTTTGAGTTGGAGGATCATATCAGTGTAAGTTCCCTTATCATCGTACATGAATACATTTTTGCAAAACGAAAGTTATTATTTAGTGCAAAGCGAGATTAATCTTATACTGTAGTGCAATGCAAACGAGAAAATTAAAAATATTAAATAATTCGACGCCAAATACAGTACAAATACACCTTAGGACTCGCCCAGCGTCAATTCGCCACATTGAAATATATGATATGTTTGATGATGAGAAGGCAGAGACGAAAAGTCCTTTTAACCCCCAACTCAAATAAGGTTATTAGTTTGACGTGTGTATCTGTGTACTCCTATGTGTGTGTCTGCTCCATGGTAGTTCACAAACGGATTAACCGAATTTGATTTAGTTTTTTGTTTGAAAGATCACTTGCACAAGCATGTTCTATGATTTTTTGAAAGTGGTTCAGATCTCTATCGCAAGAGTTTTCGTGTTTGCGCTCATTTGAATGGTCTATTGGTTATAGATGTATTTTTCAGGTCGGGTGTTTTTAATTTTATACTTTACTATTTATTTACAAACATGTGACGACCTGTGTGGCGTTGTGGGCCAAGGTCCGGCTGAGATGCAGAAGGTTCCGGATTCGATTCGGTATAAATGTTTGTATGATTTGCAAGTATTTGTCTTGGGTCTAGGTGTCTATGTATAATATATATGTATTTACACAAAAAAAATATATTATGTAGTATATAATGTAATATCAATCATGTGGTACCTATAACACAAGCTCTGCTTACTTTGGGGCCAGATGATTCTGTCGTTTATTTGTTCCACGGCGGGAATCGAAGCCGCAACCTTCTGTGTCTCAGACGGGCCTTGACTCACTGCGCCACAGAGGTCGCCGAATAACTGTCTGCCTGACACACTTGCAGATGCAGATTGTGTCAGACAGACAGTAAAATGTAAAGTCATTATTGATAGTATGATCTGTAAGTGTTTGTCTCGGGTTCAGACCCGAGATAAAGACTCATGTCTTTTTCTACGTATAACATGTATGTATTTACAAAAGATATTTAAGTAGTATATCAGTCATGTGGTATCCATAACACAAGCTCTGCTTACTTTGGGGCCACAGATGATGCTGTGTGAAATGTCCAGCATTATTTATTATACGATATTTATTAAACGAGTATATCAAAAAAACCTTATTTTATCTGGATGACAGTAGTGGCATTTACATCGTGCATCGGTTCGTTCAGATACATATTGAGCGGCCTATTAAAATGATTATCATTATTATTATTATTGTGTTATACTTTTCGTACTCAGTTTTACGATTAAACCGGGAGTTAAGACACGGGCCTAAAACAAGTGCACATCAGTGCCTACCTAATTATGGTTGGAAGTTCCTTCTCCTGTCAGTCTGCAGGAATTTCCTGTTCTGCAGGTGTTCAATTATTCTTATTAATTCTGTTGGCCACTGACACGAGTCAGTGTGAAGTATAATTATTGTTTGAATGTTATCGCCTCCAGACAGAACGAGGTCATAGGCAGAGGTATTTCTGGAGTTTGTACAATAATAGATTTGCTCAGCGATATGCCAAAGATCTGGGTTAAATTATGTATAGAACCTTGGAGCACTATCTGCGTATTACGTTACACTTAATACTCAACACTGATTGCGATCGAGGTTCGGGTATACAATTTGAGCCAGCTTACGTCTGAATAATCTATTTGCCACACAAGCGAACTGTACCAATGATAAATATGATTTAATGATGAGTCAAAGTCAAATATATTCTATTCGATAAAATCACACGGGACTGTTTTGGGTTGTCTTCCACATTGAAATAGTTGCCGATTTATTTTTTCCTGATAGACTTACGATTGACCAAGATCTCGCCTGGTTGTAAGTGATGAGGCACAAACGTCTAGAAGACACCTATTCACTTTTGACTTGCAGAGACCAAGATTGTAGTTTTCAAGAAAGTCAAGTCTAACAACTACATAGAGTCAGATTTACTGTCTCGTTTTGCAAGTCACATGTCTGACTGAAAAAACGCAAACAAAAAACAAAAAGCTAAAACAATATAGTTAATACCTTATATCTTTAACGTATACTTGAATGATGATCCTACTAATATTATAAATGCGAAAATTTGTGTGGATCTTTATATGTTTGCGATCTTTGTTCTGGTTTATTTCTTTTCATAGCGATCCTTGATTTTAATTTGAGGACAGTGCCCACAGCAAATTTACATTTTTATGAAAAAAAATCTTTAGTCTATTTTACCGCTGTCTTTTCGTTAATTAAAGGAATAATAGTTACAAGTGGTCGCCCACTGGTCGAAATTCGATCATAATAATAAAAAAATTATGTATTGTTCATGCATTATTCAAAAAAAAAATATTAGCATTCTGCACTCCTCTATATAAACTATAAGTGTGCCAAATTTCATACTCCTCCGCCCGCGCAATTTTCGTGAAAAGGGGTACAAAGTTTTTGCTTCACGTATTAATATAAAGATAAAAAAATACAGTGTATATCTTCAATATTTTGTCTCCTACTTCCTCGTTTCAAATTGTTTTTAAACTCAAAGTAGTTTTATAATTTCATTATAATTAATCAAACACCATCAGCTTCTCCTAAAGTTGACGTCGTTTTACTTGCAGCTTTACATTAATAGGCGGAAAATAAGTTAATTAAACCCGTTAAACTTTTTTAGAATTCCTTATTTTAAGAGTGAACTAGTCGGTTATCTTTCCATACAAACGTCGAAGGGTGATCACACCGCCGTCTGATGATGAACAACCAAAACTGAAACTGATATAAATTTGTCTTGTCATAATCTATGCTTGTATCGATACAGAATTGTAAAAATAATATGGAAGACTCAAAAATATCGTTTTTCACCACTGATTTTAGCGCGAATTCAGGTGTGAATAAATAACAAACGGAGTACGCAAACTAAAAAAATATTCCGATACAAGCATAGATTATTTATTCAAGAGCTCAAATAACTTTTTTTTTAATAAATAAATTCAGTAGTTTTTTTATGAGAACCCTTGAGCCAAAAGTCTGTTCATTATTATTACGCAATCGTTTTATTTAGAAATCATAGTCTAATCTGATCATAGTGCCGCTGACTCATTTATTTTTAATGTTTCCTGATAAAAAAATCGAGATTTGAACGCCGTAAATACGCGTTAAAATCATTTGATCTGGGAGTCGCCTTCAATAAAAAGATTTTTGTCTTATGTTTGTGGCTTAATCACTCCGTAACGGCTGAACGGATTTGGACGCAATTTGATATAGACGTAATCTATACCAAGATGTATATACATAGATGTTGGTTAGAGATATGTAACTTGGAATACCATATCGTTTGCTTACTGCGAGGACCCGATAAATTCACATTTTAACTTAGTTAACGCTCTATTGACTGGTAAAACAGAATAAATGCTATGACCTACGGTTGCTGAAATAGTCAAATTAAATTCCATATAAATACAACTAAAACTACATTAGTACTGCAGCATAAAGCATATTTATCGCATGAGTATTTAAATTGTTATTTGTAATTTAAATTATTCAAAAAAGATATATACGATTGTGCTGTCTTCATGTTCTCCATATGATGTTTATTTACGCCCAAAGTTGCGCTAAAATAAGTGTTGAAATTCGTTTTTTCGAGGTTTGTATCTTTCAAACCCATATTTTTTTTACGATTCTGTTGCGTTACAAGCATTGATTATAACGAGACAAGTTGATATCACTATAAGAATCAAATATATTTAAGAATTATATTATATTAAAATAAATACGTCCTCTGGTGTAGTGGGCAAAAGCCCGCCTTAGACGCAAAGGTTGCGGGTTCGATCCCCGCCGCGGGACAAATGTTTTTATGATCCGCTAAAAATTGTCTGTCTAGGTATTTTTCTAAGTATAACTGACAGTATTTCAAAACAAGTGTGAAAGCTCTGCTTACTTTGGGGCTAGATGATGTGTGAAATGTTCAGCATTATTTAAATATTTATGAAGCAAAAGTCAAACAATGAGCGCCGAGCATAAAGTTGTTGCGAAAGAGTACTATATTAACAATTTATATTGTCCAATAGTCAAATAGACTTATATCTTATTGGATTTATCGCTTTTTCCGTAGGTGGAATACTACCAACCGGACCTGCCCATCCTGAATCGCGACAACATCGGTGTAATTGTGAAGCTGGCCCCGAAAGAGTCGGGGCCCGCCATTGTGGTTGCTACAACACACCTCCTATACAACCCGAAGCGGACCGATGTGCGATTAGCGCAAATGCAAGTCCTCCTGGCAGAGATTGACAGATTTGCCTTTTTTAGCAACGAAGAAAAGTAAGTGCTTTACGGTACTTTCGAAAAATAGTAAAACATAATCACGTTTTCAAAACGGAAATGAAAACCGACTTCATTTAAATAAAAATACGAAATTTCGTTTACTTGGATGACATTCCAGCTATTTTGATTTAAAAACCAAAGTTACTAAACCAATTCTTATGAAATTAGTTCTGTATCCTTTCACATAAAAAAAAGTTTTTTATAATCGGTTCATAAATGACGGAGCTATTAGTCCAGGATCCATGGTCCATTTTTGCTTTTGAATACGCTCAGAAATTGGACATCAAGGTTCTGTACTACTACTTTTGAGCGTAGGACCGGGATAACGTACCACGCAATTTGTAGGACAATAGGACTGTTAAATTATATAAATATTAACTAATTTAAAAAAAAACAGCTGGTTAGTAATCATTTATCATGTCCTCGTTATCTATACATGTTGGAAGGAGGGGACTCTTTGATCAAACCAAAGATTTTATAGGACAAATAATTTTTCGAATAATTTAGATAATTATCTTGAGATTTACCAAAAAAAAAACCAGTTAGTAATAAATATTTGAGAATCATCAAATCGACATATTTTATCCTTGCTACCTCTGTTAGCTACCACAATCAAGAGTTTCGTACAGGAAATTGTTGGGCGTCTCATCAAAATGAAGCTACTCACGGAAAATTAGCTTGATAGTAATCATAAGCAAAAATGGACCATGGATCCTGGACTATATGAGATATCAAATATATGAAATAAAAAAAACATGTGATTTGAGAACCCCTTTTTTTAATCTGTAATGCCCAGGGTTGGCTTGACAACTCAGATCCCTCAGATATGTTGAGGAACTCTTAAGGGTGTTTTTTTTACCTTATTACACTCAAACCAGAAATTCACAAAAGAAGAGATGCCTAGGGAATTTTCTACCAGCCAACCCAAGCTGGTTTTGACATAGATTGGCGCACAATTGGGTAATACTTGCACAACTAGATACTTAATTCTTCTTTAATACCTAAATATTATAAAATTGATTCTAAACATTAAATGACGACCTCTGGCACAGTGGGCCAAGGCGCGGCTGAGATACAGAAACTTGCGGGTTCGGTTTCTGTTCTGACCTGCAAGTATTTTTAGTACATAACATAACATATTACATATTATGAAATAAATATATGTAGGTAAACAGTATGAAAAATATTGACTTAATAACGAGGTAAGAGTCATCTTTATATCGTGTCACTAGTTATTTCGAACCAATGTGGTGAATAGATAATAAATAAAGTTTGTAGTATAATTTTAAAGATAGTGCTCTCGAGTTAATCGTTTTAAACACTTTCAAATTGACTTCTGATTTTGTATAGAAGCTAGTTCCAAAGTCTAGCTGCCTCAACGTAAAATAAAATGCTAGGAAAGTCGACAACATTTAGCACATGCCTACTAATAGAATAATCATTACAGAGTATAAAACAAAGTCGCTTTCCGCTGTCTGTCTGTCCCTATGTATGCTTAGATCTTTAAAACTACGCAACTGATTTTAATGCGGTTTTTTTAATAGATAGAGTGATTCAAGAGGAAGGTTTATATGTATAATACATTTATAATATAGGATATAAACACTGATAATTTTAGAGGTTTGCAATGTGGTAAATAGTGATTTCCAATGTGGTAATGTAATAAAGTGGTATGGTAAATAAACTCATATTTTTGCGCTTACATTGCAAACGCCGTCTGAACCCAACGAGATAGATCAAAATAATGTACTACAGTATTATACACCCTCAAAAGGTCTACCAAAAAGTCCGCGATGGTATATGTCTATCTCTTAGTCTATGTTATTCTCCTAGATAACGTTGTATATAAAGACATTCTGTAGTATATTTAGTATCAGCATTGCACCCGTGCGAAGCCGGGGCGGGTCGCTAGTCAATTATATAACGACATCTTAGCGCGCTGGCCTTATTTACACGTCATCTCTCTTTAGTGATTTTTTTATTTTTCTTGGCCACGCGCCGAACACAATCTGGTGTTGGTAAATATTGACTTCAGCCGGGCGATTATGTAATTCTTATACTGTCAAAACATTGATACTAACTTTCAGTTACTCAACAGAGGTCGTTGAGTAAGTTGCGCAGTGGGCCAAGGCCCGCCGGCGGCGCAGAAGGTTGCGGGTTCGATTCCCGCCGCGAAACAAATGTTTGTATGATCTGCAAGTATTTGTCTCGCGTCTGGGTGTTTCTATGTACAGTAAGTATGTAATTACAAAATAATATAATATATAAGTATATCAGTCATGTGGTACCCATTACACTAGCTCTGCTTACTTTTGGGACTAGATGACGCTGTTTAAAATGTCAGGCATTATTTATTATTATTATTATTGATTATTTGGTATTAAGGAAGGTTGATGTTGATTGTCAGACAAGCAGTCATATGAATAGAAACTGAGATAGAAACCGAACGTACGTAACCAAGCTGTGAAGATTATTGCTGTAAAAAATCAAATATCAAAATCAATTAGCGTTATTAGGAAAAGGGTAACACGGTACAATAAACGAAACACGATGTTACCTGCAGAAGTGTAGCACTGTGTCGCAAATACCTACTCTACCCACCGGGTTACTAAAGAAAGAAGAACAGTCTCAACAGTTCCTTTATAAAATACAAGTTGAGTTCTGTGATTAAAAAAAATATAAAATATAAAAAAAATCATGTATTTTTATACATGATATTTATAAAAATACATGATGGAGACGACTGCGATAGTCTTTAAATTATCGGGGATTAGTCCCCCTGTTGACTAACAGAAGAGCTAGCAATAGAGATGGAAAATTTGAAACAAGCCCGGCTCGGTGCCAGCCGTTTTGCACCTGCAACCGAACCGACACCGCATGTACTGATTCGTCTTTCCTACGAGTCCTGTCAGCAAAGTTGAGAGCTTACATTAAGGCTTACGTAAGTGCACGAAAGGAGCCTCTGAGGCGTACTTTAATCCTTTCACCACACTGGTTAGAAATAACTAGTGACAAATAAGAAGAAGAAGACTAATAAAAAAATGACATCTGAGTAAAAACTAAATCAATACAAGTAAGAGGATGGACATTGATTGTATCAAGTGGTCCATAATCGCCATGCAGTTCGTTTGGTAATCCATTGACAGCAAGCACATTTCTTTTTTTAGATCTGGCCACCTACCCATTATCCTGACTGGTGATTTTAATTCGTTACCTGAAAGTGCTGTGATAAAACTATTGGACAGAGGGCAAGTGTGGTAAGATATATTTTAGACTATACTATATATCACATTTCGACCCTTGTGGAAGTGGAATTATACCCATAGTTTGTAGAAGATGCAGGTTGCAAAATGTCCTCTCTCTAGTTGGGTTCGATGCCTCGAAGGAAAAGCATAGATGATTTTTCTTTGTCTGGGTGTTATGTATTTAAAAATATATAAGTATTAGTATATAATTTATCTGGCTAGGCTCTTCGCGATCCCGAGTGACAGAACTAACCTGAGTGAGGCGCCATTCACGCGAGCCCTTCATTAACAGCCTTTGTGAAACTTATGATACGGATATATTTATTTATATTCTGGCAAAGTTTAAAGATGTCGCTACACAGTATATAATGTACTATGTGATTCTATTGTCGTTTTGGTGTTCCTTACTAAGGCAACGTAGTTTTAATTTAACATAAATAATAAAATGATCTGTTTTCCATAGCATTCCAGGTAACCTGTTCTATGGAAAACAGATCATATGTTAGTTTGGGGCTAGATGGTGTTGAGTGGATTTTCTACCAATAATGGTCATTTATTTATAAATGCTTGAACCTGATTTGCCAAACGATTAAGTAAAATATTCCATTTGATCCGTTAAGTCCGAACCTTTGGTATAGCTTGTCTTTACGTACAGTTTACCTATGTATCGGTAAGAGTTGGACTGCCATATCGACTTGCGTGCCAGGCCTCTATTCTAGGAACAATAAAAATCCCCGCCCCCCCAGAGGGTTTCCCGCAAATGCCAGATGTTTGCGCCCCGTTGTAAAAAATCGTCTCAAGTGCTTCGCTTGGAAGATTATACGTAATTACAAACTTGTTTTTTAGCGCCGATAAGTTCAGGGACGAGTCAGACTGGGAGCGCATAGGTGTGATGGATAACTGCCAACACCTAGCAGTTTACTTGAACCGACAGTGCGGCAAAGCAACGGACTTTAATAATGTCAAGGTAAAAAACGAATCTAAGGATGAATCAGACATGACGCACGATGGAGCGCGTGTTTCAATACATACTCATACTATACATTTGTACGGCTAATATGCAGAAATGATTTTCATTAAATTCAGTAAGGTTTTAGTTCAGTAAGGATTGAGGAAACTGGCATGTCGTGAAAACTAAAAAGTTCGATGATATCAAGTGATTCTGTGTGAAATGTGTCATTATTTATTTATTTCTTAAGTGCACGAAAGGAGCCTCAGAGGGTCACCTTAATCCTTTCACCACAATAGTTCGGAATAACTAGTGACACGATAAGAAGAAGGAGATAGATTGTGTATTGGGAAAGGGTATAGGTATCACTCTGTTTAGTAATTAGTTATAAATAAATAAAAAGGTTGTCTGTATAGTCGGTTTACGGACGATAGTTTTACGTGATAACGTCATAAGAAAACATTGATGAACCGATCGTACCTCTCTATCGCTTGTTCCGCGCTCTCGCTTGCACGCTCGGCTTAGGCGGACCGTGACAATGAGTCATGCTTTTTCGTGCGTGCAGCCGGCGTTCATCGATTTCATATAGACGTTATCACGTCAAAAATGTTCATAATAGTTTTAATTCAAATGTTTCAATCAAGTTTTAATGAATAGATAGGCACCTGGTCTATTCATTAAAATTTGATACTTGCTGCAGCTTTTGCCGTCTTGAAGACCCTATTGAAGTTAATGCCGGTGCAATACCGAATATCTAATTTTTTTTATGTTGCCCGGCTTTGAAAGTTTAGGTCAAAGTTTTTGGGCGACCTATTGACTCTACTATCATTAGAGCCGGCCCCTGATTTGTACGCCCTTTCTTCATGATGAGGAGTCAGCAGGCGTAATGAGATATAACATGATTTTCAAAGAAAAATTATTCAAAAATGATTCTAAAGCTACAGCTAAATTAAAGTCCCGCGATAACTAATGATAAATAAAATTGGCCAAGCGCAGTTACCACACACAGTGAAGGCTTGCAGACTCAGTATGGATAAGAACGATTAGTGATCAGGTCCCAAGCCGATTCATCTAGTTAAAAAACAATAAAAATTGTATATTTTTAGATTTTTCTTAAGGTATACATTCGTTTAATCCGGCTATCAGGTACTCAGAATCGAATAAAACCTTACTAGCCGTGACTCTTGAACAAGTAACTTCGTGATATATTTTAAACACATTTCTCTCTAAACTCTGTCTGTCTGTCTGTTTGTTACGTTTTCACGCCTAAACCGCTGAACCGATTTTGATGATTTTTGATATAGAGATAGATGGGACCTTGGAGATGGACATATGCTACTTTTTATGTAGGTACTACGCGTGCGAAGCCGCGAGCGGCAGCTCGTACATATTATACATAGAAACACCCTTAACCGAGACAAAGACTTGCAGATCATATAAACTTTTGTCTCGCAGCAGAGATCGGTCCCCCAACCTTTGCGTCTCAGCCGGTCCTCGGCTCACTCAATAATGGCCACTTTAAGCTTAATATTTGTATTCTAAAACCATTTAAGAAACCTTCTAGTATATTTAACAGACACACCCAACGATATGCCACATGATGGGGTAGCAAAATAAAAATAAAACATGTGTGCAATTCACACGTGGTATAAGTGAAACCTTCAAAATTGTAGAACCACGAATATAAGAAACACTGTATAATGCTTCCTATCTCATTTTCTCCAACGTTAAATCTTATGAATTTATGTGTCTCTTTTTACTGTCGCTTTTTCGTTTCATCGGCTATCAAATCACAACGATGCTAAAGAAGTTTTCACTTCAAAAATAACCATTACATGTAAAGGAGGTGTTCCTAAAAAGTTTTTATTACATAACTTTGTAACAGCCACTAATACGTATTACCGTTCAAAATATCCGTATATTTATAGTCTGCGAGCAAGAACTCGGACAAACAAACAACCAGACTGATAAACGAACATAGAAAAACTTTAAGAGTTTCTTGTGGACTTCGGAACTACAAAAAGTACGGCATTACATTTTTACCTTTTTATGCGCTTCCAGATCTTCAATTCTGATTACACAGCCTCTTCGGCAGGCTCTGGTCACGCCTCACAGCCACGGACACCGTTCAGTGAATACTTCAACAGTGGGACGATAGAACACCATCTGCGGCTCACTTCAGCGTACGATAGGTACAAATCTGACGGCAGCTACGAAGCGTCTACCTTCCAAGACTACTGGGTCACTGTAGACTATATCTACTTTAGGTATGTACCTGAATAGCCGACTGTCTTTTCCAACTGTAGGTCAACACTGGTCTGTGGAACTATTCCAATATATATTTTTGCAGCGATACAAAATATATGTCGATACAAACGTGCAGCAGTTCAAAAAATATTCAGCCTAAATCATTTGACCTTAATATCGTCTGTCGTGTATTACGGTATTAATGCGTTAGTATGAATACACCGTAATGACTGAGATGCAGATAATTGCGGTTTCGATTTCCGCCGCGGGACAAATGTTTGATCTGCAAGTATTTGTCTCGAGTCTTTGTGTGTTTCTATGTATAATAAGTATTCAGTAAATATGTATTTATGTTTTTACTACATAAAAATAATGAATATACGTAGTATATCTGTTAGGTATCCATAACACAATCTCTGCTTACATTGGGGTTAGATACTGTGAAATGTCTGGCATTATTTATTATTACGTATGTAATACAATTATCAAGTTCTGCTTGCTTTGTATAAGTTATACAGATGTTCCAAAATGGGTTTTGCTTTTATTATACAACTGAGATAGAATACAATCATACGGCCCAGCTTTTTTTATTATTTTTTTTATTTAGCTGTTTTAATTCAATCATTGGTGACTACTTATCATCCGTATAATTATAACTTAATACAAGGAGGTTTTACACGCCCGTTGCCAGCCCTAGACATTAATACTATCTGTTTGCACAGTAACTTCACTTGTTTCAGTGTCTTAAACGGGACTGTAGTAGAATTGAACCCACCAAGACGGAATCTTACTGTAGTCCTACTACATTGACATGCTTATAAAGGGACCATGAGAAAACAGCTGTGGTTGTTTAGATAATATAAATCTCATAACGTTAATTATGTTGTTGTTGAATAAATAAATAAATAAATTAACCAATCTCTTACACTTGAAAGAGATCAACAAAAATAACAGAAACAAAATTAATTAAACAAGTTTTCATGAGTTTTGTTTGTTGTATTTTACATAAATTACTGGTACCCCGCACTGAAGTAAGCCTGAATTGCTGCCGCAAAGATAAAAGCCAGAGATAAAAAATAAACGATATCCACAAATTGCATAAAATATCTAAAGCAGAACAAGACTAGAGCCATGTTCATGGGCAAGAACAAGGAAGCCACACTAAGTGAAGTAAAAAAAACGATGTAGAGATATTAATCAATAATGTCACCTCTAAGATTACCTTTTAGAAGCTACTGAATCGCGCCACGTATTTAAGAGTCCTGTTATTGTCCACAGCTGCAATAACCTTCGCCTGAAGTCTCGTCTCCGGCTGCCCACCGCTGCCGAGTGCCAAGTACTGGACCGACTCCCCAACGAGATATACCCCTCCGACCATCTCGCCCTCGCAGCATCCTTCGAGCTCTCAACTCCCGGCACATCATCACCATATCCTTGCCCTTGTCAGACACATATTGTCGGCAAGGCTTTATTATAATAGTATAATTTAAGTGGGGAATATAAAAAACGTTTTTGCATAATTTCATAATGTTATCTAAGTTCAAAGCTATTAGGCGACCTATTAGAAGAATTGAAGTTAGATGGCATAGATACACGAACCGGTACTGACTTATAAAATGCACTGCTATTGGTACCAGGATGCAGTAATAAAACTAACTCAACTGGCAATAGGTGCGCTTTGGCAACGCAATGCTACGATAGATAAAGGTCATTTAAAATACATTACTTTTATTAAATTTCTTAATTAGCCAATAGCAATAACATAATACCCAAAAATCTGTCGTAAAATATTTTACTGTCGTAAGGCGCATGACTGGTTCCTATAAAATATGTAAGTACAGTAAATTAGTAATGTTTTCTATTGGCCGTTGCTCTCTATAAAAAAATAGTAAAGAAGTATATATAAAGTAACTAAATCAAGACAATGCAGGAAATTCTGTTGTTTCGCCGGACTAGCTAAAAATTTTTAAAATATGGACGACCTTATTTTTCTTCTAATAAAGTTCGAATTAGAGTACCCATTTTAAATCACAGTTCTAAAATAAGTTAAAATTATTTTTTGTTTTATTGCTATAATGTTTATTGCAATTAATTCCTTTATTGAAAATAATGTATAGAGGTGTTAATAAAAACTGCGGAAAATAACCGCAGTTTTAATCAACACCTCCTTATATTATGACTAAATTGAGCTAAAACACGTCACGTAAAAAATTCATGACACTTCCTAAATTAACGTATAACACGTTAGGAAGTGTCATTATTTTTTTTTTATTCTAAATCAGACTTTAAAGCTAACAAAATTAAATTAAGATCGTTTTTTGTTTTAGGAAATTTTAGTTACTCTAGCGAAACAACTGAATTGAGGCCAATGCCACTTGAAATTCCATTTATTATAAATATACTATGTTATGCTTTATCTTTACCTTACATGTCGTAATATTCAACCTGTGTTCATTAAAAGTACAAAGAACCAACGTGCATATACACTCTTGCTTGGTTCAATATTTTTATTAGATAATCTCTTCATCATTTAGACATACGCATGGTGTTCCGCGCTCTTTGGACATACCATGTTAAAAGTGATAAATTATTTAATTGGTCAAATTATTATATGAGTACCTGGATGACCAAGCTTTGCTAAGTATAAAACACGGATAAAACGACGTTTTCTAAAGAAATGAAACCTAGCTAGATCGATTTATCGCTCCCAAAACCCCCTGCATTCAAAATTTCGAGAAAATCGTTGGAGCCGTTTCCGAGATTCAGATTATAATCCAAGAATTGCTTGTTTAAATGTATTATGATATTATTATAATAGATAGATAGATTTGTTATGACGTTAACACATTGTTATATCCTATTCCTTTTTATTAAAAATATTACCGTTATTTTTATCTATAATTAGATCCAAATAATATTTTTTTATAATTCGACGATTATAATAATTATGTAAATAATGTAATTTTAAGTCATGATTCCGGACCTGACAAAAAATATGAAACTAATAAAAATAGGTATTTATTAAAATATTATTAATAAATAAAAATATTCCTTTGGAGATATTAACTCTGATTTCTGGCTGTAAAATTGCACAACAGATACTAACATTGTTTGCAAATTGTTGTTTATAGCAACTTTATATTGATAGATGGCTCTGGAAACGATAATAATATTTATTTGATTGAATTCAAGGACGTAGGAGATTTGTGTTGGTACTCACTTATTTCCAGGGCAAGCTATTTCCACCAATATTTATTATATTTTTATTTTAAATCATCTCTAATAACTCTGGCAGATTAAGGTTTTTTCAATTTATAAACTTTCTCAGAAGACCAGTGTTCATGATAGAGCAAGTGTGGTAAAAAAGTGTTTCTGAGTATTGCGGTTAGTTTTGTGTAGATACCGGGGCTTTAATTGTATTTACACCAGGACTGGCTATTTGGCTCCTGGCACTGCTGTGGAAGCTATGAATATCTACCAGAAAGGTAACTTCATTATCTTGATAATGAAGCATTCTTTTTGGTAGATATTTTCGAGCAACGTAATTATAAATAGATAAATAAGTAATCCCGGACATTTCACACAGCATCATCTGGCCCCAAAGTAAGCAGAGCTTGTGTTATGGGTACCACATGACTATTACACTACTTATATACTTTTTTTTTGTAAATATATACATATTATACAATTGGATAGCCAACCCTGAAATATCTGGCGAGTAGTATACGTACGTAGTATAAAGTATAAACCATTATAGTGATTTTGTGATATGGATCGATGTTAAATATTTTTATTATAGCTAAAACATTTTGATTTGTTAGGAAACTATAATATAATTTTATTTTATACTTAATAAAAAATACTTTAAAACCAGCTGTTTTATTCAAATCCTTGCTAGATTTCCTTGCAACTACAGCAGCTTTGTATAATTAAATTGAAAAATTCATAAGTTTCTATCTAAATGGCACCACACGCCATCAGCCAGAGGGACGTGTTCGTTAGAACCGTGAATACTCGCTACAGTTTCTGTAAAAGCAACTAAGTATATAGCGCTATATGCTTTCGAGCATTAAATCCAAATGGAATGCAATAATAACGTTTTAAAAACTAAAAAGAACAGACTTCATTGAATATAAAATAATACAACCGAATTGAGAACATCCGTTTTTTTAGTCTGTTATAAAAGTTTTTAATTTTCGCTTTTTAGTACATATCATTTTTCGAAATTAGTAAACACCACAGGAAAGCAAAATACGAAAATTCGTTAACTTGGATTGGATGACGATCTTTTTCCAGCTATTTTGATTTAAAACCAAACTACTGAACCGATTTTGCCAAAATTTCTATGGAACAAATCCGAAAATATATCCATTCACTTAAAAAAAATCGAATCAAAAGAAGCCAAAAGTTTCTTGGGAGGCGTTTAATTAGGGCAAGCACACTAGCCTTGCTAGCCTCGCCTAGATATTAAATTATGAGTAATGCCGGAACTAGTCGGAAAAGACGGAATTAGATTATTTAACCAAATTACTAGAGCTGTAGACGGAAGACAAGAACGCTTGTAAGGCAACACTCGAAATTTTGCGAATACCTAAGCCGCCCAATTTGACAGGTAGCCTTGCCTTGTCATCTAAATGAATATTCAAAAAATAATCTGTCCTGGGTTTTGCTTAAATTTTGAATCTTCTCATCTATGAAGGCCGGAAAAGACTCGTCAAGAATTGGTGAATCGAGGAGGCGCAGTTAACATTTATTAATATATGAAGCCAAACTATTACATTTTGAAAGAATAGATTTTTATCCAAACAAGTGTCCGAAATGTCAAGCTCGCATTTTAAAAAAATTACAAAAATAAAGTAGGTACAGGTACTTACGATAATAAAAGACTACACATTTTTATGTAAATTAAATAATCATTAAGTACAATAATTATTACAATTTCAAACAATTAATTTAGGTATCAGTTAATCGTTATTACCAAAGCAAACGGAACGTTAATTAAGTAATTCTTTGACACCATAAAAACATTTCTCAACAAGCCAGGTAAGCATTTTTATTTCAATTATTCAAATTATTATGGTAATTCTCTTATAGATCCAGGTTGTTTATTATTAAATATTTATATATATGACGACAGCTGGTTCGGAATTGGGCGATCAGGTAGTTCAGACATAGCCGAAATAATAAATCACGCTATTTTAAGATTGTCCACACCTTTATTATTAAATCACAATTACAACTTTGAATATCTATCGCGGGATCACTTTGATTTTAACTGATTAAGAATGGCAACGCGGTGAGTTCGGCACAAAGTGGACAAGACAACCGTTCTGCTCGAAAGTCCGATTCAAAGAGTATGCAATATCCTACCTATGTCCGATTAATAATGTCCTCCCAAGTTGTTCGCTTTCCATTCCAAAGACCAAACCCAAACGAATGTACGACCGAACGAACGAGTGAATTGATCACAGTTCACAGATCAAACGAAGCGACAAAGCGCCCTCTGTCTACTTTGCACCGACTTCATCCAAGTGAATTACTTGACGTTTCCACATCAATAGCCGAGAGATGGCGCTTAAAACTAAATGGAATTAAGGTGTTCCAGTCCAGGGTAAGATCGGATCAGGGGTAAGATCGAATAAATCGAATATCTCCCTAATGTAGGCTATTTTTTGATTGTTGTAAATATTGCCTGCAATGGCATTTTGTTGTGCCCATCCTATGAGTCGTTGCCAGTCGGTCGGACCGTCAGTACGTGTTCCGTTCACTTGGATAAGAAAAGGTAGGTAAAATGAGATTTTTTAAAATCCGGACTTACCCCCGGCAACTTTTATTATAAATTCTGGTGTAACGGCTCTGTTTTTTACGAGTTTTGTGGCTTAACATATTAATGCGACCATTTGTTGGCTGATTAAAGTGATCTAGACACGTTAAAACTGTATGTAAACTGAGATCCGGTCTTTCCCCATCTAAATTTGAATAAGTAAAGTTCGGATGAATTCTGTCCGATCTTTCCCAACTGTAAAATATAACCAGTTTCTCAAACTTAAAAAAAAAAATATTTTAACTTAATTTTTTTTTTTTTTTTTTACAATTTTGTTAGCCGATTCGCCTGATAATAAAAGCTAAAAGCTGTAATTATATAATATATGTATGTATTATATATTATATACTAGGGTTGTCTGAAAAGTTACGACCTAACAAAGATACAAAATACGTAGTCTCATTGTAACTCTACACACTTCTCCCAGCGATGCTCCCATCTCTGTAACCCGTCTAAATAGTACTCGGCGTTTTTCTCTGCAAAACACTTGTTCACGAAGGTGATTGCCTCATCATTTGACGAAAATATCTGTCCTCCGAGTGCGATTTTTGAATGAGGTATTTTGTTCCCTTGAAGAAGTTGCTTGGGGCTAGATCTGGTGAGTAAGGCAAGCAGTTCAAACCGTAATTCATGGATTTTCGCCATGACAACCGCTGAGGTGTAAGACGGTGCATTGACGTTGATGTGAGCAAACGTGGCACCAAGCGCAGGGACAGCTTTCTCATGTCTAAATGTTGATTTAATATGTGACCAACACGTTCTTTTGACATGTTCATAACCTCTGCTGTCTCTCACTTTAATTCGGCGGTCGTCTAGCACCATTTGGTGAACTTTAGCGATGTTTTCGTCGGAAGTTGCAGTTTTTGGACGTCCCGAACGTTCATCGCCTCCCAAGCTCTTACTTTTTTTTTTTATTGATTAATATGATAATTTGTTTAATTTTGAAAATTGTATTTTCTAAGTACCTACTTACGTACCTACTTATTGATTCTAATAAAAGTTTTATTTATTCAAAATTCGGTAAAAAATTATTTACTTATTCATTTTCGTCTAACATTAAGAACCTTAAATTTAACCTTATAGCCGAGAAAAATAAACAAAACAGGTCGGTAGGTACAGGATCTAATTTGCTACAATGATAAGGCTGGTTAGTTAATAAAACAAACTATGAGGTGCTTGCTAAACCTTTGTATCTTCGTACGTATTCCTATCTACGCGCCATGGTTAGGTTAGGTTTGTCAAAGTTTGAGAAACATAAAAACTTCATTTTTTCTGTACCGGGGTAACATCGGATTATCAGAATGATAAAAAAAATATTTTGCCTCTCATTTTTGTCGTTCAAACAGTATCCCGAAAATCGATATAGATTCTTTATTGTTGGGTAAGACCGGATATTTTTATTATATGTAGCTTATGTTTGGAGCCACAGAGGCGGTTTTAGAATGTAGTCCGATGTTATCCCGTCAAGGTCCGATCTTTCCCGTGGTTTTATAAAAAATACTATTACTTTAATCACCTAGGGTCAAGCGGGGTAATTATAAGACGAATACAACAACTTTTGCGTTTTCAGGATTCTAAAAACAGTATATGTAATTACTGGGCTTATTAATACTATTACTGAGGTGCAATCTACTCAGTGTTATTATCAATTTCTTAATAAAGATTCAAAATACTAGACTTTTTACATAAAATATGTGTCTCATATTTTTCCGCAACTATGGGGTAAATATGAAACATCGTAGTCCAAATATAAGACTGCATACAATTCCTATGGTTTACGTGTTATTCAAATGCGAGTGTTATTTTAAAATAGAGAGGGGTAAAAAAAATACAATAGCTTTGACAATTCAAAAAACTTTTTTTTTTATTAAAAAAAATTTAAAAATGCACATGTCCATAATGCTTTGTTAAACTTTTATAAATCTTTCTACTGTAATGGTTTGGTAAACATGCACTTACTTAAAAATGACAGTAAAACTTATACTACTTAGATTATTGTGATCTCAATTACAACAAATAAACTAATACATAGCCACAAAGCTAGAAGTGAGGTACAAAAATAAAAATGGGGTTAAATATGAGACATTATTGGGTTCATTAATATGATATAATTAATATGTAGAATCCATGATATTATGAATGGATCACTAGTTGTTTGGCGACGAGATTTTTCAAACTATTTAATTTTTTTGCCAACGAATACGTTTCTCTTTAGAGACAACTCCATCCAGTCTTTTCCAGGGACTTTTTCTTTGAAATTATTCTTTATATTATTTTGAAGTGTGTAAGTATGCACAATTTCTCTTATTTATTTTTTATTAGGGGCTCGCCTAGCCCTATTTAGCCCTTATTTCATTTTTTTCAGCCAAATCGTTTACTTCTTCCATATTCAGAACAGTTTTCCTTCCTTTCTTTGATGTAGGTATTTTAATAATTTGCTTGCTACTATAATTGCTTTGGTGTATTGTACTTTTATACACAGTAAAGATTTAGCTTCTCTGTATGTTGTTAACTCACCATTTTTTCCCTTTTCTATCTTGTATGTTTTTCTAACTATAATCGTACGTAATTTAGCGGCATAGTAATAATCCTCACTAAGGTCTTGTCTTATTTTTACACGATAGCTGTCTCATATTTTACCGAACGCATGTCTCATATTTTCCCGCAAAAAGAATACGTTCTCATCGTGCGCTTGCGAACCATAGACTAAAATGGTAAATAACACGCGCAAGGATATCCCATACAACAGCGCCGGGCGGGAGGCCATGCGCGTGGAGGGTACAAACGAGCGACAGTTAAAAAAGTTTGTCTACGCTCACGTAAAATTTTTGAGCTAAATTTTTTGATCAGAAATATTTAATAGAATAATTCTTGAACACTATTAGTAAAGACTACCAAAAAAACATGGCTTATCAATTACATTTCAAGGTTCATTTTAAACTAAATTATAGTTTTTAAAAGATATTATTATGAGGTGTTTTGTATATGTCTTATTTTTACCCGAAATATTGGATGTCTCGTAATTACCCCGCTCTACCCTATAACTCAGCCACCGTTGTGTTTAGAGGGTTATCGAAAATATCTATTTATAAACCTATCTTTTATACAAAGCTCTAACAAAATTTTAAGTTTGCCAACAATTTAATGGTGGAGAAAAAAAATATTTTGCAACATGCGAATGGTTTCCTAAAAAATCGTCCGGTCTTACCCTGGAACACCTTAACATCAACAGATGGTCGAATTACCCTAAAGTAGCAAACTATAATAATACTAGCTGTACACCGCCACGCTTCGCTGTGGCACAAAAAAAATATACTAAAATTTCAGCTTGATCGGTGCAGAACTTTTTGAGTTTTTGAAGCATGTAGGGTAGTGGCACCAAAAGATGAACGATTAAGCGTTTTTGACAACTTTGAGTAGCTTTTCCTCCTTTTCTTTATGATATTATCGCTTGCCAGTATTTTTTAATAATTACTTATATACTCAAGATTTGACTGCTGAAAAAGAAAATTACTATGTCTGCTAGTTTTTTTGCAAAATTACTATTTGTCGAAGATTTTTGATTTTTTCCCTATAGATGAACGCCGACTCCTTATTATGAACGATTTGCCTCCAATAATAGAACTAACATTTTTAAAGGAATTTAGTTTAAAAATTTAGATTTTTATAAATTAGAAATGATTTCTGCATGCCTTTTAGTGAGGCACCCTAAGCCTTTGCAAAAATAGCTGCAACCATTTTTTACCTGGTTTCAGGTTTGAACCATTAGTTTCATCATTTTCGTTTACAGGAAAGTCAACTTTGGCAAAATTTAAAATCCAAGTAGCAATTCATCTTCTTCATCATCGGATAATAGTTTATTTGGCCCTTTTCTACCCTTTGTGTGTACCCGTTGGGATATTAAATTGAAGCCTGGCTTTGCTTAGGGAAATCTGTTCATTTTAAGGAACAACACCTTGAAGTTGAACGAATAAAATATAAATATATTAATGAGTTCAAGATTTGAACATGATTCCTAAAGTTGAATAGATTAAGATTTCATTCTGAATAAAAAACAAAATAATCAAAAACACAAAAAACATATGTTCAGCTTTTGGTAGCTTTTATCTTAAAGCGATAGATTCTAAGTTATAAGGTCTGTAAAATTATGCTATTTCTCCATTAGTTGAATGGGTCAATGAACCGGTCATTTTTTGGGTCAAGCAAATAAAATTGTACCCAATACTTGAACAGTCAATTTCTTTTTCAAAAAGCTTAAAAAATAGAATTTGTATAAATATAATCAAAGCTTGATTTATCAAGTTCTTATTTCGTATAAAAACCACTCAAATCGATCATTACTTCTTGCTTTAATCTAACAAAATGCTTAAATTGGGAAGGCACTTACCTTAAGTAGGTACAACGACTCGCCACGAGCGCGTCAGTACTAAAACTTTTAATGTTTTGATTGAAAATGACGGACAAAATATTTCCATATGCGGAAAAAAATATTGCACACATGTAAATAGCGAGATATTTTTTTTTTGTATTTTTGTATTGTCAGTCAACTTTTGGGGGTCAGTCAACTTTTGGTGCCACTACCCTATCTATTTACAAAAAAAATGTACATATATATGTCATGTACATGTCATGTCAGGTACCCATAATACAAGCTGTGCTTACTTTGGGGTCAGATGATGCTGTGTGAAAATGTTTGGGCTTGTTTTACTTTTTGTCAAGTATTGTTGTTTGTATGTTAAGTATTTTAATTTTAATTTTTTAAATTTATTTATTATTTCGAACTAGTGTGGTGAAAGGATTAAAGTTAGGTATTAAGATTTTTCCAAACGCAGCAAAGCACTAAGCTGCATTGTGAATCGTAACGTACATAATATAGACGTACCGTACATGTGTACAGTGAATAAATGTAATATGTATTGTAATATGTACCAATAACAATCGCCCAGTAACATTTCTCTAACACAGCAGAGGACATTTTATTGAGCAAGCTAAAGATACTGAAAACTTCATATCAATCGTGAAAACGCTTTGATAACGCGTGCTAACTTTACCTGTGGTGAAATCTAGTGGTGCTTTTGGAATTTAAATTAAATAACAGCGACAAGCTTTTTAGGTTTAAATGAACGTACCTACCTTACGATAATTTGTAACATTTTCATCTCAGTGTAAATAATGTATGATTTATTTATATAAACATTACGAGTTAAATATATTATCTATGTACTTTTGACTATTATTGGACTAGGTACTTTAGACTGGTCGAAATAGAAGAGTATTACCTAGTATTAT
The DNA here is from genome assembly GCA_948098915.1 of Lampropteryx suffumata. Classification (NCBI taxonomy): domain Eukaryota; kingdom Metazoa; phylum Arthropoda; class Insecta; order Lepidoptera; family Geometridae; genus Lampropteryx; species Lampropteryx suffumata. Next base: position 25,848,398 of record OX402544.1, read on the forward strand.
AAACATTTGTTCGACAGCTTACGTGCACGTGCCTCCTACGGGCTTGAATTCCTAGCGATCGTATAACTTACTGTCTATAGGCCGTCAATTTTTTGAGTGCGTTGAAGCTAGATTGTTCACAACTCTAAGGGACCGTAGGCCTGAGTATTTGATATTAGTGCCATCTTTATCGATGTTGGTCTCAGACGGTAAGAGCCGGTGTGGATGATGATGATGCCGAACAAGTGCATAAAATATAGATAGAATGTGGAACATAGATGTTTGTCTGAGTGTTATAAAGTACACAAAGTGTTATAAGTATGTATGTATTTAAAAATATAATAATAATGATAATAATGCCGGACATTTCAGACAGCATCATCTGGAATATATAAGTATTGAAACTGTCATCTGGTCACCAAAACACAAGGTATGCTTGGTGTTAGATGGTGTCTGGTGTCGTGTGGATTGTCCACCAATATTTATTACTCACTAGCTGTACCCGGCATGCGTTGCAGTGCCACAAATTTTCTCACCGTTGTAAACCTTCCCTGGACTACGACAAACATTTCAACACCAAAATCAGCTAAATCAGTCCAGCCGTTCTCGAGTTTTAGCGAGACTAACGAACAACAATTGATTTTTATTATATAGAAGATTAAGTACATACGTATTCATTTGTTTGTTCCCGCGGCAAATAAATCATTGTCTACAGAGTCTAATCTCGTGGGTGAGATGATTGTGAGGTTTATTTACAAGGAAAGGAGATAAAATAAAACAACACTCTATTTTTATTGAATCATTTATACAATGGATTCATAACTTATTCGTTAGAGGAAATCATTCATTACAGCGTAGCACTGTTAGTTAACTCAATACAAAATTGGAAAAGCTTCCAGACATACCATGGAATTATAGAAAGGTAAGCGATGGTATTCGGGATGTTTGGACGTAAGATCACCCAGCGAAATTATATTTAATTACGTAGGTTGTTAGTTTCATAGAAAAATCTGATTTTGCTTTAGTATTTAAGTCTTCACGATACAGGAACGAAGACCGTTAGTCAGTTCTTAAGTACCTACATTTAGCATTAAGCAAATGTTATTTATCTTTAAAAACTTAACATGTATTTAAACTTGTTATTTTACTCTAAATAAGTATTTTTTTCATTTCATTTATTTTTTCCTAGATGCGAATGCTTGCAAATACTGAATAACACTTGGTTCACGTATACATATTAACGGTTATTGTGTTTTTGTGAAGATTTCTAATTATCGGAGGATCCAAAAGACAAAATGTTCTTCATAGAAAAAATCTAACACAATATGTTTTAAATTATGTTATTGTAATTTTTGATGTTAAAGATACTTTGAATAGTCTTACGCCCAAACTACTGAACAGAAAATGATTTATTAAGATTTTCCTACAATAAGGTATTTTGAAATTTAAAACTCTTAATTCCACATTACGTCTTTCCTATCAGCGTCGACAGAGCGAGACAAAACATGGCATTTTTGAACTAACCCTGGTCAAAACTGCCATTATTCGACTCCGCAGCGGGACGCTTTTATCATAAGTAACATCTTACGGCTTAGTTTTAAAAATATTTAGCCAAATTTTGTCTCATTCGCTAGCCCGACGCAGCTTTCGACCATCATGATATACTTTTACAATTCCAAGTCGGCCAGCCCTTTTTCTTATTTACACGAAGTGCCAAAATGTGGCCGACTCTTCTAATTCAAATCAATTTCGTGTCCTTATTATACAGTGAAATAAACCAGCAAGCACCTCAAAGGCGCAACGAGAGCAGTAGGCGCCATGGATATCTGTTTGCGTTCTTTCTTATAAAACACATATTTCCTATTACCTTGACTATAAAATAATCAATATCTTGATGTTTCCGAAAAAATTACTGAGTTTCAAAATTCCCTTGGTCTCTCCCATTTACACCCGTTTTATGTTCCTCACTGACCGCTGTGTTTGGTGAAGAATACTTTATGTTCTTAAACTCATTGCTTTACTTCCTTCTGCTGTTAACATATTCAGGATAAAAATATAATATTCCAGAATATTCTAGAATTTAGATATGTTTGCAAGGCTTTATCAGAATATTATACATCATGGTCTACATTATCACAGCACATTTTATGTAAAAGCCAGTATTTGGCTACCATTATCCTAAAATTGGTGTTTTCATTCGAATTCTTATTTTACTAGCCCATTACAATCTTTAGCACAAATCCAGAAGTCGGAAAAATTTAATCATAACTACGAATAAACCGGATACGTACATTAATAATATAATGACAAATAACAATTCATCTCAAAATCATTTCTTTAAAATTTTCAACAATAGTTTCAACATAAAGAGAAAGGAACTTACCCATGGCACACTACCAACATCTCGCTCACACATGCTTTCTTTTGATTTAAATTATTCATTACAAATTTGAAAAATAATATCTGAATGTTTCTACTCTAGGGATCGTTTCGTGTAGTTAAGTAACATCAAATACGAAGATACGACAGCGCGCTTTGAAAGATTTATAATAGATCGTTAAATATGTAATAAGTCTATGAAGACTTAGTTGACCAGATGTAAATAATAGGTAAAATGGAATGCATGAAACTGAGACTGCATCAGCGAGTAAGCGCGTACGTAGGGATCATAACCTCGCGCGAAATTAGTTGTTGCAACATCAAAAAAACAGCTTTTTGTGATATTTCTGTTCAATTTTGTATCTAGATCTGGTTATCAATGAAAGTGAAATTGTAGTAAAATAGTTTTTGAAGAGAATTGTTAATCAATCGTGGAAGAGTGATGAGAGCCACATATTTGTTTTATGAAACAGTTAATTCTTAACTAATTTATATCTTGGCCAATTTCGTGAACGTATTTCACGTACACTATAGGAGCTAGAAAACGGCCCTTAATACCAGTTACCACCTATTTATCTAATAATACTGGATGGATATTAAATTTAATAAATTATCGCAAAAACTCTGATTATTTCATAAGATCTCATCAATTTTGTAAGTATACTAGTCGAAAAGCTCTTAACACTAATAAAATCCTTAAAGATATTGTAAGAGGATAGTGTAATTAAGTACCTAAAGAGCTCTCTGCCTCTGCGCTTACTTAGTGATTCTTTATCGAACAATTCAATAACTCGATTTAAACAAATTTAAGCTCATAGCTAGCATCAGTTTTGTGTAAATAGTAATCAAAAGATATTCGTAATAATTGAAAAAATTATGTATCGCCTTCCAAGCCAAAAAGTCAATAAAATAGACTTTAATTATTCATTAAACTTACAATAAACAGCTTCGTTATAAAAGTAATATCAAATGTACGCAAACTTTACCGAAGCTAGTTAATGATATCAATAAATAACGAGAAAATATTTGACAATAAATATGAACACTGTTCATTTGGACGGAGAGGGGCTTGTGGGAGGAAAGTATACCTAGCGTGTTTGCACCGCACCACTGCACCGGCGCCGACGACGGCGCGGCGGTCTATGATGCAGCGAAGATTTTAATGAATATTATGTTTCCGAAAAGTTATTAAGTAAAGTACGCTCCAAAGTCTTAATAAAGCGCAATAAGCGCATTAAGGTAGCTATCAAGTTAAGTGGCACTTACGAGTAGGTACGAATGAGTGGAATGCGGCTCTCATCGCAAGTAGGTATGGCTCTCGCATCGCGCTGACTCTGTACGAAACGATCCAAGCAAAATATAAAGGCACGCCTAAAATATTAGACAGCCGGTAAAAGTTTTCGCAGGTATAATCTTAAATGAATTAAGTTTAAAACAAACCAAATTTAAATTAACAGTATTTTTCACCGAAGTTGCTTTTCTCTAAAGACTATATTTCATATAGTCTGTCGGACATTTTCAGACTTTACAATATTATTTTCAACTTCATCCTAACTACAAGATTGATATAGGTTTATGGTTTCAATTCAAGAATACATAAGAATGTTGATTTCCTCGCCGAAATCTATGTGGGTTTTCTATTATTAAACATTTAGAAGGGGATTGTTTGTACGAAGTGTATATTGAAACTAAACTTTTCTGTTCGCACCGGGCCCGTGTTATTTTCCGCCTCTTTGGGTACATACACTACGTACATAATATTAACTAATAATACTGAGCGAAAATCATAATACGCCTTGAGCGTGACTACAATTTTGGCCATCGCGAGTAATTCACATTGTGGTGGTTTCCGGTTCGCACTCGCACTCGATGGGCTTCGGTCCAATGTACCCATTCGTGTTCTTGCACTCCCCATAGATTTGGGACTGATTATCATTATGATTGATTATAGTCTTAGGAAATAGGGACAAAAAAATTGAAATATTATGGTGCGCAAAGAGCCTACTAACTCGGCTCGCGGACGCCGCTGTTGATGCGAGTTAACATCTTCCACCGCCGCCCTCGCTGGTTACTGCTGCCAGTCAGGCCTCAACGAGCCCACACGACTCCGAGCCCTGACAGGTTTCCACCAGGATTACGTTTTTCATTCATATGTGCCCTTACCTTTATTTAAACCTTGATGCAGTCACCAAGTCCATGAAGATTGCACAATACATACAGTTAAATTTAAAGACTACAGAGACACAGATCATTTACATTTGGATATAACAACCAGTAACTAAAATACTACATAAGTTATAAATAATACAATAGTCACAGATATGCATGAATAAATTGTATAATAGACACCGATACCAAACCTACTGTTTGACAACACAGCTATGGAGACATGCTGATCTTATGACAGCAAGAGTTAAGTCTTCATGGATTGTCGTTCCATCTTTCACGTACTGGCAGAGTTATATAGTAAATAGTACATATACTATTCTCACTGAGTAACCTGGAACTTGGCAAATTTGTAGATAGTGAAGCGTGACCTTGCAATTATTGATGTAAAGGTTTTGCAAAGGTTTTGGAAACAAAACTAAGAAAATGAATTGTGTCTTTTCTCAGCTAATTCACGACCAATTAATTGCAACACTAGACAATTCGTATGGACTTTGGCTTTTCATTTGCTATCATCAGATCAGTGCTTTGTTTACGTTATGTTACAGGATAGGTACACGTTTATTACATAGTTCTATTTATTAGAATGGTTCTTTAAACTATCACAATAGGCTTCGATAAAATGAACTGTAATTTTTTTTAAATATTTAAATTTAATCGTTTAGATATAATAAATCTATGTATGAGAACTTTGAATGATCAAGCTGTGTATTTACTAGGAAAAACGATGCTGCTGAGACAATGAGCTCGCGCAAAGGTACATTAAATATTCTTGTCGACGCGCTAATTGAAAGAATGTCTATGAAAAACCTGTAGGGCGATTATGGAACTCTAATTACAACCAATGTCTATCAAAACGTCAAATTCGTCAAACGAATGATTAAAATTACGCCGAAAACTGATAGACATTGATTGTAATTAGAGTTCCATAATCGCCCTACTGGTGTGGCAAAATATCAACCCACACCTATCTCCGAGACATGTTAGTTAGTGTATCTCGTTAGGCTTCATCTACTATATTATTGGGGCGAAAGTGTTCATAATCAAGCTATTTATAGAAGTTCTAAAAATGTTTCCCAAAATTTTGATATTTTTTGATGATGTAATGTAATGAGAAGTGATTTTCCGTTTATTTTATAAATAAATGTTCTAGTGTTATTCTGATTTTTAATCCAACAAGCTTTTAAAGTAATAATCTGAAGAACCATCCAAATATCTATACCGACTACAAACACGACCCGAGTGCTATTTAATTGAATAAACTTCTAGTTATGATTAACTTAGGTGCGAATTGATTATACAGACATTGAACATCGATTTACGAACACAGTACGCACGACAATCTCGGCTCTACGTCGGCCGTGCAAACGGCCTGAAACACAATTAGATAAAGTCGTCACAGTTCATTTAGCCTGTTTTGTCAAAGTATACCAGCAAACTAGTGGTATATATCATGGTCTTTTGATTTAATGATTTATTTAATAATTGGGCAAGTTATTACGGTACCCGGTCAAGCTTTGTGTAGGTCAAAATAGACTAAAACCTTTATAACGACTAATTATTATTATAAAGCGACACACCTAACCCTCCTTTGGCTGTGCCGCAGTTGGGTGAAAAGCAAACTAATTCCAATATTCCAGTTCTAATATTTCATGATCCAGCTATGATCAGCCCAACGACTTAGATACAAGACTACCACAGACGCCAAGTTACATGAAGACCTTATTTGACAGATTACTAATATCAACATCAATAGTCGCAGAGACCTGTGACCGCTTAGGGCCGCTCAGAGCTATTTGAATGTGCCTTAAATTAGCTCAGGATGAGCGGCGTATTTGTGCGGCTTCCGTAGGGCATGTTCTAAGTTTTAAATATAGATATAGAATACACGTACCTATGAATATTTTCCGCTTAAATAAAACACCAAGAAGATTATCATGTGTCGACTAAATGCTAAAAGATGTGATCTATTGCTGAACGTCTTAGATTTTAACCTAACACCGATTATACGTTTAAACACCGACATAATTACAGACTATACGAGTATTCATATGGAATGTTGGTTATAATTTGTGCAGCATAAACATACATTTACGGAACAAAATATACGGGAAATTGATATTTATTTAGAAACAATAAAAATATAATATGCTCATTTTGCAAGTAAATAGAGCTCTGTAGGTAAAGGCATACATCTAAATGATCATTAAATTTAAATAAAAGCCAATGAGCAGCTTCAAAAAAACTCTTAACCCAGTATAAGGGCTGCCTACACTAGAATACGTATCCCTAAACCTAATTCTACAAATATAGCATAACTGTCTACATGTTAACGCTATGAGATGTGTATTAATGATATGATGAGATTAATTATACTGGGTGTGCTTAACGATCATTGCCCCAAGACTAATAGACAACTAACTGTAGCCCGCGAATTTGTTCACGTAAAACAAGCACGTCCTTCTGTTCGTTTACCCTTTTGGACACTCTCTCCGAATTTAGAGTCTCTACGATTAGCTGTTTCGGCTGTGCGTTGTCTATATATTGGTATGTCAGTCCGTCAGTCAGAAATATAGATACAAATAGCCATGGACAGACGCAACAAGAAAAACTATAGTTTGGGTGACGCAAACTCGTAAGAGGTGAGCATGCAGAGCAGCAGCTGAGTGAGTGTGATTATTTGGAATTGTCAATATGCGTTTCTAACTGAGCTGTGGAATATACGTCGGCTAAATACAAAATTAAGAAACTATTAGGTCTACTCAATAGACTGACATTGATAACAAGTTAACTTGTTAGGAGGTATTATAGAAGTTGAACCTCAAATTATTCCGGCGCGCATTACAAGGAAACAGAGAGCCGACGAGCCCTATCGGATGGCAAGCCTGTCACATGGCTAACTTACAAACAAACACATGATAAATTCACAGGATATGTTTTTAAATGTAATATCATAAAGCTACTAATTTTATTTGTTACTAATATGTCCGTAATTGCTTAAAATCCATTGCCAAATGTGGCTCCTACATAACGCGCGTGCCATATTGCATACTCTTCCTTTTACCCTCTGTAATATCTTAAAACATTAAGTAAACACCGATTAATATAAGTTTTTACCCGTACTATCGAACTTGAATACCAATAAACAAACTACAGCTACCAAGTACATTTAGATAATTACCGTTAAAGAAAATAGCCGAGACTGTCGCACGCGTCTAAATATTGTATGTATTAATTGATTATATTTTATTGAATAAGTTATTACGTAAAACAAAGTGTATGCTATTTTGCATCCCATCACTGTCTTTGATAATCGTTCTTGCACTTCGGACCGGCTAGAGGGGTGAGTCCCGATCGAAACCAAAACTGAAGTCCGTAACTCCGTACTCCGTAAACCGCACTGGCACTGGTACTGGCTCTAGCACTGGCACTAGCACTGGCAGTGGCACAGGGTGAGGGCGCGGCGTGAAGACGTAGACACGAAGAGTCGCGCTGCGGACTGGCGGGCAGCGAGCCGCGCCGCCGCCGCCGCCGCCGCCACCGCCACCGCCACCGCTCTCGGCGAAACACACACTGCACCTGACGCGTCGCGTCACGACACGTCCTTGAAACATCGTAAGACCGCAAACCGCACGTGGACCGTCTCTTAATTACACATGTGTTGAAAATGTAGAAAGTGGTATCAAGCGGTATTTAAGCTGTTCCTTATTTACATTAGGAGCGGGGCGCGCTCACATACAAGCTTATAATTAAAGTTTTTTTTGTGATTTTTAGTTTTTTTGTACGTTGAATGTTCTATTACTATATTAGTCAAACTCGATGAGTTCCATCGAGTCCAGTGTGGGTGTGGGTGGGGGTCGCATTACGAAGGGGTTGGTCGAGGTGGAAGGCTCGTCGAGTGACCGCTGGCGCCGCCATCTGCGAGCGCCGGGCCGCCGTCTCGACGAATCTATTAAAAATAAATATAATAAAAATATATAAAAACAATATTTTTATTTTAATACCTATAACAACCTCAAAAGTCTAGATGACACCTGAAAACATCAAGGCTATTGTTCGAAAGAACAATGCTCCCACTTGAAAACGTCATAAGTTAAGCCCTCAGGAGGCTGCGCTCGAGTGCTCTGAAGTGAAATCGGTACACTCTTGACAGTTAAGTATTCAAGAGAAAAGTTTCCAGGAAACCTGGATTTAGGAAAAGAAGAGATAAGAGAATACAAATGTACAGGTTAGAGTATATCTATATACCGTATTATAGCTGTAGAGATAAAAAGTATACAGTATATACAGTAAGTATACCTACATTTAAAATATATTTTATCATAATTGCTACGAGTGCCTACCTACCTAAAATTATTAGCAAAACACGATTTTAACATTTTTAGAATATCTGTCTCTCTGCACTAGATTGGCGTGAAAACGATGGAAGTGGTTTAAATGTAACTTTTTATTTTAAAACGACTTCGTTGTGCGTCTGTTTGTCTGCCGTATGACGAGACCCTTTTACTTAGTAACGCATCACTATCAAGCTAAAATTTATATCAAATAAATCGAGAGAAAGTTCTAAGAAATTCTATTCAAAATCTGACGTCTCTTAAAGCTGTAAAAAAATCAAGCATTATATTGACGATCGCTAGTAACTCAACCCTTACGGGGTTAACTTAGAATCATGAAAGTTGGAAGAAGTAATACTTACAGAACAAGTCAAAGGAAAAATCGGAAAACCATTAATCTGTAAGTACTTATATTACGAACATACTATTTTTTTCTGTGTAATCACAGAAAAAAATGGTATGTTCGTAATATAATATAATATAACATACCATTTTTTCTGTGATTACCATCTTATAAACATTGTTCGGTGGTTTATAGTTTATGAAAATTTTAGAATTTTTCGATTTTTTAAAGATAAATTTTGTCGTATTTTGTGTTTTGTAGGTAACCAAAAAAATCGGTCAATGGCGTCTGCTCTCAGGCAAATTAATTTGTAATTACATTGTTACTTATTATCCATAACATGACGTTTATTGTTATGCTAGTTTAACGGCGCAACTACAATTGAGTTTACCGCAGCATGGAAAATTACGTAGAGCCTCGGTCGGCTGGTTAGTTTGCGGTAAGCGACAATGTCCGGATTACGACGCGTCGACGCAAAGGTAAAACATAATTTCCGGTGTCCTGCTCTGCACCTCCCCTACCAAGGGATGCACATTGCAACTTCATCGTAAGTTTCCTATTTCTACCCTAAATAAGTCTTTAACTATGAAGCACCGTCCTAATCACGCTATATAATCGATTCGGAATAATCGATCGGTTGATTTGGATAAAACATGGTATGAATATCATATATGCTACTTTTTGAAATCGTGGGTTAAACTGTACCAACAATAACAATATAAAGAGAAATAAAACAATAGCTTGCAACATCTTTACAGCTTTTCTATGTTAATGCAAATGCGCAAGCTTGCATTGTAAATTAACTTATAGTTTATATCGTCTACACTCTTAAAACTCTCGTAACTCTCGTGATTCACTTCCGGACTAATGACCAATTCCAATTTTACTTGTGTACTGCTAAGAACTCCTTTAAAAATTGTTATTTTGTCATTGTCAATTTCATGTATTTTTATGGAATAAATAAATAAATAAATATTGGTGGACAATACACACAACATCATCTAGCTCCAAACTAAGCATAGCTTGTAATATGGTGACCGAGAGATGACTAGATGACTGAGAGAATAATACATATTTTTAAATAAATACTTGTGATACTTTCAAATAGCTTTTATGATTATTAAAAAAAAACACTCAATTCTTCATAACTACAGAAACATTTGCTTAAAACGGTTCTATTCCGATTGTCTGCTAGGCCATTTAAAACTTGTAGAAGAATTATGTCAAATTGGTTTAGGTAAAGGCTGATTTTCTGATTGTTCGGAATCTTTAATGTAAATAATTACATGATTTAACAGGCTTCAAAAAAAAGAAGGTTTTCAATTCTCAAATTTTAATTCAAAAATTGGCATCCCTGTTTTATCACCCGGTAAAACAGAAGACGCAATTTTTATGGGCTCTACTTTACTCAATGATGTCGTTTCCTTTTTAGTTTTTAAAACGTCATTATTCTGTATTCCACTATGACATTGTGATGCATTGTAATATGATTCAGATTCATCTGACTCCTTTTGAAAAGTACCATACACTCTACTCAACTAATTTGATATTTTTTATTGCAATAGGTATAATATGCGTACTTTAACTGCGAACACAGGTTTCAAAATGTATGGTTTAAGTTAAATAACAGCTCTATGGCTTGGCTCATCGGTGTATATGCTTCGTGAATTTGTAAATTACCTACTAATAACTCACTTTCGTGTATTACAACAGTATTATTTCTGTTCAAAAAATCTGTTCAAATCCAGGTTTTCAAATATGTACTCTACATACCGTATTTCATCGAAAATAATTCAGGTGCTACGACGTGATCGAGTAAGTACACCTATACACTAAACTCACATCGTTTCGCATTCATAGTACTTGTTTGATAAGTTGAAATAGCTGCAATTTTTATAACAAATAGATTATGGATTTCTCGATTACTACGCTAAACCACTGGTGGGTTTAGCGTAGAGTAGCATCACGTAGTAGGGGCGTGACGTCACAGGAGGGCGGCGCGGCGTGCCGCAGCGGGTATCGATCCCCGAAACTTAGGAGACCACCCGAAATTATGAGCAGGACTATCTTAGAGAGGTTACAGTTTTATTTAATACCCCATTTTTTAAAATTTTGATTTTAGGAACGGATGCTAAAATATAACAAAAAAAAATAAGTAGGCATTAAAAGGAGTTTATTACATGCTTAGCTATTCATTCTTCTTCATATAATCTTATATCTCAGCTCACAAGAGATGCGATTCTTGCTCAACTGCTGAGTAGCTCAATAGCTAGTTTTGGGGTTTTAAAGTCGTATGCATCTACACCGAGAATATGCTTAATCTATGATGGCCTATCAAACCATCACAACATCTAAATCGTTTTCAAGTCAACAACCTTGGATTATCTATCTATCTATCATAACTAATAGCATATCTATTTGTAGAGAAGTCCGTATAATGTAAAATGTAATGTAACGTTTTTCATTACGAGTGTTACTTTAAAACGTAATTGCTTGAAAATGTTTGAAAAACTCGATTAGTGCTCCTACTACTAGTTTAACAAAAGTCCGACGTGATCCGAGCTACACGGTACGTATATTACGGAATTCAGGGCTTTATAATACTGCTGTATTGACAAAGCTTGAGGCGATTGCCTTTATTCTGCCAAGCTTTGGAATAGATACTGTTATACAATAATGCGGCAATCTACAAAAAATCTGTAGTTGGAATTAGTAATGCAGATTGCTTTTTAACCGTTTTACAACTCAATCCTCGATTTTTTTTTCCAAATTAGGTTTGCAATATTATTGAATATTGCTACATTTTCATTTTTGTTTGCACAACTTCAAAGCCAAGAAGCCAAGCAAGTACGCGTCTCAAACTTTATTAACTTCGCCCAAAAGGTATAAAGTAGGTAAGTCGGTTTTTGCAAGAAACGATAGAAAGTAAAAGACGTCATATCGTACTAAATATAAGTTCATATTTTATGTGAGAACCCTACCCTCGTAGCACCTCTACGTTTTTTGCCGTTAGCTACGAAAGTTGTGAATGCTACTGGAACTGATAAGATAATTTATTTGCATTAGTTATTTGTCGAGTCAAATTTACACTAATAATGTTTATACATTTATTTAAATTAAATAAGTAATGGTATACAAGTCTGTATACTAGATACTAATAAAATAGTTCTCACAGAGAAGTGAGGTTGTGTTATATATAAATAGTAGTTCACTGAGGGTATAGTTTGATTTTAACTACCGAATAGATAATTGTCACTTTTTGTTTGTTATTGGTTGTTGGTTGTAAGCGTTGTCACCTTTCTTCTATAGACAAAACTCGTAATAAACTACTGGAACTAACTACTGGAAAATTTCTATTATAATAAATTATATACAGCTCACATTTATGTTTTAGTCCGTAAATCGAATGGTGCAGTGCGGTGGTGGATTCAAAATGTATATTATTTAATAATCTGCAGTAGCGATGCATAAGAAATTAGCTCCCGTACTCGCTGGCAGACAGAGAGTACTAAAACTATCCCGATGCGAGTAAAATACTACATGAATTATTGAAAAATAATATTTATATTTTATATTGTTTATGTTAGGTATGTTTAATGAACGCAAAAATGAAGACCCGTAAAATCTCTTATAAAGAAAGTACTTATTTTAACTTAAAGTGAAAACAAAAATTTATAAAAATTGCTGTTTCCAAAATAACTCCTAAACTAGGAGTGATTACGAGTGATCACTCCTAACTAAATTAAGAGTGATTTTGGAAATAGTTTCCTAAAAACAAATGTGTTTGTTTTTAAGTGCTTAGAGTGTTTTCGGATAAACGGTATCTTATGTCAGTCGCTATGTAGCCAGCGGCTGAAAAGACCCTCTCAGATTCAACGCTAGTTGGTATCAACGTGAGCATGTTGTTGTATGCAAATTGCAAAAACATACCCCTCGATCCTCACACTCATAGAAATCCATCTCTTTTTTAATCACGGATTCTAGCCTGTCTGTAATAGTAGCAACCCGTGAGAAAGAACTTTTACAGGTTTGCAACGTATCTTCTAGTTCCTCTTGAAGACTTCTATTTGATCTTAGAGCAGCACGTAAATTCATATCCTCTTCCTATCCTCGATCTCGTCATTTTATGCTTCGAGATTCATCTCGAACAATGAGGCGAGATCTCGGAAGATCGGGATCTCGCGAGATCGAGATTGTATTCCCTAGTAACAATACGTTAAATTATTATGCTTTCCTTCAGTAAAAATAATCCTAATTAGAGGGAAATCCTAGACACACACTCCGCACCATGAAAAATGTATGCGTTGCCCCCACATTAATCTTATGATACCCCTCCCCTGTTCTGGGGGTTAAATTACAAGTATTTTAATAATACTCTCCTTTGCATAGAATGGTTATGAGATATTTTTCTTACCCTTGAAATATCCGAGTCCGCGTATCCGAGAACATTTCATTTTATCTCTACGACATCTTTTGCATAATGGTTCCACATTGAAATGCAAGGGCTCGTGTAAGATTGCATGCATTTTTCTCTCTTATTTCTCTGCATGCATTTCACCTTGACCTTTTGTTTTCCACATATCCACAATATCATCTTGTAAAATGAGTTTCTAGTGGAATAAGAAGTTTCTAGACGGAAGCTCACATTGACTAGAAAACTGTTCGGCTATAATTTGGAAACGTTTAAAAAGACCTAGAGAATGAATTTGACCAATAGACAACCTAAAAAAGACGCATTTGGAGACGGAAGATTAAGAGATTCACAAAGTTATCGGTGCAAACTATGCAAAGAAAGAAAATGTTAACAGATTTAAAGCTAATAAAGGTGAACATTGAAAAGACTGTTAATCAGGTGTAATATTCAATTTGTTTAAAAACACGAGTGTGGAACAAGAAATCAGTTATCCTGATCTAATGCATATAATATTGCTTTTGTTCATTGCTTACCACTACCACCACCACCACTTACTCTACCACTTACGCTATTACGGAACTAAGGAAGTAGGTATGCAAAATCAGCCGCTATATGAAAAATTATTACTTCAAAGGTTGATATCAATCAAACTGACACCTGTATCGAAATAATGCTCAAATAGTTTATATTTTTCAAAACCTTATGCAAAATGAAATATATTTTGACATTATTGACAGTTAGGTTGTTGTGAACTAAGTTGTAGTGTTCTGTGGTAGTAACATACTGCAGCACTTGCTAGTCCCCTAGCCCAGCTAAAATGCAGCTATTAGTCTAAATCAACTATGCTGGAACAAATTATTAAAGCATCTAACTATCCTATATACATGCATCAATTTCCCGTGGCAGGCACGAACTCATTTATTTAACTGTTGTCGGGTTAGAATATGAGCTTACAGGGCATGATTTTATATTCTACATGTTGGATAATTATGAAGTTTTGTTGCACTCATTGTACTACAACAGAAAAAAAGAATCTATCTTATATTTTTGTGTACTAGGAATAGAGCAAAAGCTGAATTGTTAAAACGCACGGCTGACCATCAATAGCACGTTTATTGTGATTAGCCGTATGCTGTTAGTAAAACGGCACAAAACTATGATTGTTTCAATTCTACCATCTAACTTAGGATCGGTTTAATTTATTGGTATTGTGTTTATCGACTTGAACGACGCCTAGCTATAATAGTTCTGTCAACGTTATTTACGGGTTTCGAAAATAGGGATAAACGTTCAGTCATAATAATTTATTGAGTAGCCGCCGACGCGACAAATGTTTGCAAATATTAGTTGCGGAGCAAGGTGATATGGAACTTAGCACTCGTAGTTTCGCCGTAGTATAGGTATAGGATTTACATCTTACACAGAAAATAGTGTGGAATGTGTTTCGATATTTTTTCGATTGTGACTGACTATTAGTTCGTTTTGAACTGCGATTTTATTTACTAGAATAATTGAATGTTTGTTGTCAATTCCGACAGCGCCAATTAACCCCAAAACTAAAAATTTGGGTACCAGATGATTGATATAATACTTACAGCCTACAGCACAGAAGGCAGAGTTACTACTAACTGAGCCGATAGATAAGAACATTTTCTCTAAGAAGTTCTATCCATAGATCAGGTCTCTGTCATCTTTCTACAACATTATAATTATTGACAGGAATGCTAAGTTTCAGCTCATTCCTTCGCCTAATATCCTGCTTGTTTAGTGAAGAGTTTTATTGAAACAGCACCCTGGCTCCATCATCAGATAAGCTTGATTTCATCATAACCTACCAACTTACTTTCTGTACAATGTTTTAATCAAAAAAATATTAAAGAAAACTTCTCAAACTAAAATATTTAAATTGAATCAGAAACCGACCAGTTTAGTTTTAAGTTCAGACCTCTGAAGTCCCAGCGAATATAAGTTCAAAGTTAAAATAGTCTAGTATTTTCGTTTAATCTTAAAAACTACACATCCTAAAACAGAAATAAAAAACGATCAGTAATGTACAATTTTGAATGTATGTAGTTGTGAGTAAATATCACTTCCTTTTAATCTAATAAATAATAATATATTTTAAAATTATACTGCTTTATCCGAGTAGCATCAGAACCCAGCGTTATGGTTGTCAGGTTTGAAATTATATTATTTATTATAAAGTCAAGTATTATTTTGCATGTACCTAATATTTATTATTTGGTATATATTATCTGCAGTTGACCTAAAATCGAGATTCGGTTGACGCGTTTGGATTGGTTGCACAATCGTATTGTATTGATTAGTCAACTGCAGCGAACGTCTGATTTCGTTTTGGGTCACATTTTATTTTTGGCCAGGTCATGGCCTGACCTGGCCCATGGTCTATCTTTACATTTAGTATTACTTAATATTCAAGGTATTCAAAGATTGCGCTATTAAGGTCCGCTTCAATATTATTACAATATAAAACATTGAGAAAAATGTTATGAGTTAATCTTCTTTAACTGATTCTGCATCGACCGCAGTGTAAGCTGCAAGTAGAAATAACTCACCATTTAGTCAGACATCAGTCTCAATAGCATCCGCGCCAGCAATCGCGTGCAGGTTGTTAACGCGCACGGTGCAGGGGCGCCGACGAGGCCCATCGCGTCGCGGCACGGCGCCAGCGCCAGCACCAGCGCTGGCCCCGGCTCCGGCGCCAGCGACCTCACCCTCGCGCTCGCCCTCCTCAGCTGCGATGCGGGCCAGCCGAGCAGACCGAGCAGCGGCAATCTTCTTCAGGTCACGTTGTTGCAGCTGAGGAACGGAACAATTGATTTTCACAAGACTTTTCACTGTTGGAGACTGTGATGAATGAGACTACATGATGTTGTACACTGTAATATTTAAACAATGAGTTTACAAAATGTTTGTGTTAAAACTTGTCGATATGGTAAATGTGGCATAAATAAAACGAATAAATAATGCCGGGTATTTCACAAAAGCGTCATCTTGCACCAATGCAGAGCTTGTGTGTTATGGGAGCCACATGAATAAAACGTGAGGATTAAAAAAAGTATGCCCGTCGATAGATTTATTGATACAAAGTATGTCTAAGCACACGTAAGCTCCTGCAGATTGAATCTTAGTGATTAAGTTCATATAAAAAATAGGTGACAGTTTATGACAGAAAAATACTACCACTCAAATTATGATATAGAGGTGCAAAGGTGCTGTTGTATCGCTAGTATTCAGTGGCGCCATCATGAGGAGGGTAGAGTTATAGTATGACTTGACAATTTGTAATGATTCAAGAAGACTAAGTGTTTTTATTGGAGTACGAAGTTATAGTAAGTGTAGGTACTTGATGTAGTGTAATATAGATGAATAGTTCACCAAATTACACGATACTACAATGTGATGGGTGAGTGTGTGACTGGATATGCATGGAAAAAATATGATGAAACTGATAAAATTACCTCGAAATACTGTCCAACTCTCCAAATAGTTTAAAGCACCTCCGCTTTGCGTTCCTCAAGATTCGATCCTCAAGATTTTCAATAGATAAAGACGAGCAGATAGTTTTACAATAAAAATCTTTCAGTAATTTCGCCATCGCAAGCCCAGACTAAAGGTACCTAATGCTAAACCTTACTTGGTTCAAACGCAGCAGGTCTTGATGTTCCAATGCTGCGATATCATTGCAGTTGCCAGACTCCATCAACGTTTGTTGCTCCAGCAGGATTTTCTCTTCTTCACGCAGACGCTGTAGGTTTTGCTCCACGTTAGGATCCATCACCTGCGCTTCTTCCTGCTCCATGGCGTCGGAGGACGACTCTTCACTCATTGATGATTTCTTTTTTATAGGTCCTGAAACTGTTTGCAGCGATGGATGAGTCACTTAGATTTTCTAAGATTATGGTTGGTAAAAGCAGCTACAATTTTTTATTTTATTTTGATTAGTTTTTATTTTATTTTGGTTAGTTTATTTTTTATTTTTTTTATTAGTTTTTATATTAGTTGTCTGATTTCATTGTTCAACTTCAGCTCTTAATTTGACTCATCATCATCATTATATCAGTCCCTAGAAGTCCACTGCTGAACATAGGCCTCCTTAATAGATTTTCAGGAAGAACGATTTTGAGCCCTCTTCATCCACCGATTTCCCGCGATCTTTACTATGTCATCAGACTTTTATTCCCTAACAGTTACCAGTTCTGAGAGCTATTTATCACGTATAGAAACACCCAACATAGCTCTCTCCATAGCACGTATCGCGACTCTAAGCTTGTGTAAGAGGCCAATAGTTAGCGAGCAAGTCTCAGTTCCATATGTCATCACTGGCAACACGCACTGATAATAGACTTTCGTCTTACCGCTCTGCAGTATTTGTGACGGAAAATGTGCCGAAATTTCCCATCCGAGTTGGATTTGTCGGCTGACCTCTTTGTCGAAGTTGAACTTGCCTAATTGAATCGTCTGACCCAAATAGAGATAATGGTCTACAACTTCGATTATATTGCTCTCAACATGTACTGGTACGGGTGCAACATGAGCATGTGACATGATTTTCCTCGTGCTCATGTTCATTTTAAGACCCACCTGTGGGGAGACGACATTAAGGTCGCTGAGCATTGTGCCAAAGTCTTTCAGCGATTCTGTGATGCGTTCACCAGATGTTGATACCATGTCTATGCCAGTACAAGAGCTTGAAAACATACTCCAATGCAGAGGTGAACAGTTTCGGAGAAATAAAATCTCCCTGTCTCACCCCTTTA
The DNA here is from genome assembly GCA_948098915.1 of Lampropteryx suffumata. Taxonomy (NCBI): domain Eukaryota; kingdom Metazoa; phylum Arthropoda; class Insecta; order Lepidoptera; family Geometridae; genus Lampropteryx; species Lampropteryx suffumata. The sequence goes on from OX402544.1 coordinate 25,866,794, forward strand.
TGCAATGGGATTGGATTTGTGTTCTGGCCCTGGAGTCGGATAGACATGGTGGCGTTACTGTACAGATTTTCCAACGATTTGACTCGGTCGATTTGACGCCGCTGAAGTGACCGGAACACTGACCAGGTTTCGACAGAATTAAAGGCTTTCTCATTGTCCAGAAACGCTAAACAAAGTGGCAGGTTATACTCTTCGGTCTTCTGTATAACCTGCCGGAGCGTATGGATGTGGTCTATGGTGTTAAATCCTTTTCGGAACCCGGCTTGTTCAGGAGGCTGAAAGTCATCAAAACTACTCTCGAAAACAGCTTATAGGCATGGCTCAACAGCGAGATAGGCTTGTAATTCTTTAAGAGGGTGTTATCGCCTTTCTTAAAGAACAGTACCACTACGCTCCTGTGCCACGCCTCTGGAGTTGAACAGTTTCTGAAGGACCTTAAGTATCAGTGTTCCACCCGCTCTCAGAAGCTCTGTCGTTATTCCGTCTTCCCCCAGTGCCTTGTTGTTCTTAAGATGCTTGAGAGCCGTTCGGATTTTGTATAGTCTGACGTCCGGAATGTCTTCTGTGCAGTGTCGGGTTAGGCAGGCTCTTGCATCGCTAGTCGTGCTTGTAGCAGGACTTTGCGATGATGTTTACAGTTGTCCATAGAACTTCTCGAGCTCTCGTAAAAGTTCTGGCTTCGAGGAAACGATACTGCCACGGTCAGTCTTCAGCTTCGTCAACAGACTTTGTACAATAGACAGATCTCTCGCGAACAATTTGGAGCGTTGGTTGCGCTCTATTGCGTTCTTTATACTACAAGTATTAAAGAGACGTAAATCGCGTCACACAAACTTAAAGATCTGTTTATTGAGCGTGCTGTATTTTGACAAGTCCACTGAAGACTGCAGTTTTGCTACATTTTGCCATGAGTTTTTGAGTGTGCTCAGAGAGAGTTTTTGGTTTCTACGTTTGCGATGGCTCTTACAGAACTTTGACCCAACAGCATGTACAATTACCACCAGACCGTCATTTATTTCGTCCACGGATTCTGGAGCGTGGATTGGATCGGCGATGCATTGGAAGTGATTTTGGAGTTCTAACTGAAAGCTTCCAGGGTTTTGGATTTGGGCAGGACTTGAGCAAAGAGTAGATTTCATCAGACGGGACCTTTTTAGCTTAAAATTAAGATTTAATGAGCCTCTGACACACAAAAACACTGCCGGTTTTGACCCTGTTGATCACTGAGACATCATTAAATGTTTGCTATTTGGTCGTCATGATTAAATCTATCTCGCGTTTGTGTCCACCGGGGTGAAGCCACGTCCATTATTGAAAAAGAAATTCATCATAAAGAGTCCCTCCTATTCCATGAAGTCGGCCAATCGCTGACCCCGTTGGTTCCGCTGTCCAAATACAAATTGCACCACCCTCAGTTCATCGCCATTCCTCACACCTATCAGTGCGTTGAAGTCCCCCATCACAACCGTAAAGTGGCTTCGAGGCTTGGATTGCATTTGAAATGTCATCATACATAGCCTCAACTTCATCGTCTGAACGTTTCGAGTTAACCTGTATGACCTTAAGAGAATACCATTTGGTTATTCTGAGTATAAGGTATACCATCCTGCTCGACACGCTTTCGATCTTTACAATATTGTTATCGAGTAACTTGTGGACGAGAAACCCGACACCGTGCTGAGATAGTTGATCGCCCTCCCGGTAGTAGAATAAGTTGCCGGAATTTAGGATTATTGTGTCCGCTCCCTCTCTTTGGACTTCTGATAACCCTATAATATCCCAGTGCAACTTACTTACTACTTCTTTCAGATCTATCAACTTCTCGTCGGTCCTCAGTGTGCGTGCGTTGTATGTTGCCAGGGCCAGGGGTCGTTGGGATTGGTAGCTAGACCTCTGCCGGAGATTCTTCGCACCCCCTGTTCCGCCGGTACCGTAGCCGCCACCTATGCCAGGAATAGCGGAACTGCCGCGAACTGGGGGCCGTCTTCTAATTGTGTCTATCATTGATTGGGGGTTTTGCCATAGTCACCACGCTTGGCAGGCGGATTAGTGACCACAAATTTAGTAGTACTCGGAGGTTACTGCTGCCCAATCCCCTGGTGTGTGTTCCCTTAGTCGCCTTTTACGACATCCACTTGAGGAAATGGCCCCTCCATTTCCTATTCTATGCCGGAACCACCACGGCCAAATTTGGCTAAGTACGTATTAAGCAATATAACCTTGAAGTGTTAACAACAATAACCATAATGTAATAATTGTAATAATTGTCATGCCTTTCAACGGCCTTTGAGTACAGATTGTGTTTGTTTTGTTTACAGTACAGTGGTCTAACTAAACTGGTGTAAATAATAAAAATAACGTAAAAATACTAAAATAAAAGTACGTTTTTGCGAACTGGCTGAGGTATTTAACGTTTATTTGGATGATTTCGTTCCCTTCATTTTCTACCATAGAGAAAAAGATTATAACGAAAAAGCATTGTGATGAGCTCGCGCGTAGAAAATTAAACGATGTTTCTTCAAATGGAATGTTACACATAATCACATTTTCAATCAAGCTGACGTTTCAATTAATGTTTTCCCATGACCTGAATTTCATTAATTTATGTAGATGACGTTAGAAAACATATTTCTAACGTATTCCCACTTGGTTCCCGATTAGTCCAATAACTTTCAGTATCTGTGGATCGTAAATAAATATGGGTCAGTAAATCAATGTTAATCGTTTGTATTTAGTTTTTGTAGAGAAACTAAAGATGTAAATCGTACAGACATCGTAACATTTGATCTTTTCCATGATTTATTTATTGTTTTTTGTTACTTGTTTGTTACTCCTTACTATACGGATTAAAATGAAAAATTGTATAAAATAAAGTATGTAGTAGAAAGCCTGAAATAACATAATTTACTACTTAACCCCATATACGGTGCACAGTTGGTGCTATAGTTTCTACACGGTCGAAGTCGCTGGTGCAAACTCGTTAACTCAAAAATTAAAGTTACTTTGGAACTTAAGCATATTGCTTAAGTTCCTACTAAAGTACCTAAACCATACCTACATTATGTGTTTTAAGTTTACTATCTACCCAGACTTTCCAGCACAACGCAAAAATATTAGCTCAAATAAGGAAAACAATAACAGGCAAGAAAACTAAATAGTAACTTACATTTTACGACGAAATACTTAAAAGGTGGATAAAAGTACAGTGTATTAGTTGGTTGGTGAAACTGCGAAAGTTATGAATTAAAAAATTTTGGTGAAACAAAAAATTCAAAAAACTATACATAAAAAAAATAAGAAAATTATGGTTTGGCAATAGTTCATCAGTCGTGTAATGTACAAACAAATGTAGGCAAGTACGTAATATTGTATTTATATTGTGTACGTATGTCACAGAGATTTGCGACATGCTGAGCATGTGAGCGCAAGAGTGGCAGCCTCATTTAAAACGCTAACAATATTTCATTGAGAATTTATCATGGCCATGCTACCTGCTTTAAACATGACCTTGGTTTATGAAATAAATAGGTATCCCATACATTAAGCGACTACAAAACGAGCCAATAATTATTGCTATAAGCATAACAATATAATATAATAAATCTAATGACAGCCACGAAACTAACGCTCTGAGCAAATGCATTTTGTACTTGCAATGAAAACAAAATTGACGGAGTAAACTGTTGGTCTAGGCAAACTTAAACGTATATGTACAAAAACAACGTAAGTATATAACTAAAAAGTACGTATAAAACTAGGAACTTCCAGTTCTTCATATGAGTCAGTGTCCAGTTTTGGTGATGGAACAACTTTATGCTTTTTTGCGTAAATTCGCAGACTAATGGCCGATGTTTCTAGGCGTTTGGCCAACCACACAACCGAGTTTATCTAGTGATATTGCTAAGTGCGACTGTTTCGTGGCCATGACAATGAATGCGAAACAAAACATAACGAAAAAAATAATATATAACAATTTTATTTGGCTATCTTTACAAGTCTTATCTTTACTAGATATTTACACAAAAACACTTGTTCCTTACAGATTAATATCACAATTATCGTCTCTGTCGAATAGAAAATTATAAAAGTCTGTATCTTTTTAACACTAAATAGTCACGCGTCTGTGCCGACCTTATCTTCGTCATCGTCCTTGCCACCTGAAAGTGCCGAAACAAAATCAACATAAACTAAACAAATAAAAACTGAAGTAGACGTAAAACTAAAATCATGCAAAAACATAACATATTAAACTGAACATTGGCATTGCGCACGGTGCGTGTGCAAATACGTGTAATTGAGTTAAAATTTTGTTCACATTTCGACTTGCAGTTTTATATAAACAAGATTATGTAGTTCAGTACGGTATGCATTCTAGGCGAATGTTTAGCTGTCAGACGATCGCAAGGACATTTTTGTTTCTAAAATTGAGCATCCAAACATTTACTATGTACCTATTATTGCACGTTTGTCTAAATTTGTCTTCAGCAGATATTAACTGTTACGATTTTCCAAATAGAATTTTTGACTGGAAGCAAATAAAATTGAGAACGGGAAACGGATAACTAAATTAAATGTCACCAAATGATAAATTTTTTAAATATTATTAAATAAATATAAACTAACTGAGATACGGTTCGCCCATAGTCCCGGGCAAATACGGGCAACTAGTGACATGGTTGAAGTTCTGCGACTGCATCTCTTCCTGGTCTGTCTCGCGGTGGTAGAAGTAGTTGAAGTTGGACACGATGACCGGCACCGGCAGCGCAATGGTAAGCACACCAGCAATTGCGCAAAGCGACCCCACAATCTTGCCCCAGACACCGACAGGCCTGGAAAAGGAAATAAGTAAGCCCCCGTCCGCACGAGCGCTTTTTCAACCAATCGCTGCCAGTTTTTACTTGCAATAATATATTAAAAGTAGAATAGATGGCATCACTGCGTTGAAAAAACGCTCGTGCCAGTTTGAGCTAGAACTAGGTAATATACTTGGGCTACCGTTTTGAAACTATCGAAGTACAGAGCGTCGATTGTGTCGGGTTGTAAAACGACGATATGGTAGCGTTGCTGGTCATCATATACAGATAGATCAAAATTAATCGCATAGGCTGATGACAGCAACACTTGTTTTATAAAGACGCTTAAAATGATTAAATTTTAATTTATTAAAAGTTGAAAGTTTCCAGAAAGTTCATATTTTCAGAGGAATACAAAGTTTATTGAATCGACTCTCTGTTCCGAAAAACTAATGTTATACATGCAATAACTTGTTAACTATTCGAAAGGTCATCGTTAATTTCCCAACGGCACATGTTAAAAAACACAATATGATGACGTGCATGCATGTACATTCTACTTAAATAAAAAATAAAAAACAAAATAAATAATAAGAGCCTATCTTTCAAATAAAAAGGAATTTCGCCCAGGCATTCTAATTTAAGAAGTCCAATTTCATTCATCTCCAGTCACACTCGCTAGCAGCCGCAGCGAGTCTGCGACCGTGGTTCAGTCTAGTCGCATAGGCAAAATATTTGATCGCAGCTGCCTTCGCATCCGAAACAGAAAAAGCCTCACAATAAGAACATATCAGTAATACAAATTAAACAATATATAAGTTTACTATATTTATTATACCATTTCATATCTACATATATACATATACTACACGTATAAGTATATTTCTGCAGTCAAATATAATACCGATCTATTGATACATTCTCTTTGACAGCAATCTTCCGCTTCGGACACAAATGAGACTCATAATTTACTGGAGAAAAACAAAATAAAAAAAAGGGTTTCTACCTAAAGTGGAGACATAAAATTCTACGGTTTAATGCATGCATCGAACATTAAACAACAATAGTGAGACAATCGAAAATGGTGTGAAAGCTTGAGATCGACAGCCAATCAAAATATGAGATGGGTTTACTGAACACCAATTTTACATAGTAGCAGTAACGTGTAAAATATTATTACGATGAATGAGACCGAATCGCTCATAGAATTTCATCCCAACTTGAGAGATCTGAGAGTGAAACGTTACGATCGGAACCTCGACTAAATACCAATTTATGAATTACGCTCTCTAATGAAGATATTGTGATAGTATGCAATGTGTGACCAGTGACCACCATTTTCGATAAGCTACGGTGAGCAAAATATCACCACAACATCGATACACTAACAGGTTTACAGTGACAGTAAGACAACATTGACGGGGAATAGTAGCGAAGCGGATAGAGTGTGGCGTTCGCGTAACTCGGCAGGAGAACGCTCCTCGATCCATGGCGCACTTCCGTACTGACATCGACCCGCGTGGTCGACGCGGTGGATCATCTCAACTCGCGGCTATGGGCGATTGTAACACTGATGACGGTCGTGACGTCTGTTTAACTAAAGACTCGTTAAGGAGACGCGGTGCGTAGTTCCTCGTACAATGCGTTCCGGAACGCACCGCGTTTCCTTAAACGGGTACTACCTCTATTGTATTCAATATTTTGCAACGGTGTGTGCTTCCATGTAAAATTGGACATCAGGAAGAAATGTATCAATAGTCTTTCATTTTGTGAATAACAAAATACCAACACAGTAAGAAACGTTGTACAACGTGCTGCATGTGATGGATCGTAGGAGGTGAATAATAAAATGTGTCGGTGATCGGTTTAGTCCAAGCGACTGACGATAAAATCAATTGAAGCGATGGATATTTTATGTGGAAAAGTAGTTACAAGATGTGGCGCGACTGATGACGAATGAGTTATAGAGGCCGATGCAAGATCGTGGTATAAGATGCATGACGAGAAGGCAAAGATGAAGCTAAGGGGTGATGTTTCTGAATCATACGTCATGTCGCCGTATCCTACGGTCGTCATTGTCACGACCGCCCACCAAAATGCGTCTGGGATCGATTTGAAGAAGCTGTTCTCGCTCCCGGCTTCCGCGAAGTACACCGCAGACGAGAACAGGACGACACCTATAATGAGGAGCAAACGACGAGATGGGAGACGGGTAGTGTGCAAAACAGAGTAGCGGGAGCGGGCTAGAGGGCATGGGGCACGCGGGGCCGGGTTACCTCATATCTCCGTAGCCAACCGTGGTCATCGTAATGACTGCCCACCAGAAGGCATCGGGGATAGACCTAAAGTTCGTGTCTGGACGTTCTTTGTCAGCAAAATATACTGCACTCGAGAATACCACCACTCCTGTGAACACAAATAAAAATGTGCACCGGCACCCGCGCAGCCACTGTGCCGCTGTATGCTCCGCTGCCTCACTAACTCTTCAAGAGTCACTTATGGACACATATCTCGTGATTCCCTGTCTTTCGTCTAACGATAAGTTAGGTATTTCATTTATTCGTCCACTATCATTCTTCATATCCACTCAGAATTACATTATTTCCAAACCCAATCGGATGTTTCCGATTTTTTATCCCTACTCCTTGTTAGTTTTGCTTCAACGAAGTAGTAGTTCGTTTTCACCCGGAAAGTATGAGTATACATAAAATATTTCTATGTAGGTACTTCAATTTCTGAAAGTTAATTATATTTTGTCCACCAAAGTATTAGGTGCAGCCAAATGAGTAATATTTACGAAATATTAAGTTATGCAGAACATACTGCGGTCGCATATGATTTTAATAATTTATTTTGCCGGTGCAATCTTCACCGAGAGAAGTATATGTTTGATTTTTTAGGGTTCAGTAAATACTATTAATAATTTAACCTAATTGAGTTTGAAAATTTCTTAAGTATAAATATTGAGTTCACACTAAAAACCAATTGTAAGTCCAAAGTATTTTTAAAATCATAGAAACCGTTATTAATAATATTTTTATAATGAGACGACTTTCTAGTGCTTTGAGTTTATTACTAATACACTAGCTAGAAAGCTTGATTGATTCGTTTGTTTAATGTAATAATAATTAAATGGTTACAAAATAAAATAGGCTAAGAATGTTGCTTCTCTCGATGAAAACACTACACGTAAAAGACGATGAGGGCGGAAATCGGCTAGTGAAATAAGAGTTTTGTACTTATACCCTTATAAAAAGTCTGTAATGATGAAAAACATCAAAAATTTTACTTTTATAAAGTATATGTTGACCTATTTCCAGCCCAGAATCCATAACATAACTTTTTAGAACTATCAATACATTAGACTCACCAATGAAAAGGAAGAATATCAGAAGTCCTAGTTCTCTCATAGATGCCTTCAGCGTTCGCCCTAAGATCTGTAGGCCCTTCGAGTGTCGGGAGAGTTTGAAGATCCTGAAGACTCGAACAAGTCGTATCACGCGAAGTATGGCCAGACTCATGGCTTGGTTGGTCGACTTATCTTGCGGTGAAACGGGAGCGCGTGGCAAGTTCAGCGTATCTTCCTCCTCGGCCACGACGGTAGCCAAGGTGATGAAGTAGGGGATGATCGCAATTATATCAATGATATTCATCACGTCCCTAAAGAAATTGAACTTGTTTGGGCACGCTAAGAACCGCACTATCAGTTCGAACGTAAACCAGATGATGCAGAGCGTTTCTATCAAGAAGAAAGGGTCGGTGATATCAGGAACTTCGTCTTCCTCGATCTTAGTGGCGTTGGTGGTGGTGTTGAAGACCTTGTAGTGTTTGAACTCGGGGAGGGTTTCAAGGCAGAATATAACGATGGAAAGCAGAATGACAAAGACGCTGATGATGGCGACGACACGTGCTGCCTGGGAGCTCTCGGGGTACTCGAACAGCAGCCAGATCTTGCGCTGGCGCTCGTTCGAAGGCAGGGGTTTTTCCTCCTCCTTGATGAATCCCTCGTCCTCACTGCAATAAAATTCTCATAAAGACTTTAAACGTTTTGTAAAAGTATTTTAATAACAGGAAAAACATACACAGATTACCAAGAACAAAGCAATTACCGTGGATTTATTTGTCCAGCGTTACTAATTTTTTTTTAATTTGATTGCTGCTTTTCAAATAATGCACTTAAACAGTTAAAGGAAGAGTTAAGTCCCAGGTACTTTGACATTTATAATACCATAGGTGAGATCTGAACATAGCTAGGATCGCCTATAAGCTACTAATCTTACCGGAACTTGTTGGTGGCCTGTTCTCCGAGCTCGTAGAACTTAATCTCTTCGGAGAATACGTCGAGGGGCACGTTAACGGGACGACGCAGACGCCCACCGCTTTGGTAGTAGTAAAGTATGGCGTCAAACGAGGGCCTGTTCCTATCAAAGAAGTACTCGTTCCTGAAACAAAGTGCAGTCGTTGAAGATTGTAAGCTAGGCTTGAAAAGTTCGAAGCTAGGCTATACACAACTTTTTTTTTGCATGAATTTTATTCTTAAATATACCTTAGCGGATCAAAATATCTTATCCGTCTAGCAGGATCTCCCAGGAGCGTTTCCGGAAATTGATTCAGAGTTCTTAGTTGAGTTTCAAATCTTAATCCGCTTATCTGTTGACAAAAAAAGAATTTAAAATATATTAAATTTATTTCATTGATTTCCTAAAACTTTTGAAAACTTACAGCAAAGTTGCTTAAAACATAAACAAGTAGAACTATTATAACCTATTTAAGACTATTTAACTATAACCTATATGCATATTAAGAGGTACATGTATGGTGATGCCCAATTACAACTTCCACTTAATGGTTTCGATAGGTTTGTTATTTTTGAAACAAGAAACAATTGTCGTTACCCTTTGTCAGTAATTTGAATTTGAATTGAAATGATCGTCCTTAACCTAAACTATCGCTAATAATAATCAATACATTTTGATGCACAATGCACACAACACCACCTTGCCCCAAACTAAGCATAACATCGGTTCATAATACATTTTTAGACATTTTTAGATTTTTAGATTTTTACGTATCAAATTACGTCAATTACGTTTCTTTGAACGTAATAAATTTTTACGTTAAAAATTTTTTTTAGGAAAAAGTTAGATTAAATAACTTGATAAAATGATTTTAGGAGTACCTTTAAAAAAAATAACCCCATTTTACACGTAGGGAATACACGTTTAAAAACAAGTTTTTATTTTTTATTTTAAAATTTGATATTTCCATTCTAAATTATTTTATTTTGAATAGACGGCGTTGAATTGGCTTGGGACCTGACTACTGGTAATTCTTATTCTTATTGATTTCAGAAGCTTTGCATGATCACAGATCACATTTCGTGGATTTTACTGCAGCAAAACAAACTTCTAGCACTGCAAAAATATCAAACGATCAAAGAAAATACAATATAACACAACTGAAATATTAAGATGCCATTACACGGAACCAGAGGAATGAAGCTCCAAGTTCATTGCTTACATAAGCTTTAAAGTTGCTTATATAAGTATACCAAAGTCTGAAATAGCTTCTTCCCCTTGACCTTAGTATATTTTTGTTTTAGTTTAGCGCTGTGTTCGTAACGTGAAAGTTTCAAGACAGCTCCACACACATTGACGTGCCACGAGCTACACTCAAAACCGTCACAGTTAGGCAGCTGATAGATATCAAAACAGCCTTGCCTACCGAATATCTAATATGCCAATCATACTATTACGATGAAAATATTTCTGTGACGATACGGATTCAGTATATTCAGAAATAGATTGAAAGCTTTGGAACAGTGATGGCTGACGATTGTGTCGGTAAAGGGCTGTTCCAGCTATTATTGTACCTACTGCGTGTACCCGTGTCAATGTCAGTATTACGAGGGCAGGGCGCACTCGAAACGCACGTTCCTCGGTAAGCTACTAACAACAGACACTTTCGGTTCGTTGGCATCGCTATCTATTATGAATGTAGGTATGTATACTATGCCGCCACTTATTTTAGGCGCCCCACCCATTTCATCCGCTTCGATGCCAATATTATATGAATGATCATTACGCTCGATTGCACGAAACGACGCGACGCGTTTCTACCGCCCCGCTCGTCGCATTCCGTCTTTCCGCAAGTTTTTAGTTTTCGCAAGTTATCAACGAAACGTGCAGGCAACGTATGCAAAACCTATAAATAGTGTGCCATGTCTTTTTTAGGGTAATTGACCGGTTCACGGAAGCCGATAGTGCAACAGGTGGTGGGATGGAAACTGCCGAGCGAATTTACCGGAGGCGATACGTTTATGGGACTTTGTTCGGCGGCGATAGCCCGTGGCACTGCCGGCGTCCTGAGGGATGTCACTTTTTATTTGAATGTTTCCATGTAGGACAAACGTTTTATTTTACGTACTAAAGTAAACCGGTGTTATGCTGCTCGGCTATTTTTGATATTTGACCTACTTATTATTTGCGAATGTGCGTTAAATATTTGGTAGGCGTTGTGAGTAGTAATACATAGTGGAGTACTCGCAAAAAAAATTATCGAACAAATATTTACTACCGTCGCGAATAATGCGTTACTCGCATAAACTAATTTTACGATTCCCGCGGCGAGCGTGCGTTTCACACAATATTTCTTTCGTCGGCGCGGATGTTACTTCGTGGCTGGCAATGGACGCAGCCAAAAATACATTTCGTGTGTGTTTCTCAAGGGCGAGCAGAAGCGGTCGGCGTGGCCGGCACAGGCGCGGCGAGCGGCGTGCGGCGTGCGCCGTTCGCGCGCGATGCTGCGCCCGCGCGTTACTTGGTTACTCTTTTATTTTTCCGCTGTAATGACGACCGCAGGCTGCGTTACGAGCTTGCGCGTGCGTGCGTGTGTGGCCGCTACGGTCACAGTGCGGTTCCGTGACGTAGGACGCGGGAAAACGTACGCATTGAAATCGCACCGTCACAAACGTACTTTCTACTGAAATACTACAATAGCTGTAAGTTGTTGTTGAAGCGTGGCATAGCTGAGTTTTTCTTTACATATCAAACGAAGTAACCTGGATGGGTGACAGATCTATGGCTTTTCTAAGTTCTTAAGCCATAACGGCACCTTCGTTAAATTATATTTGTCCGCATTAAATTCGTAAACAGGGTTAGCCAGTTTGTTAGTTGTTAAAAGTCGTGAAATATATATAGAGTAAGCCTATATATTTTTTGTGCTTAATTCGTCAACAGAAAATTACTAATTGTTGATAATTGTTGATAAGAAAATAGGAGATTATTGATAGGACTGAGCTTTCAAATAACTGGACCCAATGCCAATCAACCGTTGCTGAGTCAATTAGTGCAGGTTTAATTTGCACAAGCACTCAGAGTCCATTATTTCCGTGAGCGGTGATCGGCCGTCGACACTCCAGCGAATAATCAATCTACGTGGAATCAAGTAGTGGGAAATAGGCAATTAAGTCAAGCGTTAGTTGGTGCACTTCCTGTCGTTTATGCAATTTCCAGCTGTCTGCTGCCGGGCAGTCGCGGCTAGTGTATTTTGATATTATTTATTATATTAGTGTATATTTCATTCAGGATAGGTAACAGTAACTTTTGTACCCAATAATGACCGTTATAGCCTGGGCTAAAATTTATGAGGCCTCCCAGAAGCGCGTAATGCGGTTGCCTAATAAAAATTACAAAACATTTACAAAACATTATGATAATATAGTCGATCTGTTAAGATTAACTAGGAAAGAGATTAAGATTATATGTTGATTGTTCTCAGTGAAAAAATGAAACTGATTATTACATAAACAGATTAAATACAAACAAGTGTTCATAGAGAACCTTTAATTTATTTAGACTTGCCGTACATTGAAAACAAAAGTGACACAAAACGAAAAACCCAATTTTTTAGTATAGCCATTTAATGTTTTTGCAATTTTTATTACTTTAATAACTCGATTATGAATTGATATAGATGTGCTGTTGTTGTTTTAAATAATAGTTCAGGTATTATTCTAACATAATCTGACTGACTGTAACTAGATTTAAAAGTAGGTATGGCAAAAATTAAATTAAAAAAAAAAGTTTAGCATAGTGCCACTTTAGTTTTTACATTGTCAAGAATATTTCTGCTTAAAGCCTTAAAGCTTAAAGCTGCTTAATTTGAAAAAAATAATCAGCATAGTGCCACTTTTGTTAATCAATTGCCAAGTAATTATTTGCTTTGTGTCTTTAATAACCTATCGTTAATAATCTATCGTTTTAATAATTACCAATAAAAATCATAGATATAAACGTAAATGGATGTAAGCGTAAAAAAATATTTATTTGCCTACTTATCTGTACTTGTTCAACCATAAAACTTACAAAATTACTTGTTTTAGGTAAAGTAAATCCTTGGAAACATTTTAAGTAATGTTTTTCTAAAGAAGAAATATTACAATTTGGTTACCTAAATATCAGGCTTATTATAAAAAAATCAACAAAAAATAACAAAGATAGTCCTTGTATTACAACAAAAACTCACACAACTGAGTTAACTCTATAAGATAAACACTCAGCACTGAGAAATATTTTATACGTAATTTAAAATGCTATGAGTACCATAATAGGAACTGTAGTAATTTTGAATCAAAGCTGCATCTACGAGACTACTGTCGACACTTTTCTTCCTTTCGGAAATTTTCAATTTTCATGCATACAATGGTTTAAGGTTTTAGAAGTCCTGGTTATACTAATCGGTTAATTCTAGTTCGTTTATCTCTTTAAAGTTATCAAAATATAACGTTTTGTAAAATATACTTGATTTATTGTCAGCATTTTTCTAATTTATTATGAATGTATGAGGATTCATACATTGATTAATTATTAGGTCCTTACATATGAAATTGGCGTTTTGTCGTACTTTGATCTGATTTATAAATCCATTTAGCTGGTATATTTAAGTTTCAATAACAGTCATTCATTTGTTTTTTTCCTTATTAGTTTTTTCTTTGGCGTCGCTCATCTCGTACAATGGAAAACATGAAATATCGCTTTTTTTACGAGTACGAGTTCTACCGTGGCACCAGTGCTGCAGAAAGAGCTCGAAGGATTATCTATGTGTATGGCGCTAGAGTCGCAAAAGAAAACACGGTACGTTTTTGGCTCCGACGTTTTCGTTCTGGAAATTTCGACCTTCAGACAGAACAAGTCCCATGGACGGCCAGAGACCAAAGTGGATAATGAAGAATTAAAGGCTATTGTGGAAGCGTATCCATCGAAAACCACTTCAGAGTTAGCTGCAGGCTTCGCTGTGAGTGATAAAACTGTTTTAATCCCCTTGAAGCAGACAGGGAAAGTTAAAAAGCTTGAACGGTGGGTACCTCATGAATTGAGTGAAGAAAACCAGCAAACACGCGTCGACTGCTGTATTACATTGCTCAACCGGCACGATAATGACGGGATTTTAAATCGGGTCTTTACTTGTGATGTAAAGTGTGTATGATAATCGGAAGCGCTCGTCGCAATGGCTGAACCCGCCAAATCGTGCCCCAAGCGAAAACTTACACAGAAAAAATTACTTGTGAGTGTTTGGTGGACTAGTAACGGTGTCGTTCACTACAGCTATCTAAAATCTGGTCAAACAATTTCGGCAGATCGGCATACCTACTGTCAGCAACTGCAATCCATGATGGAAGAACTAGCTGCTAAACAACCGAGGCTGATCAATCGCTCTAGGCCACTGCTGCTTCAGGACAACGCTAGACCACACACTGCACAACAGCTGGCTGCTAAACTAGAGGAGCTGCAATCGGAATGTCTGCGACATCTACCGTACTCTCCGGACCTTGCTCCAACAGATTACCATTTTTTCCGGAATTGGAATTACTTCTTACAAGGAAAAAGTCATGTCCGATGTGGCAGTCCAAACCGCCTTCAGAGAGTTTATTGATTTTCGCCCCCGTGGTTTTTTTTAGCAAAGGGTAAAGGGAAACTACCTATGAGATGGCAAAAGTGCATAGATAACAATGGTTCATACTCTTAATAATTAAATATATGTTACAAAAAGACAACGACTTTATATCCTCCCATACATAACGATTTCATACGTAAGGACCTATATAAAAGTTAGCTTTGGTGCAATAATGTCAATTTGTGGTTTTATAACACTGACAGAAATGCCCCAGAGATCAGTGGTTTTATTTACATTTACCAGTTTAAATGCCTTGATAATATTGTTTTTGTCTACATATTCAAAGTTAAATTGTATGACACATTCAGGTAAATTAACTTTTAAAAATTACTCTGCTGTTACATAAGAAGAGTTTACAGACTCTGTCTGTAGTGGAAACTGGAACGTCAGTATAAAAAGTTTCAAATACTTTTGCTAAATCTAATAAGTATTATAGTGTAATAATACAGATTATTTTTCCTATTGTAATATTTAGCTCTAAGATAATGAATACAGATTTATTATTATTATATTATATTATAATATTTAAGTTTATTACAGAAACGTACAGAATAATATACAAAATATAAAATACACGTGAAACAGTTGAGCTATCTAAGGACCGTTTAGAACAATCAATAGATAGCTCAACTGATCCAGATCACTGCCAGAGGGCAGCATTCCCAAGATACTGGCGGCATTGTCACGTTGAATGGCAATGATAATAGACGCTGAGCCAGGTAGGAGTCAAGGAGAAAAAAAAAACACTGATAGATTTTGATTTTGTAATGTCAAAATTTTCCTCAAAAAAAAGCTCGTTGGCTCTATCTTTTGTTTTAAAAGATATTTGTGATATAGTTTTATTTGCTATTTTTATTTGTGTCTTTAAATTTTAAAATTGATAGAGCTAAAACCTCTATTTGTCGTCATGTAAATGAATTACTTTCGTTAGGTCTTAACTCGTCCACTGTTAGCAATATTTTACTTAGTGGTAAAAAAACTAAGACAGTTAACTGACAGTTTTGAAATGTATAATAACGAATTCAAACTAGTGGTTTGTATTCGTTATTACCGTGTAATAGTTTATAAGGATAAGAATGAGCATACACAAATGCGCGAGGACTAGGAGGAGTTTCTTGTTAATCAAATTATTTTCAGACTTGGGTTAGGAGGAATTGGCACCTAAATTCACCTAGTAGTGATTGTAATGAACAAAAATATTTTGAATTTGAATTAGACTTCCACTTTTTCTAGAATTAGGATTGGGATTAGAAACTCTTTGCAAGACTCCCGAGAAGCAGTACAAAATGACTTTGAAGAGTTTGTTGCCCCT
This sequence comes from Lampropteryx suffumata, assembly GCA_948098915.1. Classification (NCBI taxonomy): domain Eukaryota; kingdom Metazoa; phylum Arthropoda; class Insecta; order Lepidoptera; family Geometridae; genus Lampropteryx; species Lampropteryx suffumata. The sequence continues at coordinate 25,882,853 of OX402544.1, forward strand.
AGTCCAGCTGATTTCTTCAAGAAAGGTATCGATAAATAGCCACTGCGCTGGCAAAGGTGCATCGATAGCATGGGGATATACTTTGAATAACTGAAATCTAAGAATATATAAAAAAATATACTCAATTTTTTTTGTACCAAACGCAATTTCATAGTTAATATCAAGAACTTTGCAAAAACAAAATTTAACTTTTGTTCTATGTGAGTATGATTATTAAAATAAGATAGTTTTTAAATCCAATCCAATCCAGTAACTCTAGGGAATGGAAGCACAATCAAACTTGTGCTTCCATTCCCTAGAGTTTTGTTGACTTCATAAGCCTGACTAGTCGATTTCTGATTTTATTTTATATAATAGTTTGAGAAGTCTCTTTAGTATTTTCTTGATTAGAATATTGTACACAAAGTAGTTAAATATGTAATAATGGTGACAGCGAGCTGACCTGATGATGGAGTCAGAAGCCGTCCCATTATACTTCTTAAGTCAAAATCAAAGTCAAAAGATACTTTATTCAATACAATCACAAGAATCTCTTTGAAACGTCTTACATACTAGGTGAATTTAGGTGGCAAGAAACTCGTCCTGGTCCTCAGTGAATAAGAGTAGGTATCGTATTTGGGTTTATTTCAATAAGCTTGCGCTTACTTATTAAAAGCTTTTATTCATTAATACTTATTTAACGTTTTATCTACCTATTCACCTCATAAATTTAAACTAACCAACTTATCGATTGATACGATACGGATATCGCGAACTGAAATCAGTTCGGGGTAAACGAGAAGCTTCAGCACTGCACCCTACTTTATGGTTTTATATCATCTGCACGAAACGTGTGATCGCATCCCGGAACCATCCTAATTATGCTCGTTACTTAAGTCGTTATACCCACTCCCTATCCTGAAGTTCGGCATCGGCCGACGCCAATCCGTCTCGATAGTCCCGCCCGGGGCGCCTTGACCCACATGCGGCAGGAGCGTCCCACTTACTCAAGGACACGCTTCCAGGAACAGGATCGAAGGGAGACACGTGCGGGTGAGACAACGCGAGGAAGCGGGACAGCGATGTAGGTTACGGTCAAACTCACAGAGAAAAATAATAGCTGTTGGCTTGCTTTTAAGCATCCGCATTTTTTTGTACAACTTAGTTTGTTCTTGAATGTTCTCGTTTTTACGGATTTTTTATTAAAATATATCGTAAATTGCTTGGTTACGGTTTCGTCAACACTTAAAAAAATCGTCATGTGGTATAGGTAACAATGACCATTCTTTGTTACAACATCTGATACCACTTATCCACCCCACAAAAGTATTGCAAATTAGATCCGCCAAAATGTACCGTTGTATGTAATGTTGTAAGCAGTTAAACCCGAATTCGAGCGCCATAAAAGCAGCAGCGCCTAAAATCGATACCGATACCCACAGTGTAAGTAATAACACACCTACCGACTTTGCCTGAACATTCTTTTCGGCTGCCAGCCTAGGTCACGTGAGTTTGTATCGAAGTTCGACCGCGTCCGGTCCAGAAACAAAATTTTGGTTCTGAATATCATTATAAATTGTCCAAGATGTCTTGATGATGCCATGTCTTGAGTGTTTAAAGGTTAACAAATCTGGCTGTCGAAACTAGACTCGCTTTTAAAACATATTTTTATGATTTTTTTTATGAATTTAGATTTATCAAGATGGAGGTCTAAAATTAAAAAAAAAAACTACTTCACTTTATATGAAAGGGCCTCCCCTAAAGTGAGGTTTATTTTTTACCCCTAACATTTTTTCGAAGATTTTCTTTCATAACTTTGCAGGGATCAAACTTTGTAGGGGTCAATACGTATTACCGTGAAAATTTTAATGTAAAAACTAACAGTATTAACTATAGTATGCTGATTAGAAGCGACAGACAGACTTGAGGTAACTATAAGGGTTAGACTTTGGAACGATAAAAATGAAGCTCAAATCCCGATCAATTTTATATTGTTTCGGAGTACAAGACTGACTGAGATATTGGTAGGTATGTATCGACTAAAACTTAGAACTTAGAAATTCGATTGTGTCTCTGTACGTCTGTCTGTCTGTATATTTATTTGTTTGTTACGTTTTCACTTAATGGCTTAATGGCTGAACGAATATTGATGAAATTTGTTAAGGAGCTAGATGGTACGTTAGGGTAAGACATAAGTTACGTAACACGTGTACGAAGCTGCGACCAGTTAGTAGTAATTAATAATTGACTAGCATCATGAGAAGTGTTAATGTATACCTAACTCTCGTTACGTAAGACAAAGGTCGCGGTATACTGGGGAAGCCAGTCAGAATGGCGGAGTGTGCATAGGAAGTGAGAATAGTTTGCAAAATTTGGGTGGAAAATATTTTGGTAATTAGGTAAATATGGTTGAAAGTCGACCTATACCAATGCCCATACCAACAATTCTGTTATCGCTTCATCAGACCGAGCTACATGACTTTCGTCATAGCCACTCTGCTCCATAGTCCACTTAATTAGTATAATATAATTAATGCGATTATATGTTCACTCATAAATTATTTGAATTCATTGAAAGCATTAGTCATTTGAGTAATATTGATAGCACGATTTGATATTAAAACCCTTGTGTAGTTCGGGCCGACCGCGATAATATGAACGTCAATGGCAAAGCTACTCAGCTTCTACCAATATTGTTATGTTAAATACATTTCGCATAATAAGTAACTAATATTATATGATTGATTTTAACATAAAACGACTGCGTAACAATCATGCCGTTTGGCTCAATGGTTCTCATAAAATAACTACTGAATATATATATGTATTCAAAATTAAGTTATTGACCTGTTGAATAAATAAACTATACTTGTATTGGAATGTTTTTGGAGTTTGCGTACTCCGCAGCAGTGTAGTTATTTATTTGCGCTATAATCAGTGTTAAAATAAGATTTTTTGAGGCTTGTGTAACCCGTATTTTTTACGATTTTGTTACGTAAAAAAATACAGGCATAGATTATGACGAGACAGATTGATATCACTCTTAGTTTCCGTTGTTCAACATCAAACGGCGGTGTGATCATCCGTCGACGTTTGTTTGGAAAGATAATCGACTAGCTTACTCTTAAGTAACTGTAGTTATTTTCTAAATATTCTTGTATGGTGTACAATGTCGTATCTAATAAGAGACGAGCAGTTACGCTGCTAAGCGCTCAAGATTTTATATCTTTAGATTTTAAATTCAATTATATAAACACCAACATCTCAAGAATGATATCTATCTAACTACTATTTCACCAACATTATTTTTATGCACGTCCTAGTGCGACATTTCTTTCCACTCGCATCTATCATCGGCTATACAAACAGCCTTCGATCGACCTTGTTTATTTAAACATGCGGTTCGAACTTCAAACGGGTATTTACCAACAATAGCGAAGTCCTAAGAATACTTACTACTCAAACAACATTATAAGCTGACCATTGACCGTCAACTTACTGCGCTGTGACATGCAATTCTTTTACCTAATAATAAACGAAAAATGAATATTTTCTTTGACTACGTTGCGTGCGTTGGGAAATTCGGCATTAAATTTTATTCTATTTATTTTATCAACATAATTTAAATTATTATTTGCTAATTTAGTTAAGAATATAAATCTTGCACTTCGATATGAAATCACATCATACACTCACCAGCAGGTGTACGATAATGGCGTCTGTAAGTATTGGGTTAGGTAGGTAAGTACATATGAAAATGACTTCAATCCATCGAATCAACCTACGCTAGTTTAATTCCACGCGTGCATTATAATAATACTCGAGTATAGTTTTGGATAGGAATAACATTTAATAACCCCCGTTTAGAATCTCTTAAAAACAACTCCATCTATTATTCTATCCGTTAAGGAGCACTAGTAATATATAATGTTATAATAAATCCATTTCTATAAAAACCTCTTGACTTCTCTAAGTAAACATTGACGGAGAGCAAACGCCTTCTCCACCAGATGTCGCTCCGAGCGGTCGTTAAAGCGAGTTGTTATTGCGTCCGCAGCGCACTAAACACTTTGCATTTGATGGGCCGCCTCCGAACACGTACTAATGTTAATTATTATTATAAATAGCCGTGTTCGTGGAACTACAAGTTCCAAACGGTAGGAGTTCCTATTTTCTTAATCTGACCAATAGAGACCATATATTGACAATTCAAAAGGTTTTTGTTAACTGTTAAGATTTTTGGAGTCTTAACAATGTTTTAGTGATGTAAAATTCACATAAATATTTGCCAGGTAGGTACTTATGTTATATAGTCAGTCTATTTGTTTTGTGACGCTATAAAAACGTTTTCTGTTCTATTCCATTCCATATTGAATAAACTTGTTGATTAAAAAAAGTTTAACCTTGTGGCATTCATCTAACAAAATTGATAGTTCAAGGTTTCATTCCAATTGCGAACAAAATGCAAACATGTTGTGTGTGGGTAATCCATAGTCATGTGTGCCAACATTTAACACAATCCAATCTAACAACCAAATAACAGACTGAGAAAAAAGTCAATAACTCTCTAAATTCAAGGTCCTCTATCGAGTGCTTTTCATCAACAAATTGGCGTAGCTTTGCCTGGTTATTCGGATCGAAAAAACTACCTACGTGAATCTACCTACAAATAGTTGATAAGGATTTATAAAACCTATTATTTTTGACACAGCATTCATTGTTGGGACAAATGTTTGTATGATTTACAAGTGTTTGTCTCGGGTCTGGGTGTTTCAATGTATAATATGTATGTATTTCAAAAAACAAAATATAAGTAAAATTTGGTATAGTATATCAGTCATGTGGTACCCATAACATAAGCTCTGCTTACTTTGGGGCCAGATGATGTGTGAAATGTTGGGCATTATTATTATTATTATTGTTTTTAGTAATTATGAAGCTATGCTATGCTAATTAAAAAGAAACTAGTATTGTACAGTTACAAGACAATCGGAAAATAAACTTTTGCATAAAAAATGTTAATTTTACAAAAAAAAAAAAAAATGTACTTTATTATTTGTAAAAGGCGGCATGATGCGTCACAGATTTTGCATAATTACATCTGGCCGACCGGGAATGAAATCCCGTATAATATTTGTAAACTTTTGTCGGTGAGAAATCCGTTTATAGCGGAACAACAACACAGTATTAAACGTGTCGCGAGTTTAGATTTTGCTTGTTATATCTATTATTATTATTACATTTAGTTCTGGACGTACGATAGGTACATATATTAAATCTATTAAAAGCCTCCATCGTGGACTATCCACTTTTGGCCAATACCAACAGCCGTGTTCTCCGAAGCACGGAAATTAATATATATAATAATTTTTAACAATTTCTTTTTACATATTTAACTCACACTTGAAGCGAAGTGAATGTTTCTCTAATATGACCTTGAGCTTGCTATTCGGTAACACATTGTTTTCTAAGAAAATGGTATAAAAAAGATAATTAAAAATACTTACATTTATAACAACTCTCTCACAAAAGTCGTGATCGTGATGGATGGGTTCGAATGTGATTACTCCTCCTTGCGGCGGCCTGCCCGTCTCCTCCTCGGGGTTGCTGAGTTTTGGGAGGGACCTGTCGACAAAAATAATAATTTTAGGTTTATTAATAAAACTATTAACCGACCTCTTGTTCTTTCCTTCTATAATATATATATATATATATATATATATATATATATATAGCTCCAAATTCTAATGACACTCTCAAATCTCTTGAGATTAAGCACCCTCTTCCAGGGCCCATCTTTCAACTGCCCGATCCACCGCAAGAGAGTGATGACGCTGTTGATGCAACCAGCCAGGACGTGCTCGGTGCCGTCATAGCATTCTAGAATGGCTCTGCCGGCGGCCTGGATGCTGTGACTGCACAACATCTAAAGGACCTGCTGTCTGGCGGTTCGGGCCATGCCGGTGAAGTTCTTCTGGAAGATATGACGGCCCTGATCAACCTGATGTTGTCAGGTCGAGTTAACAGCGAGATCACTGAGCTCTTACGGTGCGAACCTATGCGCACTCAAAAAGAAAGACGGCGGAATCAGACCCATAGCCGTGGGTACCACCTACCGCCGCCTAGCAGCTAAAGTCTGCTGTCGGAAAAAAGCTGCATATCTCGGTGACTTTTTCCGACCTGTTCAGCTAGGCTTTGGTTCGCGTGGCGGCTGTGAAGCCGCAGTACATTCTCTTCATACATTTTTTGATCAAAATTGCGGGGAGGTAATTTTAAAGGTGGATATTAAAAACGCCTTCAATTCCGTAGATTGAAATTAAATTAAAAACAAAATTCCCGAAATTTATCCATTTCTTTGGCAGTGTTACGGTTCATCGTCTAAATTGATCTATCGCGAAAATATTATTTCATCTGCCGTTGGAAGTCAGCAAGGCGAACCCCTTGGTCCAGCCATTTTCAGCCTTGCCATTCATCCGATTATTCAACGTCTCCAATCTAAACTCAATGTTTGGTACTTGGATGACGGAACTTTAGGTGGAGATGTGAACACTGTTTTTGGTGATCTAAAGCTCATCAGTGATGAATTTCGGCAAATTGGTTTAGAGCTAAATTATTGAAAATGCGAGCTTTACGTTTCGGACACTTGTTTGGATAAAAATTCAATTGTTTCAAAATTTATCAGTTTGGCCTCAAATATTACAGTTGTTGATAAATGTTCACTTCGCCTCCTCGGTTCACTAATTCTTGACGAGTCTTTTCCGACCTTCATAGATGAGAAAATTCAAAATTTTAGCAAAACCTCGGACAGATTGCTTAAAATTAATAGTCATATGGCTTTTACAATTATCGAGTTTTGTCTTTTTGTTCCAAAATTTACTTACGCTTTAAGATGTTGTCAACTGTGGAAACACAGCGAGCTGGTGAAAGGCTTAGACAACATAATAAAGGACACTTTATCGTCGGTTTTGAATATTAATTTGGATGACAAGGCATGGCTGCAGGCCTCCCTACCTGTCAAATTGGGAGGCTTAGGTATTCGCAAAATTTCAAGTGTTGCCCTATCGGCGTTCTGTCTACAGTACTAGTAATTTGGTTGAAAAAATTCTGATTCCGTCTTTTCTAAGTTCTGGCATCACTCATAAAACTTCATATCTAGACGAAGCAAGAAACGCTTGGTAGGATTGCCCGCCACGCCAGTCTTAACGATATCATTCGTCGGGCACTCACCAGCGTCAACGTACCAGCTGTTCTCGAACCCAACGGTCTGATACGTGATCATGGTAAGAGGCCTGATGGTATGACTCTTGTCCCTTGGGAGATGGGTAGGCCATTAGTGTGGGATGCTACTTGCGTAGACACCCTGGCCGCATCCCATCTGTCGGGGACTTCCGTTAGGGCCGGTGCGGCGGCTGAATGTGCCGAGGACCTCAAAAACCGCAAATATGCTGGTTTGGATAAGGCCTACATATTTGAGCCTTTTGGAGTCTAGGCCCGTGGGGAACAGGAGCCCACCGCGTTTTCAAAATTATTTCTCGGCGTCTGGTAGATATGTTGCATGACCCAAGAGCCGGCTCCTATCTGGCTCAGCGTATTAGCATTGCCATTCAACGTGGTAATGCCGCCAGTATCTTGGGAACGCTGCCCTCTGGCAGTGATCTGGATCAGTTGAGCTATCTATAGATCGTTTTAAACGGTCTTTAGATAGCTCAACTTTTTCACGTGTATTTTATATTATTGTATATTATTTTGTACATTTCTGTTATTATTTCTGTAAATAATACACCTTAACTTTTTTAAGTAGGTTAGGGGCGGGGGAGATCTAAAATAAACGGATTTTAATATAACTATGGCTAAAGAAATCATTACATTTACTTAACTATTGCATAGTCATAGCGATAAAATCAATAGTAAGTAGATTCAAGGACTCAAACCCAAACAAGGTCACATAATAATATACAATTCAATTCAATATATTTAATTTAATTTATTTAACATTATAATAGTTACAGGTCTTGATTAACTGAATCTACGGCCTATATAATCTTTAAACGAGATATTCACTGTGTTGGTGTTATAAAATATCATAAGTATGTATTTAAAAATATATAAGTATTCTATCAGTCACCATAATACAAGCTATGATTAGTTTGGGACAAGATGGTGTTGTGTGCATTGTCCATCATTAATTATTATTTATTTATGTATTATAATATTAATCACATGCTTTCCAATTAACCCATACAGTAATCGCGTAACTAACATTTGCGTCTCGTTTCATTTTCGCGAAATGCGAAGAGTTTGGCTACATAAGTTTACTATATTAATAATGGTACAGAAATGGTCTTACAGTTACTTCTCCGGCTTAACATATATGGTTGCTAATAAGTTTGCTCTGCCAACTTAATTACATCGCGAGACACTTGCATCAAATGCATTTCAAAATGAATAAAGTTATACAGCTTAAAGAACAGTGAAAAGACGCAATTTAAAGTTGAAATGGAAAATCAAAGGGCAGGTCATTTGGTTTATAAAGTTCTTAGATTTTATTCACGATAGAAAGTTCTATAGAGCCTTTGAATCTGCGCTTTCAATATATAAAAGAAGCTTTAGTTGGATTCCACTTTGAAGTGAGAAAGGTGATAATGCCGCGCTGGAGACGGGACCTACCGACGGGATGGGGATCTACCTACAAACGGACTTTATTAAAAAGTAGAGTACTATACTCAGATTTCAAGCCATTTTATACCCGTTTCACTCACTCCAGGCAATCCGTTCTTTGATTTTACTCATGCATTTTTTGTTGAATAAACTTAATCAACAGCCAACAAAGAGCTACGAGCACACTATTTTTCAAAAAACAGCTGAGTATACGTTTTTTCAAGTACGACTCCAAACTTTAAAATAAGGTTGTTCCAATAATAGCGGAGCGCGTTTAGCGTGTCGGATTGGTAAATCACAATAAATAAATTTTGAGTGGCTGCGTAGGCCGGGGAACTCGACGTTACACACGTAAAGCTAGAGCGACGTATGCATGCATGCCAGCACTAACGAACTGTTTGTTAGACTAGACAATAGACGCGAACACAAAAAGAGTAGGTGTAATGCGTTTACCAAAAAAACATTGAGTCATGCGTGCCTTGAATAGTTAAAATCACAATCATCATGTACAAAAATTTCAGTTCATAACGCTACTTCTCAAATCAATGGACAAAGAGTGTAATGTTTTTGAGTGTATTCATGTTAAAAATATACTAGGTATGTTTTATTCCTTAGTGGCTTTGGTATGGCTTAAAATATCCCTTTAAATATCTTATATATCTTAGCGAAAGCCCAAGTTAATTCCTGAAATAACTAAATTCGATTAAGATTCTATCCAATGAGCTGACCTAGAAGTTCCAGTATCTATAATACATTTTTAGATAACTACCTACATAAAGTTTAAGTCGATACCTATGTAACATTCAAATTCTAATTCGAATATTTTAATTCACTACAATCACAATGATCATTTTGAAACGTCTTACATACTGAATGAATTTAAGCACCAATTTCTCCAAACTCTAGTCTGAGAAGTTCAGGTTGTCCTTTATATTTATAGAACCTTTATATTTATAGTGAATATAAAATAATATATTAACATGCAATTCTTGTGTAACCGTTGAACAGTTTATAATAGTTTGAAACGACTAGAAAACTCAACTGATCCAGATTAGGGCACCGGCTCAAAAGCTGTTAACAAGATAAAGAATTCTGAATTAAAAACACAAATTTATAAAATATGCAGGTATGCCAAAGTTTGCATATTTATAGAAACTTGCATTTGCCTATTGAGGTTAAGCCAAATCGGGATAAATGTGGCTAGTGTCCACGTGCTATTCCTAGACGGGTCAGCTTCAACTATGTACAGTTACTTTGTGGTCTATACTTGCATAGTGGTCTCTGTTAACTCCGCCATTTCAATCTAATATATTGAAAGCATCATTTCCGACTGTAAGTCAATAAGGTTGTGGCCAAGGCTTGCTTCTCACCTTTACTAAATTATATTGGTTCTGTTACTGAACAGTGCAATATAATTTAGTAAAAAATAATATATATGCTAATGCTAATAAAATTATATACATATAATTATAATAATGCTTTCTAAATATTTAAATTTCATAATCAGGTCCACTAACTAACATTTTGTAACAGACGGTTCCTCTAAAAAGAGGTATGAATAGAAAAATGATCTATAAACTTTCACTAAACGCTTTTAATAATTGGTACTAACACCATTCAAGTTACAAATGCTTAACTGTCATAAAATCACAATATAATAGTTTTTCTTAACGCTTACCCATTCCGGGAGACTCTAATCCGGTTGTTCAATTTGGCCAAAGCATCAAAGATGGTGAGGAGACCCAGCACCGAAGAGTCTATAAACGGATGCCGGTCCGCGCTTTGGCGGTTCCGCTCGTACGACCCGTACATTGTCGGTTACCAGACTAACCAAAAGAGAGAGCTCGCGGCTGCGCCGGACGTCATTCAGGAGACGACCTGCACCTGCAACTGCTAGTACGAAACTGCCTGAAACCCCTGACCGTGAAGGGGTCGAAGGGGTGGCCGACGGTACATAGCCTTGAATGAATATTTTAGTTCCTACAATTAATCTAATTTCCTAGCAAAAACTATGCTACTGCAGGGAAGTTTTACAAAGAGACTTTTTTATGACTATTATGTTTGATAAGAATGCTGCTACGTTTACTTTACTAAGTGCTTTCGACTTTGAATTAAAGTATAGAATATTTTACTTCCTTATTCCGGAGTCCATCGTGCATCGTATTAAACTTTGAGTAGATGTCTACCGAGTGCGGGGATTCAAATCTTAAGCGTACACACACTTACGATTTTAATGCCCGCGCTCGGGGGGCTATTTTTTTTCTAATAATAAAAAGGGTTATTTTCATTAAAGAACGTGTGTTCCTTACATGGTTTAGGGAAATGCAATCTAAGAAAGCGTTTTGGAAATTTGCATCCTTAAGAAGTGCTACGGGCTGGTCAAAATTTGTATGAAAATAACGTTAAGTGTTGCCACTTATCAAAATATCTATGTGAGTGATACGTATTGTGAAAGAAAACTAATAACTTGTGATAAGGCAAGTGAACAGTGACAGTCACAGCTATCTGATCTAACTCACTGTGCTTACCTACCCACTTAGACCACTTTCGACATGATTTAAATCTGCCTTTAATTGATTTCAAATGATGTAAATTGGGCTTTAGACCATCGTTACGTGCGGTTAAAGCGCATCGTGCTTTATAGGTCAATCTACGCCGGAGCTTACGTTGAATTTAGTTTTATAAAACATTTACGCTTTACGTGCATTTACGCTGTGAAAGTGCTTGACGAATGACATCATTGAGACTTGCGAGACGGCCAATTCTCCGGTGGCTCTAGAATATGATAACTCATGAAGACCACGCTGGTCAACCGCTATTCCACACTGGCACTGATGAGAAACGTAATACCGTGCACCGGATCGCAGAGATATTGCAATTCCAAATGTTGTAGGTACTAATAAGGTGTTAATGGTAAAATGATGGTAATGCTTGTAACCAATGTGCTAACTCCTATTTCGAAACGACTAGGAGACTGGCGCGATCTACAGACTATTTTTCTAACAGATGATTTATGTAAGCTCGAGCTTTATATAACCAATAACAGTGTCCACATCTCCACCTAAAGTTCCATTGAGTTTTGATTGGAGCTGTTGAAAAATCGGATGGATGGCAAGGCTGAAATTTCTGGACCGAGAGCGACCTCTTTGGTCCAGCCCCTTACTTACAACCAACAGCAGACAAAAAGACATAAAAAAAAAGTATATATTAGGTTGGGGAAAAAGTCTTTTCGCATTATAGTATGTATGAACTTGTAATAAAATCTCTTTGACTATACTATTTGTATCTGGCTGGTTTTGGTATCACTATAAGTTAAAATTTTGAAGAACATAATTCCAAATTCAAATTAGGAAAATGTGTGATTTTTATGTGTTGTACTGTCAAGATGAGTGAATCTAATGAAGAAATTCGATACATTTTAAAATTTTACTACAAAAAAGGTAAAAATGCAACGCAAGCCTCGAAAAAAATTTGCGATATTTATGGACCTAGTGCAGTGTCTGTGAGAGTAGCACAAATTTGGTTTAAGCGTTTTCAATCCGGAAATTTTGATGTCAAAGATGCACGTCGCTCTGGTCGCCCTATTACGGATAAAATGGATGCCATTTTTGTGGAAAAAGTGGAGCAAGATCGGCATATCAGCAGTTACGACGTAGCTAAAGAACTGGGAATAGACCACAAAACAGTTTTGGCGCATATGAAAAAAACTGGGTACACAAAAAAGCTCGATATTTGGGTACCTCACGAGCTCACTGAAAGAAACCTAATGAACCGTGTACTCATTTGTGATTCTTTATTACGACGTAATGAAACCGAACCATTTTTGAAGAAGCTGATAACTGGTGATGAAAAGTGGATCACGTACGATAAGAATGTGCGAAAAAAGGCCGTGGTCAAAGGCCGGTCAGGCTTCACAGACTGTGGCGAAACCCGGGTTAACTCGCAACAAGATGATGCTGTGTGTGTGGTGCGATTGGAAGGGCATTATTCATTATGAGCTGTTACCACCAGGCAGGACCATCGATTCTGAACTCTACTGCAAACAACTGATGAGATTAAAGCAAGAAGTTGAGAGAAAACGGCTGGAATTAATCAACAGAAGGGTTGTGGTTTTTCATCATGATAACGCTAGACCTCACACATCTTTAGCCACTCAGCAAAAATTAAGAGAGTTTGGCTGGGAGGTGTATATGCATCCGCCGTATAGTCCTGACCTTGCACCTTCAGATTTCCACCTGTTTCGGCTCTTCAGAATTCTTTAGGCAGTGTCAGGTTAACATCACAAGAGGGCTGCCAAAACCACTTGTCGCGGTATTTTGATTAGAAGTCCCAAAATTTCTATAGCAATGGGATCATGTCCCTACCTACAAGATGGCAAAAAGTTATCGAACAAAATGGTACCTACATACTTTAGTTAAATGTAAATAAATTATATTAATTATATTAATGAATTTTCTTAAAAAATGCGAAGAAACTTTTTCCCCAACCTATTATATAAATCCCATTTATTTGACACGACACAACACTAAATATACTAAACCGACAAAAAAAGGTACTAATCAAATCTTACTATATATTATGCCACATGTACATACGATCAGTAAATTCGTGTATATATTTTGTTTTATTATTTATGGGTTTGAATATTAATAGAACCAAAGTAAAATGCAAAGTGACAATGCCGCCAGTGTCTTTGAGACGCTAACCTCGGCAGTGATCTGGATCGGTTGAGCTATCTAAGGATCGTTTTAAACGGTCCTTAGATAGCTCAACTGTTTCACGTGTATATTGTACACGTGTTGTGTTATTGCATATTATTCTGTACATACATAGTATTGGTATATAAATATAAATGAATAATAATAATCTTAGGAAACTAACAAGAGTTCCTACCCAGAAAGTGCCTTCTGTTGGTAGGAAGTTGTAGGTGCCATAACACTGAAGATCAATGTTCAATGAGCATTTTTTTTTAAATAACAAATATTTACAGAGGAATAGAGTCACCTGCTTGTAGATACGATACCTAGATGTCCATTAAATAATTGATGCCATCCTTGTTCGTCTATTAAACGCCTGAGGTTAAATAAAAGATGTTATTTAGGTTTCTCATTGACGGAGGGATATTACTCCAACACTTCTTTGCTGCGTAGCGGAAACTACCTCGGAATGCAGCGGTTTTGGTGACGAGATTTGAATAGTTGAGGGACGCACTGCCTACCTCTGCTCGTTCGACTATGACTATGAGCCTATGATATAAAATAGGAGACAAGCTAAGTGCAGTTTTTAACGAGACTTTATTTTTAATCTAAAATGTTTATTCATAAACGGTGTTACATGTTCTCTTGTCGGTATAACAAAACTGAACCGCGCACAAGCATTGTGTACCCTTTAAATGAGTTTAAAGACTTTAAAGGGCTGTACACTGTATTGACATAGCTGCAGTCTTACTTCCTCATTACAAAACATTGTTCCGATATATCAAATTAAAAGATAGCACTACCAAAGAAATTAGTAAATTAAAAGTATTATACATGTTATATACAACTACCGACCCGCCCCGGCTTCGCACGGGTGCAATGTTGATACTAAATATACTACAGAATGTCTTTATATACAACGTTATCTAAGAGAATAACATAGACTAAGAGATAGACATATACCATTGCGGACTTTTGTGTAGACCTTTTTAAGGTGTACAACACTGTAGTACATTATTTTGATCTATCTCATAGGGTTCAGTCAGCGTTTGCCATGTAAGTGCAAAAAATGAGTTTATTTACGACACCACATTAGAAACCTCTAAAATTATCAGTGTTTCTCTACTATATTATGCATGTTTTATACTTATAAACCTTCCTCTTGAATTAGGTACTCTATCTATTAAAAATGCCGCATCAAAATCCGTTGCATAGTTTTAAAGATCTAAGCATACATCGGGACAGACAGACAGCGGGAGGCGACTTTGTTTTATACTATGTAATGATGTGTTTAGGTTTACCGAACGTAAGTAATTCCGAACAGTAAATAAATAATACCGGAAATGTTCACACAATCATCTGGCCCTGAGCAGAACCTGTGTTATGGGATCATGGCTGATCTATAACTTATATACTTTTTTTGTAAATACCTACATAATGTATATACAAACACCCAGAGGCGAATAAATACTTGCAGATCATACAAATATTTAGACCGGGAATGGAACCCTCAACCTCCTGCGTCTCAGTCGGGTTTTGGCCCACATCGCCACAGAGGTCGTCAAAGCGATCGTAGGGAAAGCCTGCTGAAAAACTCAGAACAGTAAGTTGGCTAGCACTCTAATTTTAAGCAAAACTCTGGCATTAAGCTTGCTTAAACTGACTTAAAGTTTGCCTTAGTAAGCAAAAACATGTATATCGCAGAAGTCCTAGAATACACAAATTTGATGATTGATGATGATGATGATATTCCAATTAACTTATTCATTTTAAGCTAAATCCATTATTTAGAAAAAAAATGCTAGAGTAACGTTGTAAAGTTCCTTTAGCAAAATCTGTTTTTTAGTCTATATTTTTTTCCTATGGTCACGCAATTATGAAATTAAACGAAATAATGATCGAATTATTAGCATTCATAAAACCTTGAAATTCAGCAATATTTTGCAAGCGTACCACACTCGAAACAAACTAAGCTGCTTCTGCAGACTATATTGCTGCGAAATCTTCTATGCCTTTGTAGACTTAAGTATTTAGTTAATGTATTATGAAACTTACTAATTTTAGAGTATCTATCTATCTAGGACGCAAAATTAACACTAATTTGTACTCTGTAGATTCCCAAACAACATCTACGGATTCGCTAGTTAAATCTATACGTATACATTTATATTTTATATATATAAAAATGAATGAATACATGAATCTGAGCAGAAGGTTGCTTTTGGTTGGTTGAAGGTTTGATTCCCGCCGCAAAGAAAAATGTTTGTATGATCTGCAAGTATTTGTTTTGGGTCTGGGTGTTCCTATGTATAATATGTATATATTAACAAAAAAAAAGTATGTAAAAGCATGTGGTACCCATAACACAAGCTCTGCTTACTTTAGGGCCAGATTATGCTGTGCGAAATGTCCGGCATTATTTATTACTATTTTTATTTATCACTACATAGTATAAAACAAAGTCGCTTCCCGCTGTCTGTCTGTCCCTATGTATGCTTAGATCTTTAAAACAAACGGATTTTGATGCGGTTTTTTTTAATAGATAGAGTGATTCAAGAGGAAGGTTTATATGTATAATACATGCATAATATAGTAGAGAAACACTGATCACTTCAGAGGTTTCTAATCACATTAGACATTCTGTTGTATATTTAGTAAAAGCATTACACCCGTGCGAACCGGGGCGGGTCGCTAGTTATTATATAAAAATGAATCCCAATTTCTCTTGGTCACGGCATCACGCGTGAACTGCTAGACCAGTTATATATTATACCAATTCGAATTCAATATTTATAGTTATTACAGGGCGCAAACGTGGACGTGTCTTGTGTCAGATACAAGCCATCGATGAATATTTGATTTCTATAGAACCAGTATGAAATCATCCACTCCCTGCGCATTCGTAATTTTGTTTTGTGTCCAGTTGCTCCCACTTAACGATGGAAGATAGAAGTGTTAGGTGTCGGTAACTAAATGTCGGAAACTAAACGTCGTCAGTTAAAGACACAAGCAACATTAACAAATTTCCATACAATTGTACAGAGTTTCTTCATCGACGTCCATCGTGAGACTGACGGAAAACAAGCAACGAGTTGTACCAGTGGCCAGTAGTAGAAACGGTTGACTCTGTTCGATCACCGCTACAGGACACAGCAACTACGGTTCCCTGTGATGGTGTGCCGTGTTGGCAATAAAAAGTGTCTGCGTCACGATCACGAGTGTCACGATCGGCAACGTTTGCACAGCGCCTAAGACAGGACGTCTGTTGGGTCAGCTAGTTTTCATTAAATCTTGATTATGGGTCGTGCGCGATGTGCGCGTATTCGTTTAATATTTGACTCATTGTGTGCATCTGTATTCATTCATACAGAATGTGTTACAAACAACATTAACCTTCCGTAATAACAATTAGTATTGGTATGAAAACAGGAGCCCACCGCGTTATTTAAAAAAAAAACTTCACGGCGTCTGGTAGATTCATTGTGTGACCCAAGAGCTGGCTCCGCGTATTAGCATTGCCATCATCGTGGCAATGCCGCCAGTATCTTGGGAACGTTGCCCTCTGGCAGTGATCTGGATCAGTTGAGCTGATCGTCGTGATATATCGTTTTACTTTAGATAGCTCAACTGTTTCACGTGTATTTTATATTATTGTGTATTATTCTGTCCAAGTTCATTATAAATTAGCATTAGTTAGTACTTACGTCACAGACTAAGGGCCGATTTCACCATTTGTAATCGAAACCAAGTTTAGTTAAACTACGTTTTACTTAATCGAGTTTATAGTTCGATTCTAACCTTGGTTTTCGTTAAACGGATTTCACCGGCTACAATTTGATCGCGTTTACGAAAACGAAGTTTTGGGAAATAAAGCGTAAACATCGCCTTAAATCTAAGCGCAGATGTCATGTTATACAGGTTGTCATATTATGTGGCTGTCTAATTGACATCTCTAGTTTTGTTGCTGAATTATCGACTTGAGTGTGCGTGGTGTTTTCATTTGATTTGAACATTGTTTTCCGGTACTTGATTTTGATTATTAATTGTTTAAAAAAATCACTTGAATTTTTTTAGACGTCCTCTGTGACGCAGCCCCACTGCATCACAGAAGCGCAGTGGGCCGGGCTGAGACGCAAAAGGTTGCGGGTTTGATTCCCGCCGCGGGACAAATGTTTGGACGATCTGCAAGTATTTGTCTTGGGTCTGAGTGTTTCTATGTATAATATTTATGTATTTAAAAAAGTATATAAGTAGTAATCAGTCAAGTGGTACCCATAACACAAGCACTGCTTACTTTGGGGCCAGTTGATGTTGTGTGAAATGTCCGTAATTATTATTTTTATTTTTTATAAGTACCTACCTACTGTTTTTTTTTAATTCAAATAAAAAAAAAATAATAAGTGTCGAAGTGTTCTTCTCTTTCACGTATCTATCTCGGGCGACTTGAGCGACGAAGAATACTCATCCTCATCGTTTACCTCAAAAGCTAGTGACAATGATCTTTCCATCTTTGAACTAATCATAATCACACAACAATAAACACGAGTATTTGTTTTTATGTTAGAAGCTCCAAACAAAACGCGTTTACAAAGCTAAACGCCAAAAATTGGCCGTTTAGAATTTAAACTCAGTTACGCTCTAACTACGTTTAGTTTATAAATTAAATTAAATTCATTTATTACGTCAGACAACAATATAGGTCCATTATTTTTTGTTAGTAAGTTGTCTTAAAAACTATGTTAATTTTCAATCAAGTACACATACAAAACACACACAAAAATTAAAAATAAGTTTTAAGGGTCCTTACTCGTGCCCCAATCAAGCTGTCTCAGGCATGACTTTCTACTTGATCAGGATCCGAATAAAGGGCTTCATTACTGGCAGATCGTAGCGATCTGGTATGACCTGCAGAATGCTGTTGGTACTGCCTCGCACTCTGCTGAGCAATGAGGCAGTTTTCTTACGGATGGCGTGAAAACCATCGACCGTGCCTCAGCAAACATAGTGGATGTACTGCAGAAGCGCGGCAGTCCCACCAGCATCTTAAAACCGTTATTATATTGGACGCGCAGAGCATTAAGTGATTTCTGAGTACAGTTAAACCACAGGCTGCTCGTGTAGAACGATTGGCAGTAAGCTTTGAAGAGAGTTATTTTCACTTGCGTACTGCAGCGAGCAAACCTGCGTGCCAGCATATTACATCTGACCGCCAACGCTCTGCGCTCCCTCTCTATGTCCTCCTGGTCATCAAGGTCATCGGTAACGTAATGCCCTAAGTATTTAAACTTGTAGACGCGTTTAAGTTCCGCCCCGTCAAGCCTAATAACTGGCACATAATCAGGTACTTTACCGGAGGCCCTGAAGTACTCACTTTTTTTACAATTATAGAGCAAGCCATATTTATGAGCGTACTCCTCACATATTCCCAGCAGTCTTCTAAGAGCGCTAATCGATGGGCACAGCAGTACCATGTCGTCTGCGTAGCTGATATTGTTTATAAAAACATTATCAACCGAGCATCCGACACTCTCACTGCTGAGCCCAGCGATCAGATCATTAACATACAGGTTGAAAAGTTTCGGTGAGCTCAACCCCCCCTGCCGCACACCACACTCCATCCTATACGCATCAGACAGACTACCAGCCCATCTTACATGGTTTGTCTGATTTATTTTGGTGAAATGCAATTTGGAGCTTTAAACTCCGGTAAACGCGTAAACCGAGAATAGGACGAACTAAACGCGTTTATTTTCATCGGTGAAATCGGCCCTAAGTGTGAACTGAGCAATGGCCCTAAAGAACAAAAGCTTAAAAAAAATAAAAAATTGCATTGCAGGCCGGAGACTTACAAAAGTTTTGCTGCGAAAATTATTTTATGATCATAATTTAATAATCTAAATCTAAAACTTTTAAATCAGCAATGCGCAAGTCTGCAACTTACCTACAGAATAATAACGAAGTCTAAGAGATCGCGGCAAGTCACGCTACGATGTAATTGTGCTGACATAAGGTTTTACGTAGAACCGAAACTACTCGTACTAACGCAAAAAAAAAAAAAACAGCTCATATGTAGTTACTGATGGCTACGCAGGTTTAGCACGATTGCCAAGTTTGCTACGTTTCACGCAGCAGCTTGCGTGACGTGATGTACTCGTATTGTACAAAGCGAAAAATATAAGTGTGTGACGAGACGATCGCGCCATATGTTCGCAGTAATCTGTGACCAGCTTTACAATAATTGTGGCGCCAGAATTGTCAAACAAAACTATGCATTGTGTCGTGTGGCTCTGATGTGGCGCAGTGATTGTAGCAACGTAAATGCTGTATGCATGTGTTGTGTAGCTCTGGTTTGCGGCGAGGCGGAACTAACTGACTGTGTATTATTTTAACAAGTTTCATTTCTATAAATTTGAATATTGTGTCTGCTATCAGCTGGTATGCAAATACGACCCAGATTTGAGCGGATCTCTTTTAAGCATGTGCTGTATATCTTTACTTTGTTTCAATTTTGCTGTAGGAAAAACCTACATTTTCGCTTTTAATAGGCTAATAATTTCAAGTGCAACTGCTTTGCTAACTAAATTGAGCAACTGCAAATTAAGTTGCCACTATGACAAAGAAAAACATCGTAAGGAATCATGACTAAACATTTAGAATTCGTGCCACGCGTAATAAGGAAGAAAGAGAGAAAATGATTCTTTGACACACATCTGAAAGAAAGAAGAGAGGTACATATAAGAAAAACATAAAATAGGGCAACACTTAAAGCGAGTAGGTGTACTACCTACAATTATTATTATCCGTCCTTTCCTGCGAGTGCGAATAGGTCAAACAGGTCGTCTCAGCTTGTTGCTACTCCTGAACATGGTAAGAAAGCAGTGCTGGTTTTCAGACTGGCCTAAGCAGGGTAACAGTGACACAAGCGAGACATACATAAGAATCAATGAATAAGAATAATCCTTACTATATATTATATATATTAATATTATACGTCTGTCTGTCTGTCACGCTTTCACGCCTAAATCCCTGAACCGATTTTGATGAATTTTGGTATAGAGATAGATGGGACCTTGGAAAAGGACATAAGCTACATTTATGTAGGTACCGTGCAAAGCCGCGGACAGCTACTAGTGATTAAATATTTTAGTATAATATAGATAGATAAAAGTTATAAATTATAATATGTTTTTCCTACTGGATAATTGAAGAATTCCCATACGTACAAAGATAGACATTGAGGTGCGTGCTTTGCTTGCAAGAATGTTGGTTGGTCTATAGAAAATGAAAACAATATGTAGATATCTATCTATATATATATATATATATATATATATAAGGCGATGTGTGTATGTATGTATGTTACCTATAGACTCCGAAACGGCTGGACCGATTTCGAAGAATTTTTAGGAAAGCTTCAGATTGGTCTAGCGGGTGATCCTGTGAAGTTTGGTAGCGATCGGATCAACAGAACTTTTTTTTTGCACCAATCAAATTTGGTATGGATATAGCTTGTATCTTCGGAACGGACATAGGCTACTTTTTACGTATGTACTATGCGTGCGAAGCAGTCGGCAGAGGATAATAAATATAAATGGCGTATATAATTACAATAAACTTATGGATTTTATTGTAATTTTCTGCAAAGTGGAAGTGAAAGTTATTAAACATGGTAAGTGATGATTTATCCCAAGGATGATTAGTTGAAAAACTGGAAAAAACTCTCCTGCATGTCGTGCACAAAGAAAAGATTTGTAAAATAGCAACTCTCTGTTATAAGATTTTTTGATTTGAAAAGAGTGTTTAGTTTGTCTTAGCTTTAGTTAGAATGTATGTAATAATTTCAGAGCACGCAACGGAGCGGACAAATCGTTTCAGCAACGGGAAGCTGCAAAACGAAACGATCCTCTAAAAGTGACTGTTTTATACTTTTTAGTTATAAAGACTACAGAGAATGACCTACATGGGTAACGAGAATTTCCCCCATTCCAGCTTGTCATAAAGGTATAAGGTATAATACTTATGTATTCAAAAAAACTGTATTTTATCAGTCCTATGGTTTCCAATATACAATCTATGCTTAGTTTGGGGCTAGATGGTGTTGTGTGCAAGCCCACCAATATTGTATTGTCCGCTTACGTAATGGATTTAAGAGCCAATCGTAGGTTCATGAGCTCAAGAGTAGGCTAGTGCCCTGCACTGCCTAGCAGTAGTATCATTAGAAGGCTGATTAGTGATGAAATCATGTTTCTATGAGTTAGCCATGAAGGAGATCATAAGTAGCATATAGACAAATCTTGTCACAAATCTTGACTACTCACTTATATAGGAGTTGTACCTAGAAACTGGCTCTATATAGTAATTACGAGATACAACATGAAAACATTGAGCAAACATATTTCGGTTTGTTGGTTGATAATGTTCATAAAATTGCAGCACACCGCAACACTGGCTTTAAATCAAATGAAATCGAATTTATTGCTTAACATTCGTAATACACTTGTTTCATCAAATAAATTTCATTAAGTTATCAAGCCTGGTGTACAGTTTCAATGTTGGTACAAGGCATATTTTGTTTGTTTGGCTTATAGTGGCCCACCCTAGTGACAAAATGCAGAGGTTACTTGAAGGCCACTGTCGTACCTAACTGTCAACTATCCAAATATTATCAGCAAAGAACGTTACCTACTAAAATATTAGATACAAGGTCAGCATTTTGTATTTATGTGGGTACTTAAACGAATTTAGGTATATTATTTCAAGATGAATGTCGGAATGTTAGATAATTATTTGTCTGCTTAGAGCTAGTCAAAATAGCGCCGGCTATTTGAAATCTTGGCATGTTTTTATTTACTTAAACGTCTGTCGGAAAGCGAATCCTTGCTAATCCATTATGACGCATTTCCTTTTATGCGGTTCCGCTGAAACTTTGTTTAATCGATGACATAACGTTAGCTAGCTTATATAATCAAAACATTATGTAACGTGAAAGTTATTGAAATAGCAGCAACACCGTAATATCGCACAGTAAGTACTAAATGTTTAGTTTTACTACCCCTAACCCTAAGATAAAGAGGGGCCTTAGATAACAGTACCTACAATTTTATGGTAAAGGTGATCTAATCTGACAATGGAGACGATAAGTGTTATTCTTGGCTTTTCTACGACGGCTTGGGCTTAGTTTTATTCTATTGTGGCTTCAGTTACTAATCCGTTGTGCTAGCAGCCAAAAAGTGTCCTCTACACGCTTCCTAATGAAAATCGAACAAATAGCTTCCTAAGCATCCTAGTATCGTTAAAAAAATATAGTATTGCTTTTTCAGGATGTAATAATAAAATCTGTACACGTTCACGTTACGATGACATGGGTTCCTGAGTGTGATACAGTTACAAAAAGGTATGGAGCAGTAAAATTTGCGCAAACGACACCTGCTTCCGCACGTAATCTTTATTTATTTAACGCAAAATGTGTTTTATATTTAACATTATTTAACTCTGCAATTACAAGCTACTACAAGCTAGTACTTTTTTATCCAATAATATCTATTACTCATCTTAGAGTGTTTAACAAAACGCTATATAATAATAAATATTGCTGGACAATCAACCAAAACTAAGCAAATCTTGCACTATGAAAGTGATAGAACATTTTATTTAGTAAAGCCAATTCCGAAATCAAATTCTTTTGGGGAATTAAAGGATCTTCGACCCATCAGTATTCTTCCTATCCGTTCTAAAGTTTTGAAGAGGGTAGTGTTGTATCAAATGGAAAAATATATTGCTAAGAAAATAAAATCCCTAAATATCAGTCAGGCTTCCGTGAAAATCATGGTATTGAAACAGCTCCACTAAAGGTCACTGATGATATAATTACTGCCTCTGATTGTGTCAGAGCTAGAGCTCACTGTGCTTGTTCTGCTAGAGTTTCCCGCGCATTTGATTACATAAATCATGATTTACTAGTAGCTAAACTATCATACTACGCTTTCTCTGATGATTGATGTAAATGGTCTAAGTCATACCTTTCTTGTAGGGAGCAGTATGTAAAGGTTGAGAACCAAAGTGGTAAGAAATTCGTCTCTAGCTTAGCCAATGTGTCTAGAGGCACTCCTCAAGGTCTATTTTAAGTCCTACCCTTTTCTAAAGTGTTATAGCTGATATGCCCGAATTTATTGCTATTTGCAAGTTCCATTCGCATGCAGACGATACACCGCTATATCATAGTTTTAAGCCAAAGGATTCTGGAGACGTAATGGCTTACGTTAATGGTGATTTTAAGGTGATTGACAATTGGGTCACGAAATACTCTCTGATTTTCAATCCCACCAAGTCCAAAATTATGTTTCTTGGTACAAAAATGCAAATTCAAAAAGCCTTGAGTTGTCCCAAAATTTATCATAAATGACGTAGCTATACCAATTAAACATGATGCTAGAAATTTGGGGTTAGTCATCGATGGTGAATTGAGGATAATAAAACACATTAATGGGAAAACGAAGATTGCATTTTTTTAAATTAAGGTTCTTTATTCCTGGAGAACATATCTCAGAAAGATTACTTTTGTGTGATGTCCTTGTCCCCATTAAATTATTGCAGTGAGGTATATGGTCCCAGGTTATGGGCCAAGACTGAAAGCGCCATTCAGCGAGTGCAGAATGCTTGCATTAGGTTTAGTTTCTGGGTACCTCGAAGGGAACACATAAGCCCACATTCGAAAAAAAATGAATCCTCAACATGTAGGCCAGAAGGAAGTTACACTTAGCCTGCATAACTCAAAAAGTTCTCTGGAACAAAAAGCCCGAATACCTATTCGATAAGTTTACTTGGTTTAAAAACATTAATTGCATTTGTACCCGAGCTAGAGTACATAACGATCTGTCTGTCCCCAAGCACAAAAACAAAGGGTTTGAAGGTAGTTTTAAATATTGGGCTACGAAAATAAGGTATGTTATGTCGCCCCTCTAAACAAAAACGAATCCGGCCTCATTCAAACAAAACTTTAAAAATATTCTTCTAATGCAACAAAATCACGATGTTAAAACTGCCTTCAAACGCTGGTAAAGGTGACCTGTCATTTGCAATTAATTAGGTATAACACAAACACTAACTCGTATATACGAGTTTCCCTCTGTGATAACCAGACTCTTAAGAGACTGTGGGAACAAGGAAGCACACACACAACACTCACTCACTTACTCACATACATATAATAATTGTAATTGATAATTGATAACTCAAGACTCGGTTTAGAACTATCCAAGGGGATAAATTGAAAATCAGCGCTATACCTAGGTGTTATTTTTGCTGATTTTATGCCCTTTGCCCTGTGAGCTAGGTTAAGTTTATATAATTAAGCATGTATAATTTTATTTGTTTATTTCAGTTCATTTATTGCATATAAAGGATTTATTATTTTATTTATTTAGTTATTTTCAAATACATACCTACTTAAGACACCTTCTTTATAACACTCAGACTCAGAACAGTCACGGGTGTTCTAACACAGTGAGGTCTATACTTAGGTATAATAATAGGTATATCGATGCATTTTTGGTCGCCATTTTTGGCACAATTTATCGATGCCTTTCTTGAAGAAGTCAGCTGAACAACAACAAACTTTTCAAAGAAATGTACTGCCTGTTGGTTATATATTTTTGCCAAATTGTCCAAATAATGGATAAAATAGAAGTCTGTAACCGCACGGTCTGGTGATTAAGGTGGATCACGAAGAGCTTCAACCTTGCTTACTCTTGTAGCTTGGATACCGTCTGTGCAATATGGGGTTGTGCGTTATCGAGCAGCAGGGATGAGCAATTCACTATAACTTGTTGGTGGTTAGCGAGCTTCATCATTATGCTCATTATCATCATATGCTTCACAATACACATGCGCACTTACGCTCGTGTCGTTTTGTATGAAGCTGTGATGAATCATACTGGGACTAGACCACCAAACAGTGACTATCATGTTATTGTTATTTAAGGGTTAGTTATCGTTGAGGGCAAGTCAAGTCAAGTCAAAAGATACTTTATTCAATACAATCACAAGGATCACTTTGAAACGTCTTACATACTAGCATATACGTCTTGAATTGCTAGCTAGCTGCACCAGGTAGCTGAACCAGGGTCCATCCAGGTCCGTCCATCAAGGTTTGTTCGCGCGCGTCACGCACATTACTACTCCGTGGTCAAATATTTTTTACTCTGGAAAATGTCGATTAAAATAGTCGAAAGTGTTGTGCGCGAGTAACAGCAGACAGTAGTAACCCTAGTAAATAAAGTTGTGTCACTGGAGTGTAAGATAACAGAGCAATCTATTATCATATCGAAGCTAAGTAACTCAAGTGAATACACGTCTACCTGCGAATCTATGGCGTACGCCCCGGCACAAATCACCAGCGCACCTACTACCACGGCAGCCGTCGTACAACGAGTCGTGCGCAAAGCGAGCGCACAAGCCTCGGTTGCAATTGCCGAGCAGTTTAAGCCAGCGAACAAACGCCGCATTGGACATGCAAACCCTGAAACAACTCTCACGACAACTAACCGCTTTGAGACAACGCCAAGTATCGATGAGAATAATTGCAAATCACATGAAACTACATTTCCTGTGATTTATGCAAGTACTGTGACTACCCCTTCAGTATCTACAGAAATAGCTAAAAATGACGATGACCAGTGGAGAATTGTGAACAGACTACGTAGACACAAACAACAAGGCTCGCCTGTTATTATAACAGGGACCGCGAAGGTTAGCCCCGATCTGCAAACCGCAGAGAGAATGAGGCACATTCAGGCTTGGTCTTGAACCAGAAACCACAGCTGCTTCCGTACTTTGTTTCTTAAACAAGATTGTTAAATCTGATTATTTCGTAGAGAAACGTAACATAAAATCAGAAACTCATGCATCATTTATTATTGGTATGCCTGAAAAAGTAGACGACGGAGTAACCATCCCCACTGCTTGGCCCATCGGAGTCCGCTTTACAGAGTGGTTTCTTTTCCGGCCTCGCGCGCCGCGGGGTCACGAGCCTACCGCAGCCTCGGCCGTCTAGAACGCCTGCCCCGGAGGATGACTCACGCATCAACGATGCGCAGCGACAGAGACTAGGTAATAACATTGACGGGTATGATAAAATTGTTATTTGTCACCAAAACATGCAGTCATTAAAAACCAAGACTAGGCAATTTGAAGTATTGTTAGAAAATAGTTTAAAATGCGAAGTACTCTGATTGACTGAACACTGGTTGAAAAATCATCAAATGGACTTGATTAGTTTAAATAACTATCGCTTAGTTTCCTTTTACTGTAGGCCTACGATTGACCGTGGGGGATCATGTATTTATGTTAAAAAATATATAAATTATAAGGAATTTGATTGCACTGGTATCTCAGTGGAACAGGTGTGTGAGATATCAAGTGTAGAAATTACCGATTATAATATTGTAATAATTTGCTTGAACCGCTCTAATAAAACTAACGTATCTATATTTTACCCTGTGTTTGAACGGTTGCTCGACAAGCTAATGGAGAGCGGGAAGAATTGCGTTGTTCTAGGTGATATTAATGTTGACTATTTATGCCCAATCAATAGCGACCAAAAACGATTAAATGACATAACACATACTCGTGACTACTATAACTTTATTGACTTCCCCACGAGGGTAACAACGACGACAAGCACGTTCATAGACCACGCGTATGCCAGCAGTGAGCGGGTGCAAGCTGGAAATGTAAGCGCGACTGCAGTAAAGTCTGCGATTAGCGACCACTATGCCATGCGAATGGAGATACTGTGTGAGCAGCGCACCTGCCTCACCATCCAATTTGCCAGATCGTACACCGCTGCCAACATGGCTAACTTTGTGGCATCCGTTGAAAGTGTCGACTGGGTGGAGGTGAGTAATAGAATGTGGTCAGTGAACGACTTGGCCGATAGTATAGTGAATATTTTAAAAAATAAGTTGAACGCATGTATTCCTGTCAAAAAGGTCACACCCAGAAATAAAGTGGACTCATGGGTTACAGAGGAGATCCTGAGCCTAGACTTTATAATTAGAGAAACCAAATCCCTCATGACAAAATTTCCTTCAAATATGTTCTTAATATCTAAACTTAATGAATTCCAGGAAAGATTTAATAAAATTATAAATAGTAAGCGTAGTAATTTCTACTGTGACATTATTCCAAATCCTTTCGAATTCCTTTCGAAATCGAAAGCAACTAACACCACAAAAACAATGTGGAATATTGTAAAACTCGAGACTGGATAGTGTAGACGGAAGGTTGATGTCGTAGAGTCTCTTCGAAGACCTGATGGCTCACGACTCACGAGCAGATTACAGGCCATTGATGCAGTCAATCCGCACTTCGTAAACGCCGCGTTAACCTGTTGCGCGCCCGCTGCCGATGTACCTGCGTCACTGCTTGCATTGTCTAGTGCGTGTCCTCCAGCGGACCGCTCAATTAGACTTCGCCTCTTTACGCCATTTGAGGTATATAAAATTATTTCGAGTGGAGTAGCACATAAGCCCACTAAAGACATTTACAAGATGTCGATAACTCTTATGAACGCAGCCGCCGAACATCTCACTCCGTTTCTTGCAGAGCTTTTTTAATATTTGACGTGGCTCGCGAGCTGACGCGTCGAGTGATGGAGGCTCGGGAGTAGCGGCAGCAGGTAGCGGTGATTATGTGTGATCTGTCTAAGGCCTTTGATGTGGCCGACCACAAAGTTCTCGTCGCTAAGATGAGACATTATGGTTTCGATGGATCGTCCGTAGAGCTGCTGACAGACTTCATGACGGACCAATACCAGACAGTTGTTGGTGATAAGGAAGGAATACCGTCAAAGCCACTTAAAACGTCTATTGGGGTCGCCCAGGGCTCATCTCTCTCTAAAATCATGTTTTCTATCCTCCTCAATGACTTGCCCGACTGCATAGACGGTGCGTACACATTAATGTACGCAAATGACGTCGCGGCTGTTGTCACTGCACCCAATCTGGGACTCTTGGAGAGGCAACTAAACGTGGTGGCGGGGGAGTTGCATCAGTGGTTTCATCGTAATGGTTTTCTACTAAATGTAAAAAAAACTAATTCCTTGCATTTCAATCTTGCTGGGCATTATTGTGAACCTTTGTGCGTATTCCTGGGTGACATGGTAATAAACCAGGTCAGGGTCACACCTTTTCTTGGGTTTAAACTGGATGAAGGGCTCACATGGGAATAACACATTCACAACCTATGCGAGAGGATAGGCAGCGCTTGCTTCGCGTTGTGGCGCCTGTCAGAAACTCTGGAAATTGGCATGACAAGGAGTTGCTATTTTGCTTCAGTTCACTCACTACTCCAGTACGGCGTCGAGAATGCAGAATGCAGAAAAGGGCAGTACGTGCCATATTTTAGAGTAGCTTGGGATACTCCAGCTCGTCCAATCTTTCGCTCTCTAAAGATAATTACAGTGCCAGCCCTTGTCATTTTCCAAGCAGCTACGTATGCGCGCAAACATCTGAACGAGTACCCGAGACTGGGTGATAGTCACAGATACCCGACGCGGAACGCTCTGAAGGTGAGAGCCGTACCGAGGCGCCTCACTAAAACGTCGAAGTTGGTTCACGTGTTAGGGCCGTCAGTATACAACCGCTTACCAGTGGCTATTACGAGTTTACAGACAACGCATTCTTTCAAGCATAAACTTAAAGAGATACTCGTTCAGAAATTATACTATAATATTGATGAATTTTTTAAATTATTTATTATATTATATTATTATGTTACTAATTTATAAGTTCATTTGATTGTGTTATATTATTTATTATTAAGCGATTTTTTATTATTAATTTTATCTATAATTATTGTTACTGTGTGTTTATATTATGTAAAATTTATAAGAATTGAACTGACTTGTAACTATCTTGTTATGAATAAATAAACTCAAACTCAAACTCGAACATCAAGAACAATAAACTGACCTTATAAAATTTGCTATACACAGAGCAGCAGTAACCGACACTGTCACAAATCTATAATGTTAGTTTCGTTTAGTTTTTATGTTGGCGTCATTGTTCAATTTCGACGTTGTTATATCGCCTGGGTCGGGTGTGTCTCACTATTTCCATTAGGTATTTCTATTGATAGAAATACTGAGATTAATTCTTCCACTGATTTGCCATTGCTGGCGACGGCAGCAAAAAAAACACTGCATCACCTTTTATGACGGCGTGCACATGTCCGTGTTACAGTTGCCAGCCAGCCCCAAGAAAAAAAGTTTTAGCTTTCCGGTCAACCGAACCATGGAAAATAGTAACTATATTCTTCTGGCGCTTCGACGGCCGCTGCTGCGGTACGCTCGCTTTGCTCGCTCGCCTTGCGCGTTGTTTTCTTTACTCTAACATAACCTAAACAACTGGTTCCAATCTGATTTTACTTTTTTTTTGTTGCAATATAAATAATGGCATATAATTTGGAAAAAACGCTAGCCCACTTTTTCTGTTTTCTATTTCCATGGAAATAGTGGGATACACCCCCTGGGTCTATCCTGATAACTAAAACTACGAAAGTCGAGATAAAAACCTGTAAGTTATGTTCATACTAATGATAACTTTGTTATAAGTACTTATATTGGTTGTTTTTTATGCCGATTAGTACGTGAAAGCCCTACCTTAGTACACATTTGCAGACAGAAGTCAAAACTAAACTTTGCAATGTAAATAACCTACGTAAACGAGCCAACTAATTCGCAAATCAAACGCTTTACGCAAGTTAAAGCATACTGAACTCCCAGATTGCCAATCTCGAACAATAGAGATAGTTACCTGGGTAATTTGTCAAAGTTTGCCAATAGAGAAGTTATGCGAGGCAAGCTCGGTGAGCTGCAGTGACATTAAGTTACGAGTTCTACGAGATCAAGTATATGTATGCTTCCATTTAGTAATAAGTACTAGCAATAAGCTGTTAGCAATGCATTTATTATATGATATTCATATGTATATACGATAGTGATATTCATATGTATATATTCTAGTTTTATCTTTTATTAAAGCAATTAACACTTATCTATCTATACAGTTCAGAAATAAAGAGTTTTAACGGAGTACTTATATCATTTAAAACACATTTTATAGAACAAATTGACTACATAAAGCCTTGACTGCAGGTTCGACTTGAAAAACCTATACCAGGAGTACATAAAGCAAGAGGCGGTGATGAATATCAACTATTTACCATTACAAAGAAAAACTTCTGGTGCATGCATTGCAGGCGCCCGTCTACCGATTGTAGGCTTTTGTAATGCATGTGGAGTTTTTGGAGCTAAACTAGTGGGATGGACTTTAGGATGCAAAGTTTAAACATCAAATTAGGCATCATTCGGGGCAATTTACCGGAGCGTAGATCTGTCGGCAAACTAATTACAAATAGTATGAAACGAGCTATCCTTCATGAATATCAAATTCCCACATTAGAATACGTGAGGGTGGAATTCATTAGGCAATCTGCAAAATAAAGAGGAAGAATATCACATCGTCAAGGAGGTACTCAATTTTAAATCGAAAAAATGTGTTTAAAATGTGGTTTTACACACTGGCAACATGTACTTTAATGTTTAATTTGAAAAAAGAAATCGTATATTGATACGGAGTTTAATTATTTTTTTTCTTTTATTTAATATTTTCATTAATGTAAAAAATAAAAAATCGCCAATAGCTAACTTACACGTTTCAACATATTATTAAAATAGGAAAAAGGATTACTTTTTATAAATTGAATAAATAAAAATGAATCCCTTTTTTCCTTGGTCACGCCATAACTTGAGAACGACTTAACCGATTCCACTCATCTTTTTTTTAACCGGCTTAAATAAAGGCCTCTTAATTCGGTTGTTTTTTTAGTTTGTTACTCTATAACTCTGTCAATTATTAACTGAAAAAATCATGTCTTATGATATACTTTCCGATTAGTCCCAAAAACATTTCATCAAAGTCAGTTCAGTACATTAGTTTTTAAATCAATGTAGCAGAAAAAAATTTGGTTATTTTGTTTTCCTGTGACATTCCAGTGTTGTTTCCGAATTTCGAAATATGATAAAATACTAAAAAGCGTAAAGTAAAAACCATTTTAACAGACTTAAAAAATGGAAGAGTTTCTGAATTTGGTTGTATGAGCTCAAATTTAATTCAGTAAACCCAGTTTTTAAATGTAATTATTATGTTTTCTAATATTTTGTAGAAGGTTCCTATGGGTAAGATATTAAGAAAATTGCGACATAGGCTACTTTTATGTAGGTACCACGCGTGCGAACCCGCGGGTGGCAGCTAGTTTTAGATAAAGATAAAGACTATAAAAAAAAAGTTATTTTCTGTGTATCTAGACGGAGTGTAGTATATACGGTAGGTAAGTAGGCGTGTACACAGAAACAAGTATGTTTACATATATTTTTGTTAAAGATTCCAAGTAGATTTGAAGTCTTTTTGAGATAACTTTAAAAAGTATCTTTAAAAATCTTTAAATCTTTAAATCTAACGCTAACGTACTAACGCCGTCTTCTCCAGGATTTTTTTCATATTTTAAACACATAAGTGCACAATGTACTTCAAGGCCTGAAAATGGCGTTGCCTCTGCAGTATAACTGTAAGTACCCGAGTAGTTTTGGGCCGACGAATCTGAGTATAGATTTTTGTAATACATTGTGCATATGCTGAGTATTTTTTCTCTATCCCTTTGCCTGTTAACCTTTACTATCTTTCATACTAGTGATCGAAGTTTTCACCGAGTGTATACCTTTCATTGCTATTTTCAATTAAGTGTTTTTTTCTAATGCAGTTTTGACTAATTCTACATTTGTATTTCTAATATCTTGATTTATATTCTGGAGTGTAAATGGAAAGATTTTGTCTCTCTTCTATTAGTCGCTTGCTATTGTTAATAATTCTCTTATTTTTACTTTTATCCAATTTAATATTTCGGCTTGTATATTTGATGCTTTTTATAATGTGAGAGTATTGTATTTGAGGATCTTCGTGATTTAAGGTATTAAAGATGTCAAAGCTATTCTTCAAATTTAAACAGAACTGTTCTTTGTTTGTAATTAAGGTAGATTTACTTAGTTTTTTAATTGTATGCTTAATTTGTTGAAGTCTATGAATCCTTAAGTTGAACTTTAAAGTAGTACGTAAAGGTCGATGGTCTGAAGAGAACTTTATTTATTAATTAGTTGAACGTTTTTTACAATGTCTTTACTAGAGGAAAGACAGTAGTCTATCTCGTTTTTAGTTATCTTGTCTGGAGAATACCAAGTCCAACGCCGTTGTGGTTTTCTGTAGAAGAAACTATTGCTTACGCTTAAATTTTGTCCAAAAGCAAAGTTAAGGAGACGTTCGCCACGGGGATTTCTATCGCCAAGACCGTAAGGGCCAAGAACGATATTGTTGTCTTGGTCTTTTGTTGTACCTATTTTGGCGTTAAAGTCCGCCATAACAAAAGTCCACGTCTCTCTGTGATCGTCACATGCTTTGTTAAGCAGGTCATAAAATTCTTCGACGTCATTGTCGGAGTGTGATGAGGTCGGAGCGTACACTTGTACTAAAGTGAGTGTTTTTTTGCCTTTTATGTAGAATTTGAGTATGGCAACTCTATCAGAAAGCGCTATAAATTCTTTGATGTTAGATTTCCAACGGTTGTTGACCAAAAAACCTACACCGTTGTAGCTTCCGTTTCCATAATGAAAAAAGATGTTGTCCCTATGCTCTAAGGTGTTTTCACCTTCTCGTCTTATTTCCGATAGACCTATAATATCCCAGTTAATATGTTCAAGGGCATGCTCGAGCTCTACTAGTTTTTCTTCTGTTCGAAGAGTTCGGACATTATAAGTCAAAATGTTTAGTTTTTCGGAGTCTATTTTCGTAGCCTGGGTTGTTTGACAGTTTAAGACACTCGCCTGGAGATTCACCTGGCCCCTGACTGTAGGGGTCATCAGCCTATTATCATCAGCGTCGTACCCCGAGTCGCCAGGCACTTGGGGCAAATTATTTGTATTGTGATTCATAATGTGGTTGGTAGGTAGGGCGCCAGAGCCTCGTTTGTTGGTCTGCAGGGTGTACCACGGGCCGGTGAGGTTGGCGTGGGTTCCGATGGTGCTGTTTGAACCCCCTTACACACTGATAGAATACTTATATATTTTTAAATATATACTTATGGTACTTTATAACACCCAGACACAAAAAAAACACCTATGTTCTTCACAAAAATGTTTGTCCTAGGAGGGAATCGAACCCTCAACCTACAGCGCAGAAGGCAGAGCTACTACCAATTGAGCTGATAGGCCAGTCATTAATCTAAGGGCTACTTACTACTAGTTGATATAGAGATCGAAATCGATATGATTATTCCATAATCATACAGTACCTATCCAGAATCTGGATTTCGGATAATCCAATGAAAATCCCGATGGGCCAACCACGGCAAAGTAAACAGCACAAAAACAACGCATCACATATTTAGCTCTGGCGTATTGTTACACATTCCTACGTACCTACTTACCTAGTCTATTCAATTGTACATGGTATCTGAACTTTTTAACATAATTTGCATTAGGTATTTATATTTAAAATTACTTCATCGGCATGTTTTTATGTAATACAAGCGAGTGACACTCGCGTCTTTGCCCGCGTGATACATATATATAAAATAATGACGTATTAAAAACTACAAAGACAACCGACTTCATGTAAATAAAAAATATCATCGATGTGCCTATACAATTTTTTTGTTGCTTTTTTCAAAACTTCTCGACCGATTTAGATGAAATTTAAAAGTTCAAGCGTCTTTGAGTAATCGGTGAACATACATAAAAAAAAAACAAACCGACGAATTGGAAATCTTCTCCTTTTTTGTAGTCGGTTAATAAATTATGTTATGCCTCGTCTAAATTTCACCTACGTGCTCTTACCTCACGTTACGTGGGGTCGTCACAACTGGTTCTTTTCTGGCCACTCTGCTCTATCATTTGTCATATTTTTTTGTAATAGGATATACTTTCCGGTTACATAGAAATTTCATCAAAATCGGTTCAGTAGTTTTGTTTTTAAATTAAAAATTTATTTTGCTTTCCAGTGGTTTCGAAAAATAATAAGGTACTTCTTCTTATCGAGTCACTAGTTATTTCTAACTAGTGTGGTGAAAGGATTAAAGTGCGCCTCAGAGGCTCCTTTCGTGCACTTATGTAAGCCTTAATGTAAGCTCTCGACCTTGCCGACAGGTACAAAAGAGCGTAAAATAAAAAAAAATTAACAGACCAAGAAAAGGAGGCTCTCAATACGGTTGTATTTTTATGGGCTCTTTGTTTTAAAACGTAATTATTTAGGGTAAAATTTCTTTCATATTGAATGAATTTTAAGGGTTGTTTTTTTCATTTTGCTAATAAAGATTTTTGGAGGTTGCTTGAACAGATTTTAGATACAGATATAATTTTGATAAATATTAAAGTTTGGAGTGGTTGTTTATGATTTTGTTCAGTGTCCGCACTACCTATCACTTAAACCGCATTTTGGAAACATCTGAAAAGTTACCGTACCGTGCACCTTTAACTGCCAAAATGCTGTATTTGTAATTGTATTTCACGATGTGAAAATAGACCACGTTAAAAGAGAAAGGCAACCAAGTAAGTATCGCAAGATGAATGAGCGCAGCCGCCCCGGGAACTTTTTCAATACACACAGCTTTTGTTCTCAAAACCTCGTCAACCAAAGAGTTGTCATTTAAAATTAAAAAACATCATTAAACGAGGAACAATACTCCTCTTCTTCCTGTCCTTATTCCATGCTGAGTGGAGAAAAAACTTAGTAAATTCAAACTATTCATCTTATCGTGTCACTAGTTATTTCTAACCAGCGTGGTGAAAGGATTAAAGTGCGCCTCAGAGGCTCCTTTCGTGCACTTAGGTAAGCCTTAATGTATTCTCAAGAGAGCGCAATGTTTTTTTTTATGGTTCCGAAGTTCACAAGGATTTTTTATAGTTGAAATCTAAAGAAAATGGTTATTATAGGTAAAGTGAGGGTTTGATTTTGTTGTTTTTACTACCCCATCGTATAGCATATCGTTGGATAGGTTTTTTGAAGGAATTTCTTGAACGTGGAAATGGATCAATATAGTGGGTAAGCTAACGTCAAACCACACCATGGTGTTTTTGTATGGATCAGCTTCGACTATCACTTTCAATTCATCGTTATTTACCATACTAGCTGGCTTTCCTCGTGCAAGTCAAGTCGAAGTTTCCGCTACGAAAAATAGTGTGCACAATAGTGAGGAACAGTGCATTAATTGACCGTGATCTCTCCAGAAACTGCATTGATGTTAAGAGTTAAATCTTCTGCGTTAGACCCACGTCAGAACTTTATTTTTAAAAGTTACTTTTATTTTAGATGTTAGATACATCTAAATATCATATCATCATATTTACCTTTAAAGATGAATGTAAAAGCCAAAGCCAAACAATCAAGTGTCATATATTTAAAATTTTAGGATAAAATTATCGTGCAAAAAAAGTTTTACTCTGAAATTCACACCAAATTGAAATAATTGTAATTGAAAGTGTCAGTACATTAGAATTGCAAATTCTTATTTAAACTCTTATTACGTAAGAGTTCAAATAAGAAAATGCTTTGCTTTGCTTTGCTTTGTGATGTGCGAAGAGAAGTGAATGCTTTACGATAATCTAAGCGAACAACGCAATGGCTGACGGCAGGTCAAATGCCGCAGCAATGCCCAAAATCAAGATTCAAGATTCCGATTAATATTCAAATTCAAGCTATAAACTCGTCAACTGATCTTCACTTTTATTGATCCACGATAACGCAATGCAAACCGCTTTAACTACAGGAACTGCAGTTAGAAACCATCAGTCATTTTCAGTACTTGCTGGACTTCGCCCCAACGGACTACTTGAAACTGCTTGACTACTTGACTATTTGAAATATTTTTGCATGGTAATAAAAATGTATTCTTTCAGCCAGCAGTACAGAATATCTTTACACAGTTTGTTGAGATCAGGTCCAGGTTGAGTTCTATGGCAAAGGTTTTAATGGTCTTCTTATGAAATGGAAGAAATATTTAGATAATTAGTAAATACTTTGATTAAACAAACTAACAAAGCTTATAAAACCTGTTTGTATTTTTTATCAAAACGGCAATTTCTTATCCTTTCAAATAAACTTGAAATGGTAATTTTTAATAGAGTCCGGTGCCCCGTCCCCTAGTAATTTTGCTACTAGGTAATTTCATACAATGAAATTAGGAAAACTATAATGGCTTCACTAGATTATGAAGAGAAGCAAAATTTGTAATTCTTAAAAAAAGTACCATACCAAATTCTTGTTGTTTGTGATTGTGTTAAATTGGTTTGGGACCTGAGCCCTAGTCATTCTTGTTCTTACTCACTTTGAAAGACATTATTTTGCCGGGTACAAAAGCTCTTAGCCAATTTTTTTTTAATAAATTGTTTTAGGCCTTTTTCCAGAAATAAACTCAAACTCGAACTCTCTAATTTTATGAATCAGAAATGTATGACATCGAATTATTCAAAACTGTCAGAAAATATTTGTAAAGTTCTTGAATTGAGTTTGAGTTTTGTTATATAATACCTACAGGCGTAAATAATACATAAATAATGCCGGACATTTTTGCACAGCATCATCTAGCCCCAAAGTAAGCAGAGTAACTAATGTACTACTCTCATATAAAACGCAATAAATAAAACCTAATACTATTATAATATTAAAGTCTTTTCTTACTACATAATCAGCTATAACGAATACGCTGATTACGAACGAGTGAAATAAATGTAAACATACTACCAGCTCTCATGAATAAACCATGAGTATCCGCGGAACGATAACACTACCCGGGACGTTAATTATTCCGAACCGCAGTAAGTATCTAAGCTATTGTTCCCTGTTAAAATAACCATTGAGAATAATAGGGAACTGATAAACACCGCTTAATTACTTAACCGGTTATGTCTCAATCATCGGCCATACGCGTTTAAATATTTGATACTAGTAGTAGTACTAGTAGTCTTGTGTTGAAACCTTTCCACGAGCTTCAGGTTCCTA
Organism: Lampropteryx suffumata; assembly: GCA_948098915.1. Lineage (NCBI taxonomy): Eukaryota > Metazoa > Arthropoda > Insecta > Lepidoptera > Geometridae > Lampropteryx > Lampropteryx suffumata. The sequence goes on from OX402544.1 coordinate 25,920,291, forward strand.
GCAGTAGTCAGCGGGTCTAGAATCCAGTACAATCGAACAATACACTTGAATTATGTCATTCTTCTGCAATGTTATTCTATAATTCAACTCACATTTCAATAATTATTTCAAAGATTGCTATAAGTAAAGATTTCTTGTCGTTGCTCCAAAAATCTTGAACACTCCCGTAAAACTACTTCTGGACTCTTGGTGATCAAAGTATGGAATCTGCAGCAATCGATATTCTCGTTGGCGTGAAATGCCGCATTGTGAACATAAAATCACGGGACGATGATGTGGCGTCACTGATAACGAATGCCACGTGTCGGCACGGCCCGGCCCTAAGCCGGCTTCGGTGCATCTACTGAAATAAGTGGGATCTGAGGAGCCGGCCGAGACGAGTAATCTCCCAAAAGCATGCAATGCGATGCAGTCGCCTGCGCAAATTGTTTCGCGGCTCATCCTCTCAGACAGCATCTAAATTGCCTATTTTGAGCTTCATCAGTTTTAACACTCGACGTCTTCGTTTTATCGCTCTCTAAATTAAAAGTAATCCACGTTACGTGCGCAGTATAAAGACATAATATACAAAACCTAATTATAAAATAAAACCTATTTTACGAGCGGATCGTAATGTTTCCGGTAATTCGGCTGACCACCAACATTGGTCTATTCATAATAGTTTCATGTGTGCCTATAAGCCGCTGATTCAATGCGATTCGGCAGAAGTAAGGGCGCATTGCGGAAGATTAATGATTTATCCTGAGACCGGAGCGATCATAAAAATTGGTATGGCAGTAGCACGCGTGCATATAGTTTAAAATCTGATTTTGCGAATCATCATACTCACAAATTATTAGCATGTTATGTAGATGGGTAGTATCGACTGCATTCGTGTTGGTGGCGTGGTGCGACGTGCAAACGTTAGGTTTATTATGTCAATCATCGATATTTTTACGGTTAGCAGATACTTTATCGTATTGGTATAGGTTTTATTTGTTTGTCTCGAAGGAAATTCGTAAATAAATGGTTGCTTTAAATAAGCAACGATGATAAATAAAATCTTGCATAAAAACGATAATGAGCTATGGCCCATTGTTTTAGAGTTAGGATAAAAAACTGGTAAAAACACGTATGGCATAGAAGTATGATATTATGTATTTATGTATGCCGCAGAGCATTTTCTGTGCTTCGAAAGCAATTATAAAAATAGGCTATATAATACATTTTTATTAAACAATTAAAACTTACCTTTCATTGTAAATTTTTCAATCCGAAAGTTAATGCGATGCCAGAGACGCGTAGAACGTTAGTAAAGGAAAACATTGACGTTCATGCGTGGACTCACCAACACAAGTCTAAAGCCATGGTTGTGGCGCGGGCCTATGTGCGACCAGGCGACAGCGCGACGTGTGCTCCGCGGTAGCACAGACGCCAACCTATCGAGACGCAAACGGGACATCCTGGCTATGAACCGTTTTACGAGCGCTGCCGATGACGCTACTTACCAGCAAACCACACGCAGCTGCTACGATACGTACCTTTGTTCTCCGCCTTCCTCCTGGGCCCGGGGGCATTCCTGCCTCGGCCTGAGGACAGGCGTCAGCCCCCATTTCTCGACCAACTCTATACGAGCAATGGTGGCAGCTCGAGTTCAATCTGTCATCGGGTCGGAGCGTCGAGCTGGCCGGCTAGCGGCTGCACCCGCGGCCGTCAGGGACGGCGCTCCCGCCGCGTCACGCGCGCACCATGGCGCCCGGGCCTACTCCCGGGGCCTAGCGGGGCCTACCCTCATCATACCGGAGGCGAGGCCTTCGGACTCCGGCTCGGCGACCCGATAGCGCACTATTCAGGGGGTTGAAACGTCGGGACTTGACGACGCACGATGGTCGCGCGCTCGTCTGTAAGATGCTGCACAGGCCAGAGTGCCTAATCTTTACAACTTTTAAAAAACTAGCTAAGAAAGTTTGATATGTGACTATTGAGGCGCAAGGACCGACAGCGAGTCGTGGGTGGACACCGGGACAAGCGACCTTATGTAACGATACTGGAGCACGTTATCAGCGGCACCTCACCGGGCCCGACGAGTCATGATCTCCTGATACCGCGCGTATATAAATGCGAATGCGTGCTGACGCGAGTGTCGCACGTGCGCAACGGAGGCGGACTGGTGGGACGCGCGCGCGTCTTCCCCATTTCTCGCCCCGCACCGCTTCCCTGCCCGCAGTACCCCGCGATGCTGACGGGCCGCGTCGCGATTCCGCACGCATACCGACACCCACCCGCGATCACTGCAGCATGGCTACACGCGGCTTACCACCGGCCGTCCCGTGCAGGATACGCACCCGCCAGCCATCGTCGAGATATCTCCAACACGCACGTCGCACGCGGCGTGCCGAGCTTGGCCACAATACACACATCACATTTGCAACCCAGCCGCGGAGGCGACGGAAAATCGTCTACCGATTTCTTATCTAATTAGATGAACTCGTATGTGTTAAACAATCAACGAGTAACATTTTTATTTTGTATCGTAATTGTATTTTTGACATGTTCCTTTTAAATTTAAACGAAAAGTTTCTTATCTTAAATTTTTTACTACTTTTGATAAATAATAAAATTATAATATGTTATTCAAGTAGGTATAATTTAACTTAATTTTTAAGCACTTTTCTTATTGTTTCTAGTTGATGAGAGGACACTTTATTCTTGTGTTCTTTATACGATGTATAGATATAAACACTTTCACTATTGCACCACACTAACTCAAACAGCTCGTATAAGTCTTCTCACTATGTCCGTGTTGTCGAGGAGCTTATCCCACATGAACAAAAATTATATGGGACTAATGCGAGTTCCTTCTCTACATAATAGTGAAAACTCTGTTAAAATTTTACTAGTAGTTAGGAAGTAATCGGCACACGCACATACCTGTATAAATAAATACGCCCTGAGCATATTATACTGAGCTACTCTTTTTTTTCTTCAAAACTAAATGCCACAGAGTGCTTAAATGGTAAAAATTACATGAGCTATCGCCAGCGCCTGGTGTGCTGCAGCAGGTGGATGCGCTGGCATGCGGCGAAGCACACGCTGCACGCTGCGCTCGACCGGCGACCGGCAACCGGCGACCGGCGACCGCGACCGCGACCACGACCTATAGTGCACGACCGTGCCTAGCGCGGGCTTCCTCGTAGTGCGGCCACAACGGCGCCGTGCATTGCTCGGCCCAGCAAGTGAGGCGCACTTGCCACTGCCAGCTTACTTACTAATCTATACCGAAGGTCGGGCATGCAACTTGAGCCAAGTAGGATCTTTTTCCTGGATTTTTTATAAACTGTAGAATAACTGCACATAAATAAAGTTTCGGACGAGGACAGCTTTCTAGGAACTGTATAAATATATAAACATCATTTGAAACGGTCTTCAGTTAGATAAACGATTACAAATTAAATATTACAATTACGATTACAAAAAAAAAAGTTTATTGACAGCAAAAACTTAACATAAAACAAAGGAAAGTAAAACAGCTTAAAACTATTACAATTATGACTAGAAGAATACTAAATATGGAATTTATATATAAAAGAAAAACTCAATGGGTATTTCTATAATACTATATTATAAATAAATAAATACATACAATTATATTTGTTAAATGTCTGTTTTGCTGATAAAATCAATTATGAATTACCTTTGATACCCACACTAGATATAATCTGTATCGCAGGTATCTGATACGAATCAACATATAATAAAATAGCTTCGATTCACGGTCAACAAATTATTTAACTACATTATATGTAATAGGTAAGTGTGTTTTGTTAAAAATATGTAATCTAAATAATAAAATAAATAATAGCAATATAACGTACATAAATACTATATACCTATACTATACACCATATAGTGCTTCATATTGATGTAAGATTAACATTATAAAGACATAATTATGATTAAGACAACTGATCAAGTAAAAGTTCTGTGCAGTTATAGTCAAGAGGTTTTAGGCCAGTTCAATACAATATAATTAGCCTTCGAGACAGCGCAGTGCTTTATATCGCAGATCTTAAAAAAAATATTGTAAAGAAACCTATGGATTAGGGAAATGTAGGGATTGAACCGCTGGGCAAAAGAAGTGTTAACTGAATAAAACTGAATTTTAAAAACTCGGTGGGTTAGCATGTCTTGGTAAGCAGCACTGTTTGATCTGACAGACCAGTTTGATCCATTAAAGCTTATTGCTGTGTCGTCAGCATAACAAACTACATCAGCATTCCCAAGGTTGACGTTGTGTATGCTGTTTATATATAGAATAAATAGTGTAGTGCCTAATACACTACCTTGAGGAACGCCAAATCCTATATTCTGTTGAGAGCTCACATAACCACCAACGCTCAGACACTGTCTCCGTTCAGTAAGATAGCTCTCAAACCATTGCAAAGGAATCCCCCTGACTCCTGAATTCTCAAGCTTCTTAATCAGAATTGGAACAGAGACTGTATCGAAAGCCTTGGCAAGATCCAGAAAAACTCCCACACAACTCTTGTTTTTATCCAAACATGAGACCACTTTTGACAGTAAAAGAGATAAGGCTCCGTCAGTCGATCGGCCCTGTCTAAAACCAAATTGTCTCGCTGATAAAATGGCATGTGATTCAAAGAATTTAACAAGCCGTACATTGACTATTTTTTCTAATAACTTGGAAAAAACTCCGAGCAGCGATATAGGACGGTAATTGTTTGGAAGATCTCTAGAGCCGGACTTGTATATAGGTATCACCTTAGCCACTTTCCAGATATCTGGGAAGACTCCGGTTGAGAGACTTCTATAAAAAATTAAAGTTAAGGGTAATGCTAAAATTTCCATTAACTGTTTTAAAAGAATGTTAGATATGCCATCGATGCCAGAAGCCTTATCGTTCTGCAAGTTACGAATAAGATTTTTCACTTCGGAAACATCTGTGGGATGCATATAGAATGAGTTAGGTAGATTTTCGTAAGATTTGATTTTCGTAAGATGACGAAGTCCAGCGTATATGATACGCTGGACTTCATCATCTGGATATTGTTTTGAGCGAGTGTGAAGTCGGTCGCGGTGGCGCATGCAGCGCAGTAGACCGGGAGTTATCCATGCACGCATAAGACGTGCCACGATAGGGCGCGGAGTTCCGTGTACTTCTGCCGGGTTAGAGACAGCTGCCCGTGCACCAACTCGAGTAACGAAATCAATGTCGTTGTCCACTAGTTCAACTCCAATTTTCCGGGCTGCAAGCAACACAATATGATATAGATTTTCGTTCTTATTTTCTGGGATTCCTGAAATCTCAACCTCATTTCGCAGGTGGGCTTGAGCCTGTGAGTTCAGGTCACGCTGAAGGTGTTCAACGGTTGTCTTAAGAACTGCAACCTCCTTCTCCCGGTCTTCAATTATTTTTATCCGAGAATCGTTGGTGGTCACTGCAGCTGCGAGCTCATCCAGGCGCACGTGACAACTAGTCAAGGACAAGGTAGCTTCTTCTTATCTTTGTTTTAAGAAGATATTTCTTGTGTCAGTAAGCGCACCTCGGATATCAGTTCTTTGACCTCGGATGTACCTAATTCTACATTTGGATCCTGTTTTCTACGATGTGTGACATTTTGGGAGTCCTCCCACCCTGCACTGGGGTCATGCTATTATCTCCGCCTTTCTTAGACAGGGCATTGCAATCAGGACATTTCCATGATTTTTTCATGTCTGTGGCGATTGCTAAAATATTTATGCATAATGAGCAAAAATATTTACCACACGTGGAGGATGAACACTTAATGGAATTTTGGTCCTTCACGGGTTTGAAGCACCCCGCACATTTCATATTGCAGTCCGTAAAAGGTATTACAGTCTCAGTAAACGCCAGCAACACAGAACGTGGTAGTTCGCTTGCAGAGTGACGCGCAGTTCAAGATGTCGTCCTAATGTTTAGCTTTGCCGACCCGGTTATAATTGTGCACGTATTTTAGCAATTACACACTTTCAATCACAAAAACTATGATATGTGTATCTTAGAACTCTTTAGAGCTGAGCTTGTAGCGATTTTACGATAAATTATTATTTTATTATTATTTTGTACAAAATGTTAACGTAAACAGTGTTGACAGTTCCTCGAAGAGAATGAATATGAAAATGCATACCTTTTTATATTTTTTATAAAAAATGAAACAAAATAAGAAATATGAAATAGTATTTAGTATTTGAGAACATTTAAACACTTACTATATTTACAGGAATGTGTAAATATAGAAAGTGTATATACTCAATTGTACTCGTGTACTGAATATGACTGGGACGTCAGCGTAACGAAGGCTAATTAAGCCCTGGGGGTAGTACAAATAGAATTAACTTAGAAATCCGTTTAACTTCTAGCGAATGAAAGATCTTTAGTAACTTCAAGCTTACAAATAAGTTTGTAGAAAATGCGATAACAATTTGCAGTGACATTCTTTACCGATTTTTTATGCGAACAGCTTTCAATATCGTTTTCTGCGTTCAATAATAAATACCTTCTTGATGTAAACTATAAACACATACATAAAGTTTTCCGACAGGGTGGGTAGAGACTACGGATTTCCACTTGCTCCGATCCTGACATACTCATATATGCACGTCGGTTTAGGGTACTCCCGATCTGGCCATTCTCTTACACATTTCTCATTTGGTCTAAGTAAGTACACCGACATCTTCCCCTTCCAAGCACCTGTTTCGTCAATCTTCATTAACCCATCCTCTTTACATGCACAAACCATTTTGACACACATTTCTTAATCTTCATCACTACCTCTTTTTTTAATAAATACAACGTCCTCTTATCATATACCATATACACTACTACGTACTCTGCAGTAATTATGCAAATTGCTGATTGCAGTCCAAACAGTCCAAATAAATATGTAAAAACGGCAAGAAAACACAATCAACCAGTAAATCAGCAAGTATTGGTAATAATTTGAGAAAATAACTAACCAAGGTCTTCACGAGTTATAACTGCAATCACGACGTCACGGTGCGCTAATGGTACAAGTTGGTACAAGTACTTCAGTTCGACACCGTTTTAATAATATGAAATATTATTTATTTCATCCAAATCTCAAAAGGACCTCAAAAGGCGCAAATATGCCGGTCACATATGACTCATTTCGGTTAATCAGGTTTACCAGTTGTCTGATTAACCAAAATAATAGCTGAACCCTTTTAAATTACATTTGCATAGACAATTGATTTGACCAAGTCCAATAAAACATTCTTAATTTGATTTCCAGATATGTTTTTAACCTATTATTAACAGTTATTTATAACTGAAAGAAAAACTATTCTAATTTATATATACAATAAAAATAAACAATTTTGTTCATGTGGAAGAGTTCGAAAGCACTAGCTGCATTTCCACGCTGAATGAAGAAACTCTTTGGAATGAGCCAGCCGTCTTGTAACCAGTGTAACCAGTCGACTAAAGGTAGCGATTTTAAGCAGACCACGGAAAAGAAAATTTGCCCGAGGTCCGGAAAACCGGACCACAAAAAAGTATGGCCCGAGGTCCGGTCAGCTGGACTGAGTAAAAAAAATATTGAATTGGGTCGGATTGGCAGACTAACGTACGGTACAATGGCCTGAGGGAGGTAGCTACGGGTACCACATTGTTGTACGAAGTGATTTTAACTCAGTTATTTCATGACCATTAAAGTTTGTTTTAATTTGTATAGTCTTTGTTAGGAATAAATTATATCTGTTACTATGAGGTTGTTACCAAAACCCGTTCCATTTTTGACATGGCCTTACGCTAAACTTGTTCGTTGAGAGTGTTTTGCGCCACTTTCAGTTTTCACTTAATGGAATATAACCGTGCCAAATTCTATGAACTGAAGGCCTACGAAGTGATATATTACTAGGTATTACATTTCAAATAAAAATGTTTGCCAACTTTTATCTAATACAGTAAAGTAAGGTATCTATGCGTAGAGCATGATAATGAAAAATGCTGATGATTAGCTACGAGATAAGAGATATATTTTCGTTATTTATAGCATAAACAATTAACCCATGACAAAACCATAGATTGTAATAAACACCTCCCTATTTCATTTCAGCGCCCTATGAATACACACAAAATATTAAACATATTTTTATTCTGAAAAAATGCACTTATATGTACCGCAACGGTGTATTTTTAGGATTACTTATCGAAACTCTGAATAAATGTTACTTAATTTAGCCTATTCATAACGTTAGATTAACTTAAGAAAATATCAGAAGCTTCGCCTGCGGTCCCGATTACCTAATCTAACTCTTCTCCAGGAGTTTCTAGAGGGAATTGTAATGCCAAGTTAATGACTACACTTTCTCCGCTGCTCTCAAGGTTAGGTAATTAACCCTGGCCTGAGATCTAGTTGCACGCTGCAATTTTCCGCTGAATTCTACATCAAGCTACTAGCTAGCTCTGGGGTAGTCATGTTTCAAGAAGATTATTTTTAAATCGATTTTTTTGTACCGTCACGAATGAGTGAATTATTACGTTATTAATTTAAGAAACGCTTGGTTGGCATTTAAAAAAACGATTGACTGAATAGTCACATAATTTTTGAGTTACTTTAATGCATCCAAGTGATCTGGATCAGTTGAGGGATCAATATATTGTTTGAAACGGTCCTTCAATAGCTTAACTATTTCTCATGTGTTTTAAATTAATATCTTAATTCATCAAAAATACGTACTCCTTTAATAAATGTAAAAATATATAGCATGCTTCAAGGTCAATATAACATAGATTTTGGCACAGAAGAGTAACATTTTTCGAGGTGAGTGCGGAACATGACATGGCATTGACCTGGGAAATGCAGTCGGACTTGTCTTGATGTACCAAATTTTGGCTTTAAGCCTACAGAGGCTTAAAGCCAAAATTTTGGTAATGATAAGTATGCGCGATGAAAAAACGTATATTATCCGGTTAAATATTTTCGGTTACTTATAATCCCATACAAGCATGTGCGACGATAGGTTCGCGTATAAAGTTTACAAGCTTGTACATCATTAAAGTTATTGTTGGCGTACAAAATGTCATAAAAATGTTATGCGTCACTAGGGAGTGTTGCAACAAGAATGTAAAATATTATAGGTATAAAAAAAACTTTGTTATCGGTCATAAAAATGCATACTCAGGCCCGTATTTTATAACAAAACTCAAACTCAGACCAAAAACTAATTAGAGATTTCCTAATCGCCGAACCGATTTAAATTTAACTCGATACTCGTAGATATCAATTAGGACGTGTAATATACAGGCTATACTATACTACGTGTACTATATAGGCTAATTATCTTTGTACCTTGTGGGAAAAGCCTCGGCTAGTGTAAAATAATTGTGGAAATTAATTTCAGTGTAATTTTCCTGAAAGATTTGTCGCCTAGAGAATACAAGGCTGAGATGTAAACAATTACTTACGCTACATTCAATGCAACAAACAACATAGAGCTCGTATTACTTAGCGAAGGACAACTACGTCACTGTGACCTGACCTTCACCTTGCATCACAGTGTATGTAGTGCTCGTAGCAGCGCGGTAATCTCTTGAATTACCATGACAATGTGAAATAGCTTTAAACTCTCGCCACATTGCGAAGGAAAGTAACAAGATAGCTAATAATCTTTATTTATGGAAAGTAAAACTTCAGATTATATCGCCAACATAACACATTCTACTAATTTTATACACCAGAAATAAGTTTAAAGCAGCTCAATGACGTCGTAATAACTGAACAGATTTGAATGAAATTTTATATAGCTGTATCGTTCGTGACTTCGTCCACGCGTTATAAAAAGAAAAAAATATAATTGTATCTAATTGTAAATTAAAACGAATTTTGAATCCACTTGAACACACACAAAACAAATATCAAAATCGTTCCAACCGTTTAGAAGTTTAATTTCAAACACACGCACAGAATATTTAAATACGTAGAGATAAATATAAGTCGGTGACCATAGCATATAGGCTGCCATTAACGTATGAACCATGCGTCCGAAACCGCGGTCATAACCTAGTTCTTTATAATGTATGCGCACACGAATTTCTGAAACAATATTTCTCCTCCTATCAGAAGTTACATTGGTCCGTCAAAAATTAATAGCAAAATATTTCTTAAAAGCACAAAAGCCTGCTCATTAAGAGGTCATTTCTGGTTAAAATTACATAATTTTGTATTATAATTGTATTCGTTGATACCTACATTACCTAGAGGTTTTTTTAATTCTTTAGTTCTCTTAGAGTCTTACCTTTGTTAGATAAACATAAAATCTGTTTTCTTGTTTTACTTTTGACCACTTATAATTAATTGGTTTTGTTATGTATATAATATTTGGCAATTATAGTTAGAACAATGTATGTACTACCCTCAATGCACGTGGCAGTAGCTGCTGCGCTACTCCCGATGGCGCCACTGAATACCAGCGATACAGTAGCCATTACACAGGTTCTACGAAGTCTCTACGAACGCTCTACGCAGGCTCTACGAGGGTTCTACGAAGAGTCTACGCAAGGTCTACAATGCAAAAAACATATACAGTGAGACTATAACATAGAGTACAGTTTATACACGGTGATGGAAAAAAGGCTACCACTCATATACTAGTATAAGGTTTATATGGTAGAGGATTATCATATCATAGAGAACTAAAATATCAATATATTCTATATCTATAATGTTTTATGAATTGTAGACCTTGCTTAGATTCTTCGTAGAGTTCTCGTAGAACCAGCTTAGTCTGCCCTGCTTACTTTTAAAACCATCGTTACTACTCTATTATAGTATTTATTTTCCTAGCGTTATTTCTTGTTTTATTAGTAATATTGGTAATTTTATTTAAATAGACCTACAGTTAATGACTTGAGTGTGAATAATTGGAATAAGAGCTTTGTGTTTTTTTGTGATTCGAGCAAAAATAAGCCGTATTAACTATTTTCTATGGAATGTTATATAATTGACGGACGACAAGATTCGATAATATATTTCGAGTATCCTTACTAATATTATAAATTTGAAAGAAACTCTGTCTGTCTGTCTGTCTTTCACGTTTTCACGCCTTAATCGCTGAACCGATTTTGAATTATTTTGGTATAGAGATAGATGGGACCATGGAGAAGGACATAGGCTACTTTTTATGTAGGTACCACGCGTGCGAAGCCGCGGGCAGCAACTAGTTATTCTATAAATAATATAAACACTTGACATTGGCAAAATGGCAGTTATTATGACACATGCAATTAACAAAGAAGAAAAAGTTATAAAGTCTTGTCTGCACCTATGCAGCGCAAGTATAAGTTTGTAGCTGAACTACACCTTCTGTAGTGCCTCACATACAGTGTACACGTGTCGTCTTGCTCCCTTTTCTAGATTTCTCCTCATATGTTCTTTTGACAGTATGTAGGTGTTAGCGTAATGGGACATAGCTAACCGCTGGCAAAGTTACGATTCTTTTTCCTGCACATTGTTTGTTTGTTTTTTATAAAGTAGCGACCGACACTAAATACTTCTTGTGTAAAGGGTCTCAGAACTCAAAACACCTAGTTCCAGCACAAACTATTCAAGATAATGTTAACATGACCCGCTGCGGGAATCGAAGTCAGACTCGCAACTCATTCGCTCACTATAATAGTTTTGTAGTCACTGGTATAAAGCGGTTGGTTTTTGCCTGTCGCCGCTACTAAGGAAACCAACACGCTTCAACATAGATTTTTCAGTTTCTCGTGGGCGTGAGAGCTCAGTGAGCTAGCAATCATAAAACCAGTTACGGAATCTGAGCATGCTCTGGTTCTATGGAATAAAGTTACAGTATTTTATACGTCCAGTTTGTAGCAGCTGAAGATATTTTTTTGTACCAATTTACCATACTAAAAGAAATTGTCGCTGTTATATTATTTTACATTGAATAATAAATAAATAATAATAAATAAATAAATATTGGTAGACAGTTCACACAACACCATCTAGCTCCAAACTAAGCATAGCTTGTACTATAGGATCACTGATATATATAATCCTTACTAATATTATAAATGCGAAAGTAACTCTGTCTGTCCGTCTGTTTGTCACATTTTAACACCTAAACCGCTAAACCGATTTTGATGAATTTTGGTATAGAGACAGATGGGATAGATAGATGGTACTTGGAGATGGACATAGGCTACATTTTATGTAGGTACCACGCGCGCGAAGCCGCGTGCATCGCCTAGTACTTATATATTTTAAATACATTTTTAAAAGAGTGGCATAATAAAGAAGAGGCCTATACCCATCAGTGGGTGCAATCGGGCTGAAATTATGATGATGATACTTAATAAAACCCAGACACAGAACAAACATGTATGTTCATCACACAAATGTTTTTTCTGGGAGGGAATGAAACCGCCAACCTAAAGCGCAAAAGGCAGCTACCGCTACTACCAACTGAGTTTTAAGGCCAGTCAATATAATTATTTGCTAAGATTCATGTACTGTGCCAAAATGCATCCGTTAGGGATACTTGCTTCTCTCTCTTCCGACCTCGTGGATTATAGTAGGCACTTATTACGTAATTGTATGAACTAGGCCGTGTGCTTAGTTGGCACCTGAGCCAAAGTTGCTTCTTTATTATTCTTGTAACCGTTTCTGCTAGGCCATATGAGTCTGAAACGCGTAAAAACATTACGTATTAAACAGTTAACATTAACTGTCTAGGAGTTATTAAATCAAGGACGGAAGTAAATATAAATGTAATGTATCAGTGACGTGGTACTCATAACAAAAGCTTACTTTAGGGCTAGTTTATGCTGTGTGAAATGTCCGGAATTATTTATTTATTTATTTGATACTTTGACAATGATCAGAGGTCTTGATTGCAAACTAATAGAATTATGGAATAGACGATGAAATTTGGCACGTAATACATAGAAATAAAGATATTTAGAGTTTTTTTGACAGAGATATTATGTTTTAAAATCGTAATTTTTGAAAGAGCTTCATGTCTCCCTAAAAGGCTTAACTGCTGTTTATAAAAACATGAAGAATTATTAAAGTAGTAGCGTATTATTATGACGAAAGTTAAAGGGCTTTTGTAGAGTAACGGTTGTTATGACATATCAGCTAAGTTTCTGCGTTCATGGACTTTATTTTCATGGAGAATGTAAAGTTTCCTATATCTTGCTGTAGAATCGGGCAGAAAAAGTATGTAAGTACTACATTATGAACAGTGTTATTCAATGCATTTACTGAATTATGTATTACATTATTATACTACTACGTTTTGTACTACATATTATAGTTAACCACTTAGTGTTGTAGTAATACATCTACAGCACTATGTGTTTAATTGCATTAAACACTTTTTTGTTTAGATTTTTTATAATTTTGTTGAATTGGTCAGAGACCTGCCCATGCCCATTAGTTACTCCTACTGAATTCAGAATCGATTCTAGCATCATTTAACTTATTTTCTCATGCAAGCTAACTCTCGAAGCAAAGTCGAGCTATCTCGTAAAACAATGCGACGTCGTCGCTTCGGTCGCTGCATTCCTATGAGACCAGCTGACAATAGTTCCAACAGTATCTCGGTTGTTTTCTATTGTATTAAGTTAGACCTCTACAAACAATGGACTGTTGAAAACTAGTCCAAGTTTCTGATTCAACGTTTTGAGACCATAAAATAGCTTTAAAGCGGAATTTCTGAAGCTCCGATGGCTTGGCTCGTTTTGTCTTTTTTTGCTCAACGTTGACGAAAATAAGCAAAGTTTATAATTTGGATACATCACCGCTTGTGGCGCTTCTGTGCTTTATTGAGCAGGGTAGTAATAGTCGATAAACTACTGGTTCTTTCGGGTGACTTAAACGGACTTATTAAATACCCAAGTACGTACTACTTTAATACCTTTACTTCGAGTACAGTCAGTATTGTACTAATATAAAAATCAGTAATGGCAGTAAAATGGCGGCTTATTTCTATCTCAACCAACATTCTCAACCCAGAAGTCAAAAGTAATAAAATTGCAGTAACAACATAGTTTTCTTATGATGTTCAAAACTATATAGTAGACAGGTAAATAATTGTGTAATCTGATAAAAACGTTTAAAAACTAAAAAGAAAACTTCATTCATGTAAGAATACTTACCAAATTTCATTTACTTCGATGACATTTTTTTCCAACTATTTTGATTTAAAAACCCAACTAATGAACATATTTTGATGAAATTTCTTTTAGACCAATTGTAAGATATAAATCCTTCACCATAAAATGTTTTTGTTCAATCGGTTCATAAATGTCGGAGTTATGAAGTAATAAACAAAAAAAATTAGAACCACCTCCGTTTTATAAAGTCGGTTCAAAATGGTTTAAATTATGTTAAAATACTTACCTCTGATGTTTTTCCTACAGTACAAAATCTTTTATTTTAGGTGTGGTATGGAACAGAAACATATTTTGGGTTGAAACGGAAAATTATTTTATTAATTTTTGTAGTGGGTTGAGACCCCGAGACGTTTTGTTGAGAAACAGAAAAAAATAAATAACAAAAAATACATGTTTGTTTGAAACTATGGGTTAAGAAGGAAATACGCCGAAATGGCTACAGTAATACAGAACTGTATTGCAGTATGTGACGTCACTGGCTAGCCTATATATCCGGTCCGGAAGAATTGGGATCGTCCCGATTACACAAGAATAATAAGTAGCTATTAAAGCTTTGACTTGCGACTTCGCTCGCGAGACAATCTTGACATTAACATTTTGCTGAATAACAATACAACGGCGGCGATGAAATCGGACCCAAATAGGAAAATAACCCCGCATATTTGAAATTTCCATCATGAGGTTAGCTTCCAAAATGTAATGTATAATGTAATGTAATGTAATTTTGTCTGTCAATAATCATCTCGCCCCATCAACATACATTACTCGAATTCTATAAATTGTATCTATCTGTTTGAAGCTTGGAACACTAAAAGGCTCCTTAAACAAAACTGCAAAACTCAACCGTTACCCAAGTGTTTTAAACTTATAATCTGAATGAGTTATTTAAAGCTCGCTTGAAAGTGAAAACATCAGCATGTTTAGCGCTAAACAAGGGCTGGGACGTGCCCCATCTCGTCCACTGCTGACCTAAAAACGCGTCTGTTCCTCAGCGAAGTCACGCCGCACTGCTGTAGCATTAAGGGGGGTAAGAGGGAGGCCCCTTATTGCCCCTGGCGCCACGCGGCCTCCTCCGAAATTTGCGCTAGCTCAACGTTGCGTCTCACACTAGTCTATTAGGATTACTGTCGAAGTAGCGACGATCGGTATGTATGATCTAGACCATTGTGCATCGCTTACCCTGTATGTATGTGATAGGTGATACAATTTAATCTTCTAGGCGTGGAAAATAAAATGTTCCCAGTTTTGAAAACATTAATTAGTTTCAACCACTTTGAAAATACCATACGATGGAGGTGAATAGGTATCTGTGTTTGTCTTTTGAGCATCATCATTAATGAAACTTGAACGATAATAGCATTACCCTTTTATGTGCGCCCTTTCTGTTAAAGTTTTCTTTACGAGTTGATACAAGTATGCACCCTACAAAACTACATGTTGCGGCTAAAGAAATTATTTGTTTATAAAAAAATATGGTTTGCGGGTTATAAAATATTTTAAAAAATGCGAACTTAAAACTATTATTCGTATATCAAATTAAAACAATGATAAATTCATGGGTTAATATAATATGGACTTAAGTGCAATTAATAATGTGTGTAATTTTAATGAAATGTGATAATGCTAATGATAATAATTAATAGTGTTAATGTGAATTGTTGGTACTGTTTAGTACTCATATTATTGAATTTGTGAGACAGGTATCGATTGTAAAATTCTTGATATTATGTCAAGTTCCTATTGGTATCGAGAGCTGTGTTAGAACCTGGCTCAATAGATCTAATATATTCTTTTCAAAAATCTTTTCTATACAACAAAGGCTGTTGAAATTTAATATGCCGCATGATTGTGATATAGAGGAGACATTCACGAATTTTTATTAAATTTTATCGTATGCTTACAATATGAGCTCTATTTCTTATTTTTTAGCACAGATACGGAACCCTGAAGCCTACAAACTTTGACAGTTCTGCAAAGACGAACGAGTCGTCTGCTAACGGTAACGACTGTAATTGGAGCTCGCAGTTGACAATGGTTCCACGAAGGTTAGCTTCGTTTAATCGAAGATGTTATGTTTTCGTTCACGATTGGCTGCAGAGTTGAGATGGGTATATATTTTGTTTCATTCAACTGCCGCAAAACGTAGTATTCAGTGAAGGCAGCAAAAGAGAAAGAAGATAATATGTGCACCGAAACGTATCGCCTTAGTCGGTTCATTTGGCTCGTTTATGCGGAAATTTGGCTTCTACGTTTACCAGCAACCCTCACGATGGTGTGACGGCCAAGGTAAAAAAAAACAGAACTCCTTAGTAACGTCATTTGAAGCCGTGTTAAAGTAATTTGTAACAGTTTTGCTAAATATACACTTCCACAAGGGTACCTAGACCTTAACGCGGCCTAATCGCCACCTACTAATCTAAAACCTTACAACGACTGAAGCATTGACACGTAAAGATGGAGAAGAAGCCAAATATATACGTGGCATATACAACTACTTAAGTGTGAGTCAGTGACCAATTCTGGCGGCAGCGTTTATAGACCGCCAAAAGCCTCTGTCGTGGCAACAATTTTAACCTCCGAAGTACCACAGCGCTTAGATAAAAAATTCGATTGCGGTCGCCCATTCAGACACCTCGCTGAGTGTTGCTTAACTTCTTAGATGTGTTAGAACGAGTATGCAGGCTTTGCTACAAGCGCTACTATATCGCGGTAATAGACCTATTTTTCTTGAAACGTGAATAAGTTAATTTTGCACTTCTTGTTATATAATCAATTGGCAGTATGTATGCCCCTTATTTTATGGGTACATAGTGGCTTTAAGGCAGATTCAAAGTCAAAGTCAAAACATTTTTTATTCAATAATATCACAAGACCCACTTTGAATCATATTCTTACATGCTAGTGACTCTAGGGACTCTAGGTGCCGGTTCCTCCTAATCCTAGTTCAAGAAGAATCCGGCAAGAAACTAGTCTAGTGTTAGTGTTAAGACCTAGTGTTAAGAGCTAACACTTTTTTTATCATCCTTGCCAATTTTTTTACGGATGCCGAGTCGAGTTGGTGCAGATTCATCCCAAGTATTTTTGTCAACTAAATAATCTGACATTTTATAATATGCTTTATACAGTTTCTGTTTTATTACGTTTTTAAATTTGCCAATCGACATAAAAATATAACACGTCGCTTGGAAATTTGTTATAGAAGCGTACACTTTGCCCTATAAAAGACTTATTAACGTTAGCGAGCCTTATTGTGGGAACAGCAAGTTTATCTTTGTTCATCTATGAATATCGCTTTTTTAAAACAAATAAACATTTTTGTTTTTGTGAACATATATTAGACTTTCATATATTATGTATATGACAAAGCTATTCATGATATTTATTTATTTCTAAGTGATTAATGTTATAAATTGCACGAACAGCCCTCTTCTACAAAACAAATATGGAGTTATATGGCAAATATGACGACCTATAAACTTCCATCACAGGGGTTGACATATAAACCATTTTTTTTGAGATTGATTGACCTCAAAAAAAAATGGTTGATTGATTGTTGCTCCTACTTATGCTTAATTAACAAGACTTAATCATATTTAGATATATTCTTCTAGAGATTCCAAACAGGCATATACTATGTAAGCTTAAGGATACACCAGACAGCGACACAAAATCGTCAGTGGGAGCAGCTAAAATGCATGCTATTCACCTAGCATAGCGGGAGAAAATATATGCTCAAATGGCAGTCCATTTGTGCACGTCTATATTTTGAGCACTAAGGAGATGGTATGATAATGATTTCTAATCATATACATAATTAGTATAGACTGATTCCTACATAATACGACCTTATAACGCCCCCCTCTACCTACTATTACTTCTCGATGCACCTAACTTTTTTTTTTCGTCTTCTCTACTAATTAAAAGTACCTAAATTAATCCCAAATGTTATATTATGTTATTATATAATATAATTTAAATCTCTAAACATACTTTGATCTATTATTAATTTGGCCAACGATTCGTCTAGTGGTTGTGATTAAAATCCTACGTTGTGTTTCGAATATAGTAACTCTGATTCTTTAAGAGAATTATGTTGAGATATGTATTTATAATATTTTAAACTTTATTATTTTATATTTATCTTTGATTTGCCTACGCTGTGATTCGATATTAATTTTATAATTATATTAATTATTGTCCTTTAGTAATATTATAAACTGCATAAAGTAAATAAGTATTATATCCAATCTAGTATTACTGTAAAACCTTATTATATTGGTTTAAGTTATTTCAATATTTTAATACGATATTAGTTCTTGTCATTAAATGTTACTTTGTATAATATCAAGCTCCGCACGCGTGATATCTACACAAACAGCAGCCTAAATCATTCCCCAAAGCTGATCTATCTTTTGATCAAAATCCATCAAAATCAGTTCAGCCGAGAAACGTAACAGAAAGACAGACATAGTCACTTTCTCTTTAATATAATATAGATAATAGTTTTGATAGTTTCAATAGTTAAGCAAGGTAAACATTCTTGTTCTATATTAATACTTCCTATAGCAGCTTATGTCATTCTAGTCCTACATTGATATATTTTTATTGCGGCTTAGATCACCAGCCCCTTCTCGCTAGCGATAGTAGGTTTCTTTCCATGTGACCTGGACAGCCTTCCTCCGCAATGGACAATTTCATGTCCGAAGGGAACTCTAATTTAATTTTGACAACAAACAAAACATTTACTTCAGTAATTAGTATGTCTGTCATGGTTCAGCAAAGGGGTATCAGAGGGTTTAATCTTTTATCAAAACGTCCATGTAGTAGGTCAGTCCAACACATTCAAGGGCAATTACTTTACTTTTGTCTGCAAGCAACTCACAAACCATCCATCCACTGGTTAACCTTCTAGTATCGCACCTTAGAATGCAACTGGATACATAGAAGAGCCCTGCCTAACTCCTATCCTACTTGGCGAAGTTCCCTAATCCTACAACACAAGAATTTTACTCTACTTGACCCTAATACAAATTTTTATCTAATACAATATGTTGTGATTTTATTTGTTAGATTCGTAGAGTAAAGAAGATTGATAACGTGTGATAGATATACCAATTATATGAATATTTTAACTTTAATTTCATGAATAATATGAAATTTGGATAGCTTAATTCTGAGCCTTGAGAAATATTTCTCTATACTATTATTAAGTAAAAGTCTGAATTAGATAAAATTATATCAACAGTAATATTCATACTGACTCTTCGTCGATAGCAGCTTTAGTCTTTCCATAGATTCAAGCAAGCTAGAAGGACTTTCGCCTAAAGAGTTTAATAGAACTTATCTAATATGATTATTAATAAATCAATAGTAAGACTCATCCATAAGGTCTCCATTAAATATGTACCACAATGTACAAATAATGAACATTTGAATTAAAAGTGTAGGAAATCACTATTCCATATCATAAGATTTTATAATTGCTTTCAACTAGACATTTGTTATCTAGTGCAATGTTTCAGCTAAATCTTTAGTAAATAATTGGTGTTACTATCTCATTGGATAATTGGAGTTTATAAGTTTAATAACTTTTAGTCAATGATAGTTTTCCCCACTGGTTCGCGCACCGATTTAGTTACAGTTAAACTACGTAGTCCTACGAGAACCATAAGTAGATTTATACTACTGTATAGATATGGATAGTAGTAATTCGACAACCTAGTCAAACTGGTAAAATTGTGTTGTGTACCTGAAGTCCTAACCTAACCTAACCTAACCTAATCTGGCGTGTGAATCAGCAATACTGGAAGCAAGCTTCGTACATTTCAATGTGTATGTCACTCATCAGGGTGCAATGATGAGCTACCTAGCTGCTAATTGGGGGACAGCAAGTTGTAAACCTCGACTTTGTACCTAACCCCTAGTACGTCCCTACAATCTACGTCCGACAGACCGAAGTCCTGGGATGTCGTCTGTTGATTAAAGGCAATATAATGTGCAAGTATATAAATAGATAAAGATAGACTATGCCGATTGCTTCTGTTAAGTCCGGTTCTGCCTTCCTTACACAGAATGCAACCAATCATAGGGAACCATTAAGCCGATCCTCAGGAGAGGTAAAATCTGGCTCCAGGCTCGCTCTCGAGAGGTCCTGGGGGAACTCCTAATAGGGTGGTAAAGCCAGACTTGAGTGTAACACCGCTAGGTTTCCATCTGACCCACAGACCATGCCATGTAAGAGCTTCATACAATTACTTTGGTGAATCTTGCCTTTCTTCACGAACTCGTAAACAATGTTCCGACTCACTGACCTGATAAACTATTACGTAACACACACAATGAAACTATCACAGAAACAACGTACGACAAGACACCACGTAATTGTAGGAAACCATGAGAGAAAAATCTACCGAAAACGTTCAGCTCGACCAGCCTCACGCCCCTCCTATTCCGAATCACAAAATCCGCCGTCTTCTTTTTCATCTCTTTTCTCTTTCTTTCTATTTTCAAACACATTCGAAATTTCGATTCCATTTCAATTTACGACTCAACCTCCGTGGTATAGCTAAATAACCTCTGTACTAAATCAAGCCCTTAACTATTTAAAATTTCAATTTATTCCCAACTTTATGTAGGTATTTCATGATTATATCGTGAACAAAAATATATGTTAATTTATCTATTCTAGTTTTAATGTTGTTATTATATAGCTATTTAATTGTTTACCCTTTCGAACTCAACCTCCTTAAAGATCTTTCCGTCCCAAATCAGTCTATCAATAATATATTAATAGAAGGATAGATTATTCTACCTTATAGAATCAAATTCTATTTAATCTTACTAATTCCAACCTAGTATTATTTATTATTATACTCCATGAGCGTAAGATATTTCTAAACCATAGTCTATAATCTTAGTATTAATTACTTTTTGCTAGCTTTCACTCACACACCTTGACAAATGCATACATCTGCCATAATCCGTCTATGGTATAGTCTGTCATGACAGATGCTTTGTTTATTTACATTGTAATGAATTACGCATATTTATTATTACATTGTAATAATTAGGGATTCTTCGTTTGTCATTTCATGAAGTAGCACGGCTCTGCTAATTTAATATTGTTTTATTCGTTTTATTGCATGTTTTATTCAGTAATAAAGGCGGAATTTTAATGAATAAATTGTGACTACACGACGGGTATGGAGAATTGAATTAAATGTGTGTTGTGATGCAATGTGATGTGAACGACGAGGAATCCCAAGAAAATTTTAGACGCCATTCCGCGTGACGTCTAAATCTGACAATTGACCATCGACTAAGACTTTATTAAACAAATTGACCATAAACAAACATAAACACTTGACACTGGCAAAATAGGCATTATTATGTCACATGCCATAAACAAAGAAGAAGAAGAAGAATTACGCACTATTTTATTCAATAATTAAAGATTGGAGATAGAATTGCTGGTAAATCTGTTCTGATAAGAATGACCCATGTATGCGTGATATTAATAAGGTTTGTACCCAAGCATACTATAATAATTGTGAACCATAACGGAATGACCTTCTGTTCCGTTACAACCTCATAAAAATCAAATACCCACTTTGGGTTTGAGTGTAAAAAATACTGTATGTATCTATTTCAAAATAACGTTATATAATCTCTTCACTACATAGTATAAAACAAAGTCACTTCCCGCTGTCGGTCTGTCCCTATGTATGCTTAGATCTTCAAAACTACACAACGGATTTTGATGCGGTTTTAATAGATAGAGTGATTCAAGACAAAGGTTTACATGTATAATACATGAATAATATAGTAGAGAAACACTGATAATTTTAGAGGTTTCTGATCACATTAGACATTCTGTAGTATTTTTACTATAAGCATTGGACCCGTGCGAAGCCGGGGTCGCTAGTAAAAAAATAAACGATGCTTGTTTCCATTTTAGAGTTTGTGTAAACCGTATGTTATTCTTTTACGCTCAAAATTGCGCTAAAATCAGAGTAGAAATACGATTTTTTGAGACTTGTTTCTTTCAAACCGATAGTTTTTTTACGACATTGTAGTGATACAAGCATAGATTACGTCGAGACAAATTAAGATCACTCTTAGTTTTGTTAGAGTTGTTCAACATTAGACTGTTGAATGATCATGCTTCGACGTTTGTTTTGATAATACAAACGTTTGTATTGTCGAAACAAAAATCGACTTCGACTTCGAAAGATAATCGACTATTTTACTTTTAAGCTCAGCTTCTTTTAACGCGTATTAATGAGAGACTTGTAGTAAGTAAAAGTAGGTACTACGAAAAGCGCCCCCTACCTAAGCAACTGTCTTTCATTACTTTTTGTAGCTTATGAAAAATACAAAATATATTTTCTTTAATTATAGATAAATAAATAAATAATGCCGGACTTTTCAAACAGCATCATCTGGCCCCAAAGTAGGCAGACCTTGTTTTATTGTTTTACATATATATATATATGAAGTAGTATATCGGACATGTGATACCCATAAAACAAGGTCTGCCTACTATGGGGCCAGATGATGCTGTTTGAAAAGTCCGGCATTATTTATTTATTGTATGTATATCAATATATATATATATACACCCAGACCCCAGGCAAATACTTGCAGATCATACAAACATTTGTCCCGTGTTGGGAATTGAACCCGTAACTTTCTAGGTCTCAGCCGGGCCTTCGCCCACAGTGACACAGTGGTCGTCAAATAACCAATTAATTTCTATCAACATCAAAATATATATTCCCGTCTGTCTGTTTGCTTGTCACCTTTTCACAGCTAAATGGCTGAACGGATCAGGATCTAAAAGGTCGTTTGTATCTTGAAGGCGAATATTATTTACTTTTTATGAAGATATCACGCGTCTCCACAGGCAGCAGATCGTTTATTTATAATTAGTAAAGTGCTAAATTACCGGACTGACGTCATCCGTCACGTTTTCTTTGTTAAGTTGTTCACAATATTAATGAATTAAATAATATCGAATTCCCTCTAGGTTTATATTAAAAGTAAAGATCAGGTTGGTCCAGTCAATATAATTTTCATAAAATGTTTAAACAAATAGTTTATGAATACTACTAATTTAAGTATGATAAATCGGGTTGGTAATTTGCGCTGAATAATATAAAACTTCGAGTGAAGATTTCTACGTGGAAGTGATCCCAGATGTGAAACTGATTCGTCTTTCCTGCGGGTCCTGCCAGTAAAGTCGAGAGCTTACACTAAGGCTTACCTAAGTGCACGAATGGAGCCCCTGAGGTGCACTATCCTTTCGCCACACTGGTTAGAAATAACTAGTGACACGATAACAAGAGGACTAATAAAATTATAAGTAAATTAAAAATAATTCGTGGTGTTATAAACTAATGCAGACAAACTATCCCAAGAATAACATGATTACGCTCACAAAAGGGCTTTGACCATGGGTTTAAAACCAACACCCATTACAGGGTGCAAAGAACATCAAACATCAAATAAAAAAATGATTTTAACTAGTTATGCCATCTGGAGGAATGTCGATGAACTTTCGTACAGCGCCATCTAGTTGCGGAAACATTTTGATGGCGGCAAACGCTGGATTGGATCTTAATTCGCCACTCATCGCTAGACGTGCACAGTCGGACTAAATAAGAACCCGCTTTTATAGAGCAGGAAAAAGCTAAACCCAACAGCTATACTTGAATTGACTTGAAACTGGTATCACTACTCGCCGTGAGATGGCGCAGCAAAACGTTTTCTAGCAAGGTCAAAGTACTTTGCGCGTTAATAGTTCACACATATATTTCGATTGCTATTATTAACAATAATAATAGTTGAAATCGAGTACCCTCTAATTAAAATAAATAATAGTTAAAAAAACTAAAAAAACACGCTTTATATAGAAAACCAAAATACAAAATAGAAAATAAATTTTAATAAATGTATGTAAGAAAAAAATGTTTTATTTAATAAAAAGCGTGTATTTTTTAGTTTGGTTTTCTATATATAGCGTGTTTTTTAGTTTTTTTTTAAGCTATTATTTATTTTCTACTTTTCAGTTTTAGGATAAGCGGTTTTTTTTCGAATTATTGCATTGTCATCGGTCTTTGACAGGTGTGCCAAATTTGAATGAAATCTGGCCATTTAAAGTGGGTCAAAATCGCGTCCTAAGGAGTCGTTTACAAACAAACAAACATACACACAAGTGAAGCTAAGCGTATAAAAAGAAGAACATTCTATTAAAATTTAAAGTTTAATTTAATGGCATGTTAAAAGATGGTTTCCGTTCGTGAAAAAGTTTAGTTATACAACTTTTTTTATCTCTCTTTAAATTTATAATTATTAGATCTACTGGCAAAATTAGTAAATTTAAATTTTACTAATTACATAATAGAACATTTTACCGTGTTACATAATAATCTCATATCAAAATAGGTGTTCACCAAATATACCGTAATCATTTTAATTTTTATTTTTTATTACATTTTTTATTAAATAGTTAAACAGTCAGATATAAAAAAAAGTACAGCAAAGTGTTATGTAAAATATTGATACCGTGTCTGAGTGTAATAGAGTCATAGTCAGATTTCCGGGTATATAAGTTATATCATTAAACTGGTTTCCATAGTAGGTACATGCCTTACTTAATTAGTAAAATAATGGTGAAATGACTATTACTGTGAAAATGAAAAAGGTTTCTTAACTTTTCCACTTTCTGGCTCGTTTGTCTGAACAGTTTAAGCTAGGGAGAGACTAACCTCGAAATCAGGGTAAACAAGCAAAAACGCCGTTCGCGTTGAGTGGTGAAATTTTGTGAGCGGAATTTTGCTTAAATTCTGAGTTTGTGTGTTAGTTTGGTAAAAAAACAACAAATAAACTATTTTTTAGTTCTAGTTTGTGCAGATTTCCTAACGATGTTTAACGATTCCCTATTTGAGCGTACAAAAAAAGTAATTATCGGTGCACGACCAGATTCGAACACACAATCTTAGAATCGAATGGTAAGGATGCTACACCACTACACCACAAGTGCTCTTAATGACATTTTTCTGGATATAATATCAAAAACAGATACCAACTTTCAACTTAAAATTAACGATTAATGACAAAGGGTAACGATTCTAACAATATATAGTTGTAGATAGCCTTCTATGTGCGCAGCGTTTAGTTAGATTAACGTGCGATACAAACTTCAACTTGTTTAACTTGCAACAAACTTGCAGTAATATTGTTTGCAAGTTGAGAACTACCAGACATTTCCGATAACAGAAACAAATAGTTGTGTGATTCAATTATTAAGGCAGTACCCTAAGCAAATAGCATTAACGTGTTTTAATGTCAAATTTTAGTTTTTCATCAGAATAAATTCAACTAGGGATTTTATAAAATGTTGAACAGACAACGTTTAAATTCGATTATTGTCTTACGTGTAAGCTGTAAATTAAAACGACGCCAACTTTAAAGAATATGATTTGCAACGAGAAAGTTGTGAAACTTATTTAATAGATCCCCATAAAGCTGCATTCTAATGGCAATTCGGTTGGTTCATGTCTAAAATTAGGATTGTCTAAAATATATTTTAGTTAGTCATAGCATTTGTAAAACCTATTCGGTTGATACCATCTAACTAAATGAGGAACGCTTAATTTAATAAGATAAAATTAAATTAGGATAAGTTGGTAACAGCAGAATACCAAAGTTTAATTTGACAGTCTAAAACTAATTTTAGCTAAATTACAGAACAGGTTGGTGCCGACTTAATTGAGGCCTCTGTCTGTAATTTGTGCCAACAATAGATAGGTAAAGAAATTGTGGGGCTATATCGGGTGATTTTGGACGGAGCATGAGTGGAAATTTTACTGAGTAGCTCAGGACAATCTATTATATTTGAAGCTAATTTATAACACCCAGACACAGAACAAATACATATGTTACATCAATATTCGTCACATTTATAGCTGGTACTATGGAAATCAAATAACTGATAAGGTACATATAATTATATCTTTAAATACATAATTATGATTCTTTTTAATATCATAACACATATGGTTTATCAAACAAATGTTTATTTTGGGCGTGAATCGAATCTAGTACCAACAGCGTAGAAGGCAGAGCAACAGATCTGAGATTCTCTTTAATAATGTTTTGTATCGGAAAATGAGTCTTTATGCCTGATATTTAATAGCTATTTGCTGGATCTAGATCAGTTGAGCTATCATCGTTTGAAACGGTCTTTAGGTAGCTCAACTGTTTCACGTGTATTTTATATTATTGTATATTATGTTGTACATATATATTTGCTTATTAATAAAAGAGCTATAATTATAAAACAAATACGGTATGAATTTTCAATACCTTGCCTCCAACTTCCTCGTTTAAAGTTGTTTTTGAATTTTGTTGATAATTAATTAAGGTCTAAAATATTAAATAACCATCATCTTCTAACGTTGACGTTATTTTTACTTGCAGCTTCCACGAATAATACGATAGTAAACTTATTTGAACCTTGTTAACTTATTTAAAATTCTTCGCCGCCGTCAATGGTAGTTTACGTGGTGAGTTTTCGGTTTTTCGTAATGTAGCCTACCTCTATAATATGTTCCTATAAGTTCATAATATTAATAACAACATATAACAATGAGAACCGCTGATACTCTCCGGTGCATATTTGTGGCGGCAGCAGTCATGTTTCTACAGAGAGGCTGAAAACCAGCGTGGCCTATCTTTAGTTCACCACTTATGAGAATATAATATTGTTATATAGATTATATTATTATTATATTAGACATACTGTTATAATCATAGCCACCATAGAAAAAGATATACAAAATATTTCGTCAGATAACAAAAAATATAGTGCGAATATAACATTAAGTAGTCCATGTACCGTGACGAAAAAATGCCACCACTCAGCATATGATACAGAAGTGTGAAGGCTACTGAATCGCTGGTATTAAGTGGCGCCATCGTGAGTAGCGCAGCAGCTACCGCCATGAGTGTACCAAATACATACATTGTGCTAACTATAATTGGTAAGTGGTAAAACTTTTAGAATTAAAAAATACATGACTGTGTTTTTTGTTTACGTTAGTGTGTTCTTAATAAACGTCTTATTGTTATCTATATATTAATACGTGAAGCAAAAACTTTGTACCCCTTTTTACGAAATTTGCGCCGACGGAGGGGTATGAAATTTAGCACACTGATCCCTACTTAATATTATAAATGCGAAAGGAACTTTGTCTGTCTGTCACGTTTTCACGCCTAAACCGCTGAACCGATTTTGATGAATGTTGGTATAGAGATAAATGGGACCTTGGAGAATGACATAGGCTACTTTTTTTGTAGGTCACGCGCGCGAAGCTGCGGGCAGCACCTAGTAGTTTATATAGAGGAGTGCAAATTGCTAATTTTTAATTTTAATTTTTAATTTTTAATTATGCATAAAAATACATTATTTATTAATTTATAATGGTCGAATTTCGACGAGTGGGCGACCACTAGTTTGTATTTATACTTAAATAAACTAGTCTATTTAAATAAGACGTTATTTATATTAGTTATATTCCGATTTCTTTGGGAAGTAACAACTAACAAATGTCACCACAAGCGGGACTCACTGTATAAGATAGAAAATGTGAAATCCTCTTAAATATTATTTTAAACTATTGAAAACAACGAGACGTTTTGTTCAATGCTTATCTTTGTACCTCGCTCGCTTTGAGCCCGTTTGTTCTGTGCAGTTTAGGTGACCGCTAGTGGCATCTACGTTTGAGCTATTACGTGCTTAGAAAGTTGCATTATAGCAGGCTTTTACGTAAGCTTAAGGATTGTAGTCTAAGCAGTTTGTAAACTATGATAAAGGTCTATAAGGTAGCCTAAAGACTTAATAATCCGTGTAGCGCGTATGGTAACGTTGACCCCATGTGTTTACATTAAGATTAAAAGTCATTCTTATAAACAGACACTAGCTAATGGATTGCTAGCTATAATATATTGACAGTTAATGGACACAATTGAAATGTATAGACTCTCTTGTATTAGTATTTCGTAGTTAAGGTAGTTATAAGATGGATCATGTAAAAAAGCGCTAGGACCAAGACGAGTTTCTTGCCAGTTCTTCTCGAGCTTTGGTTAGGATGAATTGTTACCTAAATTCACCTAGTATGTAGGACGTTTCAAAGTGAGGATCACTTTGAAACTTTGAAAACTTTTTGTGATTGTATTAAATAAAGTATCTTTTGTCTTTGACTTGATTGTTTAAATCTGTTGTTATTTCTATTCCTTGACATAATAATGACAAGGACAAAACATACTTTAACGCGATGCGTGATTACACAATAGAGGGTATTACTTTGTCCTATTTTTTTAACCGACTTAAAAAAAAGAGGAGGTTCTCAATTCGTTGGAATCTTTTTTTTATATATGTTCACCGATTACTTAAAGACGCCTGAACCGATTTGAAAAATTATTTTTTTGTTTCAAAGGGCATACTTTCCAGGTGGTCCCATTTAATTTCCAGCGGCATTAAAAAAATCATCATTAATCTAAAACTTCAAAAATTGTTTTATTCAATAAAGTCGGTTTTCTTTTTTGTTTTTAAAACGTAATTATTGTTTATAATTAAGAAAAATAATTAAGACCTATTTGTCTTAACGTTTTATTGGTTTTTAATTATTTATTGCTTTAGTTTTATTTAATTGTCAACAGGAAAGAAAGAATAATTGTTTTCTTCCAATTTATCTTACTTATCGATACCAGAAAGAGCGATCTATATAAGAATATTAAATGAGTTTTCAGCCGCATGTAGAATGTGATGATATGTAGTGTAGCCTTGGAAAGCACCCTCGAAACAGATGCCTAACTCCGATTTAAAGCTGTAACTCAAGTTAATTGCTTTCCATTTACCAAGTACTACAGCGAAACAATGGCAGCTGCTCGGGACCAATAATAATTACTGTTCTACTCGTATATTGCACAATGTTCCTAAAATAAAAGAGTGCCTACTACTATCCGTACTTTACTGAGTTAGGCCGCCCGAAAGCCATTTAACAACTTTTAAAAAGCCAAAAACAAAAATCCAAACATGCACACGATTGTTATCATTGAGGATATCTAAGCAGTCAGAGTCATGTTTAATAATTACATTTGGCACTATTAAAAAAATATAATACAAATAAATAATAGCTACTCTGTTGAAAAACCAACTGCGGTAACCTATCCAGATACTGACATCGAACAGCGCTGTATCTTTGTATCACGATGATAAAACTTCTCTGATCTGTTAGGTATGAGTTTAATTAAAAAAACTGCCTAATAATAGCTCAATCTATTACTTATTAATAATCAATTAATGAACCATTGAAAGACTATTTACTCGTAATAGAGAAAATGTATAACATAATTACGTTTTAAAAACTAAAAGGAAACCGACTTCATTGAATGAAATTTGAGCCTATAATAAATTTTTAGTGGAAAGTAGATGTATTTTGTATATATAATATGGGTAGGCCAAATAAACGCGCCGCTCCAATAAGACAGCGAGGTATCGAAGTACATGAAAACATCATCGATGTATCCAATTTTAAGATTTTCGTTGATTTTTCAGCTCGACCGATTTTGATAAAATTTATATGGGACGACCTGTGAAGTATACTCTTTCAAACAAAAAAATAATTTTCCAAATCGGTTCAGCCGTTTTCGAGTAATCGTGAATACTTAAAAAAAAAAACGACGAATTGAAAACCTTCTCCTTTTTGATAAAGTCGGTTAAAAATGAGCCTTCTGTCACATTGTATTGTATACCTAAAGTGTACGTATAGTAAAAAATATCTTATGAAAAAAACACGCATTTTCCCAAATCACTAATCATAATACTCGTAATTCGACGTATTACCTCCGCAAACTTACTTAATTAACATTTACGAGATCGTTTCTTGTGACTTTATTTGCATAGTGTTTGGAGAACTTAACTTGGCAACCTAACAACAACAACTAACAATGACACTGACTTAACTATTAGTAGTTAAGTCAGTGTCAGTAGTTTTTATTAACTTAACCACAAATAAACTTATATCCACTTACCTGTAAAAGAAACTAAGTGTCTAGCTGATGCCCGCAGCTTCGCACGCCTGTCACATACATAAAAAGTAGCATATGCTGTTCTCAAGATACAATCCATCGCCTTAACATAAATTCATTCGATCCGTTCAGCCGTTTAGCCGTGGGAAGGTTATAAACAGACATGCAGATATAATTTCAAATTCATAATGTTTGTATAGATCTTGATACTCAATAATGTTTTCGTTTCTTAAAGAGTTCGCTTAACAGAATGCTTAATGAAGCAATATAGCCTTACTACAAATTGCCAAGTGTAATTAAATTGTGTCATTGTGATTCATGTGCCGTGTCGACAAACTAATAATACCTAAGATAGACTGGCTTCAAGTAAGGTTCAGTATCTTATTGTTTTAATAAAGAAAGGAAAATTAAAATGGGTGGATTTATGACGTACTAGCTGACCCGGCAAACGTTGTTTTGCCATATATATAAATATCTTTCGTAAATTTTTTTTTTTTAAAAAGTATCCTTTGTTACTTCTAATACCTCCAAGAATATGAGTACAAAGTTTCATGATGATCGGCTTAGTAGTTTTTGTGTGAAAGCGTAACAAACAAACTTACATTCGCATTTATAATGTTAATATAATAAGTATGATAATAACATAAATACGATTGCCTTAAATGAGAAGCAATCAATTAAGCAACAGTCGCAAATTTAAAATGCAACTATGACCTGTGGTGAAAATTGGTGTGTTTTTTTTAAATCGACTTGCAAGTAGACTTATTCTACCCAGTAAACAATTTACAATCGATACCGTCAAAATATTTATTTATTCAGCTCTTTTTGTTTACTGAGGAAGCTAAAATCCAGTCTAGTTTTATCCAATTTGTAACATTTCAGGTGCCCAACCCGCGTGGAAGTATTTTAGGATCAATGTAAGGATTGGTCCAGAATTAGTAATGAAGAGATGAAGCTTTTGAAGGTGCCAGAGGCGGGTACACCATTACCGTTTCCCAAACATGCAAGGTTTATAGAAGCTATGTTCTCCACATGACAAACTGGGCCACTACAGATATATAATTTTTACCGAGTTATCAAAAAAAGTTCTACAATCTAACATGTTACAAATACACGGTACTATACAGTACTGAGTGCAAAAAGCGGGACCGACAGACCGACCTTATGCAAACAAGCTAGACTACGTTGTAAATAAAACGTGTGCTTTATAAATGGTGAGCTCTTTCAAATCAGTAACGAGAACTTAAACACAAAATAATATGAAAATATTGTTTGTAACAGGCATACCCATCATAATATGATGAAGTAATATAAAAAAGTTGTGCAATATGCATTATGCTTTATGCAAAAAGCAAAAGTGTGTGGCATGTTTGTTTACACTAACTAATATGAGATAATGTTTGAGATTTAATGTTTGAGAATCTAGTGGCGACCAGGTCTCATCTGATTATAGAAATGTTTTTTTTTTCAAAAAACTCATACTTATATAATAAGATATATCACTTATATAATACGATATTTACTTATATAACAAGACAAGTATTTGTCTGGGGGTCTCGGTGTTTCTACGTATAATGTGTATGTATTAACAAAAAATATATTTAAGTAGTATATCAGTCATGTGTTACATAACACAAGCTCTGCTTATTTTAGGGGCAGATGATGCTGTGTGAAACGGCATTATTATTATATAAGTATTAATTGAGGAATAGGTTAGTATAGATTTTTTAAAATTATAATTCAGAAAATTATTAAACTAACTTTGGTTGAAATTAATTTAAATGACAAAAGTATTAATTGAATATCACACAATTTATTTTATTGTAATGTCTACTCTCAGTTACACTAACATGGGATACGCATCCTACAAATAGCACAGGAAAATCCAAGTTCCTGGAAATTTCAAGAACTTGCTGTCATTTACACTCTGAAACTCTTAGCAGTTTCTTAAAGAGCCGTATAGAATCGTGTTGACACCTTCCGGAGCTCGTGTGGCAACGTGTCGTACCGAAGAGTATTTGAACATTAAGCTTGGTTTTATCCTCGCATGTTTTTATACGAAGAAGCAAAAATAATCATCATTACATTCGTGCAAATTCAAAAACGATACAGCGTATCATTTTGTTTTGCAAAACGCTTAGGGAAATTGTAAAATAATATACACTCGGACTGTGATCCTACATACCCATAACCAGACAAAACCCAAATCCTCCTCAACATAACTCGAACAAAGGAGGGGTAAAAATAATTGCCATCCGACGCAATCATTATTCTCTCACCTTGACCTTAGGATCACAGAGGAGGTGACTCAACCCCCACTACGCAGGCTATCCATACGATGTCTCAGCAAAAAATATCACGTAGAAAAAAACATCGTGGAAAAGCTGATCTCATTCGAACGCACATTTAAAATGCTGTTGAATTAAAAATATAAGCAAATATTGATAAATTCTAAGAAAGCCATCAAACTCAGTTTGTACAATGGGAACCAAATGGGATACCTACTTATATATTTGTAAATATATACTTATGGTACTCCATAACACCCAGACATAGAACTAATACATATGTCCATGCCATTGGAACATAGGGACATAGGAACCGAACCTATAACTCTGTAAGCATACTACCAACTGAACTGCGAAGCCAGTCAAGGCGAACTAGCTAGTACTGAATCTTGTGCTAATATATCGGGTTTATAAATCCAGTAATAATAATCCAGTGTAATGTTATTTATGTAGTTACATAACAAAATCCATGCGTATGCAATAAAGCCAGCCAATTGCTGAATTATTAATTCCGATTTCATTTTGTCAACAGATTTCAATTTGACACGGCTTAACTTTCAGCTCCCAAAGATTTAAATTAATGTGAACCTATTTATTTTGCTAATGATGTATTTTTGATGTATGCGGTTGGTTTATAATATGATTGAACATCAATTTATGAACGGAATATTATGCAAGGCTGGCGTTTAAATATTAAATGAATGCTAAACCGTAGTTGTGCGCGATGATACCACTGGGATAAATAGCCATTAAGTGCTACTTAAAATCTTTGCAAACGCCCACTACTTCGAGATATTGTGTTTTTTATGGAAACCTACCTTGTTCAATTGCTAGAAAAAGGTCAAGTAATTTTTAGAAATTATAAATGTTTCTCGGTTTAAAATCATTTATCTATTAAAAATCCACTAATGACCATTATCAATACTGATTGGTATCCGAAAACTATTAACTGGCCCATGATAAATTTGGGTGACAACATTCCGTTAAGTTTCCAGAGTATCAAGATAAAAGTTATCCTATTTTTATCTGAGTCGGGGTCTTAACCTATCTATAAAAAGCGCTCGTGGCATATCTTACTAAGTCGTTTCTAACAGATCAACGAATATAGGCGGTCTTCAGCGAGGTGAAGGATGGATGGGTCAGGATGGGCGACTGCAGTAGAAATTTTATTTGAGCACTTCTCCGCTTTTGAGGACATGTTATGCTGTTGGTTACTGCTTTTCAAAAGCTGTTAGCTGATAGCGGGCTTCTTCGGGCGGCCAATCAAATCCACCACCAGAGTTAGCTGCTGACTAGGAGTTAGTAGTGACAAGGAGTCGTATTAGTAGTGCCAATCAACATGTGATCTATTATATCAACGTTTGCTATGTCATGCATAATCATGGTTTGACGTCGCTCAAATCAAAACACATTAGTTTGTTTCACACACTGTAACGCCCCCCTACCTACTACTACTACTCGATGCACCTAACTTTTTTTTTTTCGCCTTCTCTACTAATTAAAATACCTTAATTAACCCCAAATAACTAAATGGTATTATATTATATAATTTAAATCCCTAAACATACTTTGATCTATTATTAATTTGGCCAATGATTCGTCTAGTGGTTGTAATTAAAATCCTACGTTGTGTTTCGAATATAGTAACTCTGATTCTTTAAGAGAATTATGTTGAGATATGTATTTATAATATTATAAACTTTATTATTAGAAGTAATCATCCTCTATAATGAAGAATATCTTTGATTTGCCTACGATGTGGTTCGATATTTAATTTTATAATTATATTAATTATTGTCCTTTAGTGATATTATAAACTGCATAAAGTAAATAAGTATTATATCGAATCTAGTATTACTGTGAAATCTTAATTATAAGTTAAGTTATTTCAATACTTTAATACGATATTAGTTCTTGTCATGAATTGTTACTTTGTATAATATCAAGCTCCGCACGCGTGATATCTACACAGACAGCAACTTATATAATTCCCCAAAGTCGATCTATCCTTTTATCAAAATCCATCAAAATCAGTTCAGCCGCGAAACATAACAGACAGACAGACATAGTCACTTTCTCGATAATATAATATAGATAATAATTTTCAGTAGTTAAGCAAGGTAATAATTTTTGTTCTATATTAATACTTCCTAATAGCAGCTTATGTCATTCTAGTCCTACAAAGATATATTTTTATTGCGGCTTAGACCACCAGCCCCTCCTCGCTAGCGATAGTAGGTTTCTTTCCATGTGACCTGGACAGCCTTCCTCCGCAATGGACATTTTCATGTCCGAAGGGAATTCTAATTTAATTTTGACAACAAACAAAACATTTACTTCAGTAATTAGTATGTCTGTCATGGTTCAGCAAAGGGGTATCAGAGGGTTTAATCTTTTATCAAAACGTCCATGTAGTAGGTCAGTCCAACACATTCAAGGGCAATTACTTTACTTTTGTCTGCAAGCAACTCACATACCATCCATCCACTGGTTAACCTTCTAGTATCGCACCTTAGAATGCAGCTGGATACATAGAAGAGCCCTGCCTAACTCCTATCCTACTTGGCGAAGTTCCCTAATCCTACAACACAATAATCTTACCCTACTCGACCGTAATACATATTGTTATCTAATACATTATGTTGTGATTTTATTTGTTAGGTTCGTAGAGTAAAGAAGATTGATAACGTGTGATAGATATACCAATTATATGAATAGTTTAACTTTAATTTAATGAATAATATCAAATTTGGATA
This sequence comes from Lampropteryx suffumata, assembly GCA_948098915.1. Lineage (NCBI taxonomy): Eukaryota > Metazoa > Arthropoda > Insecta > Lepidoptera > Geometridae > Lampropteryx > Lampropteryx suffumata. The sequence continues at coordinate 25,955,597 of OX402544.1, forward strand.
GCTTAATTCTGAGCCTTGAGAGATATTTCTCTATACTATTTTATTAAGTAAAAGTCTGAATTAGATAAAATTATATCAACAGTAATATTCATACTGACTCTTCGTCGTTAGCAGCTTTAGTCTTTCCATAGATTCAAGCAAGCTAGAGGACTTTCGCCTCAAGAGTTTGATAGAACTTATCTAATATGATTATTAATAAATCGATAGTAGGACTCATCCATAAGGTCTCCATTAAATATATACCACAATGTACAAATAATGAACATTTGAACTTAAGGTGTAGGATATCATTATTCCATATCATAAGAATTTATAATTGCTTTCAACTAGACATTTATTATCTAGTGCAATGTTACAGCTAAATCTTTTAGTAAATAATTGGTATTACTATCTCATTGGATAATTGGAGTTTATAAGTTTAATAACTTTTCCCCACTGGTTCGCGCACCGATTTAGTTACAGTTAAACTACATAGTCCTACGAGAACCATAAGTAGATTTATACTACTGTATAAGTATGGATAATAGTAATTTGACAACCTAGGCAAACTGGTCGAATTGTGTTGTGTACCTGATGTCCTACCTAACCTAATCTGGTGTGTGAATCAGCAATACTAGAAGCAAGCTTCGTACATTTAAATGTGTATGTCACTCATCAGGGTGCAATGATGAGCTACCTAGCTGCTAATTGGGGAACATGGAGTTGTAAACCTCGACTTTGTACCTACCCCTAGTACGTCCCTACAATCTACGTCCGACAGACCGAAGTCCTGGGATGTTGTCTGTAGATTAAAGGCAATATAATGTGCAAGTATATAAATAGATAAAGATAGCCTATGCCGATTACTTCTGTTAAGTCCGGTTCTGCCTTCCTTACACAGAATGCCACCAATCATAGGGAACCATTAAGCCGATCCTCAGGAGAGGTAAAATCTGTCTCCAGGCTCGTTTCGAGAGGTCCTGGGGGAACTCCTAACAGGGTGGGAAAGCCAGACTTGGGTATAACACCGCTAGGTTTCCATCTGACCCACAGACCATGCCGTGTAATAGCCTCATACAATCACTTTGGCGAATCTTGTCTTCTTTCCGACTTACCGACCGGATAAACTATTAGGTAACTCACACAAAAAAAATATCACAGAAACAACGCACGACAAGACACCATGTAATTGTAGGAAATCATGAGAGAAAATTCTACCGAAAACGTTCAGCTCGACCAGCCTTACGCGCCCCCCTATTCAGAATGCCAAAATCCGCCATCTTCTTTTTCACCTTTTTATTTCTTTTCTTTCCATTTTCAAACACATTCGAAATTTCGATCCTATTTCAATTTACGTCCCAACCTCCGTGGTATAGCTAAATAACCTCTTTACTAAATCAAGCCCTAAATTAATTAAAATTTCAATTTATTCCCATCTTTATGTAGTTATTTCATGATTTATATATTATATCGTTAACAAAAATAGATTTTAATTTATCTATTCTAGTTTTAATATTGTTTTTATATAGCTATTTAATTGTTTACCCTTCCGAATTCAACCTCCTTAGAGATCTCCCGTCCCAAATCATTCTATCAATAATATATTAGTAGAAGGATAGATTATTCTATCTTATAGAATCAAATTCTATTTAATCTCACTAATTCAAATCCAGTATTATTTATTATTATACTCTATGAGTCGTAAGATATTTAAATATCTAAACCATAGTCTATAAACTTAGTATTAATTACTTTTTGCTAGCTTTCTCTCACGGACCTTGACAATTGCATACATCTGCCATATTCCGTCTATGGTATAGTTTGTTATGACAGATGCTTTGTTTATTTACATAGTAATGAACTACGCACTATTTTATTCAATAATTAAAAATCTGAGATAGAATTGCTGGTAAATCTGTTCTGATAAGAATGACCCATGTATGCCTACGTGATATTAATAAGGTTTGTACCCAAGCATACCATAATAATTGTGAATTATAACGGAATGACCTTCTGTTCCGTTACAACACACATACACATACGCAGGTATTTCATCTCGTTCAACTCGTCATCTCGAATGTTTCTAGCTGAAAATATTTGCTCTTTGAGCAAAATTCTTCTTGTCAGGCTACAACACACACATAATTAAATGTACTGTATTATAATTTTTTGTATTGTTTTTGTTTGTATCTACCAACTTAAATTCCTTCTTTTATGTTCGCTTTTATGTGTGTGATTGTGTGATTGTAGCTACAAACCTTTATCTAACCATCTACGTATATTAGTACAATAAGCTCCTTTGGAGTGGATGGTGTTAGCTTCGAGGCTGCCACTGTATCGTCTCAATTGGAACCGGACCTAGTTAAAGTGAGACCAGTGAAAGTTTAACGAGAAGTTTTATAGACAGGAGCAGTAGTAAAGCAGAATTACGGCACGTGGAAACACAGTACACACACCAGGCAAATATAAACCACACGGCGGTAACATGGTTGGACGAAAATTATTGCGGTTTTGAGCAGGCGCTGCTCTTTGAATTATCTCAAAGAGCGTATGAAAAGTTTATATTTATATGTACGTTAGTCAGTTTTTTGATACTTTTTGATTGATGGTGGATCAACTAATATAGAAAATATTTTATTATATTTTTGAAACAAACAGACACTTATAACACATAATCATTGTATGATATAAACATAGTTATTGTACTACACCAAAGTTATAAAAATTAAAAAAAATAAAGTGAACATTTTATGCTATAGAAAACAATAGTCACAAAAGCTTACTGGAATATTAGTTCAGTTGTTAGAAGCTGTGCCTTCTGAACTATAGGTTCAGGGTTTGATTCCCTTTCAGGATAAACATAGTGTTTGTTCTGTGTCTGGGCTTTATAAAGTATGATAAGTATGTATTTAAAAATATTAAAGTTATCTATCAGTCATCTGGTCACCATAATACAAGCTATGCTTAGTTTTGGGGCTAGATGTTGTTGTGTCCACTGTCAATTAATATTTATTTATTAACAAATTAACACATACTAAAATAACAGAAAAAAACTAAAAAAAATAAAAAAAATAAAGAAAACAAGGAATGAAATAAAAAAAAATCACTATCAAAGAAACAGTTTTGAAGACTGCTTTTAAAACTATGGATTGAAAGGGGAAAATATCAATGTCGGAGAATTTATCTTTGTGATCATTGCAAGATCTAGGTACATATAAAAGTATTAGACCTGTAATTGGTACGGACTTTGGCGGCTTTTGGACGACTTGCTTTCTTGAATTGCCTCGTGGACATTTAAATAAAAGTTCACTGAGCAACTAGGGCGAATCAATAATGATTATTGATAATTTTAATTAAAAACAATTGATCTATCGCTGGTCGCTCAGCCAGCGATAGTAACTTTCTGGCAATAGTAAGGTTCTGGCAAATTTGAGTACCCTATAACGGTGCAAGAGGAGTTTTATAAGATTTGTTTTTTGTTGGTTTTTACTTATATCATAATATTTTCTAAGCGAATACATAACAGAAAGACACCTTAATTTTTTACATTCTTGTTTCACACTATTTCTGAAAGCATTACATGCCTTGCCAACTAATTGACTACTTTGATAGGAAACACCACGTTATTATGTCCTGAAATGACGATTGCAGTAAGAACGGCTTGTTATCAAAATAGATCCGATCTACCTAATTGTCGTTTACCATGACTCCACTTAATTTTGTGATCTTGTTCTTTTGTGCTACCAAAATGCAAACACTCAAGTTCGGTCCCTATCATCACCCAATTATCCCTTATTTAAGTTTTTAACCGTCCCTTGGGCTGAAATCAATATTATAAGTAAGAGGTTCTATAATATGGGTTCAGAAATGTTATAGAATAGAATAGCATATAAAATATTTATTTAACGCCACATAACAAGTACAGTGCGAATATAACATAAAGTAGTCTATATACCGTGACGCAAAAAGGCCACACACTTCTCATTACAGAAGTGTGAAGGCAGCTGTATCATTGTATTGAGTGGCGCCTTCGTGAGTAGCGCAGCAGCTACTGCCACTCGCCATAAGTGTACCACATACATTGTGCTAACTATAATTGGCATGTTTAAACAGGTAAAATTCTTATAACCATAAAAATTGCAAAAATATTGACAAGTAAGTTAAATAGCCTAGGTCGTTTTATGGCTTCGACAAAATAAATAAACGAATAGGCGAATATTACAAACAGAGAATTTTAGTTTTCATACAACTAAAATTCCTTGCTTTTTATGATTACGAAAAGTAGAAATCTATGGTTAAGTATAACTAATAAATAATAATAATAATAATAATAGACTTTCTCAATTCATTTTCCGATATACTGGTCCTTTGAAATTCGCGAATGCAGCCTGATAATGTCAGAATGTCGATCACCTATGTGGGTCATGCCGCAACTCACCCTGTAGTGATGATAATAAATGAGGTTGAAAGAAATTCGGCATAATCACAGCTACACGGCATTTCCACCGCTGACATAATATATTTATTTATAGTATCTACTACTAACGTGCATTGAATTGTAATCAAGCAAAACACTAAGATCAGTGCCTTAGTCTCAATAGATATTTTGGATTGGTCTATGAAAATCTGTTTTATAATAACCATCTAGTTGCAAAATTATTGCATATTATTTTGTATAGGATATCCAATTGTTAAAAGAACACATAAATAACGTAAGTGATAATTAACTCATGTAATTGCTGCATTATACTCGTAGGTTCCTACTGTCGTTTCCCATCTTGAATTATGCAATGCCCGGTATACCAAGAATCCACTACGCGAATGCCATCAATATCTGAGGCCGTCATTTAGCTAATCTACTCGGAGCTCAAGTCAATTTATCCAAGCCAATACTATTATTAGGTTAATGTAAAAATATTATTGTTTCATGATTTATTGATTCCAACTATTTCAACACTCAACTCAATATGTAAATATTCATTGATGTATGAGATATACATACTAATTTATTGAGTTAAGTTTAGATTTATTCAAAAAATAAACAAAGCACAATTACTCTGTTCATTTTCTGAATATTCTCAATTAAACTTTACATTTCTGTAAATAAATTTGGGTTAAAAAACACAATTGGGTTTTTTAAATCTATTTACAGCAATGTAAGTTATACGATGATAAAAATACATTTGGAACGGTTGAGGACCGTTTAAAATGGTCTATAGATAGAACTCTGATCTTAGGGTACCACCCCTAAAAACCGCATTGCCACGTTAAATTGAAATACAGTAGGCCAGATAGGAGCCAACTCTTTGATTCCTACCAGACGCTCAGAAATAGTTTTGGAATCGCGATGGATGTGCACCACGGGCCCAGTGTCTCGACTACAAAAGGCTCTAATTGTTTTTTTGATATACGAGTATATTTAAAATTCAAAGAAAAAAAAACCAGCCAAGTGCGAGTCGGACTCGCGCTCCGAGGGTTCCGTACAAACCTATAGGTATATAAGTAAAATTTCACCCATCACGACAATCGAGTCATAGTTGGATGATGTAACAAAAAATTTACAGTTTTCGCAATTTTTCCTTTATCTGTGCTATAAGACGTTGCTTCGTACCAAATTTCAAGATTCTGAGTTCACGGGAAGTACCCTGTAGGTTTTGATTCCCTTGCGAGTGTCGAAAATTTGCGGAAATTTGCGGCATAAACGGCTGTATCTTTTGATTGCGTTGGCTTAGAAGTTTGATTTTTTCACAGCTTTAAGGGACAATAGACTTGAGTATTTGATATAAATTTCAGATTGATACCTCCACGCGTTCCTGAGAAAAAGTGTCTTGACAGACAGACGGACGGACGGACGGACAACAAAGTGATCCTATAAGGGTTCCGTTTTTTCTTTTCGAAGTATGGAACCCTAAAATTGGTGCAGCACAAGAACTCATTTTATAACTAGCCACATAAATTGTCCACTGTGAACAGATTCTATCCGGAACAACATTTAAAACCAAGAAAAATAAACGAAATGCTTTGTTCAATTTTAGCGACAAAGCTTAGATTTTTTTGCTGTTTGCTGTTGGGCTTTCTTTATTGTAGTGTTTTACTCGAATGTATGCTATGGGAGTAAAGTCTTTATCAAGCGAAATAAAACCCTGTAGAACAAACGCTCCCTGAAAGGAATTTATTTACCTTGATGCATCTCGTTCTTTCCTAGAAAGTTACAACTTAATACATGTTATTGATAAATAGTGTGAGATGGCGGCAAGATTAATATCTCTATCATGTGTATTAACTTAACCGGGTATCTTGTTCGAATATATTAATAGAATAATACTTAATAAATAAGAAACAGCTGGCTCAGTTACCATTCAACGTGGCAATGCCACCAGTGTCTTTGGAACGCAGTCCTCTGGCAGTGATCTGGATCCTTAGATAGCTCAAATGTTTCACTTGTATAATATATTATTGTAATTATTATTCTGTGCATTTACGTAATTATTTCTGTAAATAAGTGTGTTAATAAGAATAATTATGAACTGATGGACATTATAAAGAATGCTCGAAGAAATATGCTCACAAATCGAGACAAGACGTCAAAAGAGCGGGATGCTTCATAAAAATGCCCATATCGGATTTTGATTTTACTCAAATGTTTATAACATACTTTAGAAGATAGTTACTAACCAAGCTTGTTGCATACAATTTATTGATCTATAAATACAAATATTATAAATGCGAATGTTCATGTGGATGTTTATATGTTTATATGAATTTGAATGATTGTAGAGCATGACATAACGTCTAAACAAATTTATACTGAACAACAAAAATTTACACCTAACTAAAACTGAAAATCATTATTGTTAAAGAAAAAATCTGTGTTTAACGTAATATAAATCTATAAACAAAGCTGTTAGTAGAGAGCCAATAAATTATTTAGCATAGTTGCCTTTGAGAATGTATCGTAGTACATTGTTCAAGCCAAAGGCTCTTGCATTATATAATGACGTTTGAAACTACAATTCTGATTTTCACTACATAGTTTAAAACAAAGTCGCTTCCCGCTGTCTGTCTGTCCCTATGTATGCTTAGATCTTTAAAACTACGCAACGGATTTTCATGCGTTTTTTTAATAGATAGAGTGATTCAAGAAGAAGGTTTACATGTATAACACATGCATAATATAGTAGAGAAATACTGTATATATAATACAATAATTTTAGAGGTTTCTAATGTGATGTCGTAATTAAACACATTTGTAGTATATTTAGTATCAGCATTGCACCCGTGCAAAGCCGGGCGGGTCGCTAGTTATTTATAAAATATAAACGAAGTTGACTATTGGCTCCGTTTTAATGGAAAAAAAAATTAAAACCCTTGGAGCCTTTATCCAGATCATTTATAGGCTGCATTATCGAAGTAAGCGGCATGTTATGACAATTAACACTATTTTCGAGCTGGTCTAGAATATTATACAAGTGCAATATTTGTTTTAAACTAGTTGTAAGAAACTAGTTGTAGTACTATAATAAACAAAAAGTATATGAACAATAAATTGTTTCTTGAAAGAGTAAAAATTGCATTTCAAAATATTTGTTAGTTGTTGAGTTGCATAAAAATTTTATTGTTCCACACAAGTTTAAAATATTTAAAATGATTCAAAGAAAAAGTATAATAAGGTTCAATTAAAAGTTACATACAACTTGTTAACTTGTTTGTGGTTTCTATTTGTAAAGGCGAAACAAACGAGGCAAGCGAACAACAACCGCGTAGCAAACTCTTTTGCGTAGCGCCCGCGTAGCACACGCGCAGCACGCGCGTAGCACCCTTGTTACTCCGGAGTCCTACAATACGACGTAGCTAGTAAGTTGCATCTGACGCTGAGATATTGTTTAAATAACTTTTTATCGTAAGTCGTATCGTAAATTCTCACATAAGCTAATGTATTGTTTAAATTTGTTGCCATCTATATTTGTTGAGATTGTAATGACAACTAAACTTAAATGTTAGCTAATACGCACGCTATGTACAACTATGGACGTACAAATCACGAAAGTTCCGAAAGTAAAATAAATAGTAAATACTCAAAAAAGAGTGCCGAACATTTCACACAGAATTATCTAGCCCCAAATTAAGCAGAGCTTTGGTTATGGAGACCACATGACTGATGTACTACCTGTATATTTTTTTATTATAAATTCATACATATTATACACAAAAATCACCCAGACCCAAAACAAATATTTTCAGATCATACAAACACTTGTCCCACGGGACAATCAAACCTGCAACTTTATGCGTCTCAGGCGAACCTTCGCCCACTGCGCGATAGAGGTCGTCAGATAGCTAATTATGTATTTATAAGAAACAGTGCAACATATAGGTACAACAAAAATTATGAGCGCTTAAAATCAAATACATGAAGATTTTTAAAGTATTGTATAAAGAAAGCTAAGAGAGAGAACAATGAAGCAAAACGAAGGACGAAGGACGAAGTTGTACAAACATTTTAAAATACAAAAGTTTTGTTCAAGAAAAAAATAGCTCGCCTCAATTTTCATTGCATAACGAACGCAAAAGCTGTTCATAAATTGTACGATTATATGTGGCTCATTTTCAATATTCCGTTTGCAAGGTGAATATTTCCAAATCTGATTTGCATCAAATGCATCAATGTTTTCAGTGTTTCCAATCAATCAAACCAATTTAATTCTGCTAAATTGGTTCGGAATGATCAAACCAAGTTGTACATCAGCACATGTTTGGGTAATTTTGCTAGCTAATGAAAATTTGTTTTTAAGTAGTTTTGTAGGAACACTATAACAACGAAACTACATACCTATAATATAAACGAGATCTATAATATAAAAGGTCTAAATATGCGGCATAGAACTCTAAATATAAGGGAAATACTGAAAAATGTATGAGGCCTTCAAATTTATGTGGCGTTTCAGTAACATAACTTTATCAAATCTTAATACGTTATTAACATAATTAATTTACAAATTAATCAGTCCTCCACTGGTCCACAACCAGTGATTTGCATATTGTGCGTTTAATATACATGCTTTAATAAATGTGCTTCTGTATTGAACACACCGCAAAGGAATTCAAAGCGCGGCAACATCTGCTGCGCCATGACCACAATTTCTCATTTCAGGGATTGCATGCAGTCATGCGGCCGGGATCTATGATTGCAAGTCAGTAGCTCTATGAATGGATGTCTTTATAGCAATATCAGATAATAATACCCATTCTACAATCAAAAAACTTTTAAATTTTAAGCAATATGTACAACTGCAGTTTCCTAAACAGGACGAATCAGTTATATAGCCCGTTACGGTTTTGTCGACTTTTAAAGATGCGTAAATGCGTCAATGATTTGTAAGCACGCGCTTATTGTTTATAATAAAACGTATTTAATTATTGATTGTTTTTAATTTTATGTATGTATTTACAAAAAAATGTATATCAGTCATGTTGTACCCATAACACAAGTTCTGCTTACTTTGGGGCCCAGAGGGTATTGTGAGAAATGTACAGCATTATTTTTATTTATTTATAATTTTTCGGGTTACAAAGTTCAACAAGAAACCCTTTTAGTTTTAACATATATATATACATATATTTTGTCTGTCCGCCCCTAATCAGTGCCCTTGCTAATCCCTAATCAGCTGACTATTAATCTTATTGTGTTGGCGTTTTTGTGGCAAAGTTATGAAAAAATGGTTTATTTATAGAGGTCTACTAGAGCAGTTATGAAACTAGTTGCATAATATATAAAAAATATGTATGGAAAATTATTACGGCTTCTCTAGGAGTTAAGACGGTGCCCACTACCTGCAATCTACTATCGTTAATTGAAGCAATAATGGTAGTAAAAGATATATTGTACATATGTATTTCATATATTATCCCTCGTAATTTTTCCTGTTAATTTTATAATTAAATTATAAAATAATGACAAATTTATGCAAAAGTCATATTTTTTTCTTAAAATTGACGTCGTTTTAACTTGCAGCGTACACTAGTAGGCGGATACTCAGCTAATTTAAACATTATCGGTTAATTTTTATTACAGAATTCCTTTTTAGATGTATTCTGTAGTATTCTGTAAGTATTTTACTATCTAAATAGTCATTCTTGTGATAGCTGAATTTTTGAAACTTTTACTCTACGTGGTCCAGTACGCGTTTGACCAATAATTATCATGCCACTGCATATTCGGAGAGAGGTGACTAATATGTTTGTGTTCAAAAACCAATGTTCAATAACCACCGCCGGTTATGCAATATTAAATGAATAAGCTTCTCCATCATTGTGTTCGATGGTGTGTGAAGAATGAAAGATCACAAACAATAATAGCTTTAATTTGCCTCGAATGCGGTCTTTGTGATTTATTTGCAGAGGAGCAAATCAAACGACTCCATTCCATTGTGGTTATTGCAGCGCTTCTCTTCAGACGGCCAGAGAATAACACTTGATTTTTATTTCTATTTATGTTATGACAAACTCGTACAAAGTAAAATGCGGCTATTAATTTAGGACACGTTTAAGAGTTGCCGGCGGGACTTAATAAATATGTTGAGTAGTATATTTGACAGGTTTTGTTATTAAGTCCTCAAATCAAGGTAATATCTAGTAATTGTTTCGGGTCTTGGTGTTCCTATGTATAAAGTTACGTATAAAAACATATAGCAGAATAAGTCGTATATAACGAAAATAGATCATCTGATAGATATGTATTCAGCTGAATAGTCCAATGTCCAATGTCCAGTTTCAGAAATTTATTATCATCGAGTGTAGCGTTAAAGTACTGTCTGTCTTTGTTATGTCAAATAATAAATATGTCAACAGATTTGAACGCCACATTAGATATATGTATAATGTGAGACTCTAAAATAATTTAAAAAACGGTGTTTTTATTTTCGGTATTCATAAAATTTCGTCTAAATAAAAATATTAAAAAGCACGAAGTGAATTTTTCACATTTAATTTAGACGCTGGTTAAAATGAATCGAATTTCAAGGACCATTCAGTAAGTTAATGCGTCTGCGGATCCACGGAAAGTAATAATATACTCTTGTCCTATCTACTTTCTACACGAGCGTGGGCAAACTCCACTTGAGACTTTCATAAACCTTTATGCAGCAGGATAATAATTTTCTGCGGCATTTACAGTATAATAGCAGTATAGAGCAGTATTTTGCTAAAACGCGTAATGCATTTTTCAAAAAGTAAAATTGCAGGTTTCGTTTTTACATTTAACAGGCGGGTTATTTTTGTGGATTTTTGAGACAAGGCTTTAAAAACAGCAAACCTCTTCTTGAAATTTTAATCAAACCTCTTATAAAAAACTTATAATTCATCAGCTTATTTCTCAGTGAAATTAAGAACGGACCGTTTCATTTCTAATATAGAATATATAATATAACGGTACTACAGGATTTTAGTATATCATAAGAACCCGGCATAAGTAGGTATAATGAGTATGTTGTTATATAGAAATTTATTGATTATTAATTAATTATTATAAATTGATCATTGTTTCTATTTTGTTGACAACTATCTTCATCTTAAGTTTTGACCTATTATTAATTATATGTTTTATTATATCAGAATGATCAGAATCAGTTGACAATTTTAATTTATAAGTTATTTTTAAATTGGTATTTATAGAGACATTTTATTAATGATATCTTTAATTACAATTGATTTGTATGATAAATGAAATATATTTACGTGCCTGTACTCGGGCTAGATATGCAGATCTATTATTGACAATTCCACCTAATGTATATTATAACCATGTCTTATGTGAATAAACTTTAAAAGTACTGAATTACTGAATTACTATATATTACAAAAAAACTAGAAACGACTTTATCTTTACTTCTTGACAATACTTTCACTAAACAGCTTTCATCTGTTGAGGAGTTTTTCATCATATTATCATAGAATTTGTCATGTCTTCATCATCAAAGTGACAACTTCGGAGGTTTCTTCATTATTTCAGAGATTATTCATTAAATTGTTAATAAATATTTAAATAATCATTAAGATCAGTTTACTATTGCCGGAGATGTCAAGTAACATAAAAAAAACATTTAAAGCATATTCTGCCGAATTCAGAACCTTCCCTATTTTGAGAGTGATTTAAAAATTAAATAGGTGTATGATCGCAGTAAAACTTACGCTTCAGTGTTGTCATCTCTGGACTCGGAGCGCTCTGCGTTGGCCGCCTGCTGGCCGCGACGGTGGCGCGCGCGCTGGTCATCCCCCAGCCCGTACAGCCCCGCGACGGCGGCCATCTCACCTCACTCCTCACGCTTCTCTCGTACTAGCTACGTCTACCTCCATCACAACCACTCTTCACTACATTACTTATCTAACCTAACTAATTTGGACGCATTATTTACAGCACATCATCTAAATCACAATTTTATTGTAACTCGTCATAAAGTTTTCTTTTATTTTTTTTACATCTGTTTGCTACCTCCAATTGCCTGTTTTTACGATACTGTTTCTTGTTCATAAAGCGGGATGGTTTTGGCTTCGCAGGAATGAATATTGCGCGTAAGTATGATTTTTGTTCACACACGCTCGTTGATGAAGGTGGTTCCCGAGTTGGCCTCTCAATAATTTTATCATCGTAAGTGTTAAGTACTATTGTGCTTAGAAATGCCATAAGAAGAAACCACACGAATGTGCTAAGGAACATAGTGATTAGAGTTTTCTATGTCTTTAGAATTCTATGCGAATTTCGCAAACGAGTGAACACTTCCAGCGATTGAACAGCGAAAGTCTTAGAACAAAATCTAGCAATGTCTAGACGCCACAAACTCACGATTGCATTTGCTGAAGACAGTCACAAAACATAAAATTTTTAAATAATTTAGGCTCGTTTTATAGTTACCAACAGCGCCAACTTGGTTAAACCGTTAAGAAACACGTTAAAAACAATCTTAATAAAACTTAAAATGAAATATGCAGTAGAAGCAGCTACCGTTTGATTGTCAATTGTTATTAAACTTGTGCCTTTCAAATTTATTTTCATTCGTGTTCATTTGCACTTTATGTCCGAAAAAGTCTTAAATTTAAATGTTCTATTTATTTTATTTAAACGCAGGCCGAACTAAAACTTCCGAACGTGTGTCAGAGAGCAAACGGCCCTATACTAGCAGCTGAGTTATAACAACGGGATGTAACAGGCGACTGGCGATACCTCTCACACCTTTTCATATTTATACCTTTACCTACCTTCCCGCGCAGGCTCCTCCCGCGCGTTCCCTTGCTGGCTTTGTGCAATTTAAAATACGAGTATAATCTGCTAGTCGCATCTAAATACATATATGCATGTATTTGAATAGCAACACAATTTCATGGAAAAATATAGTTCATCTCTTTTCGAACTATGTGGTAAAGGTTTTCAGTTTCAGTTTCAAAGTTTTCAAAGAACAAGAATCATTTTTAGAGAATATTAGTTTACAGTGTATGTACTTAAAGTACTGGCTTGGGTCCAGTGTCATAACAGTTTAATTGTATATAATTTTGTTAACTTATTTTTAAATGAACATGGACTTGTTGTTTGTATTATAAAATAATATATACCCTGTGTAACTGACTGATTATATACTAAGGGATTTTCTGTACAGGGGGCTGAAAATGAAAAGGTGTGAAAACGTTTTCATGAACAATTATTCCTATTCCTTGAACTTACAAACTTCAAACTTGTTATAATATTTTTATAATTAACTGGTTTATGATAAACGTGATGTGTCAAAAATTAAACGAAATTATCAGGCACTTAGTCTGTTCTTTCGAGGCTATTAAAGATAAGCAGGATTTGGTTTTCTTTCATTAGATTTGATACCGGAGTTGGTAAAGGGCGATCGCTACTGAAACTTTTCGGTCGATAACACTAGAAATACTTTGTTTATGTACATAATTATGTACATAAAAATAAATTGTCACAGTAAAGTCAATACATAATTATTTTACAACGAAACTTTTTAACTAATAGCAGCAGCAAGGTAAAGTAGTAAATAGATTTTGCGAAAAGTGATTTCAATGTGTTAAGCTAAAACTTACGAGTTCCTGTATAAAAATACTTGAATAAAATCCAGAAACGAGGACGAAGTTGCAGGCGTCACAGCTAGTTTGTTTCTAACACTACCAACCACAGTTGTAACAAGTAGTAACAAGTGGCTGAGAAAACATTTTATTGTTTATGCTCCATTAATGCTTTTCTTCAGTCAGTTTCTGTTCCATTTTTTATTGATCTGCAACCTAGTTTTTATTAAGATACTGCTGTCTTGAGGATGCTTCAATAACTTGAGCTAAAAATATACTCGTATGTCAATATACCTACTCGTATTTTCTTTAAGCCAGGATCTTTAGTAGAGTACTGTTGTACTGGACTTACTGGAAGTACTGTTTCAATAAGTTGAAATGCAAACATTAAATAAAGATTACGTACACATACACGTATTTCCTCAGGTGGCCACTTTTATCTATCTATCTAATCTTTCTAATATATTTAAACGAGCAATTCTTGTTTAATATAAATATGATCAAAATCTCGGACACGGCTCCGACGATTTTCATGAAATTTAGTATGCAGGGGGTTTCGGGCGCGCTAAATCCATCTAGCTAGGTTTCTTTAAAACGTCGTTTTATCTGCGTTTTATACCGAGTAAAGCTCGATCATCCAGGTTCTAATGTTTACTTACAGTTTTTTTGTATATATAATAAATTTATTTGTTTATATTTATTTATATTGGTAGTGTGTGTCTCTGTCTGTGGTATCCTTGCACCTAAACGTATGAATCTATGTTGATTTGGTTTTTTTGGTTGAGAGGTGACTTGATCGAGAGTGTAATGATCAAGCTATGATTTAAAAAAAATATTTAGACATTTGAAGACATTTGACAACTCTTTTCTAGTTCTCTGCATCAGAGAAGTGAGCAAATTCTCCGGTCTGATCAATTCAAATTTTGGTTACATCAATAATATTGCAAGAACATGGTAACCTTTATCTTATTTTTTTACATTCAATAAAAAATAAAGAACTGGGTCAATTCTAAGCTTGTTCTAATTATAATTATATTTATTTATTTAGAATAGTTTTAAATATATTTTTTAGCCGAAGTCGCTTAATGATGAGTTTTATCATTCACACCACGATACAATATTAAAAATCGCTTTTAACATTGTTAATAATGAACGATTTTTTTTAAATGGCGTAGTTGTTATGTTGTAGTCCCTGTATTTATTTATCATGTTGCGGACGTGCGCTTAGCGCTTTCTATTATACAAAGCGACATGACAATGTATGAACTTTGGTAGTTTTATTGAATACTTTATTCGTTCATTATTCGACACAGACTTTAACCGTTTCACAGCGAACGTAAGAGCTTAATCGGCCTACTGAGAATGGGGAATTAAGCGGGGCGATTCAGAAAGTTCCCACGCGCGCAGACCGGAATCCCTGGACGCTACTCCGCCCGGCTACGTTCCTTCTTTTGGTTTACGTAAAAGATTTTCTACAATCATGGCTCTGTTAAAGTTATGATCACATAAAAAGCATCTGAAAAAATCATTGTGGCCGGTGGGAAAATTATATATGAGATGAGAATGAGAAAATCCACAAAAAATTGTATTAATGTTTTGGCTGTTGTGAAAAATGTCTTGATGTTTGGTATAGATGTTTATTCTGTGTCTGCTATAAAGCATCATAAGTATATATTTACAACTAAGTATGCAATCAACCATATGGTTCTTATAGTACAAGCTTTTTCTTAACTTGAGGCTCGATGGTGTTGTTGTGATTATACAGCAATATATATTTATTTTGTCTGTCTGTCTTATCTTGTCATACGCTTTCTAGGGTAATCAAAAGGACCTGTTGTTATGTTTAGATTATATAATAAACATACGCTACACATACATCTTTATTTACTTGAGACATAATTGACTCAAAACAGGATAAAAAAAAAATAATGATAAGCTTAAAACCTGTTTTACCTAAAACACACAGTAGTTGATTCTCTGACTGTCATTTAAATTTGCTACGAGTATATTGACAAGAAAATTATCTTTATTCAAGCGTTCCATTTCTCAGCTTGTACAATTATTTGATCGGATTGAACATTGTTCCAGGATTGTGGTTCTCTTATTATTCAACTGTCTGCAAACCCTACTGCAGTACTTGGATTGCCAGCTACTGTGATTATTCAGCAGAATTAATTGATTTTATTAGTAGTTTTCACAAGGTAAAGTTTTAACCTGTTTAAATGTGCTGATGTCATCATAAATTTAAATAAATAAATGTACAATGCACCCAACACCATCTAGCTTCTAACTAAGAATGGCTTGTATTATGGTGGCCTGATGCCTGCTAGAATACCAATGTAGTTTTAAATACATAATTGCGTTATTTTATAACACCAAGACACGGCAAAAATACGTATGTTCATACAAATCTTAGGAGGGAATCGAAACCTCAACCAGCTCCTACCTAGCTGAGAAGCCATATATGGAACACCACAAGAAAAACCTACTTACAAAAAACGACGCTGCGAGAAACTGTTTTTAAGTTATATAATACTATACTATAAGACTTCATGTTTGCTAGTCAATATAAACGTTTATTCCAAACTATCAACCAAAATTGAGTTCACTTAACATTATCCAAAGAATTGCAAACGATATTTTATATTGGAAAGTTAAGTGCATACCAGATTCAAACGTAGCTTTTGTTAAAATCATCTTTGTGCGAAATCGCATGATATTATGTTGATAAGTTCCGTGAAGAGAGGTCATTATAAGTTGTCACGGTTCTTGATTGACGTCATAAAAACTATTATTGCAAACTCGACCTCAACATGCAAATAACTGGTGAAGCCGTACTTGAAACATTAGGTGTATAATGTTTATCTTCATATTTGAATATATTTGAGTGTAGATGTGTCATTTGTTGATTTGCCTAAACCAGGGCCAACTTACAGATTGTGATAGTTTCCAACGGGTTTTCGATTTCGTTTGATAGTGTATGATCGTACGATGGATTTATCATGCGACACCCGACACCGCAGCCTTGCATGTGTACGTTAATATATGTGGTACCACACGGTGAACCATGAACCATGCTCAGAAAATCTATCTGCTATAAGCTTAAAATAGCAATGTGTAAATTTTAACCTACATTAAAATATTAATATATATTTTTTCAAATTTGGACTTTAGTGTAGACAAAATAAAAATTAAGAATTTCACGAAATATTTTTGTCCAGCTAAAACAACAGAATCACAGGTATCATACTACCACGTCAATTATGATTCTAGTGCCTACTTAGTAATAAGTTATTAAAAAAAGAAAATGTCGCTGGTATGCATATAATTGAATATGCACTTAATGGCCTCTAGCAAAAGAGGCAGCATATTGGGTTCCCATTTTTAAGAAAACAAATGATAGTGCAGTTAACTGCTGAAAAAAAGTCTACCTCGGATAGTTGATGCAAAACATCTTTCTCTCGTTCTACTCACATTAATACACAATACATGGTTAACAATTAACGATGTTTAAAGCTATCTATAAATATCTTTTAAAATAAATCATACTGGTTAACATACTGGTTAACAATAGCGAACAATGACACCTTAATTAGGTTTCGTCTTTTGCATTAAGGCTAAAAATTAGTAAACTGTGGACGACCCGGATCGATTTAACAGGAGTTTTGGTAGTAGCCTGCATACCCTGGCGCATTGCACAACGGGTACAAACGTGACCAGCCAGTATCACACAGTGCATGCTAAATGGCACATATACTCCAAAATGAGTAAAAAACAATACAATGCTACGTTATTATGAGATATGGAGTCTACAGTGCTACGAAGACTACGATGCTACGGACGCTACAACTTTATAAAAAGGTGTAGTGCTACAAAGCTGGGTACTTGCTATAATATAAATTAAAATAATTTAAATTTGCAGGCTTGTATTATTTAGAGCAAGCAACGGCGCCGCAAGGAAAACAACGTACAGTCTATCATACAAAAAAGTGGATAAACTACTTAACTACTGGGAGAAATTTACCTTACCTAGCCACTCACTAACAGCTACACAACAACCCACCCAAAAATGTGGGGGTGGTAATAAATTCTAATAACGCGGAAATTCTTACAATTGTTCTCCAAAATATACCCTAATTCTCGAACATAACGTTTTAACTTGTGTACAAATGGACTAGGCATTATTAGGCGTTTGAAATAAAGCAATTGTAAGATTTCGCGTGTCACGGGACGGAAGCACGGCTGTTAATCTAGCTAATGGAACTATTTGACACGTATTATTGCACTGAATGGAAGGTTTGGACTTATCTGTGACACTTATTGTCTGTAGCTCTGAGGGAAAATTGAAATAAGTGCAAGATGAGATGGTTTCGACTCACTGACGGCAAAATAAATGCATTTCAATCCTATAATCAGTATTGTACAGAATATAACTTACGTGATTCAACGCTTAAAACGTAATTTTAAAAACTGGTTAGTATAATAGAAGTGTTAATACTTTGTGGCCTCTTAGAATTACAATAATTGTATAAACTTTTTCGATAGTAACTTTTTAGTTCGACAGATTTTTTTTCGTTGGATTAACTCACTGACTTGTTTAATTTCACGGAAATATAATTTTGTACTAGTAGCTATCGGCAATGATTAACCTTCGAGTGTGTATCTGTATTTTTGCAAAAAGAACATTGTGAGGAAGCCGGCTCACCCTAAAACCTAGATCCTCAGTAGCGGTTAGTATTTCCATAAGCGACGATGGGGTTGCAATCTATCTTATACAAAAAACAAAGTACTGTGTAAAATAAGGGATGTGCCAAATATAATATTTGGACATGTCTCTTACTGCCTCCCTGCGGTTAAAGTCGTGTGCAAGTTTTTTTCCTTTTACAGGGAAAATACAAAGTATTTTAGCGAAAAATAATAATATGAGATCAAAATGCGTCGGATTGGTTTCCGGGGCTCTTGCCACGCCAAACGTGTCGGGAGTTGTTAAACATCAGGCGATGATTTATATTTTATAATTTATTGCGCTTTTCACTGGCTGCTCTCGAATATTCATTTTGTTGAGAGGGGCGATTTTTTTTTGTAGAGCATGTACAAATTATGCAACGTTGGTAGAGAAAAATAAGCTCCTATTATTGTAATGTGATATACTTACCACCGTGTATTTTCTGGACGAAACTAATTATACAAGTTTGGCTGCTGAACGCAGCTTTGACTGCATAAATAAAAAGTAGCCTATATGCTACTTTAGGTTAAGGTAAGCTTTATTCAAATCAGTCCAACTATTATTGTGTTCGAGTTGCAAATAATTCGAATATCTTAACATCATATTTATAATTAAATTAAGTATGATTACATCATGTACACCGATACAATGATTTTTGATAAGGAAAATTAACATAATAAATTAACAATGCCATGACACTACCTACTTTATTTGAAAGTCAAGTCCACGATGAAGGCCTTTGCTTAGCACATTAGCTCCATAATCAGAGTTGGCCACTAACTCATATATTGTAGTAGTTTTCAAAGGTCAAGTAGGCTCCGTACCTGTACGGTTTGCCTATACATTTCGTATAGGTATTGAAATAACCAACCAGGTTTAGCTATAGATTATTTTTAACGGTTAGATAGATTAATATTAAGTATGATATTTACAGAATGTACATATATTTTTTTAATATACCTTCTGTAAATACCATACAGGTTGATCTTAACTGTCTCTTCTCTTTACCTGTTAATATAAGAAAATACTTATAACGGTTGAAAAGGTGAAGCCTACCTGTTTGCTATGCAGTAAATTTTCATTTTAATGCGGAGATTCTTTATAAAAGACTTCCCAGCTCGCATAACATTGTAGAAATATAACATTACGGCGGCTAACATTCTGTAATGAAAATAAAAAGTGTAGCGGTGATTATTTTTATCAACTTATCACTGACTGACTTGGGGATGCTGCCCTCGGGAGGTGATCTGGATTAGTTGAGCTATCTTTATATCGTTTGTAACGATATAAACGTAATAAATCTCTTAGCTTAACACATTTTAAAGAAAAAATGAGCAGTATGGTTCCTCAAGGAATTGTTATATTAATAATAACTATATGAGCAAAAATGGTCGAAATTTGAACATGATTAATTAATAACTAATGTATTTTTAAAAAAAAAATTAGCATTCTGTACTCCTTCTCTATATAAACTATAAGTGTGAATAATTTCATACTCCTCCGTCCGCGCAATTTTCGTAAAAAGGGTACAAAGTTTCACGTATTAATATATAGATAATAGTAAAAACAATACTGAACATTTCAAACAGCGTCATCTAGTCCCAAAAAAAGAAGAGCTTGTGGTATAGGAACCACATGACTGATATATTACTTATATTAGTAAAATATATATTTTTTATATACATAGAATAACACCCAGACCCGAGGCTAATATTTGCAGATCATATAAACATTTGTCCCGCCACGAACCCACAACCTACTACGTCTTAGGCAGATCTACGCACACTGCACCACAGAGGTCGTCATATTAAAGTCGTATTTGATGGCGCGCTGTTCACAATTTTTCGACAAAAGTTTCGATTTACTTGTATTGTTTAAATAGGAAACAACGCGATGTACATACTTAATGAAAAAATTACATGATTGATCGCCTATGAGTTCTTAAAAAAGAATACACAGAAATCATGTTAATCTCAGGCGCGTTTTTTCTTCTCCGTTTTGTTCGGGTTCGGGTGTTTGGATTTTAAATTGTGGAAATTAATTTCTAGATAATCATTTTAAAGTTTGGAAACCTACATACATATTATTTGTATGCACAACTGAATATTATTGTTAAATAATTTCATACTCATGGTTTATACCCTGGTCCCTAGATAGTTATTTCGTCCATTCACCCAATAATTGAACTTGCTCAAACCAAACCTAAACGCAGTAATGTTGCACACTACTAGTTAAGAGTAAGAATATCTGAAACTGCTGTGGTTCTCACTAAAATAGACTTGCTGAAGAGACCAACTACCAGATTGTCTCAGTTATCTAAAGCGACAGCACTCATGAAAAACTCATAGAAGTAATTTTATCCCTTACAAAAAAAAACTGTTTTCATAATCGATATTGTCTTGTTGATACTACCCTTCATGCTTCACTCAAGAACCGTTCATTGCCACTTGACGCAGCTGTTGCTAAAAACCTGATACACTTTAAACGGAGGACCTTACTCAAGTCTTTGTAGAGTTTCCACTTTCTAGAGAGTATCGATTCGCATGGATTTTAGTTTGTAAAAACTTAAGCCACGGGGTTAAAGCTTTAGCGATATTTATTTTGCACCTGTTTTTTAAGTCTACACTCCAACACATGTATTTTTATAATCACATAAATTAGCTAGTATGGCGTTTAAGTTCGGTTCGATTTTGTCATTATTATGTCAATAATAAAGGTAGTGTTTTAACGAAAATGACGTGCTCATTAACGATAACAAAGCTTTTGAAATTCTACTTCTTCTTCCTTAATGGCATGTGTTAATATGATGACAATTTTGCCAATGTAAAGTATTTAAATTGTTTAAATGTTTTTACTAAAGACGTCATAAAGTCATGTTGTCGTTCGTCGTTTGTTATTTTATAAAAAATGGTGTCTCTTTATAAAATGTTTGTACGTATTTTTTTTATTCAATTAGTTCCATCAATTTTAAATTCTAAAACGAGATCTACCTCTTTGCAACATCATATCAAAAGTACCTATGCAAATAAATTGTAAATTTTTTAATTCGTTACAGGTTAAAAAACTGGCTTATCGAGCAAAACTTTTATAGGGTTGACGAGTTTTTTTGATAAATGTGCCTTAACTGTATAACATTTAAAAATGTTTAATCTATTATTTTTACAATGTATTTTTAATTGATTCTTTAATGTAATTTAATGTTATTATAATAATTGATCATTTTATCTTAATATATAACTTCTAATTAATGTAGTATGATAAAAGACATGACATAACATTCAAGTTATCAATAAATAATGTGAATCCGAATCTGAATCTAGCAGTAAGTAGCTAAACGAAACAATGTTGCTAATTGCACATCATTATCATCATCTCTCTGGTCTAAACAACAGATTGTTTGTCTCCAATAACTACATTTCCTCAAACACTCATTATTCCATCTATTTTTATATTATCTTTGTTATGTTGTGATATTTTATTATTCAGTGGATGGAGCTTGCGTGCTTTACAGCTCTTGAACAGTATAAAATGAAAGTCAATGGCTGAGGCCTTTGTTAGTAGTAATGGTGTGCTATAGATTATTCATGTAGCGTTCGGAGTGCAATGAACACAATATTGAACCTTACCCTGCTCAAACGGCATTTTATAGCGAGTAATTCATTCAACTTTAATTCTCTGTAATTTATATAATGGTCATAATTATATATGCCAAACCACATCACATTTACAATAGATCGCTCAAACATGAATATAGATACTCGAAGCATAGCATATCATTACATGTGCTATGTCACAACAAAAACAATTTATTCCTATATCGAATTTAACATTTCGTGAAAAATTCGGTTTCAACACATAATGTTAATTAATTACATGAATACATCATCATATTTTACATTATGCTGTACTAACATACGTTGAAGAAGCTTAATAAAAGCATTGCAGAAAGCTTTCAAATACCCAGCATTAATATTATGCTATACTTGCTTACTGGTTTACCATCGTTCTCATCGTCAAATATTTAGAGTAGCGTCTGAGATGAAAATTCACATCTTAAGTTCAAAGGAAAACGGGCACACGAATAGCTTGGGTGGCATAGCTAACTGATCAACGAAGTAAAGCAACATCTTGCGAGGTTAATACATGTAATTGTAAATATAAAAATGTAAAGTTAATATAGTTTTTTTATATTCTTATACTTAATTAAGGTATATAAAAACAATCAAATAAATGAAAACCAAATTTCGATTAACTAAGATAACCTCTATCTCTAGCCAGGCAATCATTGTTGCCTGACTAGAGGTGGAAGTTGTAAGGAACTCCTTACATATTTCCACTGTAAATAAAAAACGGGGAAGACCGTTAAGCACAATCTTATTTTATAAGCGTTCGACGTGATATTTTCATAAGTTAGTGTTAAATATGATCTGGAAAACGGGATTAGAATTTCCGGTGGCAGTTTCAATTCTTGATATTCTTGATTACGATATCGATATGTACCAGGTATTCGAATTTCATATTTCAAATTTTGCGTCAATTTAGAAATATATTTGCGGCGAGGTTTCCATCCGTCACCCAAGCAAATAACAAAAGAGATTTTTTTTTATATTAGGTACTGGTTCTAATTATGAAATTTCTAATAACTAGGTTTTATGTCATGCTGATGAGTCATACTAAAGAACTTGATATTTACCTTAGTTGTGGAATAAATGAAATGAAGACAGGAAAGAAAATGGTAGTTTTTTATAGCATGCAGGCCAACATGTTAAAAAAGAAACTGAAACATGAATGGAAATACATTATATAAAAATGCACTAGTTCAATAGCTTGCAGAATTACAAATTAAACGTGGGCACACTAATCATTTGAAATACCAATAGTGCATTCTAAATAAACCCTGACCCACCCCAATAGGGAGCGATTGATTTTTTCGGATAGGCGTTTGTTTTTCCTTAAAGCGCTGTTGTAGATTTCTTTAGTAGTGTCGATACTCAACTTCACAGTGTAGCTACTTGTTTTAGTTGTTTGTAGATGTTTTTTCTGTCTGATGAACAATAGAAAGACAATTTCATTCAATACGACTCTACATCAGGTTTATTGATTAGTTAATACCGTGCTCTAATTTCTTGTTAAAAAAGTGTAATAAAAGACTGCTAGCAAATAGTAGCGTAATTGTCATTATATACCGTTCTCCCTTCACGACACTTCAATCACAAAAGCTTCAATGCAGTAGAACTACGCGACAGCTAAGTATTTGATAAGACTCCACACCGCGGTCATAAAATATGCATACCTTCCGGTTTCCCTCACACTGTGACGCACCCTTCCTACCTACTACTGTCTACAGCGCAAAGTAAATTACCGTATTTACTTGCATAAATTGCTATTCGACGTCGAGTCTGAATGTTTGCAGTTAGTTCAAATACCACTTAGCTACATAGCATACGTGTGCTAAAGCAATTAATGATAGTTACCCCGTAAGAGCGTTAATATAATTTGAAAACTTTTAAATAAAACCTTCAACATTTATCTTATTCTTTATAAGTTTAAATTGTTTAGTTTTAATTTGAATGAAACGTTTAACAAAACAGTTTATTCAAAATTGTATCCCTGCTAGGGAGCGCTGCAATAGCGTTTTTCAGATAAAAGGTTTTACGCAAGCATTTTTTTTTATCTGAAAATTGTATGGCTCCGTAATCGTTATTTTGCACAAAAGCCGAATGGATACGCTGCAACCTCACGCTCGAGGCTAGTTCATTCACACCTGGCTGATACAATAGGGGTGATAAATGGACCCTGGGCTCCCTCTGAAAATTAAATTTTTACTTTGGCGCTGCGCTGGAAGCAACTCAATTAGTACGTTTAGGCCCCAGCTTGATTGCGAAAGCCTTTGTTTGAGTTAAATCTAGTTTAGGAACTCGGTATATGGATTCTGTAGATGAATTGGTTTTAAACTTTGAAAGTTGACAAAATTCATCTTCCAATGCTTTATTATGTTAAATCGCATAGACTGAGATACTTAATTATAAGATAATCTATAAAAAAATATCTACATGATGTAACAAAGGAAAAATATATGAAACTTATTTTTAGAAGTTACTATATTTATATTTTTTTAACACGTAACTGATAATTTGGCTTAGTAAGGAAACTTAACTTAACTACTCCTTAACAAACAACGATTAGAAGCCACTTCGAAAGACATAGGCGAAATTTGTGTAACTGCAAGTTCATTTTGTGCAATCTGAAAACAACCTCAAAATAACGTATAATTTAACCTGGCCTTATTATTACCCTGTTTTTAAAATGTACTTCATAAAATAACGCTAAGGAAAATATCCTACCTTGAATTGGTTTAAGCATAATCGGCACCAAAAGCACGTAAGACGATTCAAAGAGGACTTAGCTGAATAAAACTATTGACTTTGACTTACCTAGCAGGAATACCACAGTAACAAAAATAGTCGATCGAATGTTAGTGCGAGCGATTTACTTAGGAATCCCTTTAGTATTTTTTTCCTTTTGGTAATTTATAAACAAATCTCCACTTATAAAATTTATACGGAAATTAAACTGCCGGTTCAAATGTATGATCTGTAGTATTTGTGTCGGGTCTGGGTGTTTCTATGTTTAATATGCATGTATTAACAAAAGTAAAATATTTTTAAATATGAGCAGTATATCAGTCATATGGTACCTGTGTGTAATGAACTAATTGGACACATGTAATTGATTCCTATAAAAAAATATTTTGCTACGACAAATAATAGATACTACAATATAGCAGAATTCAATTGGAAATTAAACATAAATTGTTATTAAAAGATATATTGCAAGCAATCCTTAGGAAGTGAAGTACCTACTTCACTACATGGTCTAAAATGATATTTCTTAAAAGGAATACTGTTTAAATTTTTTAACCTTCTGAAAACATCAGAAAAGTTGTAACCCAATTAATTAAAATCTAATTGGTCACAGATTAAGACTGAAATTCTAACAGTCAGTTAAAAGTGTTGTGGTTGGCATATGGCGTGGCATACAAACAAGTGTAGCAATGCCATCGATCATTGTCGTAGTCCACTCGTCTATGGCTTCCTCGCCTTCAACTAGAAGAAATTCAATTACTGGCTATCGACACAAATCACTTGGGATTTGTTAAGATTTTGTAACCTTATTTGAATATCAGTTAGTTGATTAGTTAGATTAGGGCTAGTTTGACGCTAGATGTTGTTGTATGCATTATCCACCAATATTTAATTACCAAAAAAAAAATATTCATGTTTTCTGAACTTATTCAAAGCGCTATTAAAGTCGCTATTTATCAAATAACTTGAGATATCATTGCAAGAATAATCTTCATAGTTTGAAGCTCAACCTTAAAGCTGTCGGCGACAGTATGCAACGTCGACAAGAATGGAATCCGTTCCTCTCGCTTTGCAGCTGATCCGGAAATTCAGTAGGATTTCGTGAAATATGTGGAAACTGTGTAGGATGCATTGAAATAGTAAGCAGGCTGCAGTGAAACATTTTCATATTCTTGGGACTTGTATTTATTTATTTTTGAGAACTAGTGGTATGTTTGTAACTTCTGTTATAATAATAAAGTTTATAAAGTTTAAAGTTTAGAGGTAGATTACTTCAGGTGAGACTTTGCGTAAATCCATTTGGTCCATCCATCCAACCAATTTTCATTGATACCCTATTATCTTTTGTAACGAATTCTACAAAAAAAATATGAAATACAGTCTATATGTAAGAAATAGCGCAAAATCAAACTTACGTCAATACTCTCCATTAAAACGCATTATAAATAACTAGCTGGTGCCCGCGACTTCGTCTGCGCAGGGTTAGTACTTCGTGTAATTGTAACGGTTTTTGCAGCGCACGCCAGAATAGCTCGCAGATGGCAAATTTTTTTCCTACACTTATCCGTTATATTTAAGACAAATCACACAATGGCCTCAATTCTGTTGGCACCAACCTTACTAATTTTTGCTAAAATTAGGTTTAGAAGTGTCAAATGAAACTTGGTTTTCTGCTGTTACCAACTTATCCTAATTGAATTTTATCTAATTTAATTAGGCGTTCCTAATTTAGTGAAATGGTACCAACTGAATAGGTTTTACAAATGCTATGACGAACTAAAATATATTTTATACAATTCCTAATTTTAGAAATGAACCAACCGAATTGCCACCAGTATCTTTATAAATGAAGCCTATGTGTTATTCTGATGTATAAGTTATATTATTGTAAGTTTTCATCAAAATACATTCAATAGTTTTTGCGTGAAAGAGTAACAAACATACATAGAAACTTTCGCGTTTATAATATTATAGTAAGGATTATATTATAATACATAACAATTTGTCATATTTTGTTAAGGTTTTCGATAAGGTGGTTACACATCCTCATATCGATGTATTTTCATGACACCTCATATTTTTAATTTAAATCACATAAATGTGATTTACATTTATTATGTAGGTAATTTATTTTATCCCTTTATTCGATCTATTATTATATATTACTGAATAACATTGCATTGTCGTTTGCATCTGTAATTGAGGCGCTACTCAGTATTTAGTGTAAGTATGATTGTATTTTATATTTGGATGAGCTAGTGTATATCTTGATGATGGAACTAATAAATAAATAAATAATGTCGGACATTTCACAACGAATCCTCTGGCCCCAAAGTAAGCAGAGCTAGTGTTATTGGTACCATATGACTGATATACTACTTATATATTTTTTTTAATACATTAATAAATCCATTACTAAATATTGAAAATACAGTGCGGAGCGAGTCAATTGTTCCTGAGGATGCTTCCTGGAAAGGTAAACACATGTCGATTTTCTTTTAGCTCATTAGAAAAGATTGGATAGTGCTAAATATTTGTCTATATTAGAAATAAAGGTGATATTGCTGGTATTGTATACAAACTATACAGACCCAGCTTGGGTCAACCAAAATTGTGGTAGTCAAGGATGACACAGCTAGCAGCTTTGTTTGACAGTAGTAGTACGCCCTGCGACTACGTTCGCGTACAAACTTTACGTCCATTTCGTTTTATGGGATGGCCAACTATGTGACGCAGTGGGCCAAGGCCTGGCTGAGACACAAAAGGTGCGTGTTCGATTCTCGCCGCGGGACAAATTTTTGTATGATCTCCAAGTATTTGTCTCGGGTCTGGGTGTTTCTATGTATTATATGTATGTATTTACTAAAAAAAAGTATATAAGTAGTATATCAGTCATGTGGTATCCATAACACAAGCTCTGCTTACTTTGGGGCCAGATGATGTTGTGTGAAATGTCCCGCATTCAAAAAAAATAAAAAACTATAATACAACTAAGTCCTATTCCAGGTCATAATGTACCTCCAAACCGATTCTCATCTAAAGCGGTTCAGCTGTTGAGTTTGAGTAACAAACATCCAAATTCTTGCATTAATAATATTAGTCCGTGATTAGAACGCAGCCAATGTTGGTTTGGTAAAATTTGCCTGCGAGAAAGCTACACACAGAACAACCTTCAAGAATGTTTCAATGTGTTAAAGAATTCTGCTTGTTTTCTTTAAAACGTCGGTGGTAGGTACTGGTAGAAGATTCTGCTTTCAACATGAATGCGTCCATTGGATTGGCACCCTATTTTTATTCCAATACGGGAACGTGTATTCGTGAATTGCAACCGCAATACTTTTTAGTTATCTTGCTTTGCGACGAAAAAATGGATACTATTTTTGCTGATGAAAAACCAACGGCTTTTCATTTTATGTGCAAATAACACTGAGATTAGATGACATTTTTTTTTTAAGATGCCTTTCCAAAATGCCTAAAAGGAATACTGGGTGCATGAAACCCAAAACAGAAAGCATTGACCTAGTACTTTTTTTTTACTTTGGAATGTTTGTTTTAAGTTCGGTTAAATAATGAATTAATTAATAAGTTCAAATTCAGGATATTTTGTAAATGAAAAATCTATCAGTATAATTCCGCTTATTTGCCGATTGCTATTGTCATGGCACTATTATAATAAAAGGTATCGTATTAAATATTAAAAAGAGATTGTTGTGTGACAGTTTTAAGATTAAATAATAATAATAAATAATCCCGGACATTTCACACAGCATCATCTGGCCCCAAAGTAAGCAGTTCTTGTGTTATGGGTACCACATGACTGATATACTACTTATATACTTTTTTTTTGTAAATACATACATATTATACATAGAAATACCCAGACCTGAGACATACTTGCAGATCATACAAAAATTTGTCTCGCGGCGGGAATCGAACCCACAACATTCTGCGTCTCAGCCGGATCTTAGCCCACTGCGCCACAGAGGTCAGAAAAAAGCTGGACTATGTTGGGATAGGACGGTTATCTGCAGTGACAAAAAATAATTGCCGCGTGTCTGCCACGCGTAGCAAAGACGAAAGTGTGGACGGTAGCATTTACCCGGACAAGGACAGAAAATCCTTTGAAAAAACCGCCTTCCGAGGGATCGCCTCGTGACACGTGACATCGAAGCGTGACAGTACAAAAACACCGTCCACACTAGCTACAAATGTTACGCGTTCATGTGTGCGTGTCAAGCCACAAATGTTATGTTACGGCGAAATGTTCGTGCCTTTATATGTGGTGCCCTGAGTGGATCGCCGCGTGACACTAGGTCGTGTCACATGTCCGCGTAACAAAAACCGTCCACACTTATGTTTTTGTTACGCGTAACTGTTACGGCTACGGAGCCACGGCACGTTGAAATGTCACAAATGTGGACCCACACTAATGATCTTGAATTTAAGTACATATTTTAAACATGGCTACCACCGGCCGCAAAATTATGCCTCTCCGCAACGATCGACGAACCTATTTGCAAGTAAGATTGCAGAGCAGAATCTCTGTAAACCATCTCCTCGCCGTGCCGAGGGAATTTCCGCTAATATGTATATACAAGAATGTATTGCTGATTTCTTGCACAGTAGCGAGTTAATGACTTGTCGATTTGTTCGAGCAGGGTGTTTCTCTCTGGCGCAGCGGGCCAGATCTTTTCCTTCTGCCTACACATTAACTTATACTATAGTTTTATTATTTTTCTTCTATCCTGCTGCTGAATAGACTGTAACTTGGCCCGACTTGAGTTACAAGCTACTACATTGCGGACTATAGTAAAATCGTAGAGGTTGAAAAGTCTGATATGATAAGTAATCTAAATTTCTTCTAAAAAACATTAAAAGAACTGACACGATTCTAGCATTTTTAAAATTTCTGTATGTTTATACACGATTGGCGAAAAGTATTGGAGCAATTTGAATGCTTGAAAACTTAACCAGCTTTTTTTTTTAAGATACTCGCTGACGTATTGATTCAAACAACAAACCGCGCTTTGAAAAGGGACAAAATGAGGGCTTTAAGTTCGTATAGTAAATTTCATAGTATTATAAATGTCCTACAATATTTATTTATTTTATTTAGTATCTCACTAAATTAATTTAATTTAATTTACTTTAAACATACTTTAAGCATAGTTTGAACATTGTTTAAAGAAGTTAGAAACATATTAATAAACATGTTTTCACTAGATTTCTGTATTGTACTCATAAAACAAAAGCGTATACAAAATAAGATTTCACCTATTGTAATTTTGAAAACATTGTGCATTGGTAAGCAGGATCGTGCCCACTGTCAACAAATATAATTTGCTTCTAGCACGTTTTCAATTAAGGGATGGTGCTGCTGAATTTATTAATTTACATAATGCAGCAGGTGTTAGGAACTCGTCTAATGAGATAATTTTGTTTGTAAATAGAAAAACGTGTAATCGCAAATGGTATATCAATCATTCAAATCAATAAAAATCATGTAAAATAATCGTAACAGATTTGTATAATGCAGATGTTCACATAAAAAACCCATTCTAAGTAAAATGGAAAAGAAACGGTTAAAAATAAAAGAGTGTTTGAACTATTTATCAAAGCTCACTATTATACTAAAGCTCAAACGTAAAAACTGTTGAACCATATTGTATTCTTAAATTTCAAATGGTCGAATAGTCAGTGTTTGGCATATACACTATAAAAACATTGGATACAACAGTCTTATTACCACATAATCGCCATGTTTGTCCCAGATCTTCAATAAAACTCCAGACTTGGCAGTAGTTGAGCTTGGGTGTGACGTCATACCATAATCCTCAATATTGCCACTAATATACTAGCTACGGCACCGAGAAGTAATATTACTCTACTGCTTCCATTAAAACGTTATAATGTCCTTCCTATCTGATTGTAGATGGATAGTTTATCTCTCAGAACACTAAGCAACAGATTCCTATTGAGTGGGAACCGTCACTTGGCGGCCGTAATATAACAAGCATACAGTTAATTTGCGAGAATACATGAGAGTAATGTTGTCAAAGATAGCCAATTTTAACCGTATTAAAATTAATGTATCTAGTTATATAATTGTGTTGTTGAAACTGAAACAAGTTTGTTCAAGAACCAAACATATTGGTTGTTCTATGATAAAGCATTATTGAAAATATATTCTGGTGACGAATATCAGGCAGCCGTCATGGTTTACGACTTCTAAAAGCTTTGTTTAAAGTGCTACGCGGTGCACGGAAGTGCTCATATATAAATGCCACTGCGGTCACTTACTGTACTGATGGTACTGATGGTACGTAATTTTCTCTGAATGGAAATTAATCAAAATAGTTCGAGGACATCTGCTAAGTGCACGAATGATGCCCCTAAAGTGCACTTTAATCCTTTCAGCACACTGGTTCGTAACAATTTATCGAAAGAAGAAGAATTACAAAAGCGGCCTAAAAATCTCATGGGCAACGCTAATTATTGTCGCTGCTTTCTTTAAGACCATATCTTAAGCACAGCTTCCGCTGGCGTCGCGCCAGTCCCGGATCTAAGGGCGACACCACACAACCTTGAGAACATCTATCTATCATCCTCGATGAAGTCGGCGACGCTATAAAATACTCAAAAACCGCGTCGTATCAAAATAAACGCATCTACCCACCTGGCGACTTGAATCATAACGCGTTGTAACCGCGTCATGAGCATCATAAACTGAGATAGATTGTGCGTTATGTAAAACATTTTTAATCTAGCGAAGAATTGAAGTGTACCTTCTTGTATCGTAAAAGAGTGATTTATAAAAGTTTTGTTATATGCGATTACCCTTTTCAAGGAGAACGTAAATTATATGTACCCCGCTGTTAATGTAGGGTTATGTTATTGCGTATATTTGTAGGTGGAAAGTTTATTACAACGTGGCTCTTAAACGAATCGATATGATTCTTCATTGAGTGTGAAATAATTGTTCAGAGAAAATATATTACGTAATAAGTTTGTACGAAAATCCGCCTCTGAGATTTCCCCTTACAACGTTTTGAAGGATAAGTCGACGATAGAGAAACATGAAAGCGCGACTCAAACCGCTTTTGAGACTTTAATTAATTTTCTAGTTAAGTCGTGCGCCTTTGTTATATTTTTAACGATCCCTTGCTTTTGAAACAGATATGATCAACAATGGTTTTTGAGGAGCATTTTTCTTGTCCATAATAGTGTAAACGATCTGCCCTACTTCCTCATGTCCTATTGAGTTGCAATATCGCTTATTAATTTAATTTCTAGTACCTGGATGACCGAGCTTTGCTCGGTGTAAAACACGGATAAAACAACGTTTTCTAAAAATTAAACCTAGCTAGATCGATTTATCGCGCCGAAACCCCGAGATTCTGATTATATTATATACATATGATTATACATGAATTGCTCGTTTAAAGGTATTAGATAACAGTATTGATTGTATTCACTGGCTTTAGGAGATGTATATAACCCCGCCATATTTTTTGCTCTAAAATAAAAAATTACGATTATTTGAGCCAAATAATTAATAATAATAATAATTAAATATGTTGGACAATGCACACAATATCACCAAGCCCCAAACTAAGCATAGCACTGTGGAATGTGGAATACTTATGATACTATATATAGTAATTGTTAGACTGGTTTAAAATGCTGTCCACAGGAACATGGATACTAAAAAAATGTTCTTGACTTCGTCGCGTCGCCAAAATGTTAATTTACAAAGAAAAAGAATCTGAAGTAGTTAGTGGATTCCGTTCTTCCTATCGTGTCCCTATTTCTAAAACAATGTTATTATTTCCAACAGTTAGTTTGTGAATTAACATAGTGGAGTTGCAAATGATATATAACGTATAATGTAATAGATATTATTACGTATATTTATTTATAGAAATGTATAGAATAATATACAGTAATATTAAATACATATGAACTTGTTGAGCTATCTAGGGACCGTATAAAAAAGCTCAACAGATCACTGCCAGACGGCAGCGTCTCAAAGACACTAGCGGCTTTGGCACGATGATTGGCAATGCTAATACGCCGGGCCATATACGAGCCAGTTTTTGGGTTACGCGACGTTAAATAAATATGAAGATAATGAATATGAAATAAAATATATATATCATAATAAATGTTACGTATCATAATAAATATTATTAAAGTATATTAGATATGATATGATATATTAGATATGGATTATACCATTTTATCAAATCTATTACAATAACATTGAAACTGTATCTGTCTGTCTTTCTGTTTGTTATCTTTCACGGTTAAACAGCTTAACGGATTGGGTAGAATTTGGTAAGGAGATAGTATCTTGGGGACGAACTTAGGCTTCTTTTATTAAGGTGTACGAAGTTGCAGGCAGAAGCTAGTTATATTTATTATGCCTGTATGGCATGATAGGCTCCTAATTAGCCACATTAAATTGTATTATAAGCTATATAATACAATTTAATGTATAATTGTATTTAATTTACAATTTACAATTTAATTAACAATATTGAAACAAAAAGAAAAACAAGTGTTGTTGTTTTTTTTTGTTTCAATATTGTTACCTTTTTTTGATTTTTTTAACTGATCCGCTCTTAAATGTGTTATCAAATAAACATATTAGCTTTCTTTCTTTCTTTCTGTCTTTCTATATTTATATATATAAAAAACGCCGCTCTCTAAACTATAAGAATGATATTTTCACAATAATTATATTGGTGCACAATCTACGCTTGTCATGTGCTCAGTGTGTTTCTGCTCTAGATAGTCTTTTTATTTTATGACAAACCAAGCGTTTTGGTTTTCCAATCGTACCTGATAGATGGTTATGACAAAAATATTTATGGGCAATGCAGTTGAAATAGTGGCAAAACCGTTTCATGTGCATCGTCGCGTGTGGTACTACTCACAGGGTTGACCCACAAAAGTCTGTAGCCTCAAGGCCTAGATTATGAGTATAAACTAGATGAATGAATGAATCGATAAAGACTCGCTGGCTTCATCGACAAAATAAAACATGGGGAAAACTCGTGGTTATCAAAATGCTTTTTGAGAGCATTTGAAAGGCTATCTAGAGCAGAAACACATTACAAGCTTATATTGTGCACCAATATCATTAATGTGAAAATATCATTCTTTTAGTTTAGAGAGCGGTGTTTTTAATCAATATAAATATACTAGCTTTTGCCTGCAAATTTGTACACATTAGAGAAATCTAAGTTCGTCCCCAAGATACTATCTCCTCATTTTACAACTCATGAAAAATTTGAAAGTGAAATAAAATAATATTCTACAAAATAATGAATATTCCATGGTTGAGTTAACGACGCGTTCAACCTTCTTTGATATTTTTAAATGAAGATCAGAAAAAATACAATATAGTCGTACAAGAAACATAAAACATTGTTTTGTGTGCTTTTATATCTTATAAACTTGTTTCTTTGATAAATACGAATTCTGTTTTTCCAACTCCGCTCCGATTGAACAATGCTTTATTAAAAAACATTAAACAGATGGACAAATATTTAGTACAATTCCGCCAATCTATTCCTAAAGAGTTACCTCCAAAAGAAATTCGACGCGACAACGTCAGAATGAGACTTGGACGTCCAAGTCTCATTCTGATGTTGGTCGAAGCAACAAGTCTGCAGAGCAGAGTGTTTTTTCGTCGGTGTGCGGAGTGAGTCAAGTGTTCCTGAGGATGCCTCGTGGAGGGGCGAAACACGTGTCGAATTTCTTTTGGAGGTAACTCTTTAGGGATAGATTGGCGGAATTGTACTAAATATTTGTCCATCTGTTTAATGTTTTGTAATGGATTTCCGCAAAGTCACGCCTGAATCAATTATCTATGCTTTATTAACTCTTAATTTTTAATTAAATTTTTTGTTTTATTATATATTTTATTGTTTTTTTAGTTTTTCTTCAGTATTACATAAAATAACCATTTCCAAAGTAGCACGGTTTGTTTTTTTACTTTTCACAGCCAAACGGTTGAACGGATTTTGCTGAAATTTAGTTACAAGATATTTTGTATCTTGAGGAAGGACCTAAGTTTTTTTGTGTAAGTACTATGCGTGTGTAGCCGTGAGCAGCAGTTAGTAAAAATATAGTATTTTACTCAGATCTAAAAATATTTACTTTAATAGTTTCAGTAGTGTACAAAACGCATTGGTTAAGTGGTTAAGTGGTAGTGCCCTTGCCTCTTAGTCCTTTCACCACACTGATTCGACATAAAAAGTGTCACGATAAGAAGAAGAAGAAGTAGAGTAAGTGTAGAGTAAGCGCCCAACCCTAAGTGTACGATGTTCTACGAGTAGGATCCGAAGCTATATTTCATGCCGGTCATTTTGAGCCAGGCCCCGGATCAAAGTGGCTCGAGAATCTATTACTCATGACAACTTCCTTATTATGTATTCCCTGAAGAATAAAACTTTATGGACAACAATCACTAGGGAGTACTGTTTATGGAAACAATACCCATTCAACTTCGCTTTGATTTTTAAACGACTTCATCAAAAAGGAGGAGGTTCGTAATTCGTCGGAATCTTTTTTTATTTTCTATTTTTTTATGTTTGTTCACAGATTTCTCGAAAACGCCTGAACCGATTTGGAAAATTCTTTTTTTGTTTGAAAGGGTATACTTTCCAGGTGGTCCCATTTAAATTTTATCGAAATTGGTCGTGATGAAAAATCAACAAATATCTAAAAATTGTATACATCAATGATATTTATGTTTACTCCGATACCTCGCTGTCTCATTGGAGCGGTGCGTTTATTTGGCCTACAAATATTATATTATACAAAATACATCTTCTTTCCACTAAAAGTGTATTATAGGCTCAAATTTCATTAAATGAAGTCGGTTTTCTTTTTAATTTTTAAAACGTAATTAATTAAACAAGAGAACAAACAATACGGTATTTTATGACACTATACAAAAATTAAATAATGCCGGACATTTCACACAGCATCATCTGACTCCAATGTAAGCAGAGCTTGCATTATGGGTACCACATAACTGATATACTACTTATATACTTTTTTAAACACCCAGATCTGAGACAAACACTTGCAGATAATACAAAAATGGGTCTCATTGCGGAAATCAAACCCGTACACCTTCTACGTCTCAGCCGAACTTTTTTCTCACTTCGTCATATATACAATCAATACGATCATACATTAACCTTAATTATCTCTGATTCTGGACTAATTTAGTAAAGCGAATGAAAGGTTTCTGGGCGATCGATTCGCTAACACTATTCTTGCTACACACACAGTACTTCGCAGCACAAACACGAAAGTCGTCGAAACGAAATCCACAGTTATATTAATTGGACGTTGTTGGACGTTTTGTCCGTCCACCTTTAAATTTGTCAGACCAAGCGCAAATGTCGAAAGTGATTTAATTGGTTGCTCACTCTTTATCGTCTGTTACATAATTGGTACCTATTCTCTGTTCACTTTGTGTATCTTATCATTCATAAAAAACCTTCGTTGCTCAGAATATTACTTAGAGCGATATAATACCATACCTATTATATCGACAAAAACACATAGTTTAAAGTTTGGAAGTAGTACACTTGTTTCAATATAATTATTAAAATTATGATGTCTTATACATTATTAAGGGTCATTATTTTGTTAATTAAATTTAAGAGCAAATTTGAATTGAAATTTATGCATTCATCTTACTCAGTCTTCTGTAATGGGTAGCTAGTTTGTGGCTCCAAAATTACCCCCAGATTAAAAAAACTAAGTTCATGATTTCCAACTTGGTGATCAACATGCCAGCAAGACTTTTTTAGGGCGTATTGGAACCATAGCCAGAGCCGACCACCTAACTTAATCGGAAAAGTTATATAACTTTTCCCCTAGAGCGCTGAAGACTGCTTACCCTGGTTAATCTGCTAATATTTGAGCATATTTAGCCACGAAGGCTTCACCCAGTCTGTCTGTCTGTCTGTCCCGATGTATGCTTAGATCTTTAAAACTATGCAACAGATTTTGATGCGGTTTTTAATAGCTAGAATTTTTTATAGATAGAGTAATTCAAGAGGAAGGTTTATATGTATAAAATATGCAGAATATAGTAGAGAAATACTGATAATTTTAGAGCTTTCCAATGTGGTGTCGTAAACCATTCTGTAAAGTTTTTTAAACTTATTCTGTTGTATAATTAGTATCAGCATTGCACCCGTGCGAAGGCGGGGCGGGTCGCTAGTACTTCATATAACGCAAGATAGGCCTAGCACGCACTGTGAATTATTTCGCGCTATTCTGTGGAACATGAAATCACACTTGGCGCATCTAACGGAAAAACCCGCTTTGAAAATGATATACCTACTTTAGAATAAACTTAAACGACTAGACAAAAAAATTCGCCGCGAAATAATTCGCAGTGCGCACTAGGCCTAACTTACAATTAAATTAATATACAAAGTTGTGCTAAGTTCAATGAATTAAGCAGCGCGGATTTGATAATAATGTCATTTGATAGCCGTCCCATCGCGTCGGCTCGCTACATCCGCTCCGCTGGCTTTTGTGGGGATGAACAGCTTTAATATTCACAATTTTGTTGGTAGTATTTTAAAACTGATAGCTCACTTAGCCTTAATATGTATATTATAAAAACCTTAAATAATCTGTGTAATGTAATTTTTATGCTTAAATGCTGAAACTCAAGGATTTTGTCAGAATTTATATCACAGTAATAGGATCGTGCCGTTATGTATTTTTTAAAATATTTGAGTATGTTACCGACTTATTTAAACATGTGAACGAAATATGTTTTACAATACTATTACTACTAGTACTATATTACAGTAGGTACATAAGTAGTTGTTTTAGTTATCGGTATATTGTCTTGTGATGCTCGGTGTAAAATCATATTAACAAATTTTGTTACATAATGATTTCATTTCAACGAAAGATTTATACACAATTATGTGATTATGTTAACAATCTTACGTTACGACAAACAACTCTCCTACTGTAAAATCGAATCCTTTGGTAGCAAACACTTTTTAACTCAACAAAGCGATCTTGAATTCATATTACGTCACGATTTTAGCATTTAAAGGTGTATCAAGTTTTCATAAGTCAATTAACAAACAATTAACGAGTTAATTAATTAAAGACCTGACAAGGTTAACTTGTCAAGTTTGCAAATTGCGACAGAATTTCTTTGCAGCTTTTTATATAAAACGCAAAACTCTATGTAAAGCTAGGTTTAGACTAGGAATACAACTTTAAAATGTTCTTTTACAAGTTACCAGCGTGGCATAGTAAGTTAAGCTCTGCAAGATTCTTACAACCGGCAAGAACTTGCACAAGAAATTTCAGGAAGAGCTAATGAATAAAAAGCTTTGCAAGATAAACACAATCTCAGACGTCAACGGTTTTAATAATAAAATAAGAGCTGGTAATAATCGGAATTACTAAAGAAACTCATCGAGATAATGGAAATTGTTGTCGACTGTGAACGGTAGAGAAAACACACTCAAATACACTCATTAAGAGTTATATTTATTGATTGGTACATGTGAAATAGAGGAGTGACCGTCTGCCCCGTATCATGGTCAGACAATAAAATAAGCTACACAACTCTGTTTGGCCGGTTTCAGCTTAATTCAATAATTGTAATAATTTTCTATTTTGTGTAATCGTACGATACGTTATATACGTCAGTATATAATGACCCACTCTTTCTGTAGATATCCAACAAAGAATGTTGAATTTCTGCAGAAAACTTTATTCCAATAAAACTTTTCATAAATCGAGTCTCGCTCTTACGAATATCGCTATTTTAGTTAGCTCTCACGTAGATGCCGTACCGAAGCTACCCTTATCATCTGCGCGATGCAGGTGTGAGGCGAGACCCGATTGAATACCATTGTAGGAATGTACCCCTAATACAAGTTACTGATGCTATCTTTTGTGGAAACTAGAACACTCTTGAACTACCGTCTGTGGAAACAAACATCTAAATTTTTAAGGTTTGTATCAACGGACAGTATTCCGTTAATGGCGAAGAGCTTGCGAACTGCAACAATATGGATGGAAACGTACGAAATAAAAATGCTACCATTTGGGCATGTTGGAAAAATAACTACTGGACTGGCCTTTGAACATCCTCTATCGATACCTTCAAATACTTAAGAGACTAGAGATTTAAATCATGAGCATCTATGATTCTGTTTTTTGTAAGATGAAGCTTTCATTAAATTCTAGCACGTCGAAATTTTTGTTTGTGAAAATGAGTATAAAGTATTAAAGATTTAGGAGATATGTGGTATATTTATGTAACAGGTATATTTTTTGCGATTTGATAGCGTCAGGCACTCATGCTTAGAACACTGATAGTACTGTGGCGTCGTGTAAAAGCAAATACATCAGTTTACCCTGGCAGATTGGTGCAATGGAGTGTATAGACTCGGTAATAGAATATCCATCGTCGGATGCCTATTGAACTGTTATAAGTGGATTTCTATTGTATACAGCTTTACGATTATAATGTGGGATCGATTGGATTATTTACAACAGTATTGTACCGGTGAACACGTTCAGGTGAGCTCAGTTTTAAATATACTCGTAACTTCAGCAAACTGATACTCAA
This sequence comes from Lampropteryx suffumata, assembly GCA_948098915.1. Taxonomy (NCBI): domain Eukaryota; kingdom Metazoa; phylum Arthropoda; class Insecta; order Lepidoptera; family Geometridae; genus Lampropteryx; species Lampropteryx suffumata. The sequence continues at coordinate 25,995,378 of OX402544.1, forward strand.
ATATAATATTGTATTTCGGTTTCTTAACGCGGATTTTATAAATGGAAAACATAATTTTCAGACTTATAAAAACTAGTTGTTACCGGTGGCTTTGCACGAAAGGTATTCACATAAAATGTAGCATATGTCCTTCCGATAGATAGAGTCTATCCCCTTACCAAATTTAATCAAAATCCGCTCAGTAGGAGTGAAACGCAACAAACAAACATGTATACAGAGACGCTTTCAAATTTATAATATTAGTACGGATTATTTGTCTATACTTACGTAATATTTTTGCTCTACAAAAAATAAAATATAGTATTTACTTTATTATGTATATAATGTTTATATTTACATATATAAATATATAAGTATATACATATAAGTAGTATTTTCAGTCATTTGGTACCCATAAAACAAGCTCTAATGTGGAATGTTCGGAATTATTTATTTTATTTGATTATTAAAAAACGGTTAACACTCATATTAGTTAACTCCGATATAATTATTGCAAAGTATGTTTTATGGTTTAGCAAACTGGTTCAGTTCAAACAAACGAGAAAAAGTGACAAGGTACACTTCGTTCGGACGGTTGCTAAAAGGTTTCAGTAAATGGTTACTGAGTAGGTAAACAACTTCGCACGGTAACTCGCATAAGTGGCCTTGGTTACATAATATAACGAATATTTTGTGCGTGTGGTTAGGGTTGGCACTGGCATAAGCATAACTATAGTTAAATATAGTAATTTTTCTTCGTGTCGTCGGTTAAGTGTCGGATCTTTTTGACTGCGTATGCCGGAGAGTCTTTTCGACAACTTATTTATATACTTTACAATCCTAATAATTGGCCACCGCTAAGGTATTGTTCTTCGTATGCAGAAGTGTCGTTTAGGGTGCAGGTGGAGGTGGTCGCTTAGGGTGCAAGTAGACAGAAGGACAAGGCATGATCAATACCACAATTCCACAGCGCCCATCAGCTCATGTTCAAGCTTACTTTAACTTATCGCCACAGTTCACATCGGGTCTTGGTTGAGTTTCTTTGTACATATTGAAGAAGCTTTGGCATTTTTTATATTTATTTTTGTTTTTTGAATTTGTGTGTATATTGACCTACTCTTTTTTCGTCTTTTCAGACGCACAAGAGATCTTTCTTTTGTAGTTTATTATTATTAAGCTGACGTAGCAGCCGTGGATTTCTCTGTATAAGTCATAGAGTCTTTTTATCAAAGAAAAATAACTGGCGGGATTTTTTCAAATTGAAGTACTTACCTATACATTTGTCAATCGAACGTAAGCCATTTTTGTGTATTTGCAGGACAAAAGCGTTCGCTCATGCTCAATTAATATTGTCACAAATTCAAAGGATGCATATCCCAGTCTTCAAAGAAAGCATTGCTATTGATACCATCAATCTCTATCAGTTTCGATTTGAATAGGTTTTATTTTACGGACTGGTTTTATAATGATAATAATATAATAATAACAGTTTATTTTATCCGACTGGCCTGTCAGCTCAGTTGGTGTACCTCTGCCTTCTGGGCTGTAGGTTGAGGGTTCGATTCCCTCTCAGGATAAACATTTGTGAAGAACATAGGTGTTTGTTCTATATCTGGGTGTTATAAAGTATCATAAGTATGTATTATAAAATATATTAGAATATTAATCATCTAGTCACCACAATATAAACTATGCTTAGTTTGGAACTAGATGTTGTTGCAGCAATATTTATTTATTATCATAGAAAAATAACTGACGGGTTGTTTTCAATTTGAAGTAGTTAGCTATACATATGTCAATCGAACGTAAAGCCCATTTTGTGTATTCAAAACACAAAAGCGCTCGCTCATGCTCAATTACTAGCGGCACTAGTAAACCCCTATTCAAATGGCGTGGACTAAACGCTGCCTCGCCACGAGTCTTACAACTAAAACAACAATTCACGCACGAGGCACTTAGAAAAAACGACTGTGCGTATTGATTTCTGTGTCAACGTGTTACGAACTTGCTATTGATCGCAAAGACTAGAGTCATTCATAATTAAATACTCATAATTTTACTTGATTACAGTGTTTGATAAATTATTAATTAAGTATGGACTTTTAAAAGATGGCTAGTTATTGCTACTAGAACTATGTAGTGACAACTGTAATGTCGTATTGTTCGTTTAAGATGACATTGGCTGTCTGGAATCGTATTAATTACTGTTGTTCTTATGCGAACTTCTTCATATTATGTCATTATGTTATATTATGTTTTTTTAAAACCAGTGTGTTGAAAGGACAAAATTGCGCCGCAGTTAAAGATCGTAACTGAACATTCGCAATACTTCATTTAACCGGGGAATATTGTTATACAGCATACTAAGGCGTCATAATAAAAACAAAGAGGATTTCTTGGGAATTTTATGGGAAAAGTTGTTCTTTGCATTTTATAGTTTATTCTTTTTTATAGTTTATTACAATTCTAGATCTTAGAATAATCTATATGCTTTATTTTTTTTATATTAATAATAATATAAATAACTATTGGATTGGTGGATATTACACAACACTATGTAGTCCCAAACTACGCATAGCGTTTACTGTGTAGACCAGATGACTGATAGAATGGTTACTTAGTTATTAAAATATACTTATAATATAAATAAATATATAAAATATAGCTGGACAATGCACACAACACCATAATAGTCCCAAACTGGTGACTAGATGACTGATATAATACTTATATATTTTTAAATACATACTTATGATACTTTATAATACCCAGACATAGAGCAAACACCTATGTTCTTCACACAAATGTTTTATATATATATATATATATATATATTTGTTATTGCTGGTTCAAAGATGTTTTTGTACTTTTTATTATTGTGGTGGCTACTTATAATCTTTTTCTCTTCTCGATTTCAGTAATTAATTATGCTCGAATTTCGATCACTGGGCAACCTCTAGTATACGTAGATACCTACACATTTTATATATTTTATAAATTTGAAGAGGTTTTTGTTGTTTTGTCTGTTTGTTTGTGAAAGGGTTTCACGGCTAAAGGGATATTATTGAAATATGACACGGAGATTGTATATTGGGCATTGACATACTTTTATAAAGGTACTACGCGTGCAAAGCCGTGGACTGTAGCTAGTATTAAATATGTCTCAAAATACTCGTGATAATTCTAGAATATGGATAGATAACGCAGATGACAGAATGACGTAACAAGCTCCTTTGGGACAACAGTCGAGGAGCGGAAGGTCGGCTTACCAATTACATTCAACTATTAAATGGCATAAACTGACCTTTTTATGACCCGACATAGGAGTCACGGCGTGCTGAGACCTGACAGGTCTAGCTTCCGTAGCAAGACCAAATGCATGGTCTGTATGCATGATTTCAGGTCTTTGTTTCTGGTCTTGGTTGATACTACATATTTGAGTCAGTAGTCAGCTCTCATGGAGTTTAAAAGCCCAAATGCCTCTGTCATAAAGTAACAGTTTTTAAAAAACCTGGGCCGACAGTTAAACTTGCTTTCTGAAGCACGGAAGCGCTCACATAATGCCACTGCGGTTACAATCTAGTTACTAACCTTCCAGAGGGTAGCTTAACTTCGGTGATCTGTTAGGAACGATTAGCTGTGCCACGAACCTTTCTTATATATGTAATATAAGTGCGTAATACACGATACCCCGAACCAAATGTAGATGTTCAATTAGTCGCTTTGTAATACATGCAGTAGCAACTCCAAGCTTCTTAGTGGGTTAAGGACAATATGAACAAGGTCAATCGTTCCAAAATAAGTTTTTTACCATGAACTTATCTGAACTCTCATTAAAAATACGAACAAAACTAAGATTTTAGAGTTCTTTTGCCATATGAATATCCCGTCGTTTCGAAGAAGTTTTCGCTCTTAAATAGTTTGTAAAGATAGTAAAACAAAATCATTTGGAGAAGTTTTACTATGTAAACAATATTATATGTTTTTTTATTTCTCTTGGTTTTATAAGTACTAGTGGTCGCCCTCTGGTTGAAATTCGATCATAATCAATTAATAATTAATGTATTTTTTTGTTATTTTTTCTTCCCTATATAAACTATAAGTGTGCGAAATTTCATACCCCTACGTCGGCGCAATTTTCGTAAAAAGGGGTACAAAGTTTATGTTTCACGTATTAATCGTTACTAATATTATAAATGCGAAATTAAGTAAGTCTGTTTGTCTGTCTCGCTTTCACGCCAAAACTACTGAACCGATATAAATGAAATTTGGTACACAGATAGTGTAAAGCCTGAGAAAGGACATAGGCTACTTTTTAATAGGAAATAGTGTTGTAAAGGGTTGAAAAGGGGGATGAAAGTTTGTATGAAAGTATTGTAATTTTCAGAACTAGAAGCATACAATTTTAGGGTGATCCCTACTAATATTATAAATGTGAAAGTAACTCTGTCTTTCTGTTACGTTTTCACGTTTTCACGTCCTTTGAACCGATTTTGATGAATTTTTGTATAGAGATAGATGGAACCTTGGAGAAGGATTACTTTTTATGTAGGTACCATGCGTGCGAAGCCGCGGGCAGCAGTTAGTATAATAATAATAATATAACCCATGTATTTAAAAATATAAGCCTCGCTTAGTTTAGGGCTAGATTGTGTTGTGTGAAATTACTTACCTACCGATATTTATTAATTGTTTAATAACTACAATAATAACATTAAACATACGAGTGTGTGTACATTTCTGTTAATAAATAAGTACCGTCAACAAATCATCTACTTTAATAATCCCGACTATATCGGTATAAACAAGAATTAAATAGTGTGCGACGCTCAAATAAATGAACTACGATTCTACGGCAGATTCGTAATTTTTGGGTTCTCTTTCGTTAAAACGTTTCATATAACCAGAAAAGACGGTACCTTCCAAGTCATTTTCCAAGTCGATTGGAAAATGAATTTCAATAGAATGTAATAATCTCTGCTGAAATTAGTTTTGGCTCCCGAGGGAGAGAAAAGGGAGGCTCTTCAAACTGGATCCTAAAGCTGAATTGAAATAGTTTTCTCTGAAACCATAACATTATCTCACTTTGCGCGCATTTATCTACCTTTATGGTGTAAGGTAGCAGGATATTTTTCATTAAACTTTATCAAAATCAGTTCTGACTGATATAGAGAACGCAGACCCTAAACTGCTGGTTCGTAGAGACATGGAGGATGTATTTCTAAGTGTTGACGAGCACTATAAAAATAATTCTCGGAATAAAAACCTGTAACGAATACAGCTGAGTGTCAATGTTTATGATAATTACATTTAAAAAACTCAAAAGACAACCGACTTCATGTATATCAAAAATATCATCCATGTATACAATTTTTAGATTTTAGTTGATTTTTTTAAAACTTCTTGACCGATTTCGAAACAAAAAAGAATTTTCCAAATCGGTTCTTTGAGTATTCAGTGAACATACATAATAAAAAAATCCTTTTTTTGAAGTCGGTTAAAAAAAGCATAACGCGTGCGTTCCAGTAGTAGCAATAACTCTGTATGTATGCGTACACTTCGGTTCCTTTATATAATCATAATAGAACTTTTAGAGACTGCTATGTGCAGGTTCGATTCCCGCCGCGAAACAAATATTAGTATAATCTGCAAGTATTTGTCTCTGGTCTGGGTGTTTCTATTTATAAGTAGTAAATCAGTCATGTGGAGTCATACCCATAATACAAGCTCTGCTTACTTTAGGGCCAGATGATACTGCGTGAAATGTCCGGGATTATTCAATTATTTAATATTTTATTCTTGTGATAGATAGCATGTCTTGAAATCCACATCAAGCTCCAGTAATACTAATTTCGGTAAATTAGTAGTAACTGAAACCTTTTAGGTTTACCTTGAATAAACCTTGATAGGTTTTGATAGTATCCGAATTAAATTATCGCCCGGCAGTTAGAATATTTTAGTTATAAAAGGCTGTATTTTGTTTATTTTTTTTAGTAGTTTGGTAGATATGTAAATATAGTTATTTTTTTATTTGTTTTACAAAATTCACAGCTATTAAAATAGTATACACAAAACACAAAACCGACAGCCAATAACCGATTTAAATTATGACTAACAAAAATGCTTGTTTGTAATTATGTGAATGTGTGTGTGTGTGTGTGTGTTGTTGTGCGTGTGTGTTATTTGTTTGTGTTAAAAAGAAGAAAATTATACACATATATGGAATACACATTTGTAGCAATTTATTTTATAAAGTATTTTCTATGTAGGTATATACACATAAATACTATATATTTACTCAATACAAATTGATATAAAAATTGATTGTTATAGCGAGCTGATCTGATGGTGGAATCAGGATGCTGGTTGACGGAACTCTTGAACAAATAGATCACCACTTGATCACTACTTGTGTAGGTCGTTTTTCGGTCTGGAAGCTGATGCTTGAATGTGAGATGAGCTCTCAGATGAGCTCTCAGTAACATAATAATTAAATATAGATATTATGCGGGTGTGGTATATAAAATGTAACCATAAACCACAAAAGGAAAATACCCTTTTCAAGCTTTCTCTAAGATTTATGATCGAGGCCGTGCGTTAACTGTCGTCTTTACTACCTCATTTTGGTACTATGGAAATTTGGATTGGATTATTTTCTGGATAATTATCTTCATTTTGTTAACTACATGGATATCACACGAGTAAAACTTGCACTGCACAAGAACTATGGTTTTCCGTACGTAGGTTACATTTTAACAATATATTGAATTAAAACGTATTGCATGAACTCAATGTAACGCTTGCCGGTACTTACATTTTATTATTCATCTGTTTTTTTTAGTTTTATTATTTAGTTAGTATAAGTTTTTTTTTTTTTTACACTAATTTGTTTGTCTCCTTTTGAAAAACACTAATTAGTACTTAAGAACGCAATTTAAACTTTATTTTACGCACTGGTTACAAAAGTTTTAGCCGAAGACCAGCGCAGGTTGTTTACGACCTGCATATTATGAGTCAGAACATATTTGTACCAGTAGGTACATATACTTATTATACATATACTTGTTTTACATTTGAATTATGATTATTATTATTTTTAACATTACTGACCATTGCTTCAGATCTCTAGTTACTTATATATTAGAAGATGACCAAGACGAGTAGTCGGAGACACGACAAACATTACACTTAGTACATGGTTACGCTTTGCATAGTAGTGTTTATGTTAGTATGCTTAAAACAAAATTACTATAATCGTATTTATAAAACATAATTACGGCGACATCGACTAACCAAATTGTGTGTGATGATTTTCAATATCAGTTTAACATTATACTAGATCAGTATCAGTGTGAATAAATTTATTTTATGTTAGTCTCTAAAAACAAGCTTTTTGCTGAATACCTACTCTTTTCTTTTGTTTTGGTCCCGGGTTTCAAAATCGGCTAACAGAGTGTTTGTTTTGAGCCAAACATTATCATTCTTCGCTTATTGTTCGGTGTAACAAAATTACAGGGGGATAATTTTGCTAATTTCCGTAAGCTCGATTGAGCCGCAGCCGAATGACAGCTTTTGACGTGTTTTCGTATTCTGCTAATGAACAACGGCTTAGGTTACGATACGTTTACGAAGTCGCCAGCGATCGATCGAATGTTTTCTTTTGTTTGGTCATGGAGATAACAGAATAGGTTTTTAGGTAATTATCGAACCGTAGATGGCTTAGAATAGGACGGTAACCGTTGTAAATTACCAGAATTGAGGCCCTGGATAAAATTTTTGATCTAGATCACAGATGTGATCACAGTGGCTTCCTAAAGTCGAACGAAAGCTTACAATTATTTTATTTAGAAATATAGGCTTTATTATTAGTGAGAATATGTGAGCCAATAGCCCCTTCAAATTGGGTTCATAATGGAACTTAATTGCCCCCTATGCAGATTTAGAGTTTATCTAATAATCCCGTATAAGACAAAGTGGCGTTAAAATGACAATTCATAAAATCATACAATCATATCAATGAAAATTTATTAAGTTTTAAAAACTAAAAAGAAAACCAACTTCATTGAATGAAATTTGAGCCAATAATAGATTTTGAGTGGAAAGTAGATGTATTTTATATATATATTATATAGTTAGGCCAACTAAACGTACTGCTCCAATGAGACAGCGAGGTATCGGAGTAAACGAAAATATCATCGATGTATAACATTTTTAGATTTTCGTAGACTTTTCAGCTCGACCGATTTCGATAAAATTTAAATGGGACCACCTGGGAAGTATCTCTTTGTCAAAGAAATAAAGGATTTTCCAAATCGGTTCAGGCGTTTTCGAGTAATCGGTGAACATACATAAAAAAAAAAGATTCCGACGAATTGAGAACCTCCTATTTTTTGATGAAGTCGGTTAATAAATCTTCATTGAAATGACAAGGACAGACTATACATTAACGCGACACTAATTATGTGATTATGCAATATAGCAGATCGTTAGATGGCTGCTGAGCTATGTGGGATGATTTTTAGCTTTTGCCCTTGTAACGCTCTCAAAGGAACAATGACCGCGTTTGTTTAAATCCAGTTTATACGTGCATATAGTCAGTAAACAGTGTTATAATACCTATGGACTCTCAGTCTATATAATAACCACGTCATTAGATAATGTGGCGTCAGACTATGGTATATCCTTGTCATTCTTATATCAATGAATGGAGATGACAACAAATTAATGAGAACAGACCCTTAAGCCACAGACCTTTTTAGCTACGCTGCTCAGAAACTGTACCAGCAAGGTAGAAAACGAACAAATAGAAGTCTGTTGATGAAATGGGGATAGGTTTGGCGTGGTACCTTTACATTTGGCTCGGGTGCACTTGGCATGATTTGATACGAAAGCAGTGTGCGCTAGTTTCAAATATTTACGAAAATACAGACAAAGGCATATTATATATTAATTGTATTACAATTTCCTACAACGAGAATTTACTGGGGTAGGTACTGATGCCAATATGTGCTAGAGAAATCATTATTATTCAAAAACGAAGCAACCAAGTCGTTTTCACAACCAAACAAAAGTTGATAACTTTAAACTGTATAGGTACTATAAATAAACAAAACATTATTTCTCATTATGTCAAGAGTCTTGCGCAAAGAATGATGGCAACAGCGGTTTTTCAGATTATTGCTGAAGTCTCCAAAGATTATTAACAGAGCCAGCTGGGCCGAACTATTTCTGTTTCCGATTTCAATCAAGCACGACAAGTGCAGGGTGAAGCTTATTAAGCTCCACTTGCACAACTGTTCCTACATTGCATTTAAACTGATGACCGTTTTCAGTATTTAAGTAGATACCAGATAAAATAGTAGACACTAGGGAAAACTGAACAGAAAACTCGCGACATCCCTTGTACGACTACAATATGGCGCACGGAGGACTCAATTCCATTTACGTAATAAAACAGAAAATGTCTTTTAAATCATATTATAAAATTACAGTTTATTTAGGAGACAAAAAAGCTAGGGATGAATCTGCTCCAACTTGACTTGGCATCCGTTACAAGAGTGGCAAGGATAATAAAAAAAAAGAGTTAGGAACAGACGAGTTTCTTGCCGGATTCTTCTTGACCTGGGTTTTGGTGGAACCGGCTCCTAGATTCACTAGCTTGTAAAAAGACGATTCATTCAAAGTAGTCCTTGTTAAGTAAATAATTTATTGAATATATAATGTTTTGATTTGACTTTAACTTGACTCAAAAGTTTCCTCTTTTGCAAGTACCTAAAACAATTTCATAAATAAATGGTCAAGAAAACAGATAAAGTCAGTAATAAGTCTAATAGTTGTTAAAGATAATATGTAAGTGTAGCTCTGAGCTTAAAATTAATTTGCTTAAAACCCTAAGCAAGCGTTTAATAATAAAATAACTTTACTTAACTTAACAGACGACTTAAGGAATTTAAATGTTTACCTAGTTTAATTTGGCAAAAAGTAGTGTGTTTATATAATTCGAGCTTTAATGGAGTGGCCGATCTTTTTTGCTTTTGACTTCTTATTGTTTCACTAGATATTTCGAACCAGAGTGGTGAACGGATTTAAGTGCGCCTTAGAGGCTCTTTCGTGTTTTTGACTTTTCACTCTTGGAAAAAGAGTGAAAAGTCAAAAGAACGAAGGAGCCATAGAAAAAAAGGTTTATCCAATGATACGATTACTAGTATATCCTTAATTATTTATTACTAGCTGGAGCCCCGCGACTTCGCCCGCAAGTTTGTACGAGAAACCATCGAGTTTATATTTAAGTATTATTCATATCAAGTTTCAAGCAAATCGCACCACGCGTTAAAAAGTTTCATACATTCGTTTTCACCCCTTTTCAACCTCTTTATAAGGGTTATTTTGAAAAATCCTGAAACATGTTTCCTTTTAATTACACCAACTTTGACACCCCATTAAAGGTTATTTTCAAAAATTTTGTTAGAAGTTTTCCCTCTTAGAGGTTGAATTTCAAAAAATCCCGCCTTAGTGGGTGGTTTTGCTATAACAGGAAGCTACCTCCCAAATTTCAGCCTTCTAGCTTCAGCAATTTTGGCTTGGCCATGATAAATCAGACAATCAGTCAGTCAGGTTAAGCTCTTTTATAGGTATAGGTTTTTTTTTTTTTAATCATATATAGACCTACGTTTGACCACGAACTCGCCTGATGTTAAGCGACGATGTGGCCGACGACGGGGCACGCAGGTCTAGAAGATACCTATTCACTCTTGACTTGAAGAGACACAAATTGTAGTTTTCAGGAAAGACAGACGACGGCAAATCATTCCAATCCTTGGCTGTACGCATTATAAATGTGGAAGCAAAATTGAGCGGTGCGTCTGCTTGTCCTATTGTGACAAGCAGATGTTGGAATGAGCTCATGCAATTCCTGGGCACATTCTCCGAAATGTATTCTATAAAAGATCGAAAGGCAAGCAACTTTACGACGGTGCTCGAGACTCTGGAACTTAGTCTCAGCGTTTAGCTGCTCACCTATCACCCTCAATGCTCTATGCTCAATCGAGTCCAAAGCCACTGATGGCAGCAATACTCCATACCCGACCGGACTTGAGCTTTATATAAAGTGGAAAGCTGTCCAGGTGTGAAGTATCGCCTCACCTTGTTGAAGATGCCAAGCTTCATTGCAGTAGTCTTGATCAAAGTTACAATGAGATCCTGAGATTTTGAGTTGCAAGCATGTTTACCTTTTGTCTACAACTTGAACGGTTGGATCGTTTAAACAGCTTATTGAAAAAAAAAGTCGAAACGGAAGCTGTATCAAAATCCAAAAAGCCTTTAAAAGCTTTTACCTGTAGATAGGATAAATAATTCACGGTCTGGTTAAAGTTTGACCTTCTCAGTATGCGGATAAAGTTTGGATAATTAAGATCTGAACTTGTTTGTAAACGGCTGACACGACGTGATTTCAAAGACGGAACTCGTAGTAATTAACTCGCGGTGCGTCAATCAAGGATTGGAATTGCTTATCCGACTTATGTATTTATAATATTAATAATAATGCCGGATATTTCACAGTGTCATCTAGCCCCAAAGTAAGCAGAGCTTGTGTCATACCACATGACTGATATACTACATTTTTTTTTTTGTAAATATCTAAATAGAAAAAAACCCAGACCCGAGACGTTTAAATGCAGATTCTACAAAAATTTTTTCGATGGCGGAAAAAAGAACCCGTAATATTCTGCGTCTCAAACAGGCCTTCGCCCACTGAGCCAAAGATTTCGTCAATTATGTATATTACCTATTTCATTAAAACCGCTTCATTTGAGATATGTACAAATAAAACCATTACACATAATATTCCTACTCTTTAGAGTTCCAAAGAACACGAGGGACCTTTATAGTTTCGATATGTTCGTCTGTCTGTCTGTCTGGCCTTCCCTAAACTCTTGATGTGATTATATTTAGCACGGTAATTAGTGGGTCTAAGTAAGTTATGAATTAAAAAATTAAAACTTTGAAAAAATAGATTTTAGTAATACCTCTTCTACATGGAAGATGTGTTAATCTACATTTCATAGATTTTATATATATTTTATATATTTATTTTTTTATAATTTACATCATTTATTATTATGCTACTCCTTCGTGTGGCATAATGTTGGCTAGGTCTTTGAAACGAGACTTTTTAATAACGTATTCGAAAATATAATTCGCTAATACATTGCTTTGGAGTGGTAATTTATGTAAAATCTTTTATAAAATTCATTCTTCATACACAGCACCTTTCAAAAAACCTTTCACAGTGTGTGCCGACAATCGTGTAGCCAATTTATTACATAAAATTGGATGCTGATATGCAATAATGTGTCAACCCACTAAAAAAGACAATCGATGTTAGTGGAGCAGAACGATTTCTTTAATGTAAAGAATCTTTTGTATAACTATCTCAACCCTCAGTTTTTTTGTAGATCGACAGTTATTGCTTATTAGTTATACATTTCGTTTTCTTCCTTTCGTACACTCGGCACATCTCTTTGAATTTTTAACGACAGCAATAGTGCTATACGATTTTAGGCAAATCGGTCTTTACGTTAAACTGATATAATTAACAACAGTGGCGTTTCTGAAACAGCACTAGTAAATCAATTCAGTACAATCAGTACCAGATTGTGCCACACAAATGGGCCATTGTACAGTTAGACACACATCATCGGTCCGGGCCACAAATCGGCCGCGGGCAGCCACGATGGCGTACGGCCAAGCCCGTCAAGGTGCCATGCTGGTTACATAGTGCGCATTTGATAAATTTGCTGGAATTTCATAGAAATACAAAATATGTGAGTGTGTTTCATGACAGTTTGTGCTACCTGTAGCTAATACAATAAAGTCCAAACAAGTTTGAGATTGAGTGTATTGCTCAAACCGCAAAAATTGTTGTAGCATTTGAGTTGAATTTATATTAGATAAGATAATAACCTTTTGCAAATAAAAATATACTCAGCTATATCAAAAGATATGTTTAAAACTTCCGTTCTATTATCCACTTAACATGCCCGCCACCTCTCAATAGTATTTTATTCAGTGTGTCCGGTTTTATTTTAGAACATAAACACGTAAATATGTCGTCACAAATCTCCGGGTAGACTCGTTCAATCATTCTTTGAATCTATCTTACTATTAAATAAGAAATGTATAATGATGTGTCTTTTCGTCTTTACTTCGTCTATTACTTTGTTTTGTTAATAAATGTATCATGCCCTTTTTTATGAAAAAGGCAACACACCAGGTTCTCTAAAAATAAACAACAATCAATTATCAAGAGGTTTTAGGCAATATATTGTACTACTATTAAATAAGAAATATATTATGATTTATCTTTCGATTACGAACTTAATTTCGTTGATAATACGATCTGGGTTCTTTAAAATAACCTAGAATCAAGGGGTCAAGGGGTATCAAGGGGTTTTTGACAATATATTTACTTACATAAGTGCAATAGTCATTGATCCAAGAAGCGCAGAAACGCATTTGTTGACGACATTATTCGGTCACATATTCAATGACTTATGATTTCACTACATAGGTTTATTACAAATGAAAATAAAAAATAAGATAAGGCTATGTCAACTACCTACTTACTTTCAAGATCACATTAATGTCATGGTACCATAATTTAAAAATTCTACACTAGCACAAAGCAGTTGTTGCTTAAACAAACAAGAAAATAATATGAAATATTTTTTTTTGTTTTACACTATCTGACCTGTGAACGACTTCGTCCGCACGTTTTTGTTTTAAAATAAAGTAATTACTGACCTAAATATATTTTAACTGACTTCAAAAGGAGGTTCTCAATTCTGTTGGTTTTTAAATCAAAAGATATAAAGATCAATACAATCACAAGGATCACTTTGAAAGGTTTTACATACTAGGTGAATTTAGGCGCTTATTCCTCCTAGCCCAAGCCCGAGACTGGCAAGAATCTCATCCTGGCCCTAGCACTTTTTTGCATGATCCATCTTATAACTACTTTAACTAATAATAATAAAACGAATACAAGAAAGTTTATACATTTCAAATGTGTTTATTACGTTTGCTACCTGAGTCATTTATTAACTGATTTTGAAAAATATTTTGTTGTCATTAGTCATCAAACTTCCCGTTTGGTCCCATTTAAATTTGTTCTAAATGTACATATTCTAAATGTACAATTAATGTACATATAATTATAAAAATAGCACCCCTCATTGTGGTAAAACATATGATGCACGTTTTATGTGCTCAAATTGCATTAAATAAAATCGGTTTACGTTTTAGTTTTTAAAACATAATTATTTTTGAACTAGAAATAGAAGTATTTAAAATACTAAAATCATGTTCTGCTATTGTATTTCATGTACTCCTTAGCCGATTTTTTATTTAATATTTTCAATGTACGGTCTTTTCTAATGTTTAAATAAATAATAAATTAAATACATAATAATCTAATTAATATTTATTTAATATTATAATTTAAATAATAATTAATATTGCCGAAAAATACACACATCACCATCTATCTCTAAACTAAGCAAAGCTTAAACTATGGGATATAATTAATAGAATTTATTATAATTAATAGAATATACCCACCTAAGGCACTATGCTGTACTAAACTAAAAAAATTTATTTAAGTTATGTATCAGTCATGTGGTTCCCATAACACAAATTCCAGCTCAGCAATGAACGTTAGCAGTGATATTATTATTATTATATAACCCCCAGGCACAACAAACTTCTATGATCTTTAAACAAATGTGTGTTCTGGGTGGGAATCAAACCTACAGAAGGCAGAGCTATAATCGACTAAGCGGTTTTTCTATATAATAACAAACGCAAGTTTGTTATTATATAGAAAAGCCCCATAGGACGTATATAACTAATTTAATTTGTTGACAAGCAAAATTAAACCGTTTTAATTTAGCGGTTTTCGTCAGATCGGTTAATAATCAAATATTTAATTATCTTGTGATTCCAACTCGAAATTCCCAATTTCAATTCCGAAAACGGTACAATACTAATCCCTGGGTTTTAAGAACTATCCATTAACATTATAGGCAACCTCTATTAACATGTGATTACATAATGTTATATTAACATTATGTAATGTACATTTTTATACAAATATAATAACATAAATGTATATTCCGATTCTGATTTGACGAACACAGGTGTTTGTTCTGTGTCTGGGTGTTATAAAATATCATAATTATGTATTTAACAACACGATCTACAATAACGATCAGAAATGAGTTACATATTAGTTATCATTCCATTGATAATTAAAGTCGTTATACTAAAAAACCAAATTTAATTTGAAGGATTCAAACGATACGAAATTTTAATCATTCTTTATGTGAGCACTATCTTAGCAGGACAGCTAGCGGTGCACGGCAGCGGCAGCACGGGACGAGTCAGTAGGGTTCTATAGTTTTATGCGTACAGACGCCGTAAAATAATTTTGAAAACGCGGTGGGCTCCTGTTCACAACTCTAAAAGGCTCCAAAATATATAGGCCTTATCAAGACCGGCATATTTGCGCATTCTGAAGTCCTCGGCACATTCAGCCGTAGCACCAGCTCTAACGGAAGTCCCCGACAGAGGGGATGAGGCCAGGGTATCTGCGCAAGTAGCATCCCACATGACATAAAAAAAACACTAAAAACTGAAAACACGAAACCGAATTGGTATGTTCACTTAATGTTACCATTGTATCTCCACTGTATAAGAAATAACTACCGCAGCGAGAGCCTAGCTGTCTAGCAAATACAACAGTCAGGACTTAAATTATGTTTCGTCTTTGTAAATGAAATACACGGCTCAGGGGAGCGTTGTCTGTTTATATGCAGAGTGAGTTTTGTTGATCCTACAACAGGACTCTCGTAAACAACACTCATTGGCTTAAATGAGTATAGGTTTTGTTAGCTGACTTCAAAAAAAGGAGGAGGTTCTCCATGTCATTTATAAACTGATTTGAAAAAAAAAAATGTGAATGGATATACTTATTTCCGACTGGTCTTATAAAAAAATATCAAAACCGGTTTAGTAGTTGGTTTTTAAATCTAAATAGCTGGGAAAAAAATGTCATCCAAGTAAATGAAATTTAGTATTTATATCTAAATTGAGTAGATTTTCTTTTGAGTTTTTAAAACGTAATTATTTAATCATATCCTTCAGTAGTTTTATTAATACCGTTTCATTAAACTTTTGTTTCTGAATCATCTTCATATATTGTACTAACACTAAATTGGGATAAGTAGTTGCATAGATAATAATATAAACATCTGTTGCCGAGCGTTTGTCTCGTAAGAAAATCGCGAATGCCACGACCAAGTTGTATATATTTTTATATCAATTTAAAGCTCGAGCTATTTTTTATTTCTATGTCTTAGTTTGTTTCCGATAGTAAAAGTTTGGTTTGGTTTAAGACAGTGAAATGTCTATTAATATTTATTTGCAATTAATTATTAATTAATTATTATTTGTTAAATTTCATTGATAAATGTTTATGCAGCACGCTACCGGGATACGAAAGTTGTTTTTTTAATGGTTCTACATCAATCATCGCTCAAGGGTACAAAGCTTCTGAAACAACCTCTGATAAATAGTACATGAGGCAAAACTGAGGCTCTTAGATATAAATAGGACGTGATATTTATAATATTTTTAAATTAAAACTAGTATAGATTGGGTTGGAATCATTTCAGACTTAACGTAAACGGATAGATATTAAGTCATTTAAGATACGCTGACGATTTTACACTTCTCCAAATGCCCGAAAACGTTAAAAAAAATGCTTTAACAATTATCAGATGAAAGTGTAAATGCAGGTCTCACTATGAATATAACCAAAACAAAAGTAATGAGCAATTGGAATACGTAGATAAGCATATTTTTTTAGAGCAGTTAGTATCAAAGAACATGCAGAAAGAATTCGGAAGAAGAATAGCAATAACTTGGATGAGATTCTGGATGCTAAGCGAAATAATGAAAAACAAAGAGATTCCTAAGTCGGTAAAACGAAAATTTTTGAATGCTTGTATCCTGCCATGTATGACATACGCATGCCAAACTTGGGCCGTCACAGAACAACAACAAAATAAAATAAATATATGTCAGAATGGAATAAAGAAGAGAAACGTATTGGGAGTAAGGAGAAGATAAGTTCCGCTGCATATGCAGTTCGTGCGATACGGTGGCTTACTGATGAAGCTACAGCTAGACTAGTTTATTTGAGTTACTTCCATAGTGTTATGTTATACGGCATCATTCTCTGGGGGAAAGCAGCTGATATTGGTAAAATATTTGTAATTCAAAAAAGGGCAATACGTGTCATTTATAAAATGAAACCACGAGAATCTTTGAGAGAAATATTCAAAGAAATTAATATTCTCACAATAGCTTCACTAAATATTTATGAAAATTTCTTATATACACATAAAAATAGAGATGGGATTCAGCAAAATAGTGACCTTCATAAAATCAACACTAGGAATTATAATAATAAATCATACATCCCTAGGTTTCGACTAGAAAAAGTTAATAAGTCATTTATGGGGAACACGGTGCGCTTCTATAATAAGCTTCCTGAAAATGCTACTAAACTACCTATTAAAAAATTTAAAGCATACATTAGAGGTAGTCTTTTGGAGAAAGCTTATTATAATATAGATGCCTATATTATTG
Organism: Lampropteryx suffumata; assembly: GCA_948098915.1. NCBI lineage: Eukaryota > Metazoa > Arthropoda > Insecta > Lepidoptera > Geometridae > Lampropteryx > Lampropteryx suffumata. Next base: position 26,013,069 of record OX402544.1, read on the forward strand.
ATAAGAATGCATGGCCTCATGTCGCTCTGCCGTCAGACAGTTAACCGACACACTTGAAATGTATAAACTCTCTTGTATTAGTATTTCGTAGTTAAGGTAGTTATAAGATGGATCATTATAAAAAAGCGCTAGGACCAAGACGAGTTTCTTGCCAATTCTTCTCGAGCTTGGGTTAGGATGAATTGGCACCTAAATTCACCTAGTATATAAGACGTTTCAAAGTGATCCTTGTGATTGTATTGAATAAATCATCTTTAAGTTTAAACAGTATGCAGAAAATTGAAATGGCGCTGGACGGGACGGGATATATGTTGAGAGAAAAGAAAGAGAAGTGGGAAAAACGAATAATAATTGAATGTTACCTTAGAAAAAGCAGAAGAATCAGAGAAAGACAAACAAAGCGATGGGAAGATGATTTTAAAAATGTAGTAGGCCCAGAATGGTTATTCACAGCAAAATACAGAAGTGGTGTGGTGGAAAGTGGAAAGCCCTAGAGGTGGCGCTTGTCGAAAGACAAGCTGTTATGAGGGGACACCAATTGAATGCTTTAGTTTAAGTAAATTCGTTTTTGTTTTTAATATGATATCGTCTTATAAATTGATGAACGCCGGCTGCACGCACGAAAAAGCATGACACGTTATCACGTTCCGCCGAGCCGAGCCGAGCGCGCAAGCGAGAGCGCGGAACAAGCGATATAGCGATATAGCTTGATCGGATCATCAATGTTTTCTTATGCCGTTATCACGTAAAATTATCGTCCATGAACCGACTTTCCAGACAACCATTTTTTACCTCTATTTTAAACTTTTAAATATTATTTGTCATACATATAAGTTTTAATGAACGGCAATAAATGTTTATTATTATTATTATGAAAGTGCACGAAAGCGGCCTCTGAGGCGCACCTTATCTTTTCACCACACTGGTTAGAAATATCTTGACACGATAAGAAGAAGAAAAATATTGGAACTTAGAGTGAGTACCTATACAAAAACATTAATTTATTGAACATTGGCTTATACTGCGGCTTTGCTCGCGTGGTGGTATCACCATAAAAAGTACCATATAAACTATTCTAGATCACTGATTATAATATACACCATGTTTCATCCAAATCTGCTCAGCCATTACAGCATGGTTGAGTCACAAACTAATTTACAAACATATCAACACCAACTTTCTCATATTATATATTATATTATTATTAATACTAGTAGTCGCCCACTGGTCGAGATTCGACCATAATTCATTAATAATTAATATATTTTTTAGGCCTTATTAAAAAAAAATGATTCTGCACTCCTTCTCTATATAAACTATAAGTGTGCGAAATTTCATACTCCTCCGTCCGCGCGATTTTCGTAAAAAGGGGTACAAAGTTTTTGCTTCACGTATTTATACATATATTTAAAACAAATGTGTATAAAACTACCCTTAGAATTCGAATGCCGTAAAAATCTGCCTGTTTAAGGTAACCCACAAACAAAGAGTCGGCGATGGAAATAAATTAATAAATAATGGCTCAGACTACAGCAGCGTGAAATACAGAAAGAAATAATGATAAAAAGTCATGTTTCATTCATACCAAAGCAATTAATTTGCCGAATGAATGTGACAAGCGAGAAATTAAATCTCACAGGATTACGTATCAGAGATTCATTGAGGCATTGTTTCTATATACCCGAGTGGCTCAACATTATTTTCGGTTAGCCAATACACAAAGCTAAAAATGGGCCGAACGCATGTGCCACGCACAATTAAGGTTTTTGATGTCATTAGGTATAAGAATGACTGGTCAGGTCGCAAAAAATTAAACAGCATAGCGAATAAAAATTACATAGGCCTTTTTTTGAGGTTTACAAATCAGGCAGTTCAAAATCAAGTATAAATTTTACTATCAATGATATTTTTCATTATAGTATAACAAACTATGTAGTTAGTATAACAGTTTAGATATACCTCAGTGTAGGGGGTAGATACGGGACCAACCCCCTACACTTAGCTCTATCAGAAATGGCCACTTATTTCAAAGCTTAATATTTATCAAACGAATAACTATATAAAACTCGTAATCAATATAAAAAAAAAATACACCAACACATGTTAGGGGATCTCAAATAACAGTTTATTTTAAGTATTTATTTCATAACTTTGTTGGAGTCACTCATACGTATTTCAGTGCAAAATTTGGGTTAGACAGATATAGCGAAACTATAAATATATAAACAAATATTGGTGGACAATACACACAACTTCATCTGATATAATACTATTTTTTTTTATATGTAATATTTTTGATTTGATATTGAATTGATATTTATACAAACATACTCATGATACTTTATAACACCCAGACACAGAACAAATACCTTAGTTCATCTCAAAAATGTTTATCCTGGGAAGGAATCAAACCCTTAACCTACAGCGCAGAAGGCTGAGCTGACCGGCCAGTCAAGGGTTCAAGACAGTGGATCAAGCATAATAACTAGGCGATTAGATAAAATCTAAATCTAGGGTCATAAATGCGCGTTTTGTAGATATTTATTAGATAAAATACAACAGCAAATTTAATATCAGGTCATGTCATCGTATAGAAAGTGACGTGACAGTGATTGAGGTCTCTTCTGGTTTCGCATTCGGTCGGCTTATCTTTGGAGATGAACTGCTTTGTGGGAATATACCGACTAGATAGTCCTACACAAGAGTATTAATATGGATTAGGTTTAACCTTGACCGAATCGTCATCAAATCAATCATTACGAGTAATGGTACGACGACCATTTGTGATATTTCAGCCATTTGAATTATGGAACTATTGCAATGTATTAAATATCTTAAGAATATATTTACCGCTACACTTAAAATATAAGCTAGTTGAAATCGACTAAAACAGTATTACGCGGCCCTCAGGGCGACAGGTTAATTAAGTCACTATTCTAATCGCGAAAACTGATCAAATAATTGATAATTGTGCTCAACTTTATACACAGAACGATTGTCATATTATGATTTCCATCCGTCGATTTAATTAAAGCTACCAGGGTAGTAATTGACCTTGGTTAGCATCAAATAGTAGCTAAGTAAACTAAAGTGACAAGAAATGTTTGACTTCAGAAGCTTAAAAGTCCCCTAAAAATTTAACAAAACTAGAGCAATATAAGGGTTACGTTCTTATTAAGTGTTTACACGGGACGAGTAGGTACCAAACAATTAATTTTCACAGAAATTTACAAACGCACGCACACGTAAAGTGTAACGTACATACGCATGTATGTATTGTATATTACCAACTTTTATAAAGCTTTCTCCGCCGTTTGGTTTTTGATCAAGGTATTATTGTGTTGTTAGGTATTTAGAAAATAGGAAATCCGTAAAGACACTAACCATGGTTTCTGAATTCCCATATTCAATAACAGAGGGTAGGTATGTCAAAAATCATAATACCTATTAAAATGTTAATACTCAAGCTTAATTCTGCTGTTTTTAAGTCTCGTCTATATCTTGAAAGTTTTTCTTTGTAATATTATAAAGTTAAGTCATAGTATTTACAATCCAAACTTTATATCGGCGTTGCGCGTGTGCTTACTTGGTATTGTTGAAGTATTGACGTCAAGTAAGTAGCAAGTCGGAAGTTATAATGTTACACGTATGTACTTATTCATGCAATTATTGTCATAATGTGAGTTCCAAAAAGTTGAAAGAAGACTAATAAAAACGAAACTTCTTTCCCGTATTTTCATACGAACCTAGGGGATCTAAACCCTTTTAACTTTTAAAGATAAATAAAAGTGACTGCGCTTGACTTTTTTAAATTACCAATCGTTTAAAGAATTAAAAAGGTACCTTTTAAAATTTACTCATAAATTGTTCATGTTGCAAATGAAATCTATGTAACAACATTAAGAAACATTCTTGCCATACATTCCCGAAAATTATTATCCCAATTATTAAGTGAACTTGTATCCCAATTTTTATTCGGCAAATATTATATCTAAGTAATTGGTAATACTAAGTTGGCAAAAGTGGAAAAATAATCGTCATTTAAACAAAAATGGGAACAAAAAAGCCGTACAAAGTACATCTTGCCCTAAGGCATAACATACAGTTTAAATGCTAACTAACTATAGAAGTCAGGTTTTAGAACAAAAACTAATTTGACCCAGCTTTTAAGCAGTTAAATTTCAGTTAGATTTCCTCTTGCTTTTTGTTTGTTTGTAAAGACCACTCATGTAACGAATTCGCAATATCGTGTTAAGAACTATAGAAAAACAATTGTCTTATATTAGAGGTTGCCAAAGAGACAAGGGCTAATTATCGACATACATTTTAATTACATTACCTATGTCTTAAATTAATCACACGAAAACCGCTTTACTAAAATTTATTTAAAATGTCTTTTATAAACAAGGTAATTGTAGTTATAAAAGTTATCTTTCAAAGCAATAAAAGTTTAACTCAAACTAGCTTGATTAGAATTTAATACAAAATTTAGGCAAAGCTCCTCCAAATTTCTTTAATACAGATGATCGCGACATAATTGTAACTTATTTAAACGATCCTTGGCAAACTTCAGCTATAAAATTGTCGACCCGGTCGCTGAAACGATTTTATCTTAAATTTTTAGAGATTATTGGAACGAAAAGGGCGAGGGCTGTTTTATAAAGACTCAATATAATAAGGTAATGATTGTTTTCTAAGGCAGCAAAAAAATCAAATTCTACCACCTGTCACACAATCAAAAAATTCCTGCTGGTGGATGGAGTGCCTCTGTTATCAGCTATGGTTTGTTAATAGCTCCTTGATTATCTGACACAAACGTACATTTTACTCAGCGTCAGTAAAAAATATTATAAAAGTAGCGTCTATTTATCGTATGAGCCATTGGTTAATTCTGGTAATGGGAGTACATAAGCAGCCCGAAGGTTCTGACATGGGCTCTAATCAGATTTTGATTCGTTGGTCGATCGTTTAATTTTGTTGATTTGGTTGATACTAACTCGAGAAGATAAATGAAAAAAGGGTTAAGTATTTGTTTCTTTCAATTTGTAAATGTTGCAGAAATAATACAAGCAAAGGTGTTTAAAAAAATACAGCTCAAAAGGCTAAGCAGAATTAACCTACCTCGTATGAAACTGTTGCGGCTAGCAGAAAATGAAAACGACGACGCAATCGTACTAATGAGACTCCGTTTTCCAGCAAATAGAAAAAAAAACTAACGATGAAAACCCAGTAATTATGAAACTTGTTAATTTGCAGCATGTTGCAGCTTAAGCTGGAAGACAATAAATATAGTATTGCAAATCGACAATAAGACACTTTTATTGATGAACTAAATACCGTGCTTTTAACGCTTCCTTATTTCAAAATTACCAATAAATTGATTAATAAGTGGCGAATTAATGAATTAAAATTTTGGTGCACGAGGATAATTTTCATAATATTATAGGTTATACATGACGTGGGGGGCTATCTTTACAGTAATGGCGTATTTTAGCGACATTAATACCTCGTAGATGGGGCTTTCTGACGAAATTTTGGCAAGATTTCAAATAGACTAAATTTAATATTACAAAACGTTTATATCATATAAATTAAAGGTGTATTTGTGTGTGTAAAAAATAAGTGCCGTGGGATTTTCGCGGTTTGTAATAAACTAGTGCGTTCGCTTGATTGCATTTATTGAGTGCTGACACGGCTGGCGCTGGCACACAACGAACCTTCCTCCTCGTCGCGTCCGACCACGAGCCTAATGTTCACTGAACATGATACCTATTCCCGAATCATTAGATACCATCTAAACAACTCTGCTGCGATGAAGTTTTAGCATAACAGCTAAAATTCAAACATGTCAAGGTAGGCGAAACAATAAAACCCGTACCATATGATAACCTAAAGAGGACGACAAAAATGTGAACTCTACCAGGAAGACTCAAGGTGACGACGTCAACCGCTGCCTCGGAGACGCGAGTTTTTGAAGTCTTAAAAGTCTACCAGACCAAACTTTGAACTTAAGGTGACACTTTAAAAGTGACCACACTCAAACTCTAACGCAATGTGCGAGCGCTCGAAACGCGGGAACCACCTTCGGGATTTTGGCGCTCGTCTTTTAACAAACCCGCGCGTCTGTCAACTCGTCGCGTCGTCGGCGATGGTGGCGGCGGTGGCGAGCGGCCGCGGCGGCGCCTCCACGCTACTGCGGCGTCTGCGGCACGCGCTGGCCCGCGCCTCGCCCCGCGCGTCACCGACGCATCCCCCGCCCTCACCCCCTGAAGCCCCGCTGCCCCCCCTGCCGCACCGGCACCCGCACGCACGCCCGCATTCTTGCGTTCGGTGGTGAGTCCAAAGCCCGCCCCCCTAACAATTCCACCCTCGCGAAGAGCCTTCTCTCCGCGGCGACGTCACAGTCGTCGACTTTCATACTTCCTGCAATGCGAGCCGATGAGCGGCCACACTGCGGATGTCGTGGCCGCACAAGCACAGCACTCGTTGCACCATTAATTTTATTATTTTTAACAGCCTGACCTACCAATAATTCCCTGCATTGCAAATTACATGGCACTAATTAAATAATAATATATTTTTTCTATAATATTTTTTTGATGTACCTCTGGTTTATCTGTTCCAAATAATGTGTTTTACTTTAGTTTTATTATTTTGATCCCACAGGCAAAAATTAGTAACACCAAAAGGTTTTGTCTATCGAAGCTTTCGGCGCATTTTCTTTAAAATTTACCGCCCCTAGGCAGTTTAAATTAAAGTTCAGTGAAGCAAAGCTTGTCCGGAGCAAGGAAACCGCGCAAGCTGCTGTGACTTGTGAGAATCAATCAGAACTTGACGTTCGAGTCAAAGAGTTGGTAATTTAAAAGCGTCAGTCAATGTGTTCCGTTGTTCTCAAAGTTGCCGTAATTTTAGGCAGACAGGGAACGGAAACAGTGTCTCTGAGCCCAAGCAAATAATTAGTAAGTTAAAAAAAGACATGATACGAACATTGCAATGAAGATCTCTATGGAGCAGTCAGTGGGCTAAGGACCGGCTGAGACGCAGAAGGTGCGGGTTCGATTCCCGCCGCGGTACAAATGTTTGTAAGATCTGCAATTATTTGTTTCGGGGTGTTACTATTTATAACTAGTATTCGCAAAAAATATATATAAGTAGTATATCAGTCATGTGGTACCCATTACATAAGCTCTGCTTACTTTGAGGCCAGATGATGTAGTGTTAAATGTCCAGCATTATTATTATTATTATAATTCTTTAAAATGCATAATGTACTAAGTTTTCTTTTCTTTAACATTCTAATACATTTTGGTAAAATGTGTTTGCGGTTATGGTTGTTGTCACGGCATGCATTGTAAGCAATGTCCCCCTCCTCCCTATACCCTGGCCCACCGAAATGCGGAGCTCTAATAATTGTGACAGCTTGAAAATAATAACTTTCCACTGCTAGGCTTATTACACGGCAAAAAGCCGACGTTTCGCTTTCCACTTAAAATTAGTTCAACCGAACGAACAGAATCTTGCAGTTTAACAACTTTAGACCACTGTTCGCTAACAGACGGTGGCAGCTGGGTATATAAGTCTGGTTTGTTTTAATATTTTCAATAGGTTTTCCATGCGTCAGGAACGCTCCAAGTAAAAGATTCACTCTAATATATATGACAAGCACAATGTGAGGTGTCAAGTAGATACTTTGTATTTCTCGTGCATTAATGGGTTTTTCTAAAAGAAAAATATTTGGTTCGCTATTAGTATAGCGTTCATTTACTGTTTGACAAAACAACGTGAGTAAACTAGCATGTCGTAGATCTTAAAAAGTTTGAAGATATGTGCCAAGGGCACGAAAGGAGCCTCTGAGGCGCAACTTAAATCCTTTCACCCACAGGTTCGAAAGAAGTAGTGGCACGATAAGAACTACGAAAATTTAAAAAACGAAATCCAGTTCCACGCGTTTTCTCTTTTTATAAAGAAAATCTTGTATATATTTGAAAACTTGGGCTAGAATGTAGGTAATCATGACAATAGATATGTCCATCTAAATTTGCTTGCCTAAAAGCAAGTGGATTCACATAAATAAAACCACTGATTAAATCAATCGTATGGTCGTGGGTTCGAATCCTATATGGATATATTTATGCTGTTGAATAACATTGTAAAGAAACCAAAAAAAGGATGAAAAGAATGTCGGAAACCTAAAAAGTGCGAAGGCATGAAAGATATCTCTGAGCCGTACTTAATTCCTTTCATCACACTAGTTCGAAAACGACACGATAAAAACATCGTTTGATCATTTATTGACATTGATATACACCACCACAATTTTTCTCGCTTTTGTAACTGTTTACTGAATAACAACGACGAAAACTATCGATAATCGTCAAAGATTTTCACGATTTTCCATAAAAAATTTGCCAACAGGTTTTATGATTTGGATGGATCTCGACATTCAAGAGATTGGTACGATAATTTGTAAAACTACTGACTTGCCAAAAATATGTTGACCCCGTGACCTGAGACACATTATAAAAGCTCTCTAAAAAGCGACACACCCCCGATAAAATATAAAATGTGTTACTTATAGCTTGATGACTGACATAAAGAGTTATGAAGAGTTTATTAAATCTGAACCTATTGAACGTCTAACTTACGAGTATATTTACAGAAATAATTAAAAAAATTACAAAATAATATACAATAATATAAAATACACGTGAAACAGTTGAGTTATCTAAGGACCGTTTAAAGCGATCTATAGATAGCTCAACTGATCCAGATCACTGCAGAGCAGCGTTCTCAAGATACTGGCGGCATTACCACGTTGAATTACTTACGAGTAATTTAAAAGATAATTATACTAATAATAATGGTGGATAATGCACACAACACCATCTAGCCCCAAACTAAGCATAGCTTATATTATAGTGACCAGATGACTGTAGAATGCTAATATATTTTTAAATACATACTACAAACACCAACATAAGTTCATCACACAAATGTTTATCCTGGGAAGGAATAAACCCTTAATACTTATTTATAAAATAATAAGCAAGATTAGTATGTATGTTCGAAAATCTTTGAAGAAAAGCATTTGTAAGATGAACTTTCGAACTTTGTGCATGACGTTACCTAATCATAATATTTAGATGTCAAAAAAACTTGGGACGAATGGAAACGGATGTAGAGTCGAGTTGGACTTTAACAAAATTAGCAAGGATCATATATATGATTTACAAAGGATCAGACGAGTTTCTTGCCGAATTCTTTTTGAACTGGCGTTAGTAGGAACCGGCACCTAGACCCGCCTTAGAATATAAGAAAATTTAATAAGGTGTTCATTTATTATTAATTTGATTACATACATTTTTATTTCTATGGGCCATTACTGTGTTGCGTAATTAATAATTAAATAAATTTCTAAAACGGTAAACAGCAAACACCAAGATAAAACAACTTAGTTAAGATGACGTATGATACAAAACTGGCAGTGAACTTACTGGAAACATGCTTGCTGTTCTCGGTTCAATGACCCTAATGACATAAGTTTGTATCATTTGGCATCGGAAAACATGGGAAGACCAATAAGAGCTATTGGTAAACTTTCTCTAAGGGCAATGATTCCGCTTACGACATTCGCGGATCATATAATAATAATAATAATCCTTACTAATATATATATAAATTAATAATATTATAAATGCGAAAGTAATTCTGTCTGTCTGTCTGTCTGTCTGTCTGTCTCGCTTTCACGCCAAAACTACTAAACCGATTTAAATGAATTTGGTACACAGATAGTCTAAAGCCTGAGAAAGGACATAGGCTACTTTTTTAATTGGAAAAGGAGTTGTAAAGGGTTGAAAAAGGGGATGAAAGGTTGTATAAAAGTATTGACATTTTCAAAACTAGAAGCATAAAATTTTGTTGATTCTTACGAATATTATAAATGTAAACGTAACTCTGTCTGGCTGTCTGTCTGTTACGTTTTCACGTCTAAACACCTGAACCAATTTTGATGAATTTTAGTATAGAGATAAAAAGGACCTTGGAAAAGAACATAGGCTACTTTTTAAGTAGGTACCATGCGTGCGAAGCCGCGGTCAGCAGCTAGTTTTATATATTTCTCATTACAAAGTGGTAGACAGAGTGTGCTAACTTTTTTGGACATAATATAATGTATCTGAACATGTAGGTACCCACTTTCTAAGAAACTTGGGCCCGTGATAGTTTCTTCAGATCCTGTAATACAAGTGACTAGAGCCTTCGACCTTATGTATTAATTGACTAGGTGTTAATAATGTTCTTCGAAAAGCAATACAATTAACACAATAGATTGAGCTTTAGACAATATAAGTTAAAAAAATAAGCCTAGTTTTTTTTTAATAAATCAGATCGGAATGTACGAAACTACGGAATGTATGAAAGAAAGATAAATAAACTGAGATTCGTTATTTTCAAGTTGAATATGTACGTTCGGTCACCAATGTATTAAACGTATGTACCAATGTTGGTTTTATCATCTTGTGCTGTCTCGAGTATTACCTACAACTTTTAGGTCGTCAGTTCATGCTCTGAATGTGACATAATCTATCCGTATTATATTGGTTGGCGTTTAACTACAGCTTTAAGAGAAAACAATAAATAATAAAATAAAAAAACAGTGCACGCTAACGGCCCGTGCTTTCAAAACATAATCTATTTTAAGACCATAATAATGTACATATGTACATACATGTTTGCTCGTAAGGTCGAGAGGTTAGTGTGGGCACCTGGAAAGGCCTGCGCTATCAAACAGAATCCCAGGCAGAGTGGCGACAGAGGAAAGGAAACTTCACCCACAGCTTGCTGGAGTGGATCTATGAACGAAACTTTACAATTACAAATAACTGTTCTGTAACTAGATTGACGGCACCTAAATCATCTTCAACAGATGACCTAAGGCCAATGACGATGATGATGTATAAACAAAATAGTAAATCAATTAAATATTGGTGAACAATGTATACAACACCATCATCACCATCACCATCACCACCAGCCCCAAACTAGGCATAGCTTGTATTATGGGGACCAGATGACTGATAGAATACTCATTTAGCGCGATACTATTTCTTTTTCCAATTATATATTTTAACATCTATATATTCTTTATATCTCAATTAAAAATCCATACATAAAGAACAAAAATACAGAGAGTCCTTCTCCCCTTAACTAGATACAGTAAGAAAAGTGTGATTGGACACATTCGTTGGCCTACTTGGCTAGCTTTTAATATTATAAGAGTTTAATTTTATTAATTATACAATAGTATAAGAAATATATTAAGTCCAATATCAATTTTGTTTCACCTTTAAGGGTGGTATTTTCTTTAATTTAAATAGAACCAAACGGGAAGTATACCCTCCCAAACAGAAAAGATATTTCCTAATCTGTTAATAAATGATAGAGTTCTGAGGTAACAAACAAAAATATTATAAAATGAGAACCTCCTCCTTTTTAAAGTAAATTAAGATTTGTATTATCTTATGTGTGCTTTCACTCGAGGCTATTATGAAATTATTGATTATCAAACACAGTTTTGATATTTACTACACTATTTACAAATAGGCCAGTGAAAATACATTTTACAGAATATAATGTATTTTCATGATCGAATCAGGACCTTATTCCATATTCCATAGTTTTAGTCCTAGTCCTAATCCTGGACCTAGTACAGTCAAACCCAAAAAATACTATAAACACCCATGTCTTTATTCTGTCTGCAGTTGGCGATTCAACTGTACACTGCATTAGCATTCTGTAGTGCGGTTACAATTTATTATAAACATGAACACCTGCCCTTAATAATGTTAATATATTTTTATATATATACGATAAAACAAATTAGTATAAAACAATAAAAACAGCTTCATTTAAAATAAAAAGGTTTAAAAAGCATTTTGTTGTAAAATCTTGTTTATTTATAAGTCCTGATCCCGTATATAACTAACCTACTTAAATAATTAAAAATAATAGGGGTTTGTAATGCGAGAGACCAAGTTTAATAATATGTACGAGTAAAAGATCTAGGTAAGATTCGTGCGTCGATCATTCTGCCAAAATAACTAAGTTGAACGCGATTCGTACGTTTTCTCACGAGGCAATAATACCGTTAAAAAAAACTACAGGAGTGCATATAACGAGTTTTAACTAAACATGACCCAGAAATTGTTTGTAGAAAATTTTCGACCACTTTACGGAGTAAATTTGATGACGTCTGTGCCATAACTTAATTAAAAAAAAATACAGTAGGCTTTGCAGATAAAATAAATTGGTGAATGTAAAATATAAAATATAAATAACTCCATTCGCCCTGAAATAGTAATGTTAAGCTGCCAGATATATTCGGACTTACTTTTAAACACTGGCACTATCTTATAAAAAGGGTTTGCACTATTTTAAACATTGATTAAATTTTGACAGAAGTAGAAAGACATTTATTTAAATAAATACAAACAATCCACGTGTATAATATGGCAGGTATCAGTGCTCTTGCAGACCATCCAGTCAGCTTTTCAATTGATTATTATAATGGTCATTTTTTGTTTTAGGTAAGAAGTTTTGAGCCCATAATTCATTCAGACATGTCAAAAAAGTAAGTGGTATTTTACGAGTTCTTTGTAGCCATACATAAAAATTAGAATTGCCCGAATTCCTATTAATAGAGTATATAATATTATGCCTCCTAAGGAAATGCATAAATAACGCACATTTACCCCCGAATCGCTATTACGCGCTATTATTAATTGTATTTTTATGCCTCCTTCCAAAAATCGCGAATCGCGCCCAGTATAGACAAAATTATCGACGCACGAATCGCGCCTAGACCCAGTAAAAATATCGTCTCTGTCTGTGTATCTATCTCAAAAATAGCATTACATTAACCACACTTATACCTAAATGAGAAAGTTTGAATGTTTCAGTGTTTGTTACTCACGTTACGTCGTAACAGTATAACATATTTCAATTAAACAATTTTTTTATATTCAACAATGCACACATAATCTAGGCCAGAACTTAGCATAGCTTGTATTATTACAAATCACTAAAACCCCTAAAACCCCTACAACCCCTACAAGCACCTATAGCCCCTCAAAACCCCTATAACTCTAAAAAATCCTAAAAACCTCTATAATCCCTACTAACCTCTAAAATTCCTTACAACCGAAGGTTAAGTTTGCTATGTCTATCTAGCACCGTTTAAAAGTTACTAACATTTAAAGTTTTTTATTTCTGAATCGGATAATGAAGAGGGTCTTGAGCAACATATGATGCAATACATCATATGGGTAGGTTGTATTTTCTATCCCTAATCGTCGTTAAATTATGTACGTGAACGAAATCACGAAAACCGAGCTTATATTTTTTTTATTTGTACACAAAACATTATAGATTGTGTCAATTTTTTTTAAATAAAAAACAGCAATTATTTTAAACTTTCAAGTCTGTATCAAGTCAATCATCCTACATTTTACTTGTTACGGTACAAAATAAACGTTACGAACGTAACCACAAGTGTATTTTTGATGCAGGCAGGCCAGGCGGGCTAGCAATTAGAAGTGGCGAGTCTCTTGCGGCTCGTGTTTATTGGTGCAGTGGTGGAGTGGGTTGCCGCATTGATGCACAATGCACAATGTCAGTGCCGGAACTTTAAAAAATTTCATCCTATAGGTTTGGGATTTCTTTGTCATATTAAATGTTATTATTAGCCTATCATTCCAGCCTCTTGTTCGACCGTATGCAATTTTCGTATGCATTTTTTTCAATGAGGACGTTTTCGTTTCGGAACGTTTACATATTTTTTCAATATAATTTTCATTTTATGGACTGCGGAGCTGTGCGATGGATACATCGTAGAGACAGCAAGGTCAGACCGATAGTTTTATTTAGCTTCAACGTGGACGCGTCATTCTATCATTTAATTTGACATATATTTGGATGTTTGACGCGCAGTCTGCTGCGTGGGACTGTCACCGAATCGTAACATCAAATAAAATATTTTATACATCTATTTGTTTCACACTGACTATGAGCTTGTCTCTGTATTGTATGACGTAATGTAGTAGTTTTAAATATTTGACAACTGTTTATTATAACGAAGTATACTACGAAAAATATATCGGTACAGTATTCATACTTAGGTGCAAACTTAATTAAAATCCATCATAGTTTTTTACAAACGGTATTGGTTTCATATTTTAAATAAATGTAATGGTTTTAATGTTTTTATGTTATTGTTTATAAGTTGTGTGGTATTTGGTGCGCTTAGGTACTTATCTATAAAAACTTAATAAAACAGTCATTAAAAATATATGTATCTGGCGGCACACATTTAATATACTTCAAGGATTTGTACTTATAAGAAAGTAATAATCCTGGACATTTCACACAGCATCATCTGGCCCCAAAGTAAGCAGAGCTTGTGGTATGGGTTCCACATGACTAATTTGCCCCGCGGTGGGAATCAAACCTGCAACCTTCTGCGTCTCAGCCGAATCTTAGCCCACTGCGCCACAAATGTCGTCAAAAGTAGTCTTTCGCGTAATGTTGCACGTTATTATAATACAGAGGTGCGTAGCTCGCCATTTAACGATTTGATTCAGGATCATAAAAAAATATGAGAGGTGTAGTGGTTGACGGGACCCAATAGGAACGAAGTTGAAAATCTTATATTTGCCGTCAACACTCGGATAAAGGGTAAAATGCCAAAAAACTTTAGCACAAAGAGACGTAGAACGTAGGGTTTGAAGTCGGGTTCAGTAATGACAGCCGGCGTTGCCATCCGCTCAGCTACAGTGCTCATTAACATGCGTGCGAAGTCATAGTTTCATTTTTAAATTTAAAATTTAGAGTCGGTCTAGTCCGAAAAATTTGGAATCTTACAAATTTTTCGGAGTAGCCCTCACTCGCCAAATGACTGTAAAGTGCGATAAAGCACAAAAATATCTCCAATAAGGTAGGTAGATAAAATTTACCTTACTAATTCCACTAAAACGTATAAATTCGATCGTTCGTATGCTCAGCAATATGGATTAACATGCAATGTTTCCCTTAATAAAGCATCTTTTAAAAACTTTGCAGTAACCGCTCGCTCCACTTTACCGACTAGGTATCCTATCAACGATGTAATGCAGTTTTGAAACTCTGACTCAAAAGGCTTCCGACTGGAAGGTAAGACTTTCCGTAATATGCTTCATCTCAGCTTAGTACCCTGCAAAATTCAGCTGCATCAGATGCTTCAGGAACGGGGTAGAGCGATTAACCTAATTTAAACATTTTCATTTAAAATAACAGATCCATTTGAATATACAACATGTCTACAGTTGGTACGCTGGTACGGGCAGGCATGTATTAGACTATACCACAGTTGCGTAAGATAGCTACACTCTGTGATGTTAATTTCGGTTTATTACCACAATCATTTATGTAAATAAACAACATAAAATTTTATGACCACACTCTCTTCAGTGTGACTTTTAATGTAATCCTACCGTTAGCGTTTATAATAAAAAATCATACACTAGCATTAATAACCGCAATCTTATAAAAAATCGTAATAAATTTATATAAGAAACCAAATAACAAGATATTTTTATACAAATTATAATTATAGTCAAAACAAATACTTCTACTATATCAGATGTAATAATATGTGACTATCTAAGTGATAAAATTGTGCAGTTAAAATGCTATAATAATCGGACTATTAATATAAACCGATAAAAAAATTATTGTATGTAAATGCTAAAAAAACTCATTTTCATCTATTTGTTTTGTTTAGTTTTCATCTATTTGTTTAAGTGTCAGTTGAAGACGATATCCATGCAGAAAACCAAACGATTTGCGATTTACTCAGCAAAACCAAAGTTTTCGTCTAAAACACACAAGCGACCCGCGGACCCAAAAGCGAATGAAGGAATAAAATGGCTTAAATAGATATGTGTTTAAATAAGATCACCCGGACCAGTTTAATGCTAACTTCCGGTAAAATACTAATATGTACCAGTTTTGATTATGTTAGTGTCGGTACTTAACTGTAATAACTTAGCCAGCTGTTATCCATCGCACATGCCCGACGCCCATCGATCGCAAGCAAGCGCCATGGCACTGTGGCACTCACTGCAGGATTAATATTATATGTTTGTTATGATTAAACTAACAAACGAAAGCTTAGATTCATCTCAGATTCCTAGCTTAAGTAGGCTCGATAGACGCATATTCTAAGAGAAACATATTCTAACGCCAAACGAAACTAGGCGTGACATACATAAACTCGAGCTAAGCGTCAAATTACGTCTATGAATCATAGCCTATTACTCCGAAGAAGCCCGAAAAATCTAATGCGGCATAAGTACCTACTACAGCTTTTAGAGGTTAGGTCCTTTTTATACTAGGTACTCACGTTTGGCTGCTACTCGTAGTAAGCTCCCCGAGAATAATTCTGGCATCATAAACCAACGTTTTGAGAGATTTTTATCGGTCAGCACTTACCTGTAAACAAATAAAATATATTTAAATTCTTACATTAATACAAAAATATCATTATTTCAAAAGCTGAACATTATTCCATTATTCCATTATTTTAATAAAGTATTTGATTGAAAGGTAAGGTTTGCTGCCCGAGGCTACTTCGGCATTTCACTTTAACTGTCTCACATGTCACATGTCACATGTCAAGTCATCAAACTATAATGTTTAATATATCTAGAGCTCAGTAGCTGAAATACAAAATACGCCGTAATAAGACGGACAAGAAATTTATTAAGTATCATTAGACATATCATTCATCATTAGATTAGATCATTAGACAAACGGTTTAGTAAGTACTAGTACGTGCCTACCTAAGTACTTATTGACCTCATCAATTTCAAATCTTCTTCATAGGTAATTAATAAATCTACTTAATTTAGTTGTTCCATGTTCACTTGTTGTTCACCTCCATCTATCTTTATAACGTCCATAGACAAGCCTCTGTGGCTAGCCTCTGTGGCGCAGTGGGCTAAGGTCTGGCTGAGACGCAGAAGGTTGCGGGTTTGATTCCCGTCGCGGGACAAATGTTTGTATGATCTGCAAGTATTTGTCTCGGATCTGGGTGTTATGTATAATATGTATGTATTTACAAAAAAGAGTATATAAGTAGTATATCAGTCTTTTGGTACCCATAACACAAGCTCTGCTTACTTTGGGGCCAGATGATGCTGTGTGAAATGTCCGGGATTATTTATTTATTTATAATAAACCAAGAAGCTCATAATAATAAGTGGATGAGCTAGTGATAACCCCATCACCAGAGTTATCAATAATATAGTCATTTATATTACAATAAGCTTTCCTTAAAAGACTACCTTTTATGTATGCTCTAAATTTTTTAATAAATAGTTTTGTTGCATTTTCAGGAAGCTTATTATAGAAGCGCACCGTGTTCCCCCACCCCCCACCGTGTTGAATTAGATGGTCTCGCTCTTCTACGAGTATATCTTATGTTAAATAAGAAACCATCTAACACAAGTATACTTCGACTTAAAAGATGGTCTCAACACTCATGAAATAGTTAAAAACTGTTACAAAAATAAAAACATTTTGTATTGTATCCATTCACAAAAGAGTATGCAAGTTACATCAGTCAGTAAACACAAGCTCTTCTTACCTTGGGGCTAGATGATGCTGAGTAGAATGATAAGAATTATTTTATTTATTTATATTAATGTATTAATGTAATTCCTAGGCGATTTCATCAGATAAATTGTAATCGACCCTATGACGTAAGCACTGTCATTGGCACAGATAACAGCTCACATAGCTAGTGGACTGACGCACCATTTCTATTAGGTATTTAGAATTATCCTGTTCTAGTCAATATTTACATATATCAGTCACTTATTTATAGAAACACTTAAATATACAGATTAATATACAATTACTTATACAAAACAGAATTCAGTGAGCTGAATTCTGTTTTGTCCATAGGTAAATTGCCCACAAGGCTGGCTACGTTTACTTAATATATACATTTACGTTCGAGAACAAGCTATACACAACATTTAAAAAATCATAATACTGAGGGTCCAATTAGCTTAAAATCGAGATAACTGGAGAGTTCTAAGGCAGGCCTTTGTCCAACAGAGATGCACAATGGACTAATCATAATCGTAAACGTTATCGTAATGCTGATGGTATTAATCTATGTGTATAAACCTTTTACACTACACACTTAGATATGACTATGACATTATATGCTGCTTTGGAAGTCTAAATAAATTTCCTTTCTCCGATCCATTTCATTCGGTTCATTGCATTACAAACTAAATTAAACACCTACTCGCCCATCTCTCCCTCAGCATAGTATCATTTAACTGTCTCGCCACATACACCGCTGTACTTGTTACGTGTAATCGTCCCTTTCAAGTGCCTCGTGTGTTTAAATTGAAACGGATGGATGTTGATGAGGGATTGTTGAAATGCAAGACGCAAATTAGATACATACATAGAAGCGCGTACTCTTGGTCACTGTGCGATGAATACTGTGTTACCTAAAAGGAACTACTCGAAGTATTCTAGAATAGCAGAGTATTCAGAGAATAGAAGATTCTGCTCTGAATACATATAACGTTTCAGGGTACTGTTATAAATAAATATTGGTGGACAATGCACACAATACCATCTAGCCCCGAACTAAGCAGAGCTTGTAATATGGTTACTAGCTGATATAATACGTACATATTGTTAAATACATACATAAGATACTTTATAACACCCAGGCACAGAACAAACATCCATCTTTATCACACAAATGTGTATCCTGGGAGGGAATCGAACCTTCAACCTATAGCACAGAAGACAGAGCAACTACTTACTAAGCTGACAGGCCAGTTATATGTTGGAGTTTTAAATTATATTATGCCTGGGATTGTGTTTGATAGTGCAGGCCTTCCCAGGTACCCACTGAACTGAATTAAAACTCTACTTTTAAGGTTTAGTTGGCAAGGGGTATTATCGTAGACGTCGTCTACATTTAGCGTTGTAGATCGTCTACGTGACGTAGAGCCTCTACGACATTAAAAAGAAAGTTAGATATATTATATTAAAATATTGTTATATAATTAATTTAATAACGTTATTAAAAGTAATTTAATTATCTAGAAAGTAAAAGGAAATAAATGTATAACATTATAATATTTATTTATAATACTAGGTAGTGAGGTATTTGATTTTTTGTTTTCTTATTTATTCTCATCAATTCAACAACCATTCAACTAGTATAAAGTAGTCCAATAACAAAAAAAATACTAAATATATTTAACTCATGTTTACATAAATAGATAATACAATATTTTTACACTGAGATAAAACCGTTGAATGTACGAATACCTTACCCAAAAAGCTTACCATATTGTTGCCACAATTATTTAATTTTAGTACCAAACGCACAACTAGATTTCACCACACACAAAATTAGCACGCGGTATCGAAGCGTTTTGATGATTGATATACTAACCCATGAAATTTTCAGTATATTTGGCTCACTCAACAAAATGTCCTCTGCTCTGTTAGATAAATTTTGTTAAGTGAACCCATAAAATACCCTAACAATACGACCATAAATAAGTACAATGCGTACATATTTACATACTTTACACTATTTGTACTAATGTACAATAGTTCGTTTTAAAATTTAAGTTAAATTTCTAACATCGGTAATAAAAATAAAGCAATTGTTTAAAATCCGGTTAACAATTGATGTATAGTAGTGTCAACTAGCCCTATGATGTGTCCTAAGTCAACGAGAACTCCCGGAAGTCAAGCGTGCTTTATCTCAAACAAGGCGGCTCTGACACTTTGCTTTCCTTTTGCTGCGTTTTAATGGGGAAAATAGTTTGAAAGGTACTTTGTAAAGCAAACAACAGCAGTCTCGTTAGTTGTAAAATATCGAGTTCAAAATCAAATATCTTCCTTGCGATTGTTTATTGAAAACAAGATTTGTTTCAAAATTATTTCGCGGCCTCTGGTAGATACGTCGCAAGACACAAGAGCTGGCTCCTATCAGGCTCAGCGTATTAGCATTGCCATTCAACGTGGTAATGCCGCCAGTATCTTGGCAACGCTGCCCTCTGGCAGTGATCTTGATCAGTTGAGCTATCTATAGATCGTTTTAAACGGTCCTTAGATAACTCAACTGTTTCACGTGTATTTTATATTATTTTGTACATTTCTGTAATTATTTCTGTAAATAAATGTTATCACAAGATCACGTTTACATTTTAAGACGTGTCTATAAATTATACGTAAAAGTATAACCTAAATTCATCTAAGATGTAAGCGCACTCGGTGAATTTAGGTTGTACTTATTTATTTATTTATCGTAATCCAGGATTTACAGTTATTAATTTAGTTTCATCCAATAAAGTGTAGATATGCCGAACTTTAACCAATTTGAATCCACATTTTGTATTCATCTCACTTATAACTTATGTATAGTAAGTATAGATATAGAAAATTAACTACAAAAGAAAAACAAACAATTCAAACTAAGTACAAACTGCAGTAATCGCAAAAAACAAAAATAAATAGAACATAAGCAATTATACTTTTCTGGAAAAATAATGTTTTAAAATATGTTTTAAGTTATTTAGATACTAATCGCATTATATGGGTGTGTTTATATGAAGTGTATGTGAGAAGTGTATGTAATGCGGTGAGTAGATCATAATGGTATGATTTAAAAAGACAATAACTCAACAAGTAGGTAGGCGTTTTGCCACCGTTTGCTCTCAAACGTCACGGAAGCGGAATACATTGTAAATAAACTGACAAGTCATGATAACCTAAAATGTTCAAAGACATGTGCCAACTTCACGAAAAGAGCTTTTGAGGCGCACCTTAATTCTTTCACCACACTGGTTGGAATTAACTCGTAACACGAAAAGAAAAAGAACATTACGCTTATTGAAGCGCTCGTGGCACAGCTATGTTTGTTCTTCTTAGATCATCGAAGTTAAGCAATGCTGAGCCAGGCTAGTACCTGGATGGGTTACCCCAGTGGCATTTTCATCATTTTCAGTTTTATCTGTGTTTCAGAGGACACATTAAACCTCGCTGTTTAAAAGTTTAAGCTACGTTGGAAGCGGCCTATTAACTCTGGCTACTAATATATTATGGTAGTACTAACTCATACTAAATAAATAATAACAATAATAATCCCGGAAATTTCACACAGCATCAGCTGGCATCAAAGTAAGCAGAGCTTGTGTTACGGGTACCACATGGCTGATATACTAATTAACTTTTATTTTTGTATACATATTATACATAGAAACACCCCGAGACAAATACTTGCAGATCATACAAACATCTGTCCCGAGGCGGGAATCGAACCCGCAATCTTCTGCGTCTCAGCCGGACCTTATCCCATTGTGCCACAGAGGCTGTCAATATTATAATAGTGAAAACAACTCAGTCTGACTTATGATATGATACTGTATGATACCATTTCACGCCTAAACAACTGAACAAATTTCGATACAACTCGGGATGGATATTGATTAGTATCTTCGGTATAAAAGCAAGATTTTTTTAATATAATTTACGTCATAAGGGGTAAAATTTTGTATGGGGAACATAGATAACAAAGGTAAAAAACCGGATGCGGTCAGTACTGGGATGGGTAACCGTCTCGTTTTGTACTCCATATATATATATACATTTTTGTTTATAATAAAATTAAACCTTTTAACCTTTAAACGAGCAATTCTTGTATATATGTATATATAGTCTGAATCTCGGAAACGACTCTAACTAATTTAATGAAATTTAGTATGCAGGATTTCGGGGGCGATAAATCGATCTAGCTAGGTTTCATTTTTAAAAAACGTCGTTTTATACAAAGCAATGCTCGGTCATCCAGGTTCCTAAATGTAAACGTACAAAGGAATTAAGCGATGATTTCAAAATTAACATGTTTTATTGAAGGATCACTACGAACGAAGTCGCGGGTAACAGCTAGTTTTATAAAAACGATCAATAAGTGAGAATTTGGTTGATAAAGTCGACTGTTAACATGATTTTGTTAAAGTATGCAAACAGCAAAACTGAGTTTAAACTAAGTTTTTTGTGCTATTGTTTTGGCACAGCCAAGCTTTTACGTTTTAAGAAGTAAATGTTACCCCAAAACGTTACTTTGAAAGTATACTTTTTACCTCGTTTTTTTCCCGGAGAACGTGAAAAGCTGTAATTTGTATGTGATGAAAGTAAACCTCGTGACCTGAATTTAATGTTTAGTTTCGCATTAAATACACACATCAAAATAGTCTAAGCAACACATATACATTTTGAATATTTTTAAATTTATACATTTTTTTTGCTAGATGTATCGGTATTGACGACGAGTGGTACTACGCCCTCGGCCTGGTTGTTGTTCGGACGGATCACCTGTGTCACAATAACGCCTCCAGAGTCAACAAATTACGCTTCTATGAACACCTTTTGTTTCGCTTTCAATATCTAGCATCCCTACAGCTCTTTGCATCTCCTCAGTGGTAAGATGACGACATCCCATTAAACAGTAAAAACGTGTGGACTATTATTCGTGACACACAACCAATGATAACTGTGGTTACTAATATTTTATCGTTGAATAAGAAATAAAACCGCTTCTATGAAATGCCGTTAAAATGGACCAAATAATATGTTTATTGTTTAAAAACATAATTTACAGAAAACAACTGCCATTATTTATTTGTTTATCAAAGAGGTTGACTATACAAAGAAGGTTTGATATTCCATGAAAGTTTAAAATAAAGTAAAAAAAATATACTAAAAAATGTATGTGTTGCTTACACTTTTTTGATGTTTGTATGTTATTTTATGTAGGTATGCAGCTATTTTGTTCTGAACTTCTTTTAATTACATACTGACTTGTATCCATACTAATATAAAATATCCAAAGGTGTCTCTGTTGTTAATTTTCACGTCTAAACGGCTGGACGTATCTGGGTGTACAATGATTGATTGTTTCCCAAAATACAATCAATTTCAGTACCAAATTCTTAGGACCCTCCCCAAGGCCTACTTTTTATATAATAACGTTTTAAACTCACAAAGACTACTTTTTATATAGTTTTAAAAACTTGAAAGAAAACCGACTTATATATATAAAAATCAAAATTTCGTTTACTTGGATGAAATATTATATCCATTTTGGTTTTTAGATAAATAAATAAATAAATAATCGGACGGACATTTCACACACCATCATCTGGCCCCAAAGTAAGCAGAGCTTGTGTTATGGGTACCAACATGACTGATATACTACTTATATACTTTTTTTTTGTAAATACATACATATTATACATAGAAACACCCAGACCCAGATCAAAATGATTTAACAACCTAACTACTGAATTTTTATCAAATCTCTATAGGGCCAATCGGAATGTATATCCTCTAAAAAATATTATTCAAATCTGTTTATAAATGACGGAGATGAGGTTAAAAAAAACTGAACTGAGAACCTCTTTCTTCTTTTGGAGCCGGTTAAATAGTACCACGAGTGCAGCTGCTAGTATGCTTTATGTTTTATATGCCATTTAATATTCTTCTTTGTTAAATAGCCCATGGACAACATGAAATCCAAGCACAACTATCTCAATTCCAAGGCGAGGTTATAAAGCCGCCATTGCTCTGTCATCGCTCATAAAGGTATTAAGTGCGAACAGTTCGCGTGGTGGTCGCCGGAAGAGGAGGAAGTGGCAATTTACCGCCGATAGCCGTCGCGACAATGGGCTAATGACGCCTAATAGTGTGCTTCGGCCTTTACTCCTATTATGAAATAGGCAAAAAAATTGGTCAAAGAAGAATTAAGGACAAATATGTTTACGAGCTATGCTTAGTTTTGGGGCTGGATTATAATTTCAATTCAATTAATTTCATAATTTCAATTTTATGGGATATTCTACATATAAAGCTAGATGATGTTTTGTTATTACTAGTGGCTCTGTGAGCTGTAGACAACTATAACTTTTTTAAGTTTTCAACCCCCGTATCTCCGCCATTTTGAAAAAAATCCGAAACATGAGTCGAGAAAAAAATTATTATCGTTATAGAACCTGCTCACAAAATTTCTCGAGAATCGGTTGAGAAATGCGACCTGTAGAGAACGCCGGATATACGAAAGCATTTTCGTCTAAGCTGAAATGGAGACACTCGCTTCGCTCGGTCCATAAAAAACAATTTATAGAAACAAATAGACCATGACTTGTAAGATTAAACTGCGAACCTGTGTTTTATAACTATAAAGTATTATGTTAAACAATTTATTTATTTCTTCGACATATCACGAGTTCTTAAATACCTGTGTGGTAAAAGGATTATGGCGCTCCTCTGAGGCTTCTTTCGTGCACTAAAGTATCATGAACACCTACGGAAAAAAATATAAATATATATCCGGCTGAGACGCAGAAGGTTGCGGGTTCGATTCCCGCCGCGAGACAAATGTTTGTATGATCTGCAAGTATTTGTCTCGGGTCTAAGTGTTTCTATGTATGTATGTATGATGTAATATTGTAATATGTATATATTTTAAAAAGTATATCAGTCATGTGGTACCCATAACACAAGCTCTGCTTAGTTTGGGACCAGATGATGCTGTGTGAAAAGTCCAACAATATTTTTATTACTATTATTATTATGTACTTTGATACAGAGTGTTCTGGAACTAGTATGTTATCCCGATGGTGGACGATTCTCGACACCTACGAGACCAACAAATGTTTTAAAACCTTTGTAGACACAATGATTTTCATTAAAGAAATGTGCAGCAATGTTTGCCTTAAAACTGGTAGAACTAGGTATCCTTATTAGCCTATAGCCTATTTATATAAGAATAGTGGCAAATTTGCACTTGTGCGAGATTAAGGTAGTTAACTTGCTTGGCAACATTGACAAACTTGGGTTGTCAATTTCAGTTATTGAAATGAAATAAAAAAGTTTTGTTTGGAAATTTTATAATAGGAAATCATTTTCACCCCATATCTGTTCATTTTCGTTTTCGGAATCACCCCGTTCACGCTTAAAATACTAGTTCTGGGACACACTGTATATATTTTACATATATATAACTAACTTTAGCTCCTTTCTATGCTGAGTTGATTTACAATTCCAACACTAACACTAGAATATCGGTAGGATTTAATATATTCGCACCCTATGCTGATTAAAACCGGCTCGTAGCTCGTAATAATGCAAAATTCAACTGCATACTAAAAGGATAATATGATATGCTCGATTTTGCCGATATAAACAGATTCACTACATTGAATTCGATTCTGATTTAATTCCATGGAATACAATAACAAATTGCGTACTTTTATTGAATGGTAATAAGTTTATTTTAGTACATATAAAACAGCAAATAAATATAACAAGGATAGATATCTAATAATAACATATGCACTCAATATGACGACCTCTGTTGCGCAGTGGGCTATGGACCGGCTGAGATGCAGAAGGTTGCTTGTTCGATACCGCCGCGGGAGAAATGTTTGTTTGAGCTGCAAGTATTTGTCGCGGGTCTGGGCGTTTCCATGTATAATATGTAATATGTATGTATTTACAAAAGAAGTACCCATATCACAAGCTCTGCTTGGGGCCAGATGATGTTGTGTGAAATGTCCGGCATTATTTATAATTTACCTAATTATTATTACTATCAGAGAACACGGCTGGTGTGGTGCAACATCCTCGACCTTCCGATCATAAGGTTGTGGGTTTGAAATTGGTCCACTAGAGGGCCAACCGAAGTAATTTTGAACATTTTAACCAAAGCTACACCAAAGTCAAAACGTTATTTTTGACATATTGCATACGGTGCTAATCAGTGGGTATAACGGAAACGATTTAGCTCTAATTTGGATACGGTGCTACCGTATGCAATATGTCAAAAATAACGTTTGGACGTGTTGACTATTTGACTACTTCAGACATCTACAAAAAAAGGCTAGATTTCAAAATTGAGAATATCTTATTTCTATAATGTAAAAAACCTTATTACTATGCTCAAAGTCGGCCGAAAGCATCCATTGTGATCGATTATGTACTAGAAATCAGTTCAGGTATAAAAATCCCAGTTAATTACGGACGAACAATGATAATGTTTTGTTCAAATCAGAACAATGTCAAACAAACACTCTGCTAACAAATTATTAAAACCCAGGACCAAAACAATAGAGGTAGGTATTAAGCAAAACGCTTGTTTTTAGAGAATACCAGAAACGAAATTCGTTCACACTGATACTGATTTAGTATTATATTAAACTGATATTGGAATGTTTCCGCACTATTAAACAATTTGATTTGTCGATATCGCAATCATTTGGTTTTAAAAGTACGGTAATAGTAATATTGATATTAACATACTAACATAAATACTACTGTGCAACTCATTACCTTGTGCCAAGTGTAATATTTGGTCGTGTCTCTGACTACCCGGCTTAGACATCTTCAAAGATATAAGTAACTAGACATTTGAGGAGGTGTCTACCGAGCCCGGGGGCAATAGTCGTATATTCGTGTAAGCATTGATCTGGTTAGTTTGATTGTAATCGAGTTTTTTTATAGTTTTGTAAAGGCCGTCAGCATACAAGACCCAGACCGCGGTAATGTTGAACGTCTGAACTAAAGATTCTTGATTCATGGAACGTGTCATAACAATGAAAAAAGTGTTTATTTTGTTTACTAGCTGACCAGGCAAACTTCGTACCGCCTAAGAATCAATAAATAAAAAAGCTAAATGATAATTGCAGAATGTATCAACTTTAGTAAAAAATGTGGTCGAAACTTAAATAATTACGTTTTAAAAACTAAAAAGAAACCGACTTCATTGAATGAAATTTGAGCCTATAATACATTTTTAGTGGAAAGTAGATGTATTTTGTATATATATAATGTGGGTAGGTAGGCTCATTGGAGCGGTGCTAAAGGCACCGCTCCAATAAGACAGCGAGGTATCGAAGTACATGAAAACATCATCGATGTATACAATTTTTAGATTTTCGTTGATATTTCAGCTCCACCGATTTTGATAAAATTTATATGGGACCACCTGTGAAGTATACCCTTTCAAACAAAAAAAGAATTTTCCAAATCGGTTCAGCCGTCTTCGAGTAATCGGTGAACATACATAAAAAAAACGAGATTCCGACGAATTGAGAACGTCCTCGTTTTTGATAAAGTTGGTTAATAATATAGATTTTTAAATCACGGGACATACATCAAAGGTTTGACAGGTAGGCAAAGTTTCTAAAGAAAAGAAATTATTGTTTTTCTATATTCCAAGCATTTTTTTTTATATTTACTCACCTTTTAAACCTTCCCTGGACTTCCACAAATAACTAAAAACCAAAATCAGCCAAATCAGTCTAGCCGTTCTCGAGTTTTAGCGAGACTAACGAACAGCCATTGATTTTTATTATATATATGGTATGTAACTAAGCCGTATCTTGCTCGTATTTTATATAAAATGGTGCCTTTCATATGAAATAACTACGGATTACTTATGATCGAATCACAAAGAAACACATAGCTTTTGTTGTAATTATTCACACTCGAGTCAATAACTAGCTCTATTTAAATAAAAAAAACAAAATTACTAATAAAACCGGAAATGACTCAAACAAATAAATAATAAAAGATGTTTGCTTCGCAAGACGACCAAAAAACCAAAAATGATTACTAAACTAAAGTCAAACGTTATATGTATTTGACATATTTCATACAGCGCTGATCATTGTAACGGAAACGGACACAAATTTATCTCTACTTTAGAAGATACGAATAAAACAAAAACGCTCGTTCTAAAGCGCGAACGAGCGTTTTTGATTCATTCGTGCCAAGAGACTTCTCACTGCTTTTTTGAACCGTTGGAAAATCATTCAAATCCTCGCAATTTATGTGAATGTTTAAGAAATTTCATATAAGGTGGATGTGGCTGAAAGGCGGGGAAATAACTATTTCTCTCTCATCAGGCAATGTTATAAAATAGGTAGCGTTTTATAACGGAGTTTTTGACGGAGCTGTTTGTTAGTACCTAGGTTAATTGAAGATTACCTATTCCATTTCGTTCTGATGGACCAGTTAAAACGAAAATAAGCATAGTAGGTAAGTACACCCAAAACTACATCTTTATCTATATACATCTCTGGGTGTTTCTATGTATAATATGTATGTATTTAAAAAAAAAGTATATAAGTAGTTTATCAGTCATGTGGTACCCATAACACAAGCTCTGCTTACTTTGGGGCCAGATGATGCTGTGTGAAATGTCCGTGATTATTATTATTATTATTTATTATTTTTAACTGACTTTATGAAAAAGGAAGAGGTTCTCAATTCGTCGGAATCTTTTTTTTTTTATGTATGTTCATCGATTACTCGAAAACGTCTGAACCGATTTAAAAAATTCTTATTTTGTTTGAAAGGGTATACTTCACAGGTGGTCCCATTTAAATTTAACCAAAATCGGTCGTGCTGAAAAATCATCTAAAATCATCGTAAATCAAAAAATTGTATACATCGATGATGTTTTCGTGTACTTCGATACCTCGCTGTCTCATTGAAGCGGTGCGTTTATTTGGCCTACCCATATTGTATATTTACAAAAAACATCAACTTTCCACTAAAATGTATTATAGGCTCAACTTTCATTCAATGAAGTCGGTTTTCTTTTTAGTTTTTAAAACGTAATTGTATTCCTAGCTGCCTGCCTGCTTTCATTGACCGAGCAAAGCGAGTGTCTCCGTTCCAGCTTAGGCGAAATTACTTTCGTATGTCCGGCGTCGGTTGCATTTCTCAACCGATTCTCGTGAAATGTTGTAAGCAGGTTACTATACAGATTTTTTTTGTCGATTCAGTTTTTGTTTTTTTTTAAATGGCGTAGATATGGGTTGAAAACGTAAAGAAAGTTATATATCAGTCATTTCAAATAATGTTTGCGAGGTCTACAGCTCACAGGTCTACACTTGTTTATTTGGAATACTTACTAATCCACTAAAACCATAATCTAAATTTCAATCAGTGACGGAATTATTAGAATCAGTTCAGTTATTTTTTAAATTACCTTCTACTGACAGACTAGATCACTTCAACCCTTTTTATAGGTATACTGGCTTCTGTCGTGTCGTACGTCATCGTACGTGTGACCCCTGCATAAAAAATAACCTATGTCTTTCCCCGAAATACAAGCTATATTCTTACTTATTGAGCAAAATCCGCTCAGCCGTTTTGTCGTAAAAAGGTAACAAAAAACAGACATACAGACACTTTAAAATTTATAATATTAACACGGATGGATAGTACCTACCTATTTACTTAGTACTCAGTAACTTTGTTGATATAATTATGTATATAATATTCTATGACAAAATAATTACATTTTAAAAACTAAAAGGAAATCGACTTTATTGAATGAAATTTGAGCCTATAATAATTTTTTAGTGGAAAGTAGATGTATTTTGTATATATATAATATGGGTAGGCCAAATAAACGCACCGCTCTAATGAGACAGCGAGGTATCGAAGTACATGAAAACATCATCGATGTATACAATTTTTTGATTTTCGTTGATTTTTCAGCTCGACCGATTTTGATAAAATTTACATGGGACCACCTGTGAAGTAACCTCTTAAACAAAAAAAGAATTTTTCAAATCGGTTCAGCCGTTTTCGATTAATCGGTGAACATACTCGTACATAAAAAAAAGATCCGAAGAATTGAGAACCTCCTCCTTTTTGGATAAAGTCGGTTAATAAATACATGAATATAAATAAATAAATAAATAATCCTGAACATTTCACACAGCATCATTTGGCCCCAAAGTAAGCATAGCTTATGTTATGGGTACCACATGACTCATATACTACTTATATCCCTTTTTTTGTTATACATACAAATTATACACACAAGAAGAAGAAGAAGTAGAACAAGAACACACAAGAAACACCTGGACCCGAGACAAATACTTGCAGATTGTACAAAAATATTGGTGGACAATGCACACAACACCATCTAGCCCCAAACTAAGCATAGCTTGTGTTCAGTTTATACGAGTATGTACCTTATTTCATAGTTTGTTGTGTTCAAAGTGTTCATAGTTTCAAGTTAATGCTTAAAAAGTTTTTATTACTCTGGCAAAAGGAGCAGGAACCATTGAGGCACGATACCAGTGCTAATTAGCTATTACACCTACCTACATTTCTATCTGCTCTATAACAATTATATTTATGTATGTTTAATATAGTGTCTGTATTATGTATATGTATCTGCTGTTATTGTTTTCTATAATTGGAGAGCTTGACATAATGGGCATTATTGTTATTATTATCAGTATTATTATTTTTTATATAATTTCTTACTAATTACATAAAAATATTTTTCCATAAATCTTGTTCATTGTTACTTTCATTTTTACTACCTACTTGTAATCACGTCCACTTACAAGTATGAGTTTTATTCTGCTTGGTATTACCTACTTGGTCCCAATAAAGGCTCCAACGGAAGACCAGCGCAGGTTACTAACCTGCAAACGCTGAGTTGAAACCTTTTTGCAGCTAAGACAACGTTTATGTTATCTCATTGTTTTTTTTTTATGTTTGTTTTATACACTAGCTGCTGCCCGCGGCTTCGCATGCATGCTACCTTCATAATTGCTATACCAAAATTCATCAAAATCGGTTCAGCGGTTTCGACGTGAAAACGTAGCAGACAGACAGATAGTTACTTTCACATTTGTAATATTAGTAGGAATCAACAGCCTAAACTTGCATGCTTCTAGTTCTGAAAATTACAATACTTGCATACAATCTTTCATCCCCTTTTTTAACCCTTTACAACACTTTTTTTCCAATTAAAAAGTAGCCTATATCCTTTCTCAGGCTTTAGACTATCTGTGTACCAAATTTTATATAAATCGGTTTAGTAGTTTTGGCGTGAAAGCGAGACAGACAGACAGGCAGGCAGACAGACAGAGTAACTTTCGCATTTATAATATTAATAAGGATTCCATTTTTTGTTATTTGTTTTTGTAGTTGCAAATAAATGTATTTGATTTGATTCTGATTTGACTTAAATAAAAAGAAGGATCTATTCCCAAATTCGAATATTAACTCCAATGTACGCTATTTATGATTAGTACATACAGCACTGGCGTTATGTGGTGTATTGTGCATTAGCTTCTTGCTAATCTGACCTCTACCAATATCCAGGGAAATATATTTTACATGTTTATGTATTTAAATTATTTAGAGGGATTGGCATTCATAGCTCAACGTTGGTCATGAAACAAAACTGGTTTTCTTATCTAGGTCCGACCAAAAACCAGCAAATTAGTCACTTAAAGTAGTACCTCTCCTTCATATAGTGTTATTGTTTATTTCGTACAAGTGTGGTGAAAGGAACAAAGTATGGGCTTATAGGCTGCTTTCATGCACTTAATAGAAGTACTAACGTAATCATACAGTGCTAAATACTTAAAATAATAATGGATTCCACATTTGAAAGATTCCATAAATAGCCAGGCGTCTAATTTGCGAATCGATTTCGATAAATCAAACCGATAAAGTCGTTGAAATGTTCGTCGAATTCAGTCAAACTGACAGTTGTATCGTGGTCCAATTCAAATTATCGTATCGTCTGTTATGGAGAATTACGATATCGAGTGTCAAAAGTAATATCGATCGTTCCATTGTTCAAATCGAGTTGAAACGATGACTGATATACCGTTTATCGATTTCAAGTGTAGACCCTTAGGACTGTGCTACGTGTACATACATTTACGTACAATTGAAAAGTAAAAAAAAAATACTTAAAGGTCTTCTGTTTATATCATGATACCTCTTGGGTACTTCTTACAGACCACAAAGTATATTTAATTCCATGATTAAACTGAAGACATTCATGAAAATTATATTTTCATGTAATGTACGGTATTATTATTATATTATTTTTTGGATTAAAAAAATATAAAATTACTTGCTGCCTCGCCCCGCTAATGGATTCGTGCGCGTTTTGAAAAAGCGTTTTAGTCGTTCGAAAGATAAATCTCACACATCTATACTCACAAAATTGCAAACAAAACTGCAGACTTTACTCCTTCATAAGTTTACTTGCTGGAACCTCCGCGACTTCCGCGAAAAGTTTAATAAATTCGTTTTCGCCCCTTTTCACTCTCTTGATAAGTTAAAAACCCGTTAAAAAGTTCCCATACAAACTTTGACACCCCATTTTATAGGGTTATAAGGGTTATTTTGATAAATCTTAAAAAACGTGTCCATTAATTTTGCATTTAAATTATTCAATTCAAGTTTAAGCAAATCGCACCGTGCATTAAAAAGTTTCACACATTCGTTTTCACCCCTTTTCACCCTCCTAGGAGTTGAATTTCAAAAAAACCCGCCTTAGTAAGTGGTATCCAAATTTCAGCTTTCTAGCTTCAGCAGTTTCGGCTCGGCGATGATGAAACAGTCATTCAGTCAGGTTAGATGAATAAATAAATAAATAATGCCGGACATTTTACACAGCTTCATCTGGCCCCAAAGTAAGCAGAGCTTGTGTTATAGAAACCACATGATATACTACTTATATACTTTTTTTTAAAATACATCCATTTTAAACTTAGAAATACCCAGACCCGAGACAAATACTTACATGCAGACTAGATAAACATTTGTCTCACTGCGGGAATTGAATCCGTTGCGGGTTCGATTCCATCTGTGTCTTAGCCGGACCTTGGGCTTCTGCGCCACTGAGGTCGTCAACCAGTATAGACCTAGCGTTTGACTACTACTTCTTCGTAGTGTACTTCTTCGTAGACCGTGTCTGAAGAGTAAGTATTTTCTGTGCAGGGTTTAATTTACATGTGTCCCGTTGCTTATTCAGTACAGTTTACAATTTAATACAGTATACAGACTCCGAGATTATAATGATCCATAAATCTACAGGCACTGAGTTCCAGTTTTTAGGAAAGCGCTTATCTTGTGTCCGGAAAAACAGCAGCTAGCAATCAGTTTATACATGTCTAAAATCCGTTGCAAACCAAAAAAAGTGTTTATCCCTGTGCCTATGTATATTCCCAACAGGGTTGGATCCCCCCTATAGTCCCGTTGCTTATTTTGTATAGTTTAAAGTGATTCGGACTCAGAGATAACCAGGATTGGGAACAAAAGACACCAGTTCCACTTCTTATTACTCCTTAGTTTTACTCCTTCGTAGAGTGGATATCCCGTGTCTAAATATTTAGTAAGTATTTTTCCATAGGCAACGGGGTATCCGTTGTCGTATTGCTAATGTTGCACAAGTAGTTCCAGACATCCAGACTTCAAAATTATAATGATCCCGAAAAACAGCACTTTCCACTCCTTGGAGAGTGCTTGTATCCCGTATCTAAAAAACATGTATTTTGCGTCATTTTTACATTTACATACAAACTTCAACCCTATCGACAGAAGCCGATTTAAAAATCCTAAAGTACGTTTTTCTTTAATAAAAAAGGATCTCAAGTTTCGAATCGATCGCGTCATGCGTTAAAAATAGCAAAAAACATCATGTTTGTAACATACTTTCACCACTTTTTAAGGGTTAAGAGTATCCAAAAAAGTACAATGTAAAATGCAAAATAAATGTTTTAGGATTTTATAAAAATTTTATGAAATTGAACCCCTAAGAGGATGAAAAAGGGTGAAAACGAATGTATGGAACTTTTTAACGCTTGGTGTGATTTGCTTGAAACTTGATATGAATAAATAAAATGCAAAATAAATGTGTAAAACGACACGTGTTTCAGGATTTTTCAAAATAACCCTAACAAAGAGATAACATGGGGTGTTACATGGGATTTCTTAGAAACTTGGTTTGGATACTTAAAATGCTAAATAAATGGACACGTATTTCAGGATTTTTCAAAATAACTCCCACAAAGGAGTAAAATGGGGTGTGAATGTTTGTATGGAAACTTTTTAATGGGTGGTGGGTGTGATTGGTTTGAAACTAATCAATAGAATTCGGCAAGGAAATAAATTGCATCCTGGGGAAGGATTAGGTAAGGATATGCTACAATTCCTTTAAAAAAATTGCGTACGATGTCGCGAGCAACAGCTAGTCAGTTATATAATTATGAAACTTTTTTTTATGAAAATTTTTCCGGAGGCAGTATCGGTGTTGTTGTTTCTATGTTCTGATTATAACATCCCACAAGAAGCAAACCGTTAAAAACTGTAGGATGTTCTTTTGGAACATAAGGCTTTCAGCTATTTGTTCAAAATTGCACCAGTGGTAATAACCGAGCCCGCCTTCTAGCAACCAATCTTACAAGCAGAATTCGGACAGTGGCTCAATGTCCTTCTAATTAACACTGCTAGATGTTAGGACTTTTCGAGTAGCATTGGGGTTAGACTAGATACTCCTATTTGTGAGCCTTGTGGCAGTGGCATCGGCAAATACGGTACCTACGGAATCTCTTGCCCAAAGAGCGCTGTCAAATATTGCTGCCGCGCCTCTTTGAACGATATTGTGAAGCGGCATCTTACCATCATCAACGTGTGGAGTGTGAAATTTAGAAGAAAATTGATCGAGGAATCTGGCGAATGTGCCTTCAGGCGTTATTTCCAAGTAAATTAAAATGTATAGATTTATACTAATGGGTCCCAATTAAACCTACTAGCTACTATCATATTTATATTATTTCTAACTGCTGCCCGCGGCTTCGTACGCGTGGCACCTACATAAAAAGTAGCATATGTCTTTCTCCAAGGTCCCATCTATCTTTATACCAAAATTCATCATAATCAGTTCTGCGGTTTAGGCGTGAAAACGTAACAGACAGACTGACAGATAGACATTTACTTTCGAATTTATAATATTAGTAGGGATTGTAAACCTTGGGTTTTTATTATAAATCTATTAATGCTATCTGCACTAGCTTAGTATCAATTCCAATATAAGAATTAGTATCAATAGTGATAATCGCATCGCCATACGTAAACCATATTCTATGAAAATAGCTAAGTAGGTTATGACGGGGATTGAATAACTCCATAAACAATCATTATCGAAATGATAAAGTACGTCAATACAAATTATTTACCGTGGTACTATAAGAATGTAACATCAATGGTACAAAAATACCAGCACAGTACCATCATTGTTAGACTCAAATTTTATCTGGCGCTTCGGCGATCGCTGCGATGGTCTGACGAGCTAGATACCTTCGGCGACTATAACAAGCAATTGCAATAGACTTAAATGACGGGAATAAATAAATAAATAATCCTGGACACTACTATATCCTACTTATATCCTTTTTTTTTTGTAAATACATACATATTATACATAGATACACCCAGACCCGAAACAATTTCTTGCACATCATACAAACATTTGTCCCACGGTGGGAATCGAACCCGCAACCTTCTGCGTCTCAGCCGGATCTTAGCCCACTATGCCACAGAGGTCGTCGGGAATACTTGAGGGGAAGGATACCTTTACTCAGTACAATACAGTGGGACAATACAGGGTAGAAATAGAAACAACAACAAATATAATTAATTTATTTTAGTTAGTATAGCGAAGCAATAAAATCAGGGCCTATATAGACATCAGCCATTAAAATTCAGTTAGGCATCTACATAACTGCTTGGGAAATAGTAAAAATCGTCGCAGGCTGGTTTTAATCAAGTTCCTACCACTCAAGCAAAACCGCTCACTAAAATAGTAATTGGCTTAAGTTATTGTCTGTAAATACCTGTAATTAAGTTAAATGGTATACCCAAAGCCGGATTTACATGTTGTGTAAGGCACAGCTTCAATTAGGACCGAGAAGCCGATCAAACTATTTCGATTGTTGTTGGAATTAGGAATTTCCTTTGTCTGTGATTTTCTTTACTAGTTGGCTATAAAGGTACCCTGTAGCTTCGTTTTGCGTATTTTCATTTACGTTGGCTTTTATGACGATTATACACCACGGCCATGTCCAGCCTATACGCGTAATAAATAAATAAATAATACCGGACATTTCACACAGCATCATCTAGCCCCAAAGTATGCAGAGCCTGTGTTATGGCACCCACATGTCTGAAAGAAAGAAAGAAAAGAAAGAAAAATATTTTATATGCAACGGTACACAAAGGAACCGAGCGACACACAGACATATTAAAAACATGAAATACACAGAAAAAAATTAAGTAAAAGCAGCTTATAGAAACAATATTAAAAAAAACGTTCTATGTTGTATGTTGTGTCTCTCAATCCATGGGATGACGTCACAAAATGGTGTCCGACTCAGCATGATGTTGCGTTCAGTAGTAGGTACTACTGAAAACAACGCTGATCTTCCTCAGAAACCAGGAGGGTGCGTAACGGCTTTGAACATTATAGTCATATAGGATTCATAGGATTTATCATAAATAAATAAATATATATATATATACTAAAACAATCATAAAAATCATTAATTACAAATATTCCTACTTAATATGACAATTAATATATTATTACCATTATTACAATATTCCTACTTAATATTATAATTTAACGATATATTATAGACGGTTGCTATAATCTAATGAACTATAGTAGGGACACCTCATTTCTAAGGTGCACGTACTCTTTTTGGTGCTCGGTTAAATAATGTTTCAGTTTCAAACGAAAACTTGCAATACCTTGGAGATCTCTTATCGGCGGTGGGATATTGTTCCAGCATTTAGTGGCAGAGTACCGGAAGCTACCTCTAAAAGCCGCCGAGTGCTTCTTCTGTGTGGACAATTGTTTTGAGCATTTTCGCAATGATCTAGATTCCGAAACCCACGTAAGTTTTTCAAAAAGATAAGCTGGTTTACGGTATTTTATAACTCCAAAAAGAAGACCTGCCAAATGAAGTTTCTGTCTCGCTTTCATCTTTAAAATTGAGTGATGATTTAGGAATGGGGTAACATGAGCTCTGGGCGGTATTTTGAAACGGGCGCAGGCATTTCGAACCCTCTGAACTAGGCGCTGAGTCCGGCTTAGCAAACATGGACCAGTAACAGTATCCACATAATTTAGCTTAGAGAGTACAAGAGATTCCACAAGCTGGGTACGTAGTTCCTCACTCATAAAGGGTCTAATATTGTACAGAACCTTAAGTTTATAGAAACACGTTTTTACCGAGGCAGTAACGTGCTTCTCAAATCTCAGATTTGCGTCTATATTAAGCCCCAAGTTACGTGCCTCGTAGACACGCTCAATAGGTTCCCCCATTAACATGATATCGAAAGGCAAGTTCAGATTACCCAGCTTGTTTTTAGTGTCTAAGGCCATGTATTTCGATTTTACCGGAGTTAGGACTAAACTGTTATCGCTCGACCAGTTAGCTATTCTAGTAAGGTCCTCATTAAGTTTGAGAATTGCCGAAGATACATTTTCAGGCCTAAAAGAAATGTAAAGTTGGACATCATCTGCATACATGTGATAATTACAGTGCTTAATGCAGTGAATGATATCCGCAGTGTATATAACAAATAGTATAGGCCCTAGAATGGATCCTTGAGGCACACCTCTCTCTACAGAGACCTCGTTAGATAAGTTAGAAGTACCATCAGTATTCGTTAGCTTAACGTGCTGACGACGGCAGCTCAGATAACTATCGAACCATTTAACGGCATCGACACTAAACCCATAGTATCTTAATTTCGATAGAAGTAGGGTGCAGTTTAACGCATCAAAAGCCCGAGAAAAATCAAGAAGCACCAATAGTGTAACCAGTCCCTTATCCTGAGCGCCGATAATGTTGTCGGTGACAAATAATAATAAAATAAAATGTCAATTTACAAAATGTCAACTACAGTGTATAGTCCTTACATGTAAATAAACTATTGAAGCGCTCATGAGAAACACATATCAATAAGACTACCTAGTTGACAGACCTAATCACCACCTGCATGCATTTATATTGTATTGGGCAATCTACACGAGAAACAATTATCTGTAGGATGCTGTTGCAGCTGGCTCGCGTACGCTAAATTATGGAAGCAACTTTCTTACGCATAAAAGCCATCCGTGTGCGCATATTATACAAAAAAAAACACCCAGACCGAGGCAAATACTTGCAGGTCATATAAACATTTTTCCAAACGCAGGAATAGAACCCACAACCATCTGCAGCTCAGGCGGGCCTTCGCCTCCTGCACCAGAGAGGTTGCTGTGGGTTAGAGTTAGAGAGGAGGAGCCTGCCTGCCGCTGCAATATGCGTGAGAGAAAGGGAAGCCAGACAGACTGGCGCCGTAAGGCGTTACGTAACGATGCGGTTTATCCTCCAACAAGAAGTTATCACTGTCAAAAACAGAATTCAGTTGACTGACAGCAGGTAAAGTGCCCAAAAGGCTGGCAATGTTACCTCGTTGAATAGCTATACTAATCCTGTCAGTAAGATGTTAGTAACCAGTTGATTAGGTACCATGCTCGGGAGGAGCAATAAGCTGAGACTGGACCTGTTTGACCGCACTCTCAGGGAAAAACTGATAATAATGCTAATTGTAGGCAATCTACCTACTCGCTTTTAGTGTTACTCTAATAGATTATTTGCGTGTACCTTATTTTTTTTTCTTTCGGTGTGTGACAAATAAATTTTTTTTTTATATCTTTCTTTCTACAATAGAAAATATTACTCAATGAAAGCGAGCAAAGCGGGCGTGCCACGGCAGCTTTGCTTGCGTGGTCTACCGCGCCGTATCACAATCTCGGGGCTTCACTCAGTGGTCGTTATAGCCCACAGTTCCAGATCACTTTCAGAAAGCAGCGTCCCAAGACACTGGCGGCATTGCCACGTTAGATTACAATGCGCTGGGCCAGATAGGAGCCAAATCTTGGGCCACGCGATTCTACCAGACATCGTCAAATAATTTTGAAAACGCAATGGGCTCATGTTCCCCACGGTCCCAGGGTCTCGACTCCAAAAGTCTCAAATATGTAGGCTCTATCAAGACCGGTATGTTATGCGCCTTTTGAGATCCTCATCACATTCAGCCTTCACACAAGCTCCAATGGAAGTCTCCGACGGATGGGATGCGGCCAGGGGGTCTGGCAAGATCTACATAAATAGTTTCAAACGGTCCTTAGATAGGTCAAAATGGATTTTATTTTATGGTTTATTATCCTATATGTTAAAATATATTTAAAATAGTTATATTATTAAATATATCATTTCATTATTTTATAATAAATTAAGCAACAAATCTGGCATTAGCAATATACCTAAGATCGTTATTTCACGAAATTTTAGCTATTCCGACAAAACAAAAAAGTAATCGCGATATTAAATAAATATCAGACAATTATTTGTATGATCTGCAAGTATTTGTCTCGGGTCTGGGTGTTTCTATGTATCATAGGTTGTATATCAGTCATGTTGGTACACATAACACAAGCTCTGCTTACTTTGGGGCCAGATGATAATGTGTGAAATGTCCGGCATTATTTATTTATTTATTTATTTATTAAATAATAATTTGGCCAAAAGCGTGTGGGAGGACACTGCACGGTGGGACTCTCACACGGTGAAAGCATCCAGAGTCAAAAGATAATTATGAATTACTAGTGGTCAGTGCTGCGATCATGGTATTGAGAAACAAATAAAATATATTTATAAATATTAGTGAATAATGTATAAAAAATCATCTAGATAACTGATAGAATACTTATAAATTCAAATACATACTTATGATACATTATAACACCCAGACACAGAACAAAAACTTGTTTGTCTTGAGAGGGAATCGAACCCTCTACCTAAAGCGCAGAAGGCAGAGCTATTATCAACTGACATGCCAGTCAGTAATACTTACAGATTTCAGTTTCTATTGATGAGTTGGTCTTACAGAATGTTTATTAACGCGGTTTCTATCAGTTTCAATCATTAGGATTCGATATAATGTTGGTATTAAACCCGTCCTTTTTGGTAGGAACCGTGTCTAATATTCTAACCATTTTAATCAACCGTACTATACGACTCTTGACTGTGACTATATTCTTGGTGCTAGTGGGATCGAAACAGATTTTGCGTCGATTGTTTGTTTCATTACTTCCAATACATGCATGCATTCTTATCAATAATAATTTATATGATAATAACGCTTTCTTCAAAAGACTATCCATTAAGTAAACTTTAAGTTTCTCAATAGGTAATTAATTGCATTTTCAGGAAGCTTATTATAGAAGCGCATCGTGCATCCCATAAATGACTTATTTACTTTTTCTAGTCTAGGGATTTATAATTTGTTTCTGTTCCTACTCTTAGTATTAATTCTGTGAAGATCACTATTTTGCTAAAGATCATTTCTATTTTTATAAGTATATAACAAATTTTCATATATATATATTGTGAAACTATTGTGAGAATATAAATTTCTTTGAATATTTATGTCAGACTCTCGCGTTTTCATTTTATAAATGACACGTATTGCCTTTTTTGAAGTGATTCTTAGATAGCTGCTATCGTATATGCCAAGTTATTTTAGTTCTTACATAGTACCTACATACAAATAGTGATCTTTTGTTACATTATACAAACTTATTTTGTATCTAAGTTCAATTCAATTCAATATATCTTTATTCAATAAAATCACAAGGACCACTTTGAATCGTCTTCTAACATGCTAGTGAATCTAGGTGCCGGTTCCTCCTAACCCCAGTTCAAGAAGAATCCGGCAAGAAACTTGTCTGGGCTTAACACTTTTTTGTATGATCCTAGACAATTTTGTTACGGATGCCGAGTCGAGTTGGAGCAGATTCATCCCAAGCTTTTTTGTCATCTAAATAATCAGATATTTTATAATATGCTCTAATAGACAGTTTCTGTTTAATTATTTTTTAAATTTGCCAATCGATTAATCTAACACGTCGCTTGGGACTTTGTTATAGAAGCGTAGACATTGCCCTATAAAAGACTTATTAACTTTAGCGAGCCTAACAGTGGGAACAGCGAGTATGTAACGTAATCATTACATCATGGTATAAAACAAAGTCACTTCCCGCTGTCTGTCTGTCCGTATGTAAAACTACGAACGGTTTTTTTTAATAGAAAGAGTGATTCAAGAGAATGGTTTATATTAATAATACATGCATAATATAGTAGAGGAACACTGATAATTTTAGAGGTTTCTAATCACATTAGACATTCTGTGGTATATTTAGTATCAGCATTGCACCCATGCGAAGCCGGTGCGGGTCGTTAGTTGCTTATAAGATGGTTTTATTTATTATTATTTTGAACTGATGGAGCGGTGGCAGGAGCCCATTGCGTTTATAAAATGATTTCAGGGCGTATAGCGTCCGGTAGTAACATAGCGTGATGATCTGGCTGTTGACGTGGCAGTGCTGCCAGTATCTTGGGACGCCACCTTCTAGCAGTGATCTAGATTAGTTCAGCTATATATATATAGTTTTAAATGATCTTAGATTACTCAACTGTTTCAAATGTATTTTATATTAATGTATATCAATCTGTATATATACCTATGTTTTTTCACTTTTTATATGATTCGCAGTGTGCTGAAACAAGAGATGCATAATATCCCAGTTTCGCGTTATTATTAAATTTACTGACTGAATTACTTGATTATCTTCAGCAATATATTATTTTACTCTCGCTGTCTGAAGTAGAATAGAAAATGAATGTGTGTAATAGAAAATTCATGTAGTCATGAAACAAATCTTGAACAATTACTGGTTATAGTTGCAATCAAGTTTATT
Source organism: Lampropteryx suffumata (assembly GCA_948098915.1). NCBI lineage: Eukaryota > Metazoa > Arthropoda > Insecta > Lepidoptera > Geometridae > Lampropteryx > Lampropteryx suffumata. The sequence goes on from OX402544.1 coordinate 26,054,866, forward strand.
AAAGCTACAATCATACACGTGGTACTAAAACGAAAGCGAAATAAAATAATTAGATTTTATCAACATAATTTAGTTAGCCTAATAAAATAATATATTATTAATCTCACAAAAAATAAGTTTACAAATCAAGTTGTTACTCATTTACGTAGTACGCCATAAGTTGTGGTAAATTTAATTATAATACGTTTTGAAAATTTGTGTTTTTCCCTAGCATGTTTTTCACAAAAGGACAAGCAGACGTACCGCTCAATACCATCCATACCTTGTCAGTCTACCAACCTAAGGAACAAACCGCTTTGCTTTCACATTCGACCTCTGTGGTACAGCGGATTAACTTCTGGCTGAAGACGCAGAAGGTTGAGGGTTCGATTCCCGCCGCAACTCAAATGTTTGTATGTTTGTAAGTATTTGTCTCGGGTCTGGGTGTTCCTATGTATAATATGTATATATAAGTAGTATATCAGTCATGTGGTACCGTTAACACAAGCTCTGCTTGCTTTGGGGCCAGATGATGCTGTGTAAAATGTCCGGCATTATTATTATTATTTATAATGCGTACAGCCAAGGATTGGAATGCTTTGCCGTCGTCTGTCTTTCCTGAAAACTACTCTTCAAGTAGTCTTTGGTCTCTACAAGTCTTGAGTCTCGTGCCCCATCGTCGGCCACATCGTCGCTTAACATCAGAGATCGGGGTCAAACGTAGATTTATAAACGATAAAAAATAAAGCTGGGTTAGCCGGTAGGTACAAGGTGAGTACGCTTCTCTATCAAATATTGAAACTAATAAGTTAAATAATTACAAGATAACAAATCTCTGTATTGAAAAACCGTTCACAAGCCATTATAATCTAACATAACAAAAGGCTAAGATGATATCGTCCTATTTATCATGGCGACCTGTTGTTTAAATAAATTAATATTGGTGGTCAATACACACAACGCCATATGGCCCAAAGCGAGGCAAAGCTTATATTATGGTGACCAGATGACTGATGACTGAATACTTATATTTGAATTCATACTTATAATACTCGTATTTTATAACACCCAGGCAGAACAAACATTTAAATTTATCACACAAATGTTTAGCTTGGGATGGAATCAAACACTCAACTTCTTCTTCATCTTATCGTGTCCCTAGTTATTTCTAATCAGTGCATTCGTGCACTTAGGTAAGCCTTAATGTAAGCTCTCAAGCTTGCCGACAGGACCCGCAGGCAAGACGAATCATGTACATGTGGTGTCGGTTCGGTTGTAGGTGCATAACGGCACAACGGTTGCATAAGCCGGGCTTGTTTCAAGTTTTCCTTCTCTATTGCTAGCTCTTCTGTTAGTCAGCACTCAACTTACAGCCCAGAAGGCAGAGCTATTGCCAACTGGACTGACAGGAACTCATATAAGACCTTTTTTATTATGAGCTATGATTATAAGTTATACTCTTGATTACTGAAATATATAATTGATAGGCCATAACATACATAGTTCTTTGAGCTACCCAATAACCTTGTCACAAAAGTAGGTTAAAAACAGATTATTCATAATAATTAATGAACATAATAATAATTAAGTTTGTTTGTTACTATATACTTTGTCGCTTCATTCTTCATTTATAATTAACAATGTATATAACAACCTTTAGTTTACTGAAAACTTTGCAAAGGTTTTAATCGATTTAAAACATTATCGTTATGTCATCTCATTAGTTCGTCGGTTTATCTTCATTCATTGTTTGTCGTGTCATTCCGATGACACGTTAAAATACAAATAAAATTAAAAAATATTTATTGGGATAAAGCTAAGAAAAAGCGAAAGCTCTGGACCAAAATTTCCAAGGTACGTAGATATTGTGATGAATGTAATAAGTACATGAGGATTGACCGCGAGTCAATTCCGATAACACGACTAACTGCGAGCTACCCCTTATAAACCTATACAGATTATTTTATCGAAATATCTAATAGATGCATGTTTATCTGCTGTATTGTCTGCGAGACAATAAAATATTTTTAACAATACGTACTAAATTATTTATAATCAAAAGACTTTAATGAAAAATTACTGCATAGATCATGGAAAATTATCCATCGCCTGTACATATCCTTGACGAAGTGCGGGAATCTCAGACCTTTACTGAGGCTCTGCCAGCAGACCCAGAACTGCAGTTAGCCCTGGGCACAGCGGCAACGGCAACTACAGCGGCAACCTCTGACTTTGAAGAGCCTAAACACAATAACATAGGTAATAAAACGTGGCTCCCAATATTAGAATAAAGATAAGAAATAACTTATTCCATCAAACTGCATACTATTGCAAGCGCTCAAACTAAAACTGGTGCCAGTACCTTGGCCATATAACGAGCCATGGACAAAGTCCGGAACCCTAAAGTCTCTTTAAGATAACACTATTAACTTTCTAATAAGAAAATCACAGAGTCAGATAATAATTTCCTGCATAATATCCGGCACCAGTCGACGATAATCAACCAAGCACCATTCCAAAACAAAAACTTAAATCAGGCCAAGCCAACGTACCAATTGCATTAAGCATTGACGTAGGCAATCTACGTCTTTGGTGATATTGGTGTACATAAACATGTAGAATAACATTTCACTATAATCGTTAGCATAAAATATCTAGTTATCACTACATAATATTAAACAAAGTCGCTTCCCGCTGTCTGTCTGTCCCTATGTATGCTTAGATCTTTAAAACTACGCAATGGATTTTGACGCGTTTCTTTTAATAGATGGAGTGATTCAGGGGGAAGGTTTATATGTATAATATATGCATAATATAGTAGAAAAACACTGATAATTTTAGAGGTTTCTGATCACATTAGTCATTCTGTAGTATATATAGTAAAAGCATTGCACCCGTGCAAAACCGGAGCGGGTCGCTAGTTCTGTATATTTTAAATGGGTTAGCTAAGGCTACTTAGGTAGGTGCCTGCATCTGCATGCACCTACGTCATTGGTGCCATTGGTGTGCCTACACTCATGCATACTAACATTTGACTATAATTATTTGCATGAATAAATATGTAATGGAGGACATCTCACACAGCGTCATGAGGCCCCAAAGTAAACATAACGAATATATAATTATTTTGTCATTTTGAAATGGGTAAGCTAAGGCTACCTATTGATGCTATTTTGTAAAAATGAGGTTCAACCTGCAGCCCCACATTCTACATCCACCTAAAAGACGGTAATCGAGATGTCTTGCGGCATTGAAAAACTAATTCTATTAAGAGTCTTATCTCCTTGCGCTGCGCGTTGCAATTAGTTTATATCGCGGATATCTCTGGAATTTACTAAACCGAATTGTAGCAAAAGGTTTATATTTAATTTAAAGTAATGGTTATTTTGCTACTGTAATCTTAGAAAGACCTATTATTTGGTTAACATTGATCGTGTGGATACAAAATACTTAGCATCATCCTAAACGCATAATTATACTGGACGCGAAGGGTCTTGATCATTTTTTTGTATAAGTGGTCCATAGGCTACTCGTGTAAAGATTTGAGTATCATTTTTAGATATAATGTATTAATTGCATTCTATGACTTACGGTATATAAGTTCTTGCAAGACAAGAATAGTATAATAGTAATAACGATGCTAGCATCAGTTTTCCCAACGCTATTTTGAAGGGTCTAAATTGCTGGAAAGATAATAATATACATACTACTTATCAGTGTTTTGAAAAACCTAAGTATGAGTACAACTATATGAAATACAGTTTGAGGGGTTGTTTGAAATTACAAACAAGCGAACAGTACATGAAGAGATACCCAAAATAAGAATAAAAATAATAGATACATTTTTATGTTTATTTTTATTTTCAAGATAAATTAATATTCAAAAAAGAATATTAGTTTATCTTAAGTTATAAGAAGTTAACGATCTGCTCAATAATGTTGAGACTCGATATTAACACAGTTTTAAAGTACGTAAATAGGATGGGGGCCTTTGAAAATGTCCATTGAACGACCTGACGAAAAACATTTGGCAATGGTGCGAGATACGCAATATTTGGTCAATACAAAAGAAAATACGCGAACGTATAATCTTGAACCCACATCCGCGGATCTCAAGGCTTTTGCCGTCGCGTCGATGCTTTTAAGGCGCTCCCTCACCGGGAGCATTCGCGTGCAAGGTAACATATAGATTCGACTTTGAGCATTATAGTACAATACTACCTCCCTGACCGACGAGCGTTCGCGTGTAATGTAGCATTATAGATTCGACTGAGCATTACATTACAATACTACCTCCCTGGCTGACGAGCATTCGCGTATAATGTTGTAAAACACATTGTATCATTACAAGGTGCGCATTGTAATGCTCGGTTCTCCTCCTTCACTGATGTAAACTCATTTTGTATCATAACAGTTTGTGCACTGTAATGCTCAGTTCTCCTCCCTCATTGATGTAATGCTCGACTCTGTAACGTTACATTACACGCGAATACTCCCGGTGAGGGAGCGCCTTTACTTACCATAAATTGGAACCTTTGGTACATATATGACACTGCCTTTTTTAGTTATTCTAAAATGCTTGCAGGAAATAATCGATGACAGTGGCAATCGCGGTTCCCCGTCCTAGATAACTAAAATGTTTGTCGTCTCACTCTTCAAGCCCAGTAAGTTTCCGTCATTACCATTCCTTGAGTGTCGCAAAGCTTGGCATATACCGATAAGACGCCGTGGATGTCTGCCTTAAACTTTTGTTTTACGCATTTGTGGCAGATTTCTATATGTAATTATAGTTAGCTTTTATTGATTTAATCGCTTCAGAAACTTTTGCCGGAGTATAATAAAGGTAAATAAGTGGCTTTTTTAATAGTCAAAGCTTAGTGTCGTTGTATGTTTTAAAATTTGATGATAAAAGACTTTTTATGCAACTTATAAACTCGAAATCAATCATCCCAAATATACCTACTTCTACTTGGGATTCACAAATCATCCTTAATTTGATACCCAAATAAAAAATATCTAAAACATTGTCAAAGATAAAATAAAAACTTGTGCGTCTCGGGACGCCCGACAAAAGTGGTAACATAAACTAATCTAACTAGCGCTGTGTTAGAGTGAGAGAGGAAGAGCCTGCCTACCGCTGCCGTATGTGTGAGAGAAAGGGAAGGCAGACAGACTGGCGCCGTAACGCGTTACGCAACGAAGCGGTTTACCCTCCGATAAGAAGTTATCATTTCAAAAATTCTGCTCCCGGCCGTTCCTGCCGCATTTAAAAAATATTAAAAACATTTGTCTCGCTTCAGTTCTCTAAGATTACATTTTTGTAACACAAAAATTGAGAACCACGAATGTGGGTTGACTGACACTGACAGTAAATCGTCACACTGGGAGCTGTAATGCCTCAGTTCATCAGCCGTTGGATCAAGCAGGTATTTTCTGAGAGCGGAATGGACACGCGTACTTTCAGTGTACATAGCTCGTGCTATGTATGCTATGTATGACGCATCGAGGCCCGTCGTGACCTCCGCGGGACTCAACGAAGACAGCCGGCTGAACGGACACTTCTATAGCATTTGTCCTTTTCTTTAACAGGCCAGTTTCACATGCAGATGAAAGTGACTTGGCTAGAGCGGTTATATTTCCTTTCAATTGAATAGTCTAACATTAATATACACCGTAGATAATACTCTTATGTTTGTAATTACACGGGAACAGAACTCATTTAGTTAGTTACAGTGTACAGATATATACTCAGATTTCATGTTATTCTATGGAAAATAAACTCTTAGACTTACGAATAATTAAAATAATTAAATTTATGTCATGATCACTTTATCTCGTGATCATGGCGCATGTAAATTTGCCGAAATATCGGGAAGCAGAAAAACACATATATCATGGTAAATATCCCGTTTTCAGTGAAAATTAATAAAATAGGTCAAATTATATTATGAAAACCGAAACAAACCTTCCTTCTCTAAATATCTACATTGTTTATTATAAATCGAATACCTTTAAATGAAAAATTCTTGTATGTTATGTACGAGTATACTCGTATATATAATCTGAATCTCGGAAACAGCTCCAACGATTTTCATTAAATTTAGTATGCAGGGGGTTTCGGAGGCGATAAATCGATCGATCAATTCATTTTTAGAAAACGTTATAAAGCGATGAAGTACTAATAAATAATTAAACAAACTTCGGTGAAGTTCGATCATTATTATACAAGTCGCTTCATTCGAACATTCGAACATATAGTAACTCGACCCACCCGTATCAAGCTAATACACAAACACGCTGTATTTTATATAATACCGTGGTAGAAAGGTTTGTTTGCAAAATCTCTGAAAGAATGAAGATAAACCGACAAACTAGTGACATGAAATATTGATAACTTATTTATATTATTTATTTATTTTTATCTTCTATATAATAAAAATTAATTTCTGTTCGTTAGTCTCGCTAAAACTCGAGAACGGCTGCACTGATTTGCCTGTTTTTGGTTTTGAATTATTTGTGGAAGTCCAGGGAAGGTTTAAAAGGTGAGTAAATATGAAACAATTGCTTGGAATATAGTAAAAACTATTAAATATTTTAATGTCAGTTTCACACAGCTTCATCTGGGGCCAGATGAAGCTGTGTGAAATGTCCAGCATTATTTATTTATTTATAATTTAAATATTTTAGTTTATTTTTATATATATATTTTTATTTTATTGTTTATTTTTTAAATATTTATTTAAATTATAAATAAATAAACGCCGGTCATTTCACACAGCTTCATCTGGCCCCAGAGCTTGTGTTATAGTGTATTTTCGTTTAACCTGATATTACTCAGTATGTAATTACATTAGTAATGGATATTAAATCCGGATCGCACGTAGGATTAATATGCCAATGCTGCCAACGTTTGCATAATTATGCTAAATGCTCTGAAATGTCTCGTCAGTAATTAAGAAATGGAGATACTAACAGCAATAACGTACACACGTATCCTAAGTTAGGTATTAGTTATATATAAAAATGAATAATGATAAATCGCTCTTTAAATTCTAATAAAATTACAAAAGTAATATTTGAAAATTTATCACTAGTGGCTCTGAGAGCTGTAGACCTCGCGATTTTTTTTCAAAATAACTGAAATATAACTTTTTTAATGTTTTAAATCCCCATATTTCAGCCCTTTTAAAAAAAATATTGTTATATAACTTGAGTCATTATTTTTACATCATGGATCTGTGCTACTACTTTTGAGCGTAGTACCGGGATAACGTACCACACAATTTGTAGGACAATATGACTGTTAAATTATATAAATATTAACTAAGTAAATAAAAAAAAACACCTGGTTAGTAATCATTTATGATGACCTCGTTATCAATACATGTTGGAAGGAGGGGACTCTTTGATCAAACCATAGATTTTATAGGACAAATATTTTTTGAATAATTTAGATACCTATATTGATTTTAACAAAAAAAATCGGTTAGTAATAAATATTTGAGAATCATCAAATCGACTTATTATATCCTTGCTACCTCTGTTAGCTACCACAATCGAGAGTTCCGTACAGGAAATTGTTGAGCGTCTCATCAAAATGAAGCTACTCATGGAAAATTAGCTTGATAGTAATCAAGTGCAAAAATGGACCATGGATCCTGGACTAAGAGTAGTAGAGATAAAACAAGAAAAGCAAATGCCAGCCAGAAAACATGGACAAAGTCATCGAAATAAGCTTAAACATACAATCTGTGTCGTGTGAACGCTCCTGGGTCGAATGTCAATGGGTCGTATATTGACGTCGCGTAGTGTTTACGCACAGGTTGCGTAGCCACCAACACTGTTTGCTCACACGTGACCACAGATTAACCAGAACTCATTACTCGTAGCTCGAGTCACAGAGTAGTTGTTTTACAGAAGGATTAATGGAATATCATGACAAAAAATATTATATTAAGTAGGGGTTGGGAACATAATCTAACGGGTTTATAATTTATTGAAGATGAATTTATTTATTCACAAATTCTTATAGAATTATTCATAGTACCGACTGCATCGTCTACAGTAGGAATTATGGTTTTTACTGTTTGGCATATTTTGGACGCTAATTATAATAATAACAACGTTCCAAAAACTAAAAAGAAAACCGACTTATTTAATATGAAAATACGAAATTTCGTTATACATACATATTTTTCAAGCTTCAGAAACTAAATGATTTTGTTGACGAGCCGGTTTGTTGAAATTTCTATAGGATTTATTGGAAAATATCCTTTTACAAATAAAAATTACAACCAAATTGAAACCTTTCTCCTTATTTTTGAAGTAGGTTAACAATAAGGCTTTTTCAGGTTGTTTAAATGAGTCAACCTTATGAATGAATGAATGAACAAACGTAGTTTTTATGTGAACGTTGTCCTGATGATCAACTTTATGTCAATTAATGCACTAGGTACATTAAAATTGCATCAGCTATTTTTGATGCGTACTCCATGGTGACAAACTTCTGGGTGCGCCGACCGGGAAAGAAAAAAAACTTTAGGTAAAATTCGAAATTGGAAAAATGTTGCCACTAATATAATTTAAACCAATGTCAATAATGCTGTGGATTTCACGGTAGATCTAGGCGCCTCCTAGAAAAAGCTAATGAACGCGACTAAGGCTTTACCTATTTCTGTTACTTACTCCACCAGGTACCATAGAAAAAAACCCTAACACTGCTAAATTACCAACTTTGCAGTTGGTAATTTAGCAAATGAAAGAAATTTACACCCATAATTAAACACCCAGTAAAAATGAAGTTAAAAATCATAAAAAAAAGTTGCAAAGTCATCAACAAAAAGTCATCACTCCATGCTGAATGTAACTAATAATAATAATACCGTTAGTTATTGTAATGTTTATTGAATAAATAATTACCTACGCTTTAAAAACTAAAAAGAAAACCGACTTCATTTATATAAAATGTTTTTATTTTCCGCATTTCATTAGGTACTTTATTTTATTATTAACGGAAAGTCGCAGAAAAGCAAAATATCGAAATTCGTTTACACTATGGCATAATTTTTCCAGCCATTACTACTACTACTAAGCCGATATTGATAAAATTTCCATAGGACCAATCGGGAATAATTTTACATGAAAAAATATTTTTTCAAATCTGTTTATAAATGACGGAGTTATGTGGTAACAAACATAAAAAAACTACAATCGAATTGAGAACCTCCTCCTCTTTTAAGTCGGTTAAAAAAAAAGGAAAAATATACATTAAGCATTCACTGCCTCTATGTAATTAATGTGCCCGTTTATAATTCGGGCAAGATGTCTTATGCCTGAAATGAGCCATTAAGTACTAAGAGCCAGTCTCAAAATGGCTTTGCAAACTCCTTTGCTTATGTCGGATTTGGAGAATTAAAACTTAAGATAGTTGTTGAAGACAATATTGCATTGTGGTACTGTTTTCGACGACTTGAAAAGTATTATGATTCGACGGCCTCTAATCCGTAAACATTTAAATAAAACTCAAGCCCCCGACGTAAATAGTGAGGGGTGTTTTTAGTTTGACGGACGTTTCTGAGTATGTATGAGGCGGACGCGCCCGCCCCGCGCCCGCGTTTGATGTCTGGCCAAGAACTGTGTGTGTAGCACCCAAACGAATAAACCGATTTTGATTTAGCGTGTTTTGTTGGAATACTCAATAAGTTTATTCCTTAAGTAAAAGCCGATTGGCTTCATTATACTAAAGTAAGCGAAAACTTGATAAAAAACATTGGTGTCAGATAATAAGTAAAAGAAGTTATACATTACATTACAGATATGTATAGAATAATTCACAATAATAAAAAAACATGTGAAACAATTGTGTTATCTAAGGACTGTTTGAAACGATCCATAAATAGTTCAACTGATCCAGATTACTGCCAGAGGGCAGCGTTTCCAAGACACTGAATGGCAACTTTGAATGGCAATGCTAATACGCTGTGCCAAATAGGAGCGCGCTCTTGGGACACGCAATAAAAGTACAATAATAAATAAAATAGGATACCGTATAAAGGTCCTACTTGACGTTTATTTAAAAGCGGCTTTGTTGTTGAAATGTTAGGTTTAACTAAGATTAGGTTTAAAGCCAAATCCAATTCTGCCATTTGCATTTTATAAATTGTGTTGGTGACGTTGCAGTAAACAATTTTCAATTTCCCTTCAGCAAACTTAATAACGTGTTTTCTCGGGGAGTTTGCGAGCGATATTACAAAAATATGGAGACAGCGATATTATTAACAGGCAGGAGTTCAAGTAAAAAAGAAAACAGTCTTCTTTGTCAAATAGTTTTATTTATAGTTTTTGCAGTGAACTTTTTGTTTGTATATATTTGAGACTGCATTCAATTACTGTACGGCTTGAGTATATCGCATACGGGGCTAGCACATAGAAATACTTGATTCCTAGTAAATACAAATTTTATACCTTGTTATAAATTAGAAGTTTATTTATAAGAATTTTATAACCAGAGTATTACTAAAAAATAAACTGGCTTTGAACAGATTAACAAAAAGCAATCGTTCGTTTTATTCGTAACGATCTGTTCATCTGATGATCTGATGTTGAGCAAATTAACTTTTGTTCCAAAAAGCTAACGTTAAAGCGTCTCCGGGAGAAAATGAACGAAAGTGAAAGTTGAACGGAGAGAATTTTAATAAGTTTGCTCTCCATCTGTTAATGTAAGCTGTGTAACACTATGTCAACTTTAGGAAAAGATGATGTTTTTCGCCGACTCCAAAAAAGGAGGAAGTTCTTTTTTTTTATGTTTGTTACCTCATGTCTCCGTCATTTATGAACCGATTTAAAAAAAATACTTTCCGGTTAGTCCCATAGAAATTTCATCAGAATCGGTCCAGTAGTTTGGTGTTCAAATCAACATAGCTAGAAAAAGTATGTCATCCAAGTAAACGAAATTTCATATTTTGATATATATTCAGTTGGTTTCCTTTTTAGTTTTTAAAACGTAATTATTATTAAAGGTCTATAAGGTCACCTTATGTCACAATTAGTACAAATTTTACAATAACTGTAAAACAATTTAAAGCCAGGAAGTTATAGGCAATATGTTGAAAATACATTAAAAAATACAGCCAATTTCCATCTTATTAAACATTTTTAATAAATGTTTAGTTAACAAAGCGAAAAAGGTTGTTCCTAGCACGATGGGTACAATCCAAACTCAGCACGATCGTCGTTGTTCAGTATTAACGATTTTCAATTTGCCTGCCGGGCACCCTGCGGTCGCGGTGTAACAGATTGCCGCAACCGACCGCTGGCATGATAGCGCCTCGATTTACTCCAGCTTTTCTATATCCCATTGTGTGCAAATCGGAGAGTCGGTACTTCGGTACGTCTGAGCGGCTGAAAGCAAAGGTGCGCCTATATAAATGAACAACTTCATGTTAATAACGTGAGCTGTACTGTTTTACATTTTTATTTATTTTTATGTTATACATACTCGATAAACATGGGATTTATTCAATTATTATTTTGTTGACAAAGGCACAGGCACTGTTTCGATTCATCTAAACCTCTATCAGGGTGAGTTTGATCCGCGGTCCGTTGCCGCTAGCGTTCACGGTTCGCACTTATAAAGTATCGAAACCTCCCATCGACAAAATATGTCGGTAAAATCCAGGCAGTATAATTTTCAAGATCTTTAATGTTCTATGGAAAATATTTGAGCTGATATAATAAACGAGGGCATTTACCTCGTTTATATATTTTTATCACTGGAATTCATGACCTACTTTGTGTTTTATATTGCAATCTTAAAGTCCTTTTTGGTTATATTTAATAAGATTTTAGCAGTGTTGTGATGTGACTCAAGTACATCTTGAAGAATCTGTAGGTAGCCATTCCTAATCCCAATTCAGTACAAGTTTAAAAACTCAAAAAGTTTTGCACCGATCGAGCTGAAATTTTAGTATGATATATAATCCGCATCAAGGATTTTTTTTTGTACCGCAGCGAAGCGTGGCGGGGTACAGCTAGTATATTATAAAAACGGATTTTTGCGCAAGCATTTTCGTGGCAAAATTCTTTTGAACCGTCTGAGAGCACGAACCGCTGCAGTACGTTTACTTGTGTGGGTTAAACTCCCCATTTTTCTGTTAATCTACAATATTGTATCGAACCCAAAAAGAAAAGTACAAATGCAAACGTTGATTGCGAAATGTGTCAAACGAATTGGGTAGTCAAAAGCGCAATGCAAACAAATTGCAAGAGCAAACTACATTCAACCCCTGACGTCACAAATGACGTCACAAATTCGAACCAGACTGAGTGTTTCATCGTCCTGATTGTAGGACCTGTGGTGTAATGGTTAGCACTTTGGACTTTGAATCCAACAATCCGAGTTCGAATCTCGGTGGGTCCTGATATTTTTGTTTATTTTTTTTTACAAACTTTATTAAGTTTTTTATAGAGAAGTTATTTTGGAGCCATAAGATGAAATAATGATAGTTTAACAAGTAGTTGTATCATAAGAAATATCATTTTAAACAAGAAAATTTAAACAATATCTATATTTCTTATATATATCTATATTTATCTGACGGCCTCTGTGGCGCAGTGGGTTAAGGTCTGGCTGAGACGCAGAAGGTTGCGGGTTCGATACCCGCCACGGGACAAAAGTTAGTATGTTCTGCAAGTATTTGTCTCGGGTCTGGGTATTTCTATGTATAATATGTATGTATTTAAGAAAAAAATATGTCTATAAGTACTATATCAGTCATGTGGTACCCATAACACAAGCTCTGCTTACATTAGGGCCAGATGATGCTGTGTGAAAGTCCAGCATTATTATTATTTTATTATTATATTTAAAAAAAGGAGGAAAATTTATTGCTAGAAAAAATGGTCAGTACGAAAATCGCGCCTGTGAAAATTTCCCTACAACCTTGCTATATTACCATATATATTTTAGCACCGAACATAGCTCCTACAAAAATATAAATTGGGTTGAAGTACAATTAACTTTGTTCCTTGTAAAACAAACTGTCCCAATCATTAATAACGGTCATATATATAAATAAACTGATTACAGATTTTTTCCTAAACTTTGCTGCGAGTTCTTGCTCCTTGCTCCTTGCCAAATTACATAATTCTAGGACAAGGAAAAATAAGTCATAGGTTTTTATTACTGGCGATTGTCAAAATATCCGGCATAAAGGTCTTTTGGTATTTTGGTCGCATGTATCAATTGTCTTAGAAGCTAGATTTTTTTACAGATTCGAAGAACCGTAGTTCAGTATTTCAGTATTTGATATTAGTTTTAACTTGACACATCCTCGTTTTTGTGATAACATCTTGATTTACAGACAGTCAGACAGATAGACAACAAAGTAGTCCTATAACGGTTCCTTTTTTCACTTTGAGGTACGATACCCTAAAAATATTTACAAGAAATGTTCTGACGGCATAAGCTATTTGTGTCAAATAAAAAAAAAACTATGAACGGTAACACTAATGCCCGTTATTAATTATCTGTAATAAGAAAACTGACCTAACCAAGTAAGTGACATGGTGCCTTGGGGGTGCGTCATTATAAATACATTGAATTATCCCCTGAAGCGATATACATAATGGAATTTGTTTTAAATTACACTATTTACTTTTCCGAGTAGAAAAGTACATTGAAAAAATAATTTATTTTTCCAATCACAAGGGCCATTTTGAATTGGCTTCTTACATTATGGGGTTTATGTTTATTGAACTGCTTGTGTTTGGTTTACACTTGTAAGTTTTATGACACTTATTACCATATTTATGAATTAAAAAATAGTTTTATATACAATTCCAGGACACAGATTTCATCTTTACTAAGTGTCGTTTTAATCCGTTCAGCCGTCACTGCGTGATTGGACAGATAAACATCGTCACAAACTTTTTGATTTTGCATGCTTGTTCCGTTGCTGCCGGTCGGAATTCGATTGTATCCATGACAGGTGTGACGTTTTTTAGCTTTTGATTGTGTCTATCTAGCGTGAGGACCAAATATGAACCAAGAATTAGGTTCTTTACTACTAGGTACGTGTAGTAGGGTATCATTATTATTACAATACATATTAGATTCATCGATGGGAAAATTCAAAAACGTTATAAAACTGAAACTGTCTCTTAAAGCATATTATAAAATAATTAATTATTTAGATGAAAAATAAAATTAGGGTGAATCTGCTCCAACTCGACTCGGCATCCGGAACAAAATTGGTAAGGAACATACGAAAATGTGCTAATTCTAGACGAGATTCTCGCCGGATTTTTCTTGAACTGTGGTTAGGAGGAACAGGTACCTACTTCACTAGCATGTAAGAAGACGATTCAAAGTGGTCCTAGTGATATTATATAATAAAAAATGTTTTGACTTAGTTTTGTCTTTGACATAATATTGTATAAATAGCTTGTTATAATGTTGATACATAATATATTTTATAAGTGTTTTTTTTTGTATAATAATATATGAATATCAACCAACCCTAATTAAAAATTCTGCTCTCAGTGTAAAATATGTGATAAGGTGCCTTTTAGAAAAAATCCGAATATTCGCTTTTCATTGTTTTCAGGGCCGGTACTGTCCACGTTAAATAACTTTGAGGAGCAATTTCTTAATTTTTTTCTGAGATTTTTTATTTATTTCTGGTAATTCAATCTATCGATCTAACGTCATTGCTCAAAAGTTAATCGATTAAAAGTTAACCGTGTGAATAGAATATTTGTTCGGGTGACATTATTATGCATGCCAGCTGAACGTTTGTTTGCCTGGATTACCAGAACGTACCGTGAAGAGCTCTAAGTCTATACGTCTGCGTGGACGGCGATTAATCAATTCCTCTAAGACAAACAACGTAGTCAACACTAAGCTGAAGCTGTAGCGATAGCACGTGTCACGCACTGGGATGAAGTGTCTGGGGTATCTATATATATATATCGACATCTGTGTTTAGTGGTCCAAGGCCTGGCTAAGTCGCAGAAGGTTGCGTGTTCGATCCCCTTGTTGCGGGACAAAAGTGTGTATGATCTGACAGTATTTGTCTCGGGACTGGGTGTTTCTATGTATAATATGTAAGCTTTTAAAAAAACAATATAAGTAGAATATCAGTCATGTGGTACCCATAACACAAGCTCTGATTACTTTGGGGCCAGATGCTGTGTGAAATGTCCGGCATTATTTATTTATATATATTATGCGCCAGCTGAATGTAACCGAACAGTAAAAGTTAATTTAACGCACTGTCATCGGTAAGTAGGTATAATTTTTAAGGTTCTAAAGTTCAAGGAAACCTAATAGTTTCACCATATCAGTTTCACCATGTCTGTGTGCACCTAATCAGAGCGTAATGAAAATTTATACAGTAATAACTATAAATGACCTAAAAATTAAAAAATAATAAACATTTCTTTAGGGATTACCTTCCATGTGATGTGTGGTTGTTTGATTTTTAATTCATTACCTTATTGTGTGGCATATGTCCTTGAAATATATCAGGAGGTTTCCTATACAGTAATTCTTTACTAAAAAGTCTTTGTTATTGATTAAATGACAACTAGTCAATATTACCGAGTTCGGAAGCCTTTACTGGGCGCAATTGATTGATATAATGTAGGTACTTATAGGGCTATTGAACATATTCTAAAATTGTGTTTTAGCACAGTCGGATAATTTATTCATCCATTTATAATATTTATTTAATTATTCATTTATAAGCCTCAGGCAGTGCGTTCCATAGTTGAACAGCTTGTACTGACTGTGAAAGATTTAGCATAGTATGAGGAAGTGTGGACAGGTATTGCGAGAAGAAGAGTGTCAGAGGAGCGTCAGGATCTAGAGTGGGAGAGGTGTAGAAATTGGAATCGTTCTTTGAGATAGGAGGGTGTCGTGAGATTGAAAAGGATATTATATAATAAATTTAGAAAGTGCGTATTCCGACGAAGGCGGATTGGCAACCATTTTAGCTTTTTGCGGTCACTTTACAACACTTTTACAGCACTTTACAACAATATGTTGCAATTTTGGAGAAAAATTATAGCTCGTAGATACATGAAAAAACCCTTAGTGACATTATTTATTAGCATTAATGTCTAGTTTAACCTGATCAAAGTTTTATTTCATCCATTTGAGTTTTAACTTAAATGGTAAAAGTTGAAACAAAAATGCAAAACGAATGCGGCTTGTATTCGGTTGCATCGCCAACTGCCAAAAGGTCGTTTTATTTCAGTTTTAAATGCATATGTACAGCGGTTCTGCATCCATTAACTCGGTTAAAAGGAGCCAAAAGAAGCAAAACGCTTGCAAAAGGAAGGACATAATGAAAACTGGTGGAGGTGCATCCCCACCTGGATTTTATCAACATTCCCTCCCGGAATTTACATAATGGACATAACTCTACATGGCTGTCAAACGAATTTGTAATAGATACTAACCTATCTGTTCAATTCGCTTCATATTTATCTTGAAGTGAGACTTATGTCCATCTTTATTCGCTTATTAGAAAACTTTTTAAACTGAAGCTTTAATATCTATACTTGGTTTCGATTAGTGGACATAAGAATCACTTTTATTTGAGATCTTTGCTCAGCGAAACATAAGTTAGCATTCAATTGTATTGACCGAGCGACCGCGAAGCGCGAGCGTCTCCGTTTCAGCTTAGGCGAAAATGCTTTCGTACGTCTGTCTACAGGTCGCATTTCTCAACCGATTCCCGTGAAATTTTGTGAGCAGGTACTATAATTATAAAGATTTTTTTGTCGATTCAGTATTGGATTTTTTTTTATTAGAAAAATATTCGCGAGTTGTTAACAACCTTAAATATACCCACAACAAAAAGTTCAAAGTTCAAAGTTCATTTATTGCTTGAAGTACATTGTGTAATAGATGTAGTTATAATTAAATAGTAGATCAATGTATTCTACCCTATTGAGGCATGCAATGTCTTTAATACAACAATAACATATTTAATATTTAAATTAAATAAATGGTCAAGCATGCTAAATTATAAGCTTAAACTAAATGATTATATTTTTATCGGTCATAAATTCATCTAATGTATAATAAAATTTGTTTGCGAGTATGGTTTTCAGCTTTCTTTGAAACATTATATTAGGTAATTCTCTCAAAGACTTAGGGATCTTATTATTAATGAAAGGAGCCGTACAGAAAATACTATTGCGCATAATTGTAGTTTTTGAGTCCCGAACACAGACTTTAGTCATCTCGTCTCGTAAGAACCACAACATCAGAAAGCCTTAAAAATAAGTATGGGTTATTTCTAACAAACATAGCTGCCTCAAAAATATACAGCGAGGAAATGGTCAAGATTCTATGTTTAATAAATAACGGTTTACAAGAATCTAGGTGGAACATGGCTCTGACGCACCGTTTCTGGTGTTTAAAAACCTTAATAACGTCAGTTGAATTACCATAAAACTGACGTTATTATGGTACATTATAGCATATCTTATATTAGATGCAATTAGACCATGTTACGCAATTAGTAAAGTTTCCACGTCTACTATAGGATAAATTTTGTACAAAATATATACCAGATATACTGTTAATTTTTTTGCAGAGACTGTCTAAATGCAATTTCCAATTAAGTTTTTTGTCAATAGTTATACCTAAGAATTTTACATGGTCAACTTCATCTATTTTTTCATTGTTGTATTGTATGTCATAATTTATGCTAGAATATGCTAGATTTAAGCCAGCAGTATCGCGTTGTCTAAAAATAATTATTTTGGTATTTATGTTTATTTTTAAATTATTATTGTCTAACCATTTTATAATCGATATCAAAGCTAAGCTACAAGTAAATGCAGTGACGAAACCTGTGTCACGACAAAAGCATACACCTACACCAAATTAAGTTGAATAGAAATGAATTCACAAGTAAATGAGTTACTCAGATTTTAATGGATCTTCTCTTTTATTCAACAGGGGCAAGATAGTTAGCCCTAAACTAAGCGAATTTTTAACCGACTTCAAAAAAGGAGGTTTCTCAATTCAGCCGTATATGTATTTCTTTTATGTGTGTTCGCCGATATTAGCCGAAGATATTGATGATTTTTTTTGTTGAAAAGGAGATATCCCAAAGGTACCATGATAAGAAAACCAGTATCTGATGATGGCATCCCAGAGGAATTGAGGGCAACCTTCGAAAATCGTAGTGACTAGTGCGTTTGTTAATTATATTCATTAAGTATTTAAAAGCTATTTAATGAAGGTCTGGAGTCGATCTGATGATGGAGCCGAAAGACAGTCGAGGGAATTCCTCAACGATTTACAGCAATTACCTGTTGTTTGGGCTTGATTTATTTGTATTGATGAGAACTTTACGCCTAGATAGGTTGTGACTGTCATTAGAAGTCTGATGATGAAGACGAAGGACAGTCAAGGGAATTCCTCAACGTTTTACAGTAGCTACCTTGTATAGATATGTACATGAAGTATTTATCGGTTATTTTTTAATACGTAATTATGTACCATGAGACCCGAATACCAAACTACCTATTAAGAAAATTAAAGCAATAAAGCATACATAAAGGGTAGTCTTTTCAAGAAAGCGTATTATAATATAAATGACTATATTATTGATAAGAATGTATGGCCTCATGTCGCTCTGCTCTCAGACAGTTAATTTGACACATTTGAAATGTATAAACTCTATTGTATTAGTTTTTCGTAGTTAAGGTAATAAGGTATAAGATGGATCAAAAAAAACGCTAAAAAGCGCTAGGACCAGGACGAGTGTCTTGCCAGTTCTTCTCGATTATTACTTACTACTTTGATTATAACGATAACTACTTTCTTATGCGATCATATATTTTCAGCACACAAATGTTTAACCTGGTTACAGTTCCGAAGACAGAGTTGCCAACTGAGCTCTGAAGTCACGGTCACAGTTAGTTTAAACTTGAAGCTCATTTTATATTTATAGCCGATACGAAGTGACATAGGCCTGCGGCGGTGAAATGGAAACACAGCTGTGCACTTTAGTGGTTTGCGGCAGAATTAATAATGCCATTGGCGTGCTGTATCCGCATCAAAAATACCCGATTTTTAGGGCCTATTAGAACTAAGTCTCCTTACCGTAATTCCTCGATTTCTAAATTGCTGTCTATATCATACATGAGATATTACTTTAATGTTTGCTGAATTAAAGCATTATAATTAGTAGAACATGAACGATAAAAATTAAAGTACATACTATTAATTTAGTATGTACGAAGAATTTATTATTTTTCAAACATGTATAATAGGGGATAGGTATTACAAAACTGATTTATTGCTATTATTTTTATGCAATAAGCTGTTATACCTGTCGTTTAGCCCTTGCTCTCCAAGGGATATGTCGCGTAAGTTGACGTCACTGACTTTACCCAAGTAACGAAATTCTCAACATTACAATGTGTAATACGTACCTACTCGCGCATGGTGACTGGTTCATCAATAATTCTACTGCATACATTTAATACCATCTATCGGTGAGTAGCAGAACTGAAACTTTTCCGCATTTTTCATGTTTTGACGGAGCCAAAAGCGCCATCTAGCAGCTGAGCAGGTAAATCAGGAAAATTCCTCCAGGAGTGCTGTCTTGCGAAAACTACACCAGGTGGCAGCACCAGTAAAGGTTCATACATATTCTAGACCAGGGGTCGGCAACCGGCGGCCCGCGGGCCGCATGCGGCCCGTAGACTATCTCGGTGCGGCCCGCAACCCTGAGGTCCGTAAGAAAAAAATAAAAAGGCCATATAAATTCACTAGAATTTATACGGCCATGCTGCTGGGCCATGAGAGTATTCTTGAAAGCTCGCTCCCACGCGGGGTGATAAAAATGTACCTCTATTTCATTTCTTAAGAACTGTTTATCAAGACTGTGATGTTATGTATTGTTTCTACCGAAAATAAATATTTGCTGTACTTATTCAATTCTTGGCAATTTCTTTTGCGTTTATCCGCCGCACGTGCGGCGGCGGGCGGCTCCTTTGAGACAATAGGCGGGGCGGCAGTCTTTGATTAGACGCAGGTGTGCGGCGGCGAAAAAATTCAAAGCGACCGGTTTTAGTTAAAATCACAGCCGCGCGCAGCTCTCGCCACATTCGGTTGTGGAAATTCGCCGGAAACTCACGTCTCATCTGGTTGCTAGCTACGCGTTTCGTTTCACCTTTCTTCCCTTCGCTGATAGCTTCTCACGCACGACGTATGAGGTAAGTTGTATGCACTCGCGAGCATTTTGTTTTATTTTATTTACTGCTTGTTAATGTGAACCTTCAGATTGATGGGTAAATGTTATAAGGACGGGGATAGTAGTTACATGACATGAAGTTAGTTACGAGTGTGTCATGTTTTAATTATTATTTGAATGTGGAGTTGAATTTTTAGGTGCTAACTGGAACATATAATTTTACAACGAATTTAATTTTTTTCATTATTGTTACAGAATAATTATATAAACATGGCTTCAAGAAAAAGGAAGATAGAAGAAGAAAAAAGAGTTTTTAACGAATTATGGACAGAATTATACTTTTTTTATCGAGTTTAAAGGAAAACCGTTATGCTTGATTTGTCAAAAGAGTATTTCTGTAGTAAAGGAATATAACCTGAAGCGACATTACGACACCGAGCACAAAGCTAAATTTGACTGTCTTGAAGGAGAAATACGGAAAAGGAAAATTTCCACTTTGAAATCGTCATTACAAAATCAACAAAACATATTTAAGGTTGTGGCAGACAACAGCGAATCGAATGTTCGGGCCAGTTACAGGGTAGCAGAGATTCTTGCAAAAAGTGGACGTCCGTTTACCGATAGTGAATTAGTAAAAGAGTGTGTCTTAGCTATCGCAGAAGAAATATGCCCAGAGCAGAAAAAAATGTTTGAAAGTCTTAGTCTCTCTGCAAGAACTTGCACCCGACGTACTGAAGACTTGGGTGCTAATTTGTGTGAACAACTCAGGGATAAGGCGCAGTCTTTCGACTGCTTCTCTTTAGCGATGGATGAAAGTACGGACGTGTCGGATACAGCACAGTTACTCATATTTGTACGCGGCATTGACGAAAACTTTACTGTTTACGAAGAGCTTGTGAAAATGTGCAGTTTGAAAGGTACAACTACGGGAGAAGATTTATTTCACCATGTGGAACAAGCTCTGGATTCATTGCAATTAAGCTGGGAAAAGTTAACAAGTGTCACTACCGATGGAGGCAAGAACATGAGCGGTCAAAACAAAGGTGTTGTTGGGAGAATCATCAGCAAAGTGAAAGATTCTGGATCTACTGTGCCATTGATTTTTCACTGTATTGTCCATCAAGAGGCATTGTGCTCCAAAGTTATATCCTGGAAAGAAATAATGGATACTGTAACATCCACTGTTAATTTTATAAGAAGAAATGGGCTCACACACCGTCAGTTCCAAAAGTTTTTGGAAGATCTGGAAGCTGAACATGGTGACGTGGTTTACTACTGTGAAGTGAGGTGGCTCAGTCGAGGTGCCGTTTTGGAACGGTTTTTTGATTTGAGGAAAGAAATTGGCAACTTCATGGAGATGAAAGGAAAGCCAGTAGAAGAGCTTACTAACAAACAGTGGATTATCGATCTTGGTTTTTTGACTGATTTGACTAAGGAACTGAATCAGCTCAACAAACGCTTGCAGGGAAAAAATAAATTGATTTGCGATATGTATACAGATGTAAAGTCATTTGAAATGAAACTGAAACTGTTTATCAAGCATATTGATGAAAAAAAGCTTGACCATTTTCCTAATTGCAAGAAAGCCGTGGAAGAAGCTGGAGATAATTTTGTGTGGCAAAATATTACAATGAGAAACGTGTTAACACAACTACAAACTGAGTTTGTAAATCGATTCACCGACTTTAAAAAGAGCTCCCTTAACATGGAAATATTCCAAAACCCTTTTGCAATTGATATTAGTGAGATACCAAGCAATTTGCAAATGAACATAGTAGATTTGCAAAGTAATAGCACACTTAAAACGGCATTTAAGGAAAGCACTGACTTGATACAGTTCTACGGAGGTTTGAGTTCTGAAAACTTCAAAGAATTGAAAAAGTTTGCTCAGCAGATAATAACTATGTTTGGTAGTACATATTTGTGTGAGCAGACTTTTTCAATTCTCAACTACCGCAAAAATAAGAATTGTTCGCGGTTAACGGATGAACATTTAGACGCGATACTGCGCGTGTCTACTACTAAAATGAAAGCAGACGTTAAAAAACTTGCAAGTCAAATGCAGCCTCAAAAATCTCACTAGTTCTTACTTTTATGTTAGTATAGTAGTTCAATTAAAAAAGACATAATTGTATGAATATATATGCGTTTTATTTCAAATATTAAAAATACATGCCCGAACATATAAATATAAGTGCGGCCCGCACTGATACTCAGGCAACATATGTGGCCCGGCTATAGCATAAGGTTGCCGACCCCTGTTCTAGACTATGACTGTAGTTCCTGAAAATTCCGTTAGATGGCTGACATGTACATGTGACATTCTATTTTTCACTTCACTTTTCTTTTACGTACCTTTAGAAGTATTTTGTTTTGGTTGATAATTATAAAAATTATGTACATTATGTAAAGTAACTCGTCGCTTGCTCGCCTGACACCAAATATAGTGTCAAGAGAGCAAGCAACATAATCTTTATAATAAAGTCTTAAGTATTTGGTACAGATTAAGTTAAGAGCTGTTGTTAATCATTACTAATACCAATAATCAAGTCGCTGTTGATTTTGGTAATGACAAAGATTTGACAGTGTGCCAAGTAAGGGTTCATATTGTAAGTAGGTGCATACATTTATATAAATAGATCTGCAAATCGTTAAACATAGAGTACATCTAACGAGGTCGATAAACCTACTTGATTTTATCAATTGATCAGTCTTAACATAGATCAAGGTTTATTAGATACTTTTCACAAGGTTATTTCACAAGGGTTGTATTTTTTTTTCATTATGCATTGCAAGAGTCCTTATATACTCTTAAGGCGCTCCCTCACCGGGAGCATTCGCGTGTAATGTAACGTTATAAGAGTCGAGCATTACATCAGTGAGAAACGAGAACTGAGCATTACAGTGCACAAACTGTTATGATACAAAACGAGTTTACATCCGTGAAGGAGGAGAACCGAGCATTACAATGAGCACCTTGTAATGATACAATGTGTTTTACAACATTATACGCGAATGCTCGTCAGTCAGGGAGGTAGTATTGTAATGTAATGCTCAGTCGAATCTATAATGCTACATTACACGCGAACGCTGTCGGTCAGGGAGGTAGTATTGTAATGTAATGCTCAAAGTCGAATCTATATGTTACATTGCACGCAAATGCTCCCGGTGAGGGAGCGCCTTTAGATTGTTATTCATATGAACAATTGGTTTTATACAAACTTATATTGGTTTAGGTCATAAGTGGTAGTCTTCTTTTATCGTGTCACTAGTTTTTTCGAACTAGTGTGGTGAAAGGATTAATAAATTAAAGTTGTTGTAATAAATTATTAGTTGATTCGTTTCGACGACCTCTGTGGCACAATGGGTTAAGGTCTGGCTGAGACGCAGAAGGTGTCGGGTTCGATTCCCGCGGGACAAATGTTTGTATGATCTGCAAGTATTTGTCTCGGGTTTCTATGTATAATATGTATGTATTTATACAAAAAAAGTAGTATATCAGTCATGTGGTACCCATAACACAAGCTCTGCTTACTTTGGGGCCAGGTGATGCTGTGTGTAGTGTTTAGCATTATTATTAAATGTAAAAAATTAGTTACTAAAGAATAAAATACCGCTCCTGTGAAATATTGCTGTTTTATGTTTGATACAATATAGAATATTAATAGTGTTTTCCATTCAGTGTAGCCACGACAAAATGTGCAGTTTTCCATATTATATAGGAGATTTTTAAACTAATAGTCGAAATGTTGTGTAGGTTCACTGGTTTAACTACGGCTTGAAACAGATTAAAATTAAAAGTGACATAGCACTTAATTAAAATAAATCATATCCATCATCTCGAAAGTAATGCTAAAAACAGACAACTTTTATGTTTTTAGTATAGGTTTTTCCCATTTACTAACTCAACAATTTATTTTAATTCAGTAGCTGTGGTGATAAATTTTAGCTAAGTACTTATTAACTTCTGCCTTATGTGTCTTACTACTGTCTGCAGACATATTGAATTTCTTATTTTACGCATTATTTTCTTTTAAGAGTTGGCCCTACCAATTATCCTGCTTCAACCTGTGTTACTATCTCTATCAAAATCGATGTCACCTTCGAAGCAGTACATGTACTCTCGTGAACTGCTTCGAAAGTGACATCCAAAGAGATTAGTTATATAACGGGCTTCACTTTTTTGACGCGTGATATATAAAAAATATACTATTATTATGCGTCTATACCACACCATCCCACCTGTTCTGTTGAGTAGTTCTGTTGGCAGAACTATTGGGATTTTTTTACCATTCGTTCTTTGACTTATAAGACTATGCTTTACATCTGGCTTCAATCTCATCGACAGACGATTTATATTCTTCTGGCTGGTTGCCAACTGGTTTCGATCTGAATTTTATGTCACAAGATTCGTGAACAGAACTACTGGGATTTATTTTCCCGTTTGTTCTGTGAACAGAACTAATGGTAAAAAAAAACCCATAGTTCTGCCAACAGAACTACTCAACAGAAAAGGTGGGAGTAAACTTTATTATGTAACTCGATGGGTACGTGATATTAAATGACTAGATAGAAGATATCATTAATTTGACTACCTGAGGTTCTATCATACTTGTCTAATCGTACTAATGTATTGTTTAGTTCTATTGTTAATCTTTGGGGTGGTGTTTATGCAGAAATATGTAGTGGTTAGTTTGAGCCCATTATTTCTGATCTCTTGTTATTTAGATCTCCTCAGTACTGCACGTTTTCTTGCTGAAGCTCACGCCAACATACCCAACGAACTTGACGAATTTCGTGGGGTATCTAGATTTTTGGAGGAAAGCCTCACTCTATCAATTCCTTTAATGTAGAGAGGCTTTTAGTGTTCTAGGCTTTTCTCTAAACTTATGTTGACGCAAAATCAATTATGTCATCGATTTGGTCTCGTTATAAGCGCTTCCAAAACTGAAATTCTAAAACAACCACCAATGCTGTGACTAGTAGAAATATAACCTTTAAAATACCTTAAAAGCAATGTCAGACATACAACAACTACTTAGCTTGGGAAATACCTTCACACATCGCAACCGCCGCTGCTAACTTCAGGAGATTAATTGGTGGTGTGTAGAAATTCCATGACATAAAGCTAAACATACCGTTCTTTTATAAGAAACACGTACCACCTAGATATCTAAGAAGGATTTTGAGAATTTAATGGTAGAACCACGGGCTATATACTGAGGTTCTGCGTCGCTCTGGTATGTATGGATGCTCTACTTTTTAATTGAGGTCGCTGTCATCGAAATCGATAAGGAAGACTACATGATCTCTACGTTTTAAATTGACCGATTTCCACTTCAGTTTTACATGTAAATTTCGTTATACTCGTAGTTTAGACTATTTACTTCTGATGTAGTCAATTTTAAATTTTATATGCAACTTCAATCCTGTGTCATCTATGTACTCATTGCGTATGTTTAGTGATCGAATGATCTATAGATAGTCTAACCATAAATCATGTCATGGTGTATTCCGCAGCAATATCGCACACGCTTGTCGTGTAGACGATATCAGCTGGCTGGCAGCATGCGAGCTCCTTGCCAAACCGCCGGTTGACCGACATGGCGAACAGATGGTCAGCCGCTTACATTTTATGGTCATGTGGTTGGTACAGTATAGCAAAGTTTTTCATCAAAATGTTACATCACCACTTCTTGGACTGGTCTGTTATATATATGAATTTCCTGAAGCTGAAATGGTTTTTAGATAGCTCAAAAACAAGATAAGGTCATTATTCTATTACTTACCCTCCACCAGCTGCTAAAATCATCTGCATATTGCAATCCTTGTGTCTGGACAGCGTAGATTGACATCACTTTTCGTTTCACTCACTCATCAATGTGCTATAGTTCATGAAACTGAGACGATTGTTACGATCAGCCGAAGATAGCGCTGGCACTCGTTATGTATTACTGATGATGACTGTTGATTGTTGAATATGATAGTTGATTGCCTGCGACCGCCACTACTGCTACCTAAATGCACGAAATTACGAACTATGATTTACCACTGTTATAGTTGCTTACAACTTGATTATCTAAAATTATTAAATAAACTAACTAGTTAATTTACAATAACAGTTTAAATTCGACTCAGTAAGTACCTACACAAGAAGGCTGGCTCAGATGGGCGCAAAATTTTAAAAAATAACAGTTTTTAATAATAGGTCTTTACATACAAAGTTGCCGGTTTTTCTATATAACGGTTGAATCATACGCTCTCCAAGTAATGTGGCTAACAATTTCACGACCATCGTGGAGCCTGTGAAGCATTATCTAGTTTTTAAGACTGCAACTTTGATTTTTAATTTAAAACAGTTTGCTAATTTTGAGTCCCAACGCAGATAAACTAGAACGCAATAATAAGGACGGAATTAATAATCCAAAACAAATTCAAAGACAAAATAATGTAACATCCAAATGTAGATTGTATATTGTAAATGTACTAGAATATATGTTTAACCGATATTAGTAATACGAAAAAAAAATTAACCTTATTTTGAAAGAATTTTATTTATTTACGATTACGAGCTACGTACTGTTAGGGCTAGTGCCCATCACACGCTATCACTACGTAGGTACAACTTTTGTGAGATATAGCTTTGCAGGTCCAGACAATACTGTGTAGTGAGTGAGTATCCGCTATAGATGAACATAATGTGTTTGTCCTGTGTCTGGGTGTTATAAAGGTATCATATATATGTATTTCAAAATATATAAGTGTTCTATCAGTCATCTGGTCACCATAATAAAAGCTATGCTTAGTTAGGGGCTAGATGGCTTTGTGTGCATTGTCCACCAATATCGATTTATTTATTATAGACGATTCACGCGAGCCCGCACTGGTCTATGTAATATAGACGGCGGATTGTTGGTATTGGTACGGAGCTCGTTCACGGTCGCGCAAATCCGCTCGAATGCGATTTGCAAAACAATTCTAGACTTGCCGATCTCATTTCGGTAGAGTCCGGACTACTGTTTGATTACAATATTTCACGTAATTTTATTCGCTAGCTCTGCTTTCTCTTCACAGTTTTATTATAAACTAGATGACATGGTGAACTTCGAACCACCTAAACTGGATTTGATTGTCAAACGATAATCAGCTACGAACGCCATCTGTTGAAAATAATCAGAAGTAGCAATTCCTACACAAAATTACCAACTACGATTGTTTTGATTTTTGGACGACTCCTTTTGAGTTTTTCATAAACCATCCTCAGTATTGGGGCGAATAAAACAAAAAAAATATTCAAATTGGTCGAGCCATTTTTGATTTTATGCGAAACTAAAGCACGGCATTTGATTTATATAATTATATTATAATAAGAAGAAGATGTAGGTTGATATTTGAGGCTTTACGAAAATATATTTGTAGTTTTGATAACCTACGCATGTACTCTTACCTACTTAACGGAACGTTTGCAACAATTATAGTATCAGATTCTCTGGCCTACTGTTCAAGCTTATATTACGCTATCGCTAGGGGCCATAATGTAATGCCGAACGACGCGCCAGCTGGTCGTGTCACCGGCCTCGCTATTTCATGATACAAATGTGCTGTTATTGACCAAGCACCAAGTTTTTGCCTTAGTTTTGTGTTTTCCATCCCAATAAACAGGCGACATTGTTGTTCCTATGCACACTTAGTTGTACACTTATGTAATCAGAATGTTTAATTAGGTATAGTAGAGAAAACTCCAACGTTTCGATAAATATATTAAAACCAATGCAACGTTAAACCTAGGCTGCACATGGTACCATCTACGAGTACCTGATCCACATATTCCGTCGAGTACCTATGCATCTTGAACGCGCGCCCATTATTGTGGCTGTTTCCCAACAGTATCTGTTCAAGCTAGGGAACGAGGTAAAAGTAAAGAGGTAGCTCAAATATTTTATCAAAATACTTCTCAAGCTTTTTGGATTATTTCTGACACTAATATTTCCTATCTATTTATTGCGGGAGATACATAAAATCCCGTTTTTTGCGAGGCGTAATAAAGAATTGTTTGCTACGTTTAAAGATTCGGAATGCGGCTAGGTCTAGCCTAGCAGAGAGCACTATTCCTGCTACCAAAATGAATCCCATTCGTTCATTGAAATTCTCATAGTGGCGCGGCGCAGCGCTGAGTAGGCACACAACTTTTTGCATGAAATTGAGGACGTTCTGTCTTAACTTATAAATATACACACAAACGTACGTAAGAACTTAACTTCAGAGAGAGCCACATTTTTAATTACCACCTGGCACGAAACCTACGTAAAATATAACTCAACACAGACAAGAGGAGGCCAAAAATTTAGATTACAGCCTTTAGACTGTTGATTCGTTTAAATCTGCCTGTAGGTACTGTAGCCCAGTGCTGCTATAACGTGGGTTGGCACATACGCCTAACACATTCTAGCGAATTAATTCGCGCGGTTTAAACCGCGATATTATGAAGTATATTCTGATGTACGTCATTTTCAACGCGGCTTTTTCCGTTAGTGCATGCGATTGATGTTCTACAGAATAGCGTGAAGAAATTCGCTACGATTTCATCCGCAATGCGCGCTGGGCCTTACAAGCTTATTTACAAGGTCACGACGAAATAACCGTTAAAAAAAATTGGTTGGAACATTATTCGTGACAAGATTGTAGTAACGTAGGTACTTGACTATACTTTTGAATGTTCTTTAAGCTGATACAGGTTAGATAATAATGTGGAATAAAAAGTTATGCCAATCTCAAGCTAACGAATTGAAGCAAAATATTAAGGTCGTGAAAATATTATAGCGTTTTATGCATTTTTCAACATTAAATAGAATTTCTGACAGCATCTAAGTGCTTTAAGCCATCGCCAGTGTGCCACTTAACACTATGCAAAGTTTCAAATTAAAATTGACTTAAGAAAGTTTATAATCCTTCTACGGAAATGCATTGCTTAACGATTCATTATGAAAATATTAAAATACCTATGTAAGCATTCGATCAAACTCTAGACATTCGCGCAACCAACATTTGGAAATAGCATAAAGGTGAATAAAAAATAACAGACTTTTATGTTAAAAACATTATAAAAAGTAGGTAAACCATTCTTAGCGTAATTGCAAACATTGTAACACTATTTTTACGCCTTTGTTTAGTGCCCCGTTGCAGTTAATACTTTCCGTCGGTAGTCCAGGCTCTTAAACACTGTGTGATCTTTCTAGAAAATATCTAGAAGCGCTCATAGCTTAGACAACTAATACCTGATGCTAATAAAATACAATAACTTCTATAAGAAAATAATAAAGTCGTTCCTAATAGATCAACAGAGTTGAGCAACGAAACCGCCGTTAGTACCAGAATGGGTAAAACAGTATCATTTTCATGTGAGCACTTCCGTGTTTGAAGGGTATATCAAACAGTAACAGAGATCTTCAGACATCTAAATACTCTGTCATCATTCGACAACCTCTGTGGCGCAGTTGGCAAAGGCCCGCCTGAAACGCAGAAGGTTGCGGGTTCGATTCCCGCCGTGGGATAAATGTTTGTATTATCAGCGTTTGTCTCGGGTCTGGGTTTTTTTTCTATGTATAATATATATTTATTCACAAAAGAAAACGGTGGCACTCATAACACAAGTTCTGTTTACTTTAGGACTAGATGATACTGTGTAAAATATTCAGTATTATTTATATTTATTTATTTATTTATCAATACTAACCACTGTTTGATACAAAGAAGGAAAACGAATGCAATTTTGAGCAATACTCTTATTTGAAAATAGGTATATTTTAACAAACTAACTATCAAACCCTGTTATCTAGGTCAACCATAATAAAATAATAATAATAATACCGGACATTTCACACAGCATCATTTGGCCCCAAAGTTAAGCAGAGCTTGTGTTATGGGTACCACATGACTGATATACTACTTATATACTTTTTTGTAAATACATACATATTGTACATAGAAACACCTAGACCCGAGACTAATACTTGCATATCATACAAACATTTGTCCCGCGGCGGGAATCGAACCCGCAACCTTTTGCTTCTCGGACCTAAGCTCACTGCGCCACAGATGTCGTCTAGGTGAATAGTTTTATCCATAGATATTTCATGTTCTATAAGGCACCCCTGCTCTGGTCTATTTAAAGGTGTGGCGAGAGTAGCAAAACCTTCGCGATTAGTTGCATAATCACGGCTCATTATGATTTAGTTTCACTCATGCAAAATTTATTGGAAAAACGTTTATCCGCATTACAAATTATTTTAGAATCTATGTACCTAAGTAAGCTCTTCACGCCTGAGATACAGGATTACCTAGTTCAGGCTCGTATCATGCATACCTTTAAATAAATAAGTTTTAGAATTTTGTTACTAGATATTATTGTACCATGTAAATTTTGAATAAATATTATTATTATTATTATAAAGACTGGACAAAAACTAGACATGTAGATAAGTCACCAAATTTCCAAAATACACTGTTACTTAGATCGGTGATCTGGATCACAAATTAGATGAGTATACAATTTGTAATCCAAAACTAACATATAAAAACAAATTTCAGATTTTTTTTTACCATCAGATACTTTACAAATATGGGTTCGTTATTTTACTTTCTCGCTGAACCCAAGCCCAACCCTCGTAGAGGGTTAGGCGCCACTGAGTCTGCACTGGTGGGCGTCAGAATGTCTGAGTTTTAGCGCGTATCGAGATGAATGAAAACGCCGCCGCATTGAAAAACTATTTATTGTGTGTATGTGGTGCTTATTGAAATTTGAAATGACTGCATTTGCACAATTCATAAAGTAATTTAACAGAGAACGTACCGCAAACCTGCCATAACCAGTCATCAGACGTCAATGATAAACATAAGCAAATATATTAAGCAAACAGCGTGCCCTACTTTAAAAATATAACTATAAGTACATAAAACATGTTATAACAGTAAGCAAAACTAAAAAGTATCAGAATAACGAGGTCGAGTAACGAACCTCTCAGAACCAACATAAGAGGATCAAGTGACAAAGCGAAAATGCAACGTACGCAGCTAGAACTGCAAGTATACTTTGTATTATCCTATTAGCCTTGGTGCTCACGTAAGCTTAACACAAAATTTTGATAAACAACGACCTATTAAAATTATCTTAGTTTGTAACCTACAATTATTATAAGTATTTCTGAGTATTTTCAATCGACTTCAAATGTTTTTTTTTATGTTTGTTACCTCGTAACTCCGTCAATTATGAACCGATATATAATATACATTTCAAAAATATGTCACTTGGATGAAACGAAATTTTTATATTTTGCTTTTTAATACATGAAGTCGGCTGTGTTTCTAGTTTTTAAAACGTAATTATAATATTGTAGAATACGTTGTACATAGTGAAACCGCGGGTATTTTGACACGATTAATAAATTGGCTACGCGTGTGTCGTACCGCGCACAGCTTAGTGGTCAAGCTAAACAAAATAGTTACATGGAGCGGAACTTTCGAGAACTTTCAAGGTTCACAAATCAGGCTGTTACCCATAGCTTTTATCATTTTCCGTATAATTAATTACACGTGTTAATTATTTTGAAAACTTTTTAGTATTTTTAGGTGTCCGTACCTGAAAAGGAAAAAAACTGAACCCTTATAGGATCATTTTATTGCCAGTCGGCTGTCTATCTGTCAAGACCCTTTATATCAGGAACGCGTGGAGGTATCGAATTGAAATTTAAACGATTTACACAAGTCTACATTCTCTTAAAGCTGTGAAAGAAATCAAACTTCTAAGTTAACGTAAAAATTGATTCAGGCGTTTATGCCACAAAAAAACGTATATTTCCACACTTTCAAGGGAATCAAAATTTAAAGGGTATTTTCCTTTGACCTAGTACTATGAAATTTATCAAGTAATACCGCCTTATACTCCAAGTTTAGGGAAAACCTGAAGACAATACATTTCTAATTAAAACATAAAAACAGGGTCTTAATGCAAGGCATGTGTCATGTGGGGTATCGTATGAAAAGGCTGCATTCGCAAAAGCTTAAACAGATTTTAAATAGTTTTTTATAATGTATAGTTTTCGATTTATGACAAAGAAAAAAAAACCCTTTCCCTCTTTTATATTGGCACCTAATTTTATTTTTAATTGAACCTTCAAATTTGTACGGAACCCTCGCGAGTTTGACTCGCACTAGTCAGGTTTTTTTTAAATTTCGTATTGTATCACCTTTATTTCAGGTATTCCGAAACAGCGGTTAAGCTGGTATTTATTAACAAATATCTGTACGTAAATACTATTCACGAAATTACCTTATCTTAGAAGTTTGCCAAATGATAGAATAAAAAAAAAAGGCAACTAGTTGTGATACACAAAAAAAATTGCTCAAAAGTATTTTGCTTATGGTCTATTTTGTATTTTGGTCTATTTTTTTATAATTACTGTAGTAGATGACTTACTTAGATTACGGAGCTTATTACTGAGTTTGAATTGTTTTTTGTTCTTTTGTTTTTAACTAGCGACCCGTTCCGGCTTCGCACGGGTCCAATGCTGATACTAAACATACTACAGAATGTCTAATGTGATTAGAAACCTCTAAAATTATCAGTGTTTCTCTACTATATTATACATGTATTAAACATATAAACCTTCCTATTGAATCACTCTATCTACTAAAATAAACCGCATCAAAATCCGTTGCTTAGTTTTAAAGATCTAAGCATACATAAGGACAGACAGACAGCGGGAAGCGACTTTGTTTTATACTATGTAGTGATTTACTTATTCATACCTACTATCCCATAAGTACCTACTATACTATACTAAAAGTTATAAGCGAGTTGAATACAAAATGTGGATTCAAATTGGTTTAAGTTTATCATATCTACACTTTATTAGATGAAACTAAATGAATAACTGTAAATCCTAGATAACGATAAATTAATAAATTAATAAAGACATACGGACAAACATGGCGAAGCTATTAGAGTTCCTTTTTGGATTTCGGAACCCTAAAACCAATACACAATCGGTAACCATGACTCTGTCTTAACATATAAAATATTTGATAGTCCGCAGGCCGCCTTTATGATACTGGCCGTACCTTGTACCAGTCTACATGGTAGGCGTATGCAGGCAATAACACTTTATTACTATATGCATGGCTTCATTATGCTTATGGCTTCTGGTCCTGGCCGTTCACGACAGATCAACTGTGTTAAACAACGATCAATGAGACCATTATCTCCTCATGGTATTTGCACAGATTGTCTGTAATATAACTGATGTTTTAATATAATGCAGTAGAATTGTGCAGTGGTAATGACCCTCTATCGATCATATGGTCGTGGGTTCGAATCCAATCGTGCATCAATGGATTTACTGATCGAAACATTGACATTGATATACTAGTACTGGAGGAGAGCTTTAGATCGAGCTAAGAGGCGTGTCATGGGAGATACCTATGTCCAGCAGTGGACTGACATGGGCCGATGATGATTATCATTATGATGATCATCATCATCATATTATTATTATATTATTACATCTCCGCTATTTTTTTGAAAAATTTCCAAAAAATGAATCCACAAAAAAAAACCTATGGAGTTATAGAACCTGCTCACAAAACTTCACGAGAATCGGTTGAGAAATGCGACCTGTAGAGGAGAACATCCGGGCAGACGCTGGCCGGACAGACAGACATATGAAAGCATTTTTGCCTAAGCTGAAACGGAGACACTCGCTCGCGCTTTGCGCTCACTCGGTCAAATATGCATTCATCGTGGAAGATAAAATGGAATAATGTGCGCTCATGATAACATTTCTTAATAGTTTCCATTTGTGGTAATTAACTATTTCTTCTAGAATCGAAAAGTTTCAAGCCACGTACACACGTCCACTTAGAGATTATTACTAAAACAGTTTATAAATTATTAGGTTTTGTATTAACAGTTTATTTAAATATCTACGTTTATTACTATTATATAATATTTTTGTAAGAAACTCTACTCTTGCAGTATTTAGCCCTCAATATGTATCTATACCTATTAAAAGAGCTAAACCGCTGAAGCTTTTACAGCAAAACCACCCACCCACAAAGGCGTGATTTTATGAAATTCAACCCCTAAGAAGGTGAAAAGGGGTGAAAACGAATATATGAAACTTTTTAACGCGTGGTGCGATTTGCTTGAAACTTAATATGAATAAATAAAATGCAAAAGAATTTGACATGTCTTTCAGGATTTTTCAAAATAACCCTAACAAAGAGGTAAAATGGGGTGTCAAAGTTTGTATGGGAACTTTTTAACGGGTGGTGTAATTTCTTAGAAACTTGGTTTGGATACTTAAAATGCACAAAAATGGACACGTGTTTCAGGATTATTCAAAATAACCCTCATAAAGGAGTAAAATAAGATGTGAACGTTTGTATGGAAACTTTTTAATGGGTGGTCAGGTGATTGGTTTGAAACTTATCTATAAAATTTGGCAAGGAGATCAATTGCGTCCTGGGGAAGGATTTAAGCTTACAATTCCTTTCAAAAAAATGCGGACGAAGGCGCGAACTACAGCTAGTGTTATATATTATAAATAATGGTAACTATGCACACAACACAATCTAGCCCTAAACTAAGCATGCCTAGTTGTATTATGGGAACCATGTGACTGAGAGAATACTTATAAATGTTTAATACATACATAAAATATTTTTGTAACACTCAGACGCAGAACAAACACCTAAGTTCATGTTTATCCATTGAGGGAATCGAACTCACCTGGAGTTAAATATATATATGAAAAAATGTAAAACCTATTAAAATCACTTGAAGTATAGATCAGCCTGAAAATGGGTCATCTCCGCCTGTTTTATTTTCCTAGCTTGACAGGAGAATCAATCGCGCTCAGATAATTTTACATAAAATTATTAAAGGCCACGTTGACTCCACCATACCTACAAGATAAGTATAGATTTAGATGCCCTCGTATCAGTTCTAGAAAACATCACATTTTCCAGCCTCACACAACCCGAACCAATCATGCGTCAAATGCTTTTGTCAGTCGATCTATTATATCTTATAAAACCTTTTCAAACATAGATTATTTTTAACCTCTCTTCTAGATTTAAGCTCGCAGTTCGGAATCATGACGACCTCTGTAAAATAAGGTTGCGGACTCGATTCCTGCCGCGGGACCATGTTTGTATGATCTGCAAGTATTTCTCTCGGCTATAGGTGTTTTAATAATATGTAGATAAACTTTTGCAAAAAATATATGTATATAATTAACATATCAGTTATGTGGTACCTATACCAGGACCTACACATGGTCTGATTAATTGATACTGTGTGAAATGTATGGAATTAATTTTATTTTTATTTATTCTTGTACTAGGCTTCGCACGGGTGCAATTCAAAGTTGTAATTTTATCGTGAATCTTTTTTTTTTCAAGTTCCGTCAATACCCGTCGTAGCTTGTAAACGAAGAACATGATTCGAATAATTTAAAGAAGAATTTGCATGTACGAGTACATTAATCAATCGTGATTATGAAACTTTTTAGTCTGATTAAGATTAATATCATAATACGAATGCGATCATCTTCCAATTCTACTCGTGTTTTTCTTGATAACTAGCTGCTGCCCGCTGCTGCTGCTGCCCCTACATAAGAAGTAGCCTATGCCATTCTCCAAGATCCCATCCATCTCTATGTCAAAATTCATTAAAATCGGTTCAGCGATTTACACGCGAAAACGTAACAGACAGACAGAGTTACATTCATATTTATAATATTAGTAGGGATCAACAGCCTAAAATTGTATGCTTCTAGTTCTAAAAATGACAATACTTTGATACAACCTTTCATCCCCCTCTACAACCTTTTACAACCCTTTTTCCTAATTAAAAAGTAACCTATGTCCTTTCTCAGGCATTAGACTATCTGTGTACCAAATTTCATTTAAATCGGTTCAGTAGTTTTGGCGTGAAAGCGATACAGACAGACAGACAGACAGACTGACAGACAGAGTTACTTTCGCATTTATAATATAGTAAGTTTAGTAAGGAGGTAAGGATTATAACAAAAAGCGGTTATTTCCTTTGCCTTCCTATAAATATTCTTATTATAAATAGCTAGCCTGTAAGCTCAGTTGGTATTAGCTCTGCCTTCTTCTC
Organism: Lampropteryx suffumata; assembly: GCA_948098915.1. NCBI lineage: Eukaryota > Metazoa > Arthropoda > Insecta > Lepidoptera > Geometridae > Lampropteryx > Lampropteryx suffumata. Next base: position 26,091,250 of record OX402544.1, read on the forward strand.
TGTAGGTTGGGGGTTCGCTCCCTCTCAGGACAAATATTTGTATGGTGAACATGTGTGTTTGTCCTGTTTCTGGGTGTTATAAAGTATCATAAGTATGAATATAAAAATATATAACTATTCATATATTTTCAGTATCAGTCATATTACACCATATTACAAGCTCTGCTTAATTTGGGGTCATACGATGCTGTGTGAAATGTCCAGGATTATTCATTTGTTTAATTATTTATTACTAGCTTTTGCTCGTGACTTTGTCCGCGTAGAAGTTAAAAATGTTTTTAATAGGATTTTTAGTTGGTTTTTTACGTAATTAATTTTGTTATAAAATATAAATTGTTATGTTAAAATGTTTGAATACTTATAATATTTTTTTTTTTTATTATGGTGTAGCGATTTAAAGGTTCAATGAACATGAAATTTTTTTTATATACTATGAACACGAAGCTCGGCCTTTGATCTGGTGAAAGTAACACGGGTATTATCTTTTTACAACGAAATCGAAATACTACACCTACCGCAGTATTTCTTTGTTAGCAACATTTTTGTTTTCCTTCGGGCGCTTGAATCACCAAACTACTCTATACACTAATCTAGAGCATGCCACTGGAATCTTGGCGGAATTTTAATGAATAAATTGTAACTACAGGACGGGTATGGATAATTGAATTATATGTGTATTGTGGTGCAATGTGATTTGAACTTCGAGGAATCCCAAGAAAATTCTAGACGCCATTCCGCGTGACGTCTAGAATTGAAAATTGACCATCGACTAAGACTCTAATAACAAACAAACTGACTATAAACTATAAACACTTGACATTGGCAGAATTGACATTAGTATGTCACAGGCCATTAACAAAGAAGTTGAAGAAGAACATTGCGTGACATTCAATTTTAAAGAGTATTGCATTGCACGAAGCTTTTATGTGAGTTCATTCTTTTTTGAAAAAAATAGGATTGAGTTTTCAAACATGTGTCAAAATAAAATGCAATTAAATACAAAAGAACTGAGGAGTATTGATATCAACTTCGATACAAATCAACCCCAAACTCTGCCCCTACCCTCTACCCCATTTTAACCCCGTTAGGCGATGAGTTTCAAAAAAAATACGAAACACATCTTCCATCAATTCTGTTAAATAATGTCTGTGCAAAATTTGAAATAGATTGGACCAAGGAATCACGTTGTTCCATACTTAACTTTGCCCCCGTTTTTCACCTTCATAAGAGTAGAATTTTGGATAATCTTTTCTTATCAAATGCCTACGTCATACAAAGAACACACCCTCCCATGTTTCAGGTCTCTACAAAAAGCGGCTTAGGCTGTGCGTTGTTCCATCAGTCAGTCACTCAGGAAAAAGCATTTTATATGTATAGATAAAATTGTAGGTCGAATCTGATCAAAACCTAATAGATTTTGCATTTACAAAAATGTATGCGTATTGCTAATGCTCTCAAAAGGCAAGGTAAAACATCGTGAACAGACACGTCTTAGAACCTAAATTATACAAATGGTATTTCATTGGTCAGTTTAACCATAATAACTAGACATATAGCAAAGTGGAATTTTAGTGACTATTGAAGAGTACTATTAGGTTTATTTAAAGTCGAAAGTCAAGCCAATAGATACTTTATTCAATACAATCACAAGGATCACTTTGAAACGACTAACAGACTAGGTAAATTTAGGTGCCAATTCATCCTAACCCAAGCCCGAGAAGAACTGGCAAGAAACTTGTCTTGGTCTTTTAAATAGATGTATTCTCAAATAGACAAGTGTTGTCGCCTACACGAGAAAAAGTTTACATAAAGTAGGTATATCTTAGTACAGTAAGGTTGTTTGAGCGTGGATTAAACGTGTTATAAAACATGTAGTAACTTACTTTATGTATCATTACTAGTTTTCGCACGGCAAATAATGTCTTAGAAAAATTGTCTTAAAAAAACCTTTTGTAACAATTAATATTTTTATAGGGATTTCTTATTTTTATGAAATTAAAATACAGCGAGTAACATTTGCTGATACAATAGATTTGTATAAGTGAAAGTATCTATATTTAATAAGCAAAAACTTTGTACCCATTTTTACGAAAATTGCGCGGACGGAGGAGTATGAAATTTCGCACACTTATAGTTTAAGAGAAGGAGTGCAGAATGCTAATACATTTTTTGAATTATGCATAAAATAAACACTAATTATAAATGAATTTTGGTCGAATTTTGACCAGTGGGAGACCACTAGTTTTTATAAATTGGTTATATAAGTATATAGGTTATATAGTAATTTTCATACTACATAGTGAATTTTATTCATAATTGGATTTTGTTTAAAATTACCTTTTATATACATGTATTATCGATATCTATAAAAGGGGATGTGTGTATGTTCCCTATAGACTCGGAAACAGCTGGACTGATTTCGATGAAATTTTTAGGAAATCTTCAGATTGGCCTAGCGAGTCATCCTGTGAAGTTTGGTAGCGATCGGATCAACAAACTTTTTGCATCAATCAAATTTGGTATGGATATAGATTGTATGTTAGGAACTACTACTTCTTTTATGTATGTACTATATGACAACTTTTTATGTATGTACTATGCGTGCGAAGCTGCAGGCAGAAGCTAGTTAAATATATAATTTAAGCATTACCCATACATTTAAGTTGTGCAATAAATTTGTTCATATTCTTATAGGTAGGTACATCAAATATTTCTATTTATAATATTAGTAAGATCAATTTTAAAATGAAGAAAAATTACATATATGCTGAAAACCATTTGCTTTCACAGCTAGAACTCATTTTTTAATATGGAAACTAAACTTAAATCAATAATTATCAACTAGTAACACTGAACAAACTCACCATTTAATGTTGTCGAATGAAAACAAGCAAAACGTCGCATCCTGAAGCATATAAGTTCACAAGGTAGCACGGAAATGAAAATGAACCATTTTCTTTGTTTCTGTACGGCTCAGCGTCGCTATGCTCTTGATTCAAAAGCTTTTCAATTCACATTGCAAACTACATGCTTCATACTTGGTCTCTTAGAATATCATAATTTGTATAGCTAGGTAGGCATACTGCTAACAAACAGGTTTTAAAAACTAAAACTATGCTGATTTGGTTTACATATGCACATATCTATCTATATATAAAAGGCGATGTGCGTATGTGTGTATGTTCCATATAAACTCCGAAACAGCTGGACTGATTTCGATGAAATTTTTAGGAAATCTTCAGATTGTCCTAGCGGGTGATCCTGTGAAGTTTGGTAGCGATCGGATCAACAGAACAGAAACATGATAAGATCGTTCGTTGAGATTTAGTATAACTTCCGAAACAAAAAAAAATGGCCCAAAGGTAGTTTAACAATTTGTCCGCCTATCACTTTTTATTTGTTGTTGTTACTTGTAACGAATGAGATGTCTAACGAGACGAAACAGCTTATACTGAGAACTAGCGATCTCATGGAATTCAACTTAGCTCGTCCTTTATTCACCTCATCAAGCTCATTAATTCTGTGATTATCCATATACGAATTGCAACCCTAAGTACCTAAGCAGATTACAGATGTGAATCATAATCAAACTGATTAAACTGGTGGAGCAAATTCCTGTCTGAGACCGTTTGAGAGATTATAATGATGTCCCAGGTGTGATACGGACACTGCAAAATTTCAGACAGCAACGTAAAATAAAAATAAAAGTGTACGTTTCGCACAAAACCGCAAAAAAAAAGTGAAAAGCTGAATATTAGTCTCCAAATACAGGGCCAGACCTTGTTGTTTGTTTAAAAAGATTTGAGTGCTGGGGTGACATTTATAATCAATGACTTATGACAAAATATGCAATGATTCACGACTCTATAATAGACTATGAAGAATTGAAAAAAATAAAGATATTAAGAACTGTCAAAGACTTTATGGTTCAATAATACTGCCCGCGTTCACGACGATGTAGTATTAATAACAAATTACCGGACGGCTGCGGTTGTTGCAGATCTGTTCATTAGCTGAACGTCCCGTTATAAAAAATGTACTTCTCTACGTACATTTTTATACAAATTTTAAATTCTATTCACTAACTCTTTTAATGATCTCAAATAATTTAGAAATTTGAAACCAATAGAAAGTTCCCAACTCAATTCAATTTCATTTCGAATAGTTCTGAGTAAAACGACTGAATGCTCATATTCAATACGTTACATAGATAGTAGGTGCTATACAAAACATAGTGAAGAGTTTTGGGCTTTATTGCATTTGATGTTGATACAACTTAGTATGCCAATATATATATAGCTAGTGTACATAAATATCCAAGTCTGAGAGTAAGCCAAGACTGCTTTATTGCATTGTTAGGTGCCTAAAGTTCCGTTGATGTTTAACGTTCCTGCCTTGTGCCTTTAAACAACATCGCCCTTTCAAATTAGGTCGAGAAAGTTCTGCAGTGGTTCTTGCTGAGTGCTGTGGCGCCACTGTTTTTTTTTTACAATTAAATGTCAGGTTATAAATCTGCATAAATCCGCGCCTACCTACGCTTATAAACATTCGGAAGTTACAGGTATGTTTTAGATCATCTAATATGAATCGCTGATCTAATGTCTAAAGAACTTTAAATTTTCAGATAACTTAATCTGAAAATTTTAAAATTATTTAGATATATAGCTCAACTAGAGAGAAAAGATCTTAGTTATAAAAGAATATTATATGTTTTGAAAGATGATTAATAGAAAAGATGTTTGTTTGTAATGGATAAACTCAAAAACGCTTATAGATTTTTAAAATTCGCATATCCATATAATGCTACATTTTCATAAAAAAACCTCATGTCAATTGCAATAATGTAACCCAAGGTATCAATATAAAAAAAAGGTAAAAGTCATTATTTGGCGAGCGCTGCGAGAATTATTTGTGATACAAACTATAATGTACCCACGTTTAATAGTACTTATTGACTCTTCAAAAAGACTTTGAGGCAAATTTAATCTGTAATAGTTAGGTTTTATTAACCGCATTTAGTTCACCGTTAAATTAATCAATCAAACATGGGTAAAATCAAAAGATGAAGTTCATATCATAATATCAATCCTTATATGTTAAATAAATAAATAATAATACCGGACATTTCACACAGAATCATCTGGCCCCAAAGTAAGCAGAGCTTGTGTTTTTATTACCACATGACTGATATACAATTTTTTTTTGTATGTATATACATAATATTTATATGTACGTATACATTATATGGTTGACTGGCCTGTCAGCTCAGTTGGTAGTAGCTCTGTCTTTTGCGCTGTAGGTTGAGGGTTCGATTCCTTCCCAGGATAAAAATTTGTGTGAAGAAAAAGGTTCTGGGTCTGGGCGTTTTAATGTGTGATACTTTAAAACGCCCAGGTCCAGAACAGTATAGTAATATTATTTATTAAAAAACCATATTATAAGCTATGCTTAGTTTGGGACTAGATGGTGTTGTGTGCATTGTCTAGCAATATTTATTATTTTTTATTTATATGTCACCCGTTCACTAAACTATGTTTGACGATAAAACTATTCGAAACTGCATCTGTGCAAAACCGGGGCGGATCGTGTATTTTACTACTGCAATGGTCAATTACTCTGTCCATTTCTGCAAATAAACATTTGAAGTCACTTACATACAGCCTTATTCTTCAGTTCCAATCAAATAACAGGCTAGATAACTAGAATAAACAGAGCACGAATCAATACAGTAGATAAAGCAAAGTTAAACAAAAGCCCATTGTCTTCAAAAGCATAGACAAAAGAGTTTTACAATTCGCCTTCACAGATATTCACTCATTCACTTGTAGGTTTTCTTACCACTGATATTTGGATAAATAATATACAAAAAAAGTTATTCACAAAAATATACAGAATAATATGCAATCATATAAAATTCGAAATAACATAATGAGGGAAAAGGGCAGGAAGATGATGATAAAGTTAATATGAAATTGTTGAGCTATCTAACGCGCCAAACGATCTATAGGTAGCACAATTGATATAGATCACTGCCACAGCAGCGTCCTCAAGACACTTGCCATGTTGAATGGCAAAATTAATACGTTCGGCCGATAAATATATTATAATAAATAAATATTGCTGAACAATGCACATAACACCATCTAGTCCCAAACTAAGCATAGCTTGTAGTATGGTGACGAGACGACTGATAGGATACTTATACATTTTTAAATACATACTTATGATACTTTATAACACCCAGACACAGAGCAAACACCTATGTTCTTCACACAAATGTTTATCCTGGGAGGGAATCGAACCCTCAACCTACAGTGCAGAAGGTAGAACTACTACCAACTAAGCTGACAGGAGCTAGTTATTAGGTCACGCGACATCTACCAGGCGCCGTGAAATTATTTTATAAATAGGGATAAATAGTGACACGGCGAGTTTTAAGCTTTGTTTAAGCAGTGTTCTAGATGAGAGGCGTTTATAATTAAGGCTGATGTTGATTAAGCTCAGTTAAAATTTACAGAACTAAAAAAAAATCTTATAAATATGTAAAGTAATCACTTACAGTGGCGTTAAGGAATGGTCTATCCTTAATTTAAATGTCAATGAAAAGAAAAACCAAATATATGTAAACGTGAACAGCCTTACTAATTAAACTCTCAGGTTGAACAAGATTCGCCGTTACTATTCCTCACTATCTTACAAAAAAGGACAGCACTATTTAAAACAAACATAACTTTTGACACAAGTTCAGAGACGCTTCTAATATAGGTAACTAGGTGCTGCCCGCGGCTTCGCGCGCGTGGTACCTAAAAAGTAGCCTATGTCCTTCTGCAAGGACACATCTATCTCTATACCAAAATTCATTAAAATCAGTTTAGCGGTTTAGGCTTAAAAACGTGACAGACAGACAGACAGAGTTACTTTCGCATTTATAATATTAATAATATAGTTGGGATTTCTATTACATGATACTTATTTCCATATTCTATATATTTATACGTATTCCTATATGTACATACGGTTAATACCTATATACCTATGCGTTCTACGATGACCTGGCTAAACAAAAAAATTGGTTGTCTGTAAAGTCAGTTTACGGACGATAGTTTAACGTGACAACGTCCAAAACAGAGAGATCCGTTTCGTTATGCGCTCTTACTCCAATCGCAACGTTACAATGAGCGTAACGGGACAATGAGTCATGCTTTTTCGTGCATGCAGCCGGCGTTCTTCGATTTATTAGACGTTGTTACGTTAAAATTTTTATATCAACGCTTATATAGTCAGGTGACTTAATTTTTTTGATTTTCAAGTCAAACTGGATAGAGTCCGCTAGCATTGTTTTAGATTTTTTTAAGTGTACAAAACATACTCGTACATACTCGTAAATATATTATTATTGATTTGGTAAATTTAACGGTTTTCTGTAAGGTTTCAAAATAAGAACGCTCGTAATTACTTATATTTGTTGTTGATAAATGTTCACTTCGCCTCCTCGGTTCACCAATTCTTGACGTGTCTTTTCCGACCTTCATAGATGAGAAAATTCAAAATTTTAGCAAAACCTCGGACAGATTGTTTAAAATTAATAGTCATATGGCTTTTACAATTATCAAGTTTTGTCTTTTTGTTCCAAAATTTACTTACGCTCTAAGTTGTTGTCAACTGTGGAAACGGAGCAGCGAGCTGGTTGAAGACAACTTAATAAAGGACACTTTATCGTCGGTTTTGAATATTAATTTGGATGACAAGGCATGGCTGCAGGCCTCCCAACCTGTCAAATTGGGAGGCTTAGGTATTCGCAGAATTTCAAGTGTTGCCCTACCGGCGTTCTTGTCTTCTGTCTACAGTACTAGTAATTTGGTTAAAAAAATTCTGATTCCGTCTTTTCCGGCTAGTTCTGGCATCACTCATAAAATTTCATTTCTAGACGAAGCAAGAAATGCTTGGAACAGTGCTTGCCCTAATTCTGCTCCCCCCAAGAACCTTTCGGCCCAATGGCAATGGGACGGCAGCTTAGATGTAATCATCTGTAAGAAACATGCTCAAGCTCCGTAGATCGCGCCCGTCTCCTAGCCGTTTCGAAATGGGAGTCAGGACATTGGCTACAAGCATCATCTAACATTGGAACATTATTAGATCCTACAACATTTCGAGTTGCAATTTGTCTGCGGTTGGGTGCGCGGTGCTACGCCCCTTATCAGTGCCAGTGTGGTACAGCGGTCGACCAGCTTGGTCTCCATGGGTTATCGTGTCATAGGGCCGCCAGTAGGATTGCCCGCCACGCCAGTCTTAACGATATCATTCATCGAGCACTCACCAGCGTCAACGTACCGGCAGTTCTCGAACCCAACGGTCTGATACGTGATGATGGTAAGAGGCCTGATGGTATGATTCTCGTCCCTTGGGAGATGGGCAGGCCATTAGTGTGGGATGCTACTTGCGTAGACACCCTGGCCGCATCCCATCTGTCGAGGACTTCCGTTAGGGCCAGTGCGGCGGCTGAATGTGCCGAGGACCTCAAAAACCGCAAATATGCTGGTTTGGATAAGGCCTACATATTTGAGCCTTTTGGAGTCGAGACCCTAGGGGGACCGGCCCGGGCCTGAAGGGGACCGGAGCCCACCGCGTTTTCAAAATTATATCTCTGCGTCTGGTAGATACGTTGCATGACTCAAGAGCTGGCTCCTATCTGGCTCAGCGTATTAGCATTGCCATTCAACATGGTAATGCCGCCAGTATCTTGGGAACGCTGCCTTCTGGCAGTGATCTGGATCAGTTGAGCTATCTATAGATCGTTTTAAACGGTCCCTAGATAGCTCAACTGTTTCACGTGTATTTTATATTATTTTGTACATTTCTGTAATTATTTCTGTAAATAAATGCTTCTTTTATTTTGAAAATGTAATAATGACTGACGATCTCTGTGGCGCAGTGGGCTAAGGTCCGACTGAGACACAGAAGGTTGCGGGTTCGATTCCCACCGCGGGACAAATGTTTGTATGATCTGCAAGTATTTGTCTCGATCATGGGTGTTTTTATGTATAATAAGTATGTATTTACAAAAAAAAAGTTTATAAGTAGTATATCTAGCTGAACATATTTAAGTATAATTTAATATGACATGTGGCTTAGAATAACATATTTCTACTTTTTATGTAGGTACCACGCGTGGAAAGCTGCAAGCAGATTCTAGTTATTTATAACTGCAATCGCTTCCGAAGTACAGTGGTTACGCTGTACAAGATTGTTGTCTCTCTCAATATTCGTATATTTTCAACGTATAACCATTGCTATTTTTAGTGCCAGTGGTTACCAGAATTAGAGGCCTGTTAGTTTCAGATATTAACAATAGACTCTATGGCATAATATGGCAAATTCCTACCAGTACCGCGGACAATGAAAAAGCAATATACCGGGACGCACGGTACGCTGTCTCATTATGTATGACGCATCGACAAAGGCTTTCAACTGCGTGATCGCTGGCGCGTGCGTTTCTATAATACGAAAACCGAGCTGCAGTGAAAATAGCGGCGTTTTTTCGTAAATAAAAACCACTAAGATGAGACGACGGTATAAATTTATCAGTCATAGGTTTGGAAAAATTTGACTCAGTAATAAGATGGTATATAAGTATATCTAAAATAATACACGTAAGTAATTTACGTGTATTAGTCGTGACCAATTTACCTTGCGGCTAGTGCGATATGTATTGGAAATAGTATCTGTACTTATTGGAAAAAACTGCCGCTTGCCACAGGCTAAACCATTCTGTTAACGATAATGTTGCACCTAATAATTTGCACAAGCTTGCACTGGGCCAGACTAGGTTTGATTAAGGAAATCGGCAACATGCGTAGCGGTCAAACTGACACCTTTCAACGACCGTTAATGAACTGACTTAATAAACTTTGAACTTTCGATTTTTGTTCCCGGTCTGTAGAGGTATTGACAGCTTATGGTAGGGAAAACTCGTTAGCCAGCGAGATACAGTTGCATGAAATTTTTTTGCAAAAGTTTTAGGAATTTCGCCGCCAAAATGTTCGCCACTGCCAATCTGCGGTTCCAATCAAAGTTATCGAGGGTAACTGGAAACCTGGTCGGCACCGAACCAATCATTCAATTCGCACTGCCTATGATACTTTTTAATAAAAAAACTAACATCGTTTAAAAACTGGTCCTATTATTATATATTCAAAAACATCCGTTTCATTCTGAAATGATTTTAACTACTAGTAGTTTTAATAATATAAATATCACGAATTTAATCCAAATTTCAGAGAAAACTAGCTATTTATAATAAACGCATTCCTCCGTAACATTGCAAAGCAGATGCTGACATCGGCACTCAGTTTTGTGGTATTAACTCGCTTAATTAATTTTATATCGCAGGGTAAAGCGTGCATCCGCTAAAATTTGATTTTACGCAGTGCTCACACAGTTTATCTTAAATTATGATCCGTAATTTATTATAAAATTAATTTAATATTTATAATTGCGTTTTAATTAATCAATTTAAAATCTATCTATTAATCTAATTCATAATAAATTGAGTCCATAAAAATAGCAATGGAATTGAGTTCCTTGATATCCCTCTTTTTTTGTAATCTGTTAAAAATAATAACTTTATCCCTACTAATATTATAAACGCCAAAGTCTGTCTGTCTGTCTGTCACGTTTTCACGCCTAAATCGCTTAACTGATTTTGATGAATTTTGGTATAGAGATAGATGGAACTTTGGAGAAGGACATAGGCTACTTTTCACGTAGGTACCACGCGTGCGAAGCCGCGGCAGCTGGTAATGTATATTTTTCAAAGTAACCTACTGGTTTTGATCGAGAGTTTCCGCAATAATGCAATTCTGCAATCATGGTTTCAAAATTGTAATGTTATAATCATAGTTATATAATCATAATCATAGTTATATAAATAACATACGAGCAGTACTCCAGTACGTGGAATATAAAAAAATCCCGTAGAAAACGTGCCTTCAACATATTAGTTACATTTATTTGTTATTGAAGTTAAATAATTTAGTTCATATAACGCTAACAAGGGAATGGGGAATGTAGAGTTGAATCTTTTGATTTCACTGATAAATTAAATAACTTAAAATTAAAGGTTAAAAAAAATTATTGACTCATAAAGAACACTTCAGGTTCACTTATACAGCTTAAAAAAAAGGTTTATAGCTAACAGTTATTAAAGTACGTTTCATTCTAGAGATCTAGTGGATACATGAAAATATCTAAACATATATATATATTTTAATTTTAGTTTTATATATAGGTAGTAGTGATTAAGAGATGTTTATATCATCAGGTAAATTATTAAATAGTTGTGCACCCTCATATTAGGTTGGGGAAAAAGTCTTTTCGCATTATAGTATCTATGAACTTGTAATAAAATCTCTTTGGCTATACTATTTGTATCTGGCTGGTTTTGGTATCATTAAAAGTTTCAACTTTAAAAAACATAATTCAAAATTCAAATTAAGAAAATGTGTGATTTTATTTGTTTTTCGTACTGTCAAGATGATCTAATATAATGAAAAAATTCGATACATTTAAAAAAATTTACTACAAAATAGGTAAAAATGCAACGCAAGCCTCGAAAAAAAATTGCGATGTTTATGGACCTAGTGCAGTGTCTGTGAGAGTAGCACAAATTTGGTTTAAGCGTTTTCAATCCGGAAATTTTGATGTCAAAGATGCACGTTGCTCTGGTCGCCCTATTACGGATAAAATATATGCCATTTTTGAAAAAGTGGAGCAAGGTCGGCATATCAGTAGTTACGACGTAGCTGAAGAACTGGGAATTGACCACAAAACAGTTTTGGCGCATTTGAAAAAAACTGGGTACACAAAAAAGCTCGATATTTGGGTAACTCACGAGCTCACTGAAAGAAAGCTAATGGACCATGTACTCATTTGTGATTCTTTATTACGACGTAATGAAATCGAACCATTTTTGAAGAAGCTGATAACTGGTGATGAAAAGTGGATCACGTACGACAAGAACGTGCGAAAAAGGTCGTGGTCAAAGGCCGGTCAGGCTTCACAGACTGTGTTGAAACCCGGGTTAACTCGCAACAAGGTGATGCTGTGTATGTGGTGGGATTGGAAGAGCATTATTTATTATGAGCTGTTACCACCAGGCAGGACCATCGATTCTGAACTTTACTGCAAACAACTGATAAGAATAAAGCAAGAAGTTGAGAGAAAACGGCTGGAATTAATCAACAGAAGGGGTGTGGTTTTTCATCATGATAACGCTAGACCTTACACATCTTTAGCCACTCCGCAAAAATTAAGAGTTTGGCTGGGAGGTGTTAATGCATCCGCCGTATAGTCCTAACCTTGCACCTTCAGATTTCCACCTGTTTCGGTCTCTTCAGAATTCTTTAGGCAGTGTCAGGTTAACATCACGAGAGGACTGCCAAAACCACTTGTCGCGTTATTTTGATCAGAAGTCCCAAAATTTCTATAGCAATGGGATGATGTCCCTACCTACAAGATGGCAAAAAGTTATCGAACAAAATGGTACCTACATACCTTAATTAAATGTAAATAAATAAATAAATTAGGATGAAGCTGCCATTTTGCATAGCAACCCTGCCAATCGACTATAAATACAAGGCGCGCGCCTGCAACGGGCCCACTTTTGCTTGAGACTTCGTAGCGACAACACCTACCACTTACCTACATAGTGTTATTTTATCGTTTTGTAGTTATAATGTTTATTTTGGATATTTTGGAGTCTATTTCAGTTCATTTCGAGTAGTTTTGTTTTGCTGTAAAATTAATTTATTTAGTTTGTTTGTTTTTTTTTTGTTTATTTAGCTGAAATAGCTAACATCAGAAGTGGGATTGGCCCAATGCCAATCATCTCTTTTGACAAAGCATAAAGTATTTTTGTCGAGGTCATTTCTGGTTACAACCATGGCTGAAAGTTCTACCGCTCGAAATAGAGGTAGAACCAGAGTTAACCAGGCAAATCAAGCTAACGAGCTTCAAACAACGCTTGGGGATATTCTGGTGCGCCTTAATGCGCTGGAAACCAGTCTACCCACATCTAGCAACGTGTCTGCGCTGATGACGCCTGACGCCCGTGCCATTGAGGCGCCTAGCGAGTTCGATGTGTCTGCACCACCGTTACCACCCGTAACGCTGCCACCAGCAGTACCTGCTTCGAGTGTCAGCACAGTTGATAAATCCCTCGGTAGTACTTCGGGCACGCTGAACGCCACTGATCGTCTCATTGGAGCATTGAGCGCGTTAACTAAGGTCAGATCCAACCATTTTTATATTTAAAATTGTGATCCTAGTCTACACGTTATCGATTCTTAGTGGGAAAAAGTAAATCGAGCGCGCGATATCAATCGCTGGAACGACAATGAGTGTCTATCCCGTATCGCAAACTGCTTCAAAGGGGACGCTCGTTGCTGGCTCAGTGAGTGGGTCAACACCGACCGCTCTTGGTCAAACTTCAAAACCGAGTTCGAGCCACTATGCTCACGAAGAATCCATGGCGAGTCATGAGTACAAACTCTGATAGTTATTCCACGTATGCAGAATATGCGCGACGTTCAATTTTGCGCCTGAATGTGGTCAAAAGGACTAAGTGACGTATTTACCGTCGCAATTGTAATGCCCAAAACAACCTAGAAAAGATGGGTCGACAGCAACAGAAGCTACAAAGAAACCTGAGCTATGTACTTTTTGTAAGAAACCGGGCCGTGAGGTCACTGTATGTTTCACGAAGCTAAGATCTGACGCACATAACAAAAACAATGTAAATTGTCGTGAGTTGAAAGGCTTAGCAGACGTTACGACAACGGTTATTGAGGGAATACCTACTGACGTGCTGATAGACAGTGGATCGCATGTATCGCTCATTTCTGAATCTGTACTCAAACATTCTAAATGTTCACAACTACCTGCTTTTCGTTTTGCGCTGCATAGGAAGTCAGGACATTGAATGTAATAATAATAATCATGTCATTCTAATTGTCGAGTTCAGTGATATTTCCCTAGAAGTAGACATGTTTGTCATACCTTTTGAGGTAAAGACATTTTGATGTCTGAGTGTACCAGTACTGATAGGTACAGACATCTTGAACCTATAGTGTCACCTACATTCGTGCAAACATTCTCCACCGGATTGCACAAATCTCTAGTAGCAAACACAGTGTAATGCTTGTCAATTCAAACGAATAATTGGTTGTTAAGACTTCTCTTGATGGTGAGTACCGTGTAAAGTTAATTTTTCATCAATTTAAAGAAAAGAACGTTTGTGATCACAGTACCTACTTGAATATTTAGATCGTACAATTTCTGAAGGTCGGGTTAGACCGAGCGACAGTAAGATTCTACTTTCCATCACTGCGCCCACGAACGTATGACAAGTCCGGCAGCTACTTGGTCTAGCTGGATACTTCCGACGTTATATAACAGGCTACGCAGTTTTGCAGTTTTAGACAAAACTGCACATGACACGCTAACTTGGCGCCTCTGTCTACACAAGGTATTAAGCTACGGCTTTGTATATGGACATGCTAACTAGGCGACTCTGTCGACACATGAGCCATCGACCTAGGAGTCTGCACATGACACGCTAACTTGGTACCTCTGTCTTCTCATATGGTATTGAGCTACAACTTTGTATATGGACATGCTAACTAGGTGCCTCTGTCGACACATGAGCTATCGAGCTAGGAGTCTGCACATGATAGGCTAACTTGGCGCCTCTGTCTACACATATGGTAATGAGCTACGGCTCTGCATATGGGCATACTAACTGGGCGCCTCTGTCGACACATGAGCCACCGAGCTAGGAGTCTGCACATGACACGCTAACATGGCGCCTCTGTCTACACATAAGGTATTGAGCTACGGCTCTGCATATGGGCATGCTAGCTGGGCGCCTCTGTCAACACATGAGCCACCGAGCTAGGAGTCTGCACATGACACGCTAACTTGGCACCTCTGTCTACACACAAGGTATTGAGTTACGGTTCTGCATATGGGCATGCTAACTGGGCGTCTCTGTCGACACATAACCATCGAGCCTGGAGTCTGCAAATGACACGCAAACTGGGAGGCTCTGTCTACACATATGATATTGAGCTACGGCTCTGCATATGGGCATGCAAACTAGGCGCCTCTGTCGACACATGTGCCATCGAGCTAGGACTCTGCACATGACACGGTAACTGGGCGCCTCTGTCTACACATCACATGTGGCATCTAGTTCCGACTCTGAACATAGGCAAACACGCAAACTGGGTGCCTCTGTCCTCATAAAGTACTGTTAGACATGCAAACTAGGGGCCTCTGTCATACGTGTTTGATTCGGATACACCAAATGTAGTGTATATGCTATAACTAGAGACTGAATAAAACTCATGGTGTATTTTTTTATTTTATTCTCAGCCGAAAAAAATACCTTGTCTGGTCCATCAAATAGTAGAAGCAGTGTAGATCAGCCTGCTTCCAACTAACAAGGCGAGACTAGTCACCGGGGTCCACTGGATGCTGATGCTGCCAACAACGGGAACCACAGCACGAGCTCGCACACTGCCTCGAATCCGATTGCTGAACGTCATCGAGACTGCTCGACTATTAGAGAAGGTGTTCCTGAGCTATAAAAGATGGTCGGGACGCCCACGTGTCAGGAGAAGCCGAATTAGGAAGAAGCTGCCATTTTGCATAGCAACCCTGCCAATCGACTATAAATACGAAGCGCGCGCCAGCAACGGGCCCACTTTTGCTTGAGACTTCGTAGCGACAACACCTACCACTTACCTACATAGTGTTATTTTGATCGTTTTGCTGTTATAATGTTTATTTTGGATATTTTGGAGTCTATTTCAGTTCATTTCGAGTAGTTTTGTGTTGCTGTAAAATTAATTAATTTAGTTCGTTTGTTATTTTTTTGTTTATTTAGCTGAAATAGCTAACACTATAATAAAAAATGTTTTGAATTTTCTTAAAAAATGTGAAGAAACTTTTTCCACAACCTATTACATAATGTCTTTCTTTCATTTGGAAAAACAATCAATATTAATAATCAATCAGAATAAAATAAACAAAATCACAAAATAATTGCATAATCCAGTAAAATTTTTACCACTAAGTAAAAACTCAAAACTGACAAAGTGAAGATAAAATAAACATTCTGAAAAAAAAAGTTGTTTATTTTAATAAAAAAAGTTTGCTGGGCTTGTCTCTAACATTCAAAACAAATCATTAATGGAGTTCAACGAACGATTAATAAAAGTGTTTGAGGTGTAATTTTTACGAACTTTGTTTAATGTGTGACGCTATCTACAATTAAGTTTGGGATATCGAAAGCTTAATCGCGTTTCTATTCTTTTCTTCTTTTCTTTCGTTTATTTTTTTGTATGAAATTAAAAATCAAATTTTGGAGACGAGATTAATTCTGAAAGCAGGGCTCTTAAACTGATGATCGAATAAAAGGATTCTGAATTGCGGGTGTATTTCCAAAAGATTATCCACCTATTGAGTAGTTCTGCCGTCGAGAAGCGCAATAATCCCTCGATAACGCTACACTCCCACAAAAGCTACTAACGTTTCTTAAAAATCTTTTTTCCAACACACTTTTCACGAAACCAAGAGCTTACATACATCTCTTTTATCTTATAACAACACAGTAGCGAATATGTTATTGAAGTCTGTTGCAATCTTTATTTATTGACTAGCTGACCTGGCAACTTCGTACGACTTCGTACTGCCTCAGAATCAATAAATAAAAAGCAAGCATTTTTTTCATATTTAATCACCTTTTAAAACTTCCCTGGACTTCCACAAATAATTCAAAACCAAAATTAGCCAAATCTCGAGTTTTAGCGAGACTAACGAACAGCAATTGATTTCTATTATATAGACTAGCTATACCCGGCATGCGTTGCAATGCCACAAATTTTCTCTCTGTTTAAACCTTCCCTGGACTACGACAAACACTTCAACACCAAAATCAGCTAAATCAGTCCAGCCGTTTTCGAGTTTTGGCGAGACTAACGAACAGCAATTGATTTTTAATATAGAGATATTTGAATCACCAGATCAGACAATACCTAAAAGCCCAGTTAAATAAAATTACCCTATAACAATTTAAAAGGAACTAATTTTATGGACTAACCACTAGAAGTCGGGGTTGATAACTTATCTGGCTTTTCGAAGCATTAGAAAATGTTTTTGCGGTCTAGGACAGATATATAACAGACCTCGCACAAAGCATGCATAACTTCGTTGATCTGTTGGAAAAGACATCATTAGCTGTCCGCTTTGTTTTGTGTTTGTTTTGTATATTTAAAACTTTCGCGATCTCAATTCATATATTTTAGTAGTAGTATACGGGTATTTATCACGTAGTAGGCACCTTTGAATATTACTAACGTTTCGGTTTTGTTGCAATAACCGTGGTCGCAGGCTGACATGCATCCTATGTATCTGAAACCACTATTATTGTAGCATAAATAATAAATAAATATTGCCGGACATTTCACACAGCATCATATGGCTCCAAACTAAGTAGAGCTTGGGCTATGGGTACCAGACTGATAGTATGACTGATATACTACTTATATACTTAAGACGACGACGACGACTACTATCATCATCATCGTCCGTAACCTGATTTTACCTACGATTTAAACTTGAGCTTGAAATTATTTTATACTAGCGACCCGCCCCGGCTTCGCACGGTTGCAATGCTGATAATAAATGTACTACAGAATGTCTTTATATACAACGTTATCTAAGAGATAGAAATATACCATCGCGGACTTTTTTGTAGAACTTTTAAAGGTGTACAATATTGTAGTACACTATTTTGATCTATCTCGTAGGGTTCAGCCAGCGTTTGCAATGTAAGTGCAAAAAAATGTGTTTATTTACGACTTCATATTAAAAACCTCTAAAATTATCAGTGTTTCACTACTATATTATGCATGTATTATACATATAAACCTTCCTCTTTAATCACTCTATTTATTAAAAAAACCGCATCAAAATACGTTGCGTAGTTTTAAAGATCTAAGCATACAACGGGACAGACAGACAGCGGAAAGCGACTTTGTTTTATACGAGTACTATGTAATGATAATGAAGTGCTTACCCGCCGCCCACCTCCCTCAGACTATCTGGGTTGAAAGTTTTTTTACAACGGCTCACCTTTGTTCACCTGGGCTTCCACCGTCCACCTTGTTATCAAAACTCTTCAAATTTGAAGTGCATAGAGATTATTTAGGTTACAGGTTAGCAACTGGACAGAGTTATATATCTAGACAGACGAAATATATTCTTCTGGTGCTTCGGCGGCCGCTGCTGCGGCAAGCTCGCTTTGCTCGCTAGCCTTGCGCATTGTTTTTTATACTCTAACATAACCTTACCAACTGGTTTCCAGTACCAAATTTCTGAGGTGTACCGTCACCAATATAAAGTTAGGCGCGTTCAAGTTTAATCTGAGAGGTGAGTCATTGCAAAAAAAACTTTCAACGGTTCAACTAGATGGTCTCAAAAAAAAAAAAACTTGTCCTTTCGCAGCTCGCTACTTTGATATCGTCCTTTCCCATTCCTCCCCACATAAAATTACGACGACATCACGATACTCTTGATTTCGTGTTTTTGTTTTCATGTGATAACTTCTGATGAGAGGGTAACCCGCTTCGTTACGTAACGCGTTATGGCACCAGTCTACCTGGCTTTCTTTTCTCTCACGCATACGGCAGCGGTAGGCAGGCTCCTCCTATCTCACTCTTAACTCACAGTGCTAGTTAGATTAGTTTAAGTTATCACTTCGGTCGGGCGTCCCGAGACGCACATGTTTTTTGTTTTATTTAACCTATTTCATCCCACTGCTGGGCAAAGGTCTCCCCCAATTCTCTCCAACTAGCTCTTTCTTTCGAGGTTGCCCACCATATTCTCCCAGAGTTGTCAAGATCGTATGATTCAAATACTAAATGAAAAAAAGGCTACATTATTCCACCCTGTTATTTTTTTTTTGAGTATCTCTAAATATAAACTGCATAAACTGATATATGAAAAAAAAAAAAAAAAACATTTTAAAACGTCATACTTTCATACTGTCATAAAAGACAAAAGACACTTAAAAAGATAATTTAAAGAAATGCACAACCAAGGAAAATAGAAGTTATAATATTGAATTTTAGTTGGATTTTTTAAATGAACGTAAAAATGGTTTACTTCAGGTATACAAGCTAAATTATAGGACAGACATAACTGTCAAGATAAGTACAAGCGACAGAGCAAAAGTTTCTTATTATGCTACTTATTATAAATAGTTTAGTAGACATGGTTAAGACATTTAACAGACAATGGTTTAGTAAACAGTTATGGAATCTTCCTGCATAAACGTAGAAGTATTTTAATTGGTATGTTTATAAAATACATAGAACAAGTAGTAGTTACATAGAACATACAACAGAATAGAACAGGTATTTTAGGAATTAAGTTTTTTAAATCTTACACTAGTTTTCAAATTTCAAATGATTTATTTGGAAACAATAACATGGGTAGTATAATAATATTAATGTTCGATAATAACTACAGTAGTCTACAAGAGTGACTGTGATGCAGCTATTAACGCCCATCTCCGGAGATCTGAGTACAATGTTCCAATTTAAAATGATATAAATAATATTTAGATAAATATAGCCAATCAAACAAGAAACCCTTCACATAATGTGTAAGCTTATGTATGTGTTTGTTTGTTTGTGTGTGTGTATGTGTGTGTGTGTATGTAGGGTGTGTAATTATGGTGAGAATGTGTTTCTGTGTGTTAGAGGTATGGTTCACACTTGAACAATAAATAGATTTTCAGTGTCATCATAAGAGATGTTTAGAAGCCAGTTTTACAAAATAAATTCAAAAACAACCTATCGGTGTATTGACTGTTTCCGAACAATGCAAAAAAAATAAGAGATTCATCATGAGAGATGTTGAATGTTATTAACCGACTTCATCAAAAAGAAGGAGATTCTCAATTCGTCGGTTTTTTTGATGTATGTTCACCGATTACTCGAAAACGCCTGAACCGATTTGGAAAATTCTTTTTTTTGTTTGAAAGGGTGGTTCCATTTAAATTTTGTCAAAATCCGTCGAGCTGAAAAATCAATGAAAATCTAAAAATTTTATACATCGATGATGTTTTCGTGTACTTCGATACCTCGCGGTCTCATTGGACCGGTGCGTTTATTTGGTCTACCCTTATTATATATGTACAAAATATATGTACTTTCCACTAAAACTGTATTATAGGCTCAAAGTTCATTCAATGAAGTCGGTTTCCTTTTTATTTTTTAAAACGTATTTTTTTTGTTATTTTTTTATAAAGCTCTAGATCAACGCTGAATGACGGATTTTTGGATACTGTACTAAATACTAGACTTGGTACTCATCTAATTTCCTTCTGTGAAATCTAGAATCAAACCCATTCATTTGACGGAACTAAACGGATACTTACGCAGGGAATAACGTCCGATTTCAAAATTATGCTTCGTAAGCTTTAAAAGAGTACATAAAATAAACTATTTAAATTTGAATAATTAGACGCACAAAGGTGAAACAAGAGAAATTAAAACACATAGAAGATGGCAATAATAAAAAGAAAACACAAAGATTGCCAACAATGACGCATCGCATCTGGTTTGCATGCTTTGTTTAGGTTCGAGGCTAGATGGTGTGGTGTGAAATGTCCTCCAATATTCATTTATGTTTTCGTGAATGCTCCCCTATATTCACTGACGGCTTTGTTCAATGTTCACACTAACGTGGTTACAGAGGCGTGCACTGTGTACATCCTCCCGATGGTACGTACGGTCACCACGTACAGTGGGCACCAGAAATTATATGATTTGGAAACTTGGAAACTGTTTATAGTGAATTATTTCAAACAATTCACTATTGTTTAATAATTTTGCTGTCAGCTGTACCTGTCTTGTACAGAGCCTGGCTGCGCCTTCCAGTCCGCTGACCGTTGCACTCAATAACGTATTATTGGATGTCTTTAAATAGTTTTACGGCACTCTTCTTGTTTAAAAATATCAACGGCGTCAAGTAAGTACCTAATATACTCATATTTGTAAAAAAAACTGACTTTAAAATAATCAAATTTTTGTTCTTCTTCTTATCATGTCACTAGTTATTTCTAACCAGTGTGGTGAAAGGATTAAAGTACGCCTCAGGTGCTCCTTTTGTGCACTTTTTGAACACACGACAATATACAATATCTATGTATTATATACACGGTATTTGGGCGTTTGTACTTGAGCGAGGCGATTTGGCTTTGTATGTTTGTAGATAACATTCAAAGAGATTTTTTTCCGATCTGCATAAGCATTTGCAGGTTGACAGATTGGAATTAAATAATATGATTATTGAACTAAAATTTAACTAGGAGTTCATAATATATAGGGTCTCAAAAACGAGTAGAAAAATATTAAGTTATGGAAATATATCAAGTGTTTAATAAATGTCATGTAAAAGTACCTTTTAGTTGTACTAGTTTAGTTGTACAATCCATAACAGTTTTTTTTATTTTTAGTCTAGCATGTGTATTTTTTTTAAATACAGCGTAAAATATAAACCATTCTAACTTGAGCTCCTACTAGCTACAGTTTCTATAATGTTACAATTTTGTTGGCTTTATAGGGCAACTTTGAATGAAAAATTGTTAATTTTCTGAATTAACTGTACAATACGTAATCGTACAAAACATTGTTATACACAAAGTTAGTCGGTTTAAGGTAGGTATGTATGGTGTATGTATTATAGTGAAAACGAGCTGATCAGATGATAGGTTTAAGGTACTCCTCAACAAATGGGCGGATTGAGTGGAGACTTAGCATAGCTATCAAGAATGACAGTATTTCAGTAAGGTGACAGCGAGCTGATCTGTTGATAGAGCCAGGAGATGTATCATCAATCTTCTTAGTTAAAAGTAGGTAAATTACCAGTGTTTGGTCTCATTTGTATCAGCTCGCGCTTACGTGATAAGCATTCATTTACTTAAAGGTGCTCCCTCACCGGGAGCATTCGCGTGTAATGTAACGTTACAGAGTCGAGCATTACATCAGTGAGGGAGGAGAACTGAGCATTACAGTGCACAAACTGTTATGATACAAAACGAGTTTACATCAGTGAAGGAGGAGAACCGAGCATTACAATGCGCACCTTGTAATGATGCAATGTGTTTTACAACATTATACGCGAATGCTCGTCAGTCAGGGAGGTAGTATTGTTATGTAATGTTCAAAGTCGAATCTATATGTTACATTGCACGCGAATGCTCCCGGTGAGGGAGCACCTTTAGTATCAGTCATGTGGTATCCATAATACAAGCTCTGCTTACTTTTGGGCCAGATGATGCTGTGTGAAATGTCCGGCATTATTTATTTATTATAAGTACTTAGGTACAGGTAGACCTAGTATCTACTATGTAGCGTATTCTCATTAAAAACCTCTCATGTGAACGGAACCGGTACCGCGTAAGCATACTGAGCCAATATAAATGAATATACCGATTTATGGAAAGTGATATGTCGCAAAGCATATTTGAGGGAAAAGAAAAACAAGGCGGTTCCGAAACATAGTCTGCAATCGTTAACCTAATTTTCTTTTAGTTATTGTTTTTTTGCTTATGTATCTATATCTATATTATGTTTATGTATAATCTCGGGATTCTCAGTTATCAGTTCTGTCAGGCAATAGTCTGTTGAAAGTATGCAACAAACATCTTTTTATTTTTTCTAGTAATAGTTCGCTAAACAGGAATTAGAAAATGTTGTAGAATTGTATGCTACATTTATAAAAAAAGATGATTTGTTGATTGGTTTAATATGCGACCAACAGATATTTAGATCGTTAAGCAGCATCTTAATATAATAATATAATTGAGCAATAGAGGTGATCATATTTACGGATAATGAAGTAGCGAGCGAATGTTAAGCAACGTTAAGAAACAAATGTTAAAAATAAATCTTAATGTTACCATAAAATTGCCTGAGTGAGTTGGAAGCCAGCCACTGAATGGGCTAAGCCTAACTTTCTAGGAGAGCAACTGGCGGAAAAAACCTTTTAAATATAACATAGTTTGAATGTCAGGCAGAACTTGTATAACATTTATGAAATAAAATTTTAAACTACCTACAAACTTTGAATTCGCTTTTATTTCAAATGTTTTTACCTAAGATGTGTTAAACAAAGTGTAAACACTTTTATAAATAAAATGAACATTACTTAGTCTTCTTACTTACTTAGTTTTCTTAGTCTTCGAATACGCATATTATATTATGTATAACTAAACATAGTACTATATAACGTAGTATAATCGTAGGTTACTAAATCGTTACAGTAACTTGGAAGAATGCCACTAAAGCGACGTGGCGCTAAGCGACATTGGCTGAAACTTTTTTGCACTATTTGAAATTTACGCGGAAAAACATTACTCCTTAATGATTTTACTGTGTTTGAACGCTACCGTATTGAGTATTATTTTTTTACATGTTTTTATTCATATCTGTGACCCAGTTAAGATGGGTAACGGTGAAATCGATGGTACAAAGGAGTATAGAGGTACAAGACCCAATGATGATGATGTTATGATATACTCAATTTTCATTCGATCTTTGCATACCTTACGCATTGGGTTTAATTAGCATAATGTTTAAACTAAACCACAGATATTTAAAGTACTAAAATGCTATTAGATTTTGTCGTTATTGAGATATTACTCCTATTTTGCAATATTATCCTCCGACTTTGATTGAGTTTAATACTAATATATAATATACTAATATATATATCTAATATTTAAAGATTTGTCAAATCTAATAATATACACAAAATATGATCACAAGTGAACCTGTTTGAAAAACTCTGAATCACGAATCCATTTAATTTGTATGTATTAATGTAATACCTAGTATTTAGATTAGGTTTCAAAATATTCAATTTTCATGACAATCACACAACCTTTTAAAATGTTTTAAAAAACATTTTGACATCCCATTTTACCCTTTGTGATGTTTATATGGAAAATATCTGAAACAAGTGTCCAACTATTTTGTATTTAAAATATCTAAACCAAGTTTAAAGTAAATCGCACAGCACGTTAAAAACATTTATACAACTTTGACACCCCATTTTACCCTTTTTTAATAGTTATTTTGAAAAACCCTGAAGTACCTGTCTAGTTATTTTGCATTAGAAATATCCACTTAAAGTTTGAAGCAAATCGTTTAAATGTTCCTAAACAAACTAAATTCTTTGACATCCTATTTCACCACCTTCATGTGCAATTGTTTTGTATTTAAAATATCCAAACGAATTTTAAAGCAAGTAGCGTTACACATTAAAAGTTTGATGCAAACGTTTTCTTTTCACCCTTTTTCACCCCTTTGAGGGTTGAATCTCGCAAAACCCCGCCTTACTAGATAGTTTAGCTATAAAAAGGCACTTTACAAATTTCAGGTTTCTAGCTTCAGATAATTCAGCCTGGCGATTGTGAATTCACCATCGCCGCTTCATTGCTTCATCGCTTGACCTGACTGAACAGTCAGGTCAAGCTCTTTTATATATATATGGTATAGATAGATAATAAAGATTGTACACTGTTTCTTCATATTACTTTTATATTTTCTTAATTTATACCTTAGTTTAATTAAAGCTAGTAGATATATATAATATAAAATAGATATTTTTAATTTCAATTTACTTTTACTGTCGGTCTTCAGCTTCGTCAACAGGGTTTGCCCAATAGACAGATCTCTTGCAAACACTTTGGAGCCTTCCTTCAGTGGGCATCTAGTCTAATGGTAAGACAATGGAATCACTCATGATTTGCAAAGAACTCTACTCTAATCTAGCAGTTTAAACCTCAATATTCTTAGTCTTTTCTGAAGAGGTTTTTTCGGTAGTTTGTGCGCCTATGATTGATTGCCTATAATTTCCACAGAATAGCGCGAAAAAGGTCACGGCAGAATAATTTGCAGTGCGCGCTAAGCCTTATGGCAATCATTAAATTAGATACCTAGTCACGTATAGTATAAATTACTAAGTAGGTCCATATCACTTATCACAGCGAGTGAAGCATTACTCGATTATGAGTAACAGCCTCAATTCAAATTCATTAAAAAAATATGATATCCATTTAAAAAATATAAGTCTCAAACTAGAAATTGCTTTTATTAACAGAAGCAAATGATTGATATAATACTTATATTTATACATTAATATGTGAAGAAAAAAATTTGTACCCCTTTTTATGAAAATTGCGCGGACGGAGGAGTATGGAATTTCACACACTTATAGTTTATATAGAGAAGGAACGCAGAATGCTAATATTCTGATCTAATGCTACTGATCTTTAATTATACTTAACTATTCTAACATAACGTCATCATAAAAATGCAGGGATATAATATAAACTAATTTGAACCATTTAGAACGTTATTGACTGACTAACCATAAAAATATTCACCTACTGTGCTACGTGGGGACTTTACTACATAGTATAAAACAAAGTCGCTTCCCATTTTCTGTCTGTCCCTATGTATGTTTTGATCTTTAAAACTACGCAACGGATTTTGATAGGTTTTTTTTAATTGATAGTGTGATTCGAGAAAAAGGTTTATACATATGTTCAATAAACCCTAAGAGGTTTATCTTTACAATGGTGGCAATTCGGTTGGTTCATTTCTAAAATTAGGAATTGTCTAAAATATATTTAGTTAGTAACCAAAGGTTAATTTGACAGTTCAAAGCCTAATTTTAGCTAAAATTAGTTAGGTTGGTGCCAACAGAATTGAGGCCAGTACCTACATATATAAAGATATGCCACACGAAACAATCATTTAAATTTGAAGACAAACAAACAGAAAGACCTATTTACTCAGGTCATGCGTGGGCATGACCTGAGTAAATGGGTTCCTTGTTGGAATGAACCCAAAAAGAATGAAGTGCCACTACCTCGTTTTCGAAATAACCGCAATGCTTGTTTTAAAAATTCAAGAGGCCTATGACGCTCTTGAAGTAAAAGCAATACTCACTAGGACTACGTTCGAGATTCAGAATTTTAGCTATCAGTTCGTAATTTTGGCATAGGCATATTGTGACTTAGGCGCACTGCGTTATAACTATACTACAGGAAAACAATTCGTTTTGATTAAGACATGTCGATTTCCTTACTATATTAGATTTTTCCACTTATCCTACATGCCAACAAAATACTAGGAAACGTTCTAACATAGGTTGCCAAAAAAATAAATATGTATTAATTTACGCAAGATTTAGTATATCTTTAGCAATTTACGAATATGTACGAGTACATTGTATGATCAATACGACTTCCTGTACCAAGGCGAGCGAAAGAAAACACGCTAGACAATGCATCCGGTCGTCGGATGAGATTGCAACGGTAGCTGGATAAACGCCGGACACAAGAAAGTGGAAATTTAAACAAAGCGGCCAAGTGCGAGTCGGACTCGCCCATGAAAGGTTCCGTAGCAGCAGATAAGATAATATAAAAGTTCTTGTAGTTCGTTGTAACTTTGATCGATGTTTTAATAATAGTGTATTTTTTTTAATTAAGTTATTGATATTTACGATTTATGACGTATTAAAAAAAACTACTAACTAGATCTCGTTCAAACCAATTTTCGGTGGATGTTTGCATGGTAATCACATATATGGTACATCATATATTTATCATTCTCTTATTTTAGTAATTACAGGGGGGGGGGGGGGGGAACACATCGTGCAAACTTTTCAGTTTAGAATAAATGACATTCGATAAATTCAATTCAATATTATTTTTGAAGACCTATCCATAGATACCCAACACGTATGGGTATGATGAGAAAAAAAATTTGAGTTTCAGTTCTTAGTATGGGGAACCCCCAAAATTTATTGTTTTTTTTTCTATTTTTGTGTGAAAATGTGAAAATCTTAATGCGGTTTACAGAATATATCTACTTACCAAGTTTCAACAGTATAGTTCTTATAGTTTTGGAAAAAAGTGGCTGTGACATACGGACGGACAGACAGACAGACAGACATGACGAATCTATATGCCATTTGATTACGAAACCCTAAAAATGATATTGTTTTCGAGAAAAGGATATTCATTCTTGAATTCTTCAAATATTCTTCATGATATTTAATAGTGTATCAATGAACATTTTTACTGCATAAAATCATGTATTTTGAGAAGCATCATTACGTCAT
The DNA here is from genome assembly GCA_948098915.1 of Lampropteryx suffumata. Lineage (NCBI taxonomy): Eukaryota > Metazoa > Arthropoda > Insecta > Lepidoptera > Geometridae > Lampropteryx > Lampropteryx suffumata. The sequence goes on from OX402544.1 coordinate 26,118,517, forward strand.
TCATTCGTTTTGTGGAGAATTCCCTTCCTTTTTGAAACTGCAATATATTTCTTATCATTTTGTGTAATGAGATGTCCTAATTTGGGCTTTGGGGTCGCTCACTCACGTCCGTTCAGCATTTTATGCGGAGCGGAGCTCTCTGTGGACATCTATGCAAGTATAGTTACTTTTATTTTTGTAAGACTTTTGATTGACTTTCTACATTAAACAGGGTGGGCAAAAAAAAACACTCAGACTAGGTAGGTATGTAGCATATCTTTTCTTTTGATGTTAGGTTAGGTTAGAAACACGAAGTTATACACAAAGTTATATATAAGAACTTTTAAAAATGAAGCAAGAAATAACTTTTGTAAAATATGCATTTTTGGAATCTACAATTCATTTTACATCATAATCATAAGATGTCAAGTCTAGTTGTTGCGATCTGCAATTGTAATAAGCCGTGTTGAACTGTATTAATATATCAAATACCTTGTATTTAATGAATTATGATTATAATAATAGAAATATATTGTATAAATACGAATATTATAATACGAAGCCAACCTTACATGCCCGTGGTACACCCTGCCGACCAACAGACAAGGCTCTGGCACCCTACCCACCAACCCGCACTAGGCCAGCGTGGTGGGTTGTGGTCTAAATCCCCTAAATTATGAATCGAAGAATTAGGGGAGACCTTAGCCCAGGAGTTGGAAAGTATAGATTAATAAAAAAAAAAAACACGAATATGATATGTATTAATAGAAACCGATTCATGGTATTCCATATTTCAAATGAAGTGAGTCGGTTTTAAGAGGCCAGCGGAGGACGAATTACCCGTAAAAACGTAATACCAAAATGATTTCTAACTCAAGCATATATCCACCATATTGTTGTATTGAGTGTATTCGAATAGTATTTATCTAGGTTCCTGAATAGTTTTTTTTCGAATTACTTACCTGAAATGAAAAAAGAGCCAATCGCATTTTGCACATTTTTATGCTACACCTGACAAGTTTTCTTCCTATTTGTTTCGCATTAAAAACAATAATATCTTACGTGTTATATAATAAGGACCATAGTTTATATTATCTAGTTACAGAATAACATTACTATCTAAATAATACAAGATCTTTTCAGTCATCATTTTTGGTATTAAGGAACACAACCAAATTCATACCTCTTTTGAACGGCTAATATTGCTATTGCGCACGCATGGGGCGGTGCCGGAGCACGGGGACAGGACACTTCAGTTGTGTGATCGTTCGGACAGGTACGCACGCACACACACTAATGCAACGTGAATTTACACGGTACGACACGATGATGTATACCCTTTCACAGGTATAGGGAGTATGTACAGGTCTTTACAGTCTTATCTATCCAATAGAGTTCAGAAAGTAGACGTGGGTGTTGAGAGGTCTTCAGGATCAATTATTGATATAATATTGATATTGATATTGGGGTACCTTAGGGTTCGATACTAGGCCCTTTTTTATTCCTAGTGTAGATACGTTAACGATTTACCTTTTTTTGTAAAAAATATTTGTGATAAACTTTTATTTGCAGACGGATACGTCTTTAATTTGAAAGTTGATAGAGGTAAAACCAGTATTTGTGATAACGTAAATGAATCCTTATCGTTAGTTCTTAACTGGTTTACTGTAAATAACCTTTTGCTTAATTAAAAACAATTAAATGTATCGAATTCACTTTGCCAAATGTTATTCATAGCCCGACCAACATCGAAATGAATGGCCTCTCCATTTATTCTCCATCCATTCCATCCTCTCAATGAATCTTGTAGATTCCACGATCTTCCTAGATCTTAATATTGATACAAAACTACAGTAGGGACCACAAATTGAAACACTTGCTGGTAGACTTAGTTCCACTGCATATGCAGTTCGGATAAGTAGATAGTGATTAAACACTTAGCTACATAGACAGCGGCTATTTTTCTATTCGAAAATTGTTTTGTGTTTAATAGCTTAGCAGACAATTTGCACTCATTACTTGACTCATTACTTACATAGTTCTCAGCGACTGCATGTACCACACTTTATTAATGATTTTAGCTACTTCGGCTTGTACAAATCAGCTATTGTTATTACCGTGATTCGTGACTAATTTTTTTCAAAGTAAAAAAAATACCCGCGCTCGAGAATGTTCAGATGACGTTTTTTTTTGAATCTTTGTGACTCTCCTATTTCCTTAAGTCACGCTCAAATTGTCAGTTTATTGAAATACACACTTTTTTGCATGAAATTAACTTAACCTACCTTAATCTGACGCGTTCGAGATTTTCTAGCGATAGTTTTTTTTTACTAATCTGATCTGCTGCCTGATATCTGATTTTTTTTTTTTGTAAAAACGTAGGTATATGTTATACATAGAAACACCCAGACCCGAGACAAATACTTGCAGATCATATAAACATTTGTAACGAAGCGGCAATTGAACCCACAACCTTCTACGTCTCACCCGGCTACTCTCACTGCCCACTGCGCTACAGAGGTCGTCACTTTCGGTTGAAACTTTCTATAGATGTAGAAAAATTTATATAACTAAATATTACCTACTATTATCTCAGTAAAAAGCGTGCGAAGCCGCAGATAGAAGATTGTATTATATTTACCTACCACTTTCGAATTGTTATCAATGGCAGATATATACCTACCTACCTACACCCTCACAAGCACGTCACTACACACACACTTGTGCCTCACGCACACACAACAAGCACACCACTATGGTTATATTTACGTATTTGAGTACCGCGTCCCGCGCTTCTCCCGCTTCCCACGCATGCCTACATCAGGTAAACAGAGATAGCGATATTCAGAGCGATTTTTGCACGCGCCTCGAATTGAAGTTGCGGGCTAGCTTCGCCGGGTTCTTAAGCGGCAAAGATTACGAACGTCATAATTTCAAACTGCAGCAATGAAAATTGCCTGACCTCATTTCAATACTTGTGCAATATCTAGAAAACAGCATTGGATTGTAATCAAAAAACACCTTAAACGAGACGGAAATCCACGGAGGCTTACATTATAAATAAGATCCATAATTCAGAATGATAACACAACGACGATAATTGTTTAATTGAAACTAATTTTACTTCTTTCTTGCTGCATTTAGTGGAAAAGTGGCAGATTGAAAATCATAAAATTATTGATGCAGAAAATCTCTATCTGCTCTAAAGAAAATAGGGAAGAATGCTGGAACTCTGAATAGACTGAATTTCTTCAAGCTCTATAGAAAGACGGACTGCGCGTAAGCTGATATTAAAACTCAATTTTTCCTTGCGTACAGACAATTATATTATCTGGTCTAGAGAGCATTTTTATGCGATTACGATATCACTAGAAAAGATGCATTGGAAAACAAAGTTGTGTATGTTTATTGCGTTTATTGAATATAAAAATCATAGCTCATAATTTAGTGCACCCAGACCAATCTTCCATTCAAGTTAAGCTCAAAAAATCGCTCCATCGCAATCGATAAGACCGCCCATTGTACATATATTTTTTTAGGTATTCTTAGTTGTCAAATTGTTTACATGCTAGTTTTAAAGTATACAATAAAGTGTTTTCATTCATCCATTCATTAATTCATTCATTCATTCATTCATTCATTCAATGTGTAATGTAACTTGCGAGGTATATTTTGAACAAAATTTGTTTTTATTTCTAGCAATTATTTTTTTTGCGGTTTTGCGCTCGATGTGCAAAGTATATGATATATGATATTAGAGGTCACTAACTATATCTCCACCATGTTTCTTGGAAATCTTCCCCAAACTAGCGAACTTTAGCATTTTTAATGTTAAATAGAATGTGTTCTCTTTGTGGAAAAAATCCGCAAAAGAATGTTTCTGAATAGCTCCATTTAATAATTTACTAGTTTCAATAACTTCACCTACAAATGTTGTCTTAAAATAATTTGTCGGCCACATTAGTAAAGGCACATTTGCTCTGCAGAGATTTCGTGGCTCTCTTGCAAGAGTCATAACTCCAACGCACTGTGTTGTATGAAATTATGGTGGCATAAGGTTGCACCATTCTCATTTTAGTTAATAGTCCAAACATGCGTAGGCATATAACAAGAAATTCCACCTACTAGCTACCTGCTCTGCCGAAATCGTTTTGATAGTACATATTCTGATATTAGTACCTATCTGAAGAGAGCTGCATAAGAAGCATATATATTAAATATCTATCTAGAAACAATAAAGAAAACAAGGTTGTCTGCTATACTTGACGATATCTGTGGCTAAGTGGGCCAAGGCCTGGCTGAGACGCATATTTGTATGAATTGCAAGTATTTGTCTCGGGTCTGGGTTTTTCTATATAATATTATGCATGTATTTACAAAAAATAATTGATTAACTAGAGTATGTCAGTCATGTGGTACCCATAACACAAGCTCTGCTATTTTTTGGGGCTATTTATATAATCTAGATTATGTGTGAAATGCGCGGCATTATTATTATTATGTTGGCACCTGCGAGTCTTCACTCTAGACATGACGTCATGAATCAGGTTTTTCAAATATTGCGAAGTTCCAATAAACTTGCTGATGTTGAAATATACGTAGCTAGCAGCAATGCGATCGAAGATGGTGCCTTTGCCAAAAGTAAGTTGGTGCCACGGTAAATACAAACACCGAAAACGCAGTACGATTCAATGATTGAATCCCCTCAGTGAATGATTTTGTTGAAATTTCTTGCTAGCGTTCAGAATTCAATACCTTAAGGTGGTGCCCTGAGCAAATTAACTTCTGTATGAAAAAAATGAGTCTCTTTTACTGTTATTTAGTGGCTCGTTCATTGAAATAATAATAATTATATAAGATATGTATTTTCAATATTTTGCCTTCTACTTCCTCGATTCAAATTGTTAGCTTTATAATTTAAGTTAAGTTTTCTTAAATTTTCAAATTTTCTGCGCAATCTTCTTAATTTTATTTTTTCTTTCATAACCTTCTCCATACAATTAGAAATGAGCCCAATCGCTCAATCGCCCAATGCACGACGCATTTAAACAAGTTAAGACGCGAAACCTAATATAATTACGAGGCATTCAAAGAAACTGTTCTAACAAACGTTCCCCTTTTAAATGAGCAACAAATATATGCCTACGATACTAGCTGTCCTATTTGCGACTTCGTCCGCGCATTTATCGGAATTACAATTCCGATAAATGGTATTTGCAGCGATCGCGCCAACTGTCAAACGACTTTGACTTGTGTTGACTAATGTCAACCGCCATTAGGTTACATTAGAAAAGTTTATATTGTCAAAAGCGCTACATTAGAATAGTTAATATCATCGTTAAGTTTTCTTAAATTTTCTAATTTCTCACGCAACTTACTAATTTTTTTCTTTCATAACAACCTTCTCCAAAAAAATAATTTGCGAAATCGGTTTAGCTGGTTCAGGCGTGATGCCGTGACCAAAAGAAATAGGGATGAATTTTTATATACATGTAAAGATCATGAAGTAATGTCTAAAATATTAAAAACCCTCATCATCTTTTTCTAAAGTTAATGTCGTTTTAACGTTTTAACGTACGCGTAACTTGCATTAGGCGGAAAGTAAGCTAATTAAAACATTACCCGTTGAACTTTTTTTCAGAATTCAAAATGTTTAATGATAAGAAAAGCCGCCGTGAACGCCGTGAATACGCGTCAAAATTATTTGATCGAGAAGCCGCCTTAAGGACTATATTACGTGTGTAGTCCTTGGATCCCGTACGGGCGCGCGTCCGAGATTTCTAACAGACGTTGTCTTATTATCTGCAGTAGGCCTTATGCGGGTGCCGCTTTGACATATATAATTACCATACCTCAACCCCATATGACAATAATTCCTGTGTGTGTCATACATAAGCAACAAATGTAACAATATATGGTGTCTACCTATTGGTCTACCCATCGCGTCGCGTGTCCGTTTTTAATAGCATAACTACCATCCCTGATTCCTTTGGGATTCAATGCTATGACGATGTGACGTCACTAGGCGTTTTTTGTTTGGCTTCAATTAATAAGCGCATCGATACTAGGTAGGCTCTGTGTCAGGAGAGATTACACGCAAACTTCGGCACTTCGGCGTTAGGTACCTGCTGTTCCTAATTTATAGTAATCATTATATAATGTTACAGTCAGAATTATTTTTCCAGTCATCACCAATAGCTTACATACACGACTCATTAAAATCAGAGGCACTAGTAAATTCAAGTTATTAATATTAATAGTGTTAGTATTATGCAAGCTTTTGTTTGTTCGTGTCACAAGTTAATCAGTAGAAAGGTTACAAAATTAATATTAATTAAAATAATTTTAGATTTTAATGATTTTATTTAAAAACTAAAATAAATCATCATGCTCCTGTATTTATGCAGTTATTATCGTGCGGGTTTGTATTTTTGTTAAGAAAAAAGAAGCAGAGAACTAAATTTTTTAGATATAAATTCAAATATTATTCACAAATCTATGAAAAATATTTACTAAATCAATGCTGCATATATATAACATTATGTGACGTATGAAGTGACTAATAAGCTCTAAAAATATGGGTCTTATGTACTTACCGTAACTAAAACAAAATTATTCGTCATGAGCGTGATGATCGGGATGTTCGTGATCTCTGTTGACGTGAACAAGGAGATCGGGAACATCTTCGTGATCTTCTTCTAGGTCTAAGTCCTCTTGCATGAATATATACAGGTGCATTGTGATCGCAATAAACAAATTTAACCAATAAATATATCTATATAAAATTACGAAAGCGTCATCTTCTTCATTATCAACCAAAAAGTTCATTTTTGCGTTAGTCATAGTAGCGAGACAAATACTCTAGCTAGATGATCTCAAAAGTTAATAAATCAAGATTGACAAGCACTGATGGGTTTTTGGGAATAAGAGAAGGGTCACGTTACTTTTACGCGGGAAGATAAACAGGGCTGCGCGAGCGAGCCCGGCCGGAATCCTCTGATTACTGGCGATATAATGTCTCCTTTACGGCTACAAGTTTGCGCGCATGCGTAATATTCCTTCATAACTTTGACAGGTGATAAAATAAATTTTACATCTTCGGTATTTAATTCTCGAGAGTAAAATGTTGTAGTCATTTTTGATCGTTTGTGTTTCATTAACAATTTTGGTAACGGCAAAAGTGACAGTACCTCCCATATTGTGGTATTGTGGCTCGACTGAGAACCATGGGTTTGCGGGGCCGATTCTCGCCGCGGGATAAATGTTTGTATGATCTGCAAGTATTCTGTCTCGGGTCTGAGTTTTTTTATGTTTAAGTTCGTATTTACAAAAATAAGTATATAAGTAGTGTATCAGTCATGTGGTACCCATAACACAAGCTCTGCTTACTTTGAGGCCAGATGATGCTGTGTGAAATGTCCGGCTTTATTTATTATTTATGTTGATAGTTAATTGAGGATTCTAGCTCTAACTTTACTTTATTTGCAAACCATCTTTCAAATACATGCATAGAAACTTACTTAAAAGTAAATATTGCTAATAACAGTCACATGCTAATCGTAGCATGTGATTTTCAATACCTTACACGTACCGTTCTGCGAACACGCAGAAAATTGCATAAAAGCAAGCTCTAAGAATTCTGTCTGGAATGGAATAATTTTCAATAGCGGGTGGTAATATTGTAGAATTACTGGCTCGTATCTTCAAAGTATTGTTCTAACTGTGGAACCTATCTTTGAAATATACAAAATATTTCCATAACATTTATAACGTAATAAAGACTATAGAAATACAATACACACTTACAAGAGAAAACTCGCGAATTTTTTATGCTTTTTTCCTATTCCGCTCCATAAAACTACGAGCCAAAAAACCATGAGCTTTGAGAAGCAGATTTGCTTGATAAGTAGTTATGCCGTGTGCTGTAGGTGAGAGATACGTTCCTATGTATTTAAACTATAAAAGTATTCTATCAGTCTCCTAGACACAAAAAAACATGCTTAGTTTGGGGCTAGATGGTGTTTTGTATTACCCACAAATATTTATTTTTTTATAATATTGATGTTGACGCTGCCGAGTGTAGGATAATTTTCGCTATAGAAACTTATTTCATGTTTATCCTTGGTTAGAGCGGCAATGGCCTCAAATTTGTAGGCACCAACCTAACTAATTTTAGCTAAAATTAGGTTTAGAACTGTCAAATGATACTTTGGTATTCTGCTGCTACCAACTTATCCTAATTTTATTTTATCTAATTTAAATAAGCGCTCCTAATTTAGTTGGATGGTATCAACCGAATAGGTTTCACAAATGCTATGACAATTCCAAATTTTAGAAATGAACCAACCCAATTGCCACCAATATCGTGTATTGCCGCTTTAACCAAGGATAAACTTGGGATAATCACGTTTTTGTGATAATTCTTGAGAGTACAGTAGATAACGGAAATTGACAATTCGAACGAAAGTTTTTCTTTTTTGTTTTAGTTTTAGTTATAAGTTTTTTTTTGTGTTTCTATTGTATATAAATTAATAGTGGTGGTTTCTTTTTTCAATTACCTTTTTTTTTATTAAAAGCACTCTTCCTACTTATAATAAGTAGAACCATAACAATAACGTTATTGTCTTTTCTTCTTTAAGATCCTTATAAACTTGATTGTTGTATATTTATTTTATCACACTTTATAATATTTCATTATAATTTTGTAAAACAAAAACAAATGAGTTATCACTCTAACAGGTGTCCGAAAAAACGTGTTAATACAACACATACATGTATTAACATTTCTCATCATCGTCTTCCTGACCTTATCATCCACATCCAAATCCATGACTTTCTTTCCTCAGCATGACATGTCCATACCATGCCTACATATTGCTCTTTAGTTTTACTCGCGCTACTTTCAGACTTCCTCTTATAAGCTCATTTATTATTATATCCTTTCTCGTCACTTCACACATCAATCTCAACATTCCTATCCGTCGCATGCACTTTTCTTTGATCCTACGCTCCGATCCATACATTACGACTGGATCGTCTTTTAGATTTTCCCCTTTAGCATATTAAGGTCATCCGCGCATGAAATGGCGACAGGTTACAGGAAATAAGTGTAAAATTTCCTGTGACCGGACGTGTTGCCATTTCATCGATCTTGCATTAATTCTGTTTTCCACACCACCGGTCTATCTCGTCGTCGTTCTGGATTAGAAAACCGATGTACCGAGCAGATTGAGTACAACATCTGAGATAATATAAGAGAATGAAAGTCAACAGAAGCCACATAACATATGTTTAACTAGCTGTTGCTCGCGAGTTCGCCCGCATTTTTTTAAAGGAAAGCAAAAAAAAATGCGGATGAATTTTTTTGTAGCATAAATCCTTCTCCAGGATGCTTTTTATCTCCTTGCCCAATTTTATTGATAAGTTTTAAACCAATCACACCGATCACTCATTAAAAAGTTTCCATGCAAACATTCAAACCACATTATACTCTTTTATAAGGGTTATTTTGAAAAATCCTGAAACACGTCCATTTATTTTGCATTTTAAGTATCCAAACCAAGTTTCTAAGAAATCATACCACCCGTTAAAAAGTTCCCATACAAACTTTGACACCACATTTTACCCGATTCTTTAGGTGAGATTGGAGAATGTTGGCCGGTAAATAAGCAGGACCAAATCTATACCTATAAAAGAGCTTAACCTGACTGACTGATTCATTATCACCGAGCCGAAACCGCTGAAGCTAGAAAGCTGAAATTTGGAAGGTAGCTTTCTTTTATAGCAAAACCACCCACTAAGGCGGGATTTTTTGAAATTCAAGTCTTAAGTGGGTGAAAAGGGGTTAAAACGAATGTATGAAACTTTATAACGCGTGGTGCGTTTTGCTTGAAACTTGCTATGAATAAATAAAACGCTAAATAAATGGACACGTGTTTCAGAATTTTTTAAAATAACCCTATGCCCGTTTCCAAGTAAGTCTTTCTCTGTATTGATGTACAAAAATGTGGATGAAAGAGTTGGAAATGTGGAATTCTCAGATTTTTTGTAATACCAGAAGATTTTTAGGATAAATACCAAACACTAATCCCTAAATACGGGAAAATAGATACGTGAATGAGTAAATCAGTCAGTGGTAATGTAGTTTTATATAAAACCTAATAATAATACCTTTTTGGCATGCAAAAATATTATCCTTATTTCAATTGAGTGCTCTAAGTAAACTCAGTAAATAGTTAGAGATTCATCTATAGTTATTGATCGAGTTAATAAGCTTACTCTAGCAGGCACCATAACACGCTTGAACAGTTTACTAACACTAACTACCTTACTCTTTCTTCTTAAAGTTTCACTAGTTATTTCGAACCAGTATGATGAAAATGTTTAAGTGGGAATCAGAGACCTTTCGTGCACTTGGCACACGTTTAAAAACTATAAGGTTCTACGACATGCCGGTTTTTTTGCTCGGTATAAAACACGGAGAAAACGACGTTTTCTTAAAATGAAACCTAGCTAGATCGATTTATCGCCCCCGAAACCATCTGCATACTAAAATTCATGAAAATCGTTAGATCCGTTTCTGAGATTCAGAAATTATATAATAAATAAATATAATAAATAATGCCGGACATTTCACACACCATCATCTGGCCCCAAAGTAAGCAGTATAATACGAGTATGTATACCTACACTAGCTGTTGCCGCATTTTTTTTGAAAGGAATTTTAGCTTAAATTCTTCCCCAGGATGCTTTTTATCTCCTTGCTAAACTTTATTGATAATTTTCAAACCAATCAAAGCCACCATCTATTAAAAAATGTCCATACAAACATTCACACCACATTTTACTCCTTTATAAGGGTTATTTTGAAAAATTCTGAAACACGCGTCCATTTATTTTGCATTTTATTTATTCACATTAAGTTTCAAGCACATCGCACCACGCATTAAAAAGTTACATATATTCGTTTTCACCCCTTTTCACTTTCTTAGGGTTGAATTTCGAAAAATCCCGCCTTAGTCGGTGTCTTTATAAGGAAGCTACCTTCCAAATTTCAGCTTTCTAGCTTCAGCGGTTTCGACTCGGCGATGATGAATCAGTCAGTCAGTCAGGTTAAGCTCTTTTATATTATATAATAATAATATATAAATACAAGAATTGCTTGTTTAAAAGTTTAAATTAGATCTTAGTTTTTTTCGTTGCTAGAACGAAATAACGACTAACCAAGTAGTAGTTGATTGTTTATTCAGACAAGATAGAGAGCCCTTTGCAACCAGCAAAATTTCAAATTTTTAATTTCACTTGTCAACTGCAGAGAACGGGCTCTTGTATGTCCCTAGCAGTTGTTTCTACCGCAGTCAAAGCGCTCTGTCGTGTCATTTTAAAATCGGTTGATGGCATCGGCGGAATTTAGCTTCATACCTTTTTAACTCCACTGGATATGGTTTCATAAAAAGATAAAAATACAAGTTCATGTCGTTTTTTAAAGATGTTTGTCCTGTATCTAGGTTTTATAATAGTCTCATAAGTATTTCTTTAAAAATATGTATGTATTAATTCCACAGTACAAGCTATGCCTAGTTTTAGATGTCGTCTCGATTGTCGACCATCAATTATTTACATAATGTTAGTACAAGATAAAAGCGGAAAAACAATATGTTTTAATTTTCTCAACTTACACCATGTTGTTCGTCACTATTTGTATGAGTTAACGATCGAATAAATCAACCACTTTAGCTGGTTGGTTTACTAGCGACTCGATAGCGATAGAAACTGATGCCACGGTATTGGTATTTAATAAATCTAGACTTTTTCATCCAAGCTGCGTTTAACTTTTAATGAGCTTAGCATACACAAGCAGTGATGTTAACTGCATGAACCAGCTAACAGCGTCGAACGCCAAAGTAAATTTGTTATTTGTTTGTTATTCCGAAAAACGGAATATATATATACTAACTTACTTACTCCAATAAATTCAGTTTTGGTATCGCTCTTTTTCTTAGTACCTATCTAATCTAATATAAGTAAAAACTTTATTAACTGATTGTAAAAAACAGCTTCAATATTTTGATGGTGTCCGAAATGTCGCTTGAAAGTGTCATTTCGGTCAAAGTGTCCGAAAATATTGTGTTCGAAATGTCACCTAGTCTTGCCTTGGGTCTAAATTTCAAAATTTTCGTACTTTTTTCTACTGACTAGCGTCAATCAACTTTTGAGATTTGTGAAACAACAGCGTTCGTCGAAGGAGGTTAACTCCACACTCTTTGACGAAAAAGGATGGGCCTAACCATGAATAAAACAAAAGCAATGACAAACTGAGGACATGTCAAAGAAGCACGAAAACGAAGGCTATATAGAAGATTAGACAAAAAAATAACACAAATTTCAGAAAGTTAAATTCAAAAAGTGAAGTTACCAATTTTAGAGTGTTGATTTTATGCATTATCCGACAGAAGTGATAACTTAAACTAATCTAACTATCGCTGTGGGTTAGAGTGAGAGGCGCGCGCCGTTAAGCGCCGGTAAGAGAGGTAAGCGCTTATGTAACGCGTTACGTAACGAAGCAGTTTACTCTTCCATTAGAAGTTATCACATCAAAACTTAAAATTAGGAAATAAAAAAAATAATTATAGATTAAATAAAGTGGTGAGTTCAGTTAGATACAACCTTTGACATGTTCGGTTTGTTAGATTATAACAGTTGCCATTGTGCGCGCATCAACAATTGTGTCACATAGAATCATCATCGGATACTGGCATAATTGTGACAACAAGCCACAGAACCCTAGAATTGAATTGAATTGATATATTTTTCTTTTAAAACGCGTGGACGAAGTCACGAACGGGACAGCTAGTTTAATATAAACAAACGAATAAAAAAATGGTCCGTACAAAATATATTTGGTAAATTCAATTTCTTAGCTAAAAAACCATGTAGTGACAGTAAAGCCATTTCTGTACTTCCCTATTACAACTAGTGGCTTTGTGAGCTGTAGATCTCGCGAACATTTTTCGAAAGTACTGAAATATAACTTTTTACGTTTTCAACCCCTATATCTCCGCCATCTTGAAAAAATGAAAAAACTGAATCGACCAAAAAAATTTATATATGTAGTTATAGAACCTGCTCACAATTTCACGAGAATCGGTTGATAAATGCGACCTGTAGAGGTGAACATCTAGACAGATGCCGGCCGGACAGACGGTGGCCGGACAGACGCCGCCCGCCGGAGAGACATACAAAAGCATTTTAGCCTAAGCTGAAACGGAGACACACACTCGCTCGGTCAATAATTATTAAATTTATTTAGAGCGGTGTCGGGATTTTTGGATAATACTTTGACTAACGACAGGAATTTAATACAAAACTTTTCAATCTCAGCTGCTAAATGCTTCGTGGATTGTAAGTCAACTGTGGACATAACTAATTTCACTGCTATAACGAACGAACATATTACCAGGATTTAGTCATAATATAACGTAAATTTGACGGTTAACTATTTATATTGATGATGGTGTTTATTCTGTGGCTGGGTGTTATAATGTATATGATACGGCTGAGATATGTATATATAATAATAACTTGCCTGATTCCTTGTATGACCTAATTGTATGACCAATATATTTATTTATTTTAAAATTGAGTAAGTTTTAACAGGCAAGGCGATGTTATAGTATACATAAGTATATCGTGGTGGTATCGTGGTGGTCGATTGTTTGTTTTATTTGTTTATATTTTTCAAAAAGTTGCGCATTCACATAATTACATGCAAGCATCATACCCTGATTACTGTCGTTTTTTTTGTTAGTTGAAATGTAAATCCGTTATTGGCTGTCGGTTGTATACTAAGTTTTGTGTATATTATTTTAAGAGCTGTGGATTTTGTACAATGACTAAATAAATAAATAAATAATGTCATATAAATTAATGTGTGAATGATTATTTCCATTTGTAAATTATCAATAATTTAATTTATAATTTGACCTTCTATTTTATTTTATTGCTATATTTTAACATTTAATTTACACATAAAACCTATTTTAATTACATTTATTTTGCGCGCAGTGAAGCAAAACATGTTGCACCTTATTTATTTAATGATCATCATTTATTTGTTACCTACCTGTATTTCGCAAATTAATTATTGTATTACTATTTAAAAAATTGTTGCCGTAAAGCTTACCGCATTTTTATTTTTATGTATCAAACTTCGAGAATATACATCTTTGATAAAGAATTAAAGTTTCAAACAAAAGTAGGTACATGTCAGGTGATTGTATGGATTAGATCAAAGGTGCCATTGCTGGACGCGCTCTTTAAATTATACTTCACATGGCTCTCTTTACGGATGACTAAATAACAACCAGTGAAACTATAATAAAAGTTATCGAGGGTATATCTAGGGAAGTCACTTATGCATATGTGGACCACCAAAAGAATTAGAACATTGTACTTTTGTAGCAAACAACATAATTTTTTTAATGTACAAATGGTAGGCAATTGCATTTGCTATTACTAGTGGTTGCACACAGGTCGAAATTCGATCATAATTAATTAATAATTAATGTATTTTATATGCATATTTAAAAAAAATATTAGCATTCTGCATCCTTCTCTCTATAAGCTAAAAGTGTGCGAAATTTCATACTCCTCCGTGCGCGCAATTTTCGTAAAAAGGTGTACAAAGTTTTTGCTTAACGTATTAATATATAGATTTTCGTTTTAATATATTTATCTTAACTTAAGTAAGTGCCAGCTATGGGACGGGCATCAATATGGACGTAGCTTACATGGAATCATCTGTTATGGATTGACTTCTGTTAGAGCTAGTGCGGCGGCTGGTTGTACCGAGGTTACCAAAAGGCGCAAATAAGCTGGTCTCTATAGGACGTACACTGCATATTTCAGCTTTTTAGAGTCGAAACCCAGGGCCCGTGGGGAATAGAAGCCAATTATGTCAAAATTGTGTCACGGCGTTTGTAAAAACATCGCGTGAGCTCGCTCTATCTGGCCCAGCGTATTAGGATTACCATTCAACGTGGCAAAAAGTGTCATGGAGACGTCATGGAGATCAACTGATCCAGATCACTGTGAGTGGGGCTCACAGTGATTTGGATCAGTTGAGAGATCTATTGATCGTTTTAAACGGTCCTTAGATAAATCAACTGCTTCACATGTAGTTTGTATTGTATTAAATTCTATAATTTCTGTAAATATTTGTGTCAGTAGGTACCGATATCCCCTGGCATATCTCGTAAGCGGGCACCCACCATCCTTATTTTCTTGAAACCCTCTAGGAATGTACTATATGGGAGACGCTGATGTCATTTCCACGGTGGCGGACTACAGATAACCCTGTGGCTGACACACGCAGCGCACCGCAGTAAGTCCCTGACATAACTTACCTATAGTGTAATTTTGTGTACAGTGCACGGTGGTGTTGTGTTTTTTATGTTATTTCTATAAGTTTTTACTTTAGGTTTTGTAGGTGTTGTACTTTGCGAACATCGTTATTTCTGTCATAGGAACCAGTAAATTTGCAATGCCGTCATTCTAAACAAATATTCAAATTCAACTAAACAAATTCATCTTCAGCAGTATCAGTCACCGTCACACAGTAATTAGTTGGAGATTCAGATGGTTTGAGTGGTTCCCTCTTGCGCGCCGGTAAATCCTTCTTGCGCGCCAGTAATCAGGAAGTGCTTAGCCCCCTTGAAGGCCAACGCTAACGCTAACGGCAGCGTACCGTTGCAGACCCAGGAGCAGTAGCCCCTGCGAGTTGAAGCCTGGGTAATGACATGGTGTCGAGGCCCTTACCTAAACCCAAGATGGGAAGGATTAGAAGATTAGAGTAGATGGTTTGAGTCCATTACACCCTAAAGGAAAGTGGCAAAGCGCGTCTAACTGACATAATTGCCTTGAAAAGGTTAATGCTTGCAGGAAAAGTCAACAGCTAAAATAATTATGTGCATTCTAAAAAAGGCGGTGGAGTCCGCGACGTCCGGCCGGATGCTACACTTTTCGACGTAATGATTCAAGCCCGTTCAGTTATGATGCGGAAGTAGGGGTGGGTGTGAGGCCGCCGTCCGTGCTTTAAGAACTTATCGTAACAAAGACGCTAGTAAAGTAATCCAGAAGTGGATGTAAAAAAACAGCAGAATAATTTTATTATTCTTAATCCAATTCAAAATTAATGCTCCAAATTGTTTGTCTATTACTATCAATGTCATGGTTCTGACCTAACAATCACTTACAAAACCAATCGCATTAGTTCATTCACCAGCTGTCAACATGGAGTTCCATAATCAATAAATGAACTTTTAGTTCGTTAGTTCTATTAATATGATAACTGTTTTTAAAACTGTTCTTTAAAGGAGGCGGGCGTTGATGCTGCTACACAGTCTTAGTACTTTTGCAGACTCATCGTTCTATTGTAATCTGTACAACTTATTATGTTCCGAATAAAAATCTATGAAATCTATGAAATAAGGATCTACCATGTTCAGTCTTGCCACTCAACCTATTACTGTTATTAAACTATTATTAAATCATTATATATAAAACGTAAAGTATGGTAGGGACTTAAAAGATGGCACTTTAGGAGATAAAGCAGAAATCGAATTTAAAATAAACCAACGGCTTGGTCTCCTAATGTTAATTATACTTATTATATTTAATACAAGTAGCGCAAAAAT
Organism: Lampropteryx suffumata; assembly: GCA_948098915.1. Lineage (NCBI taxonomy): Eukaryota > Metazoa > Arthropoda > Insecta > Lepidoptera > Geometridae > Lampropteryx > Lampropteryx suffumata. The sequence goes on from OX402544.1 coordinate 26,135,190, forward strand.
AAGCCGTTATTAAATGCTTTAATATTCTGGCTTCTCTAATATCTAAATTTTAATTAGAAATTATCGGGTGCCCCAATAAGGTGCCCAAATAAAAAGAAGAGACCTTTTTTAAATGTATCATCCCCATCATTCATTGCAAGTAGCGTGTTAAATTCGAGGACTTAAGGGTTTATCTAAAATTCATTGTCATATGGTTTTCCACATAATTCATGGTTTCCTCGTGAGGTTTAGGCATTCAAAAATTTCAATTGTTATTCTCCCAGCGTTTTTATCTACAGTCCATAGCACATCAAATCCGTTTTCTAAAATGATACATTCATCTATAATAAAAATAATTCCGGACATTTCACACAGCATCATCTAGCCCCAAAGTAAGCAGAGCTTGTGTTATAGGTACCACATGACTGATATACTACTTACATGTACTAAATATGTTTTGTGTACATACATATTATACATAGAAACACCCAGAGACTTGAGATAAATATTTGCAGATCATACAAACATTTGTACCTCGTCGGGAATCGAACTCGCAACCTTCTGTGGCTCACTCGGCCCTTGGCCTGCTGCGCCATAGAAGTTGTCAATCTATAGGTACCATTCAAATTTATATTATGGACGAAGCAAAAATGCTTGAGCATTGGTCTGTCCATCCGAAACAACTCCTTCCTCATTTACAAATATATATGTACATTGGGACGATACTATCTGAATAAGATCTTTTGGCTTCAGTTCCTTTACAAACAGAACGGTTTCGCCTCATTGCCTCATCGTAAACATAGGCATGCTCATGGTTAACAATACTTTTTCTAGCAGTAACTCGTATGTCTTCGCTTAGGCCCCACTACCAATGAGCCTCACCACAGTGTCATTGCGGCATCATGGTTGACAGACAAGGTTGAAACGAACTCTCCTGCCGCCGCAACGCCACGCCAATGATTGTCACGCCAATCATAGTGACATCATCCGTAGAAAACTTGCCACCGTTAACGTGCCAACCGTCCTCTTACGATGGTTAGAGGTGGTCATTAATTCTCTAGAGTCGTGCTAGGCCATTGGTATGGGATGCGACTCATGTAGTACGGCATCCTACGTATTGTCTACGTCCAAGAGCATTAGTGCCACTGCTGCTACAGCAGACGATCTCAATTGGCGGAATATGCATCTGTTGGCAATGAAAAATATTTCTGCTTTTTGGGGTTAAAACTTTAGACCGGGACCTGAGGCGTGGCTTTTATTTGCTCTGTTTACCTCGGTCAAAGGATTAGTATAGCTTTTCAATGAGGTAACTTTTTGGGTAGCCTTTTGGTTATTTTACAGTCAGTCACGCGGTCAGTGCTAAACTCCATTAGTGATTGTCAAATTACGGCTAGAAAATAGAGTTCATCGTTTTTAATTGACAACCTCTGTGGTGCAGTGGGCTAAGGTCTGGCTTAGACGCAGAAGGTTGCGGGTTCCATTCCCGCCGCAGGACAAAATGTTTGTATGATCTGCAAGTATTTGTCTCAGGTCTGGGTGTTTCTATGTATAATATGTATGTATTTACAAAACAAAATAAAGTAAATAAGTAGTATATCAGTCATGTGGTACCCATAACACAAGCTCTGCTTACTTTGGGGCCAAATGATGTTGTGTGAAATGTCCGGGATTATTTATTATGTATATTATTTAATCATTTAGTATAGGATACCATACCTAGGTTCGTTTGTTAAATGTATGTTATTATTCTGTACATAAAAATAATTATTATTGTTATTATCATTACATTAGGAAATCTAGAGCATTACACAACAAGCCTTTTTTATATTATATTGTTTCTGATATAATATATGATGGTGAATACCGGATCATAATTATATATTCTATATTCAGCTTTGATTCGAGGAAGCAATGAGGAAAATGTTACTAAGAAGGTTACACTGACAATAACGTTGTGTTTGTGTGTACATATTTAATTTAAGCATAACATAGGTAATATATGACAGTAAAAAGTTATATATATATTCCCGCCGTAAGAAAAATGTTTCTATGATCTGCAAGTAGTGTCTCGGGTCTGCGTGTGTCTATGTATAATATGTATGTATTTAAAAAAAAGTATGTAAGTAGTAAATAAGTCATGCATAACACAAGCTCTGCTTACTTTGGGGCAAGATGATGCTATATGTCCGTTATGTGATATGTCCAGCATTATTTATTTATTTATATGAACATGGTGTAATTTAGATGCGAATTACTGGCTTAACCTAAAGGCATTATAATTTGTCATGAACATTAAATTGAACATAGTTCTAAATAGGAATTGCGTGGAGTTATGCGCCTTGGGCGTTGATTGCTATAGTCCGAGATGGCAGGACGTTGAGTAGTTGCCCAGAAGTTGCTAGAAGCTGAAAATATATGTAGCTATATTCATTTCAATTTCAGTTTTAAGTACATTAAGTTCGTATGAGCCAAATTTGATTTTCTATGTTTTTATGTTGCTCGAAGTATATTTAGACAAAAAAAGACAAGCGTATATAACTTTTTAATTTGCATTAACTATTTACTGTTCTAAACTACCATTATTTAAAACTGTTGGGCGGTTTACATTATGTAATAACAAAGAGAAAACAAAGTTTATATTAGAGTGATAGTGATATTTGAATGGAAAGTTTTGGAAAAGTTAATCCTTATAGTCATTTATATCCTTTTCTTTCAATTACGCAGAAATGTTATCATTAATCACTACAAAACCGATCACAAGGCATGTTTTTTTTTTTTTTAGAACCAAAACAGTGCAGTAATGTTATATGAAATCTCATTATTGCACAGTTTTTATTTTTATTTTATATATACATTTACTACAGAGGTTTAATATCTCCCATTCAGTTCCCAGTTAAATATAAAATGTTTGCATTCAATCAAAAAGATACTAGCTGATAATAAAAAACGCCTGAATAAAACCGACTTGGTGAAAAAAATAACAAATGGCGCCCATTTTGTACCATTGTAAAACTTTGATTCTTCATATTTTTAGTTTGAGTAGGTATATTTTATCACAGTAGGTAGATTGGTAGTCATTCATACTCTTACGTCCGCGCAATTTTCGTAAAAAGGGGTACAAAGTTTTTGCTTCAAGTATTAATATAAAGATAATGCAGAAATCAATCAATCGTAGGTAAATTATAGAAATGAAATCGGGATAGATAACCACTCGCTAAATACGAGATTTTTCTATTATCTTTACAAAATAGTCAGTTCTAGAATTTTATGCACAATTTAAATTTAGACCTGAATCTGTGTTGAATAGATAAATATATTTAGAACTAGCTGCTGCCCGCGGCTTCACATGCGTGGTACCTACATAAAAAGTAGACAATGTTCTTTCGCAGGCTTCAGACTATCTGTGTACCAAATTTCATTTAAATCGGTTTAGTAGTTTTGGCGTGAAAGCAAGACAGGCGACAGGCAGACAGACAGACAGAGTTACATTCGCATTTATAATATTAGTAAGGATTGTTCCGCCAATCTATTCCTAATGTAGATACCATTTAGACGTGTCTATTTGCCTGTCACCCGCAACAGAAAGTTATTCCTGAGAGTACGTCGTGGAGAGGCGAAACAAGTGTCGAATTTAAATAATATTAACAATCTAGAAAATAATCAAATAATACATAATACCGTACCACCATTTAACTCATTGAATCATTATGTTTAAGATTTTCCTTTAAAATTCTATATAGCTTTTTCTTATCACGTTTTGTTTTCGCTTGACGTAAATGGCTGACTGCAGACAAAACCAGGAGGGCGATCGCGCTATTTGTCAACGTATTTACCGTTGAACGGAAATATATTGGCAGCGATTCTGATGAGGTTCTGATTTGGTTAATGTGGATGTCAAAATGGTACCGCGCTATTTTTTTATAAACGGTTTTATCGTTGAATTCTCCAAAATAGAACCAAACATAAAACGTTAGAGTTTACAACAAAATAAATCCTATTAAACTTTTTGTTCTTCTTTTGGTTATAGCATCTGTGATCCTCTTGTTATCGTTGATCGATTGAGTGTGATTATTTTTAATATTTACACTATAATAAAAAACGGTTAAGTTTGTGTGTATGTTTTAACGGTTTGACGATAGCTGTCTTATTAATTTGCCCTCTATTAGGGCTTATGTAACTCGCGGCAACTAGCAATATGCGCGAATCGCCAAACTTCTGCTATTTAATACAATTTTGATTACGCTGATTTGTCTGCTCTAAGCGTATTTTGACATGTGAGGCAGCGGCAGCCTGTTTCACAGGCAGCGGCTAGCTTCCATATTGTCAGGTGGAGTGTGTACCCACTAAATGGTGGCAGAGAACTAGATAATGGAATGTCTGTTGCCCGTTATATGGACCATTAGTCAAAATCGTGGGCCGCAAATGGACAGAATTAACACAGGATCGTGGCGCATGGTACCTACAACCATAGGGTGGCCTAAGTTTGTTTATAATACCCAGGAGGTGAATATTGCACGGTAAGAGCATCTGAGGCGCCCTTTGCTCCTTTCACCTCACTTGTTCAATAGAACTAGGGACACGATAAGAAGTCGAAGATGCAGGCTGTAGATGATGAAAAAAATATTTTTTACATTAAACTAAAACGTGCGGACGAGGTCGCGAGCGAAGCTGCTAGTTTTTTGTACTTATGTCAAAATATTGTCAACTTGGATTGTAAACTCTATGATTGTCAAACGAAATTGATATTGTTTTAGTAATTAATGAGTACCTATCGCTTATTACCTTTTAATTCATGTTTATTTTAACATAATTGAATATGGCATATAAGTATTGTTTTTGTTCAAAACGGAGATATTAACAATAAGTGTACTTATTAGAGAAGAAAACCCAGTGTTTACAAGACACTGATCGTCCATGTTATTGTTATATGTAATAATAAGTAATATATTGCCCAGCTTTGTGCTTTTCAGATACAATGGACGGTGGACGCCGCACCACCACCCTACAGCAGCCGAGGCTGTAGTTGCCTAGGCCAATAAAGATTTAGCCCACGGTAGACTTCGATCTATAGAGGGACGGGCTATGTCGGCCCACCTTTGGCATGAGTGCGCTGAATAAAGAAGCACTGAATAAATAAGGGCCAGTGCGACTGCCAAAGTGGACCAAAGTATCTGACTTTAAGGGTATTTATAACTTAAGGTCTTAAAATATTTATCCTCATAAATAATTTAAATTTCCAGATTTGAAATAATCAAATCATTCGTCATTCAATCAATCAGAGTAGGGTAAGATCAAAATTGACGAGCCTTACTCTCTCTCGGCGTCGTACAGAAGGCGCCTTCAATAAATGCAAAAAAAACTAATATGCCGTGAAATACAAAAATAGTGAAAAGTGTTTCTGTCTATTCTATTTCTTGATGTATAATTTTTCCAACAGTAAGCCGAGGATGCTTTCAACGAGAGCCGCAGTGTGAAGATGCTTATTCAGGAGATGCGCGCCCACACAGACAGCTTGCTCGCTTAGTCTACGCTGAGACAAGCTGAAGCCGCGAAAGCGCAGGCTGAGGCTGATGTAATAACACTGCAGGCCGAAACAATGGCAACAGTACGTTAATCTTTAACATCTTTAGTGCCTGCAGTTCGTCATTTCTAAGAATAAAAATAAATTACGTATAAATTAACTGTTTCCGTACCTTTTTCTTTTTGTCGTTAGACCTTAGTTACTTCTTTCCAAATTTATCTGACACGGTCAGCACCCAAACGCAATTCAACGTCATCTAGTTAGCAGAACTAAAACATTTGTTACGGAGCTTACGGAATTTTTTTAAGGTTTACAAATCAAGCTGTTATTCATAATTTAGTAAAACATTATTAGCTTGTGAGATTATAACTAATAGCAGACGGTCATAGAAAAACTTAAGGTTTCTTGTTGGACTTCGGAATGTTAAAAACTACATTGACCCAGTAGAACAGTAATGTTTATTTTCCCGCATGTCTAAAACAATTTCTAGGAAAACACAAAAAAATAAACAGTAATGACTACATCCTGCCAATAATAAATGAAATATGGTATGACACATTTCAAGGCACTTTTCTTATAAAATATCGTACAAACAAAAAATAAAATTTACAGATTATGATACTGAAAAGATACAGAGATTCATTTATAAAAATAATATTTATTCAATAAATTAACTAAATTATGATAATAAATCACACTCACAAATAAATGTACTTGAAAATTGTAATTCATTCAAATATGACGCGATCCGGCAACGTTCGATCAACGTATTTTCCAAAATAGATCTAAATCGTTTCCGTTATAGTGATTAGCGCGGTACGAAATATGTCAAAAATAACGTTTTGACTTTGGTTTTGATTTGGATTAGCTTTGGTTCAAACGTTCAAAATTACCGCGATTGCCCCCCAGTTTTGTATAATGCTCGAATTCCAACTGAAAAGGAAAATTACTTAAATTATATTCAAATTAAGATATACTCGTTATCTAAGAAAACAATTTTGCAAGTATTTTAGATATATAAGTGTAAAAAAAAATATAAAAAAAAACATTTCACACAGCATCATCTGGCCCCAATATTATGGGTTCCAATGTCTGATATACTACTTATATACTTATTCATTTGAAAGACAGGTACTATACATAGAAACACCTAGACCCATGTATAATGTAGGTATATTTATTTTGTCGATGGAAGCAGCGACACTGTTTAGATTCATCTAGAGAACCTGCAGCAGGGTGAGTTTGATCCGCGGTCCGCTCGTTGCTGCTTGTGTTTACGGTTCGCACTGACTAGTGCGAACAAAATAAATACGCGAGCAAAGCCCGTGTTTATTAAATTGTATAGATTTTAATGTGTTTAAATATGTTATATTAATTAATACCAACACTTTACACCAACGCTTCATCGATGTGCAATTCGATAGAGAATTTGATGATGCTCCACCCTATGATTACTAGGAACATCTCTGTGATGTACCGTCAATTAACGGATTTAATGCTATTAGTTAAGAACTCATTTGAACTAGTTAATCGAAACTCTCTGCATGCGGCTATAGGGTTGTCATACTAAACTGTGAAACTAAATTAATTTTATGTTGGTAAAACATGAATAAACTTGGTAACCTATCAAAAATTCCTACTATCAATAATAATTTAACAGTTAATAAACAGTGCCTGGATGACCGAGCTTTGCTCGGTATAAAACACGGATAAAACGACATTTTATAAAAATGAAACCTAGCTATTGATTGATCGCCCCTGAAACCTCCAGAATACCATATATATATAAATAATGCCGGACATTTCAAACAGCGTCATTTAGCCCCAAAGTAAGCAGAGCTTGCGTTATGTACTACATGGCTGATTTACTACTTAAATTCTTTTTTTTTCTATTTGTATATATATAAACACCCAGACCCGATACAAATACTTACAGACCACAAACATTTATCTAATGGGAATCCAACCCGAAACCTTCTGCGTCTCAGCCGGGACTTGGCCCACTGCACCACAGAGGTAAGAGGTTTGTTCTGATATAATGTGCTTATTTAATAACTCATATTTTTAACCGACTTTATTAACCGACTTTATCATAAAGGAGAAGGTTCTCAATTCGTCTGAATCTTTTTTTTTTTTTTTATGTATGTTCACTTATTACTCGAAAACGGCTGAACCCATTTGGAAAATTCTTTTATTGTATGACCTTCACAGGTGGTCCCATATAAATTTTATCAAAATCGGTCGAGCTGAAAAATCAACGAAAATCTGAAAATTGTATGCATCGATGATGTTTTCATGTACTTCGATACCTCGCTGTCTCATTGGAGCGGTGCGTTTATTTGGCCTACCCATATTATATATACAAAATACATCTACATTCCACTAAAAATGTATTATAGGCTCAAATTTCATTCAATGAAGTCAGTTTCTTTTTAGTTTATAAAACGTAATTATTTTCTCCTATTCTATATTCCTATTTTTACGCATTAGATAGTATCTGTAATATTAAAATAAAGTGTAAATAAATTGACTTGATTAAATTTAATTGAATTGAAAAATCTGTTCCTCATAATAATGCAACAACTCCGGATACTGGTATTTTGTTACAACGCGTTTTCACATGCTGACACTGTAACTTGGAAGAACTATATAAAGACCGCAAATGGCTACTTTTAAATGAACTATCATCAAAAATCAATGTTATTATATTTTCGCAAAATAATCTATACGTGATTATTTGAATCAAAAACTTTGTACCACTTTTTACGAAAATTGCGCGGACGGAGGAGTATGAAATTTCGCACACTTATAGTTTATTTAGAGAAGGAGTGCAGAATGCTAACATTTTTTTTAAATTATGCTTAAAAATACATTAATTATTAATTAATTATGGTCGCATTTCGACCAGTGGGCGACCACTAGTATAGATAAAACGGTAGAATGCGAAAGACGTGGAAGATCTACCGTACCCCTCTGCGTACCAAATTTATTATTATCATAGATATTTTACTATCGGTCCAATTTAGGTCACTACACTGTCACCAACTATTGAAGCACCGATTCGTCTAACGATCTAACGAACTAGTTAATAATTACGTTTTAAAAACTAAAAAGAATCCGACTTCATTGAATGAAATTTGAGCCTATAATACATTTTTAGTGGAAATTAGATGTATTTTGTATATATAATATGGGTAGGCCAAATAAACGCAACGCTCCGATGAGACAGCGAGGTATGAAAGTACATGAAAACATCATCGATGTATACAATTTTTAGATTTTGGTTTATTTTTCAGCTCGTCCGATTTTGATAAAATTTATATTGGACCACCTGTATACCCTTTCAAACAGAAAAAGTATTTTCCAAAAGGTTCAGCCGTTTTTGAGTAATCGGTGAACATACATAAAAAAAAAAGATTCCGACGAATTGAGAACCTCCTCCTTTTTGATAAAGTCGGTTAAAAATTATTTGCATGTGTCAGTTACGTAAGTTGTCGTACATAATTTTTTTATGTAATGGAATTATAAGTTTCCAGGTTTTTTCCAGTACTTGTAAGTGTTATGAGATCTGGATTCATGCTAAATTTTATCAATAGGAAGTACCCTGTTACCTTGTTTTGATTACGGTGAAAAGCCTGTTTTTTGACAGGCCTTCTAAAGTTTTAATATTAATGATATCTCTACGTGTTGCTGAAGAAAATTGCCTGGACATACAAACAGACAGGCAGACAGCGAAGAAATCCTACGGAACAATAAAAATATAGTTCTTTTTCTTGAGATTATCAGTTTTAATCTCCACTTTTAAAATAGTATTCATCTATTCATTGGCTATAGCGATTTAAACATAATGATACTCGCACTTTAGGACATCCCTAAACGGCATTAGCATCAATTCAGTGAGCGCTGAAAATGTTTTTAATTACATACTGGTTATGCAGTGAATTTTGCTTGTGTTTTTTTTATACTACCTATCTACAAAACTACAAACCTACAAATGCAAATAAGTTTTTTTTTATAAACATTTAAAACAAAAATCTTTATAACGAAACACTTTTTAAATACAAACTAAGAGTTGGTATATCAAGAAAAAGGCGTTAGAACTAAATGTGGTCATTGAGCCCTGGAGTCATGACGTGATTAATTATTAATTTCATCATTTACAACAATTTGTATTAAAAATATCACCCTCTACAGCAGTTATCTTGAAACAATTTCTTTAGAGAGACTTCTTTGCTCTAGGATTCTAACTGTGTAAATAGTTCTATTACCCCTCAATAGATGGCGCTATGCTAAAGTCTTAGTCGAGTTTTACGCCGACAGGTAGCGCAACTGATCGCATGATGAAGCGACCCTGCGTGAGTTAGATAATAGGATAATAGTAAGTACAAGCTTTTGTAAAGGATCGTACGCGAGCAACATTGTACCTACATCTGTAGCATTAGAGTTTATTCTCTTTTAAGCAGAAAATATATGTGGAAAAGAAGGCCTGCCTAGTTAGTTTTGAAACGACTCTGGAATACACGCAAGCTATACTGAAACTTATAAAGAGCGTGAGAGAGCTTATTTTCTATCAGAGGAAAATTGGCATAATGGTGTAAGTAGGGTAAAATGGAAAGCGTGTAGCGTGCTAACTTTCACTTACGATGTTCTAGGTCGTTTATATGGTTCAAGGTTACAGAGAGTTACTGTTTCCTTGTGGGGTTGCTCAGTTCTAATAATTTTCATTTATATTCGTAATTAAAATATTTTATTCGATGTGTAGACACAATTGCGCGAAATTAATGTTAATAAATAAGTAAGAAAATAAGTAAGTACCAAGTAGGTACAAGTAAGTAATGGAAAAAATAATTATGCTTGAGTATAATTTGCTATATTGTAAATTATAAAGATATCGTAATGTTAAAAAGATTAAAGCTAAATGAAATACGCGTACACAGATAATTAGATATAAATAAATATATATTTTTTTTATGTCACAATTATATTAATAGACCTTGAAATTTATCTTGTTATATGATTCAGCCTTTTAATCTTTCATATAATGTTACAATAATACTTTATTATAGAACTGATGCTTTTGAAAGAAGTTACTACTTTTTTCTTTTGGTTTTTTATAATATAAAAAGCTTACATGTAGTTATACGAAAAACGCCACTAAGTTTTATAATATAAAAGCTACATGATAAGTCTTACTAGTGTATTAGCAACATGCGTATTACTTCTTCTTCTTCTCCTTATTCCTTGTTAATGACCTGTGACATACTAATGTCAATTTTGCCAATATTAAGTATTTGTAGTTTATAGTCAGTTTGTTTGTTATTAGATGGTCAATTGTCAATTCTAGACGTCACGCGGAATGGCGTCTAGAATTTTCTTGGGATTCCTCGTCGTTCAAATCACATTGCACCACAATACACATATAATTCAATTATCCATACCCGTCCTGTAGTCACAATTTATTCATTAAAATTCCGCTAAGATTACTGAATAAAAGATGCATTAAAACGGGTAAAAATATTAAATTAGCAGAGCTATGTTACTTCATGAAATGACAGACGAAGAATCTAGATATTACTTACTACAAAAACTCTAGAACCGGCCTGTCATTGAACATCTAAACATATGTAAAGTTCAGCGGTCTCTACCGTCCTGGACGCGATGTCGCGACATAGCTATTGTCACTTTTATTATAACCGTGGTAGACAGTTTTTTAAGCCATAATATAAATGATATGAACTTCCATTCGGAAAAATAATATTTTTTTTATTTTAAAGTAACTACAGAAATGCACACAAAAATTTACAGTAATATATTATAATGGTAAAACTATCTAAGCTAAGCGAGCTATCTAAGTACCATTTAAAATGATCTATAGATAGCTCAAATAATCTAGATTACTGCCAGAGGTCAGAGATACCTTGAGCCTACACTTCAAACAAAAAAAAAATATTGACATTAGTAATACAAATCTATAATCAATCGACAAGACTCCCCAATTAAGTAGTAAAAACTGTGTTTTCAGAAGCCAGTGGTTTCTCCCATCAGTTATGATGTCTAACTAAATTAATAAAATTCATAAATAAAAATGTAAAACAATTAAATGAAATGCTCTCCGTGACAGTGCCACGTTCAATGGCAATGCTAATACGCTGGGCCAGATAGGAGCCAGATAGGTCACGTGTAATATATGTTGTATATTATAAACCGAAGATTTAGATCAAACTGCTTCTAAATATTTTTTATAAAAGGATAGTGGATGAGACAGATCCAGCTTCTTTCTACATATCCCAAACTAAAGATCAGCCTGGCGATAGGTAATGCAACTACCACTTTGAAAACATTTAACAGCTTTCAGTTATTGGTATCACGGAAGGTTGATATGGATTGTATGAACGTACGTAATACCAATCCATGAAATAATGCCGATGGAAACTGCTAGACATTGATTGGTCAAGAGTTCCGTAATCGCTATGCAGGACACCTTACAACATAAAAGATTTTTGTATGACTCGTATGGGTCAGTGCATCCGGCGCAAAAAGCCTTCTTCATACCTTTACTATTTTTTGAGATGCAGAGACATACTGCTTAACGTGTCCTCCGAGGGTGAAGATGCTATTACTGTCACCCAATCCAGGGACTTACCACGCATAGCGTTTTTAAATTTTGTTGATCTGTTATAACAATTAATAAGTAATATATACCGCCAGAGCTACTTATAATTATTGTAAGTATATGTATAAAGGTATGTAACAATGCTATAAATACAAAACTTATCACAAATTATGAATTAAGCTTCTGCAAACTGCAACCGTTTACTGCACCTGCAGCAGAAATGTAGGTAATTATGTGAAGTCTTCTATTGAAAAATCACACAGGAGTAATTCGAAGAATACCGTAAAAGTTGAAGATCGTGTGAAATGCTTGTAATTTCCGATTTGAGACTCGTCTACGATAAAAATAACTCCCAAACTCAATGAACGCCAGACAAAAGGATACAGACGACCAAGGTCGGCCACAGATGACAACGCAGTCGTCCTCCGCAATGCGGTCCGCGCCTTGTGGAATGATAATAAAGTCTTGACGAGTTCAGACTGCTGTTCGGTACTCCTGTCGTATGACAATAGAGCCGTTAGCGCCCGGCTTTGCGTCGCGTTTAAAAATTCATTGCTTTAATTTTTGGGGTTGGCACGTCATCCATCAAAATCAAAATCAAACCTCAAACGCTCCTTATTAGAGATTATTATGTATGAACTTGGAATACGAAACAAACGGAAAAGGCCAAACATATGTAAGTAAACGTAACAGGTTACGAATACACTACAACTTTCCAGAAGTAACTAAACCTACTAAATGTAAAGAAACTATTGCAATCTCATTTTAATTAAAGTCTGTTTTAAATATAACTTAAAATCATCACATATTTGTTGACATAGGTAAGGGTTTTATTTAGAAGTCAATTACAGCTCTTTGTAATAAACAAATAGATACCTAAGTATACCTTTTTATCACGAAAATTAAAAATATTATACACAATACCTTTATAGCAGCACACGCCTGGCGAGTAGTTAGGATCCAGCACTTACCTGTAAACAACGAAACAAATTTACGTTTAAAGCTAAAAAGAAAACCGACTTCATTGAATGATATTTCAGCCTATAATACATTTTTAGTGGAAAGTAAATGTATTTTGTATATAATATGTATTATATGTTTTTTGTATATAAATAATATGGGTAGGTCAAATAAACGCACCGCTCCAATGAGACAGCGAGGTATCTAACTACATAAAAACATCATCGATGTATACAATTTTTAGATTTTCGTAGATTTTTCAGCTTGACCAATTTGATAAAATTTAAATGGGACCACCTGTGAAGTATTCAACAAAAAAAGAATTGATTGATTGATTGAGGCCCCATTTGATTATAAACCTTAATTTACATGTTTACAGTCTACTTTTGTATTGAGAAGTTTACTGAGTTAGGTTCTTGATATAGACGCAGCCGGCTGCCGCGCGCCCCATTTGATAATAAACGTTAATTCACATGTTTACAGTCTACTTTTGTATGAAGAAGTTTTCTGAGTTAGGTTCATTGATATATTATCTACCCTCTTATTCCCCGTGTGGCATCCGGATGCCGCGCCTAATGGCACCAAACTTCACCGTAAAACCCCGAGCGGCATCCGGTTACCGCGCTCGCCCCATTTGATTATAAACCTTAATTCACATGTTTACAGTCTACTTTTGTATAGATAAGTTTACTGAGTTACGTTCTTTGATATATTATCTACATTCTGAACAAAAAATATTTCATCATCTGTGTTCGTTCAGCATTTGATTGGCAGTCGCGTTGGTCCGTGTGAGTTCAATGAACTTTGATTGTGTTTTGTTTGTGGTTTGATAGTCGATTTACTGGATTTATCGATAGTAAGGGGTGTTTATTATTACAAAAACTGTTTATTCTGCTCATTATAAGTATTTTTGGATAATCGATTGTAAGAAATACATAGTAATAACTTCTAGATAGGGCGCGAAAAAGTTCAGAGCAGCAGCCGGCTGCCGCGCGGAACTTTTCGAAGTGATTTATTACTTATTATTTATTTTCAAATATTATTTATAAAATATTATTTATAAATATTTGGAAAATATTATTTATTATAGTATTTGACTAAACACTTTATTTTTAGATAGATAGGTAATATATCAATTAGTACATGGTTGTTTACAGAATGATAAAATATGGTTTGGTTGTAGAGTTATTACATATTTTGTACAATGCAATATATTTGAGTTTATATTTTTGAAAATAGCCACCTGGACTAGTGCTGCCAAAACGTTTGATATAATTTTTTTTTGAGACTGAGGTGCTGCTTTCTGAACAAAAAATATTGCATCATCTGTGTTCGTTCAGTATCTGATTAGCAGTCGCCATAATTACTGATTTTGAAGTGATTTATTACTAAACTTTAACTCGCCAAAATAAGTTTTCACTTATGTCGGCACTCCCGGAGTGCAACCCGATTTTTTTTTTATTTTTACCTATGTATACATGGGTATAGCAAAATTGTCGAATCTGATAGATTTTATTGAATATGTAGAATATGCCAGACAGTATAGTGTTAAAAGTAGCTAGGCCAAGTTTGTAAAATATCTATGGTTGCTTTAGATACATTTTATTTTATATGGATGCATATTTTGTACATCTGCCTCGCATTAAGTTTCTCACTATAAAACGTCTTGTTTTTGATACTTAAACATAGTTAGGGTTTCCGCGATACAGGCTCAACCTAGTGCGGAACCCACTGTTAAAACTGTAAATAGATTGTAATTTTGGGGAAATAATTATAATAATAAACTTTATTGAGAACCTTACAAAAGGAAATAAGAAATTTAAGCCTTAGTGCATAAACATAAATTAATAGTGTCCTGCAATCGGTGGTTTTATCGTGGTTACGATTTCTACCAGACAACCGTAAATAATAATAATAATAAAACATTTATTATTATTATTATATACATTTATAATTTATACATATTAAAAACATATAAATATTTTTCATCATCTAGCAAAACTTGTACGATGGGAACCAAATGACTGATAGTAATACATATATATCTTATAAGGATTTTCCTAAGAGAACCGAACCCACAACCTAAAGCGTCTACGCTGTATATGCTGACATGTCCTAGTGTCATCTGTTTACAATAAGTGGTGATGGGCTTACAACAGAGCAAAGCATGTTCAGCCAAAATTTAATGTTCATACGTGCCTCAGGCTCCTTACACATACTCGAAGATCTCAGCAACTAGAGATCTGATTGTGATATCTACTGAGCGTAGGTATTTTATTTATTAATAAACATGTACGGGCTCACCTAATGCAAAAGAGTACCTCATATACTAGTCTAGCCTAGTCTTAATATCATTAAAACATTTTAGAAAAACAAAAAACAAGATAATTTACTTATATTTATAGTCCTTATAGTCCATATTCATATGGACTACAAGAGTTACTAACAGCTGAGGTAAGTGGCCAGTCAGGATTGTTTTAGATGAAAATATTGAATGTATTGAAAAGTATTTTATGAATTTATAATACTTATGAGTTTAAATTATGGATATGAGCACGTATGCTTCAAAAATTGAAATTGGATGCTTAATTTTGATACTCAAGCAAACTTCTAGGAAAGGAGTTTAATGCTTCAACATGCTTTTATTTCTAGAATTAAAGCCATATAGCAAGAGACTATAATACACATTAACGAAACCGTAAGTTTAAAGAAAATTTCGTTAAGAAATCACGATGAAAAAGATTTCAGTTAGATTGGAAGATAGTAGTAGATTGGACACTAGTCTAGCTGGAAGGTATCAGAGATACTACAATTAAATTAAATAAAATAAAACTCATTACATTATTTGGTTTTATCATGGTCCTAAACATATCTCTGGGATGTTGCTGATCTGTTTTTTTAATAAGAATAAATTCATGTACATCAAAAGAAAACAGAAACTCTACTCAAAGAAGTTTTTTTTATTCATTCGCTGTCATAACGTTTCAATACTTAACGGGTTCATATTAAATGCGTATTGCCTTTAAATATATTTTCGATTTGTCGGGTGGGTTGCAATCAGTACTCACAATTCTTTGGGAAAACTCAACAGATGTAAAATGAGCATTTACCGCACAAATAATTGTGTTAGGCCCATAGGCGGGATAGCGCCCTGAGAATGATGCAAACCACGGTTTAAACAATCTTTAAATATTCTCACACGACCATGTATTTATATCCTGGAGTCTGCTTTGTTTGTTATAAAGCACAATCAACTGATTGTTAAGGCTAGTGAGGTGTTTTATTTTTCTATCGTCGATAAACCAAACAAATAAAACCTATAATTTACCTATTTATTGTTATAAATGAATTATAATAACCATGGTTGCCGAATGACTAACAATAACACAAAATACTCTAAAATTAGTAGATGGGATAGTAAATAGAGAAATAAATATAAATAAATAAATCTAGCCCCAAACTAAGCATAGCTTGTAACATGTAGATGGCTGATAGAATATTAATTTATATACTAGCTGACCCATGCCCACTTCGTTGGACGGTTACAACTTCACAAAAAATATTAAAGTACTAATATCGCTATTAAAATAAAGATAGCTATTCAAATTATTGTAGTTATTACAGAGATTAACAAAGTTACGGATAAGTATTGATAGATGGCGCTAGCGGCCACCCATGGCTTCGCCCGCCCTGTTCCCGTTGTTTTTCCAGTATAAAAAAATATAATAATAATAATAATAAAAACATTATTGATAACACTACATAAGGAAATAAGAAATTTAAGCCTTAGTGCATAAACATAAATTAGTAGTGTCCTGCAATCGGCGGTCTTATCTTGGTTACGATTTCTACCAGACAACCGTCTAGAAATTGCCTATATCCTAATCCAAGTAACTAACTATATTCATTTTAGGTTTCATCCAATTCGGTCCAGCGGTTCTTGAGTTATAAGTGGTATTACTAATATATATATACGAGTATATATTTAATACATACATAAGATACTTTATAACACCCAGACACAGAACAAAAATCTATCTCTGTCACACAAAATGTGTTTCCAGTTCAGAAGGCAGAGCATTCACCCACCGAGCTGACAGGCTAGTTATAAACATAAGTCATAAGTCAGATAAACAGATTAGGTTCGATAATCTCAAAATGGTTATAATGTGATTCGGAAGAGAATAAAGTATTTTAATAACAAGGGATGAAAATAACATGAAATATGTAGGTTTCTCTGTTTAACTCCGACATGGTATTAAAAGAAGACGAATCTATCAATAACAAAATAGAAACCATGGCCGAAGCCACGACAACTGATCTGAACGACATGCTTGGAGTGCATAAGTTTGAGAAGCTGTGAGAGTTCCTCACTTCTAAGCCTGGTAATAAAGAATTGTCTCATAAACACCCATACATATTACAATATACTCAAAACCTTAGTTAACTTCATGAAGTAAATTAAATTAATTAAGTTATTAAGTAGGTACCTAAATATATTACTTAAATAAATTTATGATATAATTGCAAATACTTTATAATTTAAGCTACTTTATTAAGTACTAGTCCGCGCGCAGCTTCGCCTGTGTTGAAGATTTTTCCCGAGACAAACCAATTTTCTACCTACTATATTATATATATTATTATATTACAATTTGTAACCTATGTCACTCGTAGATAGTGTAGTTTTCCAACGGTAAAATATATTTTTAAATCTGTCCAGTAGTTTCGGAGCCTATTCAATACAAACAAACATACAATCAAATCTTCCCTCTATATAATATTAGTATAGATTAGTATATAAATTTATATGGATCTCGGCATAAAGTAAATAGATATTACTTTATGCCGAGATCCATATAAATTTTTATGTTTGGTAAAAATAAAACCTCACACCTCCAGTTAAGAGTTTAAAGTTCACTTTACCCGTCCCGTCCTTTATTCAAGTGTTTGTTAAATTCAAGTGAGCTGTTTCCGAGAGCGCCCTCTCTCGGAAACAGCTCACTTGAATTTATATGGAATGGCAACAGGTAATGGTTTGTTTATTTACTTACTTTGACTTGGTTTAGGTAAAAAAATATTATACTTTCTTGTTATTGTTAGTTGAATAATCTAGAATAGATGAAGCAATTGGTAGCGCATAATATAGTGTTAACACAGATCCAAAATGCAAGTTGAATAGGAAATGCGTTACCTTTGCCTGTATGTAATAATTCTTCCAATCAAAAGTAGGTACTCGTATTTGAAATACAAGTCACATGACTATTTTTGAGTAGTGTTACGATCAAAACCATCGTTCATTATAAAAAATCGTGCTTTACGCTTTGAATATGTTTTTATTCTGGTGTATTTTGTCACATTTGCTGAAAATACAAAATCATTGTTAAAAACTTGAAATAAGTATAGGATAATAAAACTCTGATTGAGAATGATTGAATTATTGTTAATTGGCTGCTGCCCGTAGCTTTGCACCTCAGTTAACTACATAAAAGTATGTTATATATTATTCCACTGACTATATATATAGTCCAAGTTTCATCCAAACCTACCCAAACGTTGCAGCATGATTTCATATAAAACAAATGTTATTGAGTGCATGGTCAATTAACAGCAATAAAGTCAGCGATAGGTGCGAACGTGAATTCACCCGTGAATATGGAGCCCCGTTCCATTCGGCCAGGATCTGCAAGCGAGAAAATAATTAAGTCGCCCTGCATTTACCAATATTCAATTTAATAGTCATTTGTTTATTGGCCTCAAATATAAATAAATGTTCGTTGGTTCGGACAGGTCAGCCTATCTCTCTCTCTATATATATATATGTACATACATATAATATTTGAATACTAATTAAAAGTGACAATTTAGAACAATAGACAATTTAGATTATGGCGAAGCATAGGTATGCTTTGCCATGCTAACTAACTGAACATATGCTAATAATGGCTAAGCATACCTATGCTTAGCATACCTCTGCATTAGCATATGTCCAGTTGTCACTATAGAAGTTCTAAAAGATAACATAAAATAAATAATGCAGGACTTTTACACTGAATCATCTAGAACGTAAGCAGAGCCGGCGTGGTTTGCATGTGACTAATATACTAATATATATATAGTTTTATTTTTAAATGTACGTACTTAATAGAGGTTTATATATGAAATTGTCGTTCTGATACCATCAATTATGGGCAGTGCAGGGCAACTTTTTCACACGATAACTATAATTTAATTTAAATATATTATTATTTCATATTTTAAATTAAATATATTTTAATTTAATTTAATATAAATAATTCTTTATTTAAATATGTATGACTTTTACTCATTTATTAAAATGAAAGTGATATTAGAAGCCGATCCATACCAAACTACCAAGAAATTAGTTACAGTTTGATGTTCGCTTATACACAATATTGACCTATTTACACAAAATCGACCGCTCAACGACCGACTAAATTTTCCCCTTAAGACAAATCTTAGAAAAGTCACTCGAATTCGACATAGACACCTATCATCTCTTCGTTGACTTCAAGGCGGCCTACGACAACATCAACCGGGAGTTTCTCTATCGGGCCATGCTTGAGATTAGCATACCATCGAAGTTCGTCTCCTTGGCAAAAATGACACTAAAGAGCTCATCGAGTGTCGTCAAGATCCATTCTGACACGTCAGAGTCTTTCCGGACGTTCAATGGTTTTCGCCAGGGCGACGCTCTTTCGTGTTTACTGTTCAATAATGCGCTCGATAAGTGCATATCGGACAGGAAGATAGAGACAAATGGTACCATCCTATCCTAAGTTCTAGGCTTTCCCGACGATTTGAACTTGATCGGGCGCAATATACCTGTCATGAAGAGTACCTACCTTGCTCTGAAAGATGCGTCAAGGCCTGCTGGATTGCAAGTTAACGTGGACAAAACAAAATACCTGAGAGCCACCCGAAACCAAACTACCTCACAACCACCAGTCACTATAGGCAATGATACTTTCGACACGGTTAACGACTTTGTGTACCTCGGCTCTTTGGTGACCGATAAGAACGATATGACTGCGGAAATTGGTAAAAGAATTTTCGCAGCCAATAAATGTTACTTCGGTCTACTAAAGCATTTCCGTTCTAAACTGCTGCCTAGGAAAACCAAGTTCCTACTTTATAAAACCCTACTAAGACCGGTTCTAACGTACGGATCGGAATGCTGGGT
Source organism: Lampropteryx suffumata (assembly GCA_948098915.1). Classification (NCBI taxonomy): domain Eukaryota; kingdom Metazoa; phylum Arthropoda; class Insecta; order Lepidoptera; family Geometridae; genus Lampropteryx; species Lampropteryx suffumata. The sequence goes on from OX402544.1 coordinate 26,155,467, forward strand.
ATTGAGGAAGCAAAATGAACACAGTCTGCTCGTGTTTGAGAGGAAAATACTCAGGCGTATATAGCGCCAGCAGTCGCCATCCATTACAATACAATAAAATACAATCATTTATTAATAACACCAGGTTACAGGTCAGTTTTTGTACAATAGGTAGGTGTATTAAAATATACTTTCATTTGAAAACTAATTACATTCAATTAACTACATTCAACTTTGTAACAGTCATTCTATGTCAATAAAATAATAAAACTAATATAAAATAAATAAATCACGGTTTTAAATTACAAAATATTAATCATAAATGTATTAATTAAATTAGTGGCAATTCATAGAACTCATTTACTGAGTAGAATGAGTTGTGAAGTAGCCACTTGCGTAATCTTACTTTGAATACCGCTGTGGAAGTTGCATCTTTTTTTATGGTATCCGGCAGCCTATTATACACTGAGGGACCCATTATGTACACGGCCCTCTCGGATTTGGTCAGTTTATGTGCGGGCGTGACAAGTTGGTGAGCCCGATTGTTACTGCGCAGGGCCCGAGCGGTAACACCTCGGCACCGGAAAGCCTCTATGTTGTTGTGCGTGAAAAAAGCTATCTGGTAAATGAGTTCACAAGAAAGTGGCAAGATGTTTAATTCCTTGAATAGCTCTCTGCACGAGATATCATCAGGCACGCCTACAATGGCGCGTATTGCGTATTGTATTACAGCACCAAGCTGTAATGGATGGCGACTGCTAGCGCTCACGCTACAACCATGAACTGTACAGTATGTTCCAAGAGCCAAACATTGTAAAGTTTATCAAAGTGGGTCGCCTGCGATGGGCAGGTCACGTGGAGAGAATGGAGGACGCCAGAACACCAAAACGTCTTCTAAGTGGCAAACCCGACGGCCGCAGACCCCCTGGAAGACCAAAGCTCAGATGGCTGGATGGAGTGGAGCAGGACTTTTGGAGTGAGAGGCTGGAAAGAAAAAGCCAGAAACCGAATCGGATGGCGGAACTTACTTGACCAGGCCAAGGCCCACCTGCGGCTGTAGCGCCCTAGATGATATTTTGACTGATATATTGACTGACCCCAGGTCAAACGCTGCAACATTACTCTAAACCGAATGTTACCCACTGCTATATGGTACCTGTTAGGCGGTTACTTCATAGCGTAATTCACTACAGCTTCCTCAAATCCGGTCAAACAATAACGACATCTACTGTGCAGAACTGCGAACAATGATAGCGAAACTCACAGAGAAACAGCCCCGACATTGTTGGATCAACCGATCTATTAATGCTCCACGATAACGCAATACATCATACTGCTGAGATACCGTTTCTAACAAGATAATTTTGTGTTGACCAGTCAGCAATTCTACCCAAGTCATCGTTAAGCCGTGTTACAGCTTGTGGTATTTTATCTAGCGTATCTGATAAGTAAATTTGTACATCATCGGCGTAGCAGTGGTACCTATATTGTTTAATAACCTTGACTAGTTAGGCACTGTAAATGGTGAAAAGAAGTACTTTAACCCAAAATATAACTAGTAAAACATTTGGACCAGATTTAGACAAGTATTTGGAGATCTTACAAACAGACACAACCAAGCTCATAATTTTATACAAACACCAGAAATGCAAGGTAAAACTCTCAGCGCACGTCTGACTCAAATTTTACCCTATTTGTATAATGGTCTCATTAGGAGCCCCTCTTGGCACTTTCCGGTTGCTACACAATGGTAATGCAATTTGCACAGTTTTAATCTAGTTAGCGTTTGCATTTGTCTTGCCTCGCGAAAGCCCTCAGTTCTCTAAGTGATTTCAAGGCTTCCCTGGAAGAAATAGCTCACACATTTAGTAATGCACTGAATTTTAATAACTATTTTAAAGTAATAACTAAATCAGTTTTACGATAAGATTTAGTTTAATTTATATCAGATTTTGGGGTCTGGCTTGATAGCTTAGGTGGTAGCAGTTATGTCTGCTGCGCTGTATGCTGTGTAGTATGTATTTATGAGAATACTAGTTGCTGCTCGCGGCTTCACACGCTTGGTAGCTACATAAAAAGTAGCCTATGTCCTTCTCTAAGGTCCCATCTATCTCTACACCAAAATTCATCAAAATCGGTTCAGCGGCTTAGTCGTGAAAACGTGACAGACAGACAGACAGAGTTACTTTCAAATTTATAATATTAGTAAGGATAAGTAATCTATCGGTCACCTTGTTTCCAAGATACAAGCGTTGCTTAGTAAGAAGCTAGATGGTGTAGTGTGAATTGTCCACCAATATTTATACTAATGTACGTATATAATGAGTATTTATACCTACTTATTGACAACGACAAACTCGCAAACTTCTTTGCTGGAATAATGTCTCGCTGTACTACTGTACTACTTAAGGAACGCAGAAAAACTAGAATATTTTGTACACCTTCATGAACCATCTTAACGTCATAATAGGAAACGATGGTCATAGTAGGGTTGGGGGAATACTTCCGAATGGGGACAGGAATACGTTCTAATCCATATTATAAAAAACAGAAATAATGCCATTCACTAATCTCGGTTGAGGCCACGTGGTAGATTAAAAAGGAAGGTCAGTGTCCTAGGAGTGACATTATTTCAATAGTTAACCATACATTATCCTACATGATCAACCAGGAGACTGAATGGAAGTAAGTCCATCTTGGCTACGCGCCAAATACAGACATCCCTTGTAGTAAACACTTTTGCATATTCCATATCCAAACAACTTCGTGCACAATTTATGAAAAGCCATTTTATTAATTTATTATGATTGTAACGACTGGGAGACCTTTGTTTCTTGGTTTAAAATTCTGGTTATACAGTGTGCATAATTTGGTAAAAACAATGAACTATTATCGTCATTGTTTCAGTTCTCTGTTCTCAGTGGCAATATGGGTGATTTAGCTTTGTACATTTTTTAAAATTCGATTGCCCATTTTGGAACCGTAGTGCGCAAGCTAAAGCAGTGGACACTGCTCTAAATGATACCTGCAGGATTATCACGGGCTGCCTAAAACCAACGCCAATTAACGCACTCTACCCTTTAACGGGTATAGCTCCTCCTAGTGTGAGAAGGGATGTCGCTTGTTCACTCGAGAAAACTAAACAGGTATCGGACTCGCGACATCCCTTGTACGGCTACAATAAGGTGCACGGACGACTCAAAAGCCGAAAGAGTTTCCTCCGTTGTACGTCTGCTTTACAGGGCAGCCCTCCAGATAATAGACTGGACCTCTGGCAAAAAAGGTTGTCCCCTTCTCTTGATCTTTTAAGCCCTGATGAGCGACTACCACCAGGAAATGATCAACCTTACGCAATCTGGAAATCCCTTAATAGACTGCGAGCACAAGTGGGTAGATGCAGATATGATTTGTGTAAGTGGGGAATGCTAGCCACGTGTACAGTGCGGCTGTGGTGCTCCCTTCCAAACCATGTCTCATCTACTTGATTGCCCTACTTGCCCCTCCTTCTGCACAAGAACTGTCCTCATCACCGCCTCGGACGTCGCTATAGCGGCAGCAACATTTTGGTCGAGGCAAATTTAATTTTTTATGATAGAAAATTGACACGAAAGAAGAAGAAGAAGCTTTGTATGTTTGTTGGTTCGACCATAACTTTCAAACCGTTGACTTTTGTGATATAGATAGAGAAGTGAATAAATGAATAAATATTGCTCGATATTTCAAACTCAGCACCATCTGGCCCCAAAGTAAGCAGAGATTGTGCTACCAATAAGCTTGTCATTTAAAAACAAGATATTATGGTTGAAACTATTAAATCTTGGTCTTGGAAAAATCGTGAATTATTTTTAATAAATTCGATAAAATTGATATTGTTTGATTTCGTGCTAGTCTAATAATATTATCACTCTAATATTATCACTAAATATATATAACTCTGTCATTGCCGGTCCCAAGCCCGGATGAAAAAAGAGGAGGGTTGGATGGAAGTCGTCTATCCAGCCGTAAAAAGACAACGCCAAACATCGGGCGGCGGTAAAGTAACTCGACTAAGTTTAAGCCTCAGTAGCTTCGAGGGACTAAATCACCTCGGAAAGACTGCCGTGGAAGGACGTGGGAACCCACCACGAGATATCTCCCATGAAAATCTCTATGAATCGTACACTTTTGGAAGCTGATACGTCGGACGACCCGACTAACCATCGGCGCCAGTCATTACCCGGGCTGACTAGTGTGAAATATGTTACCGAAGCCCCTGACGGGGTACCGCGCCGGGCCTTGACAGGAGGAAATGCTACTGGTGCCGTTAAATTTTTTTCCATCCAAGATGAACATCGCATTGGTACGTGGAATGTACGTAGACTCTTGCAAGCAGGAAAGCTTACTATTGTGGAGAAGGAGTTTGAGAGACATCGCATCTCAATTCTAGGGCTAAGCGAAACTCACATGCGTGGTCAGGGACATTTCACAACAGCTCATGGCAACACTCTCTACTTCTCTGGATGTGAAGATAAAAGCACGAGAGATGTGGCATTACTGGTACCATCTCACTTAAATAAACATGTCCTTGGATACAATCCGGTCTCGGACAGGATCATCACTCTAAAACTGAACACCCGTCCAACCACCCTACATATAGTACAAGTGTATGTCCCAACCGGAAATGCCACTGATGAGACTATCGACAGCTTTTACGCAAAACTGAGGTAGGTATTTCATCAAGGACCTTGTCCTTGATGAAATACCTATCCGCAACACCACTATTATCCTTGGTGATTGGAACGCCAAAGTCGGATCCACCTCCTCGGACAATCATATTGGGACTACCGTCAGCAAATATGGTATGGGCGCTAGAAAAGACCGAGGCCAAAGACTCCTTGAATTCTGCATAGAAAGGAATCTAAGCATCATGAACACCTTCAATCAGCACCATGCCAGACGCTAGTACACATGGACATCTCCAGGAGCGCGCTACCGTAACCAGATCGACTATATCATCATAAATAAGCGCTGGCGATCCTCCACACACAACACAAAGACTTATCCAGGTGCGGAGTGTGAGTCGGACCACAATCTGCTGGTCTCTAAGTTTAATATTCGTTTAAAGGCTCCGAGGAAAAATCTAGCTATCAGACCAAGAACCTTGAACCCTATTGAGCAAGCACATCTTCGTGACACGGTTGAAACTAAACTATCAGTTCCCCCTACTGGAGATAATGCTAGCACTACGTGGAACCAGCTTAAATCCACAATATGCAACACTCTCGACACTATTTCCAAGTAAACTGTACTTGTACCCTGTACTTGTAAAAGTACGTATTTTAGTTATATTTATTTATTGGCTACTACCAGTTAACAGATACCGCTATTTTAGAGTTACGGTAGCCAGGTATCAATCATTATTTTTTCCGGTGGGTATCAAAATAAGTGTAGCAAGCCCTGATAATATGTATTGCAACAGAATCTTAAAAAAAATATGGTCTTAAAAGATACAAGCCTCGAAAAAATCGTATTTCCATACTGACTTTAGCGCAACTTTTGGGCGTTATCTACTCTCAAGACCTCATATAACTTTATTTTGAGTACTTACCTAGGTATTAACATTGGATAGTTTTTTTAGATAAGATCTGAATTTATATTCAATCTAAAACAAAAAAATACAAAATAAATTTACTAATCAAGAAACATACGTGCCTAAATACGGACGCTTCCATACCCTTAAACGGAGACATAAATATAACATTTAAAGACTTAAGGAACTTATCATACATAATACCGCCTCATTAAATCTGGTAAGTTAATCACAACTCACACTCCTTGAAGTTCAATTCCATATGGCTACGAGTTCCATCGTGCCTTGAAACCTTTGAAAGTCAGTGGTAGGAGGCCACTTGTGACTCACTATCACTGCAGCGAATATCACTCTGAAACCTCGTTTCAATGTTTCATGAGGTGCCCAGGCTCCCTTGAAGTCTGTGAACATGAGACCGCGACCGTAAGAATTTAATAATTGAAATTCCGCTAATTTTTTTTTAATAAAACATTCAATAACACGAGATAAAAATATTAATTTAATTTAGATTTCATTTAGAAATATTATATTACATTTATTTACAGATATAATTACAGAAATGTACAAAATAATATACAATAATATAAAATACACGTGAAACAGTTGAGCTATCTAAGGACCGTTTATAATGACCTATAAATAGCTCAACTGATCCAGATCACTGCCAGAGGGCAGCGTTCCCAAGATAATGGCGGCATTACCACGTTGAATGGCAATGTTAATTCGCTGAGCCAGATAGGAGCCAGCTCTTGGGTCATGCAACGTATCTACGACAGTACTGCATTTTCACTGTCATTGTCATGTAAATTTTCAAAATGATTTAATAATAAAGCTACCGCCCCGCCATTAAAAATATTACTCTGAAAACGTGACGCAAGGGTAAGCCAAGGTAATGTTAAATTACTGAAAAGTATAGGATAATCCATTTTATGTGAAATGGAGAAAATAAACAGAACCTGTTGCGGATTCCATGGTGTCAAACCTATATAGGGCACCGCCTCCGGGCGAATAATTAACAGCAAAATCCTTTACAAATAGTTTAGAAAAATTTGAAATATTTATTCATATTATATGAATAAATTTAAAATAAAATTATATAAAAACATAGGAAAACAGGTAGCGATCAAGCCTATGTAAGTGCCCGTGGTACCTGGTAGAGACGGCGCTCCTTGCCCCTATTTTTCTACATTCTATTTTTCAAATCCAATTCTCGCAAATTAACCTAAATAGGTAACCCATCGGTGCGTTATTACTACCCTTTTTAAAAGTTGTTAAGCAGTGACAGAGGCCTTCGGATGACATATTAACTAACTAGAGTTCACCACATACTCACAAGGAAGTTTTAGTTGAACCAACCCACTTCTCAGCAAATACAAGAGCGGAATTTGATGAGAGAAGGGTTCAATTCGAGAAGGAGTTAACTGCTTTTTTTTCCAAAATGAGTTATTGGTATCGTTGGAATCAGAAATAATTAATCTATCGAATGGCGTTTTCCAAATAACAAAATTCGGTTTAGTTCTTGAGATATTAAGTCTAAAAAGGGTTTAACTAACACAAAAAGTTGTGATTACTAATATAAAAAGATTTGATGTTCATTAAACCTACATAAAATACAACAATTCTTAAACGTTCGAATACAAAACTGGGTTATAATGACAAATATTTTTTTATATTCACAAGCGCCTTGAATGAACCCGAGACAAATTCTCTTTAAATATAGGTTTAACCTAATTTAAATCCTTTTTGCATCACCATTCTCACTAGAAAATTTGTTTTTAATAAAATTAAAATTTTTTTGTTCGTGTTAAATGACAATAAACCCTTTTTGCACTAAACAGACAACTTTTTATGGAATAAAAGAGCATAATGTGTCACCATTTCATCGGTCAATCAGTAAACAAACACACAAGTGAAAACATGTTTCCCGGTCTTTTGTAGAAAAATATCGTTAGAAAGTTGATAAAAGTGTATGATGTCAAAACATTTTGTATTTTGTACTGAGTACAACTTATCTTTTAGCCAACCAAGAAGCTACGTTTGCTCCAAATACGAGAAAGAGAATGGTGAATTGGATAAACGAACCCACAAGGAAAGTGCGAAAGAAGCGTAGGTATGATCTGATGAAACATGATAGAGCTACCTTCTAAAATGAAGAGGGAAAATTATACTGTACTGTTGCCATTCAACAAACTATGCCTTTACCAATTAAGGAGAATCTTTTTATTTACGGCTAATTTGGTTCTACAACTTGGGTATAGGTAGCAAGAAAAACCCAAAACCATGCCATTATGTATACATGGACTGAAGATGTAGCAAAAAAAGGGAGTTTCGAAGTATCATGCGCATTGCATTACCTACTTAGCTATGTACTTTAAAAGTAGAAACGAAATTAATCAAATCAAAAATCTCATCGTTTGGTCCGTTTCATGTTCAAGGCAGAACACAAATTTTAATCTGATTTGTCAATATCATACATGATTCTTAAAAAAAATTTCAATATCATGGAACATAAATTTCCAGTGGTTGGTCATACCTACATGGATTCTGACAGAGATTTTCGGCGAATAGAAAAAACCCTTCGAAAACACGAAAAAATATATACACACCAGAAGAATACCGAAATATTATTCTGAAAAGCTCAAAAAAATCGATCGTAGTAGATATGAGAGAATATTTATATGACGTAGAAGATGTTTAGAGAGATTTAAAACTGATTAATAGATCGAAAAATACATTGGGTGCAAATAGTTAAATCCCTGAATTTAACTTTATAGATACATTTGGCAGTAATAAGTAACTACCATTAAAAAATGTTACGATCCTTATTAGGATACAATAAATACTCCGTTTTTTTTAGTTGATATAGCACGTAAAGGCACTGTAATAAGGCCAGATAACATAGAAATTAAAAGAATACAATATTTACGACGTGAATTTCTTTAATTAGTAAATATTTTAAAAAATATTCTGTGTTTTGTTGATAAAGTACAGTACCGAGGGATAGATAATAACTTGACTATAGTAAAATTCCTTATAGAGTATAATATTTAAAGCTCAATAAATCAAACGAAGGATAACAATTTTTTTACTTATTAAATAGAATGAGGATATTTTGAACAATAAATCGTTATTGCACACAGCTGATGTATTAATATTAGTAGGAAAAATCAGGTTAAATGAAAAATTTCAATTTTTATATAGTAATAGAAATATAAGCGCTATTTCTTTCATACCATTATATAGAAAATATTTTTTTATATACTTACAAGTTATTTTATAGTTTTTACTGCTATTTTTAAAATAAAGCTGAAAATAAAGCTATCAATAAAGTTGAATTGCGTCAAATAACTAATATGTCAGTTAACTCCTTCTCGAATTGAACCCTTCTTGGTAACCAGAGCTTAAATTGTAAAAGTTCTAAGAGACTTGCACAAGGACAGAATTCTAAAATATTTGAGAACGCGTTGCAATATGACATAAAGAGGGTGCGCTCTTTGAATTTAAGGCCTTAATATCACTGGTACCACTTTTAATGGTACTGGTAACACTGTTTTATATCACTGGTACTATCAATGGTACTGGTAACATTTTTTTACATCGCCGGTACCATCAATGGTGCTAGTGATTTTAAACCAATTAGTACATCATAATAACAATTTTTAACAAAAAAAAACGACTTCAAACAGGAAAACATGAAATAGATAGACAAATATTTAGTACTATTCGGCCAATCTATTCCCAAAGAGTTAGACACGATGCAGACGCATGCGCCTTAATTGCAGGCGGGAGGCCTGCAATTAAAAAGCCATGCAAAGCGTTAAATATAAATATATATATATATATATATTTATCCATCTAATTACTGTTTCTTATAATAATCTAATGTAATTTGTGGTGTACAATAAAGTATTTTCTATCTTCTATTTATCTATCTATTTAATGTTTTGTAATGGATTTCCGCAAAGTCACGCCTGAATTAAATATCAATTAATTCTAACAGGAAACTAATAAGTAAATTCTGTCTCTGTATTGTCCTTCGTCTTCGACGACAAAGTGATCCGCGAACACACATAAAAAAATATAAGTATATACGGTCGAATTGAGAAACTACTCCTTTTTTTGAAATAGGTTAAAAAAAATCGATTCATTCAGATTTTACTGTAGTAAGAGTACTATATAACTGCTTTACTATACTGATGCTTTGTACGAGCACGTGAAAGGTAGACGTGAACGATTGAATGATGGATTATTTAAACTTTCTTTTTAAAAACCGCAACAGTTAATGGTGATGTCGGAATCATAAAAAATAACAAAAATGTACAGGAACAACAAGAGTTACTCAAGTACGTGCAGTTTATTATTACTCAAGTTTTTTCATTGCTTTATTAACATTATTTTACACTTATTCTGTACCCTAACTCTCTAGTCTCTGATGATAGAAAAAGATAACGTAACGTGATAATTGCAATTAGTTGTTTAAAGTGATACGCGAGACCACGTTTGTTTAAAACATAGAATCCTAATAGTTTATGTGCAAAACACACACAGTCCGGGGTGTTTGCGGTCAGGTTCGCACCTCATGTGTGTTTTGCGCTCAAAGTAGCATTAACGTAGGACTCGTGAAGTTAGTTGAAAGGAATTGTAGAAAGGAGATAAATTGCATCCTGGGCAAGGAAATAATCCTTGCCCAGGATGCAATTTATCTCCTTGCGAAACTTTAATCATAAGTTTCAAACCAATCACACCCACCATCCATTAAAAAGTTTCCATACAAACATTCACACCCCATTTTACTCCTTTATGCAAGTTATTTTGAAAAACCCTGAAACACATGTCCATTTACTTTGCATTTTATTTATTCATATCAAGTTTCCACCAAATCGCACCATGCGTTAAAAAGTTTCATACAATCGTTTTTACCCCTTTTCACGCTCTTAGGGGTTGAATTTCAAAAAATCCCGCCTTAGTGGTTTTACTGTAAAAGGGAGCTACCTTCCAAATTTCAGCTTTCTAGCTTTAGCGGTTTCGGCTCGGCGGTGATAAATCAGTTAATCAGTTTAAGCACTTTTATTATATAGGTTTAGATAACTGATAAAACACGTCTTTAAGGAACACATTCTAAGAACAGTATGGCGAACACAATCGAAAATATTGTAAGTGTAATTTTAAGTTCTAATGTAGATGAAGCCGCATCTAACATACTAGAAATAGTCCCTGCTATTTATTTATACGGTGGCGGTGGTCTTTGAAAAATAAATTACTCGATCTTATACAAAAACTATAACGGTAGTTTTTGCATAAGATTGAGTGATTGAATTGAACCCACAGAAGATTGCGTGTTAGATTCCCGGGACCAATGTGTATATCTGCAAGTATTTGTCTTAGGTCTGGGTGTTTATATGTAAAAATTAAATTATATGTATTCACATATAGTATATAAATAGTACCCACGTTAGTCATGTTGTACCCATAACACAAGCTCTGCTTATTTTTGGGCCAGATGATGCAATGTGAAATGTCTGACATTATTTATTTTATTTATTACTAGCTGCTGCCTGAGGTCCCATCTATCTCTATAGAAAAATTCATCAAAATCGGTTCAGCGGCATAGGCGTAAAAATGTAACAAACAGACAGACAGACATACAGACTTTCGCATTTATAATATTAGTAGGGATGGTGCGACCCGCGCCCGCCGACCGCTGCCAACCGAGACGAAACATACGGCCCGCCAGCCGCTGTGCCTCCACTTTTTAAATCTCTGATAATCTTCTAAGATATCCAATTTAACACGTTCCCAGCGGCACTGATTTATCTGTACTTTCCATTACTGCGTTACGAGACGTTTGAAACCTCGTTCTGAACCAGAGGTTGTAGCGGCACGAGGCTTAGTAAACCCCACCGCCCACAGGAGACAAAAATCCTTTTTTTGGCGCCAAATAAGGCAAATTGTACGGTTTTTGTCGCGATTATTATTATCAATGAGTTGATTAACCTAAATCTGCCGCCGCCTGTGGGCAGATAATTTAGTTTAGATTCTATAGGTAAAATGAAATGTGGGGTCTTATGTACCCCACATTTCATACCGCACTGAAAAAGGGCAGTTTTTCATATTGTTTAGTGAAAAAAAATATCGATTTTATTTAATTGTACTTATGGATGCTTTTTATTAAAACAGGTCAAAACAGGAAACAATAATATTTTTTGCAACCGATACATTCCGTGGGATTTTTTTTTGCTTTTTTGTCAGCCTCACGACTTGATAAGATGGTGCGAAGTTTTTCGTAGCATCCTACACATCTCCTCTTCTTTGATCCTTTTTCGAGTTGATGTGGATTGTTTGGAGTGGGTTCTGAAAATAAAAGCCTATTGCCGTTTACTGGGCACGTATTTACCAGTCTCCGTGCTGCTACTAGGAATTTTCTTACAGAAAAACCCAATAACACTTTGCCCGACCCGGGAATCGAACCCGGGACCTCAGGCACAGCAGTTGCATACACTTCCACTGCGCCACCGAGGCATATCAATATACTTAACACAAGGAACAAGGATAGAAAGCGTTATTATATTGTAATCCAAAACTATACATACATACAACACATTACAGTGTATAATTTATAATATTATATATTGTATTAATACACTATATTTTAAATATACATAGCTGGAATTTATTAATTATATTCCTACATAATTTTTTCACTTAGACTGAGTATAGTATGTAAATATTGATTGGAAACTTACCTGTTTTTCAAATATCGGTAATTTTGAATTAGATTTACCACCCTATTCCTCTTCATCATCAATAATATTATTAATTAACTTTCTTCGGCAACGTTTCGACATCTTATTATATCTTCGCGGGCGCAACGTTCAACGTTTTAAAAAATCGTAATCTAAAAAATCCGGTATCAAGCTAGGTATACCAAAAAACTCGGCATCAATAGCACATCTCAGATATATAGTTATCTCTTTCCTAGACTGAACCAGACGGAAGTTACGCCTCTCGCACGACAGAGAAGTTTAAGTTTTTCCTTACCGCTATAAAAACGAGACACGGACGAGGTGTTTCAAGCCTCGTTTCGCACTCATCGTGTTAATGAAATGTTGTTAAGGGTGAAATGTACAATGTATAAAATGTATTTAATTGGATAAGGAATAATACTGTACTATTTAAAGTAGCTTGGCTTGGTTTGTTACGACATCACATTACAAGTCTTTGAAATATTTGGCTTTTCTGTGCTATAATATGTATGTACGAGCAACAGCTACAACAGCTCGCGTCTTCGCGTGCATTTTTTTTAAAGTAATTGTAGCTTAAATCCTTCCCCACGAAACAAATTTATCTTGCCAAATTTCATTGATAAGTTTCAAACCAACCACACCCACCACCTATATAAAAGTTTCTATACAAACATTCACACCCCTTTACTTCTTTGTGAGAGTTATTTTGAAAAATCATGAAACACGTGTCCATTTATTTTGCATTTTATTTATTCATATTAAGTTTCAAGCAATCGCACCACGCGTTAAAAAGTTTCATTCATTCGTTTTCACACTTTTTCACCCTCTTAGGGTTGAATTTCAAAAAATACCATCTTTTTAGGTGGTTTTGCTGTAAAAGGGCTACCTTCCAAATTTCAGCTTTCTAGCTTCAGCGGTTTCGGCTCGGCGATGATGAATCAGTCAGTCAGGTTAAGCTCTTTTATACGTATAGATTATACATTTAAACTTTCCTATTGAACCACTTTATGTATTGCTGAAAACTGCATTAAAATCAGTTGAGTAGTTTTAAAGATCTAAGCGAACAGACAGCGGAAGCGACTTCATTTAATATTATGTAAACTTCTCTTAAACCCTTGAATCTGCCCTTAGTGTTTTATTTTCAAACATCCCTTCCGCCCGCAATTGAAAACTAAACGTTTATACAAAGAAACAGAAAGAAAGACGGGAAAAACCATCCACAGATGTTACCTCAAAAAAAAACAACTTGAGGCAGGTGCATGCGTCTGCAAAGATTAGATTGGAACAGATTGGCGGAATGGTACTATTGTCTATTTGAATTGTCTATGTGTTCAATGTTTTGTAATGGATTTTCGCAAAATCACGCCTGAATCTATAATCTGTCTTTGTTCTATTAATATTAAGTAGTCACTAGTAACACTTATACAAATGTTTTATTTCTGTTACTTTTTAACAAAGTTAAGCAGCAACTTTTACGTGTAAAATACCTGTATTAGAATTAGAATTATAAATACCTAATTATATTGTGGGTCATAGCTATTGTATTGTTGTATCATACATGGACTGCTTATAATAAATATCATTCATGTGAATTTTTGCCTAATGGTACTGTGATGAGGATGATGATGTCCTTCTTGACGTATCCGTCAACAGCTAACCTTATTTTGACAACCTCTGTGGCGCAGGGGCCCGGCTGAGACACAGAAGGTTGCGGGTTCGATTCCCGCCACGGGACAAGATGATCTTCAAGTATCGGGTCTGTGTTTTTCTATGTTATAATATGTATGTATTTACAAAAAAAAACTTTTCACGAAAATTGCGCCGACGAAGGAGTATGAAATTTCGCACACTTATAGTTCATATAGAGAGAGTGCAGAATGCTAATATTTTTTTTATTATGCATAAAAATACATTAATTATTAATTAATTATGGTCGAATTTCGACCAGTGGGCAACCACAAGTTAATATAAATACATGATTAAATTTTGGGGGACAATCTACACAACACCATCTAAGCATAGCATAGACACAAACTAAGCATAGCTTTGTATGGGAACCAGATTACTGATGACAAAATACTTACATTATATTTAAATACGTACTTATAATTATACTAATGGTTAAACTAATGGTGGTACTATGGTTACGTAAACGACAATTAGTATACCTAATTTTAAATTCTCCTGGTATTTCGATTTTTCTCGAGAAACTATTTATTTGATTCCACGCGTACCGTGAAATCCTCCAACTTTGGTCTCTAGAGGTAACATTGGACGAAACAAAAAAAAACTAAATTAGCTCGTACCGTTTATAAGTAGTATACCCGTCATGTGGTACCCTATAACACAAGCTTTGCTTACTTTGAGGCTCAATGATGATGTGTGAAATGTCCGGCTTTATTTATTTATTTATTCATGATTGGGATGATTGGGAGGATCTTGCGCAACAGAGACGAGAGGGCGCAACTCTTTTAACAAGGCTAACTAATTTTGAAAATAACCTTATAAAAGATTTAAATAACAAGTGCCTTCTTAAAAAGAAGCCGTCCCTAGCTTTCTTACACATATTCTTACTCTTTAAGTCAGTTATACTGTGCGCCATGTGACGGTACCTTTAATGGCACTGTACACTGGTATCATTCAGTAAAACCAGAAATCTAACACTAGTGTTTCATTTAAAGGTGCTTACAATATCAATTAGTATCACCAATATTATTAATGATATAATCCAATGCTACTATTAGTAGACAGACATATACACTCATTTATTTGTTACTCAAGCACACACAATCAGTACAAACAGAAAAACATATTTTAGAATAAACAAATGTGGAGAATACGTATGTCATGTATCTGTGTGCTACAGTAACAAAAAGGTCTCAACTCAGCATAATATACCTCGCCACTTGGAGGTAGCTAGGCGCTGGTATTCTATCAAAACCGAACATACAAAGACAATTTGGGAAGGTTTAATAAATTTCCAATCGCAACGCTTAACTCGAATCTTCAACTTCTGTTGTCAACAAAGTACAAATATTCCATCCTTTTATAATGTACACTACGCACTTAACTACATTGTCCTGCAAAACGAGCTTCTTTTGCACCTCCTTACTCAAAACTAAATCTGATCGAGACGTTTAAACTACTTAAACAACTGTCTTTTCTAAAACGACGAAGTAAAACATAAGATAAACCTAAACATGCATTTAATTAAAACTCGTAGATAAGGTACAGCTTTTACTACAAACTGCATTTGACAAGCAATTCTGGCGAACAATTTTCTACTAAATTGGCTTCAAAAATCGTAAAAGCTACTATAATATAAAAGCTGTCTTCGTCGTATTTTACCCTAGAAGACGTGAACGGCTTACGACGTCAATTGCACATCAACGAATTCAGTGCACCTGGTAGCAACATAATGTTATAGAAAACGGAAACCGCAGGTAACTGTAGGTACGTAATCTCAATACCTTTAAATTATTTATGAGGATTTCATTATGCTAGAGCAGCAAACATTGCAGAACAGCATGTTATTATTTGCATGGGGGAAGACTTGTTGGCAACTCTTCAAAACGATAGCATCTGGCAATATAAGATGCCTGCAGCGTAAACAAACACAGATCTTGGATCTAGGTTAGTTCTCCGTAGGGAAATGTTTGTTTACCATCCGATGTATTCCAAAATGAAGGTGTTGTTCATGTGGAACCCTAAAAGGCACAATATGTTTTATTATTAAGTACCTACCTTTACCTAGTTCAAAACAGTCGGTTGTCTTCTTCTTATCGTGTCACTAGTTATTTCTAACCAGTGTGGAGAAAGGATTAAAGTGCGCCTCATAGGCTCCTTTCGTGCACTTAGGTAAGCCTTAATGTAAGCTCTCGACCTTGTCGACAGGACCCGCAGGAAAGACGAATCATGACATTCGGTGTCGGTTCATAACAGGTGCACAACGGCTGGCACCGAGCCGGGCTAGTTTCAAGTTTTCCTTCTCTATTGCTAGCTCTTCTGATAGTCAGCACGGTTCAGGTGTAAGAACAATGAGGTAAGAAGGTACGTAAAGAAACAGAAAAACAGAAAAAGAACACAGAGTACAATTCAATAAAATAACAAAGTACAATTGTACACCAATACTATCTGTGGTTCGAAAACATTTAGTCCTTTCCCTGTGTGTGGTATGTCCAAACAGGTCCAATCTCAACGTTGATGCTACTCTCCTAAGAAAGTAGTAAGTAAATGGGGTAGACCTATGCCAATGAGGCGATAATTATGGTAAAATTTTGTCTTTAGTGTGTATATAGAATAGTATATTATATTAGTACTAGCTGTCACGTTTGCGACTTCGTCCGCTCGTTTTAAAAAGAATAAAATAATAAAAAAACTATTGTATATCTAAACCATTCTCGAATCCACTTGAACACGCACAAAAAAAATTCATCAAAATCGGTCCTTAGGTCCTTAGGCTGCTTAGGAGGAGTTTAAATACAAACACACGCATACAGAATATTTATATATATAAAGTTAGTATAGTGTAGTATTTAGCTCATTTTAATATATATATAAATATATATATTATGGAGCGATAGCATTGGCAAAAGTAGGAAAACTAACTAAATCTTTTAAAAACTTAACCAATAGAAACATAAATAAAAGCATAATTGCAGTGATCTACAAAAACTAGAACTTTTCTAACGTAATAAAAAATCTCTGCATCCAAAAAGAATTTAATTTGCTGCGCGGTCTTACCGAACTACTGAGCCTTTGTTTGAGCGTAAATAGAGAAAGCGCATTGCAACTCAAGCTTGAACCTCTCCCAATAACTTTTTAATTTCCTGTTCAGGCTGGTCCTGTCTCTCAGACTATAGTGCTTTTACTTCGTAATCTAACCTTTGTTAATTAATCTTTGTTAACCGTTCAAAATCAGTGATTTCATTACAGAAAATGTTTAATGTTTGGCTGTATTAAATTTTAATAACAATGACTTTTTCAACTAACTCTCTTAAAATCGGTTTGAAGAGAGTAGGCATATGAGCAATTAAAAACGTATCAACTTTCACACAAACCCGTAAACTATTATGGCCTTGTATCACAATGGCTAGCTTTGTGAATTTAATATATAATATAAAAAGGATCTAAACGACCAGGTAACTCTGGCCACTAGCACCATCAAAATATCGCAAGACACGTTATAATCACCCATAAATGCATTTAAATTATTTTACGAAGGTAGATTGTTCTTATGTAGGCGCTATGCGTACAAAGCCATGGACTAAACTAATCTAAAATATGGCCTCATGTTGCTCTGCCCACAGACAGTTAACTCGTATTAATATACTTGTATAAACTATCTAGCGCTAGTGCTAGGACCATAACGAGTTTCTTGCCAGTTCTTCTCGGGCTTAGGAGGAATTGGCACCAAAGTTCACCTAGTATGTAAGACGTTTCAAAGTGATCCTTGTGATTGTATTTTATAAAATATCTTTTGACTTTGACTTGACATTGACTAAAGCATGAGCATAAAATCACGAGCATTATTACAACCTGACTATGATATTTTATTATCTAACTATCTAGACCGTTTTTATAGAATATTGCCTTTGCCTCTTATTTTAAAAATCAATAACATTCCCTATTAAATTAAATTCGATTCGATCAGGCTGCCGTCTTCAAATCTGAATGTTTGTGACCAATGTTGGAAGCTTCAATGTCCAGTACAAGCAAACATTATTTGGTTTGCTAAGATGTAGCGACCGTCTTAATACGATGTACAATGTACACGACAACAAGTCAATATTCAGATATGGAAACAAGTTTTATTTTCCAATACAGATATAATGAGAACTAACATGTTATTAAGTCCGTGTTAAAGAGAAACAATAGAAATCGAAATATTAACGTCTAATGTTACACTCAGTGTTGGTTGGTTACAATTTTTGCCGAGGTAAGAGGCGGAAACTACTATAAGAGCACTATAAGAATATGAAAATTGATGCCATAGAAAGTAGTGGCAAGTCAGGTATGTCTGCTGACCTAGTATGTTTTTCTAGACTTTGGCCTTCGTCCACGTTCGTTACTAAGATTACATAACTAGTTATTTATCAGGATTTTTCTTCACTATTTCATAACCAGTTATTAAACAAGACTTTTTTTCCATTTTTTAACCGACTTTATCAAAAAGGAGGAGGTTCTCAATTCGTCGGTTTTATTTTATCAAAATCGGTCGAGCTGAAAAATAAACGAAAATCTAAATATTGTATACATCGATGATGCTTTCATGTACTTTCATACCTCGCTGTCTCATTGGAGCGTGGCGTTTATTTGGCCTACCCATATTATAATATACTAAATACATCTACTTTCCACTAAAAAATTATTATAGGCTAAAATTTCATTCAATGAAGTCGGTTTCTTTTTAGTTTTTAAAACGTAATTATATAACGAAAACTTCTTAGTCATGTATATGGTCTCCTGGTACGCTGGACAAATTAGCGACCGGACAGAGTAGAGTCAGGAGAAAAAGTTAAATCAGATCAAAACCAGTTAGTTAGGGTATGTCAGAGTATAAAAAACAACGCGCAAGGTGAGCGAGCAAAGCGGCCGCGGCCGCTGAATCGCCAGAAGTGCCACTACGCATTATCGCAAGAAATATTAATTTCACGTTATTAATTATTACGAAAAACTACCAGAAGACCATACATTACTAAGAGGTTCTCGTTATAAAAATAGAAAAAAAGTCTTGTTTAATAACTGGTTAAGAAACAGTGAAAAAATATCCTGATATATAACCTCATAGAAATTTTAGTTACGAACATGGACGATAGACGATTTTGGCTTTAATTAGTTGTTCTATGGAACAC
The DNA here is from genome assembly GCA_948098915.1 of Lampropteryx suffumata. Classification (NCBI taxonomy): domain Eukaryota; kingdom Metazoa; phylum Arthropoda; class Insecta; order Lepidoptera; family Geometridae; genus Lampropteryx; species Lampropteryx suffumata. The sequence goes on from OX402544.1 coordinate 26,174,612, forward strand.
ACGGACATCGAATAGAACAAGTATATTTTAAAACTGTCTAGTGACTTCGTAAATCGGAGGTTCATATTTGGTGCATGTCATGTGACCCCACTTGCATATTCATTATTTTCCCAAATTGACTTCATGACGTTCTCGCAACTCCAACAAATTGTTACAGCATTTCGCAAAGCCAACAGCCAATACAGCCAAAGTTGTATTGCATGATCGGATCAATTTAAACTTGATACAGATCAAGAGAGCGCTTCGCGGCCATTCTGAATTTGCAAATACCCCTGCTTCTGAAATGACGTATATTGGCATGCTTGAAATTTGAAGATTCTAATCCTATCGGATGGACGGAGATTGCGAATCTCGTATTTTGCATCGCTTTAAATCGGTTTAGGTCGCGCGTGACCCTAACCTGGTGGGAACTCACCATATATTATTTTCTCCCCTGACCACAAACATAAAACCTTTTTTAATGGTATCAACTATATTTTATTCTAGCAATTTTTTTTATAACATTTGTTCAAAATCTATTCATCTAAATGATCTGAATTAGTTGAGCTATCTATAGATTGTTTTAAACGGTCCTTAGATAGCCGAACTTTTTCACGTGTGTTTTATATTATATTGTTCTGTACTTTTCTGTAATTATTTCTGTATTTTAAATTTGTTTAAAACAATACTTCTTTATAATCTAAATTGTACTCAGCATCTTCTAAGCAATTGTCAAAAGAAAATCAAAAACAGAACTGACAATCTATATATATATAAATGTTATGTTGGTTTGTGTACGCTTCAAAAACTCAAAAAGTTCTGGACCGATCGAGCTGAAATTTTAGTATGATATATAATCCGCATCAAAGATTGTTTGTATCTATTTTTTTTGTTACACTCCGAAGCGTGGCGGGGTACAGCTAGTTCATTATAATTGAACATTATGTTTCTGCAGTCAGATATTGTACGTATATGTGAGATTATAGTTCTATCTGGGATATACAGGGTGTCCCGGAACTAGTATGTTATGCTGAGGTGGGCCGATTCTCGATACTTTCGAGAACAGCATATGTTTTACCACTTTTATAAGTGCAATGTTTTTCATTGAAGAAATGAGCAGCAAAGTTTGCTTCAAAACTGCACTTACTACAAATGGTAACCCTTTAAATCAGCTGTTTATAGAACTCTGAGCGTGACCTCAAAATGAAGTATGATTTCACGCAACAACACAAACATTAAAGTTGCCTACATTGTGATGCCTCTGAGAGGTAAGACAATTTATGTCTTGTAGTTGAGTTCACCTGCTATTTTTTCAAAGAATATTGTTTGTTCTAAGAGTCATATGTGTCAACAACAATTAAATGCAATAAATCTGAAAAATTTGTAAATAAACAGGAATTGTTTATGATGATGATGATGATGATAACATGTTCACAACTCGTTATTAAAACAACTTGATTCGGATCTTCATAAAAAAATTAAAGCATTGGGTATCTAACCAAAATTGTCCGTAAGTAGGTAGATTACATAGGTAGGTTCATAGAAATTCAATTCATAGTATTATCTGTCCATCTCATTGTGCGACTCTGTGACTTCGCGGCTTTTTATTCGTCTCGAAGGTGTCAAACAAAACCGACAACCAATCAGAAGAGTTCAATCCACATAATAAATAATAAATCTCGGCTAATTCCAAAGGTAATTAACCTCTGTAATAAACCTACATTTATTATTTTTTCAGAAATAGGATCTGTAGGTATTTATTTTAGTCTTTGTTCCGGTTAAGAATTTATTTATTTTATTCATTAATTTATTTATTAATCCTGTCATTGGTTTTCTCTTGGTCACTCTGTGCTTCATTAATTTCTTTTGTCACTGGTTTTTTTCTGTAAGTAGCCATAAAAAGAGTCTAGTGATTGATGGTGACAGAACCAGAGTGGTTAAAGGATTCAGTGACCAAGAAATAAGCAGTGACATGACTACAGAATAAACTTAACAAAATAACTTCATTAAGAAAGTAGTATTACCAAAATTGATTGTCATCATTGTAATAGGTTTGAATTTTCATATAAAAAATTTACCGTAAAAAATTTACCGTAAGTAATTTCGCTTTGAATTGATTTTTGCTCAGTGATTTTTTGTACGTCGTCCTGTCAACTTCCTAGTTCCTGTTAAGAGTTCCGTCATTCCGTTTCAAGTGATCATCATGACGTCCTACTCTACAGTAATGAGGAATACGACCGACGCGACACGATATGATTTTGAGTGTTGGTGCCGCGCCAAACCATGAACCATGGATTGGCACATTGAACCATTCTTGTGACCATTGTAAGTGTGATTTTTACGAGTGACCATGTGTTTTTATAACTCAATCATAAGTGCTTTGTGTTGGAACCTAAGTAGTACCTAGAATAGCTACCTACTAATCGTGTAATGTGGTGTTTGTTATTGTCAATTTTCTAAATTTTATGGATCCGCTTGTTCTAGGCGACATTAAACGGTATGTGATCTATATAAGTACTTGCTTCTTTTACCATAAAATTAAAACATTGTTTTTCAAGACACGAATAGGTAATTAGATTAGCCGCTGGATTAGTAGGTAGTTACCAAATAAATATCTACTTACTTAAAAAAATATATCTAATTGTACCGACTGCAGCGCCATCAGCCGGGTAACTGTAAAATCCACTCGTAAACTGTATATTTTTTCCATACATTTCTATAAATATTTTAAATAAAGTTATTTTAAAGATATATTATACGAAATATAAATGTTCAGAATCAGTGTTTATTAAAATGATGTTCCCTATTATTATGCCATTACTTGGATTATATCTTCTTCTATAAATAAAAATGAATGTTGCTAAGCGCATACACGCATAACTCGAGAATGGCTCGACCAATTCGGCAATTTTTTTTGTATGTTCCTTAAGGCCTACGGAAGGTTTGAATCCAAAAAAAAAATTGTAGATACTTTAATATTTTTTGTATAGTTGTAACCACCCAACAAAGTGGGCACGGATCAGCTAGTAATATGTAATAATAATAAATAATAATAATAATACCGGACATTTCACACAACATCAACTGGCCCCTAAGTAAGCAGAGCTTGTGTTATAGGTACCACATGACTGATATACTACATATATACGTTTTTTTGTAAATACATACATATTATACATAGAAACACCCAGACCCGAGACAAATACTTCCAGATCATACAAACATTTGTTCGGTGGCGGGAATCGAATCCGCAACCTTTTGCGTCTCAGCCGGACCTAAGCCCACTGCGCCACAGAGGTCGTCAAAAATATTCTGTGCGTGTGTTTGTAATTAAACTCTTCGACGGCTGGACCGATTTTAATGATTTTTTTGTGTGTGTTCAAGTGAATTATATATATATATATATATTACACATATATATATATATTACACATATATATTTATTTACGTAATAAGGATGCCAACAGGCTTAGGGCCCGCCTAATGACAAGTAGTTACCGTCGCCTATAGACATCCGCAACACCTGAAGCAATGCTGATGCGTTGCCTGCACTCTAAGACTATGTATATTTTTAAATTTAGAAAAGAATAAAATTATTTGGTACACACACAAAGAAAAAAAGTTAAGACATTTTTTCTGTCTAATAAAATGTACAATAATAGGCACCCACCCCCCTAGGCAGATGGGCACCCAAACACTTTACCTATTTACCTACTAACATACACCCACGATCAACAGTCCCTCCTTGTGTGTGCCCAAATAGGTCTAGTCTCAGCTTTATGCCCGTCCAAAGTATGGAAGCAGCGCTGATTTTCAGACTGAACTAACTGGTATTTTAATTGAAAAGATATATATGCTATGTACTCGTACCTTTCGGTGTTTTTTTTTACAAGAAACATCTTTTTACAAGCTGCGAAATACCCCCGTGAGTATATGTACAAATATGTAAAATAAATTATAATAAATAATGAGGTTAATAAATGTAATTATAAAACAAAGGTTTCAAAAAAATTGCCTAAGTTTCGAAGTTTTGGCCTGTTGGCAAGGTCACACGCCCAGCTGTCTTGGCGCTGCGCCAAATTCCACAAATTGTAAACTTCGGATAACTTTCAGGTTGTTCACATCTATATTCGTACAACTTATGCGTTTTTTAAATTTCAAATTCGAATATAACAAATATTATTTTCATTTCAAAGCATGTTTTTTATTTGCCAAGAGACATGTTGGTTTCGAGTGTTGGTTCCAAGTATTGGCTGTTTGAAAGTGTACGATGCCATAGGCATTTCCCTATATTCTTCTTTACTAGGTTGCCTAACTGATTGGGACACAGGCCAGGAAAAATTTACTACTGCGTCACAAAAACATAACATATAAATAGTTCAATCTATGTTTACGAGTATAATACTCTTATTAAATTAGTAATGAAAGTCGATTATCCTAAAAATAAAACCTCATGTTATTTTGTATTCTTCGTATCTTTTTATTTGTACAATTTCAACAAGAATAAAAAGTGACGCAGGTAGATTGTAATTTATTTTCATTCATATTGCATTAATTTCGCAAAACTATACATATATATTTCATAACATCTTTGTTTGTCGAAGGGTTAGTTAATTTTGAAAGAAACGTGAAGGCTTCACGATGGTCGGCAGAACCACGCATTAAAAAGTGAGATGCTGTTTTACGATCACTCACGATGTATGTACGTTTTGAGACATTATGACCTGAATGATTGAACCAGATGAACCAGGCATTATTGTTAGTTTAACAAACTTCTGGTATAGTATATAAACCAAAATACAGAGCTCAAGTAATGTTACGTCGTCACCAAAAAGCTTCTACAAAGGCAAGGATTATTTTGTTTCAGTGCCATTAAAATAATTGAATTCATAGTTTATTTTAACAAAATGGCACGTAGGTAACTTCAATACAAAGTAATAAGCTTGGTGCTCTCTCGCAGTACAACTTTCCACCTAATTATTTCTGTCCCGGGGCATCTGACACATTTGCAACTGGATATTATCTCAGTGGACACATTACACACAGCGAGATACGCGTTTGGAACGAAGTCCCCTGTCATATGCAGAGTTGCATTCATTCATTCATTCTTCTTTTTGGTTTTGAATGGTACCCCCGGTCTTTAATTTTAATTATTGATGCAATAAATAACTATATATATATATATATATATAATATATATGTAGGAGACTAGTTATCGGTCTCCTTCATTCACTCTTTCTCTTACGGTTTTTGTAACGCGTTACATTTTTACTCAATAAATAAAATCGTTATTATATATTTGCATTTATTATTTAATCAGCGGTGGAAACATTACTTCAGTTCATCTAATCTGCTCAGGTTGAATCCAGTTGGTTAGGTTATGTTTAAGTATAGAATCACCAGAAATATGTAGTTTATCTGTCCTGATACTAGTCCATGACAGTTTGTCATGGCCTAACTGGGAAATAGTATATATATATATATAGTATATAGTATGTATAGTAGTTGAAAAAAATAAAATAGTCCATGACAGTTTGTCATGGACTATACTATTTTTTTCAAGTTCCCAGTTAGGCCACGAGGAAACAGCTGAGGCCACACTTTGTTTCTTGTTGAATGCCACGAAAAAGTGCAAGATGGATAAATAAATACCCAGACTTTTTTTTTTGCTATATTATAAAAAAAAACCCCAAACTTGACATTTAGGTGTATTTTTCTATTATACGCTAATTGCTTATACATGTTTATACCAGATCACTGAATTTGAAGCAAAAGCCACAGACAGCTTAGTAAAAATTTTGTTGCATGAAAATAGCATGTAGGTATTCACACGACCGTAATCCCGAGCTCGGTAAACACCTTACAGATCTTTAATTATTTTGTTATTTGAGGATGTCTAAGGAGTAAGAGGCACGTCTAAACATAATATTTTGCACAAGCCCATGTTTAATACAGTGTTTCGTAAATGAAATTCGATACCATTTATAAAATAGAATGTGCTCTCTATTCTGTTTTGATTCCAGTATTGGGAAGAGAAATAGTACAGCCTTGATATGGCGCTGGACGGGACATATGTTGAAAGAAAAAAAGAGAAATGGACCAAAATAATAACTGAATAGTACCCTAGAAAAAGCAATAAAAGCAGAGGAAGACAGACAAAACGAAGGCAACATGATTTTGAGAAAGTAGCAGGCCCAGATTGGTTAATTACAGCAAAAGACAGAAACAAGTGGAAAGCTTTAGAGGAGGCCTCTGTCGAAAGACAAGCTGTTATGAGGGGAGACCGAACCGAATGCCAAGGATAGGAATAAGGTTAAGTCAATTCGGTTTTTTCCTTTCATTGTTTCTTAAATATTTTGATCAAAGTTTATAATTAACGGTATTAAAGGCTTATTATTATAATTAAATTAGAATTGAGTAAAATCACTCATTAAGTATATAATGTCGGCGAAACGTGCTGTTTGTATTGTTCAATGTTCAATGTATATCTTACGCTGCAATGTCTCCATCTCCTTTGTTTGATCTACTCTCGAAAATCAACACAACACAAATATGCAATGTTGGCGTAACTTGCTTGAGAGAATACAGCCCAGAGCCTTATGCCCTAAAGCCTTATACTCGGTAATGTCAACGAGAAAGATGAGATTCAATCTCGGTGAATGTCAAACATTGAGTGTCATATTTGACAGATCTCCCAATGCCGTCATTTCACTTTTCCCCGCGAATCCTTACATAGGTAAAGGATTCGTATTCCTAAACCTTTAACTTAGGACATTTACAAGTTTTTCGATATTTAATATCTATTAATAGTTTTTTTGTAACCTATATATGTTCTAAGTTAAAGCTTTAGAGTATTTTAACAATATCTGGTTCTCATAGTACCTATATTACAGCTTTATGGTGCTGCGTGAAACAGACCAAAATTATTTCTTATATTTATTTCTTATATAGCAGCATACAAGAGACATTCGAGATAGTTATTTCGATTGGATTGGTTTCGTCATCGCCAGGTCAATATTCTAGCAGACCTTTGGTGAGGAATATCAACACGAGTTACGTAATCAAGGTAAACAGGTTGACCATGAATACAACAAACAGCCAGCACAAACGCTTACGTAAACACAACAGAAGCTACAGAACTACGAGCCTACATTTAGCTACGAGGCTATGAATGCCTGCCGAGCTACGTCTCGTAGCGGTCTGATTGATGCCCGCGATAATTTGCTTGCGTGCTTTCTTATCGCCATAATGAATTTTAAATTAACTGTTGGGTAAAAATATTAGTTCTACATAACAGCCGAAATGTGAGAGCTCGGAGTTTATTTTGTTTTTACAAATCATACTCCACGTGTTTGTATTGCAATGAATTTTTGCGGTAGGGTTGGTAAGGTCGTTCAGGCGGAACCAATCCGCATTTTACATCTGGGCAATGACAAAGTTGCAAAATCTACAGCGCCGTACAATCACATTGATATTTTTAAGGTATAACAGTTTAAAGAATATAAACCGTGCAACACATTTTGGATAGATATTTTTTAAGCATGATGACTTTACTGTTTACTTTATTGTTTTTGATACCTGATTTTTTATCAAAAAGTGCACTAAAAGAGCTTCTGAGGTGCACTTTAATAATTTCACCACAATGGTTCGAAATAATTACATGATACACGATGACCATGATTTAGAAGAAAATGAACATCAAGAAGTGATGACCCTTTATCATGTTCATAGAAATTAAACATGACGGAATATTTTTAAGGAGTTCAATCAGGGGAAAGTTTTTAAAACTTTAGCAGACGGATATCTTCAGTGCGATAATGCAAATGAAAACAATATTAATTTATTGTAATCAACGTCTTAAGGAGTTGAAATGCTGAAACATCTGTCAGCTAAAGCACCAAGTTTTTGAAGACGGCACCATATTGCATTGTTACCAAACAAAACTTAAGGTAAGTTTAACATAGTGAAAATTTTAAGACAATTTTTAAATTATGCCATAGAATATAAGATTGCTTTTAGTTCCACATTTCCAAATTCATGAGTAACAGGATGCTACTATCACCTCTTGAAGTTATATCACTTGGTTCTAAAAACTGTTTTTTTACGTATATTTTGTATTATTCTTCTAACGTGTGGATATGTAATAGTTATAATATTATTTGGCTCAACATAGCGTTCTCATAAAACAAATCTATTATTTAATTTTACCATTCTGGACCACTGACTCGAAGACCGAGGAATATTCTGATTCCCCTCTCCTCCCAATGTCGTCGTGATGTTCTTCTGCCTGTGATTACTCGTTCTAACATGTAATTCAGTCTTTACTATTTGACATGTATTTTAAAATAAAAATTCTAACTTTTGTTAAAAATTTAAAAAATTTAAACACGTTAGTCTAATTCAAATTCAGTCATTTGTTTATTTATTAGTTTCTTATTTTTATCTCATTTGATTTTTTTTCGTCAGCATGGATACGTTTATACAACGAGGCTATTTGTTGACGTAATGTTACTTGTATTTTTGGGTTTTGAGCATTCAGTATATTTATTCGATATATTTATTTACAAAATATTAATATTGTTTGTTAATATTTTGCAAGAGATTGCCCGATAGGTAAATTATTTTTTTCTTTTTATATATTGGTACGCTACCACAGTACTTGGGGGTCCAATGGGATCCTCTGAGAAGTTGAGTAATGATAATAATTACGTTTTAAAAACTAAAAAAAACCGACTTCATTGAATGTAATTTGAGCCTATAATACATTTTTAGTGGAAAGTAGATGTATTTTTTATATATATAATATGGGTAAGCCAAATAAACGCTCCGCTCCAATGAGACAGCGAGGTATCGAAGTACATGAAATCATCGATGTATAAACCGATTTTGATAAAATTTATATGGGACCACCTGTGAAGACCACTCTTTCAAACAAAAAAATAATTTTTCAAATCGGTTCAGCCGTTTCCGAGTAATCGGTGAACATACATTAAAAAAAAAAGATTCCAACGAATTGAAAACCTCCTCCTTTTTGATAAAGTTGGTTAAAAATAGAAAATTATGCAAATATGCAAAGTGTATAATAACAATTATACACTTAATTTGCTAAATACATTCATAGTTATTTTATACACCCAGAACTGGGGTAAGTATTTGCAGATCATACCAACAACCACCAACGCTACCTTCTGCATCTCATCCCATAATTTTTTTGAAAAAACTAGTGGCACAATAAGAAGTTTTTATAAACTTAAAGAAACAGCATAAAATGTAATATATATTTGTAATCCGAATAAAGTTTTTGGCCTCTCTATATAATAATAATTACATTATTATAAATATTAACGGGTATTTATCGCGTTTAGTCATCCCGTGACCACGACAGAGTGTAAACCTGTCGAAACGTCGGGAAAACTAGGTAAATAAACGCGATAAATACCCGTTAATATTTATAATAATGTGTTCTGATCGAGTAAGTTTAAAAAACTTTAATAATAATTACGTTTTAAAAACTAAAAAGAAACCGACTTCATTGAATGAAATTTGAGCCTATAATACATTTTTAGTGGAAAGTAGATGTATTTTGTGTATTATAATATGGGTAGGCTAAATAAATGCAACGCTCCAATGAGACAGCGAGGTATGAAAATACACGAAAACATCATCGATGTATACAATTTTTAGATTTTCGTTTATTTTTCAGCTCGACCGATTTTAAATTTGTATCGAACCACCTGTGAAGTATACCCTTTCAAACAAAAAAAGAATTTTTCAAATCGGTTCAGCCGTTTCCGAGTAATCGGTAAACATATATAAAAAAAAACAAAAAAAATAAAGATTCCGACGAATTGAGAACCTCCTCCTTTTTGAGAAAGTCGGCTAATAAAAATAGCCTTAATAATTAAAATTACCTTTCATTGTTAATTGTTACACGTTCTCGTAAATTGTCCATTTACGAGCATATTATTGGGAGAGATCTATACAATGGTATGATATATCAACAATATCATAATATCATCATATTATATATTATATTATATGGTCATATAATGACCGGGGTCTTTTGCAAAGTAACGTAAGAAGAGATCGTGCACGAACAACTAAACTAGACGTTGGATTTACAATACAAAGTTTAGCACTGTGAAATGCGAGATGTTAAACGAAATACCTCATACATTTCGCAAATTAGCGAGGTTTACTAAAGTTTGGAAGTAAACTTATATAGCTCAAACATATAAGCTAGCTCGGCAGCTAGCCACTTAGCTGGCCAGCGAAACATTGAATTTCAAACCCTGGAACAAAGTTTTGAAAAGCGCAAATGCACAGTAATTACTTAAAAAGGGAGTTCCGCTGGAAATAGTTGTGTATCTACTTTTTAGTATCTTGGATACTAAAAAGTGAGTTTTAACTTTGCCACATTTCTGTCTCGAACGCAAAATATAAAGTATATAAGTAGAAACTTCATAGAAATAAAAATTGAAGTAGATAAGGAAAAAAGTTAGTCTAGTTTACGCTGAAACACTAAAATACCGGAGGTCCATATTCGGCTGTGATATTTTAATATTTTATTTTATTTGAGTATATACTTAGGTACAGGTATGTTATACATTTTGATAAACACGGGCTTTACTCAAGTAATAAAACCCGCGGATCAAACCCACCCTGATGACGATTCTCTAGATGAATCGAAATAGTGTCGGTGCCTCCATCGGCAAAATATTACGTGAGTAAAGCCCGTGTTTATCAAAATGTATAGTACAACTCACGAAAGTTTTGAAACTGATACAAGTATGTTACCTGATATTATTATGTTTTCCATCGTCGTGACTTTTATGGGACAACCTTGAGAGTATACCTTAGAAAATAGCTTAGATAATATCGTGTAACCTACCTGAGTACTTAAAAAAATAAAATACGCAAATAACTCAGGCGATTTGAGAAACTACTCCTTTTTAATGTATTTTTATTGTATGTTTTTTCAGGTTACTACATTACGATGTGGTTATTTTTATATTTTGCGGTATTCCAAAGGTTTTTTAATATATAATTAACTGCGTAATTTACAGCGACCAACTGTCCTAATCATAGACTTCAAAATACACAGGAGCAAGATATACAGGATTCTTCAACGATAACAAAACTCCCAATAAAGCAGTCGCGCAATAATGTACAAGTGGATTTTGGTAAAATTTGGAACAGTCAGAGATGTACCCCCGGGATAACATATACAGGCTGCTTTTTATGTAGGTACCACGTGGGTAAAGTAACTAGATATATCGTAATTAAGGCACTGCATTGTAGAATACAGACAATAGCAATACTTCAACCTATTCGCTACATTTTGATAAACACTGATTAACTCGCATATTATTTTGTTTGGCGGTGGAGGCACGAGCGGATGAAGATGAAGATGACAAAGATTCTCTAGAAAAATCGAAAGACAAAATATCCATGACAAAATTACCTCAATGTACAACTCACGAAAGTTTTGAAACCTATGCGTTAGTTTATCAGACCATACGGCTAGACTATACCCTACAGAACTCGACAAACAGCTCATGTATTGCAATTAAAGCATTTTGCTGGTGATCACAGGTAGTTCATTTATAGATATACATATATGTCACCTGAGTAGACCAAGGACTTTGAGGATACTCTATGGAGTTTATCAAAGACAAACAGTTATAGTGACTTATTGTTTTGTTACCCTGGAAAATTTCATTTTAATCAGTGTTAGGACAATTATATGTGATACGACAAAATATTCTTTTATCAGAACTATATTAGAACAAATTATGAAATTGCCGTTTTGCACATAAAAGGATTTTTGGATTAGAAAATTTCAAATTTTTCTAATCCAAAAATCCTTTTATGTGCAAAACGGCAATTTCATAATTTGTTCTAATATAGTTCTGATAAAAGAATATTTTGTCGTATCACATATAATTGTCCTAACACTGATTAAAATATAAATACATCTCAATTTAACTTCTTAAACTTTACTGGTTTTGAACATAATTTTCACTCAAAACGTACTCACAGCTCACAACTCAAAATATTTACTATGAAATATGAGTTTATATAAGAGTTTATCTCGTGATCATGGCGCATGCAACTGTGCCGAAATATCGGGAAGCAGAAAAACTTCTTTAATTAACATCATAAACTAACTCATACATTAACGGGTAAATAGTTTGTATTGAAAACTACACCTTGATTTGACTAGAATGCAAGTATTACGTTAAGACTCCCGACTATAATATATGCATTCATCAAGATGTATAATAATATCTAAAAGTGGCACTTTGTTCAATTTTACACTTCAGTACTTTCTTGTAAATATCAACTATGGAGTTCCGGAACCAATAAGAATAAATTAATATAATTATAACTTTCCCTTTTGTTTTTATCGTAGCTAATCTTTGGGTTGCTTTGTCAAGTATTATGTAAAAATAGGTTATAAACGTATTATACAATTTCATCAATGTTAAATTTAAGCTATTAAAAATAAATCTGTTATTTTGCTCTATTATATAGACGACCTCTGTGGCGTACTGGGCCAAGGCCTGCCTGAGACGCAGAAGGTTGAGGGTTCGATTCCTGCCGCAGGACAAATGTTTGTATTATCTGCAAGTATTTACAAAAAAAGTAATATTGTCATCATATTTATCATCATTATCATCATCATTATTATTATTATGTTTTTGTATGTGTGCAGAGTGACACGAAGTGGGAAATATGTACATAGTTCTCAGCGACTGCATGCACTACACTTTATTAGTGATCTTAGCTACTTGGGCTTATGCAAATCTGCAGATTATGTTATTTCGGTGATTCGTGACTAATTTCCTTCAAAATAAAAAAAAATATAACCGCACTTGAGAATGTCCGGATAACGTTTTTTTGGCAACTTTGTGACTCTCCCATTTCCTTATGTCACGCTCAAATTGTCAGGTTATTGAAACGCACACTTTTCTGCAAGTAAATAACTTACATTACCTAAATCTGACGCCCTCGAGTTTTCTTGGCGATCAAGACGTCCCTAGACAAATAATTGCAGATCATAGAAACATTTGTCTCGAAGCGAGAATCGAACCTGCAACCTTTCACGTCTCACACGGCGCTTGCCCCACTGTGCCACAGAGGTCGTCCCCTCGGTCGAAACTTTGCATAGATGTAGGAAGATTCAAATAACTATGTATATGTTACCTACTTTTATCTCAGAAAAAGGCGTGCGAAGCCGCAGACAGAAGCTTGTATTTTATTTACCTAACGCCTTCGAATTGTCAACAACATCAATGATCAATGACAGAAGTATACCTACCTACCTACACCTACTCACACACACACACACAAGCACGTCACTACGGTTGTATTTAGGTATTGTAGTACCGCGTCCCTCCCACGCCCCGCGCGCGCTTATATCATTTAAACAGAGATAGAGATATTTGGAGCGATTTTTGCACGCGCCTCAAATTGAAGTTGCGAGCGAGTTTCGCCGGGTTCTTAATGTTCGGGTTTACACAATACTGCACTTATGCCTTACAAGCAATATGCACAATTGCCTGAGCAAACCAGTGCGCTACTACCTGCCGACCCAGCACCGCGTCACTTACAACCATCGCATCATACGTACCACTATTAGACTAGAAAAAATATGACCATTTCGCCCTTTATACCAGTTATCTGCTTTACTCTACTTTTGTAAAGTTCAATATATAAAGTCATCTACAGTGAACTTACGACCACTGAATTCATCTTCGCACCTACCATTCACCATTAGTTTTAGTATTGTCAGCATAATCCTAGCCTTCACAGTTTATTTTGGTATTTTTGTACCGTGAGTGAACAGTCACATCGGTCTACATTTTGTAGTAAATAAAAGAACTTTTAACATTTGATAATAAAATAAAAGAAATCATTAAAATTTAAACACAAATTTTAAAATATTCAGATTTTGCTTCCTGATCTGTTAATATTTAAATTGTCTAATTAGTAGTTGTTAGTGATTGTTTTAGTTTTAGTAGTTAAGTTTAGTATTTTATTTTTGTACCTTATTGTGTGTCTGTGTAATGTTATCCCTACTTATATTATAAATGTGAAAGTAACTCTGTCTGTCTGTTTGTCACGTTTTCACGCCTAAACCGCTGATCCGATTTTGATGAATTTTGGAATAGAGATAGCTGGGAATCTTGGAGAAGGACATAGGCATAAAAGGACATTTTTATGTAGGTACCACGCGTGCTAAGCCGCAGGCAGCAGCTTGTGTCAAATAAAGTTTCTGTCCATCTATCTATCTAATAATTAAATTACATTAATGTCTAAGAGAGGAACACGCCTAAGATTCGAAGCCATAAAAAATTAGGTACCTAGATGTGTTTAATATATGCAAATTGTATATTTAAGGTGCAAATTTTAAATTTAGCAACTTCCTAGGAAGCAAATAGCCTAATATACATAACACCTACACAGCGAGATGACTAATCAAATCTGGCTATGTATTGAATTTTTAATCAGATTGGTACCAGCATGTAAATTTTGGTATGAAAGAATTATACACAATGTTGTTATAATGTTAATGTACCAGCTTAATATTCATTATTACTTATAATTTTTAAATGTTAAGTGCTGAAGCTTATTTTTATCTATACATTTAAACACGGGCTTTACTCATGTATTATTTTGTCGATGAAGACACCGACACCGTTTCGATTCATCTAGAGAATCCTTCGAAACAGTGTTGGTGCCATGTATAGTACAACTCACGAAAGTTTTGAAAGTTATTTTTTTCTCTTTAAAATATAATTTGCTTTAGATTTTTGACAATGTCGTCTTTTCAAGTTTAAAGCATTTCATTTCTTAGTCAGTTCGGAAAGTTCTCTAGACTGTCTTGATCCAAGACACCAAAAATCAATAGAGGTTGTGTAGACTTTGTTAATAATGTGTCTATATTAAATAGTACCATGAAGCTATACAAAAATTAAGCCTCTAAATGAACGCAAAAAATACGGTCCTGCCGCATAGGAGTTGATCGGCCATACATAAAAACCTATAGAGTAATTTTCATTGACCTATCAAGAAATTTGTTATCATGAAAGGTCTCACAGTAAATAACAGAAAATTATACGAAAACATTAAATTAATAGTGATACTACGTATATAAATAGGAAAATTTTGTTAATTGTCCTTCAACCCTCTTCGTACTTTTAGTGCAATGTTCGGTGATGTAACAGGCTGTGACGATGTCTCTTATTGACACCTATAGTAAAAAAACATGATTAAGATAATAAATAAATATAAAATTAAATAAATAAATAACAATGCCGGACATTTTATACATGCATCATGCATCTTCTGGCCCCAAAGTAAGCAGAGCTACCATTTGACTGATATACTATGTACCTATATACTTTTTTTTTGTAAATACATACATATTACTGGTAACTAGAGATATGAGGAGGTGTTACTGAGCCAGAAGTTACAATCGTGAGCATGTTCAGTTTTTTATGGGAAAAAAATAAGTAGGCAAATATTATGTACGGTAACTCTCCCCCTGCTGACTAACTCTCCTAATTGCGCTTTTCGCATTTGACAGTTTTATCTGTGTAAAGCAATGTTCACCTTCTAAATGAATCTATCGGAACAAGACAACATCGTCTGTTGTTGGTTATCAGCAAGACTTTCATGGTCTAGCCGTTTTCAACCTCCAACCTGAACTAAACCATTAATTTTGTACGATACTTCTACACGCGTATTGGACTAAGTCCTTGCTGAGACGCAGAAGGTTGCGGGTGCAATTCCTGCCCCGGGACAAACGTTTGTATGATCTGCAAGTGTTTGTCTTGGGTCTGAGTGTTTCTTTGTATAATATTTATTTATTTACAAAAAAAATGGTTATCTGTAAAGTCGGTTTACGAACGATAGTTAAACGTGACAAAGTCAACGCTCTCGCTCCGATCTTAACGTTACCATGAGCGTAACGGGACAATGAGCATAACGGGACAATGAACAATGATTTATTAGACGTTGTCACGTCACAAAAAGAATATTAGTAGTAAGTAGATATTATAATGTGGTACCCGTAACACAAGCTCTGCTTACGTTGGGGCCAGATGATGCTTTGTGAAATGTCTGGCATGTATTTATATATATCTACTTTCTGTAGGGGCTTCTTTTAGAGTTTATGTAGCGGCTGGTTGTGCCGAGGACCTCAAAAGGCGCCAGTATGCCAGTCTCGATAGAGTCTACATTTTTAAGACTTGAAGTCGAAGCCTGTAGAGAACAGTATAACCCAACAGCTTAAAAAATATTCGGGTTGCCTGGTAGAACCTGCACGTGGCCCAAGAGTTGGTTCAGTTAACTATTTAAAGATTAAACTACCTTAAATAGCTCTACTGTTTTACATGTAATGTATATTATTTATTGTACTAGCCATTCTTAAATCCACGCCACAAAAATATTATTAAAATCGGTCTAGCCGTTTAGGAAGAGTTTAAATACAAACACACGCACAGAAGATTTACATATTATTGCATTATATATTATTTTAAATATATTTTTATTTATACATTGTCAATTATTATTCTAGTACATTTCTGTTAATAAAGAGTTTTGTTTTACAGTTTCATATTTCTTTTATGATTTGTATATTGTTTTGGGAACAAAGAGTTATTCCAACAAGGTACAAACAAAGCTATCCTACGAGTGTCTCCAAGATACTCCAGGAAGCTCTCGCTGACAAAATTATAAAAGTTAGTGTAAATAACCAATAATGGTGTTCGCGTTCCGTCGAACGAGATGACCTGATTTGAAAACATGTCACATGAGCATCAACTTAACCTACATAATGTTTAATTATATCGCAACACGACATCGTTATTGTTCATAATGATTTAGCATAATAATGCATACACTTTCTATAATCAGTGTGCGAGTATTACAAAAGTTACGTTTGATCTATTTTAAACGTGTACGAATCTATCTATACTTATATATATGAAAAACGTTTTAAAAACTAAAAAGAAACCGACTTCATTGAATGAAATTTGAGCCTATAATACATTTTTAGTGGAAATTAGATGTATTTTGTATATATATAATATGGGTAGGCCAAATAAACGCAACGCTCCAATGAGACAGCGAGGTACATGAAAACATCATCGATGTATACAATTTTTTGATTTTCGTTTATTTTTCAGCTCGACTGATTTTGATAAAATTTATATGGGACCACCTGTGAAGTAAACCCTTTTAAACAAAAAAATAATTTTTCAAATCGGTCAGCCGTTTTCGAGTAATCGGTGAACATACATAAAAAAAATAAAAAATGATTCCGACGAATTGAGAACCTCCTCCTTTTTGATAAAGTCGGTTAAAAAGAGCTTAACCTGAATGACTGACTGATTCATGATCACCGAGCTGAAATCGCTGAAGCTAGAAAACTGAAACTTGGAAGCTTCCTTTAGCATATAGCAAAATAACCCACTAAGGCGGGATTTTTTGAAATGTAGCCCCGAGGGTGAGTTGAGGGTGAAAAGGGGAGAAAAATAATGTATTAAACTTTTTTAACACGTTGTGCGATTTGCTTGAAACTTGATTCAAATAATAAAAATACAAAATAAATGGACACGTGTTTCAGGATTTCTCAAACTAACCCTTACAAAGGGTTAAAATGGGGTTTCAAAGTTTGTATGGGAACTTTTTAGAGGGTGGTGTGATTTCTTAACTTAGTTTGGATACTTAAAATGCAAAATAAATGGAAACATATTTCAGAATTTTTCAAAATAACCTTCATAAAGAGGGTGAATACGTCTAAAAATTCATGTATGAAACTTTTTAATGCGTGGTGCGTTTTTCTTGAAACTTAATATGAATAATTGAATGCAAAATAAATAGACACCTATTTCACGATTTTTCAAAAATATCACTTATAAAGGAGTAGAATGGGGTGTGAATGTTTGTATGGAAACTTTTTAATGGATGGTGGGTGTGATTGGTTTGAAACTTATCAATAAAATTTGGCAAGGAGATAAATTGCATCCTGGGGAAGGATTTAAGCTACATTTCTTTAAAAAAAATGCAGACGAAGTCGTGGGCAACAACTAGTATTACTATATAACCGATTTGGATAAAACTTAAAATGAATATAGATAGTAATTTGGATTAGGATATAGGCTGATTTTATCCCGGAAAAACAACAGGAACGGAAACAGAAACAGAAACGGGAAAAAGAAAAAGAAAACAACCGAGTTGAGAACCTCTTCCTTTTTTTTAAGTACTGTTAGTCTGTATTTTTTAAATATTTGTTACCAAATAACTCCCTCATTTATGAACCAATTTGAAAAATATTGTTTTTATGTAAAAGGATGTACGTTCCGATTGGTCCCATATAAATTTCATCAAAATCGGTTCAATAGTTGAATTAGCTTGAAAAAAATGTCATCCATGTAAACGAAATTTCGTATTTTGCAATCCTGTGACTTTCCAGTGGTGTTTACGAGTTTCAAAAATGATAATGTACCAATAAGCGTAGAAGAAAACTTTTTAACCGACTCCAAAAAAGTCGGTTTTTTATTTTTAGTTTTTAAAACGTCATTATTCACATATAGATCATAACGCTACTTCATTAAGAACTAAACATGACATCTAATGGAGTTGGATAAAAAATTGAGGTCGCTATGTAAAAAATATATTCAATACATAAATAAACAGAGGTATTTAAGTGATTGACGTTCCGGAAATTCAGTGGGCTACCGTTATTCTTAAAATGCCATACAATTTAGGTAACTTTACGTGACAAAAGCTAATATAAGTTCCTTGACGTTAACAAAATAATGTCGGACATAATTGTACAGAAATGACCTATTAATAACATATAAGCCTTGCTAACTGTTAGTTGCAAAATATTATTACGAGGTAATGCTTTCAACGTTTTGGGCTACCCTACTTGCGGGGGTCAGTGATTTGAAACTAAATATAAATCTATAATCCCGGACATTTCACACACCTTCATCTGGCCCCAAAGTAACCAGAGCTTGTGTTATGGGTACCAATATGACTGTAATAAATAAATAAATATTGCTGGACAATGCACACAACACCATCTAGTCCCATACTAAGCATAGCTTGTATTATGGTGACTTAGATGACTGATAGAATACTTATATATTTTTAAATACATACTTATGATACTTTATAACACCCAGACACAGAACAAACACCTATGTTCTTCACACAAATGTTTATCCTGAGAGGGAATCGAACCCTCAACCTACTGCGCAGAAGGTAGAGCTACTACCAACTGAGCTGACAGGCAAGATATACTACTTATGTACTTTATTTTTTTAAGCACCCAGACCCGAGACAAATACTTGCAGATCATACCAACATTTGTCCCGCGGCGGGAATCGAACCAGCGACCGTCTGCGTCTCAGCCGGACTTTAGCCCACTGCGCCAAGGGTCGTCAAGGGTTCCTCAAAAAACCTCAATAAAAGAATAGGGTCCCTTATAGGACCAGTCGTTGCCAGACAGACGTCAAGACCCTCTTTCTTAGGATGTATCGAGATGACATTTTAATAAACATAAAACAAAGATTTTTGGTCTCTCGAAACACTTTGACACTTTTTTGACACTTACTTTATTAAACCTATGAGGAACTGCCTGTTTATCTAGAATCATATTAATCAATTTTGGTAAGAAACACAACGATGCTTGGCCATTAATTGAATCAGTAACTATAACAGAAGGTTAAATAAAACCATTTTGACCGTTTTTTATTTAAATATAGTCTGTTCGTCACTTTTAGAAAACAGGGTTCATTTATTTGTTATTGTTGTATTAAAGGTTTTATTTGGACTTTGTACTTAAATGTATACAAAAAACAATCAAAATAATTCTTACCTACATATTTAAGAGCGCTCGGCTGAGGATGTATTTTATAATTACGTTTTAAAAACTAAAAAGAAACCGACTTCATTGAATGAAATTTGAGCCTATAATACATTTTTGGTGGAAATTAGATGTATTTTGTATATATATAATATGGGTAGGCCAAATAAACGCAGCGCTCCAATGAGACAGCGAGGTATGAAAGTACATAAAAACATCATCAATGTATACAATTTTTATATATTGGTATATTTTTCAGCTCGTCCGATTTTCATAAAATTTATATGGGACCACCTTTGAATACCCTTTCAAACAAAAAAATATTTTTTAAATCGGTTCAGCCGTTTTCGAGTAATCGGTGAACATACATAAAAAAAAGCAAAAAAAAAAAAAAAAAAGATTCCGACGAATTGAAAACCTCCTTCTTTTTGATAAAGCTGGTTAAAAATGACAATACATAAGAAGTGAAAATCTATGTGAGTTTCTTTTAGTTGTCACGATGAAAGTTTGAATTTCTTTAAAAACTCCTTCAAGTATTTACCAGATAAATCAGTTAAAAATGACAGCCATACGGGTCCTTAGGTCCATATTTCAAAACAGAACAAAATATACTGATAAAAATATTTTATATAGGAAGATTTTGACTGTCATTTTTTTACTCAAAACGAATGAACACATTTTATATGAAAAGCTAGTTATAAAACACGATGCTGAAATTTGATTGTAAATCGCCTGTTATTTAATTGAACTGACCTAAGGACAAATAGTCAAGTACATCTAACACCAGACAATAGGCGATTAGAACCAAACGGACTATGGCAGTATTGGAGTACCTACTCCAGACACTTAGCTGCCAACTGACTGGAAGTGGCTTTAGCTATCTCGAGGTTTAGATACCTCTCAAAATATTTAATTCAGATAGTAACGCGAGCTAAGGTGTGACCTACGTATATAGCAAGAGAGATCTGGTTTTTTTTGCAAAATAGTGACTGATATTTCGCCTATGATGCTACCGGTGTCCTCGAATGTGCGGAAATCAGGGTAAAACCAGGTTGTCCGGAAATGGCAACCAACCGACGCACAGAACCTTTATTCCTGATAAAATACGATCTATGTTACGTGAGAAGACTCCTAGTTTAAAGTTTTTTTACAATAAAAGTCCTAAAGGTTCTAAAGGTTAGTCTGAGTGAAACTCTTGGGAAAGAGAATCACCCGGTACACAAAGAAACGTGCCATCTATGTTTATGACGCTGACATTTTTTGAAATATACCAGATTCTAGGTGTCTACATAGTCGCGATAGTTGTACCTTTTTAAATCAATCAAACAATCCACTATGGTCTAAAGCTCTTGCTAATATGCTAATGGTGCAGAATGAAGACATAATTGCAAGAGCCGACAATCAAGCTAAGACACCTACAGAACGACTACTTTCCAGCTACCAAAGTGTTGCTTGGCTAAGAAAAACAATATATGTTTTTTATTTATTTTACTTTTAGGAATTGAAAGACCTGTAACTATTTAAACAAAGACACGATGCAGTAGAGCTCTAATAGCCAGCAATACAATGCAGCATAGCAACGGTGAAACAGCCATTCAGGCTTGTTGAAGCATTGATAGAGACACTGATTGGCAAGCTATACTATCTCTGTTTCCAAGCTCAATACATTGACTATAGACATACCTACTTTGCTTAGGATAGGTCTACGGTAGAACGGAATTGAGAGTGGAAGAGGATCTAATAAGGATTACCTTCAAAAATCAATTATAAAAAAAATCTTCATATCTATACTATTATTGTAAATGTGAAAGTAGCTCTGTCTGTCTGTCTGTCTGTTTGTTTTGTTATCACGCCTACACCGCGGAACTGATTTTGATAAATTTTAGTATAGAGATAGAAAATTATAACTGAATAAAAATGGGATCTGAAACGTATGAGCTGTCTTCAAATGCCTGTTGTGTGCATTAGATGCATACATTTTCCGAATAAAACTGTCAAAAAATTTATGCCTAGTTTTTTATCTGAATTTTAGTTTTGTTTTGAAATCCCTCCCTATATAAATAAATATAAAAATATAAAAATCTTGTGTCAAAGTTTTCGTGTTTATACTCCTCCAAAACGGCTTGACCAATTTTGATGAAATTTTATAGGTATATTCAGTAGGTCTGAGAATAGGTTTATAACTAATTTTTATATCCCTAAGTGTTAAGGGTGACACAAATTTACATATGGCAAAACAACGTTTGCCGGGTCAGCTTGTACGAATATAAAAAATAAGGTAACTTCACTCTGGATTTGACAAGGGAAGCGTAAGTTCATACCTAGTTTTGTCACTGAATGTCAGCCTAAAACTTTTGCTTCATGTTACTTTACACACATGGCATGGTGAAATGTACATTGCGCTTTGTGGGTTCAATCACGCTTCCGAGATAGCTTTGCAAACACTTGCAATGTACACACAAGTAGAACAGAGGTATTTGCATTGTTCAGAATCTAGGATTTGAAGCTAGATAAGAACTGATTAGAATTTCCTGGTTCTAGAATTTCTAGGTTTCACTAAAGAGGAACTAAGCTTTTATAAATACAAAATTTAGCTTGGTATCTATTTGATTCACTTGAGTTTGTAGTTTAATGAAAAATGTTTACCGTTAGTTTACAGGCAACTTTGCACAAATTCTGAGATCTAAATAGACGTTAAGTATCGATTCTCTGTCAATACGCCCTTCCCTGTCTCTTCAATTATGTTTCGTGCCTTTTTTGTGCACGGTAACGTAAATGCCAAAACACCAATCTAAAAAAAAATTAACCATGAACCAAACAACGAAATAGAGAATCGAACGATCGAATTTCATTAGTGAAATTCTTAAGTTAATTTGATATTTTGTTAGTAATAATTACATATATGTACCGAATATTATACAATAATATAAAATACATGTGAAGGAGTTGAGCTATCTATGGACAGTTAGTTTCATCTTAAATATTATTAAACGCAAAAACAAAACATAATAACAATAGTTTAAAAATGAAATAATATTAAGCAAAAGGGTACGCAGCCGGTAGGACTCGAACCTACGCTCCCAGAGGGAATCAGATTTCTAGTCAGACGCCTTAACCGCTCGGCCACGGCTGCACCCGAACGATATGTGAAAATTACAAATCACTTTCAGTATACGATTATAATTGTACCTTTTTGTCAACTGCATCAACTAAAGTATATTAGAAACTTCCGTTTAATTAATGGTCAGCGTTACATATTGATTAAAATTGTTGCTTGTACATTTTTTTGGGTAGGTTTTAATTAAACATTGTACACATCCATGCAAAACCGTATAATTATTTAATTTTTTTTTTATTATTTTAGTCAACAGCAAGTGCTCAGATAAGGAGCGGACAGACAGACAAACGGAATGACGAAGGGTTCCTTGTTGGACTTCGAAACTCTTCGAAAAATGTACCAAACACGACTTTGGCAATTTTGTAACATACATAATAAAAATAGTAGCCATTAAATACAATAAAAGAACTTTCAAAGTTCTTGATTGCCAAACTTTTCAGGCTCCCACATGGGCAGTCACCGCATGTCAGCGATATGTTCGCTCCATAGGAAGAGTGCGTCAACCACAGAACGATACATAGTAAAACACAGTATATGACCATAAATCATTGTAAAGATGTGTTTTGTGTTAACATACGCCAGCAAGTGAGCATACAAATGCTTGATTATGCAATAGGGTAGAATGTCAGTGCTAATAAGATTAAAAACACTGCAACTCAGTTGTTTTGCTGACCTCGTGCACCTCGTAGTAGGGTGATACTAGTTAAGTTTTGTTTCTGACCAGTTTCACATTAAAACCAAATATGTAATTAACCCCATTTTGACGCACGATATAATTATGATACCTGTTGTTAATCAAATATGCGAAAATTATGTTTTTTTCCGGATAGTAATTTTTAGGTTTTTTAATAGAGTCGATGGCATAGGTTTTTGATTATATATATATATATATATATATATATATAAATAATAAATAATAATACTAAATAAATAGCTCATTTCAATTTCTGATCATCTAGTTCTTTAATTTTAAAATATGGACACACCTTCCTACTTGTATTTAATCAATTAAGTAAATCATTGACTCGATGATGCGATTCTGCGTTTCTAGTACTTATATTAATACGTGAAGCAAAAACTTTGTTAGTAACATTTTTTACGAAAATTGCGCGGACGGAAGAGTATGAGATTTTGCAGACACATATAGTTTATATAGAGAAGGAGTGCAGAATGCTAATATATTTATTTAATTATGCATAAAAATGAATTATTAATTAATTATGGTCGAATTTCGACCACTAGTAATACTAGTAGATTAAAAGCTTAACAATTAAATTTAACAATAATTATGCTTAAATTGACAGAGAAAGAATATAAAAATTATATCCGTGTACATTGCAGTGTACAGTGTTTGTAAATTAAATTAAATTTCAGTAAGATTCACAATTGATTGAATTGATTGAACAATTGACAATTGAATAAATGATTGATTATTTCACGGAGTCTGGTAGATACATTGTGTGACCCAAGAGCTGGCTCCTATCTGGCTCATCGTATTAGCATTGCCATTCAACGTGGCAATGCCGCCAGTATCTTGGGAACGCTGCCCTCTGGCAGTGATCTGGATCAGTTGAGCTATCTATAGATCGTTTTAAAACCCTTAGATAGCTCAACTGTTTCACGTGTATTTTATATTATTGTAAAATTATGTACATTTCTGTAATTCGTTTTGTAAATATTATTGTTAGTATAGATTTTATTTTTTTTAACTAAAAAACCGTATGGTACTTTGTCTTGATCGTGGAGTTCACTAAGATCACTAGCAATCTCCATATCTCTCTATTGTGAGAGACACCGGATGAGCTTATTACTCGAAACCGTCGCCGTCGTTAGCCAGCAAGATACTTTGTCATACCTGATCAACGCAGCCACTAGATTGTATCAATCAAAAACCACGATGGTGATGAGGCTCGTATTTCAGAACAAAATTTTGACAACTGACCGTAGGTTATCAGACAGTTTTAAATGAAAGCTGTAAAAAATTCTGAGCTCAGTTCTCGATCTGAATTGAATTTTGTTCTGATACTCGAACTATAAAAATGTTACATTTAGAAGCATTACAAATCCTCGTAATAAAAAAAAACTATATTGATACTCTTGGTGCTATATTGAAAAATGTAAGAAAATATTACTACCACAGATTAGTTAGTTTTTTAACGATTTAATAGATAGATTGATACGATTACTCGTTTCCAAGCCAAAATGGATCCAAAACCTAGCGCTATGAAGTTCAATTTACAGTGCAAGCTGACAAGAACTGACAGAGGGTCGCCTCTACCTCTCGCAAGAAGCTCGTGCCCACTTTATTATTTCGAATGAGTACACCGAAATTGAGAATTTCACCTCTGCTTTTTTATGGCCTCGCTTTTATTGCTGCGCCGTGTTTGTAAGTTAGTTCAATGCTGGTTTATTTTGGAATATCTGCAGAGTATAATGAGCAAATTGAAATCCGCATGCTACAGTAAGATTGTCATTAGTGAATGCTATCAGAAAATGTACGATGCATATAGATGTCGTACAAGTCAACGTGTTTCTAATAGTTATATTTCAGTTAATTCCTTAAAAAAACAGTTTAGCCGGTATGGGGGAAGGCAGCATTGCACGCTTTATAAGATGGCGCTAAAAAGCCTAATATTTTAATGAAATCTATTTCAAAGACATATCTAACGATAGGCTCATGAGGATTAAAAAATCAACCCGCTTTTACATGGTAACCTTGAAATCTGCCTCTAAAATATATTTTGTTAAAATTAATATTTTAAATTATTGCAGGGGCCATCACATATAGCTAAAATTCTGCAAGCAAGGGTTCTGATTAAGGTCGGTCAGACAGACAGACAGGCAGATGTACATGGCGATAATCTTAGGGTTCCTTACAGGACATCTCAAAATACAGAGCCCGATAAAAGTGAGCGATTCCCATGCGACCTAATAATGCTTGTCATATAATAATATTCAATATTTGCTTTACCTAACATCATTTTATGAACGTACAGAAACCTGTAAGCACTTAACTAAGTACCTAAGTACTTAGACTTGGACTCGACTCCAGCGGCCCACGATAAGTCACTTAGGTAAATTCCCCGAACGTCACAAGAAGCTCGTGCGATACACTCTCAAGAGGTCATATTACGTGCTTAAATTGTATAATAACTGCGCCCTAGTTTAAAAAGTTTCACTTGCTCGATGGAGTCGCATTGAGTAATAGTGCACCTTACAATTTCACCATAACTTCTGTGAGTGACTTGTGCTCCTTTTCTGCAATTAAGCTATAATGACTCCCGCTGTCCCGCTGTCCCGCTCTTTGTTCGCGAGTTGCAGTTTGAAAAAGAATATATTTTTTAATATTATCCACAGCCTGACTATTCCGGCGCTGGGTGAATGCTGAATTTTATAATTGTAAAAAAATCATACATTATCTTATTTATCTTACGAGGAAACTGAGGAGTTATTTATTGTAGTAATGTACGTAATAATTTAAACTTTCAATACCTTATGTTTAATGTATGTATTCATTATGTTTGACCGTTAATATTGTATTGTCAATGAAGTTTACAGATTATCTTGTTAATGACCTACCTATTTAATATTGACCTAGTTAATATTGATAGCCTTTTTCCGTCTGAGACACAGGTTCTCCTAGTTCAGGCATATTGTAAACAGTTAAACAATAATAATAAGCCTTTTATTTCATGCAAAAAGTGAGATACATACATAGTTAAGAGAAAAAAGAAAAAAAAATATGTTGTTTACACGTATTTCACAAAAAATGTTTAAATCTAGATAATAATATATAAGTTTGTTAGCATGAACCCCTCCTCAAGTGAAGGTGAAGGCCTCCTCTAAAGAATACCATGTGTCTCTATCTTAAGCTATTTGCGGCCAGCAGGTACCAGTTATTTTTATCAACTCGTCTGCCCATCTCGTGTGGGGTCTGCCTTTCAGACGTTTGCCGATTGGACCCTTCCACGTTGTTACCCTGGTGGTCCATCTCTCGTCCTTTAGCCTCGCTACGTGTCCAGCCCACTTCCATTTTAGTTTTTTAGCGTAGGTTAGAGCATCCGTCACTTTGGTGGTTTCTCTAATTTTTGTGTGACGAATTTTTTGCATCTTTTTAATGTTGAGCATACTTCGTTCTATTCCGCGTTGGCAGGTAGTGGTTTTGCTTTTTAATTTGGATGTAAATTTCCATGTTTGACATGCGTAGGTTAGACAAGGTAGGAGGCATGACATCATAACTTTTTTTTTGATAGTTGTTGGCATGTTACTTTTGAATATCTCTTTTAGAGACCAGTACTTGTTCTAAGTATTTTGTACTCTACGTTCTACTTCAAGTTCATTTTATTTCCGTTGAAGCTAATTTGTTTTCCAAGGTATATGTATTTCTCTGTATATTTCCGAATTTCATCGTCCACTGATATTCTTCTCTGTATACTATTTGTATACTTACTAGCTGTGTTTAGTGAATCGATCATGTTTTGTAATTGTGTGATAGAATCTGACAGCAAAACTAAGTCATCTGCGAAGCGTAGGTGGGATAGATACTTGCCATTGATGTTTAATCCTGTCTTTTCCCAGTTTAATCTTTTTATTATTGACTCTAGGATAGATATAAATAATTTTGGAGACAGCGGGTCGCCTTGTTTCACGTCTCTTCCGATGGAAAACGTAGGACCAGTGGATTCTAGTTTTATTTTTGCTGTGCTACCTTTGCAAATATTTCTGATTATTGTAAACAGTTACTTATGTATAATTACATAATAAGTATTATAGTATAATAATAAATATTATTATAAAATTGGGTATAACATTTAAGTTTATACCACCCGCTGTGATTTTGTAGTGATATTGTTAACCCACGGCCCCTGACTTGCTAATATATCGTCGACCTATCTTGCCAACAGAAGACTGTCGTTCCTGTAATCCACTTCTCTCCCACCATATTCATTACATGGTTGCAGCTTGGAGTTCCATAGTCCGTGGGACTATGGGAAGACATTTTAACTTTATTTTACTTCGTTATGCCAGTACAGTTATTTGTTAGTATTGGGCTATCTCAGAGTGGATGACCTTTATAGTAAAACCCGCACATGACCCGCACGTATCTGCGAGTGACATGTTTCATTGAATTGAAGCAAGTGCTAACCATTGCATGGAAGCCTACCTGTACGACCTATACCTAGGTACAGGGCTGTAGAAGAACTAGGTAAAAAAAACAATAATATAAGTACCTATATTTATGTAAGAAACATAGTAGGTAAGTAATGGCAGTAGTCAAGTTTGTAATGACTGAATTAAAGGTTCAAAATCGGCTAACGCGTTTTGTCTATAAAACTTAATCTTCGTTTGTCATTTCATGAAGTAAAATATCACTTTTAATTTAATGTTTTTTACTCGTTTTATTGCATGTTTTATTCAGTAATCTTTGCGGATTTTGATGAATAAATTGTGACTACATAAGTCGGTTAAAAACCATGCTTAAATTTGCCACTTCGGCTAAGAAGTCATATAAAGCAGTTTGGTAAAAATTTTAACAATTATGTCCTGACGAATGTATAAACTCGATATAATGATGAATATGATATGGACCACCTGGGAACTAACTGTTACCTTTTCAAACAAATAAAATAATTTTCCAAATCGGTTCAGGCGTATTTGAGTAATAGGTGAACATACATAAAAAAATTCGTCGAATTGAGAACTTCCTCTTTTTTCTGTCGGTTAAAAACTGTTTAGGAAACCTCATACTATCTTTAAGATATTATATTAGTTGCTGCCCGCGGCTTTGCACGCGTGGTACCTACATAAAAACCTATGTCCTTCTACAAGGTCCCATCTATCTCTATACCAATATTCATCAAAATCGGTTCAGCGGTTTAGACGTGAAAACGTGACAGACAGACAGACAGAGTAACTTTCAAATTTATAATATTAGTAAGATTTTTTAAGTTAAGATAGATTTAATCCAACGAAATGCCAGACGACGTTTTTTTATGTGTTATTTCTATAACATCGTAGAGGCTACTAATAAAACGATTACCGTGTACCGTGTCTTCGAGATAGAGGTCTTTTTAGGGGCAGATCAGACGACAGACAAGAAGACAGGTATGTTAAAACTATAAGGGTTCCGTGTTGACCTTTGGAACACTAAAAAGAGCTCCAAATATTTAAATTAGTCATAAAGTACCCATAATAAGTACTTAAATACTTTTGTTTTATTTTTTAATTTATTTATTCATGTATTATTTTGTGGCGCTCTCATATTTAAATCTACCAGGATTGCACAAGGAGTCCTCTCCTTTTCACAAGCTCACAGTGCATGATTTAGGCGTACAGAGAATTAGGTATATAGAGATTAATACACTAGTATGTTAAAGTTAGAGCAGCAGCCTGAAAATAACGTTTAATGACTTAATAAGACAGAAAAGCAACTTAATTTCATATTTCTATGAATACATTTTTTCTTTTGAAAAAAGTATGGCTTAAAAATAATGAATACGTTAACACTAACGTGCCGTAACTTAAAACTTTACAGGAAAGTCATTATAGTCCATAGCTACTCGTTTGTGATCGCATCGTGGTGACTTTTAACCTCCATTAGTACGTACTTACACATACCTCTTAGATACCAATCCTGAAATAAGTTAATAGAGTTAAATTTCGATCAATACTCATGATCATTGACAGCTTTTTTTTATCATCAATAAACCTACATTTGACCACGATCTCGCCTGATGTTAAACGACGTAGTAGCCGACAATGGGCACGCAGGTCTACAAGACACCTATTTACTCGAGACTTGAAGATTGTAGTTTTCAGGAAAAACAGACAACGGCAAAGCATTCCAATCCTTGGCTGTACGCATTAAGCTTTGCTAGAATCACGAAAACAGGAGACCCAAGATTAGAAGTAGGAGTATAATGAGACATCGTGGATCAACGGATCGATAGGCGGAGGCCGATGCGGATTTTGCAAACAACTTACTGTTTTCAAGGTGAGCTAAACATGAAAGTATTTACGTGGGCAGTGCTCAAAGTCATAGAGACCGCAGAACTAAATTGGTCACTAAACTACACGCGGATACGTTTTAACACGCTCGATTGTGGCTCAAAGTGAAGTTCCAATTACATCGAAAAACGAAACAAGAACGGGATAACTAACACGGCAACGGAGGTGTTTTTGTTGTTATGTCTGACTAGTTAAAATTTCTTAAATACGATTTTTATTTCGCTTACCCCAAAGTCCGCAATCAAGTAACATTTTAATGACTGTTTTAAAATAGATAGAGATAGATGTCTTTATTTGACATTACATTAAACATTGACACATACATTGATGTATTAAACAGACACACAATAAGGCACAAAAATAAAATACTAAACTTAACTACTAACACTAAAAGAAAAATACAAGACGCGAGTTACAACTAACACACAAAGTAGCTAAGAAACAAGACAGGTGCAAGGAAGTCTGTGTGATAAGTATGCCAAAAAGAACCAGCCTCAGCTTACTGTTATACTGCGCTTATAGGCGTAAGGCAACGCTGGTTTTCAGGCTGGGCCTGTGTAGTAGTGACTCCACGAACAGAGAGTAAAGCAACACAACTGTTATTAAAATAGGTTATATTTTATTTATTGCCGGACATTGCAACATCAGCATCTGGTCCCAAAGTAAGCAGAGCTTGTGTTATGGGTACCACATGACTGATATGGGTGTTATGGGTACCACATGACTTTTTTACTTATTTTTGTATATACATACATATTATACATAGAATCACCCAGACCCGAGACAAATAGATCATACAAACATATGTCTCGCGGCGGCAATCGAACTCTCAATCTTGTGCGTCTCAGCCGGGCCTTGACCCATTGGATATTATTCCTAAGATCCGCTGTTTTAAACAATACCTCTACATGGTGAGTAATATATGCTAAAACATGTGAAACACATATCAATTTAGTAAATTTTTGTAATGTTATTAAAAATAATAATAATAATAATAATCCCGGACATTTCACACAACGTCATTTGGCCCCAAAGTAAGCAGAGCTTGTGTAATGGGTACCACATGACTGAATACATACATATTATAAATAGAAACACCCAGACCCGAGACAAATACTTGCAGATCATACAAGCGTTTGTCCCGTGGCGGGAATCGAACCCGCAACCATCTGCGTCTCAGCTAAACCTTAGCCCACTGCACCACAGAGGTTGTCAAATGTTACTTTAAGTGCATTCACGAGAACATTATGGTTTGTTAAGTCGCTCCTTTAAGTATTTAAGTATTTGCTTTGTCAAATATAAACAAAGGAGTATTTTAAGGTACCTTTAAATACTGTGATTGAGGCTTTTATTCAGACATTGTTACATACAAAATAAGTTTGTATTTTACTATATGTATTTCCGACGTAGCAACAGAATAGCCAATGCCAGAAGGGATTGGCCCTTCTGGCATTGGCGATTCTGTTGCTGTCAGACTATCTAACTGACAAAGCTTCATTTGGACTATGGGACTAAGGACTAAGGGACTATGGTCCGGCTGAGACACTGAGGTTGCGGGTTCGATTCCCGCAGCGGGACAAATGATTGTATGATTTGCAAGTATTTGTCTCGGATCTGTGTTTTTCTATGTATAATATGTATGTATTCAGAAAAAATATATATAAGTAATATGTCATGTGGTACCCATATTACTAGCTCTGCTTACTCTGGAGCCTGTGTGAAATGCTGCTGTGTAAAATATCAGTTTAGCACGCGCGGTACCTACATAAAAAGTAGCTCTAATGATATTCCAGGTCTAAATATATATTTATTCTGAGTTTCATTTAAATCGTTAAAGCGATTATTGTGTTTATGAGGTACAAATAATTATGTTTTAAAAAAAATAGACAATCGACTTCATGCATTAAAAAATTTAACATCGATATATACAATTTTTAGAAAATAATAATATAAATAAATAATCCCGGACATTCACACAGTATCATCTGGCCCCAAAGTAAGCAGAGCTTGTGATATGTTTACCACATGACTGATATACTACACAGAAACACCCAGACTCGAGACAAATACTTGCAGAACATACAAACATTTGTCCCGCGGCAGGAATCGAACCCGCAACCTTCTGCGTCTCAGCTGGACCTTAGCCCACTGCGCCACAGAGGTCGGCAAATATTTGTTGATTTATTAAAAACCGCTCGATCAATTTTAATAAAATTAAAATGGGACCACAATCGGTGAACATACCTAAAAAAAATCCGATGAATTGAGAAAATCCTCCTCTTTTTAAAGTCGGTTAAAAATGTTCAATCACAATATATCACGTAAACGTCCTCAAAAACATTCATATTTCTGGAGAGTATACCGATTATTCATGTAGGATTAACTATATATTCATCTAT
This sequence comes from Lampropteryx suffumata, assembly GCA_948098915.1. Lineage (NCBI taxonomy): Eukaryota > Metazoa > Arthropoda > Insecta > Lepidoptera > Geometridae > Lampropteryx > Lampropteryx suffumata. Next base: position 26,207,004 of record OX402544.1, read on the forward strand.
ATAGACTTGTATAGATCATATATATGGTTATAGTTGTATTTTAAGTTTGTATGATGGTCATCAACTTTTATCAAAAACGTATAATCCAAAACAACAAACGCACAACATGTTTTACGGTCCTGATTGCGAATGGACCTATTTTTGTAAGTATTCATTGTGTGGCGTATTAGCTATAGGCATATAGGTCTTTCAAAAATACAGAGTTTTCTAAAAGAGCTTTCAATGCAGATATTCGTTTGTTTAAATAAGCTTTAAAGATTTCTGTTAGATTGCGTTGGAACCTGATCACAAGTCATTATCCAATCGGAAGCCCTCACTGTGCATGGCCCAACACGCACTTGGCCAAAATCCTTCATTTGTTATCTATGATGCAAAATTTTAACAAAATATTATACAATTTTATAATATTTAATTTATTTTTATATTATAGTTCTGTTCATATCTATAAACAAAGGTTATTTACAATAACACAGAAATTAATAAAAAAACTACTAGAAAAGGTTCAATTCTTAATAATGTTGTTTACAATTTTCGAGAAATACCTTTGAAAGTAAAAGATATAATTATGAATGGATAACGCTGTAATTATATTTTCTCAATCATGTATATAATTAAAAAGGTTTTAGTACATTTCTTGTTTTCCTGTACTTCACATAACATACGAAAATAGCTCGTTACGTAGCTCACCGAGGCATGAGAAAATTGAAAATTAAAAAATAGAATACAAAAATAGAATAATAAGAAATATAGTTAATGTCAACCTTTTTAAACGAGAGCATTCGGTAGTCATTACCACCAAAATATAAAAAAAATAGTTTGATAAATTATATTTATATTTACGAAAAAAGTTTTCAGACGGAAAAGTATGGAGAATTTAAAATACCGATAGGTGTTCCGCACCAGGAGGTACATTTTCTTAAAAGATTTTGAGTCAAAGGTTTCTAAAAGTTTATAAAGTAATTTGCAACTGTGATAATCTAACTTGTAATTTTTATAATGGGTAAGAAAAGCCGTGAAATTTTAAATTTCGGTTGATACTGAAACTTTACTTAATACGTTTGTGATTTTTAAGGTGTTGTGTATGTGTAAGGCATGGGCTGTAGCGTGAAAGGAACTCACTTTTTTCGTGGTCTCTTCCGAGGCCGGTGTCGCTCGCCTTCCATCTCGTTATCGAGGCCTCGGCGTCGTGGTCCCTGGTTGGCACGTCGGTTCATCTTCCGGTCCGGGGGTGCCTCCCTCAGCGGCTCAACTATGGCCACTTGAGGTACGCATTCATCTTCTTCAATGTGCTTAGGTGTCTGCGGTGCGCCCATCCAAAGATGGCGTTGTCGCCACCACAGCACCCACGAGCTGATGTTATCGCGAATTTTGCTGGAGAGCGACGCGTCCGAACCAAACTCTCCTTCGGGCGGCACCGTGACGATCTATTATTTACGTCAGTCTCAAAAAACGGTAATATACCTAGCCTAATCTTACGTTATCGGAAGGCAGCGTGGCAGTGAAGCGTTCGCAAAGCGATGGTTCGTGAACTCAGCTATTACGCTTGAAACTGCAATCAAAGGATACCCCATCGTCCAAAATCTCGTCCGCAAGCAACAAGCGTCGAGTTCTCTACTTATAACTAAACTTAAACTTTAATTGGCAGGAATGTTTTGGCAATTTCAAAGTTTGATTTCTACATGTTTTTAAGTATCGTTCTGGTGACGAGCGGCAGTCTTGGTGGCATGACGGGATCGTCGTCACCATCCGCGGGTGGCGACATGACGTGCGCGAGATGGTCAGCGGTGCAAGCGTGCCGGCGCGGCGGTGGCTCACTCAACAGATGTCGAGTTGGTGTTACGTAACGGACGGGCGTACCGAGCGCGGGTGGATCCGCGTCGGCGTCGGGCGCGCGAGTGCCGTGCCGCTGCCATCCACCGCCAGTTCGCTTCCCGGTGACCCCCCACCCGGCCCCCGACCCCGCATGCTACTACCTGCGGACCCACTCCTACCATAATAAATATATTTTTTTCAAGTAATTGCATGGCCGTAACCTTCGATTCCAGTCATTCCAAGCATATTTTAAATTGTAAGATCCTGTCAGCAGACGCTCAAGGTCATGAAAACGTTCCTTTTCATACGTACTTTGTTACTGGCTGAAGTTATATTGGACGCATTGCGTAGTGTTTTAGTCTGGGGTCATTTCAATGTATAGAAATACCTACTTATATTATATTTATTTTATCTGTTTTAGTCTCAAGCAAGTTTGGCTTGAGACTCAAACCGATTAAATATATGTAATATAAGGAGCTATTTCTATACATTTATCTGTCTAGTTTGTCTACAAAAGTTTGCTGGAAACAATTCCAATAACCAGCTTAATACCTACACTAATTGCATTCATGTTTACAATACTAATTTTATTATTGAAGTAACTTAGATACGTAAAGTCATAAACTGATAGCATTTAAAACCAGAAACAGAAGTAAACCATAAACCAAAAACGTGCGTGTAACAAAGTCCATATATTTTGATAAAAATACACCAACCAAGGCAACCAAAACCATTATTTCCATGTTAAGTTAATGGTCAGATCGCGACGTAACTCAGATTAGGAAAATATATTCAGAACTTTCGAGGGTCATACCAAATAATAATACTTACATAATTATATTAGCGTGCAGAAGTGTAACTCCTACACTAAGCACACCATTCCGTTTCGCTAGCCTGCTGTATGTTGATGGTTCGATTCCTTCGCAAGTTAAACATTTGTGTGATGAATAGGTTTTTGTCTTGTGTCTGGATGTTATTAAATATCACAATATTTATTGAATATTATTATTTAAAAATATATAATACATCTTAAAGCGTCTGGTCAACATAATATAAGCTATGTCTGGCTTGCAGATGATGTCATTATCCACCAATATAATAAAAAACTCAAACCTGCAAATGAAATACAGATTCGCTGTTCTATATCTCAACCTATTATATCTTCCCATATTATAACTATCTTCAACCCGCAGCTTTGCACTCGTTTTACTTACATAAAAAATAGCCTGACGCTTTTCTAGCTCATAGAATACATCTATAATATGTTTAATTCAAATCCATTCAGCCGTTGCATTGTTATTGAGCTACAAGCCAACCTGAAAACCTCTAAAATCGAAACTGAAACCTCTGCACATTTGTCTCATTTTTATAATAGGTAGGTTGGGAAAGTTAATAAAATATGCAAGTGGGTTTTCTTATCGTGCATATAATTAATCGAACCAGTGTGGTCATAAAATATAAGTGCACCTCGGAGGATCCTTTCGTGCACTTGGCACATGTCGTCATACATTTTAGGTTATACGGCGTGCCAGTTTCCTCGCGATATTTTACAACAACGTTTGAGATTACTGGTAAGGCGCACATATATATATTTCAAATATAAAAATCCATTGGGTTCCAGCTCACGACATTAGGATTAGAAGATGAGGCCACTACCACTAGACCATAAGAGCTCTTGTAGGTAATAAGTAGCCAATAACTATTTAACGAAGATAAGGGTAATCTTTGACTTTAAGGTAAAGTCATGAATATTGTGTCAGCCATACCAACAATTACTGTCTTTATATTATCGTTTAACATATTATACTCTTTGGACCCAACTTCTTTAAGACTCTTGATAATTAATAATGTTAAAATAATTACAGATATGTACAAAATAATATGCAATAATATAAAATACACGTGAAAGAGTTAAACTAACATTTAAAACGATCTATAGATAGCTCAACTGGTCCAGATCACAGCCAGAGGGCGTCACCAAGACACTTGTGGCATAGCCACGTTGAATGGTAATGCTAATACGCTGGCCCAGATTAATGTTTAAAATATATAATCTGTCTGACTGGGTTTCTGTCTGTCTGTCTATTTGGATGTTATATTTTCACGGCTAAACGGCTGAACGGAACTGAATGAAATTTGCTTAGTAGGTAGGGTATCTTAAGGACGGTAGTCGTCTACTTTTTATGTAGGTACCACGCGGGCGAAGCCGCGAGCAGTAGCTAGTCTGAAATATATCAATTTCTATGTCAGTAAAGCCACGGGCGGAAGCTCATTGATCATTGTTTAATTCCCAAGTTAAGAGTATGTTGCTTTTCTATAGGCTTGGAAATAATTATTCTCTTTTTAAAATAAATAAACAAACATGTTCACGAATATAGATCTATAGTCCATTGAAAAGTTACATTTGGGTATGCATTTGTCAGAGGACGCAATTTTATTTTTTTAATGTGTAGGGGGGGTCAGTAGAAGCTTAAGTTCAAGTTTGTGGGGTCGGCACCCTTGTCCCCCGGCCGCCATCTTGGAAAAGGGGGTGCAAAGGGTTTTCGCGCTGTATCTCGTAAACTAGTTACCTTACAGAAAATTTAATCAAACATAAAATGTAGCAAATTAAATTTCCTACAATTTTATTTCTATTACTTTTTATCGTCAAGTGACCAACAAAAAAGTTATAAACAAAAATAAATGAAAATTTTGTTTGTTTGTTCTAGGTTTTACAGCGCTCCAAACTTAAACGGATTCTCGAATGCTCATAGGGATGCAATAAAAACTAAAAATTAGGCTTACTTTTCTATCTATATTTTTTTTATTCATACAATTTATTATGATCTTAACATTCCTATGCTATTATTGAACTATGTTTGACCCTTTTACCCACCACCTATGAGGTATAACATGGGCAAAGTCAAATTTATAAAAATTTTGCAGAAGCATCCAGAGTTAGCAAGTGGAACTAAATTATTTATGAGTGAGAAAGTCGAGTCATCGTTACTCAGTGTTGTTGGCGAACGTTTTTTCGTCTTTTTATATGGCGGAAATAAAGACGATACTCTAGACACTCTGCGATACAAACGATTTGCTAAGACAGTGACAAAAAATGCATTAAAAAATGCATTAAATTTTTATAAATTTGACTTTGCCCATGTTATACCTCATAGGTGGTGGGTAAAAGGGTCAAACATAGTTCAATAATAGCATAGGAATGTTAAGATCATAATAAATTGTATGAATAAAAAAAATATAGATAGAAAAGTAAGCCTAATTTTTAGTTTTTATTGCATCCCTATGAGCATTCGAGAATCCGTTTAAGTTTGGAGCGCTGTAAAACCTAGAACAAACAAACAAAATTTTCATTTATTTTTGTTTATAACTTTTTTGTTGGTCACTTGACGATAAAAAGTAATAGAAATAAAATTGTAGGAAATTTAATTTGCTACATTTTATGTTTGATTAAATTTTCTGTAAGGTAACTAGTTTACGAGATACAGCGCGAAAACCCTTTGCACCCCCTTTTCCAAGATGGCGGCCGGGGGACAAGGGTGCCGACCCCACAAACTTGAACTTAAGCTTCTACTGACCCCCCCTACACATTAAAAAAATAAAATTGCGTCCTCTGACAAATGCACACTAAGGCCTAAAAAATGTAACATTTTAATGGACTACTAATGTAGATGTATAATTTTCGTGGATGTCAAAATGGGGGAATTATGTTATCATCCTAATTTCTTCTATTTATAAAAAAAATATGCTCAACATTTCACACAGCATCATCTAGCCCCAAAGAAAGCAGATCTTATGTTTTGTACACCGATAAAAAAATATTTAGTAAAAATCCAGACCCAAGACAAATATTTGCAGATCATACAAAAACATTTACGTCGCGGCGGCAATCAAATCCGAAACCTTTGTAGTGAATTGGACAAACAGCCGCCAGAGTCGCAAAAGGTTGCAGGTCCCGCTGCGGGATAAATGTTTGTATGATCTACAAATACTTGTTTCTGGTATGGGTGTTTCTATGTATAATATTTATGTATTTACCAAAAAGAAAGTATATAAGTAGTACATCAGTCATATGGTATCCATAAACAGCTCTGCTTACTTTAGGGCAAGATGATGCTGTGTGAAATGTCCGGCATAATTTATTTTATCTGCGTCTCATTCGTCTTCGCCCATAAATGCTTTCATAGTGTAAGTTGTAAGTTTCTGTGGATGTTTGGATATTAGTATATTCTGTTCATATGTTTGTTGGCTCAATAACGCCGTAATCGTTAAACAGATTTTCTTATAACTAGGTATCGGGTACTTTTTTTTTTTTACAGAGTAATACAGTTAATTTACAGAAATATTTACAGAAATGTACAAAATAATATACAATAATATAAAATACACGTGAAACAGTTGAGATATCTAAGGACCGTTTAAAACGATCTATAGATAGCTCAACTGATCCAGATTACTGCCAAAGGGCAGCGTTCCCAAGATACTGGCGGCATTACCACGTTGAATAGCAATGCTAATACGCTGAGCCAGATAGGAGCCAGCTCTTTGGTCATGCAACGTATCTACCAGACGCCGTGAAATAATTTTGAATACGCGGTGGGCTCCTGTTCCCCACGGGCCCAGGGTCTCGACTCCAAAAGGCTCAAATATGTAGGCCTTATCCAAACCAGCATATTTGCGGTTTTTGAGGTCCTCGGCACATTCAGCCGCCGCACCAGCCCGGGTACTTACATACTTACATTTAGGTACAACACGTGTGAAGTCTCAGGCGGTAGCTTGTAATATATATAAATTAAGAATCAAACATTTTTTTGTATGTTAGTCGATTTCCGGGTCAGGTCATGAAATGTAACAATCGTCGGCGTCAAGGTTACTCTGAACCAATTTAAGTCCTTGGCAGCATTCCATACTTTCACACCATAGTAGAGTAACAACTTGTAGAGCTTTGTGAATTGAAGTTAAATCATAATGCTGCTCTAAATTCTAACCTAATCAAACTAAAAAAGTAAGAGAACCGTGCTGGACAGGGTACATACCTAACCTTATACTTACCTATCTATTCCTTTAACTTATGGTATACTAAAGTCTATTTATATACCTTTATATTTGGTATGAATTATAAATTGACACGTAACCGTTCCTGGGAACGAGGGTATTGACGGACAGGCGAATAACAAATTTCACTTTTTTGTGATGAACTTTGAAAACATACATTTAAGAAAAGATGTGTATTGAGAAAGTGTCTATTAGGTAATAAGAAAATGGCATTTTGATAAATTTATATTTATGTGGTCTGACGAGTGACTTACTATGATAATATGCGATTTCATGATAATCGTCATCATTTAATTATCCTCGTGTTCTATAAATTCTAATAACAATATTATATATCAACAAAGTAAGACGAACTGCTACACGGTGCTACGCTGCCTACGCGATCTGCTGCCGTAGCAGACTCCGTAGACGGCGTAGCAGGGCTACGCCGCACACTTTAGTCTCTAGACTCTATAAACTTTACAGTCTAAAAGCTCAACCTTTTCGCTCAACAGTCTTTAGATTGTCTTTGAAAAGTGTCATCTCACCTCTAAAGGTTCTATACTTATCAAATATTTTACTACAGAACAGTTTCCAAAGAGACGAGAGTTGCAAGCTCAAGAAGATCATTTTGTAATTTCGCTTAGTATGAATGAATGGAAACACACCTTAAAACTTGGAAAACCTTTGAAAAACACCTTGTACACCTTAAAACTAGCAAATAAACAATTTGACAACTAAGAATACTTAAAAATATATGTAGATCGGGCGGTCTTATCGCTAAGAGAGCGACTTCGTCGCTCCTTTGGATCGACAACCTTTGGATGGAGAGGAGCCTAACTAGCTAATCTTGTTTTAAAAATATAATATATATATATATTACTCGTGCATTAGGTACACCGTGTGCTATTTAAAAGTAAATCTAGATAAAACGTTTCACGACGTATAAAATCAAAGGTAGAACCGTTTCTAACTGCAATTTATCTGCGTTTGGACGCGCGGTGCTGTGCCCTCAGGCGTACCTGTGTGGTACAGCGGTTGACCAGCTTGTTCTCTACGGGTTATCGTGTTCTAGTGCCGCTGATAGGATTGCCCGCCACGCAAGTCTTTACGATGTCATTCGTCGAGTACTTTCTAGCGTCAACGTACCAGCTGTTCTAGAGCTGAATGGTTTGATACGTGATGATGGTAAGTCATCATACCAATGGTATGAATTTTGTCTATTGGGAGATTGGTAGGCCATTGGTATTGGATGCTATTTGCGTAGACACCCTGGCCGCATCCTATCTGTAAATTAGATTAGATTAGATTATTAGAGCTGGTGCAGCGGCTGAATGTGCCGTGGACCTCAAAAAGTGCAAATATGCCGGTCTTGATAGGGCCTACATATTTGAACCTTTGGAAGTCGAGACCCGTGGGGAACAGGAGCCTATCGCGTTTTCAAAGTTATTTCACAGCGTCTGGTAGAACATCGCGTGACCCAAGAGCTGGTTCCCATCTGGGCCAGTGTATTTGCCATTCATCATGGCAATCCCGTCTGTGTCTTGGGGACGCGGCCCTCTAACAGTGCTCTGGATCTGATGAACTATCTATAGATCTTTTTAAATGGTTCTTAGTTAGCTCAACTGTTTCTTATATATTTTATACTAGCTGGCCCGACATACGTTGTCCTATCTTAACTATGAATAGGAAATTTGAATTGGTATGATCTATAACTGTCAAACAATTGGCAGTTATTTCAAACGCCATAAGGTTACATTAGAAAGTTAGTATTGTAAAAAGCGTTAAAGTTACACTTGAAGTTAACATCGTCATAAAGTTTTCTTAAATTTTCTAATTTTCCACGCAACTTTTTGCTTTTCTTCTGACAATAACATATACAACAAAAAAAAATAAGCAAAATCAGTCTAGCCGTTCACGCGTGATAACCTTGACTAAGGAAAATAGGGATTAATTTTTATATGTAGATTATAGTATATTATTCGGTACATTTCTGTTATTAATTTTATAAGTAGTGGTAATAATATCATTTATTTCGCAATACCACGGATATTTAACATTTCCTGAACTGTATTAATGGCAGAGTTACACCAACACAATTCAAGTAAAACACTTGCTTGTCTTACACTCAAGCTATCTTTATTTTAAAACTGACATTTGAAATACATATTTCGTGGCCTCGATAAAAAGGTCCTTGGTCAGACGTGGATTAAATATGCAGCAGATGCAAATGCCATCGCGAATAGACTATCGAAATTGGTTTTAGGTATCATCATTGAGTATTTTATGTGGGGTCGGCACAGCATGTCTGGAATGTAACATACGTATGTATTACAAGTATCTATCACTAATTTAGTTCTCAAAGACAAGCTTAACTTATTTTGGGGTTAGATGGTATTGTGTAGTATTTTTAACCCATTTCCAAAAAAAAAGGAGAAGTTTCTCATTCCGGTTTGTTTCATGTTTTTTAAAGTGAAAACTTATTTTAGCGCGGTACGCATATTTTTAGATGAGGTAAAACCTCTGGATTTGCGGCACCGTTATCGTCTGGGGCGAAACGCAGCCGGCTGCCGCGCTCGCCCCATTTGATTATAAACCTTAATTCACATGTTTACAGTCTACTTTTGTATGGAGAAGTTTACTGAGTTGGTTCTTTGATATAGACGCAGCTGGCTGCTGCGCTCGCCCCATTTGATTATAAACCTTAATTCACATGTTTACAGTCTACTTTTGTATGGAAAAGTTTACTGAATTAGGTTCTTTGATATATTATCTACGTTCTGAACAAAAAATATTGCATCATCTGTGTTCGTTCAGTATTTGATTGGCAGTCGCCATAATTACTGATTTTGAAGTGATTTATTACTAAACTCTAACGCGCCAAAATAAGTTTTCACTTCTGTCGGCACTCCCGGAGTGCAACCCGATTTTTTTTTATTTTTTTTTGTTACCTCTTAACTCCGTCATTTATGAGCCGATTTGCAATTTTTTTTATGTGAAAGCATATACACTCTTCGATTAGTTTAAAATAAATTTCGCAAAAATCGGCTTTGTATTTTGGTTTTTAAATAAAAAAAGGTGGAAAACATATGAAATCCAAGTAAACGAAATTTCTCATTTTTATATAAATAAATAATAATAATAAATAAATATTGGTGGGGACAATGTGCACAACACCATCTTATCCTATTTGTTTTCAACTTTATTTATTTATTTATAGAACTAAAACGGTACATACACTCTTTACACTAGTTAAAACTGTACAAAAAAGAAAGGGAACAAAGTCAAACAATACATAGGTCAATATTACAATAACAATACAAGCACCATAATTATTTAGTCACTTAATTCTAGAAAAAAAAACAATTAATACATAACTTAAATAAAGTACTATAATAATTACTGATTTATTTGATTTATTTTATTATTATTTTTGATAGACATGTCCAAAGGACCTTTATCCATCCAAACAAATCTGCAAACAAAAAAGCAAACAAATCTAGCATTCAGCATTGGTTGTCAAGAGATCGTTAAGCGCCGAGAGAGTGCGCGGTGCGGGCGAGGCAGCGCACGCGACGGTGCGACAAGAGGTAACCGCGAATAATTTATGTCTCTGAACTCGGCAATAGTTATCTGGAATATATAATCGAGCCAGCTCGGTATGAAGATCGGTGGCGTCAATCATGCCTCGTAAAATCTTACAAACAATTTGGTCATGAGCTCGTCTAGTTTATACCTCGAGTTTATACCAAGACAGCCTTGGAGGAACTTATGATACATGAACGGGTAATAACCAAATTTGCGCTTATACAAGTACCTAAGGAAAGCTTTTTGTACCTTTTCAAATAAGCCTAGTCGCTGGAAGGATTCCTTAGCTACCATAACCATGTGATTATGAAAGGTATGCTTTTGATCGACTCCCAAGTATTTCATCGTCGCAGTTCTAGTTATCACAGTGTTATTAAGTGTATAATTGCATATTATTGGGTGCCACTTTCGACCAAAAGTCAGGACATTACATAAAGAGTGATTAAAATACATTTTGTTAGCAACACTTCATTCATGCTCCACTCCAACGTCCTCCTGTAGAGCCAGGCAGTCCTCCTGGCATCGTATTTTTACGTACAATTTAAGGTCATCTGCGTAAAGAAGACACAATGTTTTTTTACACAATCAACTGACGGATGCTTTCAAATATTTTAAACCAACATTGCTAAGAAAGGATAAGAAAGGATTGCTAGGAATGTTTATATATTTTTAAAGCGCTAGAATTTAGGTACCTGAGTGGCCACACTACAGCATAGCAAACCGCGTGATTTTATACATTAACTAACAAATCTTGGTACATGAAGCAAATTCAATTAGATGACTTGCTTGACTTGATGACTTGAAATTTTGCAATAATATTTGTGGGATTTGTAAAGTTGTCTTTGATTTTTTACTTTGGTACGTACTTATGTATTTATATTTCAATTCGGAGCAAACGACAAGCTACCGATAAAATAATGTAAGCTTTGAGTTTCGGACCTTAAAAAGAAAAAAGGAACCCTAATCAGTTCATTGTCCGTCTGTCTCTGTCTGTCGAGCAAGACCCTTTATATCAAGAACTAATATCTAATTAGAATCTTTGTCTAATTTTCTGTAATCTATTTAGAAAAATACATATTTAAAGCAAACCAAAAATACGGCAATTTAGAATTACGCCAGTCCCGTTGACCTACGAGTAGAATCATGAAATTTGGCAAGAAGCAATACAGCACAAGTAAAAGTACAAATCTGAAAAACGTTAATTTTGTAACATTTTTGACATGTTACTTTTCAAGAATTTTGACAATGAATCAAGTAGAAAATATAGTTTTTGCGGATACAAACTTTACATGACCGTGGCTTATATCGATTTATAGGAAAATTTTTTCGACAACAAAGTTAAGTTCAATCCCACTTATCATATATATTTTCTTATCTTTTAAATAGAACTAGTTTTCATCTATCGTGACGTAATCGTCTTATATCAAGAAATCTAGATCCGCCCTTTTGTGTTTTTGATATAATCCAAACCATTTTGATTCCAAAAGTGAGAGTCAATTTTTATAATCACCATCCCCCTAAACCCCGAATATAATAATGTTAAGTTAATGTAGTTAAATGTAATTCTAATAATAGTATGGCAGGTGGATACATCTTTCGGACAGAAAATTATTACCTTTTTCCATCCATACACTTAGAATCTTGGATTAAAAAAAAATATACATTACTTTCCTGCTTCCACGTCATCCCGTTAATATTTATAATAATGTGTTCTGATCGCGTAAGTTTAAAAAACTTTAAGCAAACTGCTTTGCCTATGGTTCTCATTCGTCCCGATACGACCTGCTAAAAGATTCAAGTCAAAACCCCTCTTTCATTTGCAAGCGCGTGGGGCACTGACTCAAGGCCGGCGTGTCAAGAACGAGTCAAGGTCGACCCAACTGGAATGGGCGATACAATCAGAAAAGCTGTGCTCATTTGAATTTCGATTTTCTACAACCCTGAACATACGTTGTATTTATAAGATTGTTACATAAATAACCGCGTTTTGTGTATTTCTTTGATAAACACAAATGTTAAAAACTCATTGATTATTATTATTAAATGTTCATGGATATTTATCGTGTTTTTTAATTATTAATTATTTTAATTATTCCTGAAGTTAAATATCCGTAAACTACAAAAACAATATCGCGAAAGTTTCAGAAATGTAATTGATTTTAAACGTATTGTTTTTACCGTGATATTTTCCATTCAAACTTTATACTGTTACAAATAAAAAGTGCATCTAAAGTTGTTATAAGGCTTGCTAGTTCGGCATTACCCACTATTAAAAATTATTATATCGATGCCAAAGAGACAACCATCCAAAAAGCTCAACAAATTAAAGCTTTTAATAACTACATAATAAACTTCATACCGGCACGAAAGCGCCACATTCCAGGAATGGACTGTAGGTCATCCTGCTAACTAAAACTTACGTTAAAACAAGACGTAGGACTTAGAACCAGAAGCGCAAGTATTAACTACTTAATTTTTATAAATATTAAAATCTTTTGTTAAAGTGTTTCAAGTCTATCTTGTTCTTGCCTTGTCTTGTTGTCTTAGCTTGTTCGACACCAAAAATCACCAATGACTAGATCAGAATATTACCAAGTTTATTGACCGAGCAAGCGCGAAGCGCGAACGAGTCTCTTCGTTTCAGCTTAGGCAAAAAGGTTTTCGAATGTCTGTCCAAACAGCGTCCGGCAAGCATCCGTCCAGATGTTCTCCTCTTCTATTTCGTAATAAATTTTTTTCACAAAATACTATTAACAATAATTTAATTAAAAATACTAGCGGCCACATTATTATAGGCAACCTGGTAGATGTATATTCTCCTAATCATTAATATGCGTACAGATTTAGTTTTTAGCAAACACTCGCGGAGTGCACTAATTCTGCAGCCAGATCTTAGACTATACAGGTCGCAACTCTCAACGGATTCTCGTTAAATTTTGTGAGCAGGTTGAGTTACTAAGAATATAGTTTTTTTTTGTCGATTCAGTTTTTGGAAAATTTTCAAAATGGCGGAGATATGGGGGTTGAAAACGTAAACAATGTTATATTTCAGTCATTTCAAAACATGTTCGCGAGGCCTACAGCTCACAGAGCCACTAGTCAATAAGCAATAAACAACTAGAATCAAATCGACAAAAACACTACCGTTAATATTGTTAATAGGCTAACACTATTGTTAATATTGTTAATAGGCTAACACTATCGTTAATATTGTTAACAAATCATTAAAGTAACTAATATTAAATTAAGGCTATTTATAAGACATATATTTATAGGAATAATTACAAAAATTTACAGAATAATATACAATAATATAAAACACATCTAGAGTAGTTGAGCTATCTATGGACCGTTTAAAACGATTCACAGATAGCTCAACTGATCCAGATCACTGCCAGAGGTTAGCGTTCCCAAGCATTGCCGAATATTCCAGTATAGACACAAATCAGATATTATGTTGTTTAAATATTGCCATCTTTATTGAATCAGATTTAAAATCACATTGGTAGGACATTGACTAACCATACTTCAAGGCCACGCTACATAGTTTTATGATTATAAGAGAATAATAATAATAATAATAATGCCGGACATTTCACACAGCATCATCTGGCCTCAAAGTAAACAGAGCTTGTGTTATGGGTACCACATGACTGATATACTACTTACATACTCCTTTTTTTTTGTAAATACATTCATATTATACATAGGAACACCCAGACCCGAGACAAACTTGCAGATCATACAAAAATTTGACTCGCGGCGGGAATCGAACCCGCAACCTTCTGCGTCTCAGCCAGACGTTAGTCCGCTGCGCCACAGAATATAAAATTAATTTTGAAATATGAAATTGTTTACCAAAAAATATCTTTTTTTTTAAATTTTTTTTTCTTTTACCTATAGTGTCCCACAGCTGGGCAAAAGTCTCCCCTTTACCTTCCACTCTTTGCTCTCCAAGGCCACAGTTTGCCAATTTGGCTCGAATGCATCTAGATCGTCTCGCCATCTTTTTCTGGGTCTGCCGCGTCGTCTCCGATTATCAGGCACCCACTGAGTGACGAGCTTTGCCCAAAGTTCTGAATGCATTCGAGTCGCATGCCCTGCCCAGCCCCATTTCAAACATGCAGTCTTCGTACCTACATCCGCTATGCCCGTTTTCGATCGGATTTCGGTATTTAATACCCTATCGGTTCTTTTGATTCCCAAAACACTGCGCTCCATAGCTCTCTGGCAAATCTTGAGGCCTGATTTTTGTGACTCTATCAATGACCATGTCTGAGCACCGTATGTCAGTATGGGAAAGATACAAGTGTCGATGAGTTTTCGCTTTAGTGATATTGGGAGGTTTCCCTTCATATGCTGCTTCATGACCCAGTAGCTCTTCCATGCGTTCTCAATGCGGCGACTTATTTTTCTGTTTTGCCTGCATTTGAAGGAGACTACATGGCCTAAGTAGATATACTCATCGACTTACTCTATTATTTGTCCATCGACAGTGACAATACGTTTCGTGCTATTTGACATGATTTGAGTCTTTGATCGATTCATGGCCAGTCCCACCTCAAGACTTGCTGTGCTTAAGTCTTGTAGCATTGACTGGAGCTCCTGCGCTGATGATGCAAAAAGAACGATATCATCAACGAAGCGCAGGTATATCTTATATTACAAAATATATAAACAACAAAGCTAAATTAGTCGAGAAATAACGGTCTATGACTATTTTAATCTTTGCGATAAAAATCATATTATAAAACTAATTATTAAACTTAATTGTTCAATGGTTCAAATGTCACTTGTTAAGCAAAATTGTGGTACTGTATTCGCTTATAACGTGCTGAAAGTATGTCAGGGATGTAGCGAGGTCGATACAGCATGCTAACATTTACGAAACCTAGTTTTTTTTGCAAGGACACAGTTAACACCATATCGATACAGCCCAGCTTAACGGTTTGTATGCTCTAATCATATTTTGGAAATCATGCATATAAATACGTAAGATATGTCAGTTAGGATCTGTGAAAAAAAGCATCGTGAGAAAACGGGCATGATGTAGATGACCTTAATTCTGTCACTGCACTGGTTCAAAATTGACACGTTCAAAAGAAGTTCGGCCCGTCTATAAATTTATATAAACACTAGCTGTTGCTCGCAACTTCGTTCGCATTTTTTTTTAAGGAATTGTAGCCAAATTTTATTGATAAGTTTCAAACCAATTACCTGAACACCCATTAAAAAGTTTCAGTACAAACATTCACTCCTCATTTTACTCCTTTATGAGGGTTATTTTGAAAATCCCTGAAACACGTGTCCATTTATTTTGCATTTTAAGTATCCAAACCAAGTTTCAAAGAAATCAACCCACCCGCTAAAAAGTTTCCATACAAACTTTGACACCCAATTTTAACCCTTTTTTAGGGTTATTTTGAAAAGTTCTGAAATGCGTGTCCATTTATTTTGCATTTCATTTATTTATATCAATTTTCAAGCAAATTGCACCACGCGTTAAAAAGTTTCATACATTCGTTTTCACCCTCTTAGGGATTGAAAAAAACCCTGCCTTAGTGGGTGATTTTGTTGTAAAAGAAGCTACCTTTCAGCTTTCTAGCTTAAGCGGTTTCGGCTCGGCGATGATGATTCAGTCAGTCAGTCATTCAGTCAGTCAGATTAAGCTCTTTTATAGGTTAGATATCAATACCACTAAATATATCGAAGATAACAATGAATATAAACTGTTAGAAATTTCTATAATACTGGATCGCGAATAAATCAACTCTTATGCCGTATGCAATTACTAATATTTTGCCTTTTTTAACCGACTTCATCAAAAAGGAGGTTCTCAATTCGTCGGAATCATTTTTTTTATGTAATTTCACCGATTACTCGACAACGCCTGAACCGATTTGGAAAATTCTTTTTTTGTTTGAAAGTGTAGACTTCCCAGTGCAGGTAGTTCCATTTAAATTTTATCGAAATCGGCCCAGCTGAAAATTCAACAAAAATCTAAAAATTTTATACATCGATGATATTTTCGTTTACTGCGATAACTCGCTGAAATTAAAGCAGTGCGTTTATTTGGCCTTATTATACATATATATATACAAAATACATCTAATTTCCACTAAAAATGTATATTAGGCTCAAATTTCATTCAATGAAGTTTCTTTTTAGGTTTTCTTTTTAGTTTTTAAAACGTAATTATTTACCTACTAGTTCAACTAAAGAACGCCGCTTCAACCATCGCGTTTTGTACTTGCGTTTTTGTTTAGCAATTGCGTGTCACGTGGTTCGATCGTTGATCTGATTGACGTCATAAAACTGCAATGCTATCCGCCCGTTCTAAATATTAAAATAACGAGTTACCAACATATACTACATGGCAACTTTCAGGAATTTAGTAAAGAATCTAGGAAGGATGCAAAAATATGTCGTCAAAGCCACAAAAATAGTGCTCACTGACCTGGAAACCTAGTAAGTAATTTGAACACTGTAGTTAACACGTGGAGTGCGAAACCAGATCTAAAACACCTTGTCTATGTCTCGCTTACAGTACGACTAAGATAAGTATAGACCTTTTTGTCATGCAAAGGGCATAACTTCAATTTGGTTTGGTGTAGGATAAAGATAAATATATCTCTGAGAAGTGTTATTAAAACAGAGTCAAGTGGTGTGTCAATCTTAATACCAGATTTTATAGATCTGGTATCGCACGGAAGAAATAACATTTCATCACAGTGCGAAACCAGGTTGAATGCACCTGGTTCTCCTGCGCACCTTGTACCGCACCCTGCGTTAGCTTCGCGCGGCCATTGGATCGAATTCGACAGAAACGCACGCGTCGACATCGTCATCTTTTCAGAACCCGCACCACAACCAGATATATAATTTAGTAAAGAAGAGAATTGGTGTCGGATCCTATGAAAATCTCCAAACCTTTTTAACAAGTGGCCAAGCTAACAGAAAAGTAAAAAAAAGCATTACTGAATGGGTGGAATGCAAAAAAAAACTTCTGTTTGCACTGCTTCAATGAAAAACATTAATAAATGTAGTTTTTCCTTCTCACGGTTTCTCTTACACTAAAACTTACTTAAAACTATCGATATTTTTATATCTCATCCCTTAAATATGCACAAAACTTCCCTTATTCAGTGCGTCACAGGGTGCATAAGACCCTGTATTTTATTATAGTTATAAACAAAACAAGCTGTTGACGTACGCCTTCAGTTTCATGTCAATTAATTCATTATTGTTAATATTCAACGCAAATTTTATAATACGATTTCTTTGAGGCTTGTATCTTTCAAACCTATATTTCTTTTATGTTGCTATTGCGATACAAGCTTATATTATGACGAGATAAATAGATATCACTTTTAGGGCTGGTTTTTCTACATCAGACGTTGATGTGATCATCCTTCGACGTTTGTATGAAAAGATAATCGACTAGTTTACTTTTAAACTAGTATTTTATGAGCTTGTTATGTCAGCTGTACTAGATGTGTTAGTAATGATATATTATATATAGTTATGATTTATTATGGACAGATATTGCACGTAGAATACTGTTCTAGATGAATACATTTACTATTAAAAGTTTCGAGTTATTTCAATTCATATGCATTATAATAATTTTGTAAATGCCATTTCTTACGACAGCTTTGTAGGTAAAAACCTATTAATAAACTTATAAAACTTTGGGTTACAAGTTATTGGTTGTCGACTACTAGATCTGCAAATCAGTTAAAATCCATTAGAGATCACAAAACAAATCAAGTATTTACCTACGGTTAGATTATGGCCAAGGCGATGACGTACGTCGTTTAGATTAAGGGAAGAAATAAGCTTTAACTAAATCACGTGTTTGTAAAATTTTTATGCGATTTGACATAAAAAAGCGTTGAAAATTTGCTGAATCTTTGCATAAGACTCATACAAAAATACAAGCTAAGCATCACGCATCAGTTCTCAAACTGCAATGAATTTTGACAAACAGAAAAGTAAGTTCAATCTTTGTTCGTCTCAGGTCATATACTAAGGTAGGTATCAAAATTTTAAATTGTTTTTGAAAATGTATTGTAAGCATTCGTTAGTGTTGGCGGCTTTAAATTTGTCTTTGAGAACAAACTTCAATGAAACAACCAGGCAAATCTCCTTCGTACAAACAGATTTGCCTAGTTGGCGATGTCAAAGTCAAAGTCAAAGTCAATAGATGATTTATTCAAAACAATCACAAGGATCACTTTAAAACGTCTTACATACTAGTTGAATTTAGGTGCCAATTCATCCTAACCCAAGCTCGAGAAGAATTGGCAAGAAACTCGTCTTGGTCCTAGAGCTTTTTTATAATCCATCTTATAATCCATCTTATAACTACCTTAACTACGAAAAACTAATACAAGAGAGTTTATACATTTCAAATATGTCGGTTAACTGTCTGACGGCAGAGCGACATGAGGCCATGCATTCTTATCAATAATATAGTCATCTATATTATAATAAGCTTTCTTCAAAAGACTACCTTTAATGCATGCTTTAAATTTCTTAATAGGTAGTTTAGTAGCATTTTTAGGAAGCTTATTATAGAAGCGCACCGATAAATGACTTATTAACTTTTTCTAGTCGAAACCTAGGAATGTATAAATTATGTTTTTTCCTAGTGTTGATTTTATGAAGGTCACTATTTTGCTGAATCCCATCTCTATTTTTATGTGTATATAACAAATTTTCATATATATATATTGTGAAGTTATTGTGAGAATATTAATTTCTTTGAATATTTCTCGCAAAGATTCTCGTGGTTTCATTTTATAAATGGCACGTATTGCCCTTTTTTGAATTACAAATATTTTACCAATATCAGCTGCTTTCCCCCAGAGAATGATGCCGTATGACATAACACTATGGAAGTAACTGAAATAAACTAGTCTGGCTGTAGCTTCATCAGTAAGCCAGCGTATCGCACGAACTGCATATGCAGCGGAACTAAGCCTACCAGCAAGTGTTTCAATTTGTGGTCCCCACTGTAGTTTTGCATCAATATTAAGACCTAGGAAGATCGTGGAATTTACAAAATCCATTGCCTCTCCATTTATTTCAATGTTGGACGGGCTATGAATATCATTTGGCAAAGTGAATTTGATGCATTTAGTTTTTTTTAAATTAAGCAAAAGATTACTTACAGTGAACCAGTTAAGAGCTAACGATAAGAATTCATTTACGTTATCGCAAATACTGGAGCTACCTCTATCAACTTTAAAAATTAAAGACGTATCGTCTGCAAATAAAACCATATCACAAATATTTTTTTACAAAAAAATGTAAATCGTTAACGTATACTAGGAATAAAAAAAGGGCCTAGTATCCCTGAGGTACCCCTATATCAATAATTGATGCCAAAGACCTCTCACCACCCACGTCTACTTTCTGGACTCTATTGGATAGACAAGACTGTATGAGGTCAATCGCCCGGTTTTTAATGCCATAATATTTTAACTTTGTGATTAGGGTTGCATGACTCAACAGTCAAAGGCCTTAGATAGATCGCAGAATACCCCAACTGCATCCTGTGACTTCTCCCAGGCCTCAAATATATGCTTTGAGAGCGCTATACCTGCATCAGCTGTTGATCAACCTTTAGTAAATCCGTATTGATTACTATGTAGCAGGCCGTTAACGTTAAAGTGGTATAATAACTGATTAAGAATTATTTTTTCAAAGATTTTACTTAAAGCAGGTAATATCGATATCGGTCTATAATTAGCGAGATCACTTTCACTTCCAGACTTAAACATAGAAATGAGTTTACTGTGATTCATGAGATCGGGAACAACTCCCTCGTCGATACATCTATTAAAAATATAAGCTAAACATGGTGCAATATCTAAGATAATGACAACCAGCACCTTTGTAGATATTCCCCAAAGATCTTCTGTATTTTTTATATTAATTAACTTGAATGCTTTTACAATACTAGCCTCGTTAATGTAGCTAAAACTAAACTCATTCTTACATTTTGCAACACTAGATTCTAATAGAACGGAAGCTCTGGAGGCTGAAGAGTTTAACGATTTGGTCACTATTTTTGGTATATCTGAGAAAAAACTATCAAATGCATTCGCAACATCCTGTTCCTTTGTCAAAATTGTACCATTTATATTTAATTTGAACTGTATATTGCGAGCCCTTGATTTACCTGTTTCATTATTAATTAATTTCCAAGTTGCTTTTATTTTATTTGTTGAATTTTCTATTATTTTTCTCAAAAACAGTGACTTAGCCGCATGACAAACTTTTTTGAAGACTTTTGAGTAATTCCTAACATATAAGATAAAAACTGGATCATCTAACATTGTCTCTCTGGTAGCATATAATTCATACAATGTATTCCTACTTCTATAAATACCTGATGTAGCCCAGTCGACAAATCGAGCACAATTTTTGTTTTGCATGTTTTTACTGTAAATATATCAGCATGTTCTTTAATTATTAAATTAGACAATGTGGTGAAAAGATCATTTGGATCATCGATGCATGGTACAAGGGAAACTTAGTGTTCAATTCTACTTTGAAATGTTTTGATGCGGCTGTAATAGGTCGGTGAGTAAAGTTCTGAGCTTTAACTATACGATCACAAGAAAAGGTGGCGCAGTGACCGTAATGGTCAGAACTAAAATGTTTTAGTACACACTTATGAACTGGTATGCAACTGCAATAAATGTTATCTAGACAAGTGGCTGTTGTTAGTGTCACTCTTGTAGGTTCATCATAAAGAGGACTTATATTGAAACACTTAAATAAGTTTAAAAGTCTTTCAGATAATGGATCAATCGGAATATTTATATTAAAATCACCACAAACAATTATGATCTTATCACAAGCTATTTTTTGCAATACTTCTTGCGTAGTGCATTCATATAACCCAAAATCAGCATTGGGAGGACGGTAAACGCTCACGACGACATGCCGCTCCAGCTCAACACACGACACCTCAATAATTCTTTCAATTGAAAGATTTCTAATATCCTTACGTTCCTTGCATTTTAAGTTATTTTATTACAATAATTAACGAGCCACCACGTATTGCGCTCTTGCGTTTTTAGCTGCTGACAATATTGTAATTTTCGTAGAAAGGAAGTACCTCAGATTGTACTATCCAATGTTCAGTGATACACATAATATCTACACTGAAATGATTTAAAAATAATTCACATTCTAATACTTTGCTGGGCAGGCCTTGCATATTTTGGTGAACTACATGTAAACTGCCTGTTTTTCCCATTGTCGAGTTGGTCAGTTTAAATGCTGATCAGTTGGCCCTACTACATATTTTCCCTCAGTACTATTACTAAATATGGGGTCATCATTACACTGTGTTATAGTTCTTATAACAGAATCAGAAATATTAAATGCTAACAATTTAGCAATAACTAACTTACTACGTCTACTAAGGTATACATTACCTTTTGTCAAATAAAAATTACTAATAAAATTATTAGTGTCTAAATATAAAATGTCACTATGACGACATGTCAAATTGTAAAGTATTAAATTCAAATTGAATATTTTGTCATTGTTTTTAACACTCAATGATTTTGAGTAAGGGAAAGCACATAAAATTAGTTTCCCTAGCCCAAGATCTAGCTTTTCTTACAGGGTCTCAATTAGTTTAATTAATCGCTTGGCACCACTACTTTCACCTAATTGAACAATCAAGGTAGTGTCTTTTTCTAAGATGAAAAGAAATAACCTGGCTGCGACACGACAGGTCTTCGTAGTAATTATAAAATACTTACACTACGCAAAATAAAATAAATATCTATATATTTCAAACCTTCTCCTTTGTTCTGCATAATGACACCTTTGCTAGTGTCAAGTGTTTATCGATTTGAGATGTTGAATCATTAATGAAACGGTACAAAGAAATAAAAAGCTAAAATGATTGATTGATAAAATGAATGTGTTTGAACTTGAATTATCTGACCTGCAAAAATAATTTATGACAAAATGTCAATCTATTCAGTCCTGTTCACCAGAGGGATGCGTGCCCTGAATAATGCATAATGCCACATTGTTTGGCAATGCTAATTCGCAGACCGACACAGAACCCAGCATTCTGTTCACACATGATTCCAGTGTAGATCTCAGATCAGTCTATATTCTAGGTCCTTTTATATTTTCAATGCGTCTGACCCTCATGAACCTAAGATGCAACCAAAACGATGAAAAATCACACTCAAAACACGGAAAATTATCGGCACAAATTCACGAACTATTATTCATTTGAAAATGTCATTCCGTCTATCAATTTACTCATTTTTCTTGCTTGTAATAAGTTTGTTACATTTAATAAGGTTAGTAGCCGTAAACGATCATTATGATTTTATTCGATACCATTCACAAACTATTTGGATGCTAATGCATGTGTATTGATAGATTCATTATATACTTACCTATAGATACTAGCTGACCCAACAGACGTCCTGTCCTAATGGATATTAAACTTGAATTGAAAAAAATAATTAAAACAAAAATATTACAAAATTCCAGCGATCGCACCAATTTTCAAACGACTGACAGTTATGTCAAATTCCATAAGATTGTCATTAAGTTTTTTTATATTCTGATTTTCCACGCAACTTTCAAAAATTTTTCATTCATAAGAACCTTCCCCTGACAATAACAAGTATGCTATATGTTAGTGTGACGTATTTGTAAGATCTAAATTTCCATGTTGACAAGCTCAGGCCTACGAAAGTATTATTATTTATTGATGCTTTTATATTTTTGACGTGATAACGTCTTATAAATCGATGAACACCGGCTCAAAAAAGCAAGACTCATTGTCACGTTCCGCCTGTGCCGAGCGTGCAAGCGAGAGCGCGGAACAAGCGATAGAAAGGCACGATCGACCTAAGCGTTTGGCTTGTGACGCCGGTTTTCTTTTTTTTCTAATTGTTTCCCTACCTACCTGCTTATCTTATGTATCTGCTCTGCCTTGCTTATTTTAAAGCATGATGTGGTGTCCTATAATAACGGAAACACTACGTTTATTACCAATTGATTCTGTGAATTTTGTATGCGGTGTTTACTTGTATTGCATACCTAACTTAATTATGTTCAGAATATATATTTTTATGAATGTGAAAGTAACAATACACCCAAGTACCCAATTACACACAATTTTTTCTGTTTGTTTAATTAATAATTCGACTTTTATGTCACTAGTAAATATATAGATTTGGACCTAGGATAACATTATAGGTTGTTTTTTTATCTAGAAAGCGGGCACAAAGCGTTTAATACTCGACCGGATCTACAGACTCAACAAAATCATATTACTGATAACATAAATGCGCTGAATAATGCAAATTGTTTAAGTTTGTGTGGAAACACGGCTTGTGTGGTACTGCTTGCCTCGTTCTGAAATCAGAACCCTATTCATCTGAGCAGTCCCGCGGCACAGTACTACGCAAAGTTGCATCCCCATGAACGAATAACAGAGACTTTGCAAATGGTGACTACGACTATATACTTTTGACTAATTTCACACGATAAGGCGCTGCGCAAATGTAGACACTTTTGTTGCCGACACGGTACACCATCACAGGGAACCTTAGTTGCTGTATCTTGTGGCGGTGATCGGACACAGTCGCCCGTTGCTACTACTGGCCACTGGCACTGTTACAACTCGTTGCTTGTTTTCCGTCAGTACAATGGTAAGGAAATTTACTAATGTTGCTTGTGTCTTGAACTAACAACTTTAAGTTTCCAGTTACCGACACCGAATACTTTTGGATCGCCAATGTGTTACAAGTGTGGGAGAAAATGGACACAAAATTACATATGCGCAGGGAGTGGATAATTTTATACTGGTTCTATAGAAATCAAATATTCATCGGTGGCTTGTATCTGACACAAGACACAAAAGTGTCCACGTTTGCGGCCTGCCTAAAAGGTAGCTGAGCAGTCAACGCCGACTGTCAATGCTGATCCCCGAGTTCAAACCATTCGTCTTGGAGAAAATTTTAAATTTGAATGTTTATATATTTAGTTTTTAGGTTTCCGTACCTCAAATGGAAAAAAGAAACGCTTATTAGATCACTTCCTTGTCTGTCTGTTTATTTACAGGAACATGTGGGAGGTGTCAAGCTGAATTAAATAGCAAATACTGCAGACTGCGGTCTCTTGAAAAATAAATATTCTATTAATTTATCTGACTGACTGACTGATCTGTCTGCTCAGTTAGTAGTAGCTCTGCTTTCTGCGATGTAGGTTGCGGGTTCGATTCCCGCCGCGGGAATTTTTTTTTTTATGATCTGCAAGTATTTGTCTCGGGTCTGGGTGTTTCAATGTATAATATGTATGTATTTAGAAAAAAAAAAGTATATAAGTAGTATATCAGTCATGTGGTACTCATAACACAAGCTCTGCTTACTTTGGGGCCAGATGATGCTGTGTGAAATGTCCGGTAATATTATTATTATTATTATTTGTGTGAAAAACATAGATGTTTATTCTGTTTGTGTTATTAAAAGTCATAAGTAATCAAATATATATAAATTATCTATAATAGACCAGATGGGTAGCTATAATACAAGCAATGCTTAGTTTGAGGCATGATGGTGTTGTGTGCATTTAGAACTCGCAAGTAAATCAAAACCTTTGGAGTACTTTGATCTAGAATCATGAATATTGGCAAAAAGCAAAGTCTCACAGGATAAAAAAAGGAAAAAGTCTGAAAACCCGTAGAGCTAATATTTTTGTATTCCATACATAAATTTTTAAGTTTATTCCAATTATAAATATTGACAACCCTCGTTAGTTTACAATGTTTCCAAGCACGTTACCTACCAAAATAAGTTTGTGCAAGTACAAGTTTATTGGTATACTAAGATAGGTAGGCATGGATACATACTTCTACCAATTTTAAAGCAAACTTTGCTGCACATTTCTTCAATGAAAATTATTGAATTCATAAAATTTCTAGAACATTTGTTGTTCTCCAAAGTGTCGAGAAATGTCCCCCCTCAGGATAACATACTAGTTCCGGGACACCCTGTATAATGTATAAAATATCCTGGACGTTTTACACATATCATATATATTTTATAATTATTCTTACTTCAGTTAACGAGCAAATAGACACTAAATAAAAAAAAGAAAAGACTATACTAGAGGTAAATAAATACTTTTTTCTTCATTTGCTGCGAGCAACGTCATAAAGTATAACACAGCTCATGATTATAAACCTAGAATCTCCAGGTATTTAGGTAATAATAATATCGGATATTTCACACATTCACACAACATAATCTAGCCCCAAAGTAAGCCGAGCATGTGTTGTGGGTACCACATAACCTGATAACTGATATACTACTTCTATATAATTATTAAAAAAAATGAAATTAATCATTATAAAATTATGGAAAAATAAGACGAATTTATTTCTCAAAATGAACAATGTTCACTTAAATGAGTAGGTATTACAAAAATCTTAAACTTACTATCTTAACTAATCTTAAAGTACTAAGTTATTTCATTTTAGTTTGCTTATTGTAATAGCTTAAGATTTTACAGTGATGGTTAGTACCGTCAACTTAATAAATGTTTTCATAAATATATTGTTTAAGTCTTTTCTTAAATATAAACATGGATAAACAGTTCTTAATGCTATCTGGTATGCTATTTTATAACTGCGCGCCTGCATAAATATGTCTTTTCTCCTTTTACTTTTTGATATGTGTCACTTCCTTTTTACCTAATTTTGTTACTCTTTGTTATTATTGATGTGTTTGTGTGCTTATTCAGTAAATAAACAAATGTCTATGTCTATGTCTATAAAGAATGTTTCTTTCCATAGTTGGTCCGAGAATTTCTTAGTTTCAATTTATTTTTATTTCTTAGATTGTAGGTATAGGTTTTATTTGTTAATGTGATTTGAGTATGTATTTTATTAGTTAGTATTTTCTTAACAAGGACGCAGGTGAGGTAGGTATAATAGTGATTTGATATTGAAAATTTTGGTTTGTTCGTAAATAATACGTGTACTAGTTAGGTATTCATATTTGTAAAGAACTTTTATAAACTTGTTTTATGATATTCGTAGTGTTTTTAGATTCGATTCAGCTGCCGTCCGACAAGTTAAAGTGAAAGTCCGATAAGTGAAATACCACACTAGAAGTGTGGTATTTATAGGATAGGTATTGTAAGTTAGATTTAGCTAGGGAGTTGTAGATAGTCAACTCCCTAACTGTAACTGTAACTGTTTATCAGAACTTTACGTGGAACACATCCCGCAGACCTCCGTATTGCACCTGTTAAAGACGCTAATTTAGTTCTCACATACTCAATATGAGGTCGCCAGGTTAGGCCGTCGTCAAGTATTAGACCTAGGTATCTCTCTTGTCGCGAGCGATGTATTATAGAATTACCTATAGAAAGGGCCGGGAATTGTGGTATTTTTTTATTTTTTGCTTCGAAAATCATAAAGGAGGTTTTCTTTGCGTTGACTGTCATTAAATTGCCCTGGCACCAGATGTCAAATTTAAATAAGTCCGCCTGTGCATCTTTCACCAGTTCGCCGAGATTCGGACCGAAATAGAATAGGCAGGTATCGTCGGCGTATAAAGTGATGTGTCCTTTTAGCCCTATTTTGCTAATATTATTAATATAAATTAGAAAAATCAATGTTCCTATTATAGAACCTTGAGGAATTCCGTGGGCTATTTTCTGACGACTACTTTCACGATTTCCCATCTTTACGACTTGGTACCGATCCGCTAGGTATGATGCAAATACTTTTAGTGCTGTATTTTTGAGTCCTAAGTCGTAAAGTTTTTTTAAAAGTAAATCGTGGCTGATGGTGTCGAAAGCTTTTTTGAAGTCTATAAATATTCCCAAACTATATGATTTTTCGTCTATATATATAGTTGCCGACAAAGTATTCGACTTCGGTCTAAACCCGTACTGATGCTCGTATAAGAAGTTTATTTTCGTAAGGTGATGCTCGAGCCGATTTTACATAACTTTCTCAAAGATCTTCAAGATAGCAGGTAAAACCGATGCGGTCTGTAATTTCCCGGGTCGGATTTACTTCCCGATTTGTAAATAGGGGTGACTTTTGCAATTTTTAAACTATGCGGGAATACGCCTTCTTGGAAACAATCATTAATACAGTTTGTTAGTGTGGGAATAATGATGTCAGAAGTGCATATAACGGATTTTGTGCCGATTCCGTAAAGCCCAGTGCTGGAGAACGAGTCAAGGTTGTGTATTATTTTATAAATCTCATGTTCGGTACAAGGTCGTAAGAAGTGCATTTCGGCCGGTGGTTTGCTTTGTTGGTAGGTAAGCGTGTAGTAGGTATTGTTTTGATAAGTTGTTGGGATATCTTTAGCTAATTGTGCACCTATTGATGAAAAAAACAAGTTAAAGTGTTCGCAAATTTGAATGGAATCTGTAATATCTAAGTCGTTTATTTTTAATTTTGCGGGTAAAGAGGGGTTCTGAGTTTTCTTGTAACTAATGAGTTAATAAGGCACCATTTTTTTTAGGGGTTTACATTGGTCAAAATTTTTGCAGAAGTATCAAGTATTTTTCTTTAGTATTTTTGATTAACATACCTACATTGTTTCTTTCTATTTTAAAATCATTTCTAAGTTCGTCGTTTTTGAAGTCTGTTGTTAAGATCAACTTACTAATCTATTAATTAATATAATTTCCCCCACTAAGGGGGGTAGGGTAGCGTTAGTCAAAGTCAAATTCAATCATTTTTTTATTCAATACAAGGATCACTTTGAAACGTTTTACATAATAGGTGAATTTAGGTGGTAGTTTCTCCTAACCCAAGAACTGGCAAGAAACTCGTCTTGTAGCGATCGCGCTATTTGTCAACGTAATTGCCATTGAACGGTTTGGTTTTGGCAAAGATTTGGATATCGCTAATCTAAATGATAAAATGGTACCGCGCTGTTTCTCATGACTGATTTAACCGTTTATTTTACCAATCGAACAAATTTATATATAGAACCTAGCATTACTCTATGCACAGACTACTAGGATGTACTAAATCAAAGTTCGTTTGAAAGCACTGTCAAAAATAACGCGATCCTGCATCGTTGATCAACGTATAATATTAATCAGAGCTAAATCGTTTCCGTTATAGTATTTAGAGCGATACGAAATATGTCAAAAATAACGTTTAAAATTTGGTTTAACTTTAGTTCAGACGTTCAAAATTACCGCGGTCGGCCCCGGTCCTACCGCTTTTTTGTATTATAAATCTTATAATTAGTTTAACTACTAAAAACTAATACAAGATTTCAGTAATTTTTTACATTTTAAATCGGTTAGTTAACTGTCTGAGGGCATAGCAACATGAGGCCATGCATTCTTATCAATATAGGCACAGCCTATCATCGTATTTGGCGCGATATTCCGTCTGACGTTTTAGCACAGGATATATTTTGTAATCGTAAAGTTGAGTACGTAGGTATATTTATAATAACATAAGAAAAATAGCGTAGGTAATAATCTCGAACATCTGAGACAGCATCATCTGGCCCCAAGGTAAGCCTAACTTGTATTATGGGTACCACATGACTGATATACTACATACCTATATAATTTATTTTTTTGTAAATTTATACATATTTTTCATAGATCCGAGTCAAATACTTGCGTATCATACAAACATTTGCCTCGAGGTGGGTATCAAACCCGCAACCTTCTGCGTTAAGGTCCAACTGAAACGCTGCGCCACAGAGGTAGGTGTGGGTATAGTTCCGCGAACATTCATGTTTTGAAACCAAAGTATTTGTTTCTACACAACGTGCTAGGCAACAGTGGATCGTGACTCAAGGGCGAAGTAAATGCGGTAAAAATATGGCTAGGTCACTTAAAAATGCAGAGTGTCAATAAATCAGGCTACTTAGCATTGCCACATAAATATTAGCAGCTAGCTAGTAGGTGCTGCTTGATAGTTACACGTGATAGATACATAAAATAACCTACTGTCCCTAAGATACTATCAATATTCTTATCAAATTGCATCAAGATCCGTTCAGCCGCCTAACCATGAAAAGGTAGCAAATAAACAAACAAGGACCCTTTTTTATATATTACCCAATTTTCGTTATTTTTAACCTCGTTTGATTTGGTTTTAGATACTTGTCTAACAGATTTGCTATTGATGATGAGATACTGCTTTAATAACTTGAGCGATTTCAATTTGAGAAAGCAAAAATTTACTAAACTGACGACGAATATTAATTATTTATACAATCCAGGACGAGATAACAATAAGTGGGTTGTTAATAATCCATTTTGGATATTAAAATTGTAGGCGTGCGAATTAATTACTAAGTGAGCGACTAGAAATGCAGAGAGGGTCACTTCAATATTAAGATAAAGACGAATTTTTCAATTGATGTTAGGTTGTTAGGTTAGGCATGACACCTGTCATTTTATAAGTTTTTAACTTTTACAATCCGCAGTACTCCATAACGATCAGCTGAGGATCATCAAAAACGGCTCAGCGCCCGCATCTGACTGTAAAATCGGGTTGGTAATTTTCGCTGAATTATATTACATTTCGAGTGAATATTTCTACGTGGAACTGATCCCAGATGAATGTAGCTCCAAGCTGATGATGGTGACGACTGCGATAATCTTCAAATTATTGGGGGTTAGTTCCCCTGCTGACTAACAGAAGAGCTAGCAATAGAGTAGAAAAACTTGAAACGAGCCCGGCTCAACAAGTTGTATATACATTCGTCTTTTCTGCGGGTCCTGTCGGCAAGGTCAAGAGGTTAGTGTGGGTACTTAGGAAGGCCTGCGCTATTAAACAGAATCCCAGGCAGAGTGACGTCATTGGAGAGAAAACTTCATCCACCTCAGCTTGCTGGTGTGGATCCATGAACGAAAGTTTTCAATTACAATTAACTGCTCTGTAACTTTACTGACGCCACCTAAATCTTCAACAGATGAACAAAGGCCAATGATGATGATGATGAGGTTAGGTACAGTATTTTTCAAAGTGGGTTTTCTATTCGTAACACTTAATTTAAGATAAAATTCCGCTCACTATAAATAAATAATTTGCCAAATATTTAAAAAAATGCAGGACGTAACGTTGACACCCAAACAAATATTCGGTCGCTCAAATATTATGAAGCTTTTCATTTTTTATTTTATATAACTCAAATTAATATTTGTAACTTGCTGTTTTGTGGGTTTCTCGACACTCGCAGTCGCTCACTTACTAACACAATAATCAAAATTAAATATTTTTGTCACTTACAATTTTAATTTACAGTCACTTGTTGAAATACAACCCTAACCATACATACCCAATTATTACCCATCCATATGATTGTTGTTGAACGAGTTGAAACGATGTTGCTAAGAGTAGAGTATTGCACTATTATTAGCCCGATGTATCGTTTATCGCTTCCAAGAGTAGGTGCCCAGGTAAGGTAGCGAGAATGGCTATAGGAAGGTTGGTCATCCGTTGATGGACCGTCGATATATGAGAAGTCGCGAGCTGCGGATGCACAAGATCGCGGTGGATGGTGTAAAATTAGGAAGGCCTATACTCTGCAATTTGTGAAGTCAGGCTGTGGATAAAGGTGTTGGTGACTATATATATAATGTTGACTGGTCTGGCAGCTCAGTTGGTAGTAGCTCTGCCTTCTGCGCTGTAAGTTCGATTCCTCCCAGGATAAACATTTCTGTGATGAACGTAGGAGTTGTTCCTGGTTACCATATTACAAGCTATGATTAGTTTGGGGCTAGATGGTGTTGTGTGCATTGTCCAGCAATATAATATTATTATTTATGTATCAACAATCAAATAGCTTGATGATAGCCTGCTTGTCAAATGAAAAACTGTATTATCAAAAACAAACCAAAAATCCACCACAAATGTAGTAAATAAGGATTATTACAAAAACAGCACAATTAGAAATAGGTAACTCTGTAAGTAGTTAATTATATCTGCTAAGAATAGATCCAGGAAGTTTTCTTTACTCCAATCAAAAATTAATTGTATCCCACGTGCAAAAAGCTCTATTCAGCATAAAAAGTGCTTTAAAAGCAACACGAGGTGAAATGAAAAACTAATCAGCTCTCTGGTATACTGTTCCCAGGAGAGCCACAAAACATGACGTCATAGCTTACACTCCGACCTACATATTTCTACAAGGACTAAAAAAAATCCGTATGGCACAGACTTGTTTAAATCTTAAGACGCTTGAGAACTCTAAGAACTATATAAATGAAACTATAGCGACGTCTTTAAACTGCTGACTAATTTCGCTAACTTGTTAATGGTCACTGTAGCTGAGAGGTTTGTAACGCCTACTATAAAAAGCCACGAATTCGAACCGCGCGTCCTACTTCTTGTTGTGCTAAATAATAAGTTTAATTAATACAAGTTGCTGTCTGCGGCTTCGCAATCGCAAACGCGGTACCTCCACAAAAAGTAGTTTAGTAGTAAATTCTCAAAATACAGTCTATCTCCTTACCAAAGTAAATTGAGGACACAGAAACACAAATTCTAATAATATGGTCAACAATTTTTAAAATTTTTAACCTTGTTCCTACTGGGTGTCTCACGACACATATCTTATTTGAAAGGTGCCAAAGTCCAACAAGTTTCCGAATTCTTAATAGTTTCACCATGTCCACCCATCTGTCTGTCTGTGCCCCTAACCAGAGCTCCGGCTCGCTGACTACTTATAATTCTTATTACCTTATTAGGGTTCCATAGAAATTAAAGAAATAAAAACATTGAACTTATGTTTTAAAGAGGTACCGCTACATGTAAAGTCGGGGTCGTTTTTTTTTAATATGTTACTCCATTATTATGGTACACCGTTTCTTGAACAGTTTTTCTATACAGATACTAGTTTAATAAATATTATGTTTGTAAGTCGTTATTTAATTTTTGAAACTGTAGCCTCCAAAGAGATTTTTTTTAGCCGGTAAAAGCAAGGGACCTGTGTTCTTCTAGGTATAATATGCACCTAAAAAAATCGTGGTCATTTTGTAAATACATACATTTTATACATAGAAACAGCCAGACCCGAGACGAATACATACTTGCATATCATACAAACATTTGTCCCGCGGCGGGAATCAAACCCGTAACCTTCTGCGTCTTTGCCGGACCTAAGCCCTCTGCGCAACTACATAAAAAAAAAGTATTTAAGACGTATATCTCGTATCTCGCATCCGAAGCGGGATTGTCGGGATTGTCCTAAGCTCGCGGCAGCTTTGGATGCCGTGTGATGTCCGGCAAAATGTCCGGCATTATTATTATCATTTTGAATGATCGTAAATATTAAAAATCTACGTGCTCGGAAGTAACCAGTGAGTAGGTACTGAGATACAGCTAATAAAACTAAAAAACAATTTTACTAAAATTGAGAGAATTATTATATTGTGCCGATTCCACTTAGCGTGAGATAAGGTCAAGAAGGTTAAATAACAAATTACAAGCTATTAGCGTCCCGCCCCGACTTAACAAGGATGCTATTTGGAGTTGTAATTTTCTGAAAAACAAAAAATTACATAGTACATAGTGTGAAATGTCCAGCACTTTTTCTTATTTTTATAACAGTTGGACTGTTTAGTCTGGCTGAAAAAGCGCCACCTATCAAAGAGCTGTTGAACTATATAAGTATAGTTTTCTGCTACGGACGTCTTTAGCAGGGGTTCTATCGTTTCAATATAAACCCGGCGTGATACATAGTACATAGGTATTACTTCATATAAATGGTTTCCGGCTTTGTATTTTATATTTCACAAACTCCTAAGATTGTATTGATTTCTATTTGATTTGAGTTTGTGAAAGCCCCTTTAGCCCCTTTAAAATTTCTTTCTTAACTCAGGTGCGAATTCCTCCTATTTCGCTTTCAATTTTACCAATGTCAAGTGTTTGTATGATGTATGAAAGTCGTATCTTATCGTTCGTCATTTTATATTTTTTATAGAATTCTGTTATCATATATAAAATAATTATACGGATTATTTTTGCTCGAATCACAATAAAACAAAAAGCTTGTGTTTCAATTATTCACATCCGAGTCAATAACTCCAGTTCAATTTAAATAAAAACACTGAAATTACTAACAAAACCGGAAATAATGTATGCTTTGCAAGAAGGCCAAAAAATAATCGTCCTTTTTTCATTTCGAACTTCAGTACTAGACTGAAGTAATTATAGCCTTCTTCCAATGAAAAAGAATGTGACAACATAGTTGCTTAATGAAACTTTCGACATTTATGAACAACGGTTAGGAACGTAATAATTTTAAAAAATCATCACTCGGTGTTCTAAGTGTTTTTTTTTATTCCATATGACTAACTGTCAATTTTATTTATTTACAATGACTCATCTGTGTCTTATAATTTTCTGTTCGCTACTTTTCAATAGCAATCGTTTCTTTAGGCGTCCCTTACTTATTAACAATAGTAAAAAATATAATAACACCACCTAGCGGGGGGTAGCAAAACCTGTTTGTACGATCGCACGAAATTAAAAGTGATGGTTCACTTAAATCTCAACTAGATGAAAACCCTCTACTAGATGTCGCTAGGTTGGCAGTTAAAATAACTTGGTAGTATCTAATTAGGTCGGTAGGATCTAGGTATTTTATTATTAAGTAAGATCTAAGTATTTTTAAAGGAAAGTAGTTAATGTAAGTTAGTAGGCCCATTTGCTCTAGGCTACCGTACTTACTTAATTAAATTACCTTAGAGATTTTAATTTTCTTATTGTCATGATTATTTCATGTTAACCTTACCTTAAAAGAATATCATTGATTAGTAACGGGGTTGCGAGCTTAGAAAAAGTATTTATGTATGTAAGTACCTATTGATCAAAAAACAGTCAATATACTGAGCAGGTATGTCAAGTTATGAACAAAATCCCGTTCTACGAGTATTATGATTCAATGGTTCAACGTGCTGAGTACCTTTTTTTCTACTGTTTTATACAAAGTCAAGCATCCTATTTGAAAATAAGGGGGATTTCTCTCGAAAATAAGTCGATTATTTGCTATAATCCCTCGAACCCCCTGAGTAAAAGCGAAGTTAATATGATGATTATAACGAGTAAAGTGTTTTTCTATGTTATTGTTACATTTGTTCAACATGTGAATATTATTCGACGAGGTAGGGCAGTAAGGCGTATTACAAAGCCGGGAGTCCATGCTAGCATTAAAAGATTAAGATTTTAAATCCAAAAGGGAGAATGAAACAAAGCAAATATGTAAAATATTTTTGCATATTCATCCAATGTTTTACCTTATGGATAAGGCAAACAAGCGCTATTTTACTATATCAGGTTTAAGCAGATTGAAAACATATCGAACATATCATAATTGTTAGTTATCGAAACATATTTTTTGGCTTAGTAGCTTATTGCTGTGGAACCACTGCAGTAGGGTTGGGTAGTGTGTGTGTGTGTGTGTTTGTGTGTGTGTGTGTGTGTGTGTGTGTGTGTGTGTGTGTGTGAGAGTGTGTGAGTGTGTGTGGTTGACGCTGAACTATTTGCATTTTATTCGGACTGGAGGTCGATTCGTTGATAATTTCATGTGAAATTCAAACTACTAAAATCGATTTTAGGTAGGTATCAATCATACAAAATAATCGAATGAGTTTTTTCATTCCTTGCTTGCTACCTTTCATCACTTTGTTACTATGTTGCGAATTACTTAGGCAGCTCTATTTTGTTATAGTTAAATAATATTGTGAAATGGGTTAAGTAGTTGTTTTACAATTGTTAATTATATCATACCACATGTATTAATTAAATTTAAATAAATTTGTAACATTGACATCCCTAAGCAATGAAAGTTTTAGCACTGACTTTACAATATGTCCTTTACTATAGAAGAGAATATTGAACATAACTTTTATACACTATTAAGAAATCTGATGTTTATCAATAAATAAACAAATAGGTACAATCTAAGGTAATTTAGCTTTTTTGTAGCTTTTTTTGTAGCTTTTTTTTTTTGTAAAAAGGTAATTCTGATACTTATTCTTTTTAAATCAATAATGAGAATATACTTACATCTATTACAAAACTTTCGTGAGTTGAACTATACATTTTGATAAACATGGGCTTTACTCACGTATTATTTTATCGATGGAGGCACCGACACTGTTTTGATCCATCTAGAGAATCTTCATCAGGGTGAGTTTGATCCGCGGTCCGCTCGTTGCCGCTCGAGTTCACAGTTCGCACATTAGCACGGTGCGAACCTTGAACTCGAGCGGCAACGATTGGACCACATTTGGACCACACACAGGTAAAGGTCTAAATGTTTTTTAACCACATTTGGTGTACTTGTATGTACTAAATTATTTTACTGTATTTTACTCTTTGTTTTCTTTTTTTTGTTTCTTTTGTATCTGACCTCATTGTTCTATATACCTTCCTAACTATCTTCCTAACCTAACTTCCTAACATCCACGAAAATCGATAATACAGTAGACGTTTGTCTACTGTTTGTCTAAGTCTGGATTTTCGTGGGTGTATAATTACCAAATAAACGTTTATTCCGTTTTATTATATTCTGAACACTTATATTAGAAGATTTAGTACTATGAATAACGCGAACTTCGTAGCCTTCATCGATTATTGACTAGAAATAGAAATCCAGTGATCCAAATAATAGATAATACATATGATTAAAAATATATTTGATATATTTTTTTCATTAAGGAAAACTTATAATACTAAAAAAAGAATTCTTCGTGGATTGCCGCTGTCATAAAGTTTTATAAATTATTACGACCATGAAGTGAAATTACGGACCGTAATTTTGGCCAATTCCTACTATGAAATACATTTATTCCGCTTTCGGTCCCGAAAACGGCACGTGACAATCCGTCATTCATAATTCCTACCATGAAGCGTCCGTACCAACGAAGTGACGGCAGTTTGACAACACTTCTTTCGTGATTTCAACCTCCAATTTCATGAAAGCTCAAGAGCTAAATTTTTACTTTCGTAAGTATCAATTACGTGTTTAATGTACACTTATAGACAGAAAAGTTGTTAATTCGTAATTGTCTTGAAATGTTAAAGCGTGAAACGTGTTTTAAATGAATTATTTGGTGTTATTATCATTTATACATTTTCTAAAACAAGCCTACCTGCTTACGTAGGTCCCTGTTTGTAATCTATTCTAGTCTAGTTACAATGGCGAGATTGGCATTGATTTTTAAAACATTTGACAATCAACTACTGCAGCCCTGAACCAAGGTCGAAGAGCAAGGGATGCTTTGATTCAATTACTTGGGTCTAGAGCATCATAAAAAACAAAATTTTAATAAATCAAATATTTTTATAAGTATGTACTTATAACCAAAGACTATTAAGATAATAAAAAGTTCTGTGTGCAATGTTTTTATTTTTCTCAAAATGGTTTGGGTGCTGGCCTGCACAGCTCTGCACAGCTCCTGAATAGTATCCCGGATGAGGGACTTTGGCCCTCTGTGACCACTCATTGCTCCTCAATATTGTAAAGAGATGCGTGCACAATATTGATCCGTTATTTACCGGCGTAGGCTTCTCCTTGGCACTGAATGCGAGCAAGCCAGAAAAAAAAATATCAGATATGACAATGAAATACACAATCCATATTAATATTATAAATTCAAAAGGGTCTTTGTCTTTTGTTACCTTTTCACAGCTAAAGGGCTGAACGGATCTTGATGAAATTTGGTAAAGAGATAGAGATAGTATGTTAGAGACCGGCATGGTCTATTTTTTTATATAATTACTATGCATGTGAAATTGCGGTCAGCAGCTAGTACACAATAAAACGATATTTTGTGATGTACTTAATGAAATTAATAAGTTCATTATACTCTGTTTAAAACAATAAACATAACATACTCATGTCATTGTGCAAGACTATTATATGCAGGAAATGCAAGTGATGGTGACCCAGGGGGCGGGAGCTTTATTTAAGTATATGTTTTTGGGGATGGACGTAAATTTATTGCATTATTAAACTTACCTGTACCACCAACTACATGTGTATCGGGTTCACCAAAAACCCTCCTGCGCCAAGAGCGTCACGAGCGTGTAGTAGACAGTCCACAGCTTTTACTGGCAATCATTGTTTGTCAGGGCAATCCTGAAATAGTTTTCGATCACAGACAGAATACAAGGTGCGTTATAGGTGGTTACTAGCAGAATACTTACAAGATGTTTACCTTTTGCTATTGTTTAACACTCTTATTGCACACACCCAGAGCATTTAACTCGTCAGTCAGCCAAGCCCAAAAATCTTTGGAGTGGTTGTGACTTCCTGCATTCTTCAAGTGACCGAGGGCTTACTCTTGTTGCTCTTCCGGTAGGCACCTATTTGTGTTACAGTAGGAATGTTTATCTAACATTTGAAACACTATGTGAGTTACACTTACGACGTAAATGCGTACAAAACTTTTCAAGTAATTTACATCGTCATTACTTCTAATTAAAAGTGTTCTTTTGACCAACACATCACAAAAATACTATGAAACGTTCTGTGTTCATGGTTGTAAAGGGACCACAATTTTGCCAATGTCGCGATTTAAATGCTTACAGGTTTATAAAGTAAATTAAGGTCCTGTAAAATTTTCACATCTCGCGCGACGTTTTTGCGAGAAATGACAAATGAAATAAGGATTTATTCGATATTTTAAACGACTTATTTCAAGTGTTCATGGATAACCATATATTAAATACAAACGAATATACTTTATAATATAGTTGGTTCATACTAGTTCATTTTTTCGCATGGTGTATTGTGTACGTTAAAGAATTTCTCATCTTTCATTTAATCACGAAATGACCCCGAACGAAAAAAATAAATCCGTTGTTACTTAATGGTAGGTATTAATAGCCTTCCTATTTCGTGCGTGTGTCGTACGGATCCGTAATTTCGGATTGTCATCTTCATGGTTGACCTGCTGTTTCCGACCGTTCACCGCTTGGAAAATGTTTAACATTGTCACTGCTCGAATACCACTCAAGGTATCTATAGATACATACATCAAAAAATCTAAGCAATACATTTTGAATATATTTAATTTTATAGATTTGTTTTAAATTCCTATGTTTTTTAAATTTAATGATGTTTTCTATGTCGAATATTAAACTCGATAAATTTTATTAAAAACATGTTTATTTACAAATAAAAGTTTGATGTGGTTCTGGATACAAATTTGTATTATATAATAATGGTAAAAGTAACCAAAATATGACTTCTGCGGTAAATTATAATCTTCTTTTTGGCATTTAAATTAAATCTAATAAAGCGTGTTTCCTTCTCGGTTATTTAAAACTTGTCGGCAACGATTCTGCATGGAGTCAATTATGTTATTGATTTCCTCCTGGGGCAATTGGTCCCAGTGAAACTTTAGCAGGTTTTTTAGCATCTTTCAGGACCCTTCTCTGGAGTATATCCCACACATCATGGGATTCAAGTCGGCGATTGAACTGGCCATGGCAAAACGCGTATATTTTCGCCCTGTAGCCATTCTTGAGTCCGTATCGCTGTGTGCGTGACGGGCATTGTCGTGCATCAATTTAAACTCAGGTCCCAATGTTTGTATAAATGTACGCACATAAGGAGCTAGCACATGTTCCACATAATTTTCAGTATTATGGCTGCCATTTATAAAAACAAATGCGGTTTTAAGCTATTCCAGCCCAGCAAATCATTACTGTCGAACCACTGTATGGTTGGACTTCCTGGTCACATCTTAGACGTTCAGCGTTTCCTGGGCGACGATATACCCTCATTCTTCTAGTATCAGGCTTGAACCCAAATCAAAAATTCAAATGAATGAAAAATTCGGTCCTATCGTTCTTGCGGCCATAGCACGCGTGGTCTGCACCATTGAATATGACGGGCTCAATTTCCGTGACGGATTTGAGGGCATCTGATTGGACGACTTGCACGTAGACCATACTCTCGCAGTCTGTTTCACACAGTTTGGGGACAAACAGCCATCAGCATTCTGTAGCCTTGATGCGATCTCTTGGGCAGTCAGCTTGAGTTCACATCTACATGTTACCTGGATGTATTGGTCTTCACGACAAGTGTGGTACTAAGCTCTCAGCCTGGTTGCTATTCAGACGGATCACCTGTGTCACAATAACGTCTCCAGAGTCTGCAAATTACGCTTCGATGAACACCGAAATGCAGGGCAACACAGGCAAGTTTTAGTTTTCAATTTCTACCAACTCTACAGCTCGTAGCTTCTCTTCCGTGGGAAGATGACGACGCTCCATCACACAGTAAAAACTCGTGGACTATTATTCGCGACACACAACCAATGATTACTGCAGTTACTATTTTTTTTCGTTGAATAAGAAATAAAACCGCATCTATGAAATGACCTACACACGTATCGCATGCGAAACAGGAAAAAACTCGCAATATTACCGCGGACACTTACAAAGTCATCTAAGCTAACGCATGTCATGGGTCCGGATGTATATAATAGATTTCCGAACTCTATCACAAATGCTTCAAACTTAAACATTTTTTTAAATAAATTGAAGTGCTGTCTAAATATACCTTACCCAAGGTTTCAATCATTTTCCAAGTTTTATGTTGTAACTCAAACTTAAATCTAATATATAATAATTGTCACGTAGTGATTTAGTTAGTAATTAGCTATTTATTTACTCATTGCTATTTTGTTTTTTTTATTACTGACCTATAAATTGTAGAGAATGATAAAATAAATAGATTTTGCTAATTTCTAGGCTCTGTTCATTTTAACTTCTTGGAGGATTTAGGATAATATATAGATCAGATAAGATAATGTTTATTTACCAAAACAAATTTCACACATACATATATTACAAGTTACTGGTAATCCCCGCACTAGGCCAGGCCTGTATCGCGGGAGATCTGTCTGGCAAAACGTGATTACCTATTACAAAAGTACACATTACAGTGCAGATAAATAATAAAACGGTAAAAGTAAAGTACACTAAACAAATAAAAAAAAAACAACTTTAACATTACTACGTGCAAAAACTAAAACTACGACCCATTACATCATTACATAGTATAAAACAAAGTCACCTCCCGCTGTCTGTCTGTCCCGATGTATGCTTAGATCTTTAAAACTATTAATGGTTTTTTTAATAGATACAATAATTCAAGAGGAAGGTTTATATGTATAGCGAAACACACTCATAATTTTTGAGGTTTCTAATGTGATGTCGTAAATAAACTCATTTTTTGCGCTTACATTGCAAACGCTGGCTGAACCCTACGAGATAAATCAAAATAATGTACTACAGTATTGTACACCTTAAAAATGTCTACACATAAGTCCGCGATGGTATATCATTCTCTCTTGCAACGGTATATCTCTTAGTCTATGTTATTCTCTTAGATAACGTTGTATATAAAGACATTCTGTAGTATATTTAGTATCAGCTGCATTGCACCCGTGCAAAGCCGGGGCGGGTCGCTAGTATATTATAAAGAAAGAATATTTGATTGGTATATCTGAAACGTAAACTATACTCTTTATCAAATTTCTTCTTCTAATAACTCGTGTCAGCGAATGATGCAGCTTTTCTGTTCCTTTCCAGCGCTCCTGTTTCTCATGTGACACGACCAACGGCTGCATTTTCATTTGGCTCATGGACCTGAATCGTGGCCTTCCTCATCTTCGTTTTACTACAACTTTCCGTTTTATGGTGTTTATGTGACTCACATGCCGTATTAGGTGGCCAATCTTTTTGCTTCTTATATTTTAAATAGGGTTGTCCTATTTTTAACTTTACCTAGAAGTTTTTATATATATTTTTTCTCAGAACTTCGATATTTTTATTTTTTTCTGTCCAGCTAATCCATCCCACCCTTTTCCATTACCACATCTCCGTCGATTTCAGGATCTTTCTCTAGGAGGATTATCTCTCTGTATCATTATCTTTTTATATCTTACACGCATACATCGTTTTACCACAAACATGTTCTTTGATACATTTCGATTTGACTTATTTTTATATTTACGAAATAGATATTGCATAAAATATTATATATAGTATCCTGACCTGAAGCAAGATCTTCTTAATTCACTAGTTATTCACTAGTCACTAGTTATTTCTAACAGGTGTGGTGAAAGGGTTAAAGTGCGTTTTAGATGCTCCTTTCGTGCATTTAGTAAACCTTAATGTAAGCTTTCGATCTTGCCGACAGGACCCGCAGGAAAGATGAATCAGTACATGCGGTGTCGGTTCGGTTTCAGGTGCATAAAGGCTGGCACCAAGCCGGGCTTGTTTCAAGATCTACCGATACTCTTCTCCTGGCAACACCAAATCATTCAACCTGAAGTGCTAAATTTATTGATGTGGTTGCCGTAAATAGGTGTCCTTTAGACCTGCGTGTCTGTGATTACGTGCGAGTATGTGACCAGTGATTATCTCATTTATATTTATATTTTGATCTTAAAGCTATTTAAAATGATTGTCGAATCGGGAATGGCAGGTATAAAACACGGATAAACGTCGGCAACTTTGGTTCTTCTACGGATTTCCTCGTTGCGGATTTTATCACGTAGTGAAACACCTAACATAGCTCTCTCCTTTGCACGTTGCGTGACTCTGAGCTTGTGTATGAGGCCAATAGTCAGCGACCAAGTCTCAGTTCCATATGTCATCACCGTCTTGAGGCTCTGCGGTATCTGTGACGAGAAGATGTGCCTTAATTTCCTGAACGCTGCCCATCCGAGCTGGATTCGTCGGCTGACCTCTTTGTCGAAGTTGGACTTGCCTAGTTGAATCGTCTGACCCAAATATACATAATGGTCTATAACTTCGATTATATCGCTCCCAATATGTAACGGTACGGGTGCAACATGAGCATTTGACATGATTTTTGTCTTGCTCATGTTCATTTTAAGACCCACCTGTTGGTAGACGATATTGAGGTCGCTGAGCATTGCGCCAAGATCTTCCAGCGATTCTGCCATGAGGACTATATCGTCAGCAAATTGAAGGTGAGTGATGTGTTCGCCATTGATGTTGATACCATGTCTATGCCAGTAAAAGAGCTTGAAAACATCTTCCAATGCAGAGGTGAACAGTTTCGGAGAAATAACATCTCCCTGTCTCACCCCTTTATGCAATGGGATTGGATTCGTGCTCTGGTCCTGGAGTCGGAGTCGTCAACATGCTTTGCCCAATAGACAGATCTCTCGTGAACACTTTGGAACCTTGATTGCGCTCTATCGCGTTCCTTAAACTATAAGTATTAAAGAGACGCAAATCGCGTCGCATAGACTTAGACATCTGTTTATTGAGCGTGCTGTATTTCGACATGTCCACTAAAGACTGCAGTTTCATTTAGCTACGTTCTACTATGAGTTTTAGAGTGTGCTCAGAGAGTTTTTGGGTTCTACCTTTGCGCTGGGTCTTACAAAACTTTGAGCCAACGGCATGGACAATTTCCACCAGCCCGTCATTTAATTCATCCACGGATCCGCATTCGGCAAGACATTGAAAGCGATCTCGGAGTTCCAACTGCAAGCTCTCGGAGTTTTGGATTTGGGCAGAACTTGGGCGAAGAGTAGATTTCATCAGACGGGACCTTTCAAGCTTTACGTTAAGATTTAATGAGCCTCTAACCATTCAGTGACCACTGCCGATTTTGACCCTGTTGATCACTGAGACATCATTAAATATTTGCTTTTTTGTTGTCATGATAAAATCTATCTCGCGTTTGTGTCCACCGGGGTGAAGCCATGTCCATTTTCTGGACGACCGCTTCTTGAAAAAGGAGTTCATCATAAAGAGTCCTTTGTCGCCTTTTACGACATCCATGGGAGGAGATGGAGGGGTCCAATTCTATGCCGGAACCACCACTGCTAACCAGCGCCATAAACATCGTTAATCCTTCGAGCTGCAGCACTGGTGCCACGGTAGAACTCGTACTCG
Organism: Lampropteryx suffumata; assembly: GCA_948098915.1. Taxonomy (NCBI): domain Eukaryota; kingdom Metazoa; phylum Arthropoda; class Insecta; order Lepidoptera; family Geometridae; genus Lampropteryx; species Lampropteryx suffumata. The sequence continues at coordinate 26,250,403 of OX402544.1, forward strand.
TAAATAAACCGATATTTCAAATTTATATTGTGCGAGATGAGCGACGCAAAAGAAAAAACTAATTAGGAAAAAACAAATTAATAACTGTTTTCGAATCTCAAATATACCAACTAAATGTGTTTATAAATTTGAATTTGGATTTTTTAACCAAAGAGTATATTTAATGTCAGATTAAAGTGGCCAGTATACGACAAAACGCAAATTTCATATGTAAGGACCTATAAATATTAGATGGATTAAGTCAACGGCAGTGTACTATGTATGTCAGTTGTCATAGTATACGGAATACGATTATAATTTTTCGGAAGATACGGTATACAGTAAGTAGGCTATTTATTGCTGTATCATTAAATACAGCGACTTTGTTCCAGTAAATTAGTATTGTAAATATACAAAACGATACGACGATTTTTTGTTTTTATCTTATTTGTTAAATTTTGTACCAATATGTAGTGAGTGATAGTGACTTCTCTTCTAAAATTAAGCATTATTATGAACGTATCGCTATCAGTGAGTTGGTAAACACAATTAAAAAACTATTCCATAGCCTTGAATCTTTTCAGGTCTTTCTGAGCGTGCAGCTGTAGAATCCATTTCAAACCTTTATGGTGAAGGCGACAACATAGATTCAATTCTTTTTCATTTGTGTCAATTAACTCTCAAAATCTATACTAATAATAGTATAAATGTGAAAATAACTCTTTGTTTGTTTCACGCCTAAACCGCTTAACCGATTTTGATGAATTTTGGTATAGAGATAAATGGTATCTTGGAGAAGGCTACTTTTTATGTAGGTACCACGCGTGCGAAGCCGCGGGTAGCAGCTAGTAATTAAATTAAAGTTTCTAACGCTATAGCGGTGTCCGATAATACGGATTCAATTCCAATATGCGCTTAACTGGCACTGTAGAACAAAGTCGAGTTTGAAATTTTAGTATTTACGAAACGTCGTAGGTTGTGCAACACTAGGTTGTAGTCTCCCCCGCCAGGAGCACATTGTTTTCTACTTATATGAATACTTTGTAGTTTGTAAATTGTCTATGGAATTTTTAGATTAGTGTTTGGTTCTTAACACATTTGGATTTATTAAAAATAAAAAAATTAAGGTATGTGAATGAATGGATAAATGAATGAGCAGCCAACTTTTATGTTTTGAGAAGTACGTTCAGCGATTAAGTATTCAAACCTAGACTGATTAGTTGCGTTAATTTACAGCGAAGGACGAGTCCAACTCGTCAGTTATGATTTCACACTTGAGACCGAATTGCAGAGCCCCGGATCGCAGAGATAGGTTTTGAAAATAATATAAAGGTTAAAGGTGTGTGATTAAGAATGTCTGTTTTTATATAATTGTATGTGGTTTTACCTTACATTTCTTACAGTTTTACATATTTTGTTTAGCTTTAACACCCTTCAATAAATCAAATGATAATTGAGGAACTGTCCTTTGAGAAGGCTTTGTGAAATGATGCCAACTTTGAGGAGGTACACCCGTATAAGAAAGACACCGTGCTGCGGCTGGGGTATGGTGGATCGGGACCGAGATATGTTTGCTGCCATTGAAAAACAGAGAGTACAGAGAGAAACAACGAACCGTCGAGCAGATTTTTAATCTCACTGTGTCAGTAATGGGTTTGGCATCTGTTGCAATAGAAGGAGCCCAAAGAAATAGCAGGTGCACTCAACAGAATTGCATATGCGATCCTCCAAACTGGTTCTTCAGTCAGCTCATAGGCAGCTTAAACTATTATACCTAGGTATATATATTAAAATTACTTTAAGAACCTTAGAAGAATGGTTTGTTTATTTGATTTCATCGATCGAATGTGTGGATCTATATTTTAGGAAAATATATGTTTTAATGAATAAAAATAAATAAATTACCATCTATGAATAAAGATGTGTTGAAATTGACACTAGTTGGGACAAAGTCCCCCTGTGCAGCCCATAATTACCGAACCAGGTGAGCTGAAACTCGTGTTCACCTGGTTCGGTAATTATGGGATGCATACCAAACCAGGTAAGCACGAGTTTCAAGTCGTCTTCTCAACTCAGCGATGGCAGGCCCCTGTTGGTCAGCGAGTACTTCCTTTAGTGGGTTTAGCTCTTTGGCCATGGGTGGTATATTTTAATTAGCATCATCAACATTCATTACACAAGTACCTATGTCGCAGACGTGCTTAATTGCAAATGTTGTGCAACATGCAGCAATCATTAATCATTTTAGCAGCTGTGTTTGGATGATAATGAAGATGTCGGTGGCGGAAAAGGCATCGCCAATAGTTTTTACTCTCTTTGATATTCTCAAACCTTTTCAACCGGTAAAACGTTTCAAACTCTTCGTCAGACATGTGAGAGGTGGTTTGGTTAAAGCGCGCTATTCTTTTTGTGTAACGTATTTGTTGGATGTCGTCCTTATGATCATCCTCTAAAATATTAAACTAATGACCCAAACGTGCCATAATTATTAAAATAATTTAGAAATACCACTAAAAAAAATCAGTACCACCAATACCAACACCACCAAAACGCTCAGTCCCTATAAAGTTACTTTTTGTAAACTGAAAAATTCACAGCAAAATCTTCTTCCTCGGTTATTGCATGTGATTGACTCTTTATATTTTTATTTAGTAACTCTAATTAATATAAATGAGAATGGACATGTAACTTTTATTTTATTAATAAAAAATCTGAATCTGAATCTGAATCTGAATCTGTGTCATAATAATGTCAATTTTGAAAGTGTACACTGGGTACACTGTTTAGGGTATGTCACAAAGTCGTATCGTGTCGTTTGTCATTTGTTATTCTATATAAAAGGGTGCCTTTCATCTAAAATAACTAAGGATTATTTTTGCTCGAATCACAAAGAAACAATGTAAAACAATGCTAATATTCCAATTATTCACACTCGAGTCAATAACTCTAGCTCTATTCAAATAACAACACCAATTATACTAATTAAATCGGAAATAAAATTTAAAAAAATAATAAAAAAAGAGCGCAAAGTTTGTTTCTCAAGACAAAATGAAAGATCAGTCTATTTACTCTAATCTATTTTCGATGGAGCGCAGCATTCTCGGTGTTAAACGTACCGACCGCATACGCAAAACAACTCTGCACTCCAGAACCCAAATTGCTGATGTAGCTCGAAACGTTGCGAAGCTTAAGAGACAATAAGACAAGAGACAAAGAGAGACAAAGAGACAATAACAGACAAAGAGACAAAGAGACAATAAGACATGTCTGTCGCATGCCTGATGAGCTGTGGGCCAAAATCACCACTCAGTGGAGCCCTGAGACAGCGAGACAGCGCCGTGGTAGACCCAAAAAGAGATAGTGAGATGATCTCGACACCTTTGATAGAGCTTGGGTCCAAACAGCTCAAAACCGAGATGACTGAAGAGATCAAGGGGAGTCCTTTGCCCAGCAGTGGGACACAATGGGCTATGTAACGCCCCCCCTCACCTAGTACTACTTCTCGATGCACCTAACCTATTTTTCGCCTTCTCTACTAATTAAAAGTACTTAATTAACCCCAAATAACTAAATTATATTATATAATATAATTTATATCCCTAAACATACTTTGATCTATTATTAATTTGGCCAACGATTCGTCTAGTGGTTGTGATTAAAATCCTACGTTGTGTTTCGAATATAGTAACTCTGATTCTCTAAGATAATTATGTTGAGATATGTATTTAAAATATTATAAACTTTATTAATAGAATTAATCACCCTCTATAATGAAGAATATCTTTGATTTGCCTACGCTGTGTCTCGATATGAAGGTTAATAATTATATTAATTATTGTCCTTTAGTGATATTATAAAACTGCGTAAAGTAAATAAGTATTATATACAATCTGGAATTACTGTGAAACCTTATAATAACGGCTTAAGTGATTTCAATATTTTAATTCGATATTAGTTCTTGTCATGAATTGTTACTTTGTTTATTATCAAGCTCCGCACGCGTGATATCTACTTAAACAGCAGCCTAAATCATTCCCCAAAGTCGATCTATCTTTTAATCAAAATCCATCAAAATCAGTTCAGGCACGAAACGTATCAGACATAGTCACTTTCTCGTTAATATAATTTAGATAATAGTTTCGGTAGTTTTAATAATTAATCAAGGTAAACATTCTTGTTCTATATTAATACTTCCTAATAGCAGCTTATTATGTCATTCTAGTCCTACATTGATATATTTTTATTGCGGCTTAGATCACCAGCCCCTCCTCGCTAGCGATAGTAGGTTTCTTTCCATGTGACCTGGACAGCCTTCCTCCGCAATGGACAATTTCATGTCCCAAGGGAACTCTAATTTAATTTTGACAACAAACAAAACATTTACTTCAGTAATTAGTATGTTTGTCATGGTTCAGCAAAGGGGTATCAGAGGGTTTAATCTTTTATCAAAATGTCCTGTAGTAGGTCAGTCCAACACATTCAAGGGCAATTACTTTACTTTTGTCTGCAAGCAACTCACATACCATCCATCCACTGGTTAACCTTCTAGTATCGCACCTTAGAATGCAACTGGATACATAGAAGAGCCCTGCCTAACTCCTATCCTACTTGGCGAAGTTTTCTAATCCTACAACATAAGAATCTTACCCTACTTGACCCTAATACAGATTATTATCTAAATCCAATCTGTTGTGATTTTATTTGTTAGATTCGTAGACTATAGAAGATTGATGATGTGTGATAGATATACCAATTATATGAATAGTTTAACTTTAATTTCATGAATAATATCAAATTTGGATAGCTTAATTCTGAGCTTTGAGAGATAATTCTCTATACTATTACTAGGTAAAAGTCTGAATTAGATAAAATTATATCAACAGTAATATTCATACTGACTCTTCGTCGATAGCAGCTTTAGTCTTTCCATAGATTCAAGCAAGCTAGAAGGACTTTCGCCTCAAGAGTTTGATAGAACTTATCTAATATGATTATTAATAAATCAATAGTAAGACTCATTCATAAGGTCTCCATTAAATATGTACCACAATGTACAAATAATGAACATTCTAATTTAAAGTGTAGGTAATCATTATTCCATTTCATAAGAATTTATAATTGCTTTCAACTAGACATCTGTTATCTAGTGCAATGTTTCAGCTAAATCTTTAGTAAATAATTGGTATTACTATCTCATTGGATAATTGAGTTTATAAGTTTAATAACTTTTAGTCAATGATAGTTTTCCCCACTGGTTCGCGCACCGATTTAGTTACAGTTAAACTACATAGTCCTACGAGAACCATAAGTAGATTTATACTACTGTATAAGTATGGATAATAGTAATTTGACAACCTAGGCAAACTGGTCGAATTGTGTTGCGTACCTGATGTCCTACTTAACCTAATCTGGTGTGTGAATCAGCAATACTAGAAGCAAGCTTCGTACATTTAAATGTGTATGTCACTCATCAGGGTGCAATGATGAGCTACCTAGCTGCTAATTGGGGGACAGGGAGTTGTAAGCCTTGACTTTGTACCTAGCCCCTAGTACGTCCCTACAATCTACGTCCGACAGATCGAAGTCCTGGGATGTCATCTATAGTTTAAAGGCAATATAACGTGCAAGTATATAAATAGATAAAGATAGACTATGTTAAGTCCGGTTCTGCCTTCCTTACACAGAGTGCAACCAATCATAGAGAACCATTAAGCCGATCCTCAGGAGAGGTAAAATCTGGCTCCAGGCTCGTTCCGAGAGGTCATGGGGAAAATTCCTAACAGGGTGGGAAAGCCAGACTTGGGTATAACACCGCTAGGTTTCCATCTGACCCACAGACCATGCCGTGTAAGAGCCACATACAATTACTTTGGTGAATCTTGTCTTCTTTCCGACTTACCGACCGGATAAACTATTACGTAACTCACACAATAAAATTATCACAGAAACAACGCACGACAAGACACCATGTAATTGTAGGAAACGATGAGAGAAAATCTACCGAAAACGTTCAGCTCGAACAGCATCACGTGCCTCCTATTCCAGAATGCCAAAATCCGCCGTCTTCTTTTTCAACTACTGTGCAAACCGTAGGCATGTGTCAAATATAATTGTTTTATTTTTGGGGAATATTCAGGATCACTTATTTACGCAATTTACAATCAATATACAATTACTTAGGAATATATTTTAGAACAAAACCACAACTAAAATCTAAAAGTAAGCATTGTTTTTTTTAATAGGTTTTCATTCAGGTTATAAAATCTTTCGAACGAAACTCAACACAAATCGCATTGATTTGTGTTTGAGTTTTGTTCTGAAATACAGGCTCGAAAGTGAGGGACGATAGTATAATTTCAGGCGCTATATTAGGTACCGTCTGCGTAGTTAATTGGTAATCCCCTTGAAGTTTAAATTTAATGCTGTGCCGTGCAGGCTACAATACCAACATAATCAGCCTTGTGCACCTCACATAGGCTACGAGTACGTTGGCTCCAATTTATACTGTTGGATCCAACACTCCTATGTGAGGATCGATTTTGGACCGTTATTAGATATAAACGGAAGATTGCATCCAATAGCCAATGTCAACCTAGACTGTGTCGGTTTTTTGTACAAGTTTAGTGAGAAGGGGGTGAGGGGAGTGAAGTGTGTAGACGGGGGGGGGGCAACTTGGGTCCAACGTCGCTTTTTGATCCACATATTGGTTTCATCAGTACGCGTTATTAAAATATATTTATAAACATAAGGATAATTTATTTGCATAAGACATGTTTAAATGAAGATGGTATATAAACAAAGGTAATGTGAAACTACGTGTCTTTAAAATCAATATAGGATTTGATCCTTACTTTATTCGATTAGCGTGCACTTTTATCATCCAGAATCGCCTTCTTTTTCCTTTGACTAATTAAATAATAATAATATGTGCTCAATGCGTGTGCGTAAGTAGCCAGAGCAAAAAGTGTCCCGTCCGACATGACCTGCTTACAATAAATTTGATGAATAATGATACCTGCTCGAACGTCCAACCTTCCAATGCTCTTGGCATGATTGTTTGCCCAATTATATTGGAGCCAATATGAAGCCACAATCTTGGTTACAATTATAGGCCATTATATATTATTCGTAGCCAACGTTGGAGCCATTCATAAGCCCATGTGTGGCGCCGGCATTACGTCTCTCAACTTCTGTCAACAGATTATCACTGTTTAAAATAGTTTTTGTAAGATGGTGAAAAATAGTGACTGGATGAGTTTAAGCAGTGTTTAGACAGTTTTCAAGTTGAGAGGCGTTTATAACTAAGGCCGTTTGTGCTTGAGCGACTCAAATAAATAAAACTATAAAAAAAATTATCTCTTTGCCGGGGATTGAACCAGCCATTCTATCCACGCCAGTATTAGCATTAGACGGTCTTACCAACTAAGCTACCGTAGCAGTCGTTGCAAACTACAAAGTTTTAAGTTACAGTAGGTATATGTAGTATAATTATATTATTCCGGATTTATAGTCTCAGCTAGTAACTTTTTGTTTGTGCACAACTACCATCAACTACATTAAATTCTTCTTTACAGGACTAGACTATTGAGAGAAGTTGTGTACTGAAATGATAATGAACAATATAAATAAATTGACGAACTTGCTATTTGTTTCTTTCTTGGTTGCGTGTCTATGAGTTTTTATTAACAATTTTGTAAAGACAAAGCTTCGATAAACCGCAAGGGGCAAACCGCTTTGTTACGTAACGCGTTACGGCGCCAGTGTGTCTGGCTTCCCTTTCTCCCACGCATGCGGCAGCGGTAGGTAGGCTCTTCCTCTCTCGCTCTAATCCACAGCGCTAGTCAGATTAGCTTAAGTTATCACTTTTGGCTGGCGTACTGAGACGCACACGATTTTATTTAAATGTGGTCGACATTGTAGTATTTATGCGACAAAATTTCAATGTTGGTTACTTTTAATACTTGGTGTGGAGTGATATCAAAAGTAATACAATAAAAAGGGCTGCTCCTATTCACAAGGCTGCCAGTGATACTCACTGAAGGCGGGCCTTCCCTTGTGACAAAACAGACATATTTTGAGAGCAGAGTTCTGCAATAATAAAGCTCCTGGCAGTAAGTGGGTGGTCCAACATGTTTTTTACGTCTTCAAACAACTCAAGAACATCAAAGTTGGTCAATAGCTTACACAAACATACTTTTATATACCTTTATTTCAACTAAATGTAGAGTGATCAGCCGTACATTGCACCACCACAAAATCTACCAAATTTAAACAATGACAAGTCAGGCGAGTCATGAGTTACCAAGGAAGATAAACATAGATGACCTAAGCTCAGGTAGATCCTCACGCGTGACCTTACAAACTTTTAGTGTATAAATATGATTGCGTAAGAATTTCGGACTCTCTCACCATAAACTGGAAGAAAAAAAATCCAAGCTGGAACCTAGTACCTTCGTAATCAGCTAGGTTTTCTGTTCCATTCACGTGGCACCAAAGAACTTCCTTAGTAAAATCATGAATTTCTGATGTTATATTTGATTGTTTTTAGTTTATTTGGTGCCATGTGCAATCACTCCAGAACTATGGTTGAGTTGGTCCAAAAAAACGACATTATTAAATTACAAGTTAGCAAATGATAACGTAATGATAATGTACTTTGTAAAATAGCTTAGCACCAAGCAAGGCGCGGGATGTTTAAAGGCTTAAGAGGTGCTACTTTAGCCTTCGAAGCATGCAGTCTTAATGATAACGTTTGATCTTGGTTTATTGTGCCAACGTAAACATAGGCCACGTACGCAGTCAGCTAAATGCAGTTCTATATAACTAGGTTGGGTACCTATAACATGGCGAGGGATGTGAATAGTATTGAGGCCTTGCAATTAAATGACAAACCAGTTCCACGTTCGTGCGACGCTGCATGGTCATCCCTAATTTATTAAAGCCATATTTTTTGCAGCAGTACTTTTACGATTATTATTGTGGGGCTAAGCAAGCCAATGGGGTCAAATATTTGATCGGCTTATCGTCGTCGTTTTGAAATTGCATTTTGTAATAAAAATCATCGCGTAAATTGTTCCAGTCTAAACCTAGCGTTTTAGAACTTGTCTTTTAATTGAATTTAATTTCTTGAAATGTTCAGACATGTACATTTCATGTACAATGTAGGAGAGGAAAGCAACTTGCCTTTAGCGCGTCTCTAATGTCGAAACATAGCTTTAGTAAAGATGATTTAAATTGATGTATCGTCGCATCCTGTTAATAAATCGTCTACTGAACATCATGGGATGATGATAACACCCCTATTTGCATCTCACGCTCATCAGGACGCATCTCAGGAACACTGTGGACCTCCTGTAAATACCTAAAGGTTTTGAAGAGTCATCGAACCATAAAAAAAATTGCAAGCAGCGTTGGTTATTATTCATATACTTTACGTAATACTGTCGCGTACGTCAACTGGTAAATCATTAATTCGTCATGTAAGCATAATGGTCCCGAAACGAATTAATGTTCGTTCGCCGTATGCATTGTGAGCGCGCGGTTTACATAATTATTATTCAGTATTCACCATCTCATGTCTGAAACATTATAAAACGAAAGAGGAACGTTTGTAATATTGTGCTTTAGAAGAGTAGTAAAATATGAAATACTAGCTGTTGCACGTGACTTCACCCGCGTTTTTTTTTTAAAAATTGTAGCTTAAATCCTTCCCCAGGATGCAATTTATCTTCTTGCCAAATTTTATCGATAAGTTTCAAACCAATCACCTTTAAAAAGTTCCCATACAAACTTTGACTCCCCATTTTACCCCTTTATTAGGGTTATTTTGAAAAATCCTGAAATACGTGTTCATTTATTTGGCAATTTATTTGTTCATAAATAAAATGCCAAATAAGGTTTCAAGCAAATCGCACCACGCGTTAAAAAGTTTCATACATTCGTTTTCATCCCTTTTCATCCCTTTAGAGGTTGAATTTCAAAAAATCCTGCCTTAGTGGGTGGTTTTGCTGTAAAAAGAAGCTACCTTAAATTTCAGCTTTCTAGCTTCAGCGGTTTCGGCTCGGCGATGATGAATCAGTCAGTCAGTCAGGTTAAGCTCTTTTATATATATAGATGATTAAAATATTATTTTCAAACTTATGTTCTTTGTAGACTTCAAGGAAATATACTTTCGAAGTTATATACACAAACAAAAATGCTTCACAGAACAAGTTTTCCAAAATACTTCTTGTAAGGTCAAACTTCTTGCGAAATTCAGTCCGAATGTTCCCTAGGTTATTTAGCCTTCACGTGAATAAGCCAACTCAGGCATTCTACGTGCAATATAGGTGCAAAAAAATATCAATTACATATTTACTTCCACATCAAAATTTCAAGTAAATGACTATACTACAAAGTAAATGTAAAATTCTTTTACAAATGTAATTGTCGTTCACACTCGCATAACTGGCTAGATTTATAGTTCACTTTCAAATTCAGATAAAAGTATTGTTAACTTAACTTTAAAATTGAAGTAAGAAAGATCACACTCACTAAAAAAGATTTATAAACATCCTACTAGAGGCGCTCCTCACATTTAAAAATAATGTTAATGCAAATATTGTAGTAATATTATGAATCTTCACACTCAGCATGACACGGATGGTCGAAAAATACTTTGGCGACAACCGAACGAACGTTACAAACCATCAAATATTTTACCAAGAATATTTTTTTAGAAAAGTGGTATGAAATTTTTTTAGAAAAGTGGTATGGCAGAAATGATTTTAAAATAAATAAAATAAATATTTATTTAATAAACCGATGCAGAGATTAAACCTTTGTAAGAAAATAAATAAATAAAAGAGATCTTGTAATTCCCACTATTTACAAGTAGATAATACATAGTGAGGAGTCAATGTCAAGATTTTACAGGTTAAGGTGACTTACCTTACTTGTGTGTACAATTAAAATCAAAGTTACTTGTAAGACACCTTAATAATATTTTTTGGATATAAAAACATTATTATTTGCTACGAGTACACACACACACGCTACGTAAACACAAGTGCAAAAAAAACAAAAACCTTTTTAAGTAACATGAACTATACAATCATAAAATCAATAGGTAACTATTTTACACATCTAAGTCAATAAACACATTTAAACTTATCATAACAACAATTATTTTATCATTAGTACTTATTTGTTTGTCTATTTTTTGAAAACCAATACCTAAAAATATAATATTTAAGTAGACAAATAACAGAGAGCTAATTAAAGGTTTTCACTGATTGGTAGTCAAAGGAAGGAACACTATTTGAACGCACCTTCATGAAAAGAGGCACGTGCTTGCTATCCAGATATAATCATGACTCACTTATACCTTCTATGATCTATATTACAAATTTGCGCAACTTATACTAACATTTCAAAGATTATCATAGTCTAATTTGCGTTTGACGTAGGTAAATTGTTATTCACTGGATTTTATACGATTACAACGATAGCATGTTTGTTCACTTGTTAATCATAAATGGATTATGTATTATTCTACCAGGCTAAACTGTATTGAAGATACGTCAATGGTAAATTGATATATTAATAAATAAATAATCTCGGACATTTCACACAGCATCACACACAAATCTGGCTCCAAAGTAAGCAGAGCTTGTGTCATAACACAAGCTCTGCTTACTTTGGAGCCAGCTTATATACCTTTTTGTAATACTACCTTTTGTAAATACATACATATTGTACATTAAAATACCATTAAATAATACTTGCAGGTCATACAAACATTTGTCCCGTAGCGGGAAACGAACCCGCAACCTTCTGCGTCTCAGCTGGTATTGAATTGATAATACGGACATAGTCGCGGGAAATCGCTAGTGTTATATAATAACTAGCTGCTGCCCGCGTATTCGCGCGCTTGGTACCTACATGAAAAGTAGCCTACGTCCTTCTCCAAAGTCCCATCTATCTCTGTACTAAAATTAAGTTAAGGTTAAGGCGTGAAAACGTAACATGCAGACAGACAAGAGTTACTTTCGCATTTATAATATTAGTAGGGATGTAATTATCATCTTCTATTAATGTGGACGATAAGTATATGTAACCAAAATATTGTTTTTTAACATTGTGGACGTATTATTTATAAGTAAAAAGTTATTTAACATGTTATTTTATGGTCTCGACACACTTGGACTAAAAAAATATAAGTTAAATTGTGTTTCAATAAATCGACTTAAATACCTTTTGAAAATTGTTTTATTGTACCTCAACTTTATTATACCTGAACTAAAGATTAAGCATTCACAGAAATTTCCTCTCGATTATAATGTCTGCTGTTTTAGTGGTAAGATTTTATTTAATAAGTTGGTTTCATTTTCTCTATATGAGTGTATTGCTGTTGTGTTGTAAATGACGTACTCGTATTATGTCGATGTCTGTCGAGTCCGGTGGATTGGTATTTGCTATTTAAGTACTAAACTCAGTCTCGCCAATTTCAAAAGAAGATTTTATTTATACATTTACTGTTTACAAGTTACATAAGTCACACTTACTTAGGTACTTATTACACACACACACACACACACACACACACACACACACACTCTCTCTCACATACACACACCCACACTGCACACTTCTAACTCACATCCCCACACACTCACACTTATCATCTCCTCCTCAGCCATTCATTAGACTTTCTCATTAATGTTATAATTTTTTGTTTTATTTTATTTTTATTTTATTTAGTTCTTTTATACAGAACCTACTCATCAGTCCTGGAGGTGGGCGTTGAGACTGCTTCACAGTTTAAAACTTTTGTAGTTTCATCGTTTTACTTATAATTTATGTTCCTTACTGTACTTTGTTCTGAAGAAACATATTTTAATTATTATTTTTTTGCTATTGGTCTATTTGTTTTTTCATTCGAAATTTCGACGTTCGAGTAACTCTGATTTATTAATTTAGATTTTTGGAAGTTGGATTCACGCAATCTTTTAAATACCTTTTCAAGATTGACAATGCGTTCTTGAAATGATGTAAAACGACAGTGATTTTATCCAGGCATACTAAACATATCTCGTTCTGAAGCCTCTGAAGTTTTTGTCAATCACTTGTTGGAAAGTAGTTTACCAAGTTTTTCAGTCCTTTTGTCAATTTCAGAAACTCCCAATGCCGATTAAATACATTAAAAGCATTTTATATGTTACCTGGGGATTCATTTCTACTCGGTGAAATCTGGACGCGAGGTCCAGAATGGAAAAATAATGACAACTAATGAACTTATCGAGGATATCCGTAATATTAGGTACAGAGTATTTGTTATTTTACGAAAGTCGGCAACTAACTACAATTTTTTGATTTTCCGAGGCTTCTAACTTTTTAGGTATCAACGCGTGTCGCTTGGAAAATATGATATCATTTCGCTGTGAGTTGACTACCTCAACTAATCCGCGATTGTTACATGTAGGTACATGATATTCATCTCTTCATGAATATACTCCAATGCTTTTTCATACAACGAATGCGTGATCCAAGAGGATCCTTCAGTCTGCGTAAGAAAGCCTTGAGTGGTAACTTTCTATATAAATCTTGTTTGGCGTCTACATTAGTTCGCACCGTTTCATGCAACTCTATGTAAGTCATGATTGTGCTGAAAAGATTTTGACAGCTCTCAAAAAACTCCTGTGGGGTGTAGAACCTAAGAAGAGCCAAATCATCGTAAAGTGATCTACGGATGCTGGTCCAGTCATTTGGAATACCATTTGCTTTAATTAATTGTGCGGCTGACCTAACAATTTAATAAGGATTATTAAGTAATTCTGGTCTCTTAATTAAGGATTAAAGAGACCAGAATTATTTTATTGGTTACCTTCCGAGGCATAAGTGGTCACTAGTTGGTCATACAAATTTACAAATCTAACTAGTACATGGGTATTACCGTCAAATTCCGGCACTAAGCGGAGCGCTTTACTAATTTGATCTAAAGTCGTCATATCGCTATATCCACTTACTAAATTTATTTGAACTTCCTGTAACCTATCTACCTATTTTTACCTTAAAACTGTTAATTATCTTGAAATTAACATAAGAAAGTTTATCACGTCCAGAATCTTCCCAATTTACTGTCCTTGTTGTCCTGGATTTGACCCAAGTATTCGACCGGCTGCGCCAATTATAAGATCAACGTCAGGGGTTTTCAAGTAAAAGCCAAGATTACTATACTAATTTATTCTGAGCTTCAATAGTTACAAGTTTATTTATTTAGAATCTTATCTTACGAACTAACTAGTCTAGTGACTCGTTTGATGTTGAAACTGAAGTGCCATCATCTGTTGTCATGTTATTATATGAAACCTCCATCGTATCGCCTGGATTCACGAACAGGGTCTATCATCTATCCGTATTCTCTATTTATTGATGAGTTGCTGTTAGATACTGACTAAGCTTATCGAAACACGTATGTCATGTCTCGTATGGCTGGTATGTGTGGGGTATGTGTAATGCATAACAGGTTTCATTTTAGTTGATCTGTAAAATCACTTTACAATATTTTTGTTAATTGTTATGGACAGCAACAATTGACGTCTGCAAGTATTTTTAAGTTGGAAATAATGTCTTTTTGACATGGAGAGTTAGGGATGAAAGATTTGGAAAAGTGGAATTATCGAATTATTTTCCTACTCATAGATACGAGTAATTAAACTTTAGAATATAACCAATAACCACACTCAAAACTCATTGCGAACTAGGAGAACAATGAGTCATTCAATTAGCGTAGCAACAAACTTTATTATTACATAATAATAATAATTTAAAATATATGTTAAACAGTTAAGCTAAGGACCGTTTAAAAATATCTATAGATAGCTCAACTACTTTAAATCACTGTCAATGAATTAAATGGCAATGCTAATCTGCTAGGCCAGCTCTGGAGACACGCGATGATTCAACCAGAAACCGTGAAATATTTTTTGAAAACGCGTGGACTCCTGTTCTCTGTTCTCGACTCCAAATCTCCAATATATACGCCCTAGCGAGACCAGTAAATTTGCGCATTTTGAGGCACAATCAGCCGCCACACCAGCTTTTACAGAAGTCCTGGACAAATAGGATGCGGCCACGCGGTCGACGCAAGTAGCATTCCATACCTACTCATCTCCCAAGAGACGAGAGTCATACCATCAGGCTTCGACGAATGACATCGCTATGACTCAGTTAGAGGGCAATCGGCAGCCCTAGAGCACGATAACCTATGGAAAACGTGCTGGTTGTTGACTTTTGTACAATATTGGCATTGATGAGTAGCACAGCACCGCGCACCCAAATGCAGACAAATTGCAATTAGAAATATTGTAGGATCTGATCTGATAAGGTGCCAATGTTAAACTATGGTAGTGCTTGTAACCAATGTCCTGTCTCCCATTTCGGAATGACTAGGTGATGAACGCAATCTAGAGAGCTAGAGCGTGTTTCTAAAAGATAAATTCACATAGGTAGAGCCCGATAGAGCTTTATCTATGTGAATTTATCGAATATACCGACGATAAAGTGTGAAGTATAATATTGTCTAAGCAAATAATGTTCTACCAGCTCGCTGTATTTCCCAGTTGATAATATCATCATAAATGTTAATGTATGTTAATTTTAAAACAAAAATACTAATCGGACACTTCGGAGCATCATCTGGCCCCAAAGTAAGCAAAACTGACATACTGACTGATTTACTACAGAAATGTAGTATGTCAATCACATAATTACAGAAATGAACATAATATACAAAATTTTATTATTATTATTATTAAAACCATTACATATTATCCATTGAATATCATATCGAACATTTTTTATTGAATAAACATTAACAATATCTGCATAATATTACCCCGCACCAATCAACATAGCACAATAAATTAAATTAAATTGAATTACTATATAACTATTATATAATTTTTATAATTATGCATGCACATTAATTTTACTAATATATATATATATATATATTTAAGAGTTTATAAGCATTCCTGTATATTTATGGAAGGTATATTTCATATTATATTAAGAGTTCTATTTACAATTATAAACCTAGCGAAGCATCTCCCTAGCTATAATTTAATATATATATATATATATATATATATATATATATTAAATTATATGTAGGTTTGTGTGA
This sequence comes from Lampropteryx suffumata, assembly GCA_948098915.1. Taxonomy (NCBI): domain Eukaryota; kingdom Metazoa; phylum Arthropoda; class Insecta; order Lepidoptera; family Geometridae; genus Lampropteryx; species Lampropteryx suffumata. Next base: position 26,266,547 of record OX402544.1, read on the forward strand.
CACTCTCCAGATATATTATATATTATTTGTATAATAGGTATATTTTTATATTAGCAGGTTTTTTTTTGATTTTATAGTTTATAAATAGTATATTATATATTTTATTATTTAATTATTATTGTGTTCTATTTTACTATATTATCCTTCCTTAGTTCAGGTTTTTGTTTATTTATTATTATTTAAATTTATTTCGGAATAGGTTAATTATTCAATTCGTATAGTGATAGATGTATAAATAAAATAATAGAATTGTTTACACAATAATATAATATCGTTATTAATATTATTCAAGGCTCTTTTTTCGTATAAAAATATACTCGTACAATAATATAAAATACATGTGAAATAGTTAATAGTTAAACAGCTATCTAAGGGCCGTTTAAATCGACTCATAGATAACTCAACTGATCCAGATCACTGGTTGAAGGCAGATTCCCCAAGACACTGGCGGCATTGCCACGTTGAATGGCAATTCTAATCTAATAAAGCACTTAGGCAGGGCGCAAACATGGACACTTTTGTGTCGTGTAGGTCAGATACAAGCTACCGATGAATATTAGATTTCTATAGAATTAATATGAAATCATCCACTCCCTGCGCATACGTAAACATTTTTTTGTGTCCAGTTGCTCTTATTCATTGACGATACAAAAGTGTTCGGTGTCGGCAACTGGAAACTAAAAGTCGCCAGAAGACACAAGCAACATCAACAAATTACCTTACAATTATTGTACTGAGTATTTTCATGGACTTCCATCGTGAGGCTGACTTTCCAGGCGACTTTATAGTAACGGCTTGATATTTCTAATGACGCAATTTTTTTAACACACACAAAGAATTTCATCAAAATCAGTGCAGCCGTTTACGAGGAGTTTAATTACAAGCACACGCACAGAAGATTTATATATATAATAATAGGTGAGTCTTTTAGAGTACGCTTACCAGTCCCCTGTGCATCTTGCCGGAAGCTGTTTCACGTTCCTGTTATTCGCAATACAAATATTCAGACTATTTCCAAGACGTGAGCATTATCAAACTTTCTTTGAGTGAGAACTTTTAGAAGAGCGAAACGCGTCTTATTTCGACGCACTCATTCAGCTACGCTTTATCTCTTTGGCGTGTGTGCTGGAGATTTCGATTACGGAGCACGTACTAGCGAGTTGAGACGGTACCATCAGCAAATATAAAAAAGTTTACAAAATACAATATACAAGTGCTGCTGCTTCGGCAGAAGACCTCAAGAGGCGGAAATATGCATCCATTGGCAATTGTTATATATTTCTGCCTTTTGGGGTAGAAACTTTGGGACCTGAGGCGTGGCTCCTATTCAGAGAATTATCAAAGAGACTGGTGGACAAGACCAATGATCAAAGGGCTGGAGCTTACCTCGGACAAAGGAGTAGCATGGCTATTCAACGAGGTAACGTTGCCAGCCTTTTGGACACTCTACCTGCGGTCAGAGAACTGAACTGTATTTTTAATCTATAAGTAATTGTATATTTATTTGATATATATCTGTTTGAATATACAAGTGTACATACAAAAAACACACTTTGGTGAATAAGATATGAAATAATGGAATTAAGAAAAACATGTGGGTATTTTCGATACTTTGCCAACATCCTCGTTTCAAATCATTTTACAGTTATTGTTTATCCTGAAAATGAATAACACTGTCTGTCTGTCTGTTTGTTTCGATTTCACACCAAAACTACTGAACCGATTTAAATGATATTTGGTACACAGGTAGTCTAAAACCTGAGAAAGGACATAGGTTACTTGTTAATTGGAAAAAAAGTGTTGTAAAGGGTTGAAAAGGGGGATGAAAGTATTGTCATTTTCAGTACTAGAAGCATAAAATTTTAGGCTGTTGATTAAATATAAATCTCTACTAATATTTTAAATGTGAAATTAACTCTGTCTGTCTGTCTGTCTGTCTGTCTGTTTGTTTGTTACGTTTTCACGCGTAACCCGCTGATGCGATTTTGATGAAATGAGCCCAAATACGATACCTCTGCAGTAAGTTGGTGTAGTATTGGGTACCCTGCGTATTCCAGGTGATACTGCAGCACCAGGTTAAGGTTACCCAGCTCTTACAATATCATTGAAGTAACAGAGTAATAAATTTTCAATTTAAAATTAACGCTGCCCTCTGGCAGTGATTTAGATCAGTTGAGCTATCTATAGATCGTTTTGAACGGTCCTTAGATAGCTCACCTGTTTCACGTGTATTTTATATTATTGTATATTATTTTGTACATTTCTGTAATTATTTCTGTAAATAAAATTAAAGAAGAAAATTAAAAAAAAAAATTTGCTCACATATCTTCGTAAACTAGAATAGAGCTAATGATCTTCAAATGACTCAACAGTATTTTCTAAATCATAGATAAGCATAACATTCTCGAAGAACCTTTCAAACAAAACACTAAATAGAAATCGGTTTATCTATTTACAAAAAGTGGTCGCCCACTGGTCGAAATTCGACCTTAACTAATTATTAATTAATGTATTTTTATGCATAATTTTAAAAACATATTAGCCAGATGATGCTGTGTTAAATGTCTTTATTTTTACATTTATTTTATTCTGCACTCCTTCTCTATACAAACTATAAGTGTGCGAAATTTCATACTCTTCCGTCCGCGAAATTTTCGTAAAAAGGGGTACAAAGTTTTTCCTTCACGCTTTAATATATAGATAATAATAGTAATGTTTAGAAGCTACGGTGCCACAGGTAGACACAAACACACAGACACACAAATACATACGTTAAATCTATAACTCTGTTTTTTAAAACTCTGAATTTGTTTTTCTTTTCTGATTAAAAATCGCTGTTATAATTAAAAATCCCCATTAAAACGTCTTCGTTTTTTCTTCTTCTACGTTAATGGCATGTATCATAATAATGACAAATTTGCCAATGCTAAGTGTTCGCAATACAAGTATCGCAAAGTGGCGCAAAGTCGTATCTGGTCGTTCGTCTTTTGTTATTTCTTAATGGTGTCTTTTCATACAAAATAATTATACAGATTTTTTGGCTCGAATCACAATGAAATAACACAAAGGTATTATTTTATTAATTCACGCATTAATAACTCCAAATCTATTTAAATAAACACACCAAAATTACTTATAAAACGGAAATAACTCGAAATAAATAGTATAAGAGCAAAATGACTGCTTCGCAAGACGGCAAAATAAAAATCGTCGAGCACTTTGATATCGCGCATCTTGGTCTGAGTTATGAAACTACGCTTCAAATACTTTCCCTAACTTTGCAGACAAACGATTATCATTCAACATGTCGGTTGCGTGATATAAGTAGGTAAGTAGGTAGGTACCTAAGTAGTTGGATGTATTTTAGAATAAAGCTCAAACTCCAAAGGCAATTTCTAAATTGGCATCGATACCTATTAAGGGGCAATTCTAATAATTTCTGTAAGCTCCATTGGAATCGAATCGTAGCTGACAGCTTTTGGTGTGTTTTCATATTCTGCTAATGAACAACGATTCAGGTTACGGTCACGAAGTCATCAACGGTCGAGCGAATGTATTCTTAAAAGCCATTCCACTAAAATGTTTACACACAGATGATTAGAATTGCAGCTAAACCACATCGAATTGTTGGCAAAACAGTCAAAAATGAAAGCTGTGAAAATGTATAAAATATTGTGCTACTTTTATTTGCCTACTTCCTCGATAAAACAATCAAATAATGCAATAACTGTTGTCTGGTAGAAATCGTAACCACGATAAGACCGCCGATTGCAGGACACTATTAATTTATGTTTATGCACTAAGGCTTAAATTTCTTATTTCCTTTTGTAGTGTTCTCAATAAAGTTTTTATTATTATTATTATTATTAAAGCTTCGCAAGGGTGTGGAATTTATGGGCTTGGAAAGAAGGTAAAAAATAATTGCGTTATTAATCAAAACAATGTGAACGATGCTTTCGTGGTAACCGACTGCGAATTCGTAATCAAAAGCATCGCTAGGATTCACATAGAAGTTTTCTTGAGGTCAAAGCATCATCTCTGTGACTGTATGGTATCTAAGAAGGCAAAGGGAAAACATGTTCTAAAACAACACAACATAATTAAGTACCTAACCTCTATCCGTTAATAATTGTTAACAATGAATTGTCCTCAACGGCTAATGACGCAAGCCTACAAGAAACAAATCGTAAATTGGGTAAATTTATTGGCCACAAACTTGTCAACTTACCGATATTAAAGAAAAGAAGATTATGTTTGAAGTAATAAGAATTATTGAGCATCGTTCAAGTTATATAAAAGTTAAGATTCTTGCGTTATTGACTTGTATAAATAAATTTGGAATAGCCGCATGTCATTTTTCCAAATTCATCCGAATCGGTTTGAACCGTTTTGATACTAAGAATCTCTCTCTGTGACATAAATGAGCCTTTATGTTAACAGCTTCAGTCAGTTGCAACTTAGATCTTAGTTTTGTGGAAGAAATAACAAAATAGGTTTTTTGGGAATAATCGAACCGTAATCGGAGCCGACACGTAGTTAAATTTGAATAGAACGATAACCGTTGTAATTTAGTTGAATTATCAGATCAGAGATAAACTGAACGAGGTTAATTTAGCTATCTATATTGGCCATGTCTGGGTGTTATAAAATATCATGAGCATGCATTTAAAAATGTATTAGTTATCTGGTTCCCATAGTACCTATAGTAGCTATACCTATCGTAGCTATACCTATGGTAGCTATACTTATAGTAGCTATACCTACTTAATTTTTGGCTAGATGGTGTTGCGTGCATTGTCCACTAATTTATTTTTATATATTCCTTAGATAGCTCAAGTTATTTTTTTTATAAAAAAATTATTTACAGAAATAATTACAGAAATGTACAAAATTATATACAATAATATAAAATACACGTGAAACAGTTGAGCTATCTAAGAACCGTTTACACCATTTTTTTTATTGTATTACTCTGTACATTTCTGCGATTATTTTAAGGTAAGGTAAGGTAAATTATTTATTAATAAAAAGGGTGTAATGTAAGTTTTATAATTTTAGTTTAGTATTTTATTAGTATTTTAGTTTCAGACCACAAGAAAGATAGGCAGATGAAGAAGCCGTGGTTGCGGGTAAAAATAGGAAAGACAGCCCAAAACAGAAAAACATGTCAAACTCTGTAGCAGGTATTTACCCAAAGAGGACCTCAGAAAACAAACCTTAACAAAAAAACAATATAATAATAAATTAGAACTTAGATAATCTGTAATAATTAAAATAATGTTTAACTCGGGTGTAGGTATATTCATTTCACCCTCGAACTTGCGCCATCGTAGCTACTTGCATTGTTCGCTCGAGGGTATCTCCACTCACGTGCAGTGTTATGGTTCACCTTCCACGATTAATAATCTGCTAACTACGTATTGAATCCACCCCACACCCTCACCAAGTTTGCAGGTGTTTCAACAATACCTACTTATATATGTGTAAGTTTGTGTAGCTGTCTAGTTGTTTGTTAGTTACTCAATGAATGCAATCAGTACAGATAGGCCAAAGAAAAAATAAATGAATTGTTGAAAATACGATAGTAAGAAAGGCGTGAGAACTGTTAGGACTGCTGAAAGAGAAACATGGAACAAATAAACATGTTGTGCCAACTCCATGAGTTGGATAAGCAAGAGGAAGAAGGAGGAAATATTTTAAATTATTTTTTGTATAAATTTTAACCTGCATTGACATGCAGCTCGTTATTTATACATATTAGAAAGTTTTAATTTTCGTATTATTAAGTAAAAATGCAATATCTATCATTTTGGGTTTTATAATGGATGCATTTTTTTTATATATAAATGAAAAGATAAAAAAAATATTATAGTTTTATTGAATAACTCAAAGGCTTATTGAAATAAGGTAATCAAGAAATGTTTGGTAAAGGAAATAAATGTTGGAATATTTTTTTTACACTATGATTTTTTGAACTACGGGCAAAAGTTGGGCAGGTTAACCTTCAAATCAGAGTTCACAGAAGGGTCAAGTGACTTAGGTAAATATTAAATTAAATTAAAACTTGGTTCACATAATCACATAGACGGAGTTTAATTCTCTTAGAATTACTTAGATAGATACTTGATGAATTTACATATTTCAGTCCAAATTTTTTATACATAATAGTGCATAAAGATTTTGGACTGATTACTTAATACACAAATACAACTGGCACGCAATAGCGGCCGCGTGCGACACTGGCAAGAATAGGCGGTGAAAAAATAACACATATTAAATCTTAAAAAGAAACTTAGCCTAACCGCACGTTTTATTTAACGTATTCAAAACGAATTCTTAATTATTGATATGTAAATTTTAAATTTAAGTTTTATTGTGGTATGAATAAATATATCGGTTGCATTTTTAAGTTCTGTAAATTTTGATACTTAAACATGTATTTTGCTGTAATAAATAACTTTTATCTTATCTATTTTGGTTGATGTGTGAAATAAAAATTGAAAAAAGTATTGAAATTCAAAAAGCAATTAAAGAAGTTGACAAATCAGAAAAGAATAAATACAGATCTAGAAGTAAAGTTGAAGAAGTTCAAGAGGAAGACAGAGTTTTTCGTGAACGTTATATGAAGTACTAACTTGTCACTGACTGTGCTCACTCACGTTCACTGACTTGTGCTTGACAAGTCAAACGAGTTTTATTTGAATGTGTATAGGATTGATTTAGAATTCAGGGATAATATTTGCTACTAAAATAGATAGTTTAGTTAGGAATATTATCCAAGAATCCTAAATTAATCCTACACACATTACAATACGCACGTTCTAGATAGGACGCCTACTAATTGATTCCTTAGGTGAAATTGCATATAATATAGGTATACCTATACAGCCAGAGATGTTGGGGCTATTGCGGATGGTTGTACCTATTGCTTCACTTATGTGCTTAGTTGGCGTTAATAATTTACACAACCAGTCATGCATCTCTACATTATACTACCAATTGGTATATACGTGTAGTTATTATATACAATATAGCTTTTGGGTACATACTAGATATTTACATTCGTTTCTACTCTCTGTGAGGACTTCTTAAAACGTCACGAAAAACTCGAAGAGTTCGTGTTTGTCAGGAGCTTTTCCTAGGTTGACTTTTTCTTTTGCTGTTAACTATGTCTGTATTTATTATTTTCTGGATTTGTCAACTTCTTAAATTGTCTCCCCAAGCACCAAAAGCTTAAAATGTAATTGTTTAGTTTTATGAGAGCAGCTTTATTCCCCTACAGTTACTTATAAAAGCTAACGTACTAAAGCCAGATTCATTTTATCTTCTTATATTTATTTTTATAATTTAGTAGCCTCTGCTCGCGGCTTCGCACGCCGTTTCTATGTTTTGTAATTCCGATCACTACCAAACATCACAGGATTACCCGCTAGGCCGATCTAAATATTTCCTAAAAATTTCATTGAAGTCGGTCCAGCCGTTTTGGAGTCTATAGGGAACATACATATACACACATCACCTTTTATATATATAGATTTAATTTAAAATATGTGCTTATAGCACTATTAGTCCAGGATCCATGGTCCATTTTTGCTTATAATTACTATCAAGCTAATTTTCCGTGAGTAGCTTCATTTTGATGAGAAGCCCAACAATTTCTTGTACAAAACTCTAGATTTTGGTAGCTAACACAGGTAACAAGGATAAAATATGTCGATTTGATGATTTTCAAATATTTATTACTAACTAAATTTTATTTTGTTAAATCTCAAGATAATTATCTAAATTATTCGAAAAAATATTTGTCCTACAAAATCTATGGTTTGATCAAAGAGTCCTTCCAACATGTATCGATAACGAGGTCATCATAAATGATTACTAACTAACTGATTATTATTTTTATTACTTAGTTAATATTTATATAATTTAACAGTCATATTGTCCTATAAATTGCTTGGTACGTTATCCCGGTACTACGTTCGAAATTGGACATCAAGGATCTTTACTACTACTATTAAGCGTAGGACCGGGAATGAATGAAACTTTTTAACGCGTGGTTCGATTTGCTTGAAACTTGATATGAATAAATAAAATGCAAAATAAATGTACACGAGTTTCAGGATTTTTCAAAATAACCCTAACAAAGGGGTAAAATGCGGTGTCAAAGTTTGTTTAGGAACTTTTTAACGGTTCGGGTGGTGTGATTTCTTAGAAACTTTGTTTGGATACTTAAAATGCAAATAAAATGAACACGTATACAGGACTTTTCAAAATAGCTCTCATAAATGAGTAAAATGGGATGTGAATGTTTCTATGGAACCTTTTTATGGGTGGTGGGAGTGATTGGTTTGAAACTTATCAATAAAATTTGGCAAGGAGATAAATTGCATCCTGCATTTATTTTAGCTACCAATTCCTTGAAAAAAATGCGGACGAAAGAAAACGCGAGCAACAGCTAGTAAACTATAATTCATTATTTATAAATACTAAATTACTTAGTAATTATTAATAATGGTCACATTTGGACCAGTGGGCGACCACTAGTAATTTTAATTTAGAAAACTAAATATACAAATCGAGTATAAAGATCTTACAAAATACTTCTGTGCCAAGATTTTCTCGCAGCAAGATTGTAATCTAGCCGATTTAATGACTACCCTTCGTACTATGTGACACTGTATCATCATGCAAGGCATCATTGCTCTTCCAAACTGGGCTCTGTGCTATCATGATAGGGTACAAATTGGAATCCATAATTGTAACCTACATTACTGTAATAGAAATCACAAAGCCGTGCGTAACCATTATGGAATGAACATAATAATGTTGTATCTACCTAGTTAACTAATTTGTGTTATCGATAGTTATTTTAGGTAACATTATTAAAAAAAAAAAAATTGTATATTTATAGTATTTTGAAAATTAGATTATTATACTATGTTAGTATTACATATTGTTAAGGTATAGTTATGTTTAGTAGGTTAATGGAATAATAGTATAGATTACTTCTTTAATTAAATAAATAATTAATCCTGAACATTTCACACAGTATCATCTGGCCCTAAAAGTAAGCAGAGACTGATATACTGATTACACGTTTTTTTTCGTAAATATATATATATTAAACATAGAAATACCCAGACCTGAGACAAATACTTGCAGATCATACAAACATTTGTCCCGCGGCGGGAATCAAACCCACAACTTCTGCATCTGCATCTCAGCCAGAACTTTAGCCCACTGCGCTACAGAGGCTATCTACGTCCCATGCGAGAATAGCCGCGGGCAGAACGAATGGTGTAATTAATCATTATAATATGTGATGAAGATATATAATAGGCTTTTATAGTTTCGCCATGCCCTCTATAAGTTTTCTCTAATTATTTATAAAACTAGAACAGTATATAAACCATTAACAGTGGTTAAAAATTTAAGAAAAAAAAGGAACAAAGTCAAACATTACATTGATCTAACTAAAAAAAAAATACTAACACGAAAATAACTACACACTATATAATTACACACATATCCTGTTTGTGTCCTAATTTATAAATTATTTGTAATAGATTATTACATAATAGGGTAATCAAAACTACTTACCTACATAATATTTACCAAATTTTATATAGCCACTTATTTTTTATTTTATATATTTTTTTATAAAATATAACATCACCTTTATTTACTTAATTATTTTATAATAGGTACGAATACTGGGCTCCTTTGTCCATTAGTTGTCACAGTTTAAAAGATAACATGTCATACAAGAAACATACATAACAAACTATCATGCATACTTTTAGAGTACTATGTAGTTAGGTGTAACTGAACATATACAAATTTATGTAAAAAGTGTAATTCAGTTAGTTTTTATTGTTACCTATTTTATAAATTTTATTTAAATTTTATTTGTTATTGGAACATTTGTTTTTGTATTAGTTTTTTTTCTTTTATTAACTATGTATATTAATTAAGTACCTACTTACCCTATTTTAGTTTATTAAGTGCATTTCTGTATCTTTATATAATGGATATAGAAGAGCGGGGTTTTCTAACACAAGTATTTTATACCTAAAAGAAAACCTCAACCTTATTTTTATTAAAATATTTTGGCTACAGAAAATAATCATATTTCATTTTTCATTTTTACATATAATATTAAACATATAATACAAAACTTAAATCTATATATGTTTGTATGTATGCTCCCTATTGATTCCGAAACGGCTGAAATGATTTTGATGATATTTTTAGGAAATCTTCAGATTGGATTTAGCGGGTGGGTGGGTGATCCAATTTGATCGTTAGCTCGTCAAGTCTCCAGGGAGCTTATAACAAGACCGGCAATAACGCCGATTCGATTCGATTCGATAACGGGTTCGATTCCCGCCGCGGGACAAATGTTTGTATGATCTGCAAGTATTTGTCTCGGGTCTGGGTGTTTCTATGTATAATATATGTATGTATTTACAAAACAAAATAAAGTAAATAAGTAGTATATCAGTCATGTGGTACCCATAACACAAGCTCTGCTTACTTTGGGGCCAGATGATGCTGTGTGAAATGTCCGGTATTAATATTATAATTATATTTGTCTGATGATGATATATTTTACTTGTACTAAATATTTTTTGTACATTTCATTTCATTTCATTTCATCTCAACACCACACTCCACCTTTCCGCAACGCCATTCTGCAGTCCTCTTCTCTTTTTTTTTTTTCTTCCCTTTTTTCACAATGGCATCCATCCAAATGAGCAAATAGCCAATGTCATGACAGCTTATGACAGCTGACTTTATCATAATATGCTGGTTAAATACTCTGATCATTAACGCTCATATTATATCTTCCACAGTCTTCCATATAATTACATTTTTAATAGATTTATAAGGCAAATTATAACTGCTTACAAGATGTTGAGAAACAGCCTGATTCGTAATAAAAAAAAACACCCATACTAAATAAACTCTTGAATTCTGCATAATTCTTTTATCTGACTCCTAGCATGAAGTTACAAGAAATAACCTGTGACCCAAAGTTTCTTCCCCTTCGTTAATTGCATGTGTCGTAATAATGACAATTTTACCAATACCAGTGTTTTTATTGTTTATAGTATGATGTTAGAAAGTCGTATCTTGTCTTTTAATTTATATAAAATGACTGTCCCGTTCGCGTTTCGTCTGCGCGTTTTAAAAAGAAAAAAATATATCTAATTGTACCGACTGCAGCACCATCTGCCGGGCTGATTTGTGAATCTAAACCATCCAGGGTGCCACCCAAACGCATACAAAAAAGTTCATTCAAATCGGTCCAGCCTTTTAGGAGGAGTTCAGTGACATACACACGTACAGTAGAACTGTATATATAAAGATGGTGTAGTTGCATAAAAAAATATTATACGGATTATTTTAGCTCGATTTTCATTCACACCCGAGTCAATAACTCTTAGCACTATTTAAATTTATACACCAAAAATAATAATAAAACAATGCCAAAATAAAAGTGCAATTTTTGCTTTGCAAGACGACCATGCTCTAAATGGATGTTTAAAAAGCATTTTCTCAATATTCTTACAACCAACTCTAATGTTCAATAATATTTTCTTCTTTACATTTCTTATATATTTTTATTCTTGTTATGTTTGCTTCTTATTTCTATTATTGTACAACAATTCACGATACCTAATTACTTAAAATTAGTTTAAGACCTACTATTTTTACAAAAGCCCCTATCGGCGTACTACCACAAAAATTCAATGCTGCTATACCGATTATGTGGATAATGCAGTGGGCTATGATATTGTTACTATATTTAAGTTACCTTTTATCTAAAATATTGTATATTGTAGCTGTTTATTGTCCCTAAATAAATATAATAAAATAATCAAACCAAATGGTTTATTCTATGATTGGACAATTTGATATTAACCTAATGATAAGTGACCTTACAGTTAAGTGATATGTTTGACCAATGGACGACAGACTTGACTCAACTGAAGAGGAATATAAGTTTTTTTTTTTGTTTAGGTATTATTTGTAATTCTTAAAAATATAATGAATTTTTAACTAGCTGTCGCGAGACTCCGTCCTCATGTCATAGTGATCCTTATGATTGTATACAATAAATTATCTTTTGACTTTGACTTTGTTTCAAAAAAATAATGCTAGACATTTCACATTGAATCATACTCCAAATTATTACACAAATTATATATAGAAAAACTAGACAAGCTTTCACAAGCTTACAGTTGCGCAACGAGCTATGGAGAGAGCTATGTTGGGTGTTTCACTACGTGATAAATTCCGTAACGAGGAAATCCATAGAAGAACCAAAGTCACCGATATAGCACTCAAAATTTGCAAGTGGCAATGGGCAAGCCATATAGCTCGCAAAACTAATAACCGTTAAGGAGTAAAAGTTCTCGAATGGCGACCAAACACAGGAAAACGAAGCGTAGGACGACCCCCCACCCGATGGACTGACGACATTGTAAAGATCGCAGGAAGTCGGTGGATAGAGAGGGCTCAAAATCTTTCTTCCTGGAAATCAATTAGGGAGGCCTATGTCCAGCAGTGGACTTCCTAAAGGCTGATGATGATGATAAAGAAAACCACCCGGAACCGAAAAAACACAGATATAAAAATGTTTGTATAGTCTGCAAAAAACATCTTAGCATTATAATTACCAATAATATTTAAACAGCCGCAAAAAAGAAGAAAAAAATATATCAATTTAAGATCATATACAATCGGTTTACTAAACACCATAATAGCCCTCTACATCGCAAAATCACAAACGAACCTACACCTATCTAAATGTTACTGCTGTAAACTGTAATATAGACTCAATGTTTGACGACCACTCCTGATAAAGTGATTCAGACGTGTCTGAAAAGTATTGTTTTGAAAAGAAAGTATTTTTTTTTAAAAGATTTTTTTTTTTTTTAAAGTTCCTTATGGTACGGCCGGCGTTTGTCCAGCCGGCGTCTGTGAGCAGGTTCTATAACTATACAGTTTTTATTTGACAATGATTTTTTTGGATTTTTTTTAAAATGGCGGAGAAACGGCGTTGATAACGTAAAAGAGATCAGTGGTCATTTCGAAAAATGTTTGCGAGGTCTACAGCTCACAGAGCCAGTAGTATATAATACGTTTATCAATAATAATATACTACGATTGGAACTTCGTTCCAACCAAGTGTTTCACGACACTCACGCATTTTTGTACAGGGTTTGATTTCCTGCATTCGGATTGCTTACTTGTTATCCCTACTAATATTATACATGCGAAAGTAACTCTGTCTGTCTGTCACGTTTTCACGCCTAAACCGCTGAGTCGATTTTGATAAATTTTGGTATAGAGATACATGGGACCTTGGAAAAGGACATAATGCTACTTTTTAGGTAAGTACCACGCGTGCGAAGCCGCGGGCAGCAGCAAGTTGGCATATATGTAGATCAAGACTCCGAGATTATAATTAACAGTAAATCAGACGCCGGTTTGAGTTGCACTCCTTAGCAAAGTACTTATTTCGCGTATAAAAAGTAAGTATTTTCCCTATATACATTGATGTACGACCATGGGTCACGTTATCCCGTTGCATGCATGAGTATTTCATAATGTTCCAGACGTTAAAATAATAAAGATCGATAAAAACAGACACGAGCAAAAATTCCACTGCTTAGGAAAACCCTTGAACACGTGTTATTTATTTTGTATATATAGTATACAAACCAAGTTTCAAGCAAATCGTGTTAAAAAGTCGTTACAAAAATGTAAACCCTAATTGCTAAAAAAAATTTTGTCTCTTTTAATTGGTATCAAAGTATATTTTACTAAGGTAACAGTGTTGTAAGTTTAAGGAATATGATTTTTCATTCAAACGTATTTTTTTTTTCACCCTCAAGGAATTAATTTTTGGAAATCCGTTTTTAACGAGCGCCTACACCCTTCAAAGAATGCTCGTGGAAAATTTATAATCTATTACCTTTATTTGTTTTTAGAATAAATCAGGGAGTGAATTACTCCTTTATATTTATAAAGATTATAGATTGCTCTAACTTGGTATAGGTAAAATTAATTAGTTTTTTGCTAGTGAATTGATAATTAAAAATGTGTTAACCACGGTTGGTTCTACAAACATACATAAATAAATATTGGTGGACAATGCACACAACACCATCCAGCCCCAAACTAGATCTTGTACTATGTTGACTAGATGGCTACATATAGGATACATATCGACGGGTAAAAGGCAAAGTGACTCAAACGCCACTCTGGGCGATATTGAGTTATATACATATTCGGAATCAGCTTTATATACATTTCTGCGTCATTTGATCCGGGTTTCGCGTTAATCGGAGCATATTTTTGTCGCTTGAGTCAATGTGATAATTGGGGGTCATTTTGCTGTGCTAGGATGCAAGCGACATGATTTTGACCATCTTTTTTAAACGAGGCGTTTAACTACTACTAATAACTTCACTATCATCCATAGTAATGTATTTATAAGGATTTGTCTCGAATTTGTCTTGTAGCCATAAAAACGCTTAAATTAAAAATCGCCTTAATAGAAGTCATACAAGGACGTACAAGTGGAGCGCGAGTGCGCGGGTACTTGACTTGTTATCATAAAATCAAACCTATCTATGTACTAAGTGTAGTAGAGTAAATCGACTTGTTATTAAAAATCTGTGAGATGTTTTTATGCATAAACAATGCAAGCACCGAACATTTCTCATACTCAAAGGAAAGTCTGATCAGAGAAATACTAGATATCTTCGTTTGTCATTTCATGAAGTAACAGCACTTCTAAGTTAATATTCTTTTCTTGCATGTTTTATTCAGTAATCTTAGCGGAATTTATTTGATAAATTGTGACTACATAGGAAAAGTATGGACAGTTGAATTATAACTGTATTATGGTGCAATGTGATTTGTACGAAGAGGAATCCCGTGAAAGTTCGCGACGGCCACTCCGCGATGACGTTTAGAATTGACAATTGACCATCGACTTAGACAAATAAACACGACACTGGCAAAATTGTCGACAAGGCAGATGTCATTCTAGGAACATAACAAGAAGAAGAGAAATACTACTGGTACTTCTATATATAAATTCATGCGATTGGCAAAATCAACGATTAAATCGTTCAGGAAAAATAGCGCGGACCTATTTTGACATTCAGATTTGCCATATACCTTTGCCAAAACCAATCCATTCAATGGCAATTACGTTGACAAATAGCGTGATCGCCCTACTGGGCTAACCCAAGAGGTTGCTTAATTAATTGATCTATTAGGAACAATATCCATAGATCAATAGATAGGTACTATATCAGTAAATTATTAAAGAAAACAATGTTTATTTTTTTGCAGCTATTTTATTAGAAACTTACAATGTAGTGTTCTATCTATAACATAACCTTTGTATCGGGGCAATGACCAATGTTGCTTGTTGATCTCCAGCTCCAGAACTTTGAGTTAGCAGGAGAAATATCACACTAGCTAGGTCCAGGTAGCTGGATAGCAGCAGTCTTGTAAAATAAAATGAGTAATGTAAGAGTACATGACATATTAACGTAGAAAACATTAAACAGATGGACAAATATTTAGTACAATTCCGCTAATCTATTCCTAAAGAGTTAAAACCAACCTAAACCAACGTCAGAATGAGACTATTCTGAGTCTCATTCTGACGTTGGTCGAAGCAACAAGACTGCAGAGCAGAGTGTTTTTTCGTCGGGGTGCGGAGTGAGTCAAGTGTTCCTGAGGATGCCTCGTAGAGAGGCGAAACACGTGTCGAATTTCTTTAGGAATAGATTAGCGGAATTGTACTAAATATTTGTCCATCTGTTTAATGTTTTGTAATGGATTTTCGCAAAGTCACGCCTGAATCAATTATCTATATTAACGTAGGTTATTAGATAAATTATAGTTTCTAATACTATGTTAGTTACATAATACCTACTACAATAGACATGAAAACACACCCAAGTAAATAGGTAACTAACAGTATATAAGAATAATGAAGAAGGGTAGCAAAAATAAATAACTTGATAATTTGTATGCCCTGTTTTTATTATTCGTTGCTTCATTTGATTTTTTAAATGTATATGTGTAGTGTATCTTTTCTATTTAACAGATTTATCCTCCTAAGACCAAGGGAGCCTTTTTGATCCATGCTAAAAATAAACATAACAATCAGTAATTCGAGTAAGAAGAGTCGTAAAAAATATAAAGTCCACATTCGTTTTTCCATTTTGATAAATGTTCAATACAAAAATTGAACAAAATGAGGTAGTCGCACTATACGCGCCAAACGATATGAATGAACGTAAACACGCTCCGTTTGGCGCGTAAAAAATCGACACAGGTCTAACCTCTACGAGAGCTTGCGCAGTACTAAGTTGGAGCGGCCGACGCATCGCATTATATAATTAATTTTGTGCATTTCGCGCAGTTGTAATTACGTTTATTTATAGTTTTATATACCTACTATTATATAAAAAAAATAAACGTAAAACTTTAGCTCATAAACAATTTCATTGCTTATGAAGTAACGTTTGTTCTGATATAAATTTTACACGATAGTATTCAAAACGATAGTATTAGAAACTATAATTTATCTAATAACCTACGTTAATATGTCATGTACTCGTACATTACTCATTCTATTTTACAGGACTGCTGCTATCCAGCTACCTGGACCTAGCTAGTGTGATATATGTGATAGCTAGTGTGATAGAGAGAACAATGCATTGTAAGTTTATAATAAAATAGCTGCTAAAAAATAAACATTGTTTTCTTTAATAATTTACTGATATAGTACCTACCTATTGATATTGTTCCTAATAGATCAATTAAATTAAGCAACCTCTTGGGTTAGCCCAGTAGGGCGATCACGCTATTTGTCAACGTAATTGCCATTGAATGGATTGGTTTTGGCAAAGGTATATGGCAAATCTGAATGTCAAAATAGGTCCGCGCTATTTTTCCTGAACGATTTAATCGTTGATTTTGCCAATCGCATGAATTTATATATAGAAGTACCTAGTAGTATTACTCTTCTTCTTATTATGTTCCTAGAATGACATCTGCCTTGTCGACAATTTTGCCAGTGTCGTGTTTATTTGTCTAAGTCGATAGTCAATTGTCAATTCTAAACGTGATCGCGGAGTGGCCGTCGCGAACTTTCTCGGGATAGCTCGTCGTTCAAATCACATTGCACCATAATACAGTTATAATTCAACTGTCCATACTTTTCCTATGTAGTCACAATTTATCAAATAAAGTCCGCTAAGATTACTGAATAAAACATGCAAGAAAAGAATATTAACTTAGAAGTGCTGTTACTTCATGAAATGACAAACGAAGATATCTAGTATTTCTCTGATCAGACTTTCCTTTGAGTATGAGAAATGTTCGGAGCTTGCATTGTTTATGCATAAAAACATCTCACAGATTTTTAATAACATGTCTATTTACTCTTCTACACTTAGTACATAGATAGGTTTGATTTTATGATAGCAAGTCAAGTACCCGCGCACTCGCGCTCCACTTGTACTTCCTTGTATGACTTCTATTAAGGCGATTTTTAATTTAAGCGTTTTTATGGCTACAAGACAAATTCGAGACATTCCTTATAAATACATTACTATGGATGATAGTGAAGTTAGTAGATAACGCATAGAAGGTATATAACATGAATCTACAATTGCAACATTCGATAAACATGTACAACAAACCCAAACGATCTGTAGAGTAATTCTACTGAATTCAAGGAAAATATTTTTATCGATTAGACGCCTTGGTTATACTTGGGTATACTTATTTATGGGAATGATGTAAAAATACGAAACAGGATAAGTACTTATGTTCTTTTAAAGCCGGCATTGTTGCTCCACCTGTACATATGTACATGTACATACATAGGTAAAAATCTTGTACGAAAATATCATAAAATATACAGATATTTTATTATATTTTTGTACAAGATTTTTCCTCAATGATTCCTAAAGATCGAAGTTTTCTGAGGATGGGAATTAGAATAGGATGGTGGTAGTATTTATGCTTGGTATATATTACTACTTACTAACAAAACAATGATGTATGCCGGGCGAAATTCAATCTAGAGAGGTAATAGAGCCTGCCGGTCAACTCAGTCAGAAAGTGAAGCGATTAACAGGCGCTCACTAAGCTAGGTATAAACGGAAACGCTCGTTATTCAGTGTACTTCAGGGTAGAGAATTGCGTGGGTACATTTCTTGAAATCAATTATTCGCAGTAAAACCAGCAAAAGTAAGTAAAGCCGCGTAGGTATACCATTTATTTCCAGAAATTCATTTCATTGAGGTAAAGTTTATAAAAGTTCTCAGTAGTATACAGCCAGCTTCAAATAGAATTTAATTAAGGTACGTGAAACATCCAATTCACAAAGATGAATATTAAATAAAATGAGCATAAGATTTTTTTTATTCCGTGAATTTATATTTGCGTTATTAGATCTCAGATGACGTCAGTCAGATTTTAATGCTTCATTTGCAGTATGCAATAGATCGTAAAAGTGTTTTCAATTTAAGCTTACGGAACAAAGCGGATGTATGAACTTTGATTCTTTTGTTTCGTGGGACTAACTAAAATATCGTCAAATACGAGCAATTTTATTTTGTTTGCACTGAAGTCTAAATAGAGCAATATTTTTAAATGACACTTCTTAAATACGCCACGTAATTTGGTGTTAAATAACTGCTGTTGATTCTTCGTTTGACATTTCACGAACTACCATAGCTCTTTTAAATTCATTTGTTTTTCTCGTGTTATTTCATGTTTTATCATGGTAATTTAAAAATGTTAGTCGTATTTAGCCAAACATCGCCAAAAATGTATTAATTAGGTAACTCGAGCTCAAGAGACCCAAGATACAGGCTACGCCTAGTTTGGGCATCGCCGATACTGTAAATTAGTGTAATTCTTTTTTGGCAATAAATATTCTAATTCTTAAATATTCTTATTCTTAATTAGACTTTGATGTAAGCGAAGTAGATCATTCGTATATCTGAAATTTTATGTTTAGCGACGAAACAATAAAATCATCACAATTTTATCGCGCAATAATGACGTCATGCTTGATTCTTTTAATTCTGTCGATTGTACTCACCTCCGCTCTTCTATCGCTATATAACTGTTTAAGAAAATTCCCGCCCTTAGACAGACAGACCAATAGATAGAACGCTTATTGAGTGGAGTTCTCCAGTTGGGCTTAATGCCCGGGTCGTTAAATTTTGATAATTTTTTTATGTTTAAGGTAGTGTTCAGACAGACTAACTAAAACTTCATAAAAAACGAACGAACTTATTTTACTTGCACCAATATCTGAATTGGAGAATTAAATGTGATAAATAAGATAGGGCAAGATATAATGTTTTTTTTATTTCAATTAGTAAAATTCATTGCATAGATGCCTTTTATACGATTAAGTATTTTATCCACGAATATCAATTTCATGTCCACTTAACTTATTTTAGAACTGTCATTTAAAACTGTTACGCTAATTTGGACTTTGAAGAGAGCAAAATAACGACCTTATTTAGCTCTCTTCAAAGTCCAAATTCGAATTTAATTTTATAGGAAATTTAAGCTTTTACACAACTGCAAAAAGATAAGCATGGTTATATTTTTTACTTCAAATTAGTTAGCAATTATAACTTGGTAAATAATAAAGCCGCGTTCAGATAAGGCGACTCTGTCTGGTGGTTAGGCCTGTAATAAAAATTGTTCATTGTTCTGCAACGTGTTGCACATACAAACCGTAAGGTGATATAATGAGTAAAACTAAAGAAACGGGACCAATGTATTGTGTGCAACACTTTTCAACTAGCCAAAGGTCTATTAACACAGAAGTGTAATATAGCAGTTTTTACAAACTTTTTTCATACAATTATTTATTTAAGCTGGAGATTTTAATTGCATTCTTATTTTGATAATATATTGGTTACTCTATCTTGTCTCAAAACCAGCGTAACGAAAAATATATCAAAAAATTTAAACTCGGAACGATCTAAACATGGATTTTCTGAGAACATTTCTCTGCATTTATTTGCGATGCTTAAAAATAACAACACATTGGAATGGAAACGCCATAGTTATTCTAAAGGTTTTGTTTATTGAAAATGCATTTTTAATCGATGGTTAACATAATTGATACTCTGTAATCGATGTACCTATGTTTCGAGGTACTTGTTTGTTTTTGTTTTTGGTTTGTGTTAGTTTTTGGAATCGTTGTATCGAGAAAGATGCGAAACAAAATTTAGATTTAAAGCAGCACTGTTTCGATTCATCTAGAGAATTTTCATCAGAGTTTGATCCGCGGTCCGCTCGTTGCCGCTCGAATTAACTGTTCGCACTGTGAAGATTCTCTAGCCAGTGTCGGTGCCTACATCGACAAAATAATACGTGAGTAAAACCCGTGTGAGTAAAACAAGTGCTTTGAAATACAAAATTAAAGCGGTTTCTCCTTGATGCTCAGAAGGAGATTGAAACTCTCGAGTTTTCGTTCGATAAAGATAGTATTGTTATTTAATATATAATATTTATTTAATGTAAAATAGGCACTATGCGGTTTTGTGTTTAAGCAATTTATTTTAAATTTATGTTAGACTGATTCACACAGTCTGGTTTTGTATAATTGTATAATGTATTGTTATTAAATTTGTAATTTTATTTTTTAATTTGATATAATTTTTATTTATTTATTTTGTTAATGTTCTTTATAATAAAGGTTGTGACGTTCCTCAGGCAAGTACTGAAAACCAGCGCTGGGTGGGCACTCAAGTGTGCATCCAGCACAATAATAATAAGTATAAATTTACTTATTTCTCCTTACAAAGAGTAATGCTAAAATTTATTTGGACATAATATTAATGTACCTGAACTCATGTTCATCGATACCCGCATTGTAAGAACAATGCTGAGTAGATGTCATATTTGCCCTAGATCCTGCTGCAAACAAACATTATATATCTTTTTATTATGTCTTAGGTCTTAGGTTATTATGTTTAAAGTAGTTTTCAGGACAAATAAAAAAAGTTTCTTTCCTTTCTTCTTTATTTTGCTGCCCATAACACAAGCTCTGCTTTTTTTGAGGCCAAATGATGCTTTGTTAATGTCCGGCACTTTTGTAATACATATACAAAAGTAATACAAAAGTTGTATGTGTATTTTAGACGAAGACTCAAAGAAGCGAACTTGAAAAACACCAGCCACGGGACCCAAATTGTATTTAGCCCACCGACAAGCCCGGCTTCAGTTTGCTTGCGATCATTTAGATTGGGATATGGAGCAATCGAGTCGAGTCCTGTTCTAGGACAAAACCAGAATGTGCCTAAATGGTAGCGACCGTCGACGTAGAGTCTATAGGAGACCAAGACAGCGATTTCACAATGCTGTTTTGCGGAAACAGTGGCATACGGGGGTGGGTCTTGTATGATGTGGGCGGGGATTTCTATTGAAGTAAAAACGGAGTTCATTTTCATACCTGGTAGGCGGTCGGGGAGGCGAACTAACAGCAGATACATCAACGACATTCTTCTAGCTCTCCAGCCCTCAGTCCTGATTTGAATTCATAATAAGCATAATAATAAGCTGATTTGAGCATAATATAGGATGAGCTAAAACGGCGGGTACAAAGAAGATATCCAGAGATCCAGCTCCGGCGTTGATAGAATACCTGAAAACTGCTTTAGTCGAAGAGTGGCAGGAAATCCCACAGGATTTTATCAGGGACCTCCTTCTATCAATGAAAATTCGTTCGTACAAGGGGTTCGTACAAGGGGTCATTAAGGCCAGGGGGTTGTAGGTTCTCAGTAGGTGCGTCAGACTGGATCATGTTTCTTTATTATTCAATCTATATTCATATTCAACTGCTGTGAAAATACTTGATATATATTTTAATCTAGTAAAAGCTAATTAATACTTTTACAAATTACATTAATATGGTACGTTAATACTGACCTAGTATTCTACGTTTAAAATAATCACGTTTTTAACTCCGCGCATGCTCCGCAGAAAAATAACCAGGTGGGGTAGAGTTGAATGCACTTATATCGAGGGCACGAAACTTAAATGCTACATCACTGTATTTAAATCAGTTTTCTTGGAATTTACTGAACCTTAAAATTTCATAAATAGTTTTATAAATTTATAAACAATAACAAAAAACAAGATGCTACTAATAATAATAACATTTGAATCGGTGCATGCTAGGAAAGATATGAGTAAAGAAGACTTATTTTTACAGTAAGTGATTCGAGGTTTTCATAGAGCAATATGCGGTGTCTCTGTCTTTGCAATATGCCTTTTAACATTTGTACGAATCTGTACGGTCAGCTCTCGGGTTGCGTTAGTTCAATAACCCCGGTATCAGAGCATAGGGACATCTTCACCGCAGCCTTTGCGCTCCGGCGCTCCGAGATCATTCAGTCTCGGTGGTTACACAGCTAAGTACTGGCCACGTAATTTCCCTGTTGCAACGAATATTTTATTTGTTCAGTCAACTTTTGCGAAGTGAATATTAAACTTGAAATAGTTTAAGTATTTAATAAAACTTAGCCTTTTCTTTTATAAAAAGAAATAGAATATTTATTAAACTAAAATTTTTTATTATCAAAATTACCGTTTTAGAACATTGATGCTCTTTCATAAACTTCATAAACTGTCGTTACCTATATAAAAACATTTAAAATCAGTGACTGTGGCTCTTCTGTAGGTATTGATAATTTTCGGTAAGTACTATGTTTTTATAAATTTCTGCAACCATGTGACTGGCCTATCAGCTCATTTGGTAGTTCTGCCTTCTACGCTCTGGGTTGAGGGTTCGATTCCCTCCCAGGATAAACATTTGTATGAAGAACATAGGTGTTTGTTCTGTGTCTTGTTGTTAGTAAAGTAGATAAAGTATCCTAAATATGTATTTAAAAATATTAAAAGTATTCTATTAGTCATCTAGTCACCATTATACAAGCTATGCTTAGTTTGGGACTAGATGGTGTTATGTGCATTTCCCAGGAATATTTATTATATATTTTATTTATTATATACATTATAATATGAATGTGAAATAAACAATAATAGTGTTAAATAAAATGTATATACCGAGCTAAAACTCATTTTGTATACATACTTACTCCGATACTTAGAAAAAAAAACATATTTTACAGAAATATGTAAATATTTGACTATTAAATATTTCTTACCAGCTTGGAGATATTTCTGAATTTGTATTCGTGTACTCCCAAGGAGGCTTTGACTGTTTTTGGAAGCCAGCTCCTCCACCCGCAAACATTGTTACAGATTACACACTATAGTTTTACAAGTAGCGGTCAATACAACTTCACAATCACTATAAAAACCATTCTAATATGAAAGCACTACAAAGTTATAATAATTAAAAAATATATTAAGTTGTTTGTTATTATTTTTACTAAGTATCGCGACTAGACATACGTGCGCGCTCACTGTTATTTCGAAATATTTTCGATATTTCATTCCCGGAGCGTCTCGCCAACAGCGCTTCTTGACGCCGGCTGCTAGTTTTATTTTCGTACGCAGTTTTAACACATATTTGTGTATTACGCTTGGCTATTTTTTACATTTCGTTATACTCTATAAACTCTTGCATAATTAAGAGTATTTTTGTAATTAAGTAAGTATAAATAGATGCGTTGTTTTACGTCCTACATCTCTAAATCAAAAGGTCAAAATCTTGCCTCGCCGTGACACTAAACCATTTTAATTTACCTGTGTATCTAGGAACACAATTAAAAAAATTCTATTCTAAAATTCTAATTCCAATTTCATCACCGCTCTAGATTTGAGGGTACTCAAATCTAGAGCGGTGATGAAATTGGTGGTGTTGCGTCTTACTGACCACATCCTTCCCTCAATCTAGCATAATAATAGTTAACTACTTCTTATCCACTGGCCATTTTCCCGGTCAATGGCGCAAAGCTTATGTGCTGCCACTGCCTAAAGTACCCAACCCTCAAACTCCTTACCAATTTCGTCCCATATAAATTCTCCCGTTTTCTCTAAAACCATTGAGTTTACAGGCAAGTGACCAAGATTCTGTCCGATGGCGACCTCTTAATTACTTTTTAATCTGGCTTCAGAACTGGTCACAGTACCACAACGGCTTTACTGAGGTCACTGAGGATATTAGATCAGCTTTGGAAAGTACTCAGGTCACCGTCTTTATTCTCATAGATTTTGGCAACGCATTTAATACCGTTTACCATGATTTGCTCCTCGCCACTTTGGGCCATCTCAACTTCTCTACCAGCAGCCGTGCAATGGTTCATATCATATCTGTTAAGTCACTGCCAATCTGTCCGGAGAGGTCAAACTTTCTCTAATCGGTGTGACCTGGAAGCCGGGGTTCCCCAAGGAGGAGTTTTTTCACCATTAATGTTTTCTTTATTAGCTAGCTAATACTAGCACTAGCTCTCACCTCTTTTGTATACAATGACTACACATTTCCTTATTTTCTATTGCGAAAAATCTCGGCTTACTCATTGATGCCAACCTGAGCTGGTCAGCTCAGGTAAAGGAAGTCTCTTGAAAATTTTTCGTATCGTTGCACTTCATTATCCGCTTTAAAAACCTTCTTCCTACTCAAACCAAAATTTCACTTCTCAATGCCTTTCTCCTACCTATTATTGACTATGCGGACATAGCGTATCTTAACTTGAACCAAGATCTTCTTAATAAACTCGATTGCTTGCTTAATACGTGTATTAAGTTCATATACAATACTCATAAGTACGATCACGTCTCTGAGTATCGGTCTAAACTTAAGTGGCTTCAAATTCGTGATAGAAGAAATGTAAGAATTTGCTGCTAAAAATCTGCTCTTCTCAATTCTTATCTATTCCCCACAGTATGTAAAATCCCAATTTTCCTACCTCTCTGTTACCCACAAAAACAGCATAAGATCTATCGATACTCTTCTTCTGGCTTCTCCAAATCACTCAACCTCCGTGCTAAATCTTTTAAAGTGGTTGCCGTTGGTCTATGGAATTCTCTCCCCACTAAAATAAAATCTGCACCCGGTAAACCAGTGTTTAAAAAACTCGTCTACGATTGTTCTGAGTAAAGTTGAAGACCAGTAGCTTATTCTGGTTCTATTTAATATTATAGGTATATACCAAAACGTCCCACATCCCCTTGTTTCTCAGCCGAGCGCTTGCTCGATGCTCAATTTAATAATTAGATAAAAAGACAATAGAGGACCAACTCGACTCGGCATCCGTAACAAAATTGTCAAGGATCATACAAAAAAGTGTTAAGAGCAGACGAGTTTTTTGTCGGATTCTTCTTGAACTGGGGTTAGGAGTAACCGGCACCTAGATTCACTAGCATGTAAGAAGACGATTATAAGTGTTTGTGATTTTATTGAATAAAGAGATTTTGAATTTTGAAGTTTTGAATGTTGAATTCACTACTAAACTCGTCATTCGTATGTATTATAAATATATCTTATTTATTGCTATCGCATTTTACAATGTATTATAATATATATATATGTAATATATAATATAGAATATACATAGAAAATACATTTGAAATAGTTGAAAGTCATGTCGAGCTTCACTTCAGATTAGATTAAAATGCATAATACATTGCACGATTCTCATAAATATGATCAGTTGTTTCTCTACCTAGACTGACTGTTTTGAGTCTTTACTGACTCATGAAAACCCTATATTGAGCCTTAAAAACATCAAAATTCACTTGATGATATTAAAGTTAAATCATAATGAAAAAATATTTTTCTTTGAAAAAACTACTTCTTCGACCATATATTATATGGGTACCTACCTCATTAGTGACATACAATAACTAGCAAATTCAGCAAACAAATACTACGAGTAGGTTCAATATTCTTGAATATTTTTAACAACCGACGAAAAAGTTTGTATTATAATGTTTGTAGTGTGTATCTGTGAATCTGTCGAGTCTATCAGTGGCACCGTAGCTCCTAAACTGATAAACGGATTTTGATTTAGTTTTTTGTTTGAAATGTGATTTGTTCGAGTGTGTTAAAGCTATGATTTTAGAAAATCTGTACAGCCATTTGAAGATCTTCAGCACTATTCCAGTTGATGAACAGACTCGAGCAAGCTCGAGCTCCGATCGATTCAAAATTTGGTGTCCTGTTACATCAATAATATTGTAAAAACATGGTAAGCTTGACTTGATGCTTCAGCCCCTAGGTATATTTTTAAATCAGGTTTTTTTTAGATTTAAATAACTTATACTTGTAACATTAAGCTTGATTTGTTGATCGGTATAAATGCTTACCTATCTGATAGTTCAAGATAGTATCTGATTTATCTACCTCTTATGTAATGGGTTGGCGAATACCGTGCACGCACACAGCAAGGTCACGCCATATTACAACAGTATTCAGTACTACCATATAATTCATATAACATATCAGCGTACGTTATACTGAGAAAATTGGGTACATTACATATACATATTAGGCTTAGCCCTAATATGACTTGAATGTACCCAATTTTCAGCAAAATCGGCTTAGGTGTTTAGGTGTTGCTTAGGACACCTAAACCCCTGACAATAAAGTCATGTAACCAAAAACGGCTAAATGGATTATTATTTTTAAAATCTATGTTTTATGGAAATATTAAATAAACTTACAACAAGGTGGATAGTTATAAAATAAAAAAATATTGTTTTTACATATTTATTTTAATTAAATCTACAGTGTATTCACGGAGTTAAAAACTAAAATACTCTATTGCTTTATATTATTAAAAGAATGTGAATGTTTGTTTGTTACTAAATTTTGGAATAATTTCACTGAAAGTCGAATATACTTTAGATTACATTTACTTACATTTTAAACATTAATTTAACATTGAAATATTTCTACAATTTTGGCATTAACGAGAACAAGATATAACATGATAAATTATTTATGTTTTGAAAACGGTTTAACAAGATAAACTATAAGTAAGGTAAGAGTAATAAATAAATAACCTTAATTATAAATCTGTGTATAGAAATAGGTAAGTAACGAAGGGAAGGAAAGGAGGTAACCTCATAATTAAAAAATAAATAGTACAAATAAACATAGTCTAAACTTATTTAAAAATAGGTACCGTGTAATTTACTTAAAGTACAAATATTGTTAAAAAGCCTGCTTAAAACAAAAAAGGCTTCTACTGTCACTTTTGGTATTTAGATTATTTAGAATACGGACCAGGACTAGAATTGACTAGGAGTGAAATTTGTAATTAAAATTACAGCCTTAACTGAATTTTGATAATGCCTACCACAGTGCCTATAAGCGGCCTAAACTATAAACAACTATTTACGACATCAAACAACTTGCTTTTAAGGCAATAAAATCCAATCGTTGCATCGGAGTCATCATATTGATTACTGAGGGCGGGTTTTCTGTAACAAAAGAATTGTATTAATTATTAATATACCTAGCTCTGCCTTCTGCGCTGCAGGTAACGGTTTCAATTTCCTTCAAGAAGAAAAATTTGTATGATTAACAAATAACTACGACTTCTGTGGCGCAGTGGTCCGGCTAAGATGCAGAAGGTTGCGGGTTGGATTCCCGCCACGGGACAAATGTTTGTATGATCTGCAAGTATTTGACTCGGTTCTGGGTGTTTCTAGGGTGATGCTGTGTGAAGTGTCCGGCATTATTTATTTGTTTTAAGGTATCATAAGTATCTATTTACAAATATTTAAGTATTCTATCAGTCATCTAGTCACCATAATACAAGCTATGCTTCGTTTAGGGCTAGATTGTGCTGTGTGCATTGTCCAGCAATATTTGTATGATCTGCAAGTATTTGTCTCGGGTCTGGGTGTTTCTATGTATCATATGTATGTATATACAAAACAAAAGTATACAAGTAGTATATCAGTCATGTGGTACCCATAACATAAGCTCTACTTACTTTGGGGCCAGATGATGGTATGTGAAATTTCCGGGATTATTTATTTATTTATATTTATTATTTTTTATTTTTGACCAGTGTCCAGTTTTGTTAGCTTGTCATAGTTCATATTTCATAGTAGTTTATTCTATTGACAAATTACATTGTATGCGGAAATATAAATTAAATTAAAAATATAATTAAACATAAAATAATTATTGATAAATTATGGTAATCATGCAATATATTACAATGTCAAAAACCTAACCTAACAATGAATAATCAGAACATTTTAATGTGATCAATCAAAACAATCAATAATTATAAAACGGTTCATAGATCATCCAGTGAATAGAGACATTTCTCCAGAAGAAAAGATTTCAACTCAACCTTTAGTTTTGTTCTTTGGTGAATAATAGATTTCAGTACTAGTGGCAGTCTGTTAAAAAATTCAACTGCTTGATATCATGCTTGATATTAAACAGTGTTTCATGATGTTGAGTGTGGGGTGTATCTTATTCTTTAGATTTTTCTTCCTACTATTTGTCCGCACATTATTTTCACTATGTGTCTCATACTCGTGTATGTTTTTGGCTAAAAAGCTAATAATTAAATGTACATAGATACTTGGGACCGTCAAAATACCCAGTCGACTAAAATGCTCTCTACATGACTCTCTCTGAGAGATCCTAACTATAGTTCTAACACTTCGTTTTTGCAAAATGAATGCTTTTTCCAAATTATACCTGTAACTGTTTCCCCAGAACTGAATGCTATACCTTATTTTAGATTCTACTAGTGCAGAATACACTATTTTTAAATGATCGATACTGATTTCATCACGTAAGGTACGTAATGCATAACAAGCTGACACAATGGAGTTTTCGATCCCTTCCAGTTCATTTTTCCAATTTAGGAGAGAGTCAATCTGTACTTCAAGGAACTTCACACAGTTAACGCTTTCAATTCTCTCACTATTTACCCTGGTTTCAATCCGATCGTTATTTCTTGCCGTAGATTTGAACAACATGATGTTTATTTTCTTAATATTGATAATAAGTTTGTTTGCAGAAAACCATTTTTGAAAAGCAACCAGTGCTTCCTCTATCCTAGTGTTAAGAGATGTCATGTCATCCTAGCTGATAATCGCATTCGTATCGTCAGCGTAAACAATTAATTTGATGTCAGTTAAGTTATTAGTTATGTAATTTATAAAGTCATTCGTAAAAATTATAAACAATATTGGCCCTAATATTGAACCCTGAGGAACTCCTGTCAAAATGTTAGTTAATCTTGATTTATGCACAGATTCTTTTCCTTCATGTTGTGATCTGTTTTTAACTTCGACGAACATTATCCTATTACTTAAATATGACTTAAGTAGATCCAAGGCAGCCCCTCGCACACCATATTGTTTATTTAGTTTATTTATCAAAATTTCGTGGTCAACGGTGTCAAAAGCAGAACTTAAATCTAAGAAAATTCCAGCTACCTTTTTTTTAATATTCAATCTTTGGACTACGTCATCAATTAGTGTATTCACGGCATCAAGAGAACTAACTGAGGTTTGATATCCATACTGCCTTTGGTGTAATATTCTGTTTGAATATAAATGTGACAATAAACGACTTTTAATTAGCTTTTCAAATGTTTTTGATAGAGTGGGCAATAGAGATATAGGACGATAGTTTTTAGGATCACTAGTAGATCCTTTCTTGTATACAGGAACTACTTTTGCTAGTTTGAATTGATCAGGAAAGATGCGCTCGTCAAAACATTTATTAAAAAAATATGATAACGGTCTTGCTAAAATATTTATGTGGTGTTTGATAACAGTTATTGGCAAGTCATCGTAGCCGCATGAGTTTTTATTTACCATATTTCTAACTGTCTTCCCTATTTCATCAGTGTAACTAATATTCATTCCGGCCTCAATTCTGATAGTATTTTCTTGAATGAACGTAATTGCATTTTTAGCACAAATATCAGACCGACTATTGTAATTAATCGTTCAGCGAACATACTTACACACATATTTTTAGAGGATTCCGTACTTCCAAAGGAAATTAGAATGTCTGTAAGTCAAGACATTTTTTTTCAGACCCTAACCATCCCTTAATACGTGAAGGTATTAAGCCAAATTAAAGTAACATTTTTAAATTACAGTTTTCAAATAAGTTTTAACATTTTGTTCGTTTTTTTCTTAAGATTTCTCGCAATAATGTTCAACACCAAATAACATGGCGTCTAATATGAGCTAAATTACGTCAGTCACTTTAGTAAATTTTAGAACTATCAGTTAGAAGTGATCCTTTAATTTAGACTTTGTGCAAACATAATTTTGTTTCATAATTGAGGACCTCTGTGGCTTAGTGGGCCAAGGGCCGGGTGAGACTCAGAAGGTTGCGGGTTCGATTCCCGCTTCGGGACAAATGTTTGTATGATCTGCAAGTATTTGTCTCGGGTCTGGGTGTTTCTGTGTATAACATGTATGTATTTACAAAAAAAAAATGTATATTATGTAGTATATCAGACATGTGGTTCCCATAACACAAGCTCTGCTTACTTTGGGGCCAAATGCTGTGTGAAATGTCGGGAATTATTTATTTATAAATCTGGTCTTCCGTAGCACCACAGTTATTATAAAAATAGTTTGAATTTATTAAGTTACAAACAACATGTACAAA
Source organism: Lampropteryx suffumata (assembly GCA_948098915.1). Classification (NCBI taxonomy): domain Eukaryota; kingdom Metazoa; phylum Arthropoda; class Insecta; order Lepidoptera; family Geometridae; genus Lampropteryx; species Lampropteryx suffumata. The sequence continues at coordinate 26,297,208 of OX402544.1, forward strand.
ATACATATGATATATTATATAATAATAATTATTCCTTTTAATAACAGACAGATAGCCACTAAATAGCTGCAAAAGAATCATTTTTTCTATATACAAGGTACTATGCCGCCGACTGTACCTTTTCAATTTTTAAGTAATTTGTAAAATTTGCAAGTCCTGTTTCACTAAACCATTGAAAAGTAACGACTACGTTCTGCAGTGCACGAAAGGAGCCTCTGAGGCGCACTTAATCCTTTCGCCACACTGGTTTGAAATTACTAGAGACACGATAAGAAGAAGAAGAAGTAAAAACTACGGAGGGTAGTCAATTAACATAACGATGTTAGTACTCTTACTAACTGACTGGTGTAAAATATCTAACAACATACCCTAAACGCTTTGTAAACACGTTATTACTGAATTCATCTTATTATTATGATGCTTGATGCATGATGCATTTTAATTAACTCCGCTGTATGTCGGAAAATGAATGATACGCCCCCAAGCTAATGGCGCATCAGATGAAAGATTACTTATGATGAGTTTTGAGCACCAGTTTTGGTTGGTGGAGCACCATCAAATTTTATTTGTAGAAAATGTATAAGGTAAGTATTTAATGACTGCTTTTTGCATTTTAATACAAAAAGGCAAAAAGTGTGTGTGGGTAGATAAAACGAATAAGTGAATGGAATAACTCCAAACCTGGCTTATTGCAATTTTCATGCCAATATATTTGGAAAGCTGTTCTGGTATGTATTTTGCAAGTTGTGTGTGGCAGAAATATATATCTAGAGGAAGTATTTTATTTATTTCCTCAGTAAGAATTAGGTCTATTGTTTTATGACTATTTAAATATTATTATTGATGTTTTGTTTAATCTAATAAATAATAAATAAATAATGCCGGACATTTTACACAGCATCACCTGGCCCCAAAGTAAGCAGAGCTTGTGTTACTACATGACTGATATACTACTTACATGCTCTTTTTTTATAAATGCATACATATAATATACATAGAAACACCCAGACCAGTAATAACGAGACAAATACCTGCAGATCATTCAAACATAATCCTTGAATAGATTTTTTACCACATTTAATATGTGGATAATCGAAACAGTAGTAGTAGACTCTTTTTACTTAACATTTACCTACATGACTCACGCAAGCATTCACAACAATTTAAACTCCCCAACTGTTCAAAGTGAATAGAAATTAAAAGTACCTACGTATTTGTCGAGATGAACATCGGCTTTGATCATTATTAAGTCGCAGTAGCAATTAGGGGTCCACCCTGTCTTCACCCTGTCGAATTCACCCCGCCTGGACTCCCCTTAGATATATTTCAACTGTCGTCAGTCACGGTTCCAAATCGGTATTACACGCACGTTCGATGCATAATGAATATTTTCGAAAATAAAGTAATCTCAGTTAAATAGCGCCTACGCATGATATCAGTGGAAAACAGACGATTTAATTATGTACTTTGCAGCTACGAGAAAGTTCTTGGACTTTTTGTGACACGTAAGTAATTATACGGTGTTATTGCAAAAAAATACTATAGTCTATGTTTAAACCAAGACCTTCTAGTCTAAGTTTGTTGCTGTAACAAAGTTAGTCCGAGTATCAAAATGTGTTCTTATTATAAAACGTAGTACTAACCAAAGACCAGCTATTACAAGAAGAAGGACCATGGTTTAATTATTATTCACAGATAAGGTAGTAAAATTGCGCCGTATGAATAATAATAATAATAATAATAATGCCGGACATTTCTTGCTTGTGATATGGGTACCACATGACTGATAAACTTTTTTTTTTGTAAATACATACATATTATACATAGAAACACCCAGACCTGAGACAAATACTTGCAGATCATACAAACATTTGTCCCGCGGCGGGAATTGAACCCGCAACCTTCTGCGTTTCAGCCGGACCTTGTCCCACTGCGCCATAGAAGTCGTCAATGAAAACGTATTGTTTTAGTCAATGGACACGATTTTCGTGATACTGACACTTACACTGACAGTAACGCAGACAGTTTTACAACATAATGAAAAACTGTCATCTGTCTCTGTCTGATAAGTCGCTAGGTATGCTAACGCGCGAAGTTAGATAAAACTTGTCTGCTCAGCAAGAGTTTAAATAAAATACATTATTATGTCCTACCATGGTCTGTGTGATGCGATATTCATTTCATGCTTATTTTTTTAGATTATGTTAACTAGCACCTAGATCTTCAAAATCCATCAGATCGTTGTTATCAACCATTTTCGAAATTCGCACGAAAGGAGCCTTTGAGGCGCAATTTAATCCTTTCACCACACTGTTTAAATATAACTTATTCGCAAACCGAAAAAACAACAATGAAATAAATCCAAACAACGGATATTGTTTGACGTTTATTTGATTGATTTAATTTCGAGGTTATGTTTAACCAAAGGTTCAAAGATAAACTAGGGGTCTCGTGTGTTTATCTTTAGTACCATAGATGTTACAGCAACTAGAGAAAAACTTCGTTTACTAAGCTTTGGATTAGACCCTGGTTCTTATTATTATAGGTTTAAACATAGACTTTCCATAGTCTTCGTTTTGGAATAAGGGCGATAGGGTCCAGGTAGAAATTAATGGACAAAGCACAGAGTAAACTACATGGTAATATTAAATAGTCTATGCAATATGCAACGCGGTACAATTATCTGCTATAGTTTTAAATGATACTTTAATAACGGTAGAGGTTTGTAAAATGATCGTATTTATATAATAAATAATAATAAATAAATAATGCCGGACATTTCGCACAGCATAATGTGGCCCTAAAGTAAGCAGAGCTTGTGTCATAGGTATCACATGACTGATAAACTACTTACATACTTTTTTTCTTATAAATACATATTATACATAGAAACACCCAGACCTGAGACAAATACTTGCAGATCATACAAACATTTGTCCCGCGGGGGGAATCGAACCAGCAACCTTCTGCGTCTCAGCCAGGCCTTGGATCACTGCGTCACGGATGTCGTCTAATATAAATGTATTAGTTATATATTTTTACTTCCTTTCAATAATATAAGAGCTAATGTTCGTCTACATTTGTTTGGCACGCAATCTCGTAATACACTGCTAGTGTGTTATTAACTTTATGATACAAAAATTAAGTTATTTGTAATTATAGAATTAATACGATTTTAATAATAATATGAGTTTCGAATTGTAGAGTGTCGGCAGGCTTATTTCGTTTTTTTATCCATAGCAAAAAACATTTTTTTATAATATGTCTATATTACATAAATAAGAAAAAATGAATGAAATCAGAAGTTTTAAATAAAATATAAGTTCTCCAACTCAAGAAGAACCCAATAAATTTACCTTTATAGTGAGTGTGAAAAAATACGAGATGAATGGCCGTGTTTAGAGTCGCATGTTTTAATTGCATTGACTTACTCGCAGCAGCTTGATTTTGTAGCTCCAAGGCGCGTGGACCTAAGTATCTAACTAATATTATAAATCCGAAAGTAACTCTGTCTGTCTGTATGTTTGTTACGTTTTGACACCTAAACCACTAAACCGATTTTGATAAATTTTAGTATAAAGATAGATGGGACCTTGGAGAAGGACATTGGCTACTATTAATGTAGGTACCACGCGCGGGCAGCAGCTAGTTTGATATAAATTTCAACTTAATATCCACACAATAAAAGTCTTAACAGACAGGCGGAAACCAAAATGATTCTTAGAATTCCTTTGTTTGAGATACGGATCTCTATATACAGGGTGCCCAGGAACTAGTATTTTAAGCCTGAACGAGGAGATTCCGACTATGAAAATTAACAGTTGTGGGGGTACAACTCCTAAGAATTATTATTTTCAAATTTCCATACAAAACATTCAAGAAATAAAATTGACAACACTTATTATTTTGTCAACAATGTTTCTAAGTGCGTTACCTACTACTAGTTTCGCGTGAGTTCAAATTTTCTGCTAAGCTAGGCTAGATACCTACCTAGGTTAGTGTATGTAGGTATCTTTTGACGTACTTTCATTACATACCTACTCACTGCGATATTTACAGAAGCCATGGTGTTTCGTTTGTAGCTTGTGCTTCAAACGAAACTAAGTAGATATTTATTTAATAACTACCTAGGTACTTATCCAAACCAATAATTAGCTAATCCAATTACCTATTCGTCTCTTGGAAACAATGTTTTTAATTTTATGGTAAAGGAAGCAACTACTTAGGTAGATTACATACCGTTTAATATCTTCTCTTAGTTAGGTAGGCGGATCCGTAAATTTTGAAAATTGACTATAACAAACACCACTTTACACCATTAGTAGGTACCTATTCTAGGTATTACCTAGGTATTCAACACAAAGCACTAATGATCGAGATAAAAAGCACATGGTCACTCGTATAAATGACATCATACATTCACAATGGTCACAAAAATGGTTCAATGTGCCAACCCAATAGTTCATCATAGTTCAGCGCGGCACCAACACACAAAATCATATCGTCGCGTCTCGGTTGTATTCCTCATTACTGTAGGGTAGGACGTCATAATGATCACTCGAAACGGAATAACGGAACTCTTAACAGGAACTAGGAAGTTGACAGCACGACGTACAACAAATCACTGAGCAAAAATCAATTCAAAGCAAAATAAAATCCTTTGAAATTTCCGACAAATTTTTAGGGTTCATTTTTTATGTGAAATTTCAAACCTTTTCAAAACAACTGATTTTAGGGACGTTACCATTTGTAGTAAGTGCAGTTTTGAAGCAAACTTTGCTGCTCCTTTCTTCAATGAAAAAATATTGAAATTATAAAAGAGGTAAAACACATGTTGTTCACGTAAATATCGAGAATCGGTCCACCTCGGCATAACATACTAGTTCCGGTTCTTACTAGTATATAAGAAAAATAAACAGAACTTGAAATCTCTGAATACATCATTACGTTTTAATAACTAAAAAGAAAACCGACTTCATTGAATACATTTTTATTTAGTGATGTATTTTGTTTATGTTTAATATGGGTAGGCCAACTAAACGCACCGCTCCAATAAGACAGCGAGGTTTCCGAGTAAACTAAAATATCATCAATGTATAAGATTTTTTGATTTTCGTTCAACTTTCAAGAACCGCTCAACCGCATTCGATAAAATTCAAATTCAAACCACCTGGGAAATATACTTTTGAAACAAAAAAAAATTTTTTCAAATCGGTTCAGTCGTCTTTGAGTAATCGGTGAACATACATAAAAAAAAAAGATTTCGACGAATTGATAACCTCCTTATTTCTTAAAGTCGGTAAAAAATAGTAACACGCACTCAATGGCCTATGAGTAAATTAGTACTCATACACTCCAATTTGTGTGGTTCCCGTACAAATCATGTGTATGGATTCTATAAGCGAATTGAGTTTCGTGAAGGACTTTCAAAAGGAACCAATTAGTTATATTCTTTGTAAGTTTTTCTTAATTGGTTCCTTACCCTATATCCTAAAATTACATATTACTTAGCGTGGCGATTAAGTATAATTTTAGATTAGATTTAGTATGTAAGCACTGTCCTTGTCATTCGAATGACATATAAAGAGAAAACCGACGTCAATGAATGAAATTTGAGCCTTACATTTTTAGTGGCAAGTAGATGTATTTTGTATATAAGATATGGGTAGGCCAAATAAACGCACTGCTTCAATGAGACAGCGAGGTATCGGAGTAAACGAAAATATCATCGATGTATATAATTTTTTGATTTATGTTTATTTTTCAGCTCGACCGATTTTGATAAAATTTAAATGGGACCACTTGGGAATATACCCTTTCAAACAAAAAAAGATTTTCCAAATCGGTTCAGGCGTTTTCGAGTAATCGGTGAAGATACATATGAACATAAGATACAAATGCAAAAAGCAATTATTATATGAAAGCATTTGAAGACTGCAAGAAGAAACCAGCAAAAATGTGGCAACTTATCAATAGCTTGTCCTCAAATAAAATAAAGAAGTCCACAGCTCTAAGTAGGCTTAAAACGGAAAAAGGATACATAACAAACACGGAAGAAATTTGTGAAACTTTCAACTCTTACTTCTCGAACATTGGTTTTTTACTAGCACAACAAATTCCTAGAACATACCATAGTGATATCTCCTTAAATATAGCGTCGGAAGAGACACCTAGAAGTGGCATAAATCTATTTGTTGTGAGAGGAAACTACCGTAGATGAAGTAGGTAAAATAATAGATAACCTTAACTGCATAGATGGTATAAATAATAAATCGATCAAATGCGTCAAGAATTTAATCCTAAAAGAACTAACATCGTGCATCAACAAATGTTTACAAAATGGTACATTCCCAAAAAGCCTCAGAAAAGTAAAAGTTACGCCCATCTACAAATCTGGTAAACAGAAGACCCTGGGAACTATCGCTCCATTTCAGTGCTACCAATTATTTCAAAGATTTTCGAAAAGGTAATTTATTAAAGACTAGAGACGTTTCTAAATTCCCAAAATTTTCTTTATAAAAAACAATATGGTTTTAGACCGAAATCGAATACTCTTTTAGCAACAACGGACATAGTTACAAAAATTAAAATTAATATTGATAATAAGAAACTAAAAGTAGGAGTGTTTATTGATCTACAAAAAGCTTTTGATACCGTTAGTCATGACCTTTTGCTACGTAAACTTAATAATATTGGTATTACTGGAAACGCATTATGATATCTTTAAATCTTACCTTTCTGATGGGCAACAAATAGTTAGAATAGGGCAAGCACAGAGCACATCTAGTATAGTTTCTTACGGAGTGCCACAAGGATCAATTTTAGGCCCCTTAATCTTTCTCATTTATATCAACAGCATTCACAAAATTGAACTAAAAGGTGACACTACATTATACGCGGACGATACTGCCTTATTTTACTTTGGCAAAAACATAGATTCAGTAATAGCTGACGCGCAACACGATTTGGATCTTCTTAGTGTGTGGTTTCGGAGCAACTTGCTGACAATCAATATTGCTAAAACGAATTTTATGATATTCGCTCCAAAGAATAAAATAATATCTACCTATTCTCCACTAATGATTAATAATACTACTAACTATAACTAGAGTTCACCAAGAAAAGTATCTTGGACTGGTATTTGACAGCATGCTGACCTGGAAGCCGCACATGGAGAAAATAAAGTCAAAACTACAATCGCTAAATGGTGCGCTGAGAGGAATGGTCAGATGCTTGCCACGGCACGTACGTTATACAGCTTATAACTATCTTATCAAACCACACATATATTATTTAGTGGAAGTGTGGGGTTCTGCTTCTAAGACTAATATAGGTATGCTGCAAATTGCACAAAATAAATTAATTAAAAGATTGTTTAACTACGACTTTCTCACAATTCTTCTAAGAATTTGTACAAGGAAACTAAGCTGTTAAATATATCACAAAAATACCTATATTGTAACTGTATACTTATACGTAAAATACTAATTAAACATATCCATACTCAAAATCATATTCACCAAAATGAGCCAGTTCCAAAAAAATGAGATAAAGAAATGCTAATGCCATAAAACTTCACTGTTCAAGAACAAATTATGGAAAAAAAGTACAATGTCTGAAGGAGCCCAGATATATAATAAATTACCACAGGATATAAAAGATGCTAAAAGTATGTCAACGTTCAAAAAAAGATTAAAGTTTTATGTTAGAAATAAGATACAAAACATAATACAATAGTAATAAGAATAATAAAAGGTTTTATTTTTATTTTTTAGTAACACCTTCAAAATATCTTTATATACAATATAAATATATTCTAGCAAGTACAAAAAAAAAAAACTATTAACGTAAGTAATCAACTAAAAACATTTCTTTGAAATTAAAACATACATAATACATTTAGTTGTTTTGTTTACAAAACAACTAAACTAATCTTGCCACTTCTAGTAATGCTCGATCCGTGTTTGTTCGGAGGTTCGAGTTGTTTACGTCGTTGTAGCGATACGAAGTTTTTTATAACTACCGACATTTTGTCATTATTTTAACTTTTTTTCTATTCTTGTACGATAAACCCAACAAATATCATATTACATCATTAAATTAAGATGTAAATGAATTCTCTGTATTCTCTGTAAGTGAATGTTAATTCTTAAGAGAAATAAATGATCTTAAACCAGAAACCAGATATAAAAAAAAATCCGATGAATTGAGAACCTCTTCCTTTTGATGAAGTCGGTTAAAAATAGAAATGCCTTTTACACAACACATTAACTAAGTAGTGTGTGTTTATACATCTATATCTGCAACCTTAAATTGAAAACGTAAAAACACCGCGCCGTTAAGTGAAAAATGAAAAAAATATACGTCTAATTATCATTGCGTTCAATATAACATATATGTAGATCTATGTAATCGTAGGTTACACTTAAGATATGTTTTACCAGTAAGCTCGTAAGTAAGCCAGTAAGTATTATATTAGGCAATAAGTATGATTTTGAAAAATAAAACCCAATTGGTAGTGACATTCATCAATGCGAAATATTTTTTAAAAATTTTTACTAAACTTGTGACCCTGTTGGGCCTAGGCCCAGCTGAGGCAGCACCACCTAGTCCTAAACAAACCAAATGACTGATGTAATACTAAATATTTTTTTATTGTAGATTATATAAATAAAATATACGTGAAACAAGGGCTACATAATTGTACCTACCTTAATAACCCATGCAACTCAATAAGCAGTTCCATGATTGAAAGCAGTCATTTTGGCGGTCAGCGGTTTGTAGCGTGTTACGTTGTTCTTGTAATCCATGTTTGGCGATCTTAGCTTTTGTGTCTCTTTTGTTTTTCCATTTTAATTGAACTTGGTACTAGCAAACAAAATCAATGGTCAGATAATATTCAGATATATGAATAAATAAATAAAGTCATCATCATATCAGCCACTGTTGAATATAGGCCTAAAAGATTTACAGGAAGAACGATTTTGAGCCCTCTCCATCCACCTATTTCCCACGATCTTTACAATGTCATCAGTCCATCGGGTGAGGGTTCAATATAAATAAAGTAAGCTCTCTTAATCATAGCCTACACGTAAGCTGTGTTGCACTGTATTGAAAGCCGTAATTTTATTATCAAATAAAACCTACATATTCCTCTCTGAACTTTTCGCGGTCTTCCCTTTGCAGCCTATAGTTTATTGGATACTGCAAAAAAACAAGGATAAATATTTATATAATGGCCTCAGTGCAGCTACTGATGTTGCTAATTGTATTTACCTACCTCATGAGATTGTAAATCGTTGCGTTTAGGCTGAACAGTACATACACGTGTGTCGACAATCCTCTGTAATAAAATAAACATAGATAATTTGTAAATCAGTCTAACCTACGTCAGTTCAGCAGCACAGTAAGTAAATTCCATCGTTTTTATCCGTCAATATAGCAAAACTAGGACTTTTTTACATAATAATATGGAGTAATATTGAGTAGTGTTGTAGACAAATCTACGCTTTCAACTTGAACATTGCCTTAACACTGCTGCACTTAAGATTCTCCCTGTCACTATTATGTCACTATCTCACAAAAAAAAGGAGGCACTGTTTCTTCTTCTTCTTCGTTAATGACATGTGTCATAACAATGTCAATTTTGCCAGTGTCAAGTGTTTATAATTGTTTATAGTATGTCACAAAGTAGTATCTTGTCGTTCGTCATTTGTTATTTTATACAAAATTAGCTGTTGACTTCATCCGCATTTTTTTTAAAGGAATTGTAGCTTAAACCCTTCCCCAGGATGCAATTTATCTCCTTGCCAAATTTGTTTAATAAGTTTCAACCCAATCACACCCAACACCTATTAAAAAGTTTCCATACATTCACACGTTATTTTACTTCTTTATGTGAGTTATTTCGAAAAATCCTGAAACACGAGTCCATCTATTTTGTAATTTATTTATTCATATCAAGTTTCAAGCAAATCGCACCACGCGTTAAAAAGTTTCATACATTCGTTTTCACCCCTTTTCACCCTCTAAGGAATTAAATTTCAAAAAATCCCCCTGGAGGTTCTGCTGTAAAAGAAGCTACCTTCCTAATTTCGGCTTTCTAGCTTCAGCAGTTTCAGCTCGGCGATGAAGAATCAGTCAGTCAGTCAGGCTAAGCTCTTTTATAGGTATAAGATGTAAAATAATGCCATTCATATAATATAAGTACGGATTATTTTTGCTAGAATCACAAAGAAACACAAAGCTTTTATTCCAGTTATTCACACCAGAGTCAATAACTCTACCTCTACATTTTGATAAACACGGGCTTTACTCACGAATTATTTTGTCGATGGAGGCACCGACACTGTTTCGATTAATGTAGAGAATCTTCATCAGGGTGAGTTTGATCCGCGGTCCGCTCGTTGCCGTGATAATACGTGAGTAAAGCCCGTGTTTATCAAAATGTATATTACAACTCATGAAAGTTTTGAAAGTGACCTCTAGCTCTATTTAAATAAACACCAAAATTACTAATAAAATCGGAAATTATTCGAGATAAATAAATAATATAATAATAATAAGAGCGCAATGTTTGCTTCGCAAGACGACCAAAAAATAATCAGTGGCGCTATTTTAAATTGATTAAATTTTGACAGAAGTTGAGAGACGTTTAAAAGTATCTGGCTTTTCGGCTCAGTTGATGGTAACTCTGCCTCGTACGCTGTAGACTGTGTTCGATATATGGGCAAACATTTATATGACTATAAAAAAAAATTTAATAACATTTTGCTGTCGTTGCGCAGTGAATTAAATTCATATATTTTTTCACAATGCTGTATCTACTGTAAACAAGCACTATTGATTTGAGATAGAGATGTGAGAAGGTGAAAAATTATTTGCAACGACTTGAAATAGTTCAACGCTTGTGATACTTTTTAACCGATTTTATCAAAAAAGAGGAGGTTCTCAATTCGTCCGAATCTTTTTTTTTATTTATGTTCAAAGACGCCTGAACCGATTTGGAATTGTTTTATTTTGTTTTAAAGTGTTTACTTCCCAGGTGGTCCCATTTAAATCGGTGGAGCGGTTTTTAGACTATCATTAACAATCTAAAAATAATATTTTCGTTACGTGCAGTACAGAGCAATGCGTTTAGTTGGCCTACCCATATCCTACTGATATTATAAACGCGAAAGTTTGTAAGTATGGATGGATGGATGGATGAATGGATGGGTGTTTGTTACTCTTCCACGTAAAAACTACTGAATGAATTTTAATGAAATTTTACAATAATATAGCTTATACATCAGAATAAAACATAAACCTATGTTTTATACAATTTATATAGATATTTATATTGATATTTATATAGATACAATTTATAAAGATATTGTGAGAATTGTCCAAAATATGACGATATAATCAAGTAACTAGGAAAAAATCTACCATCTGCGAGCTATTCTGGCGTGCGCTGCAAAAACCGTTGGAATTACACAAAGTACTAACCCTGCGCAGACGAAGTCGCGGGCACCAGCTAGTTATATATAAACAAAATACATGTACCTACCTTCCACTAAAAAATTCAAAACAAAATATTTTTATGGTCTCAAATTGTATCCAATGAAGTCGGTTTTCTTTTTAGTTTTTAAAACGTAATTATTGCTTTAAGGCGCTCCCTCACCGGGAGCATTCGCGTGTAATGTAACGTTACAGAGTCGAGCATTACACCAGTGAGGGAGGAGAACTGAGCATTACAGTGCACAAACTGTTATGATACAAAACGAGTTTACATCAGTGAAGGAGGAGAACCGAGCATTACAATGCGCACCTTGTTATGATACAAATTCAAATCTATACTAAATGTTACATTATACGCGAATGCTCGTCAGTCAGAGAGGTAGTATTGTAATTTAATGCTCAAAGTCCAATCTATATGTTACATTGCACGCGAATGCTCCCGGTGAGGGAGCGCCTTTACAGATTTCCTACGAAAATAATCTACAAGAACTTTCAGGTTCATGCTGTTTTATCACATATTAGGTACTAATGGTAACAAAACCAAACAAACTAATTTTAGCAAAAGAAAAAGTTTCAAAAGAATACATAAGGTTACATTGCCAAGAAATGAGTTTAATGAGTTTTCTTTAAACTTATTGCTTGGCGATAATATGTGAACGTGCGAATTGAAGTTAGCCATCATAAAGCCTGATGAAATTGTAGATTGTTGGGAGTAAGTAGTATACGAGCTTCTAGGTATACAAGTGACCCTAAAGTTTGTATGGTATCATCATTAATTTGTTCAATTTTTCACCTTATTGAAATAGGTACTTAATTAACTTTATGCAGTCAAAGAGAATTCTGTGAGTGAGACTTAATTTCAGATTCTAAGATTTTGTTTTCGGTTCATAAACACTGTTCTGATATAATAATCTGAGACATTGGTGGCAATTCGATTGGTTCATTTCTAAAATTAGGAATTGTCTAAAATATATTTAGTTAGTCATAGCATTTGTAAAACCTATTCGGTTGGTACCATCTAACTAAATTAGGAACGCTTAATTTAGTTAGATAGCATAAATTCGGATAAGTTGGTAGCAGCTGAATACCAAAGGTTAATTTGACAGTTCAAAACCTAATTTTAGCTAAAATTAGTTAGGTTGGTGCCAACAGAATTGAGGCCATTATGCAGTTAGTTAAGCTTATTGTTTAGATTCACCTACTCGTACTTATTCAATTAAAAATTTCAAATAGTATTATTGAAGTACTATCGATACTTTAGGAAACAAACAGAGTCATGATACAAAAAACTGCCATTAGATTTTTCACTTGAATAAACCGCCTTACGGCTTAATTTGTAAGTCTGCTAAATGCTAATCTTTGATTTTAAACAAATATTGTCGTGTTAATACAGTTCGCGAGCCTCAAAATACTAAAGGGAAATTAATGGGGTAAATCAAATTCAGACAAATTTTCATTATTATTAGTCCAGTCCGGCTACTTTCGTATAGGTATAATTACGGATAGGTAAGAAAAAAATTTAAACGAATTTTAACGATCATAAAAATATTTTCTGAAATATTACTAATGATTTCTTGAATTAATTGAATGATGATATATAACTACTGTCTCTGCCATATCCCATTACTTTGTTAGTGTTACTGCTTGAAAATTATCACGAAAATGAAAAGTCACGCATTCGTATCATTTTCGTGATCATTTTCACGAAAAAACCGCTCGACCGACGATAAAACCTTTTAACGCGTGGTGTGATATGCTTGAAACTTGATATGAATACCTCTTTAATATAAACTCGATGGTTTCTCGTACAATCGCGCGGGCAAAGTTGCGGAGTTTCCAGCAGCTTAATCCTAATCTCAGAAAAGATTCTATGATTTGGTTTTCGGCTCCCAAACACAATATTCTCCAAAAAAACAAATCAAAAAGGAGGAGGTTCTCAATTCATCGAAATCTTTTTTTATGTATATTCACCGATTACTCAGACGCCTGAACCGATTTGGAAAATTATTTTTTGTTTTAAAGGGTATACTTTCCAGTTGGTCCCATTTAAATTACATCGAAATCGGTGGAGCGGTTATAAACTATCATCAGAAATCTAAAAATTGTATACATCGATGATATCTTGGTTACGTGCAGTGCAGAGCAGTGCGTTTAGTTGGTGTACCCATACTATATATAAACAAAATATTTCTTTATTTCTTACCAAAAGCCTAAATATTAAAGTTGAGATCCCTAACTTAAGAAAATATGAGTTGCCCAAACAAACTTTCATTCCCTATTTTACCCAATCCTTCAAGGTTGTTTTTTAAAACAAAAAGTAGCTTATATTCTTTCTCCAAATGCAAAACATCTTCTTACCAAATTTATCAAGATCCGTTCAGCCGTTTAGCCGTGAAAACGTAACATACAGACTGACAGAGACACTTTCGCATTTATAATATATAACAGTGCTGTGTGATAAAGCAGCAAAATGATCTCGACTCAGCATTATGCTTCCGTCAGATGACAGGTCGGCGCTATTATTCTGCCGAGACCTTCGATAAATAAATAAACAAATATGTACATGAACATGGTTCTTATGCCAACTACATAATAGGTTGGGGAAAAAGTTTCTTCGCATTTTTTAAGAAAATTCAAAAAAATTTTTAATATAGTTTATTAACATTTAACTAAGGTATGTAGGTACCATTTTGTTCGATAACTTTTTGCCATCTTGTAGGTAGGGACATGATCCCATTGTTATAGAAATTTTGGGACTTCTGATCAAAATACCGCGACAAGTGGTTTTGGCAGTCCTCTCGTGATGTTAACCTGACACTGCCTAAGGAATTCTGAAGAGACCGAAACAGGTGGAAATCTGAAGGTGCAAGGTCAGGACTATACGGCGGATGCATTAACACCTCCCAGCCAAACTCTCTTAATTTTTGCTGAGTGGCTAAAGATGTGTGAGGTCTAGCGTTATCATGATGAAAAACCACACCCCTTCTGTTGATTAATTCCGGCCGCTTTCTCTCAACTTCTTGCTTTAATCTCATCAGTCGTTCGCAGTAGAGTTCAGAATCGATGGTCCTGCCTAGTGGTAACAGCTCATAATGAATAATGCCCTTCCAATCCCACCACACACACACAGCATCACCTTGTTGCGAGTTAACCCGGGTTTCGCCACAGTGAAGCCTGTGTAGCCTGACCGGCCTTTGACCACGACCTTTTTCGCACGTTCTTGTCGTACGTGATCCACTTTTCATCACCAGTAATCAGCTTCTTCAAAAATGGTTCGGATTCATTACGTCGTAATAAAGAATCACAAATGAGTATACGGTTCATTAGGTGTCGTTTAGTGAGCTCGTGAGGTACCCAAATATCGAGCTTTTTTGTGTACCCAGTTTTTTTCAAATGCGCCAAAACTGTTTTGTGGTCAATTCCCAGTTCTTCAGCTACGTTGTAACTACTGATATGCCGATCTTGCTCCACTTTTTCAAAAATGGCATCCATTTTATCCGTAATAGGGCGACCAGAGCGACGTGCATCTTTGACATCAAAATTTCCGGATTGAAAACGCTAAACCAAATTTGTGTTACTCTCACAGACACTGCACTAGGACCATAAACATCGCAAATTTTTTTCGAGGCTTGCGTTGCATTTTTACCTTTTTTGTAGTATAATTTTAAAATGTATCGAATTCCTTCATTAGATTCACTCATCTTGACAGTACGAAAAACAAATAAAATCACACATTTTCCTAATTTGAATTTAGAATTATGTTCTTTAAAATTCAAACTTTTAATGATACCAAAACCAGCCAGATACAAATAGTATAGCCAAAGAGATTTTATAACAAGTTCATACGTACTATAATGCGAAAAGACTTTTTCCCCAACCAATATACATACATACCTACACATTAAAAAATGAACGTGTCGCGGGACATGCGTTTGGAGCTAAGTCCCTTTCGACAAAGGGTTTGCATAATAAATCATTAACGTAGGCTCTCATTCTCTCTACCCACCCCTCTCTTTAATTTTGATTATTGATGCAGTAAATAACTATATTCATAAATTTATTTGCAATATATATATTTATTAACGCGTTAACTTTAGGTCCACAAATTTGTAATGAATCCGTAAATGTGATATCCCATATGTTCATTATACACCCTTTAAGGTAACATTTTTACAAGCCATATTTATTTATAATATTATATTTATTTATATCTAATCAACAGCCTAAAATTGTATGCTTTTAGTTCTGAAAATGACAAAACTTTCATAAAACCTTTCATCTCCCTTTTCAACCCTTTACAACATTTTTTTCCAAGTAAAAAGTAGCCTATGTCCTTTCTCAGACTTTAGACTATCTCTTTACCAAATTTCATTTAAATCAGATCAGTAGTTTTGGAGTGAAAGCGAGACAGACAGAGTTACTTTCGCATTTATAATAATAGTAAGTATTTACTATAAAGTTTCCATGTACCCATCTCTTGAAACAAGTAATATAAATATTTTCTTGATTAATGAAATACAGTAATTGTTATATTACTAGAATTACCTGTGGGTTTAATTGTTGCGCCTTGTGGCGGCGAACCGCGCCTTGTCGTTTTAGCTTTGCTTCCTGAAAAAAAAACTTTGTTGCATATTGAACAAATAATTACTTGTTGATATGGTTCGCAACCCTCAATATACTAAAATAAGTAAAATTCAGTAAAATTTTTGATTTTTAGCCCTACTTATTTCAATTGACCCATTATGCTGGTACCCATAACACAAGCTCTGCTTACTTTGGGGCCAGATGATGCTGTGTCAATTGTCCGGTATTATTATTATTATTAAGTTATAAATTTACAGTAAAAGTAAGGAAATAATTTAAGAAAATTATCGAAATTATGATACACAAAATATTGTTGAGAGGATAAAAATGTCACGCATTCTTAAAGTTATTGTAATATTTCTAAACTTACATTGGTTGCCTGGAATTCATTAGCTTCTTTTTGCAAGGGCGCAGGCTTGACCTTGCAAAACTTAAAAATCTGAAAAATAAACGTTGTACATTCAATAAATAATTACTTGTTGTTATATGGTACGTGAACCTCAGAATACTAAAATGGAGTAAATTAAATTAGTTAAATTCAGACAAATTTCAGATTTACCTAAATCCTAATGATACATCATATATTAAGTCAGCTGGCGTTACTGCTTGACCATAATAACAAAGAGGATAAAAATAACGTGCATTCTAATCATTTTGTTGATATTTTTGATTCAAAGTCAAAGTCAAAAGATACTTTATTCAATACAATCACAAGGTTCACTTTGAAACGTCATACATACAAGGTGAATTTAGGTGCCAATTCCTCCTAACCCAAGCCCAAGAAGAACCTGCCGGTTCTTCTCGGGCTTGGGTTAGGAGGAAACTTGTCCTGGTCCTAGCACTTTTTTGCATGTTCATCTTATAAGTAGGTACCTTAACTGCGAAAAACTAATACAAGAGAGTTTATACATTTCAAGTGTGTCGGTTAACTGTCTGAGGGCAGAGCAACAAGAGCGACTTATTAAACCCCGTTGTTTAAAATTTTTGCCATCCATAATAGTTATATTATGTCTGAAAACCAGCGCTGTCTCCAATAGGAGTGGCATTAAAGCTGAGACTGGACCTGTTTGGCACTACAAGCGAAAATGTACTCTTTTATAGTGTGTAATTTGGCCTACCTACTCTAATCATTCTCCTATTTGTTTCTCTATGTTTGTAACCTTTTTCGTGTTGTGTGTCAAATAAACTATTATTCTATTCTATTCTATTCTATTCTATTCTATTCTATATACATAAGAACGACAAGATCTGACCATACTGTAACGCCAGGTAGGATTTTTCAGTTGTTTATGAGCTGGAAAGTCTATGAATCAGATCATAGTTACAAATCTGGTTTTATGCAAACTATTCCAGTTTACCCCATTTTAAAATACGAGTACCTACGAGCTTACTTAGCATACTTGTGAAAAAAGTCGACACATAAAAAACGAGAAGACTGACAGATTGACAAACATGATTCATTAATTTGTTTGTTTGTTTATAAAGTAACATAGATTTTTACATCTATTGATTTTCTCTTGTTATTCATTGTTTTATAGTTAACATAATTTCACCAAAGAACATTGGCATGGAAATTTTAATGTTTTCGAAAACATTAAATTAAACTATAATCTAGTTCTTTTTTTAGCATTAAACAGTTATATTCATTGGTTTCCAAGAAATTCTTTAACTGTGTAAAAGGTTCTGTCAAAAAGCCACAATTTTAATTTTTATACTAAAAACATTATTGCCAAGGCCTATAATATTTATGCAGGAATTTTAATAAATATTTGTCCCCACATTGCAAATAACTTACATTGAGACACATACAAACATCTGAAATTCCATAGAAATTGCTTGCTCGGTCACTAATGTATAACTATTTAATTTTAAAATACTGACTTCAAGAATGCGCAGCTTCTAATGCCGTAATATTAGTTTACTTACCTCGTCAATTGGTAAACTTTCCAAGAACTGGATAGTTTCCTGAAATAGAATGTGCATTTAGATAGTTTGTAAATATTGCGAACCTTTTTTTCCTTAACTATATATATATATATATATTTTAAGTAAGCAGAGCTTGTGTTATGGGTACCACATGACTGTTATACTACTTATATACTTTTTTTTTTGTAAATACATTCATATTATACATAGAAACACCCAGACCCGAGACAAATACTTGCAGATCGTACAAACATTTGTCCGGTGGCGGGAATCGAAACCGCAACCTTCTGCGTCTCAGCCGGGTGTTAGCCTACTGCTCCACATAAGTCAATTTATAATTTATCTCAAATTATACTAGGCGAAACCAAATAATGTTGGTCAAAACAGCTCTTAAGAAAACTTATGGTCAAATTGCCACGTACACGCCTTCAGTTTTCTTAGACAATGTGTAAACGTGCAAATTATAGTTAGCTATCGTAAATCTTATGAAATGATATGAAACAAGGAATGTTATAAAAGCGATTCTAAGATTTGCTAGGTTGTAGCGAAATTGAACAATTTCATGATAAACATGTAATAGTTCAATGTCGCACTATTTCACAATATTGAAAAGATTATTAACTTATATGCAGCTAGGGTACTGTAAGTGACAACTTATATCAGATTCTCAGATTTTATGTTTGCAAATACTTAGTTCTACTGTAATGGT
Organism: Lampropteryx suffumata; assembly: GCA_948098915.1. Taxonomy (NCBI): domain Eukaryota; kingdom Metazoa; phylum Arthropoda; class Insecta; order Lepidoptera; family Geometridae; genus Lampropteryx; species Lampropteryx suffumata. The sequence goes on from OX402544.1 coordinate 26,315,929, forward strand.
GTGAGAAAAAATGCTGTTAGATCACTTTAAAATTTAAATTATCCTGTTAAAAGTAATTATTTTAAGAACCAAACAAAGTTATTGCGATATTATTACCTCAAAAATTTGGTAATCTGAAAAAATACTGTGTTGCGTATCACACAAATAATTACTTGTTAATACTTATACGCTAACCTCAGAATACTAAAGTTCAAAATCAAATCTAAATCAAAATGTATTTATTTGGGAGCACAAACAAGGATATACAAAAACATGGGAAGAACGATAACATTACGCAGAAGTTAAATTAACTGTGTCGCGAATGTTAACGCCCACCTCCGAAGATAATAAAACAACCCAAATTAGATACTATAGCATACTATAGGGGGATTGTAGACCCCTTCACAAAAAATATATATTTGGGTTGAGTAAATAGGATAAGAAAAATTCAGACAAATTTATGATTTTTGGTTCTACTGCTTTCATAATTTTCAGCCTCCTGCAATGAAAAGTGCACTCAGATAGTTCTACCTTATATCAGTTACGTGGGACCATGTGAGGCAAAAGATTGTCATCGTCAATATTGAGAACATTTATATCTCTTTTTATAATTTATAGCTTATCTCAAATGACAACAGGCTAAACCAAATAATGTTAGTCAAAAAAGAATGCTACACGCATTTACCTTAAGTTTTCTTAGACAATGTGTGAATGTGCAAGTTTTAGTAAGCTTTCATTAAACCACATTAACCCGTTGACTCTTTACTGGTACAATTTACCCGGTAGTTAAAACTCCGTTGACTCGCAACTGGCCTGAAAGTTCCAGCTCGGGAATTGTTACACATAAACCTTTCCCGCGTTTTATTTGTTCCGGCGGTTGGCGGTTGATTTATGTGCCCTGAAGGACGCTATGGTCTATGGTCTATCGTTGTTGAACATTTTGATTGAGATAATCTGTAAAAAATCGGTGACATATTTTTCGCCATTGCACTTGGTCCAATTTTCAAGTACAAATAACTTTGTGTTTCTATATTGAAGTAAGTAAAATTAAATAAGTCACTTATCAAACAATATATTGACAATTATAACAACATAATATAATATTTACATAAAGAATTAGGTGTTTTTAATATAAACAGCATATAGTATGAAGCGAGCGAGATAAATTAATTAATATTCGACGACCTCTGTGGCGCAGTTGGCTAAGACCCTGCTGAGACGCAAAAGGTTGCGGGTTCGATTCCCGCCGCGGGACAAATGTTTGTACGATCTGCAAGTATTTGACTCGGGTCTGGGTGTTTCTATGTATAATATATAAGTATTTACAAAAAAAAAAGTATATAAGTAGTATATCAGTCATGTGGTACCCATAACACAAGCTCTGCTTACTTTAGGGCCAGATGATGTTGTGTGAAATGTCCGGGATTATTTATTATTTATTTATTTATTTAATATTATTAATTAATAAAACACAATTATAATAATTATAGAATAATGGATGAAACTACAATATTCTAATAGAAAAATTCAATAAAATTCTTCAGCTGTTCTTGGATTGTTGATAGAAGCAGTAGTTTGTTCAAAATAGTTGATTTTCTGAAAATACATCTTATGTCGCCATTTGGCCGCCAACAGCGCTTAACGAATAAAGATTAAGGTCTAGATATAGATTCTTTACACAAGGGGTTAAATTAAAGAAAACAAGGAATGTTGTACAAGCAACCCTCAAGTTTGTTATGTAATAATTATCATGTCTTTTTTTTACAATATTTAAATCAATGATTAATTTATATGCAGCTATGAATAATTGTGTAAGTGAGTTAATGTCAGTTTTATCCAAGTTTATATAGTTCCTATATTTTTTTAATGTATTTAATTCTTGTTTCTAAATAATTGCTTAAGTAACTAAACAAAGTTATTGTGGTATTACTAAATTTACCTCAGATCGGTCCTGCATTTCTGTCGGGTCTTCTGCTCCTGGGTAAGTCTTGCAAACCTGAAAAATAAACTTTTTGCATATAAAACAAATAGTAACAATTGAATATGGTACGCGATCCTCAAAATAAATAAATATAATAAATAGGGTATGTCAAATTCAGATAGTTTTCAGATTTTTCGTTCTACTACTTTCGTATGACTCATTATGATGATAGAGTTAATAAAATGTTCAGTAAAGGTAAGAAAAAAGTTTAAGAGAACATTATATCATAATATTCCATTAAATATAGTTTCCGCTGGCGTTTCTGCTTGGCCATATTTGCGAAGAGAATAAAAACTTCATGCACTCTTATGATATTGTTGATATTTTTGACTAAAACCTGTTGTTTAAATATTTTAATTTTAATACATAAATAGAATAAATAGGGTGTGTTAAATTCAGATACATTTTTGATTTTTAGTTCTACTGCTTTCGTATGACTCATGCTGATGTTAAGTTATGTAAAGTTTAGTTCATAAATGTTAAGTGAAGGTAAGAAAAGCATTTAGGAAAACATTATCTAAATCATAATGTCCCATTAATTATCGTTTCTGCGTCAGAAACGTCTTTACGTAATTAAGTAACATACAAACATCTAAACTGCCATAGAAATTGCTTGCTCGGTCACTAATGTACAAATTATTTTTTAAATATTGGCCTTAGGTGCTCGTAGTTGCTGTGTTTTGTGGTGATTGGACACAGTCGCCTGTTGCTACTACTGGCCACAGGTACTATTCGTTGCTTTTTTTCCGTCAGTCAGGTGGACGTCGATGAAGAAACTCAGTACAATTGTAAGGAAATTTGTTAGTGTTGCTTGTGTCTTCAACTAACGACTTTTAGTTTCCAGTTACCGACGCTGAACACTTTTCGATCTTCAATTAGTTAGTGTAACGTGGGAGCAACTGGACACAAAAAATCTTTACGTATGCGCAGGGAGTGGATGATTTCATACTGGTTCTATAGAAATAAAATATTCATCGGTAGCTTGTATCTGACACAAGTCACAAACATGTACACGTTTGCGCCCTGCCTTAAGAATGCGCAGCAGCTAATGCCGCAATATTTCATGTTAACTTATTTCTTCGATAGGCAGACAATTTGAGATAATTTTCAGCCTCCTAAAATGAAAAGTGCACTCAGATAGTTCTACCTTGTATCAGTTATGTGGCACCGTGTGAGGCAAAAGATTGTCATCGTTTTTATCCGTCAATATTGGGAATTTTTTTATCTTTTTTCTATAATTTATAGCTTATCTCAAATGACAACAGGCTAAACCAAATAATGTTAATCAAAAAAGAAAGCTACACGCATATACCTTGAGTTTTCTTAGACAATGTGTGACTGTGCAAATTTAGTAAGCTCTCATTTAACCACATTAAATTAAAAAAAATAAGGAATGTTGTACAAGATAAGGAATAAGGAATGTTCAAGTCCGTTATGTACTTAATAATTATCATGTTTTTTTTTAATTTACAATATTTAAATCAATGATTAATTTATGCAGCTATGAATAATTGTGTAAGTGAGTTAATGTTAGTTTTATCCAAGTTTATATACAGGGTGTCCAGGAACTATTATTTTAAGCCTGAACAAGGAGATCATGAAAATTAACAGTTGTAGGGATACAAATCCTAAGAATTATTATTTTCAGATTTCCATACAAAAACATTCAAGAAATAAAATTGACAACCGTTTTTATTTTGTCACCAATGTTTCTAAGTACGTTACCTACCGACATACTAGTACCTAGTTTCGCGTGAGTTCAAATTGTCTGCTGAGCTAGGCTAGATACCTGGGTTGGTGTATGTAAGTATCTTTTGAAGTCATTTTTGAAGGTACATTACATACTGACTGCGGTATTCACACAAGCCATGTTGTTTCGTTTGTAGCGCAAAACTAAGTAGATATTTATTTAGTAACTACCTACTCATGCAGCGGCTAATCTGATTACCTATTCGTTTCTTGAAAAACAATGTTTTAATTTTATGGTAAAAGAAGCAACTAGTTATGTAGATTACATACCGTTTAATGTCTCGTTCTAGGCGGATCCATAAAATTTTGAAAATTGACAATTCCAAACACCACATTACACGATTAGTAGATACTTATTCTAGGTACTACATAGGTATCCAACACAAAGCACTTATGATGGGATGGAGTTAAAAAAACACATGGTCACTCGAAAAATCACACTCACAATGTTCACAAGAATGGTTCAATGTGCCAATCCATGGTTCATGGTTTGGCGCGGCACCAACACTCAAAATAATATCGCATCGGTTGTATTCCTCATTACTGTAGGGTAGGAAGGTTTTGATGATCACTCGAAACGGAAAGTTCCGTGAACGGAATGACGGAACTCCCAACAGGAATTAGGAAGTTGACACGATTGCACAACGTACAACAAATCAGTGAGCAAAAATCAATTCAAAGCAAAATAAAATCCTTTGAAAATTCCGAAAATTTTTTAGGGTTATCTTTTTATGTAAAAATTCAAACCTATCACAATGATGACAATCAATGTTGGTAAATACTTCTTTGGTTCTTAGTGAAGTTATTTTGTTTAGTTTATTCTGTAGTCATGTCACTGCTTATTTCTTGGTCACTAAATCCTTTAACCACTCTGGTTCTGTCACCATCAATCACTAGACTCTTTTTAAGGCTACTTACAGAAAACAAACTAGTGACAAAAGAAATTAATGCAGCACAGAGTGACTAAGACAAAACCAATGACAGGATTAATAAATAAATTAATAAATAAAATAAATAAATTCTTTACCAGAACAACGACAAAAAATAAATACCTGCGGAACCTATTTCTAAAAAAATCATAAATGTCGGCTTATTACAAAAGTACCTCTACTCTACCTTTGGAATTAGCCGAGATTTATTATTTATTATGTGGATTGAACTCTTCTGATTGGTTGTGTTTGTTTGACACCTTCATTGAGACGGATAAAAAGCCGCGAAATCATAGAGTTGCACAATGAGATGGACATACAAAACTATGAATTGAATTTCTATGAAGATCTACCTACCTATGTAATCTACCTACTTACGAAAAATTTTGGTTAGATGCCCAATGCTTTAATTTTTTTATGAAGATCCGAATCAAGTTGTTTTAATAACGAGTTGTGAACATGTTATCATCATCATCATCATAAATAATTCTTATTTATTTGCATTTTTTTCAGATTTATTGCATTTAATAATTGACACATTTGACAGAAGAACAAACAAGATTCTTTTAAAAATAGCAGCTGAACTCAACTAAAAAAACAAAAATTGTTCTTCTCAGAGACATCACAATGTTGGCAACTTTAATGTTTGTTTTGTTGCGTGAAATCATACTTCATTTTGAGATCACGCTCAGAGTTCAATAAACAGCTGATTTTAAGGACGTTACCATTTGTAGTAAGTGCAGTTTTGAAGCAAACTTTGCTGCTCATTTCTTCAATGAAAAACATATGTTGTTCTCGAAAGTATCGAGAAACGGCCCACCTCGGCATAACATACTAGTTCCGGGACACCCGTTCCTATATTTTTTTAATGTATTTAATCCTTGTTTCTAAATACTTGCTTAAGTAACTAAACAAAGTTATTGTGGTATTACTAAATTTACCTCAAATCGGTCCTGCCTTTCTGTCAGGTTTTCTGCTCCTGGGTAAGTCTTGTAAACCTGAAAAATAAACTTTTTGCATATAAAACAAATAGTTATAAGTGAATATGGTACTCGATCCTCAAAAAACATATATATAATAAATAGGGTATGTCAAATTCAGAAAGTTTTCAGACTTTTCGTTCTACTACTTTCGTATGACTCATTATGATGATTTAATAAAATTTAATAAAATAAAAAATAAAAGAGTAATAAAATTTACAGTAAAAGTAAGAAAAAGAGAACTTGTTTAAGAGAACATTAAAATCATAATATTCCATTAAATATAGTTTCCGCTGGCGTTTCTGCTTGGCCATATTTGCAAAGAGAATAAAAATGTCGTGCACTCTTATATTGTGAAATTTTTGACTAAAACCTGTTGTTTAAATCTTTTTTCATCCATAATAGTTATAGACATAAGAATAACAAGAACTGATCATACATTACGCCAAGTCAGTATTTTATGTGGTTATGAGCTGGAAAGTAATGATATGAATAAGCCATTCTTAATTCTTAATTCTTAACTATGTTAGGAATGCGGCTTTATGCCAAAACTACCACTAACCAGTTTATATAATTTTATTATACGAGTACCTACGAACTTGCACGTATAGGATACATGTAACAAAACGTTGACACTTAAAAACGGGCGGACTGACAGATGATTCAAGGTTTGATTGAAGTAAAAGTAAAATTAAAAGTCAACAATATTCAAGTTTTAACTTCTTATGGGAAGGTAAACCGCCTCGTTACGTAACTCGTTAAGGCGCTAGTTTGTCTGGCTTTCCTTTCTCTCACAGCATATGGCAGTGGTAGGCAGGCTCCTCTTCTCTCACTCTAACCCATAGCGCTAGTTAGATTAGTTTAAGTTATAACTTCTGGCGGACGTTTTTTTTTTATTTAATACAAGTTTTAAAATGATTCTTGACACTTTGAAACGTCATACATACTAGGTGAATGCAGGTGCCTATTCCTCTTAACCCAATCAGCTGCTGCCCGTGATTATATTGTATGATTGAGTAACATAAAAACATAAATATTGCTTGGTCGGTCAATAATGTACTTACTAACTAAAAACTATTCAAATATTTGCTTCAAGAATGCGCAGCTGCTATTGCCGCAATATTTGTTTACCTACCTGCATGGGGATGTACTCGTATCCCGGATCTTCTCCAGTATCCTGAAATAAAAGTCAAAGTCAATTCAAAGTCAAAAGATACTTTATTCAATACAAGGATCACTTTGAAACGTCTTACATACTAGGTGAATTTAGGTGCAAATTCATCCTAACCCAAGCCCGAGAAAAACTGGCAAGAAACTCGTCCTGGTCCTAGCGCTTTTTTGCATGATCCATCTTATAACTATCTTAACTACGAAATATTAATACAAGATATTTTATACATTTCAAGTGTGTTGGTTAACTGTCTGAGGGTAAAGCGACTTGAGGCCATGCATTCTTATCAATAATATAGTCATTTATATAATAATAAGCTTTCTTCAAAAGACTACCTTTTTTGTATGCTCTAAATTTCTTAATAGGTACTTTAGTAACATTTTCAGGAAGCTTATTATAGAAGCGCACCTTGTTTACCATAAAGGACTATATATGAAAATATGCACTTAGATAGTTTGTACGACAGTCCTACTACAAGGTTGGACTATCGTACAAACTATTTTGCAGCTGTTGTACACTCATTTGCATCACAACCTGCCACATAACTTATAGAAATTAGTTCCGAGGTACGATTTGAGGCAAATTATTGACATCGTTTGTATCCGTCAATATTGCGAACATGTTTATCTTTCACTATAGTTTATTTCAAATGACAATAAGTAACACAATACACTGCGTGACCCAAGAGCTGGCTCCTATCCGGCTCAGCGTATTAGCATTGCCATTCAACGTGGCAATGCCGCCAGTGTCTTGGGAATGCTGCCCTCTGACAGTGATGAGAATCAGTTGAGCTATCTAAAGAACGTTTTAAACGGACTTTAGATTAGTCAACTGTTTCATACGTATTTTATATTATATTATATTAGCTGTAACCCGCAACTTCGTACGCATATGCTTAGAACCTTTATTTTTATTTTTGTAAGGAATGCATTCTGTGCATCTAAACAACATCTCATAAGTTTAATCCCCTATTTTACCCCCTTCGGGGATGATTTCGCAAAAACGTTGAAACACGTATTTCTTTATTTCTTACCAAAAGCCTAAATATGAATGTTCAGATCCCTAACTTAAGAAAATATGAGTTGCCTTAACAAACTTTCATCCCCTATTTTACCCCTTTCAAGGTTGTTTTTTGAGACAAAAAGTAGCCAAAGTTGTTACAAAATTTCATCAAGATCCGTTCAGCCGTTTAGCCGTGAAAACGTAACTAACAGGCAGACAGAGACACTTTGTCATTTATAATATAATAACGTATTAACCTTAGCTCCACAAATTTGTAATGAATCCGTAAATGTGTTATCCTCTATGTTTATTTTACACCCTTAAAGGTAACATTTTTACAAACTTTGAATACCATATTTATTTATATCTAATCAACAGACTGAAATTGTATGCTTCTAGTTCTGAAAATAACAATACTTTCATACAACCTTTCATCACCCTTTTCAACCCTTTACAACACTTTTTTCCAAATAAAAAGTAGCCTCTGTCCTTTCTCAGATTTTAGACTATCTGTGTACAAAATTTCATTTAAATCGGATCAGCAGTTTTAGTGTGAAAGCGAGACAGACAGACAGACAGAGTTACTTTCGCATTTATAATATTAGTTAAGATATTATTCTGTACACTTCAATAGGCTAAACAAAATAATGTCGGGCAAAAGAGAAAGCTTTAAAAGAAAACTTTTGCTCAAATTAGCATGTTTGACATAGAATATAATGGAATAGAGAATAGTTTATTGCACACCACAAATAAATTAGACTGTTATAAGAAACAATGTTTAGCTACACGGTAGTACAATGGGCAGTCTTATCGCTAGATAGCGATCTCTGCCAGACAACCTTTTGACATATGTACATATACTTTATGTTTATGTAAACATGCTTATCATAGTTAGATATCATTAAACCTTATGAAATTATATATAATTATGAATGTTATTAAAGCGACCAAAAGGTTGGTTAGGTTTTATTATTAAATTGTACTTTGCACTATTTTACATAAAATGAAACCGACGCGACGTATAACTGATTTGCAGCTAAAGATAGTTGTGTAAGTGAGAATTTATCTTACTGCCTTTGAAGTTTGTAAACTATGTTCTACTTTAATAATAGTTTAAGGATAAAATTGTTAGTTTTCTTTCAAGTGCATAATTGCATTAAGTACCCAATAACGTAATTGTTGTTTAACTCAAATTACCTGAGACTTCGACAGTAACGAGCGGCGATTAGCACCCTTTCTCCTCATGATTGATACCTGAGAAGTAAACGTTGTTGTTTATTAAACACCTAATGACCTGTTGATTCGGTTCGTGAATCTTGAAATACTAAAGTCGAGTAAATAAGATAAGTCAAAGTATCGAGGTTGCACTTCATATACAGGACGACTTAAATACATTTTAAAATTATTATACCCGTAATAAGTTATACATAAACATAACTAAGTGCAATATCTGCTCGTTTACCCGAAAACTAGTGCCTCATATATATGACTACACACTACAAAGCCTGGTACTATTAAGAGTAGACACTATTAAGGATTTAGGAGTATCATTCGATTCTAAATTACTATTCGACGAACATATTAATAACATCGTTAATAAGGCTTCTCGCGCGCTGGGCTTTGTTTTTAGAATGTCGTCGGAGTTCTCTTGCATCAAAACATTCAAAATATTATATTGTGCGTACGTACGTAGTTACCTGGAATACGCCTCGCAAGTATGGAACCCCCACTATGATGTTTACTCATTTAGATTAGAAAACATACACAAAAAAAAACTTTTATATTTACAATTTCGTGTATTTAAATATATTGTATTGTAAAGGTGTATTTACCCGACTTATAGCGAGATGTCGTAAAATTCATTTTCTTCCATTATCTGAGCGAAGGGCAATGACCGATTTGGTCTATCTTATGAGCATTGCGAATGGCTCGGTGGACTGCCCGGAGCTGTTAGCACAAATAGGACTACGCTATTACACAGCTACTTTAAGAAAACCGAAACCACTTTATGTTTCTTTAGTTAGGACAAACTACAGGCCAAACGCTTTTATGATTAGAGCGAGCAGCTCGTTTAACACTTTGGCGGAGTCAAATCTGGATGTTGATGTGTTCAATGACTCAATACCTAAGCTGAAGCGATTAATTTGACTGAAGCGAATAATTAATGTGACAAATTTTTCAATAATGTTTAATATCTTTTAAAAATGTTTAATCTCTTTCGTTGTTATTTTTAATTATTATACTTTATAAATTAAACTTTTTTACAACAGTCGTCTACTTTACTGTTCAGTTTTTTATTATTACTTGTTTAAATTCTTTAAGTGCAAACTTGTACTTGGCCATCAGCAAGCACGTACCTCTTAATAGGTGCATGTTACATAGTTTTGCTATATATTTTGTATTTAACCTAGCTGTAAGTTTTCCAAAAAAAACAAAACAAAACAAATTTAAATCAAAGTCAAAACGTTATTTTTTACATATTTCGTACCGCGCTAATCACTATAACGGGAACGATAAGGCTCTAATTTGGATTAATACGTTGATCAAACGTTGCAGGATCGCGGTATTTTTGACAGGGCTTTCAAACGATTTTTTTTGATTTAGTACATCCTAGTAGTCTGTGCATAGAGTAATACTAGGTAGTTCTACACTCGAGAGCAACGAATCCGCTTCGTGAGCTCAAAATTGCTCTCACAGAGGAATGGAAGAATATTCCCCAAAATCGTATAAGGAACTTGGTGTACCGCATGCCAAACCGCGTAAACGCAGTAATGGAAGCACGAGGAGGCAATACAAAGTATTAAAATTCAAGAAAATCGTAATGTTGTTCAAAAATGTCATGTTTCCTATTTTTGTTTTTAGGCAAGATCAGCAGTTTTTTTTCTTTATGTAATTTAAAGTAAATAAAACATAGTTACTCATAAATTTATTACTTTCATTTAAGGGGTATTATATTAAACACAGTTTATTTCATTTCATTTCATTCTTAGTTTCCGAGATTTATAGGTTTCTTTATGTGACCCGGATTTATTGCTCTCGAGTGTATATATAAATTTGTTTGATTGGTAAAATCAACAATTAAATCGTTCAGGAAGAATAGCGCGGTAACATTTTGACATTCAGATTAGCCATATCCAAACCTTTGCCAAAACCAATATGTTCAATGGCTATTACATTGACAAATAGAGCGATCGCCCTATAGGTCACATATATAAGGGTCAATCCCATAACCACGAATTCTCTAAAGCACCGTAAAAATATTTAATTTAAGGATAGAGGATATTTTATGATTTATTAAAATTCATTGACCAAGTACCAATATACTAAATAAATTTACCTCAGGGTATATAAACGCCACCGTATTTTGGGAATAAACTTTGATGCACACACAACAAAGTTATGATTCGATTAAACAGTTTGCAAACTTTAAGAGCAACTTTAGAAAATTGGTTAAAATAAGGTGCCTTGACTTTCAGTCTTATTATTCTCTTACAATTTCGTGGCCAACTGAGTTCTTCTTCTTAAAGTGTCACTAGTTATTTCAAACTAGGGTTGTGAAAGGATTATAGTGCGCCTCAGAGGCGCCTTTCTTGCACTTGACACTTGTTCAAACTTTATAGATTCCACAACATGTCGGTTTCTTCACAATGTTTTCCTTCGCTATTTGAGAGTACGCACATATATTTTACGATCAGAAAAATCAATTGGTGCACGACAATTGATAATAAATAAAGCCGGACATTTCACACACTGAGTTGACAATTGTTCATAATTTTTGTATAGGTCCAACGGTCCGTAAAACCATGCAAGTAAGATCGTGGTGGACACCGGTAGAACAATGTGAAGCTTTTTATCAAAATTATCTGCATTAGCACAAAAGATACACCTTAAACTGTTAGTGGCAAAAGAAAATGCTTGCAATCTTTTGAAGTACATTTGACAGCAGTTAAGGTATAATGCTTGAACAGATCAAGAGACATAGAAGGCTTACGATTAATGGCTTACTGTTTTCGCCACTCTATAAGTCTTCATGGAGCGGCGAAAATAATCCAGCTTGACAGTTGGACAAGTACATACCCGGTTCACCAGTTAGACAGTCAGGGCATTCTTCTTTTTCTTCTTTGTTAATGGCATGTGTCATATGATGTCAATTTTGCCAATGTCAAGTGTTTAGATTGTTTATAGTAAGACGTCACAAATTCTTATGTTGTCATTCGTCGTTTGTTATTTTATAAAAATTGGTGTCTCCATAAAATAATTATGCGGATTATTTTTGCTCCAATCACAAAGAAACACAAAACTTTCAATCCAATTATTCACACCAGAGTAAATAATTCTAGCTTTATTTGAATAAAATCACCAAAATTACAAATAAAACCGAAATTACTCAGGAAAAATAAAAGATATAAGAGCACAATGTTTACTTCGCAAAACGGGAAAAAATAATCCACAGTCAGGGCAAAGATTTTCATAACTATATGATGCAAAAGTAATAATCACTTACGTTTTGACCCATCTTTTGTTATTGGCTTTTTGCCTGCTTGCTGAAGCTTGAACCTGGAACAATGAAAACAATATTTGTAATTTTAGTAATCCTTACTTCCTTTCTAATATTATAAATGCGAAATTAACTCTGTCTGTCGGTCTGTCTGTCTGTCTCGCTTTCACGCCAAAACTACTGATCCGATTTTTATGAAATTTGGTACACAGATAGTCTAAAGCCTGAGAAAGGACATAGGCTACTTTTTAATTGGAAAAAAGTGTTGTAAAGGGTTGAAAAGAGGGATAAAAGGTTGTATGTAGGTATTGTCATTATCAGAACAAGAAGCATATTATTTTAGGCTGTTGATTAGGTAAAAGTAAATATGGTATTCAAAGTTTGTATACCAAAGGTTCAAAGGTTAACGCGTTAATAAATATATATATATATATATTGCAATTAAATTTGTGAATATAGTTATTTATTCATATATCGATTCCCACCTCGGGACAAATGTTTGGATGATCTGCAAGTATTTGTCATTTTATTCACAAAATAAAACTATCTAAGTAGTATATCAGTCATGTGGTACCAATAACACAAGCTCTGCTTACTTTGGGCCATATGATGCTGTGTGAAATGTCCAGGATTATTTAATTATTTATTTATCTATTTCTTAGTGTAAACGTCCGCTTGTGTAATAAATACCAAAATTTCGAAATCAGTATGGACAAGAATAATAAATGGTCAGGTCTCAAATCAATTCAAAATGATCCAGCATTACATTCTGGAAATAATAATAGTCGCTGAATAACTTAAATATGGCTAAAGGGGAAATATAATTTGAAAATTCATATATCACTTTGGTCAAATGAGCTTAATTTCTCTAATAATGCCATGTACAATCTGAAAACTATTGGTCAACATTATTGAAAATTATTGATCAATTGAAAGTCCTCTCAGATTTCGGGAAAGCCATAATCAGGTTCGTTTATTTTTGAATCTACTAAGACAAAGTTCTTGGAACTTGAAAGAGCACAGAGATCTCTATTAAAAGTTATCTATGCTAAGCCCTACCGACACCTTACAGATATGCTCTATCAAGATTCTAGTCTACTATCAGTCAAGAAACTCTACATTCTAAACGCAGTTCTTAAGTTACACAAAACTCATGAGAACAACCCCAGAATACTGAATAGCCGGAAGAAAGGTAGAGTAGCTACTCAAGTAACGGCTCGGTCTCAATTTGCGTCGCGACAATATGCCACGTAATCTGCCTACCTCTACAATGCTATTAATAAAACATCAAATATTTACCCTCTTAATAATTACAAATGCAAAATTTCCCATATTACCCATGCACGTGGCTCGTGGCTCGTGACACTACACTCATATATTCATATATGTACACACAAACAATGTAAATGTACACACATAACTTACTTTAATTCACAACTAACATATATATATAATCTAAAGTACATCTAACTAACATTAATTTAATTTTTTCTTAGATGTTGTTTGTCTTATTTTGCTTAACTTAAATTCTCTTATTTTATTGTATACACCTGTTTTATTGTTTTATTGTACACCGGAAGAGCGAGACGTTCTAACACAAGTACTTATATCTATACAAAAAATAAGATCCCACACCCATGAAATGTATCATTATATTAAGTTTTAGAGAAATAATTATTATGTATTTGTATTTGTTTATTTTTGAACTGCTAGTGTAGATTAATAGCAACCGAAGGGATCATAGTTTTATGAAGGTACTCTGAACTCTGACACTTGACGATAACACCATCATTTAGGGAAATCTGCATGACCTTCATGGCAGTCAACATATCTTCAAAAAGTAAGGCTAGTTTACTAAAAATGTTTTCCTGTTGCAACAACAGTGACGGCCATTGCTCCGTCTCAAAAAACTACCCTTTATAATTAAGGTATAAATATTTTTGGAAAAAATAATAATCATAATACGCTACTACTATGAAAACTAATCAGATATTCCCAAATTTTGTATTATTAATTTCCATTCAATCATAATTAATCAAACATGTATATTTATCACAAACTGTTTGAACCTCTTAATAATATATTAGAAATGTCTATCCAAAATACGCCAAACAATGGTTTAGAAAAATAACAAAAGTAGTTCTCGATAACAAAAGTACTAAAAATAAAACAATTAAAATTAATAATGCTGGACATTTAACACAACATCATCTGACTGATATACTACTAATATACTTTTTTTTGTAAATACATACATATTATACATAGAAACACCCAGACCCGAGATAAATACTTGCAGATCATTTGTCCCACGGCGGGAATCGAACCCGCAACCTTTTGCGTCTTAGCCGGGCCTTGGCCCACTGCATCACAGAGGTCGTTAGTAATGTTTGTTCTGTGTCTGGATGTTGTACGAGTACATATACATATTATCATATTATGAATGTACTCGTATTTCAAGGAAAATATGAAGCTACAGTGGCGACGCTAAAACACGGGTAGAGATTCAGTAATAATTTAAAAACAATCTATCAGTTATAATCTATCTAAAATTACGTGAACTTTGTACCCGTTTTTACGAAAATTGCACGGACGGAGAAGTATGAAATTTCGCACACTTATAGTTTATATAGAGAAGAAGTGCAGAATGCTAATATATTTTTAAATTATGCATAAAAATACATTAATTATTAGTTAAATATGGTCGAATTTCGAACAGTGGGCCATTCAATGACCACTAGTTATATAAATTATTTAACAAACTAAAATGAAAAAATATGAATCAAAAATTTTATCGCCTTTATGTGAGCGCTACCGTAGTGGGGTGGCAACGTGGGCGGCGGGTAGCGCGGGATGCACAGGTAGGGTGTCACAGCTTTTTACGAAGAGCTTTTTTTGTACAATAGTATTATGTATTTATGTTGTAATCTTATTTCGATAAATCATATAAATAGGTAAGTATATCTTTTCTATCTAGTTATTTATTTTATTCATTCTTACCTACTTATTTTTTATGCTCTAGCGCAATTCATTGTTATTAATTGTTGATACCTACCTACGTATCCTATTGAAATATAGATTTATTTTATATATAAAACCTGTACTTATTATTAATTTATCCTTTAATTGCCATAAATAACACAATTATGTACCTATTTTCGATCATTAAATACTAACTTTTACCAATTTAAGCAGTTATTATTAACATGTGATTTGTCTGTTTTACAAACATAAAGCGTGCCAACTTGTTTACGTCCAAATATGAGCTTGTTACATTTTGTAACCGACTCGTTTGTTTTGTATTACTGTTATTTTTTCAGATCCACTAGACTTATGGCACTCTAATATGACCCGTATTTATATTAGACGAGAATCGCTACCTTGCCTTAACACAGTTTTCAACTAGCACGGAAGTTTTCATCTAGTTTAATAAAATGCTTCTTATTTTTTTAATGAGCAAGAAAGAAGAAAAAAAACATTTATTTAGCACAAACAAAACAAAAGAGAACACATGAGTGGAAACAGACTAAAAATAGGCCCCAAGGGGAATCTTAAACAAACACATACACATTTATACAAAACACATAAACAAACAAAAATCAACTAAGTATGCATAAGAAATTAGCCCTTCCCGCAAACCAATCAACATTTTAGTGTGGCTAAAATGGTTTAATCTCAGCATGTGCTACTTCCAGGCACGGAAGTAGCGCTGGTTTTCAGATTAAACCAATTTATAGGAGCGACCTCACAAAGCGAAAGCAACACGAAAAAATAAAAAAATAAATAAATATTTTCTAACAGTGTACCTTAACATATTACAGACATAATTACAAAAATGTACAGAATAGTATACAATTAATTAAAATAATGTATACTAATTATGTATGTATAATAAACTTAATTGACAAAAGTACTTAACATAACACTAATAAACCACTGAGGTTTGGTGTCATGTGAGATTTACATCGATCTTACAACAAAAAGAGTAGGTAGCTGGTAGATGTGCTGGTAAAAATAATAACTAGGCAGATACATTTCCAAGGAGATAATTTAAATAGGTACCTACCTAAACAAGATAATGTACCTACCTTATGTGTCATAATTTAATATTATTTATAAGAAATGATTTTAATTTTGGGCTAATATTTATTGGTGTGATAGACTCAAAAAAATCGGAGGGTAGATCGTTCATTATTCGAGGCACAAGATACGTAGAAGTCCTCTCTCTGTAAGCATTATTTGCGCGCGGCGTATAAAGCCGGTTTTGAGCAACAGCTCGCGTATCTATAGAATGATTGATTATAGTTTTCAAGGATTCATTCTAATACATTAAAATTCTTATTAATTCTTATTCTAATACACTAAAAACCAGCGCTGCTTAACATAGTACCCATAAGATGTTTACAGAGCAAGACTAGTCAAACATGGGTTCGACCACACTGGGTTTCACTCTGTAAACGTTGTGGATAGGTAGATACTTGGTAATCTGATCTTTTTTTTAGTTTCTTTATGAACCTACCTATCATCACTGTAAGTAATTTATGCTAACATTGCTCCTGACTACTGTTATGTTGTGTATTGTCAAATAAACTCCATTCTATCTACTTTAATTCTGTTTTCCTGACAGATCAACTCTGCCTTCTATGCTGTAGATTTTGATTTGGGGGGGTTAGATTCCCTCCCAGGATGAGCATTAGTGTCATAAATATAGGTGTTTGTGTCTGTTCCGTGTCTGGGTGTAAAAGAGTATTAAGTACAACTCACACTACACACTTCTTACTCACATTCCAACACAAACACACTTCTCCTCCTCAATCATTCATTAGACTTTCTCATTAATGTAATGTATTTTTGTTTTTATCTTTTGTATTGTTTTTATTTTATTTTTAGTTCTTTTATACAGAACCTACTCAGTTCTGAACGTGGGCGGTTGAGACTGCTTGACAGTTTATAACTTTTGTAGTTTCATCGTTTTACTTGTAAGTTTTCTTTCTGTACTTTTTTCTGAATAAACAAATAAAAAAAAAACAAAAATCTTTTATATTAGTTGTCTAATCACAATAATACAAGCTTTATGCTTAGTTTGGGGCTAGATGGTGTTTTGTGTATTTATGGTTTCCAATCTCTTACTAACATGTAAAGGTATTATGTACCGTTCTAGTTCTTTATATAAAAAAAAATAAAAAAACATGGATAAAATGGTATGAAAAGGTAAATTAAAAAAACAAAAAAAAAATACAATTAAAACTAAGTATTACAATAATTGCAAATTACAAAAAAAGAACATAAGCATCGACGATTGACGACATCTGTGGCGCAATGGGCTAAGGTCCGGCTGAGAAGCAGAAGGTTGCGGGTCGATTCCCGCCGCGGGACAAATGTTTGTATGATCTGCAACTATTTGTCTCGGGTCTGGATGTTTCTATATATAATATGTATGAATTTACAAAATATATATATATATGTATTTAGTATATTGGTCATGTGGTACCCATAACACAAGCACCTCTTACTTTTGGGCCAGATGATGCTGTGTGAAATGTCCGGATTATTATTATTATAATTATAAGCAAAAATAGTTTTTTAGCAAAATAATGTTATAAAATAAGTTTTAAGTTAATTAGATACCAATAGCATTATATGGATGTGTTTGTGTGATGTGTATGTGAGAAGTGTGTGTGAAAAGTAAGTGTAGTGAGGTGAGTAGGTGATGAAAATATGTATTATTTATATTTCTCGAGTTGTTTTCGGTTTTATTAGTAACTGGATTTCCCGTTCGCGACTTCGTTATAAATCTATCGCTATAAATCCAAGCGTTATAAATCTATATCACATTATAACACTCGACTTGACTTTGCTTCTATATGACACAATTACACCCACCACCCATGAAAAAGTTTCCATACAAACATTCACACCCCATTTTACTCCTTTATGAGGGCTATTTTGAAAAACCCTGAAACACGTGTCCGTTTATTTTGCATTTTATCTATTTAATCAAGTTTCAAGCAAATCTCACCACGTGTTAAAAAGTTTCATACATTCGTTTTCACCCTTTTTTACCATCTTAGGGGTTTAATTTCAAAATAATCCTTCCTTAATGGGTGGTTTTGCTATAAAAAGAAGGTACCATTCAAATTTCAGCTTTCTAGCTTCAGCGGTTTCAGCTCGGCGATGATGAATCAGTCAGTCAGTCAGTCAAGTTGAGCTCTTTTATAGATTTTGTTCACACAATGATATGCAGTTATACTGAGACAATCATTGTATGTTCGATGTCTGAACAGCCTGTGATTCTATAGAATTCGTTAAATAAAATTGTGATAAGGTTTTTTTTTCATATATTTTTTTAGACGACTAGCAACTTTTTTGCAGTTTCCGTGAGCTTCTCTGTTTAAAATAACGATTGTACTGCACTTGTTTTTAGGTAAGTAGACTAAATACAGCAACGTCCCATGATTAACCCCGCACCCTATCCTCCAAATTTGTCCACCATGTGCATGATTTCGTCCGGTTATGTCAAAGTAATTCGAATAAATAATACACCAAGGCCATGCCTAAATAACTTTTACAGTTCTTC
This sequence comes from Lampropteryx suffumata, assembly GCA_948098915.1. Taxonomy (NCBI): domain Eukaryota; kingdom Metazoa; phylum Arthropoda; class Insecta; order Lepidoptera; family Geometridae; genus Lampropteryx; species Lampropteryx suffumata. The sequence continues at coordinate 26,334,795 of OX402544.1, forward strand.
ATAAGATGCCTAAGGTTGAAGTGTAGAAGGCTGCAATTATTCTCAAGCTCAAACTCACGCGAAATGCGTTGATGAGTTTTTGAAATTTATTTTAAAACAGAGATATATTATAAAATTTGAGACGGATAATGTGGGTCTTCATCTTATATTATAATCAAATGGGGCGAGCGCGGCAGCCGGCTGCGTCTCACCCCAGACGGTAACGGTGTTGAGAATCTAGAGGTTTTACCTCATCTAAAAATATGCGTACCGCGCTAAAAGAAGTTTTCACTTCAAAAAACACATTATAAATATCTATGTATCCGGGTATTTTTATCACGTATATGACTAGTAGTCTTATTTTATTTAAGACCGACGGGACGTTTCAACTGGATTGCACTAGCCGTGTCCGTGGGAAGACGTATTCCAGATTGGTGCAATCCAGTTGAAACATCGGGTTCAAATAAAACAAAAATTAATTTAATTTACGTGATAAATGCCGGAATGCAAATTAGTTCAGTTTGTCTAAACAAATTAGACAAACTGTATTTATGATACAGTAACTATAGGTACTTACTGTGTATATGTGTACTGGGAATACCGACTTGAATAATAAATATTCACAGTAACTGTGGTTACTGTAAATATGTTAAAGGAAATCTAAAATAAAACACAATTTTAATACAGTAAGTCTTCTTACTGTCCTTATTTTAACAAACGGTTGAATCTTCGTATCATTTACTGTGATTAGGCGTAACTTTGTCAATAATTTAGATATAATAAAAATGAAAAATATTCCTTGTAGGTCTTGATTTCAGGATCCCGGTTTTGTAAAAAAAGTCATAACACCAGTAACTCGACTTACTGTAATTATGACAACGAGGGCAGTGTAGTTAGTCGTCTCAAATTCAAAACTTAAGAATTATTCAAAGAACGTAAATTCCATTGTATTGTGTCTTCAGTATACAAACAAAAACACAAAACTTCAATACCTCATAATTTAGATATCTAGTAAAATAGACGTAAAATTAAATAAAAAATAAAAAAAAAAAATTTCCCAAACAATCGACATCGCTTATTTATTTCGTAATTTAAAATATGAATAACAAAGTTTAAGATTGGTTCATGTTTGCAACTTTTTGATTTAAAAACCATCCGAATGCGCGAAAATGTTTATTTATCCAGCAACTTATTATTGATAATAATTACTTATTTTAATTTTTACTTACCAATTATACCCTCTGATCACAAAATAGCTCACTCACAACAATAAATCGCCGATAAATTAGAACGTTTGTACAAACGCGACGCGCGAGGCTGTTGTTACGAGCGTTCCTGGTCGAATGCCGGTAGTCCTGCTAGCTAACCTTAATATCAGTACGAGCTCACAGTAGTTTACCTAGACAAATCCCAGTGCGCAGGACCGACTTTTACGGTGCATTTAAGAACCTTATTCTATTTTTATGTTTGCTTACAACATAAATCAATACCACGACATAAATGCGTACTTATATAAAAATACAGCGGAAAGATCCCCGCCTTTGGCCATTTTAACTTTGTCACAAAGTCGATTGCTTACTACAACTTATTTCCATCGATGACAATGTAATAATTTAAATAGGTAGTCCTGTTATCCTGATCAGGACTTTCAGGTGATTTTACAAATCCGTTTGTTAAAGCTAAAAAACACGCTTTTGTAGATAACACCGAACAAAAAAAAAATTAAAACAAAAAAAAACTTTCATCGTAGAAAAGCGTGGGGTCTTCTCCTTATCGTGTCACTAGTTATTTCTAACCAGTGTGGTGAATGGATTAAAGTGCGCCTCAGAGGCTCCTTTCGCGCACTTAGGTAAGCCTTAATGTAAGCTCTCGTCCTTGCCAACAGCGTGGGTTGCTTGATGTCAATTGTTATAATATTTTAATGACATATGTTGGTAAAAGTAGAAAAGTCATTAATATCTTAAAATGACACCCACGCTTTTCTTGCTTTTCTTTTTAAATGAATGTTTTTTTTTCGCAATGCTTAATATTTTTTTTTTGCCAAATAATTTGTTTTTAATTTGTATATTTTGCACATACTAACAAAAATCTTCGTGATAACCTAACCTAACTCACGACCATCAAAGAGTAAAAATGCTGGTCGTAATGTTTTTGTCTCTACCACTCTTGAGGAATGTTTATATTTCTTGCTCTTTCAACGTAATACGCCCACCTGTTATTAAAAAGTCCAGATACTATTGCAACCCTTAGAATTTATGCACATAATCATTTAAAGACAAGTTGAATAGGGAAAACTTGCTTGCAATCTATCTCGCTCTTATTTTGACATAAAGCTATAATCCTTATGTACTCAGACCCATAGGCGCACAGTGTTATTTTTGATGATTTATCTAGAACGACCTAAACTTTTTTGACATAGGTACATCGAATTTTTACCGACATTATAATAATATTAGTATTATAGGAAACAATAATAGTTTTTAGAGATCGCTTTTAGAGAAATTCGTACGTAGGCTGCTACCAACGCACACCACTTACAAGCTTCTAGGTGAAAACTAGATAAATATTTCAAGTTTATATCAAGAGTCTCTGGCATAAATAACTTAAGTGGAAATGTATGAAAAACAAAGTTCATTAAATTTAATAATAGAAAACATAAAGAAAATGCATAAAACTTGACATACACATCGATCATATTAATGAATTTCATATGCTTTAAGGACTATGGCAAACATAACCGATCACAAAACTGCTCTGATAGCCTATCGCAGTTATATAGCATTGATTATTAGGCTCATCTTTATATTATGACGACCTCTGTGGCGCAGTGGGCTTAAGTCCGGCTGAGACGCGAAGGTAGCGGGTTCGTTTCCCGCCGCGGGACAAATGTTTGTATGATCTGCAAGTATTTGCTCGGGTTTAAGTGTTTTTATGTATTATATAATATGTGTGTATTTACAAAAAAAAAAGTATATCAGTAGTATATCAGTCATGTGGTAGGTAACCATCACACAAGCTCTGCTTACTTTAGGGCCGGATGATGCTGTGTGAAATGTTTTATTATTATTATTATTATGAAGGACCGCTGTTAATGCCAAGGCCTTATTTATATTACAAAAAAAATATTGTCTGTAAAGTTGGTTTACAGACGATCATTTTACGTGATAAAGTCATAAGAAAACATTGATGAACTGATCGTACTTCTCTATCGCTTGTTCCGCGCTCTCGCTTGCACGCTCGGCTAAGGCGGAACGTGACAATGAGTGATGCGTTTTCGTGCGTGCAGCCGGCGTTCATGGATTTATATGACGTTATCACGTGAAAAGTGCCTGCGTTAATGCCCATATTAAAAAAATTCGACAGTTTGAGTGTTGATTATGTTTATATACTTATCACGCCGTAATATGTATACATAGCATATAATGTAACTTTTTACTAGGGCTTTTTAATTTAAATTTAATACGAGTATAAAAATAATAATAATGCCGGACATTTCACACAGCATCATCTGGTCCCAAAGTAAGCAGAGCTTGTGTTATGGGTACTGATATACTACTTCTTTTCGTTTTTTTCTTTTACAAATACATATACATTATACATAGAAACACCCATACCCGAGACAAATACTTGCAAACGTTTGTCCCCCGGGGGAAAACGAACCCGCGACCCTATGCGTCTCAGATGTTAATAAATCTCGGGTGCGTGTCTATGGAGTGCTGGAAAGTTTTGCTAGAGAGGATTCAATAGAAAGCCATATCGATTCCAGCCTACGCAACTTTCTATTAATAAAATTACCAACGACGCGTTGTTTATTTTATTTTGTTTTCTACCTTGCGACACTTTATTACTTGGAAGTACGTTTACACAGGAAATTGGAAATGCAAACACAGTTATTCTTGGCAGTCCCAGAATTACGTTTTACTAAATAACACCTCTTTCTTTAAATATTAATCTTAATTTTTAGGTTATTTTGTACATCGTTATCGAACGCATGTGACCTAAAGTGCGAGGGTTTTGAACGATGTTATTGAAGACCACATGACATGTACACAGAGCACGATTTTGGTGTATGTGTGGGTGCGGGTATTTACACAAAGGAGCACGGTTTTGAGGCATTATTTTGGATAATTGCGGCGCTCAGTCTTCATATTTATTTGGCCTGAGGTTTCAATTTATGTAACGGCATGTATGATAATCAACATCAACCTTCCGTAATACCAATTCATCAATAGTAATTGAAAGCTTAGTATCAAAGTTTTGATAGTATCAGAGTTCCATAATCGCCCGGCAGATTGTACCATAGTAGTTGCGGAGCAATTTTTACAAGCAATTCTCTATGGAAAAGGTTTAACGAACGGTTTGAAACAAACCTTAAGCCCCGGGCTAAGCATTCCTAGACCGTGTTTGTGAATCTTTAGCCGTTTGGGATATAGCCGATAAAATCTTGTCACTCGACGAGCGAGATAGAATAGATATAATTATTGCTCACGAGAAAAAGTAGTGGGATATATCCGAATTAAAGAAAATCTTTAATTTTTTTTTGCCATGCTGTGGAACGATATACTCTATACAAAACACTGAGAAAGCACTCAATTATTTTAAACAATCGTGTGCTTAATGCCACGTGTCACGTTCGGCCTAAAATATTTTATAAATGTTCCAGTTCCCATCCACGCTAAATTATTTCAAACGTGTTATATCGTGTTATAGGGCCGCCGGTAGGATTGCCCGCCACGCCAGTCTTAACGATATCATTCGTCGGGAACTCACCAGCGTCATCGTACCAGCTGTTCTCGAACCCAACGGTCTGATACGTGATGATGGTAAGAGGCCTGATGGTATGACTCTTGTCCCTTGGGAGATGGGTAGGCCATTAGTGTGGGATGCTACTTACGTAGACACCCTGGCCGCATCCCATCTGTCGGGGACTTCTGTTAGGGCTGGTGCGGCGGCTGAATGTACCAAGGACCTCAAAAACCGTAAATATGCTGGTTTGGATAAGGCCTACATATTTGAGCCTTTTGGAGTCGAGACCCTGGGCCTGTGGGGAACAGGAGCTTACTGCGTTTTCAAAATTATTTTACGGCGTCTGGTAGATACGTTGTGTGACCCAAGAGCTGGCTCCTATCTGGCCCAGCGTATTGGCATTGCCATTCAACGTGGTAATGCCGCCAGTATCTTGGGAACGCTGCCCTCGTGCAGTGATCTGGATCAGTTGAGCTATCTATAGATCGTTTTAAACGGACCTTAGATAGCTCAACTGTTTCACGTGTATTATATTATTGTATATTATTTTGTACATCTCTGTAATTATTTTTAATTTATATTATATAACTTTAAATACATAACTAGTATAACACTGAAATTGCAGGATCAGCAGACAAAAGCATATATCCATTGGGTACTCTATTTTGCGTATATCTGTCTTATCTGTTAAATGTTTGTCTATAATCCAATTATAACTTATTAAAAATTAAGGTTACAAAAAATCGATTTCATGAATTCTTCAATATCATCTTTCTGCTGTTACCTTAACTAGGGTTGACAGAACAGGTTGTTCTTCTCGACTCCTTTCTATCACTCGTCACCTCAGTACGCACTACATCTATTATTGACTGGCCTGTCAGCTCAGTTGGTAGGAGCTCTGCCATCTGCGCTGTAGGTTAAAGGTTCGATTCCCTCCCAGGATAAACATTTGTGTGAAGAACATAGCTGTTTGTTTTGTGTCTGGGTGTTATAAAGTATCATTAGTATGTATTTAAAACTATATAAGTATTCTATCAGTCATCTAGTCACCATAATACAAGCTATGCTTAGTTTGGGACTAGATGGTGTTGTGTGCATTGTCCAGCAATATTTATTATTGTTAAATTATCTCGACATTGGCACATTGGGCCAAGGCCCGGCTGAGACGCAGAAGGTTGCGAGTTCGATTCCCGCTACGGGGCAAATGTTTGTATGATCTGCAAGTATTTAACTCGGGTCTGGGTGTTTCTATGTATATTATGTATATATTTACAAAAACAAGTAGTATATCAGTCATGTGGTACCCATAACACAAGCTCTGCTTACTTTGGGACCAGATGATGCTGTGTAAAATGTCCGACATTATTTATTTATTAATTTTTTACACGTGCAATGTAATCAGCTCAGAATATCATAGATTGGCCGTATATGGCTAAGTTCAGATGAACGCGCGGCGTCGCGCGTGCATCTGAACTTAGCCTAATAGTGTCTTCATTTAGATACGTATGGTTTGATGACTCCCGATGATGGGTATGTAGACCGACAGCGATCAGTCATACTTCGGCTGATGACGGAACAACGCGAATTCGTACGAATTGTACAAGAATAATATGTAGTCTAGCCACGCTAATTCTGTATGAAATATGGAACTCGTTTATTCCATCAACCTATTCCAACCACAAAGATATTTGTATATGGTATCCTCTTACATCTGACTTGACTGGCCTGTTAGCACTGCTCTCTGCGCTGTATGTAGGTGTTTCGATTCTCTCTCAGGACAAACATTTGTGTAATGAACATAGGTGTTTGATCTGTCTCTGGATATTATAAAATATCATAAGTATATATTATATAAGTTATTATCACATATTCTTGTTACCATAATATAAGCTATGCTTAGTTTGTGGCTAGATGGTGTTGTGTGCTTTCTCCATCAATATTTATTTATTTATCTGGTCTATAGCCATGGGCACAAATAACTGCCGTCTCGCAGCTGAAGTCGATAAAATATTTGTGCGATATTTATGCGAATAATATATATAAAGTAGTTAAACCAGTTCAATTAGGTTTTTGTTCGCGTGGAGGTTGCGAGGCTATGGTACATTCCCTTAGACCTTTTCTAATGAACAAAATTAATAGTGTGATATTGAAGGTGGATGTTAAGAATGCTTTTAAGTCGGTTGACCGGGGTGCTTCATCGTCATCATCAGCCCGTGTCAGTCCACTGACACGGGCCTCTCCCAAGGCAGGTCACTTAGCTCGATCTTCAGCTCTCCCCCTCCAATTCTTGCCCACCGCCTTACGAATATCATCGCCACACCTAGCTACTGGGTGCTATAGTGACACAAATTAGTCAGGTCTCGGATTGGGAATCGGGGCTTTAGGTGCCTGAGTTGCCTTTTAAAAATGTATGTACGTACGCTTAATGATAACAATACATTTAACTGCTCTGTAACTTTACTGACGCCACCTAAATCATCTTCAACAAAGGCCAATGATGACGTTGAAGAATTATAGACAAAACAATCAATCTAAAACAAAAGAAAATTAAATGTATCAAATCTATTTTTGTAGTAGACAGAGTTTCCGTGTGCTTAAAGATTTTGAAATTCCACAAAACTTTTGCAGAGTAAGAATATCTCTCTATTTTCCTAGATACCGTTTGAATAAATGTCCCGGCTAACTTTCTTTTATGTTTCGCAACGAAGGGTGGCAATTCAAGGTCAATGCTCTTTTTATTATGCTGTGAGTCGATATCTAGAGCGTTCGTTTTTTTTTAATATAACTTATTAAGCCAGATGGGTTTATATCGTTAAAATGAAGGTAGTTGAGATCTGGATGCGGTCAGCCCACAACAGGAACATGTGGCATAATATGGAGGAGGCCTATGCCCAGCATTGTGTAGATAATGGCTGACATTGATGATCATGAATGAATGAATATAAAAAAAAATTACACCTTAAAACGATAATAAACAACTTAGCAACTAAGTACACAAGTAAAATAATATAATGCAAATTAGTAAGATCGGCGGTGATCTGAAAGTGAAGGTACATGGTGAACAAGTGGATCGTGTAGATGAAGCTAGAAACCTTGGCATTATCTTCGATGGTCAGCTGATAATTAAAAACCACGTGATTAGTATGGTCAAAAACTGTTTTTACCGTCTCAAGGTGTTATACCAAATCCGGGACCAGCTGTCTGAATCTTCACGTATCACTCTCTGTGAATCACTAATCTTATCCAGGCTAAACTATGGAGATGTTGGAATAATATCCCCCCACCCATAAGAAATCTCAATACAAAGTACACCTTTAAATCTAAATTCAAAACGTATCTTCTAGAAAATCAAATACAAGGGCATTCCAAAACACTTCGCCGACTATAGGTAATCTGCCGTCTAAGTTCTATTGCGCAACTTACACACTACTTAATACACTCGCCCTTAATTTCCACATGCACGTGGGCTTCTTTTGTTAAACAGACTCTTAAGAGGCTGCTGCTATCAGAAGAGATCACACTACACGACACGAATATAAATTCATTCTCCCACTCTTAAACACACACACACACACTTTTTGCACGCCTCTTTTCACTCATACACACTCGAACAGTAGGTATACTGAATGTTGTATTGCGCTCGTTTTCGGCTCGTCAACTCGAGGGTAATAGCTGAAAATCAGTGTTTGCTTCTTAAGCAATATTATCGCTGAGCTATGACCCTTTTTAAAACCTTTGACTGTGTGAGTCATGCAACCCTTCACAAAGTTAACATATTATGGCATCCGAAACCGGACGATTGACCTCATGCAGTCATCTATCCAATAGAGTCCAGAAAGTTGACGTGGATGACAGGTCTTCAGGATCTATTATTGATATAGGAATACCACAGGGTTCGATACTAGGCCCTTTTTTATTCCTAGTATACGTTAACGATTTACCATTTATGTTAAAAAATGTGATATAGTTTTATTTGCTGATACAGATGTATACTGACGATACATCATTTGCATAGTTAATAGAGGTAAAACCAGTATTTGCGATAACGTAAATGATTCCTTATCGTAAGTTCTTAACTGGTTCACTGTAAATAATCTTTTACCTAATGCTATAAAACCAAACATCAAATTACTACATCAACTTTGCCAAATGTAATTCATAGCCCGACCAACATAGAAAATAATGGAGAGGCAATAAATCTTGTAGATTCCACGAGCTTCCTAGGTCTTAATATTAATGCAAAACTACAGTGGGACCATAAATTGAAACACTTGCTGGTAGGCTTAGTTCTGCTGCCTATGCAGTTCGTGCGATACGGTGGTTTGCTGATGAAGCTACAGCCACCCTTGCTTATTTCAGCTACTTCCATAGTATTATATCATATGGAATCATAATCTGGAGGAAAACAGCGATGAAACCGCGAGTCTTTGAGAGAAATATTCAAAGAAATTAATATTTCCACAATAGCTTAACAATATTATATACAAGCGACCCGCCCCGGCTTTGCACGGATGCAATGATGATACTAAATATACTACAGCATGTCTTACGTGATTAGACACCTCTAAAATTATCAGTGTTTCTCTACAATGCATGTATTATACATATAAACCTTTCTCTTCTATTTAAAAAAAACCGCATCAAAATCCGTTGCGTAGTTTTAAAGATCTATGCATAAATAGGAACAGACAGATAGCGGGAAGCGACTTTATTTTATACTATGTAGTGATGAAAATTTGTTATACACTCTGTGTCAGGGATAGAATGGCTAGTTACTTTTTACCCTAGCTAACCTGGTAGTGAGAAAAGAAAACTGAGCCAAGTGATAGTTATTACAGAATTTAATAAGAAAAGTATACTAAGAAGATAAAATACAAGATTTAACGAAGTAGTTCAGAAGGAGGCACATATATTTATAGGGTCGTGGTGGTCCGACCTGAAGATTATGGGTCTGTTTACGCTTCAACCGTAAAAGTACTCCCCTATGTAGGCGATAGACGATAAGTGGCCTCGAGGTAACGGAGTAGCTGGTAACAGGCAGCCAGGAAGTAGGTAGGTGGTCTCGTAGGTATCCTCAGCACTAGCGCGCGCAGTGAGGGTATGTACACGAAGCGGCAACAGCACACTTAATCACTAAATCGCACAATATTAAAATGGAAAGCGAAACATGATTTTACGTGTTTTAAAAAAGTAATGTAAAAGTATTTATTTACTTTGTTATATTATGTACCTACTTAACATGTAACGTTCCGTTACAACTCATAAAAATAGAGATGGGTTTCCACAAAATAGTGACCTTCATATCAATACTAGGAACAGAAACAAATTATACATCCCTAGGTTTCGACTAGAATATATAAATAAGTCCTCTATGGGGAACACGGTGCGCTTCTATTAAAAGCTTCCTGAAAATGCAACTTAGCTAATACCCATAATTAAATTTATAGCTTGCATAATACCCTTTGAAGAAAGCGTATTATAAATGACCATTATTACTGATTAGAATGCATGGCCTTATGTTGCTCTGCCCTCAGACAGTCAACCGACACTTACCGACTACTCTACTACTCTCTCGTATTCATTTTTCGTAGTTAAGGTAGTTATAAGATGTATCATTGAAAAAACCGCTAGAACCAGGACCAGTTACTTGCCAGTTCTTTTCGGGCTTGGGTTAGGAGGAGATGGCACCTAAATTCACCTAGTATGTAAGACGTTTCAAAGTGATCCTTGTGATTGTATTGAATAAAATATCTTTTGACTAGACTTGACACAACACCATCCAGCCCCAAACTAAGCATAGCTTATATTAAAATGATCAGATGACTGAAATAATACTTATATATTTTTAAACTAGTTGCTGCCCGCGGCATCGCACGCGTGGCGCCTACATAAAAAGTAGCCTATGTCCTTCTCCAAGGTCCCATCTATCTCTATACCAAAATTCATCAAAACCGGTTCAGCGCTTTAGGCGTGTAATTTACAATATTAGTAAGGATATACTTATGATAATTTATAATAGAACAAACATCTTTGTTCATCATACAAATGTTTGTCCTGTTAGGGAATCGAGTCCTCAACCTCTGTAGTTGAGGAATAGGCATAGTTGCTACGAACTGGGCTGACAGGCCAGTCAGTCATTGCTAAGGGAACGATTTCTTTTAAGGCGCTCCCTCACCGGGAGCATTTGCGTGTAATTTAACGTTACAGAGTCGAGCATTACATCAGTGAAGCAGGAGAACTGAGCATTACAGTGCACAAACTGTTATGATACAAAACGAGTTTACATCAGTGAAGGAGGAGAACCGAGCATTACAATGCGCACCTTGTAATGATACAATGTGTTTTACAACATTATACGCGAATGCTCGTCAGTCAGGGAGGTAGTATTGTAATGTAATGCTGAAAGTCGAATCTATAATGCTACATTACACGCGAACGCTCGTCGGTCAGGGAGGTAGTATTCATTTATTATGCTCAAAGTCGAATCTATATGTTACATTGCACGCAAATGCTCCCAGTGAGGGAGCGCCTTAAGACAACGTTAGTATTGAGGATCCTTTGATATAAACATTTTGATTATGATGATGATGACTAAAATTAAGTTGCCGAAACAAACCCGCCGGTCTGTATCGGCAGGGTCGGGGTTTGGTGTGTACTGGAGTTTGTTAGTGCTGACTAATTTACTATTTATCTAGCATTTAAGAAAGGTGTTCTACTTGACAAGTAGGGACAAGTAGGGGTAAGTACTACGAGTGAAGTTGGTCAACATTTTTTTTTCTATCCGGTCTTGTATCATTGGTTAGGTCATTGGTTTGATATAGAAATGCTTTTACAAATTATTAAACTTTAAAGGGTTGTGAAGCTTTGGCCTTAAATGTTTTTAATATACAGGGTGTCCCAGAACTAGTAAGCCTGAATAGGGTGACTCCAACCATAAAAATAAAACAAATTATAGGGACAATTATCAGGAATTTTATTATTTTTTTAAACGAAATATTCAAGCTTCTACGTATAAGTCAATAGGCAAATTTAGTAAGCTTCTATTTTGATGATAAATTCTACTAACCTGTTATTGGGAATACGAACAAGTGTAGTGAAAGGATTATAGTACGCCACTGAGGCTTTTATTACTCTACCAAAAAGAAAGCCAAATTAAAAACACATTCTGTTTTAAAGTTGAATAATAATTCCATATATATCTACTGATACATCGGTTATACATATTTTTTAATGACAACACTTTCTTATTGTATCTCTAATTGAACCAATGTGGTGATAGAATTAAAGTGCATCTCAGAGCCTCCTTTCGTGCACTTGGCACATGTCTGCAAACTTTTTGATTTCTACGACATGCCGGCTTCCTCACGAAGGTTTCCTGCACTATATAAGAGTACTGGTATAACGCACATAAATAACTAGTACCTGGAAGATCGCGCTTTGCTCAGTATAAAACACGGGTAAAACGATGTTTTCGAATAAAAAACCTAGCTAGATCGATTTATCGCCGGAAACCCCTTACATACTAAATTTCTACTAAATTTCATGAAAATCGTTGGAGCCGTTTCCAAGATTCAGATTATAGTACCTAGATAACAGAGCTTTTCTCGGTATTTATAAAACAAATAGTTTTCTAATAATGAAACCTAGCTAGATCGATATATCACCCCCGAAACCCTCTGCATACTAAATTTCAAGAAAATCATTGGAGCAGTTTCCAAGATTCTGATTATATATATACAAGAACTGCTCGTTTAAAGGTATTATATATTAGATTTTTTCCTTTACATGTGCTGTGAGTCCTTGTTTCTTGAAGGACCTTGCTCATATTTTTTGATTAAAATGACTTTTTCACTGCCTTAAGATTCTGTAGACCTTAGATTGGATATTAACATAAACTCAATACCTTCACCCATCCCTGTGATAACGTTTCTTGACAGACTCACAGCCGTACGTACAATGAAATTGCACCATAAGGGTTTATTTTTCACATTGATGTACGGTTTCCAAAAAACAAACATACTACTGTCATCTCATTACTTGGTTATTTTAAGATGTCTTTGAGGGGTAGCTAGTCAGGCAAGTCCAGTAGTTAGTATTTCGTACATGACAGGTTGCAATACCGATAGCGACGCTTACCTATAGGAGAAGGTACTATACTACGACATACACCTTAAAATTGTTGGTTCTCCATCACGGATCGAGACAAATACGTGGAGATCATACGAATATTTGTCTCGCGGCGGGAATCGAAACCGCAACCTTCTGCGTCTCAGGGGGGCTTTGGCCCATATTATTATTTATTATTTGTACTTTTTATGGTTTTGAGACAGATTAATATCCTTGTCTAGGATTGTGAAGCAAACAAGCAAGATCTGTTTCTCAAAATAGTCTGATACTCTATCATTTTCAATATTTAAAATACCCAAGACGTGCGCGTACTTTTACCCAGCTTACCCTAACAAATGTTATCATTAGGGATTGGTTAGGTTGCGGCGCTTGCCGACTTCGGCATCTTTACGGATTGGCTAATGTTCGATGGGCGTAATACACTTTTTATAACACGTTTTAAATTTAAAAAGCGTTTAAAAATTCGGGGTTACGTCAATAAAAAAAAACGTGTGCGTCTCGGGACGCCCGACAGAAGTGATAACTTGATAACTTAAACTAATCTAACTAGCGCTGTAGGTTAGAATGAAAGAGGAGGAGCCTGCCGTAACGCGTTACGTAACGAAGCGGTTTACCCTCCCATAAGAAGTTATCACTTTAAAAAAAGTGTTAAAGGGTAAAAAATTCCTAGGCTTGCAATATTGACCGATATTCATTTATACCGCTTAAGTTGTCAGAAACTGACCGAAAGCCAGAAAAGTCCTGGTTACAAATGTTTTTATAACGTATCTGAATTAATAAAATGACATAAATTTAATTAACCAATATTCCTTAGTGACGTTTATATTATAATAATAATCCCGGACATTTCACACAGCATCATCTGGCTCCAATGTAAGCAGAGCTTGTGTTATGGGTAGGTACCACATGACTGATATACTACTTTAATACTTTTTTTTATTCGTAAATACATATCTACTTATTATACATAGAAACAGCAAGACCCAAGACAAATACTTGCAAAATATACAAACATTTTTCCCGCGGCGAGAATCGAACCCGCAGCCTTTGATAATGAATTGTTATTAAATTATTATTGTGTTATCTTTCTTTTTTAAAATAAATGTTTCAGTCAGTTAGAAAATATTGTACACCATGTTCGCTATGCACCATTCCAAATAATAGCATAGCGAACATAGCAAATAAATTAATAAAACCTGTAATTTACCATGTTCCGAATTAAATGAATTATTATTTATGAATTTGCCAAGAGCAAGGTCTCACAGCACCAAGAAAGAAGAAGTGTGTGAAAGAAATCCATAATTGGTTAATTTGTAATTATACTCACATAAAAGAACTAGTGTTTTGCGATTGCAAACTTACAACACTATTTTTGAGTTGGACGCACCACCCCATCTAGACTAATCATAGCTTATTTTATAATAACTAATATATATAGGGTAAAAGCCGGATAGTTGCCCCACTTTTCAAAAAAGATTAATTTGTAAAAAAATGAATTTGCTAAAAAATATTCAGTATGTATCTCAAAACAGAGGTTTATCTTCTATAATAGACTAATTTTGTATTCCTAATTAACAATTATTTTAAATAAAATTATTTTATTTCACCTCTCAGAAAAGGGATAGTAAATAGTACTAAATGGATTTGAATGAAACTTTACAATAATATAGCTTATACATTAGAATAACACATAGACAACAATTTATAAAGATATTGTGTGAATTGTCCAAAATATGACGATAAGTGTCAAGTAAGTAGGAAAAAATCTACCATCTGCGAGCTATTCTGACGTGCGCTGCCAAAACCGCTAGAGTTACACATATGTAATGGATGATGGAAATGTTTATCTTAAATAGACCTACAAAAAAGCCCGCCACAGTATGTATCTATATATTATGTGTAAGCCATTATAGCCAAAATAGTGAACCATAAGTACAATATAACCACAATAAAAATTGATAATTTATTTCAAATGCACATTTGGTAGTAATTAATTGATTCCTAAATGAAAATATATACTTTTATCGCTTCTCGTATTTAAAGTAGATAAAATATGTCTTATAAGCTACATCATTTGGACAAATATTTTAATAGTTACGACGATGACAAACCGAGTGCGCGATACAACGGTGCGGTCCAGCGCTGTGGTCCAGCGGCACGGCGCCCGCCGGCGCGGCAATGGCGGGTGAACGGGGCGGGAGCGGGGCGGGTGGTTATAGGAGCATACTGCAGTAGCTACCTTATAGGCCTATGATTAGGGCTCTGCAGTGCTTAATTACCGTATTTCTTATGTTGACAATATTGTTACGTTATTATAGAGCGACTGTAACATCTCAATATTGTCAGGCTGTTATATTTTTCAAATGCGACCCAAAAATTATAAGTGGTAATTTTAATTTCATAATGTTAGTTCTTTTCTACGCCACGCTAATATAAGCTACTCGAAATAATAATCCTGCGCAGACGAAGTCGCGGGCACCAGCTGTGTAATAAAATGTTCAAATCGGTAGTGCCATTTTCATGTTTTTACCAGACTTAGGCACTTGTTTCACCCCCGGCGATGAGCTATAAGAGCTAGAAACTAGATACAAGTTGGCAACCAGCGAGAAGCAAGTGTACCTATAGTTCGTATACAGTACACATAGGTACATGTACATGTACATGTACATACTGCAGTTTCTACTGTTGTCTCGCTGGGCTATCGAGTGAGCTAGTGCGGCAGGTGATAACACGCGCCACTTGTTCTGCGCGGCCGAGCGTGCAGTCCTAATTTCATAACAATGCGTGCTCGGATCCCAGATCCGACACTGGTAGAGAAATGACCGCTGCTCCGTCTCTCGGCGTGAGTTCTGACCGCCAAGCGAGCACTGCTGAACGAGTTATGTCTTTGATAGTTGATGTCCCTGTGACAAAATAGTGGAGAGAGAGTTCTCGTCGGCAGTGTGAACGGCTAGCGATCAACTACTTATCTAAGTGTCTCTTTTAATTAACTAACTATGTGTCTCTTTTATTGACAAAGAATATATATCATTTATTCGTTTCTAGAGCCAGAAAATAATTTATAGCTAATTGCTATATAGCCGGTGGTGAGACAAGCGCCTAATGCACGGCATTTGATTTCGATATATATATATATACAGACAATATCACTTCTATATCATTGATTTCCCGTCAGGACTAAAAATGTATTAGAAAATAAATAAATAAACTTTGGTTGACAATGCACACAGCATCATCTATCTAGCCCCAAACTTAGCATAGCTTGTAACAATAAAACACAGATCTTAACCACTCTGAAACAGAAACTGTTCGTTGTTAGTAGCCATCTCAGAAGATACAAAGCGTGTAACAGCCGTAAACCTCAAAACACTCAGTTCTGCAATAATGAAAGAAAATGTTACCAAACTCTTTCACAAACCACATCTAATCGCTTATCACCATCCACCACGACTGCTACTAGTTGCCAATCCATTTTTGCTGGAATTGTCACATTCTCAACCTTCTTAATAATATTCAATTTTTTCCATCAACTCCTTTTTATCTCAAAGAACGACTTGAATTTCTACATATTTACATATATCTAACCCCCGATCCTTGCGCTCCTCAAATACCTATCAACTCAAAATTTCCGTGCATTCCTCTAGCTTTTATGGAAAGTCGTTTACAGTGCAGGCTGTCCGCTTGTGGAACGCGTTGCCTGTAGATATTAGAAAGGCCAAGTCCTCATCTTCAAGAACATGGTCCTGAAACACTATTTTTCGTGCTGTTATATCTTATTATTTCTGTATCGTTGATATCTTATATATTACCCACTTTTGTGCTATGATTTTATGATTTTATCTGTTTATTATTATACCTATTATGTATGTATGGCAGATGGTAGACGGCAGATTTTTTTCCTACTTACTTGACACTTATCGTTATATTTTGGACTAATCACACAATATCTTTATAAATCCTAGCCTTAGCAGCAGCAGCATCTGTTGTTCAGCAACAGATGCTGCCACGAGCAGGAGCAAGAGGTCCCATCAACATTCATAACATACATAAGCGACTAATAACAAAATAACGGGTATACTTTTAACAAATCTGAATCATCTCTTCTCCACAATTCAGTTGTTAAACTGGACTGTAAACTTACACCACTTAACCTACAAGACCACAACAAACAAAACAACTAAGAACTGACCGACAAACAGATTTGAGTTTCTGAATGGAGTCTCTAGTAATAATAATAACATGGAAGACATCACCACGATCTGAGTCAGACCATTCGTCGACATGCAGGCGTCGAACAAATGGCTTTTTCGAGGTGTACTTTTCCCTGAGACAGAGGGGCTTATAGCCATCCAGAACCAGGTGGTTGAAACTCGGTAATACCAAAATTTCATTATGAAAGTACGCAATTTAGCTATAGACGTATGCAGAGGCTGCAAAAGCTTGTCCAAAACGACAAAGCATATTACGGGGGCTTGTAAATCAATAGCTCAAAAGGACCATAAGCTCAGACACGACAAGTAGGGTGATCGCGCTATTTGTCAACGTAATTGCCATTGAGCGGATTAGTTTTGGCAAAGGTTTGGATATGGCTAATCTGAATGTCAAAATGGTACCGCATTCTTCCTGAACGATTTAATCGTTGATTTTACCAATCGAACAAATTTATATATAGAACTACCTAGTATTACTCCATGTACAGACTACAAGAATGCACTAAATCAAAAACGTTCGCTAGAACGCACTGTCAAAATTAACTCGATCCCGCAACGTTTGATCAACGTATAATCCAAATTAAAGCATTTTTTTTTCCGTTATAGCGTGGTTCGAAATATGTCAAAAATAACGTTTTGACTTTGGTTTGGATTTGGTCCACCCCTTCAAAATTATCGCCTATTTTTATAGGTACCTATTAATTATAGGTACGTAAAATTATACACCAACGATTAGCAACCAAATACAACCTTATAGAGACAACCACAAGACCAACTCATAATTACAATTACAATCCTCAAACTGAGCTGGAAAACTCAACCCACAGACTATGTTTCGATAGAGTCATATGAACAGACAAAACAATACACTGCAATAGACCGAACCTAACACTTGACAAAATAAATAAAACAGCACTTTTAGTAGATATAGCTATTTCTGACACACACAACTTGCAACATACAATTCAATTTAATTTAATTCAATTCATTTATTTGTCAGAATTCAGGTTTACAATATTGTTATGGTATAGTAATAATTATATAAAGTACCAGTACAATCTAACCTTAACTAGGCATGCGAATTTATGATATTCAGTTACAAGTAACTCAGTAGAACGATCGCGCTATTTGTCAACGTAATTATTACTATTGTTTTGGCAAACGTTTGGATATGGTTTAGATTTGGTTATTCTGAATGTCAAAACGGTACCGCGCTATTCTTCTTGAAAGGTTTTATAGTGCTTACAACGAGATTAAAAAATATCTTGTACTTCTTTTCTTTTTGCTTATGGCGTCTGTAATCTTATTTCCAATAATTGATTGATTGAGTGAACAGCACTATTTTATACTATCTGATCAGCCTGCGACTTTGTCTGCTCGTTTTATTTTATCAATATTCTTTGAATACATCTAAATCAAAACTAATACTAGACAAAAAATAATGATTCTATTTTTTTGTATGTTTATAATGTTAGTTTGTTTGCTTGTATGTAATAGAAAACTCAAAACTATTCAACGGATTTTTTTAAATTATTTTACAAATAGAAAGCAGCATTATCAGCAATTAACAAGGGCTGTATTTTATTTCGAAACAAAATAAAGATCGTAGGGATCTTATATATCAATAGCAATAATATGGCTGAAGGTATCGAAGGTAATATATGTATAGTTATAGTATTATTATGTTATCAAAATGTCAAAGGCTGTGAGGTATTAGGACGATAGCCTACCCAAAAGAGTGAATAATGTCGCGCATTACATGCATGTATTAATTATCTATGATCGAATCCAAAGCATAGTTAAATACACTACGTCAAATACTATATCTGTCATTTGAGCACAAACTATACGATACTAACATTTGAGTTATTGTCTTTGTTGAGGTTTTCGGCTTTAATTTAGGTAATATCTCCATATTACCTAGATTAAAGCAGAAAACTTACAATGCAATCGTCTAAAGGACACTACGAGTATCGTCTATGATACGAGTAATTATAACTGTACGTTTAAATCCTCCGTTCTTTTTCTCCAGTCATATCCAACAATAACCTCTTTCAGACAGGAGGAACCACAGACAGGGGAATCTTGTAGTGGTTGTTTTCAAGATGAAAAAACAATGGAGCGTATACTCCTACAGAACACAGCCGCAGAGGAATCTAGATCAGAATACAGCTGCTAAAGTTACTATAAGGCCCTACGCCCCTGCTCTACATCAATTGAAATATTGTCAGATATGCTGTAGAAATGCTGCCATCAACTCAGTTCTACGATGATACTTCCTGGATCCTGATCAGGGTCTGGTTAGCAAGACAATGCATAAAATAACCCAGCGCAGAACTTCAGTGCTTCAGTTATATGCCTGTTATCTATAGAATATTATTATACCCCGTTAAAATAATATATTACCTTCGAGTTAGATTGTGAATCTTTATTTCTTATTAATTATGTTGACAAAATCAATAATATTTTAACAAAAAATGGAAAATCACTAAATTTAGTACTTCTAGGCAGGAAACATATTTCTCTAACATCGATGTCGGTGCAAGAGCGCGTCTGAAACATGTATTAAACTTATACAACTTCTATGTATTCTATCAGCAGCGATTAGTTTGGGGCTAGATGGTGTTGTGTGTATTGTCCACCAATATTTATCGACATAGTTTGGTTAGGTACTAAGTAAGTATATAGTTATGTAACAAAATATCCATACTTCCATACTAAAATAAAGAGTATCATAGTAATTATCATATCTGTATCAGTTCGTTTGTTAGCTTTCATGACTAAACGGCAAAACAGATTTTGATTAAACGTAGTAGGTAAGTAGATTGATTATCTATATCGTGGGTAAGGATACATTTACGTAGGTACCAATATCCAGGCATTGGTAGGTTAGTAAGTACCTATTCTAAGCAAATGAAGTCGGACAGGCAGCAGGCATGCAGTAAACAATAAAATAATGAAGTTGTAGGCAGCGTGGTACTTACCTACTCTTTCCTTCGTGCTGGTGTTATAAGGTATTTACTGATACAGCAAAGAGCTCCAACAAAATACGGTAGGTACCTAGCGTTTTATAATGTTTTTCTGATGAAAAAGTACTTGATTTGCCTGCGGATCGATGCTTAGCTTTCAGCTACATCCACCTCATAAGCACTTTCCTAAACATCCACATAAATTGCGAGCATTTTGATAGTTTTCAAAATGTTCAAATAAGAATGAGCCCGCCCGTTTGTTTGAAAGCACTGTCAAAATTGACGCGATCCCGCAACGTTTTATTAACGTATAATCCAAATTAGAGCCAAATCGTTTCCGTTATAGTGATTAGCGCGGTACGAAATATGTCAAAAATAATGTTTTGAATTTGGTTTAGCTTCGGTTCAAACGATCAAAATTACCGCGATCGCCTCCGGTCATCGTTCAAAAACGTGGTGATACTGTAATAACTCTTTTCTACAAGAAGTGCCTTAAGCTGATTTTTAAAGCTCAACAATTGATTACCTTTTATGCTTTCTACTATCTTGTTTAATATTTTAGAAACCATACAGAAAACACTATTATCCATTAGCGCTGTATTCGATTTTACAAGGCAAAAATTGTTTTTACTACGGGAATTTAAATGATTAATGACAGAGAATTTATTGTATTTGTTCATATTATGTAAATAAATAAATATACAATAGCGAAAAAGTTCTCCAAAAATTAAATAAGCCGGATGTGGAGACTGGAAAAGGTTACTATCATTCCATCGTCCTATCTTCAACTGCATTATTCCACACCAATTATTCCAGTCACTCTACTTGAATTACCCAAACACACCAAAGCAGTAATTTAATGCAAAAAGCCGACATTTTAAATACTAGCCGAATCGTCAGAAAGTTTCTACAAACCGACCTCTCAATCGACATGCAGACACCAGACGACCTCTGTGGCGCAGTGGGCTTAGGTCAAGCTGAGACGCGGCTACAGGTTGCGGCTACGATTCTCACCGCGTGACCAATGTTTGTATGATCTGCAAGTATTTGTCTCGGGTCTGGGTGTTTCTATGTATAATATGTATGTATTTACAAAAAAAAAAGTATTTAAGTAGTATATCAGTCATGTGGTACCAATAACACAAGCTCTGCTTACTTTGGGGCCAGATGATGCTGTGTGAAAGGTCCGTTATTATTATTATTATCAAATAATCGTGCCCAGACTCATCAAATCACCTATCATCTGAGGCGCACTTGGCTTAGGCCGCACAGGGTATTATTCATACTCCGGCATACCAAACTGAATCAGCCGAGCTGATTAAATTCTAAACATCATAATAATAATAACGGACATTTCACAGAACATCATCTAGCCCCAAAGTAAGCAGAGCATGTATTATGGGTAACACATCAGTTATGTGATAAGTAGTAAAAATACATACATATTATATATTGAAACACCCAAACCCGAGACAAATACTTGCAGATTATACAAACATTTGTCCTCCGGTGGGAATTGAACCTCTGCGTCTCCGCGCCCTGCCCAAGTGCGTCTCAAGTCGTCAAAATATATCAAAGCTGTACGCTGTGCATGAATATTGATCAAATGTTGTATGTGTAGCTCAAGTTTACTTTAACTGTCCAAAACACTTCCCTCTCTCTTTAGAGCTACGCTTCCGTGTGCCATTATACCTATCGCCTGCAAGAAGCTAGATGAGCTAGGTATTGAGCTAGGAGATCGAAGTAAAAGGCTTTCAGAAATTAAAGAACATCTGAAAAAACATTACTGTATTCGCTTCCGTGTGCCATTATACCTATCGCCTGCAAGAAACTAGATGAGCTAGGTATTGAGCTAGGAGATCGAAGTAAAAGGCTTTCAGAAATTAAAGAACATCTGAAAAAACATTACTGTATTCGCTTCCGTGTGCCATTATACCTATCGCCTGCAAGAAGCTAGATGAGCTAGGTATTGAGCTAGGAGATCGAAGTAAAAGGCTTTCAGAAATTAAAGAACATCTGAAAAAACATTACTGTATTCACACACGCAGGCGTTCTACCACTGTCTTATTAACTCTGCACACTACATAAAAGTAAATAGATTTCAATATAAAAATGTCGTAGAACATAAAAAGTTCGAATACATCGTGCCAAGTGCACAAATAGAGCATTTGAGAAAAACTTTAAACCTTTCACCACACTAGTTTGATATTTGACGACCTCTGTGGCGCAGTGGACCAAAACCCTGCTGAGACGCAGAAGTTTGCGCGTTAGATTCCTGCCGCGGGGCAGTCATGTGATACCCATAACACAATTTGGGGCTAGATGACGCTGTATGAAATGCCCGGCATTATTTATCAAATATTTATTATTCCATGTGCAAAGTGTTGCGCACTTTAATCTGTTCACCACACTGGTAAGAAACAACTAGTGCTACGATAAGAAGTAGAAGAACATCAAAATTCAAGAATGAATGAATCCATCTTTTTATCAGTACCATAAGCATCAGTTTCTGCCGTAATCCAATCGTTAGCTTGTCCATTGACAAAGCACTATTTAGTCAGTTTATAGAACTGCCAGAGGGCAGCTTCCCCTCTAGGGGAATGGTCAATGATCCTAATTGTGTTGTTTTGTAGCTCAACAGTATCTATACTGTTGAGCAACAAAACAACACAATTAGGATCATTGACCGTAATGTGAAACTATTTATGATTATGTACTGGCTTAGTATTATAGTAAAGATTATCTTTTTCGTTATAATCAGAAACTAACTTCGTATTTCAGAACAAAAGTCAGTAAGTAGTCAAACTCAGATTCTTTCTTTCTTTTCTTCGTTAATGGCCTGTGACATACTAATGTCAATTCTGCCAATGTCAAGTGATTATAGTTTATAGTCAGTTTGTTTGATATAAGTCTTAGTCGATGGTCAGTTGTCAATTCTAGACGACACGCGGAATGGCGTCTAGAATTTTCTTGGGACTCCTCGTCGTTCAAATCACACTGCACCACAATACACATGCAATCCAATTATCCATACCCGCCCCGCAGCCACAATTTATCCATTAAAATTCCGCCAAGATTACTGAATAAAACATGCAATAAAACGGGTAAAAAATATTAGATTTGCAGAGCCATGTTGCTCCATGAAATGTCAGACGAAGAATCCAAACTCAGATTATAAACTGTGCATTGATTTTCTGACGGTTCTGAAAAACTGACTATAAATTTAAGACTGCGTAGTTAGAAGAAGCAGGAGGAATGCCGTTCATGCCGTGCCGTTCTCTAAAGGGAAACTTTTTAGAAGTATTCATCTTTTTATTCTTCTTCTTATCTGTCACTAGTTATTTCTAACCAGTGTGGTGAAAGGATTAAAGTACGCCTCAGAGGCTCCTTTCGTGCACTTAGGTAAGCCTTAATGTATGCTCTCAACCTTGCCGACAGGACTCGTAGGAAAGACGAATCAGTACATGCGGTGTCGGTTCGGTTGCAGGTGCATAACGGCTGGCACCGAGCCGGGCTTGTTTCAAATTTTCCTTCTGTATTGCTAGCTCGTCTGTTAGTCAGCAGGGGTCTCCATCATCAGTCTCCAAGCAGCACTCATCTGGGATTGGTTCCACGTAGAAATCCTCACTTGAGTGTGTTATATAACTCAGCGTAAATCACCAACCCGATTTCAGATAGTCAGGTGCTGAGCCATTTAATGAGAAAACGTAATATACTATATATGCATTATCTTTGTAAAATACATCCGACTTTGGAGTATTTCCGCACAGAACAAAACAAGTGCAGTTACCGACAGAAACATACAGACAAAATTAGACCGATGCGGCCGGAAGCACACCACACTCACACTTTCGTGCTGCGAGAAGACTTTTTTTACTTATCGATGCTTACGCCACATACAATGTACGTGCACTAAGTTTATGTGCATCATATCTCGCAAAATTTTTATAAGTGCCAGCGTGGCACTCGAATCGATCATGACAAGTAAATACGGCATACGACAGCGGGAGTCATATTCGTACCCCGCGCTCCTTAGCCCGGCGAGTCGCAATCAGTGTGATATAAAATTTCAACTTTTGTAAGGTAAACCTTACGTCTAATTTTTTGACAAAAGCTAATCACTATTTAAAATAGTGCCATCTCTTTTTGTAAGATAGTGACAAATAGTGACAGGGCGAATCTTAAGTTTTCCGGAAGCGTTTAATTTGAGAGGCGTTTATAAGTAGGGCTGTATATGTTTAATCCTAAGCAAAACATTTTTACTGAGTTTCTACGATTAAATGTGATACGGATCGTATTACGCCCACTTACTGAAAATATAGGAGAATTTATAATGTATGAACTTTATTATGTTAAATTTACCGTTTAAACGTTACTAAGTAGCTTGAAAATTAATTCAAAATGAAATTATTTACCTGCACATTTACCGCATGTAAACCGAGCATGCGAGTATTTCGTTGGTCAGCGAGATAATTGAAAATGCACTTAAATGGTTGAATGTACTCACGGTTTTCAGCAAAATGGAGCCTCTATTATCTGTGGAGCAAAAATATAACTTTTATAATAAAATAACATTAAAAAACAAGCTTAATTAACTAGCTTGTAGAGCGTGCTTGATTAAAACTTTAAAACTAATATTTTAGAGAGACAAGATTTTCTGATTTTTAAAACTTTTTCACTTTTAGAAATATACATTACTAGGTGCTTCGCGCGCGTGGTACCTACATAAAAAGTAGCCTATGTCCTTCTCCAAGGTCCCATCTATCCCTATTCATCAAAATCGGTTCAGTGGTTTAGGCATGAAAACGTGACAGACAGACAGAGTTACTTTCGCATTTATAATATAAGTAGGGATTAGGAAGTAACTGTATTATATTCTCAACAAAATCTAAGATTTTTTTCAATCGCTAATCACTAGTAATGTGTAGGATTAGTGATGTCATCGATTGAATGGGTGACCCCTAGTTGCAATAAATAATCTAGGGTTGGCAAAGCACGTGTGACAACTACATTTAGGTATTGCAAGCGCCCATAATATGGTAACAACTTGCCATCAGGTGAGCCGTACGTATTAATGCCAGATCGTTAGTATAAAAAATTGCTAATTTAAAATGACAAGTAGGCAAACCCAATTTAACACAATCAAATTAGCAAGTACAAATATTTAGTATAGACTTATCAACCGAAAAACGAAAAACTGTTTTTAAGGTCTTCCAAATATCATCAAAAAATATATCTCCCGATACGTCACACGATGGAGTAGACCTAACAGATCTAAACCTACATTACATATAAATACATAACACCTAAATATATTTTTATTATATATCTGTGTAAGTTAAATTTTAATATGTAATTATAACCCTGGTAAATTCTGTTTTCTCCGAAAAACAGCTCTCTTATATCAAAAGCATATGTATGGCTGCCTGCTTATATATTAAACAGTCTACTGTCCGCGGGTTCTCACGCGCGAACCTACATAATAAAATGTCATATTCTTCCTCATCTATAATAATATTATGGCAGCAGCTAGGCAGCAGCTAGTAATACAATATCAATATCCTTACAAATTCCATCAACAAACTAACAAACAAACAATAATTAAATATTGGATTTCAATTTCGATGAAATCGATTATAAAATAATAATATATATCCATAGAACACAATATACACTCACTAGATTAACTTGTTATTTGACCGCTTAATAAAACATTATCTAGCACTTATAATACCACTTTATCAATAGAGAAGGAAAACTTGAAACAAGCCCGGCTCGGTGCCAGCCGGTACAACAAACAGGCTTATCTAAGTGCACCAAAGGAGCCTCTGAGGCGCACTTTAGTCCTTTCACCACACTAGTTAGAAATAACTAGTGACACAATAAGAAGAAGAAAACCACTTTTATAAAATAACACAGTTTGTCAAAACGCGGAAATTCAATTTCAGTAACTTTAGGGTCCTACCTGCGAGCCTGCAATTCAGTGCTCCTCCAAGCTCCGCCGCGATCTATCTGAGCTTCCGTTTTATGCGCTGCAAAACGAAGGGGAGAGCCTGGGCGGTATTGGGGGTGGGTGAGGGGGTTAATAATACCTAGGCGCCATCACACAACTAGCTTACAGCGGAAAATTTTGTTTGGGCAGTAAGGCAGCTACTGAGTTGTAGCTGCAAGAAAATGGTCTTAGAAGACATGACCTTAATTTTTAAATTAGCTTTTAAACTATTTAGATATACGAATTAAAAAAAAAATTTTATTTAGTCTCTTTTTTAACAGATTTCAAAAAAAAAGAGGTTCTCAATTCGTCGGAATCTTTTTTTTTATGTATGTTCACCGATTACTCAAAAACGCCTGAGCCGATTTAAATTTATTTTTGTTTCAATTGGTATACTTCCCAGGTCCTATTTAAATTTTATCGAAATCGGATGAGCGGTTTTCAAATGAACAAAAATCCAAAAATTGTATACATCGATGACATTTTTTATATACATGAAATCGGTTGTCTTTTTAGTTTTTAAAACGTAATTATAGTGATTAAGCTTAATAATAAACTCCAAACCTTACCTAGGTTTGGAGTATTTGATGGATACTAGCGGCCTTATTCCAAAACGAAGACTAAAGAAAGTCTAGGTTTAAACCTGCTGATAAACCAGGATCTAATCCAAAGCTTATTACAAAACGAAGTTTATCTCTAGTTGTTGTAACATCTATGGTACTAAAGATAAACCTTTGAAACCCTAGTTTATCTTTGAATCTTTGGTACTAGGTTATGTTAACCTCAGAATTAAATCAATCAAATAAACGTCAAACAATATCCGTTGTTTGGATTTATACCATTGTTGTTTTTCGGTTTGCGTTTCGAAAATGGTTCTTCTTCTTATCGTGTCACTAGTTATTTCTAACCAGTGTGGTGAAAGGATTAAAGTGCGCCTCAGAGGCTCCTTTCGTGCGAATTTCGAAAATGGTTTATGACAACGATCTGATGGATTTTGAAGACTAGGTGCTAGTTCACATAATCTAAAAAATAAGCATAAAATGAATATCGCATCACACAGGCCATGGTAGGACATAATAATGTACATCTTCACAATAACAAAAACAAAAAGTTGGATTTGTTTATATAAACTCTTGCTGAGCAGACAACTTTTATTTAACTTCGCGCGTTAGCATACCTATCGACTTATCAGACAGAGACAGATGACAGTTTTTCATTTTATTTTTTAAAACTCTCTGCGTTACTGTCAGTGTAAGTGTCAGTATCACGAACATGGCGCGCAATTTTACTACCTTATCTGAGGATCATAATTAAACCATGGTCTTCTTGTACTAGCTAGAACTATGTATTGTAATAAGAACACATTTTGGTACTCGGACCAACTTTGTTACCGCAACAAACATAGACTGGAAGGTCTTGGTTTAAACCTAGACTAGATGTTTTGTAGTATGTTTATTTTTGTTGATGCTAGTTTAGCAATATTGTACAGGGGGCCTACCGCGATAATTTGAACGGCAATGCCAAAGCTAAACTTCTACTAAAAACAATGTGTTAAGCACATTTCGTTTCGCGCTAATCATATAAACAAAAACGATGTTTTAGGCACATTTCGTTTTGCGCTAATCATATAAACTACGTGTTTTTGTGGCAGATTTTGATTTGTCCAAACCGAAGACAAAACGTTTCCGTTTCAATGGTAATTACGCTGACAAAATGCGCGATTTGTACAAAAGTTACAAAAGTTATTTTACTTATAGTAACTAGTTTTAAAACATGGTTTTAGAAAAAATGCCATACGTGTAGGCATTACAAATACCCTACGCGACCAATATCGGGTTTTATAACCAAAAATTTTAGATACCGAGCTTTTATTAAATAAAAATAGGCACTTTACTTCTTTGAAAGCTTTTCTAAAAGTCTAACTAAAAGCTCTCCGCACATCAAACAACGCATCGCCCACTCGGCTTGTGAGGCCCACATGACAATTATTTTGGGTACAATACAGTATATGATGCACTGTCGGTTTAGTTCGATTTTTAGTCGGTTTTGTGTGAGCAACGTCTAACTCTAATTATTTTGAATGCGTTTGGGTGGCGCCCTGGATGGTGTAGATTCACAAATCAGCCCGGCAGATGACGCTGCAGTCGGTACAATTGGATATATGTTTTTCTTTTTAAAACGCGCGGACGAGGTCGCGAACGGGACAGCTAGTATCATTTATATATAACTAGTGGTCGCCCGCTGGTCGAAATTCAAACATAATTAATTCATAATTATTCTATTATTTATGCATAATAAAAAAAAAATAGCATTCTGCACTCTTTTTGTACATAAACTATAAGTGTGCGAAATTCCAAATTCCGTCCTCGCAATTTTCGTAAAAAGGGGTACAAAGTTTTAACTTCACGTATTAATATATAGATTATATTATTTTATTATTATATTCATATATATTTATATATTTTATATATTCAAAATTTTCAAGTTGAAGTGGCAATAGGCCATATAGCTCGCAGAACTACAGATAACAGTTGGGGAAAAAAAAATCTCGAATGGCGACCAAGGACAGGTGAACGAAGCGTAGGAAGACCCCACACCCGATGGACTGATGACATAGTAAAGATCGCGGAAAATCGGTGGATGGAGAGGGCTCAAAATTGTTCTTCGTGGAAATCTATTGAGGAGGCCTATGTTTAGCAGTGGACTTCTAGGGGCTGATATGATGATGATGACGATATTTTATTTGCGTATAATTAACTAAAGTAATCGCGTAAAGTAGTTGCTAATGTAATTTTTCTTTTTAC
The DNA here is from genome assembly GCA_948098915.1 of Lampropteryx suffumata. NCBI lineage: Eukaryota > Metazoa > Arthropoda > Insecta > Lepidoptera > Geometridae > Lampropteryx > Lampropteryx suffumata. Next base: position 26,363,623 of record OX402544.1, read on the forward strand.
ATGTGGCATTACACATTTTATATACCAGTAGGTACCTGCAACGTGGCGATACTGATAATTTTATATAATATGGTTATGAAAACCTCTATGGCGCAATGAGCCAAGGCCCTGCGGCGCAGAAGGTTGCGGGTTCGATTCCCGCCGCGAAACAAATGTTTGCAAGTATTTGTCTCGGGTCTGGGTGTTTCTATGAATAATATGTATGTATGTAAAAAAGTATATAAAGTTATGTGGTACCCATAACACAAGTTCTGCTTATTTTGGGGCTAGATGACGCTGTGTGAAACGTCTGGCATTATTTATTTATTATTTTGGTAAATAAAACATTACGTTCTTTAATTGGGAAACAAGCAGTACGTACCGTTCTTACTAAGCAGTAGTTACCAATAAAGTTTCTACAGAAAAAAAACATTAGCCTAACGTTTTCTGTGGTTGTTTCAGGAGGACAGATATCTGTGTTGAAGTTGAAGCTGCCACTGGTTTACCTTGAGTATATAACAGGGTGATTTCTTTCATCAGTAAGATTGCCGATCAATTGGCAAAAAGTCTCGAGATGAACGAATTCGTAAGTATTCATTTATTTGTAATAAATACTTCTAATCGCTTGTTTCTTAGACTCATATTGAAAGCGATATAATTTATACTAGTAAAGGCCCGCGGCTTCGCACGCGTGTTACCTACCTACATACAAAGTAGCCTATGTCTATCTCAAATATACAATACATCTCCGTACCAAATTTCATCAAAATACGTTCAGTATCTGTTTGTTTTTTTGTAGCCTATTCGCAGGTAACAAATAAACAGACAGATACACTTTTGAATGTTTAATATTGGTATGGAATAAAATTAGAGAAGCAGTGGTAGCCTTCCGATCATAATCTCTGTGGCGCTGTGGGCGAAGGCCTGCTTGTGACGCTAAAGGTTGCGGGTTATATACCCGCCGCGGGGCAAATGTTTTGTGATCTGCAAGCATTTGTCTTTCCATTCTATATGTGTAATTCTAACGGCTTTTGCCGCGCTCGCCAGAATAGTTTGCAGATGGCAGATTTTTTTTCTTTTTACTTGACACTTACCTATCGTTATATTTTTGACAATTCACCCTGACTAACTAATATTATAAATGCGAAAGTAACTCTGTCTGTCTGTTTGTTACGTTTTCACGCCTCAACCGCTGAACCGATTTTGATGAATTTTGGTATAGAAATATATCGGACTTTGGAGAACGATATAGGCTATTTTCTATGTAGGTACCACGCGTGCGAAGCCGCGGGCAGCAGCTAGTGTCTTTATTAATTGTAGCCTATAAGCTATATTTATAGATAAGTTATATTATTGTATAGTATCATAAAAATACATTCAGTAGTTTTTGCGTGAAGGAGTATCAAATATACATGCATACAAACTTTCATACATACATACATAGATACATACAAACTTTCGCGTTTATAATAATTTATTAATTTTATTGCGCTAGGAGTTGCAGTATTATAGTTCGGATTTAGTCCATGAATGGGCTTACTACTTTTATTTTCCTTTGTTTTCATTGATATTCAAAGTTTGCTTTCAAAAAAAATCAAAATAGAACATGTAGTTACATTCAATTATTTGGGGCAGAGCTGACAACTGTCAGAGAGTCGCACAGAGGCTATTCTTTTCAAGTTTCACGCATTTTACCGTACTTTATTATACTTCATATCACGGTAACTACTCTACCTAACTACTAGGTAATTCTTACCTTATCTTTTATTTCCAGTCATCAATGACGACATCCTATGTGATCGCTTTGGTGCCGTTCGTGATTCCGGTGCTACAAAGCATCATACGCGGTGTAAGTGAATCCCTTTTCCAAGCGCCCTGTTCCAGACCTGAATCTTTCAAAATTACGTTCATGATTATAATTTTGTCAAAATAAGACCACTAATAGCATCGGGCAAGACACCAGTTAAAAAGCATATCGTTAGCGATATCACGAGCGTTAATTTTATTAGCCATATCAATTGTTCCTGAATAAAATCCTAGCATTCATTCAATAAGCGAACAAAGAGATAATTTTAACTTTTTATTAACTCTAGTGTAAAAATGTATCTCAAATTTAGACTTTGGTGTAAAAGAAATAAGTTTCTTCGTATTATTTTATACATTATATTGTACATTTATATTGTACATTATATTGTACATTATATTGTACATTATATTGTACATTATATTGGACATTATATTGTACATTATATTGTACATTATATTGTTTATACATTATATTGTACATTATATTGTACATTATATTGTACATTATATTGTACATTATATTGTACATTATATTGTTTATACATTATATTGTACATTATATTGCACATTATATTGTACATTATAAACTTTACTGGATTTCTGCTCGTTTCTAAATGTACCAAGGAAGTTGTATAACTAATGTTCCAGTACCTTACGCCCGTATTTTATTTCACAGAAGACATCTTCCGAATCATCCAAATCGAGTTGCAGCTCGGACCAGAATTCGGGAACTACAACGACAAACTTGAGTGCAGTAACTGATGCAGATGATCCCACTGGATCATGTTGCTTTTGTTTCCTAGATTAGGCTTAAGCAACTTTTAAGATATCTAAATCAAACGAGGAATATTAAGTTGGGCTACTAGTAATAAAACTACTAACATTTTTTTTAAGGGTTCTTAACTAGGTACACTTTTTTGGGGTTTAATATTGGTGTTCGAAGCTTATGTAGATAATAATTATACTAATACTAATGGTTAAACTATGCGTAGAGTCATATGGATAGATAGATAAACGCTTTATTGTACACAAAAAAAACACAAAATAATGATTAGCAATACAATTGTACAATCGGCGGCCTTATCGCCAAAAGCGATCTCTTGAAGGCAACCTTTGCGTGGATAGGATAGAAATAAATATAAGATGATAAAATAAAAATAAATACATAAAATAATAAAAAATATAAGAAGAATAATAGAATAAAAAAATATAAAAAAAGAGTTATTTAATATTATACTTTATGTTTTATAAATTTAGAACGTCAGCCGAAAGTACTTGTCTTTCGACTTTTTGAAAAAGGATTTCAATTCAATTTATTGAATTGAATTGAATAGCTTTTTCAAATCGTCAACTATGAAACACGTATGAAACTTGAGGAAGAACAAAAATTATAACAATTTCATTAGCTAGTATTTTTATTGCAAAATAGTACGTATTCAGTTTTACATCTGTAGGGCGATCGCGCTATTTGTCAACGTAATTGCCATTGAACGGATTGGTTTTGCAAAAGTTTGATTAAAGACAATTTTACTTTTTGGAACGAAGTTTCTTATCGCAGGTTGGCGAGGGGACCTAGCCGAGAAAAAATGTAACGCGTTACGAAAACACGTTAAAAAAAACCGTAAGAGAAAGAGAGAATGAAGGAGACTAGTCTAGTCACATATATGTATATCCCATATATATATGTAAAATTTCAATGATCGAATGTTATTTATTATGATGAAATTAAAAATTATCATTTATATACGTCTAAAATATGTTAGCTCATTGCATTTCATTGTTATGTTAATAACCGTTTGTACCAAAGTAACTGAGTAATATTGTACGAAATCAAAATATGTAATACAACATTTCTTGTATGTTAACACAATCTTTTAAAAACATATAAATAAATATACGTTGCAAATAAATTTACGAATACAGTCATTTATTGCATCAATATTTGAAATCAAAGAGAGGGGTGGGTAGAAAGAATGAGAGCCTGGCACGTTAATGATTAATTATGCCAACCCAAATACGAAAGGGACTTCTTTCCAAACGCGTGTCCCGTGACAAGTTCATTTTTTTTAATTATTTTTGACTACAACAAGTAAAAACTTAGATTATTTAATTAAACTCGTACTGTAACAGTTTAGTTAGGGAAAGATTCAACGCACAGCACAGTGCTGAATGTATCCCGTTGTAATTGAGTTACACCGCTACGTATACGTAGCGGTATAACTCAATGCCGTTCAGTAAGGACTGTAACAGGAATGTAGTGGTATACCACAAAATTCCTGTTACAGTCCTTACTGAACGGCAGGTTCATATGCAATGGTCGGACTAACCCCTATAATAAAATTATTAAAATATCGATGTTAACTCATCTCGTTTGGATTTTTTCATATCTCATTTATTGTAATAAATAGTAATGACTTTATTATTTTTGTTAAACCCTTTCTTTTGGTGAAGGTATTTTATGAATGAATTAATAATTGATTTAATAAAATTAATAAATGATTGAAAAAATTGTTAGATTCATAATCGCCCAATGTCTAACGGAGTCTTGTTCCTAGGACTTCTTCCTTAATAGGGAACTTAACGTTGTCTTGTTATCCTTATTGTCTAGGAGTGTCAAATTTAAGTACAACTGAATTATGCATTTGTGATTGCTAAAATTAGTTATTCATATTTTATTAAAAAATTACAGATAAGTGTGTGTTCTTATGAATAAATGAGTTTAACAATAAACTAGTTTCTCAACCAGTTCGTAATAGGACCAACCTGTTTGGTTCTTAGGTGTAGTCTACCTATATGTCTTACTCTCGGATTAGTTGAATTACTATTGATCTTATTGCGTTTGGTCTAGTTCCTATTGCCTTTGACTTTGCCTTTGTCTTGTCAAAGTCTGGGATAGTCATTCATAAAATATACACAACTATTACGTATATATAAAAATCATGTATTCTCTGTTCACGTTTTCAATCCAATTTTAGGAGTACGGATACATTCTATTTCAACAAAGCTTGCCGGCTTTTGAAGCACAATATGCATGTTTGTTATACCCAGGGTTCTACTGGGCAAACCGGTGTTGAGATATCGGAATAATTGTTTTGAATAATTGTTTTGTTGTCAAATTCAAGTCAACGTACCGTCTGTTATGAAGGATTAGGACGGTTGTCTAAAGTAATGCCGATCGTTCTATCGTTTAAATCGAGTCGAAATGATGTAACTAGAGGTGAAGTTTTGAACGTCTATTGGTTTCGATCCCTTTATCTCGTAGAACCTAAAAGTTCTGACTAGTCCCAAGTGCACGAATACTGCCTCAGAGGCGCACTTAATGCTTTCACCACACTTGTTTAAACAACTAGTGACAGGATAAGAAGAAGTAGAATGATTATTATGTGTAGATATATCGTTTATCATTTTACTGAGTAGACCCCAGCCTCAGTGACGTGCTTGCCGACACAGACGAGAGACGTGCATGCATGCAACATGATTCGTAGACTCAATTTCGTAGGGTAGTCCAAAGTGCGTTCGGACTAATGAACACAAATCCGGTCCAGGAGGCGAATTTCATTGCACGGTAGTGCTTTGGCATACAAGCTTCTTTATTAATTACCTGACTGCTCAACAAAGGTAAGGGTGTGTGTAGATAGGTACACAACTTCTCAGTAACTCAGGCATTATTATTCATTGGTAACTTGAATTCCAGAATATATATCTTTTAAGGCGCCTCCCCGACCCAATGAACTTGAGAGTTTTGTCCCTAATCACCCCACCCACTTCGCTAACTTTTATATATGTCGCAATCCAGAGGTAAAACCATTCTGATATCGCAACCTAGCCGGCCGGCCGGCGGCTATGGAATACAAAAATTTCTATGAAATAATGGTATTTTTCGTTATTACGAGTACATACCTACCTACATGCAACATTTTATTTGATAAAAGTCAATTTGGGATTTTTGATAGAGGATGTTTTATGGAGCTCGATAGCTTTTAGGTATAATTACTCAAAATCAAAGAAAAGTTTATTTAATACAATCACAAGGATCACTTTTAAACGTCCTACGTACCTACTAGGTGATCGTAGGTGCCAATTCTTTATAACCCAAGTCCGAGAACTGGCAGGAAACAGATTACAGTAGTCAGTTAATTACTGTCTGAAAGCAGAACAACATGTGGCCATGCATTCTTAACAATAATAATAGTCATTCAACTTTGTACTAGTGTTAATTAGACAGGTATTATTTCGGTAGGCAATTTTCTTTAATGATAAGGACAGATTTATGTAAGTGTCTTATGTTGTGCTAAATTTGATGTAACAATATAATCTATTTAGGAAAGTACATTTATTTACCGTAGAACATAGCTACCACAGACAGACAGAATGGGGATTTAGGGACCCTAGCTTGGCGCACTGCGACTGTGGTGCTCCATCACACTCTATGGCGCATTTACTCGTGTGCCCTCTCAGACTAAATACCTACTTCCACAAGGGTGGACCATATCGCGGCGCGGCCACAGTTGCGATTGAGATCGCCACCTACTAGGTAGGTACTCTAAAACAATATAACGACTGAAGCATGGAGACGAAAAGTAGAACAGACAGACAAAGTCGGTCGGTATCACAGACAAAGAGAAGCCCATACCTACCTAGTAGGTATTGTATCTCATTGTAAAATAGGTACCTACTTACCTACAAATAGACTAATGGTTCTCGTAAAAAATATAATCAGTGTTTTTATTACGCAAGTAAGTAAATATCAGTACCTGCCTATAATTATGCATTAAATGTTCTTTCAAGCAATCTAACTCTTTAAAACCGCATGTAGTAATAATAAGTTGGTACTTATTAGTACCAGGGTACGTATGACAGCTAGCTGTTTACCTAGAAATGATTATATAACCAGGAATATATAATCAGCTGACTGGATGTTTATAAGCCTAGGTTTATTCCATAATATTTGAAAATATGAAAAATAGTGCACATAAAACTATTCGCAAAGCTATAGCGACGCTTGACGACCCAATTCTACTGATTCATAGCTCTATGTGTATCTGTGTTGTAGTTGTTACATCTCACGAAGTGTCTTTAGATGTAGTAGTGCATCCACATACAAATTGTTTAGTGTGCGTAAGCGGAGTAGCCAATGACTAGCAGCTCTGAGCACACACGCCCACACAATATAACAATACACCTGAAGCAAAACCATCTAGGTATGTGAGACAGGGTTACTATGAAATTATCTAGCACTACGAAAAGTTTATTTCTGTTTAGTAAAGTTATTTATGTCTTTAGTTTCATGTAACTTTCATGTAACTTTCGACAATAGGTTGGTATATAAATTAGTATTTTGAGTAGGTAGATTGGTAGGTACTTCTTAGTACTTACCTACATATGTAGGTATTATAGTGGCAAAATAAGTATTTACCCAAACAGTTATCTTAGTAGATACCTTTTACTTTCATTGCCTATTTTGGGTAGGTAGCATATCTAGATAGTACCTACTTAGGTATTTATGTATAAGACAGAAAGAAAAACGTGATAGTTGGGCAAGTAGGGTACTTACATATTGATACTTACCTAGGTATGATAAATAGAAGGGTGATCGGTACTAATGTAATAACAATATAATAACTATAATAATAAATATGACTGGTAAGTAGGTAAGTAGAAACATAGAAAACAATAGCAGTAGGTAAAAAAGCGTCTTTTCAAAAACCGGCAATCCAAATAGGTACGATGACGAGCGACACGTTTTCCCCGTAGAGCCTACAGCTGACTGGAGCCTGCAGTCTGTTTCATGAAATTTGGAAAATATTTGGTGTTAGCCAAATTCAATGATCAATATTAGAAGATAAAGATTCAATTCAATTATAATGTTTTTTTGGGGATTTTTGATTAAGTACATACCATAATGTTTTAATGTTACCTTGTTATTTTTGCTCCAAATAAATATATTTGTATTTGTATTTACTACGTGCCTGCTGACTGTCCGGCGGTTTCATTTGCATTGGTAGGTTAGTAAGTATTACAAATACTTACTAACCTAGATATTGGTACCTACATAAAATGTATCCTAACCCACGATATAGATAATCAATTTGCTAAATCAGGTAACGTAGGCCCCAAAGCAGAGCTTGTGTTATGGGTACCACATGACTGATATACTAATTATATACTTTTTTTTGTAAATGCGTACATATTATACATAGAAACACCCAGATCCGAGACAAATACTTGCAGATCATACAAACATTTGTCCCGCGGCGGGAATCGCACCCGCAACCTTCTGCGTCTCATTTGGAACTTAGCCCAATAAAATTCAGCCCTTGTTGCTGATAATGCAGCTTTCTTTAAGTGAAATATTGATTACAAATTACAAACAAACTAACATTGAAACGTACAAAAAAAATTTTTTTTTGATAGTATTAGTTTAGATTTAGATTCACACAAAGAAAATTGATAAAAAAAAAGGTGCGGACGAAGTCGCAGTCTGGTCGGCTTCTTTTCTTAGGCACTACCGCTTGGCACTACCTACTAGTAGAGTGATGCCACTACTATTCTTATTGGCTAATTAATCGCATATTATAAAATCTCCCGTGGATTACCTCATTACCAATGGCACTACTAATACTAGTTTAGGTCTGTCAGGAGCATTTCAACAGATTCCCAGCTGGACAAATTAGCGACATGACAGAGTAGAAAAGGAGAAAATGTTGAATCAGATCGAATGCAGGTGGTTAGGTTATGTTAGAGTATAGAAAACAACGCGCAAGGCGAGCGAGCAAAGCGAGCGTGCCGCGGCAGCGGCCGCCGAAGCGCCAGAAGAATATAGTTCGTCTGTCTAGATACATAACTGTGTTACTACTCACAAAAAGTTCACTCGTGCCACGGGAAATAATATTTCCCGTGAAACTACTGGCAACAGTGTAGTGTCACCGGAAATGTACTTTTACCCGTAGCACTACCAGTGGCACGGGAAAGTAAAATTTTCCTTCACTCTACTAGCTAGTATAAAATACTACTGTTTACTCAATCAACAAAGTATTGAAAATAGCATTACAGACATATATAAACAAAATACACCATATACACCATAAACAAAATAAGTACAAGATGATTTTTTAATCTCTTTGTAAGTTCTATAAATTTTAGGAAGCATCTTTACATTCAGGTTACAAGCGCGGTACCATCTTTACATTCAGATTAACCGAATCCTAGCCATAACAAATAACGCAATCGCCCTACAGGTCATAGCCAATTGCGCTCCAGTATTGTTGGACTGAGCTTCATCAGCTTCAGCTTAATATTAAGTTAAAATTCAGTTTTTTTTTTATGAAATAACAGTTTAACAGAAAAATTTTATCACCATAAAATATTTTTACCAAATAATGATTAATAAAAATACTTTAAAAAAAACAAAAAAAAAGTATTACCAGATTGAACTACTTCTACTACTATCAATTTATGTCAATTCGATGAACTAACCAGTTATTCTTGTGAGTAGATTATAATATCAAATGTTATTTTTGTATATACGTAACGCTATAATTGCTCTCATTTGACCTTCGTGATCTGATACTAATTAAAATATATTTTTGTTAGCAACTCAATGAATGAAAGTACCTACCTATTTGATGTTTCAGTTCTAATTATGTTGCTAGGTCATTGAAGGCTGTGTAATCACTCAAGCCAGGATCCTGTTATATCGTCGACGGAAATATTAATTGGCGTAAGAACAAAATACTACTGCTTAAGAGAGACGAGTTTTTAAAAAAAAAAAGTTATCTTTAAATCTTTGTTATTGTATGTACCTAGACTAAGCATACTTAAAACCCTACAACTATTATTTAAAGCTTTTTACTTTGATAAAGTTACTATTTTACAACAGCTTGTATACGGAGATAGCGTCCCTTACGACCATGTCATTGTTTTTCCGTCAAGTTTACCAGACAAATTTAAATCTATAATGGCCTCAATTCTGTTGGCACCAACCTTACAAATTTTAACAAAAATTAGGTTTTGAACTGTCAAATTAACCTTTGGTATTCCGCTGCTACCAACTTATCCTAATCTAATTTTATCTAACTTAATTAAGCGTTCCTAATTTAGTTAGATGGTACCAACCGAATTGGTTTTACAAATGCTATGACTAACTTAATATATTTTAGACAATGCCTAATTTTAGAAATGAACCAACCGAATTGCCACCAATATGTACAAAATGCTTTGTCCTGAATGACTGATTGACGGATCAACGCACAGCCTAAACCGCTGATCGTAGAGACTTGTTACCTGGAGAGTGTGTTCTTTGTATGACGTTGGCATCCGATATGAAAGGATTTACCGAAATTCAACCCTTAAGGGGATAAAAAACGGGGGCAATGTTTGTATGGAACAACGAGATTCCTTGGTCCAATCTACTTCAAATTTTGCATAAACATTATTTAACAGAATTTTATTAATGTGAGTGTTTCGTATTTTATAGAAACACATCGCCTAACGGAGTAAAATAGCTAAAATGATCGGTTGTTTATCTTAATATCGCATCCTTCATCTTCTTCTTCTTATTTTTATTCTTCTTCTTCTTATTCACTAGTTATTTCAAACCAGTGTGGTGAAAGGATTAAAGTGCGCCTCAGAGGCTCCTTTCGTGCGTAAGCCTTAATGTAAGATCTCGACCTTGCCGACTTTACCCGTAACATCCTACCTAGCTAGCACCCTACCTAAACAGATCAGACAGAAGCTTCAGCTTCAATCACACTAACAAAATTGGTGTCCCCGACAAAGAAGCATGGTTTGTGTATATGTGTGTATGCTTGTATTTATATAAAGACGCATGGTTTGTGTATATGTGTGTATGCTTGTATTTACATAAAGAAGCATGGATTGTGTATATGTGTGTATGCTTGTATTTACATAAAGAAGCATGGTTTGTGTATATGTGTGTATGCTTGTATTTACATAAAGAAGCACGGTTTGTGTATATGTGTGTATGCTTGTATTTACATAAAGAAGCATGGTTTAAAATATCTTCACTTTGGTTATTCGCAGCACTCCGTTCTTACATTTATTTGTTCTGAAATGTACCTAATCCAAGATGGATTAAAAGTCAAAGCTGGCTCTAGTTAGGTACAATCAAACTAATGATAGAAATGATGCATACTGCTAATCGAAACATATAAACGTCGATTGTGTCAAAAATTCCATAATCGCCATGCAGAACAATTAGAGCTCACGAGCTAATGAGAACCAATTTATACAAAATACCTATTTATTTCAAAAAGTTGAAGGTACAAAATCATGATTAAAGCTCTGTTTCCTGTCGTAGCTAATGGTATAGCTGTATTATAGGTGAAGTTAGATCTAACATTGATACATAATAAATTGTTTAGTTTCAACAAAACACATAAAACAACAAAAGCAAATCCTTACCTGCAAGTACCTTATTCTATGTTACTAAGAAATGCATTTCTTTATCTTAGTCATGATACCTATACGGTTTTATTTTCGCTCTGTGATACATTTTGTTATAAAAGTGGAGGCCAGATGGGTATAATGTATCTACGTAATTTTGCTGTTGTGGTGTAGCATCGGAAATTCGTCAAGACTACTGGTATTTGCAGGTAAAGATGGAACAGTTTCTTTGTGGAATCTTTTTATGCATTTGAATTTAAATAGTTTCCAGAGAGCATAAACTTTATATTATCTGGATAGCGCCGTGGTTGGATACCTATACGGTAAGTCCGGGCCTTCTCTTAATGGAGCGCGCTAAGCACGGTCTATCATATATAATGTGATTTAGCGGCTCCTCCCCACGAGCTCATGCAGTAATCTACGACACGTTATGCTAAGGATCAGTAGTTTGGGATTATCCACTAATGTCTGACAATGTAAAACGAAACAGACGTGAGGATAATCTGTGTTTATTTGGTTCCAAAACTGCATTGTTACATAAAAGTATAGTCTGTATGGCACCAATAATTTATAATAAAATACCAAAAAGCTACCAGAAACTTTGTGGTAATGAGTTTAAAAATAAATTTAAAAAAATACTAATTGAAAAATGCTATTATAATACTCACGAATTTATAAATGACAGATTTTAATTTCCTATGTAATTGTATTGTTTAATTTTATTGCTTGACATTATCCTAATATTTCATATGTTACCTATTTGATTCCCTGTTTACACTAGAGCATGCCATTCTCTCGGTTTGCACACCGAAATCGGTAAAACATGTTGTGACATACTATTAATTTATCATCCTATCTACACATGTTTATGCAAATAAATAATCTTTATCTTTATCTTTATCTTTATCGACTTGTCTGAGTTTCTTGAATACATGTCTCAGTTTCCTGGTTCTATTTGCTCCCGTATGTGTTCCCAAGTATGTTTATCATCAATAGTTACTCCAAGGTATTTGATTGATTCAACACGAGTTAGCGATTCACAATTATAAATTTTTCTTGGGCTGTTGTTAGTTTAACGACTACATGATTTCGAGTGTGCTAGCAGGTCTAGAGTTAAAGGATTTCCTTTGTTTTTTAAAGTATATATACAAATTTGGTTTTCACATCGTTCAACGAGAGAAGATTGTCTTCAAGCCACGCTGTTATGTGTTAAATACCTTTTATACACTGTAGCAAAGCTTTTGTTTTTGTTGTTATACAGATTCTGCTAAAATAATCAAAATTAATAAAATACCCATACAGCTTATTTCGCGGTCTCGGGGAAGGCAGCAGTTAACATGTGTGACGTGTTCTGCCGTAAGCACCGAGCGGGTGTGCGGGGGTAGCTTGCCACTCCTGGGATGGGCTGCGGCTGCAGCACTTTGAAAACGATTAGTATCTGTATGAGCTATCGTAATGTATTGACCTAGTATATTATAATATTTATAAACTCGACATTTCCTGTAAAGGAAATGTGATTATCATTTACATTTCTTCAAGCCGGATATCGAAACTCGGGCCAGCGCAAACTCTGACTATTAAAGGATTCAGTGGATAACGTTCAAGTGTAATCATAATCATTATCTTTCATCATTACATAATTTTTCATTATAACAACTCGCGAGTGTGTTCGTCGGGGCTTCATTAGATCTTCAGCACCCCGGAACCATCGTCGAGAAGCAGATACCTTCTTGACATCATCCGCTACAAAGGATATACCTACGTAGTATCAAATCATCAAGTAAGGTCTTATATTATTATTATCCAGAAACATGGAAAAGCAGATACAGAACATAGGAGAAGTGCTCGACTCAATCAAGCAACTCGACAGTAACTTTTCCAAGGATTCGGCTAGTCGTAAAACTAAGGAATACATAGAGATACGTTTGGGTAGTTAAGTTTGGATAAGCTTTGGGCAGAGTTTAAGATAATAAATGATAAGGCATGTGTCTACGAATGGGCAGATCATCCTTACTTTGCAGAAAATCAGTTTGAGAGAGCTAAGGGTTATTACGAAACAGTAAGACAGAAAATATCGTCGTTTTTATTGACTTTACAGAAGGATAGACCAATTGAGAACGCGAGCACGGTCAAGCACCCCATTACCTTGTGGTAATGGGGTACTTGACCGTGCTTGCTCTTGTGAGCAGGTAAATTTACCTACAGCTTCAAGAAGACCTCAGCAAGTAGGACAAGCAGCCGAGTGGCTGAGCATGCAGCGCATGAATTTCAAAGCGTTCTGCCGCACTACAAAGGGCATTAATGTGGAGCAGATTAAGGCAAAGTGGGAATTAGAAGAGAAGTTAAAGCGTGTACAGAGAAAATGAAAATGCGAGAAACATCTGCGCTAAAAGAGCTTATGGATTTTTTTGAAGGTAAATCTATGCTTTTTTCCAGGCCTTTTTGGTATGCTGAAACCACACACTCACCTTGTGTGTGGTTTCAGCATACCAAAAGGCTTTTAGTGCTCTGCGAGTGCAATATAATAATGGTTTTAGAACGCTATTGCGGCTTTCGCGTTTCTGCAGTGCGTCAGGCATGTTCGCCGTCACAAAGCCAATCATGTGGCTAGCGAGAGGAGGAAATTTTGCTCTCGACCATATCCATCAAAATAAAATCTGTATATGGGACATGCGTCACTCTAAGGGCTCTTTTAGACCAAGGATCGCAGATTTCATTAATATCGGGAAATGCGATACAGCTATTAGCCTATACTGCCCAGAAAGAGCTATCATGCGTCGGTTTGTGGGATTGGTGAGGGATCAAAGCAAAGTAAAGAAATCGTTTCTATAAGCAGAATCTATTTACGGCGACTACAGTTTTACCACACAAGCACTGGTAATCCCAACAGTCATAAAACCCTTATAAAATTCATCATTCATAAAACAACCATGGGCTCATCTTGAACATATTCAGCTGGCGGATCCAGATTACAATATATCAAAAACTATTTAAACTCCTCCTGGACGCCAGCGTATACTCAGATATCATCATAAGTAGACTTATCAGGGGCCCAAGCCGTGGCCCCATTGCTCAGCAAACAAAGCTGAGCTGGATTTTATCAGGAAGTGTAAAAACATTTAATTGTAACGTAGTGGTAAATAGTATGCCAGACCTTTGGAGCTGGAGGAGGTAACAAAAACAACATGAACTTTCCTCTCTAGAAAAGTATTTTGAGGAACTTTACCAAAGCCACAAGGAAACGTTTAAACGATGGTAGGTATGAAGTCGCGATACCTATGAAACCTTATTTTGAACGTAACCTCGGCTCATTAAAACGAAAAGCAATTGCACATTTAATAACATCTAATCCAAGCTTCAGCAAATCAAACATTTTCAGAAAGTTATAAGAAATTTATGCACAATTATGAAAAACTAGGCCATATGAAGCGCGTGCAAGGTGCAACATCTCGCGCTATCTCCCTCATCACGGCGTTCTTAAAGCTGAGTCAACGACGACTAAATTACGTACGGCGTTTAATGCATCATCGAAAATATCCACAGGTAAGAGTCTGAATGATTTAATGGAGCGTGGTCCCAATTTACAAAGGGACCTTCAAAGTCTAATTCTAACATGGCGTCATCATAAATATGTTATAACGGCAGATATAGAGAAAATGTATCAAACTATAATAGTAAGGGAACAGGATCAGCCACTACAGAGCATCATCTGAAGATCCTCCCCACAGGAACCCCTAGGAGAATATCAGCTTACAACTATAACCTACGGGACCAAGTCCGCCCCATACTTAGCTATGGGAACAACACAAATAGCTATTGATAACAACAACCTGTATAAATACCCTTTAGCGATAAGACCGCTACAGAGAACATGGGTGGAAAGTAAAGATGTATGGGACGATCAATTATCAGAAGATATGTCTTCTGTCAGTAGACGCCATTCTTTGGTCTTAAAAAGGAATGGCGTCTACTTAAAATCCATGGAGTTTATGATGCGTCAGTAAAGGCATACGCGTGCGCTATTTACATTGTATTATCTAACGATAAAGGCGAGTACACATCGAGACTTATCACAGCAAAGACAAAAATAGGGCCGCTAAAGAACAAACGGACACTTCCAAGACTCGAGCTATGTGGAGCTCTATTCAGGGTTTTATCCATCTTGAAAGTAGTCCCAGCATCGAGTTGGCACCATGTTCAGTCGGAAGATAACGCTGCGGATTGTGCCACAAGAGGACTAAGTACTGTACAGCTATTTGACGATTCCTTATGGTGGGAAGGCCCAAGGTGGTTACATAACTTTGATCCTACTCGGTTCAAAACCAAAACTTACCCACGTCCTTCCACTGACGCGAAAAAGATTAGTGTAAACGCAGCCATATGTGAGAATCACAAGTTAATACCTAAACTATTAATTAGGTGCAGCTCGATACAGCGCATTGTAATAACAATGGGCTGGTTCTCACGTTTCAAAAAGTGGTTATATAATAAATATCGCGCAAGCAAACAAAACTACCGAACGTTCGGTAAAAAGAGACAATCGTATAATTTAATAGTCAAAACAATTCAACAGACAGAAATCGCCGAGCGAATCGCGAAATCAAAAAAGAAAAAACGGCTAAAAGGAAACAGCAACCTTTTATGTCTTGACCCGTTTATTGACGAGCAAGATGGACTACTGAAGGTTGGCGGAAGACTTGCCATCTTTATACCTTAGACTATCGACAAAACATCCTGCTATCCTGTCAAGCAGCAGCTGCCTTACGGGGCTGATCATTGATCAAGCGCATCGAGCCACGCTTCACGCTTTACTTGTCAAAGTAACCCGAAATAACCCACCAGACAGTAACCTGCCAAAACCAAGACGTACGGCGGGAATAGGATTGTGTCACTTCATAACAATGGCACTCCTTCTATTTTCCATAAAACTTACTCCAGCTCAAAGTTCACACAATCATTCGACTGTCAAGAATATCAATTAGTAATTAAATCTGCAAGGCACACATAAACAACGACACAAACCTATGTAAAACAGAATCATTGACATGTCAAACACGATGGGTCAAATTACATAACAATGATAAGTGGTTGTACTAATGTTGTGACCCGTGCACCGTGCGCATTTAATACAACGGAGGAATACAATTAGAGACATTGAAGGGATAGGTTAGGTTAGTGAAAAGTCAAGGATTTTCTATTTACGGCCACAACGAATATCCAGTACGCAGGAAATATCTGTTGTCAATCACATCATTATCTTCTTAATACTACCTTTATATGCCCCAGAAAACCACACAAACGAATGTTTACTCTTATAGGACCAATTAAAGAACCTAAAAAAAACCAGTCCAACGTATCTCTTAATGTACACGACATACATCAATACGCATTAATGTACATTATAATAGCGGTAAATATCGCACGGTCGCACTATACTTCATCGCACGACGACGATGGACGAGGCAAGCGTTAGCACTGCCGCCCATGGCGATAGCGTTTCGTGCGGCCCCCAAGGAGGACCCCCAAGGCCTACATCAGCAGGCAGGACCATCGAGTGTCGTACTAAAGTGTGTGTTAAGTGAGTCAATTTCGAGCCTAGTTATAGCAACATGCACCACCCCGGATGCTGTCTCACGACCCCTACGATAAAATTAGTTATCCCTTCCGCGAGTTATAGAGATTTAAACATTAACAATGGACTTGAACATTCCTAGGCTAAGATATTTAATTATAATTTAATTTACATTATTCATTTATTAAATTAAATCTAATTGAATCTAGGTTAGACTCAACATTGCCAATACAGGAAATGTCGAGTCTACAAATATTATCATTTACATGTTTTATTATTTTACTTAATAAAGCAGTTGCGAATAAGAACTCATTTGGGTTGATACATTTACATACATCCCCTAACAGTATCAATGTTTTGATTGTATCAGAATTCCATAATCACCCGGTAGGCGCACCCACGCTGCTAATTAGGCCTTGAGATAAGTTATAGGTCAAGCTCCTGTTGGAGCACGTGTTCCAAACGGCGAAGACGCTCCCACCTACGCTCCGTAAAAACGTTATTTTAATTTTATTTTCCTTAATTGAAGCATGGAAAACGTGAATAGGTTGTAATGGATACCTATCCTAACATAGGCTTTAGTCTTTTCACATAGAAAAAGCTCTGTGAACGCAGGATAGACATTAGAAAGTTGAAAAAAGTTGATTTTATATATATTTATATCTAAGCGAAAACGATTATGTGACATTCAAGGATCACACAGGTTCAAGCAATAATTTCATCGAAATAACACGAGATATATGAATTAATCTTTAAGAGCTATGTTACTTGCTTAAATGTCTAATGAAAAATCCTTATTATCTTAGGACGCAGAAGGTTAAATTTCCACCGCGGGACAAATTATTGTATGATCTGCAAGTATTTGTCTCGGGAGTGTTTCTATCTACTAACTGTTTCTCGCGACTTCTACCGCATTTTTTTTTTGAAAGGAATTGTAGCTTAATTCCCCAGGACGCAATTTATCTCCTTGCCATTTTTTTTATATGTTTCAAACCAATCACCTGACCACTCATTAAAAAGTTTCTATACAAACATTCACATCACATGTTGATGGCTAACTTGAAAACACAAGTGATCCTCATACGAGTAACATTCTAGTTGTCTCTGATTCTAATAGTCTGTGATTTATTATAAGCAAACTGACCATGTACAATTTTTCTATGAAACAGACGAACAATTCGGACTCAACTATACGTAGATAGTCGTAGCGAACCGAGGACCGTTGTCAATTACATGTGCCATACATTTCGTTCAACTGAGCTTCTACCCCAGCGGCAGCGCGCTGGCTCACCGCGCTGCATTGGCACTGATCATCATAGCAACACCTTCTCTATCAGTCTTCAGTTTGGTATACGACCTCGTATCCCTGAAAAAAAACACCATTAATATTGATTTTATCTTGACCTTGATTTTAGGGATACCTCCCGTAAATGTATAATGGTTGATATTTCAAATATTTGATTTTTGAAAAATCCACCCCATATTTGATAGTTTGATAGGTTTTTTAAAGATATTACGAGGTTAACAGTTTTTGATAAAGATATTCGTTTCATATATATTTATATTAGAATATTCATATCTTAGAATTTTACCCATACAATTTATTGTTGATATCCCAATTAAATAATGTTGAATCGGAACATTTAATAGGTTTAAGATCTGACTAAACAGATCCAATCAAAACCATAAATGTTTTAGGGAGAAATAAAATGCATGTAGGTATACGGTACAATGTAAGTTTCAATTTATTTTCAATACTGCACTGACCTTATCAAGATGCGTGTGTTTTCGTCAGCGCGATCTAAGATTAGGTCACTTTTAACAGTGACATTTAGTTATGTAAATAATAATAATACCATAATACCGGACATTCACACAGCATCATCTGGCCCCAAAGTAAGCAGAGCTTGTGTTATGGGTACCACATGACTGATATACTACTTATATACTTTTTTTTG
Source organism: Lampropteryx suffumata (assembly GCA_948098915.1). Classification (NCBI taxonomy): domain Eukaryota; kingdom Metazoa; phylum Arthropoda; class Insecta; order Lepidoptera; family Geometridae; genus Lampropteryx; species Lampropteryx suffumata. The sequence goes on from OX402544.1 coordinate 26,382,343, forward strand.
TAAATACATATATATTATACATAGAAACACCCAGACCCGAGACAAATACTTGCAGATCATACAAACATTTGGCTCGCGGCGGGGATCGAACCCGCAACCTTTTGCATCTCAGCCGGACCTAAGCCCACTGTGCCACAGAGGTCGTCAAATGGAACTAAAACTGTTAATCAAACATGACGGACTTTCAGTAAACACTGACCATAAGCCATTTTTAACCTTACCCACTTCGAAAGTCTTCACTGTGCGTGGTTACATTATTATTGTTATACATTTTGAGAAAAACCGTCTTTTACTCTCGTATTATTTTGTCGATGGAGACACCGACACTGTTTCGATTCGTCTAGAGAATCTTCATCAGGGTGAGTATGATCCGCGGTTCGGTTGCTCAGGCTCGCGATTCTATACTATATTGTTGATGAAAATGCATAGCATATTATGTTTCTCTGATCTCAGACAGTGAACTAGCAAATTTGCAATGTATAACCAACTGTTACCTTGTATAATTTTTTCGTAGTTACGCTAGTTATAAGAAGGATCATATAAAAAAGCGCTAGGACCAAGATGAGTTTAATGAAAGGATGAAAGGACCGACTGTGCGCACTAAACTATATCAATTAAAACACAGCAACACGAACGACATCACAGCAGCGCTGATTTGTAGGCGCGTACGATACACTTTCGTACAGTACTGATGATACGCGCTAATGTTCGTTGAGCACTGTTTCGGCCCTTAGGAATGTAAACACTCGCGGTCCGGTGGCGGTAGCGTCGGAAAACTCGTGTCGATGCTCGCGAGACGATCGATGAGGCGCGACATGTGGGTAGTTATTTGGGTAAGTGTGGATTTTTGCTCATTACTACAGCTTTATTTTACAGATTTTTGATTATTTTAGGAATTAGATTCATTAAGTGGAACGGAGTTAAAATTTGCAAAAGTCAATCATGTTAAATCATTCTGGCAGTTGATTTATCAAAACAAATATATATACATATATAAATATTGGTGGGATAATCACACAGCACCATCTAGCCCCAAACTCAGCATAGCTTGTAATATGGGTTCCAGAAGTCTGATTGAACACTTATGTATATATTTTTAAATACAAACTTATGATAGTTTATAACACCCAAACAGGAAACAAATATATATGTTAATCATACAAATGTTTGTCCTGGGAAATATTCGAACTCACAACCTACAGCGCAGAAGGCAGAGCTATAACTGACTGAATTGTGAGGCCAGTGATAGATATTTTAATCTATGTTTAAATCTCCTTTGCTAACGCTACTTTGCTCGAGAGCTATACTTTTTGAGTTCCTTTGTCATGGCTCCATCATATTCGGATTGCGTGCGGTTTACAACTACCTACGTTCGGCTTCTATTCTATTGATTCTATGGCGTGTATGTTATTCGTACCATACCTCATACAAAAAAGTGTTAAGACCAGACGAGTTTCTTGCCTAAGATAGATAATTGATTCAGGCGTGACCTTGTTGAAATCCATTACAAAACATTAAACAAATATTTAGTACAATTCCGCCAATCTATTCCTAAAGAGTTTTCTCCAAAAGACGTCAGACTGAGACTGATGATGAGATGTCTCAGTCTTAGTCTGACGTTGGTCGAAGCAACAAGTCTGCAGAGCAAAGTGTTTTTTCGTCGGGGTGCGGAGTGAGTCAAGTGTTCCTGAGGATGCCTCGTGGAGGGGCGAAACACGTGTCGAATTTCTTTTGGAGGTAACTCTTTAGGAATAGATTGGCGGAATTGTACTAAATATTTGTCCATTTGTTTAAGAGTTTCTTGCCGGATTCTTCTTGAACTGGGGTTAGGTGGAACCGGCACCTAGATTCACTAGCATGTGAGATGTTAGATGATTCAAAGTGGTCCTTGTGATTTTATTAAATAAAGAAAGTTTTGTATATGTATTTGTACAAGCAAATTTACTTCAATAAGGAAAAAACAAATCTTTTTGACCGCAATTTATTGACTGCTCGTTAATTTAAGGGATAATAGTTATAAAAATAGTGTCTTAAATGATTTTATTATCTAATTCCATTTTAATTTAAGGTTACTCGGATTAAATGGATATTTTTTTCGGCCATATGAGCAGGCTATAATATATAAAGCTTTAAGACCTCACCCCTTTGTCATACGTATACCTAATATTTTCTTGAGAATGCATCATAAAAATGATATATAAAACTGGAAACAATTCTGTAAAGTATCGATTCCATAATCGCACTATTCAATAGGAGCAGAGTCATGAATCGATGAATTTTGTATCTTGTGACAAAATGAAAGTTCTCCTGCGTGTTGATCGTACAACAAACAATACAATTTACTCGTAGCTACTAAGTAGATCAAATCGTGACTATTTAGCCCACCGCGGGGATTGATGTTAAACCGGTTATTTTACTTAACTCCTTTACAAATAGCAACGAGACCGATATTGTTGGATATTACATTTAATCACCAACTCAAACGGACTTGAGCGGGGGCTCAGGGATAAGTTTACAACTGAGCGCGTCTGTGACACGAAGGGCACGGAGTCAGACATACAAATAGCAAAGGAATTGCAATAGTCGATGGCAAAGCTCAGCAAATGATCCCAATAGTTAAACGTATCTATAGCGAGCGGATAGCTGAATTGAGACAAACTCGCCACGCAAGCAGCTTATAATTAATTGAACTTTATTCAATGTTGCATAATTGAACTGGCCTCGCAGATCTGTTGATCAGCTCTGCATTCTGCGTTGTAGGTTATGAATGAATTCCTTCCTAACATTTATGTGAGTAAAACAGATGTTTGCATTGTTATCTGTGAAAGTATGTATCTAAAAATAAATATTTTTTTATCAGACATCTGGTTATCATAGTATATAAGCCATGCTTATTTTGAGGCTATATTATTATAAAATTAAATAAGGTTCTTATATACTTACAGTAAGGCGATCGCGCTATTTGTCAACGTAATTGCCATTGAACGGATTGGTTTTGGCAAAGGTTTGGATATGGCTAATCTAAATGTCAAAATGGTACCGCGCTATTTTTCCTAAACGATCGTTGATTTTACCAATCAAACAAATTTATATATAGTATTACTCTATGCACAGACTACTAGGTTGTACTAAATCAAAAAAGGTTCGTTTGAAAGCACTGTCAAAATAACGCAATCCCGCAGCATTTGATAAACGTATAATACAAATTAGAGCTAAATCGTTTCCGTCATAGTGATTAACGCGGTACGAAATATGTCAAATATAACGTTTTGACTTTGGTTTTGCTTTGGTTCAAACGTTCAAAATTACCGCGGTCGGCCCCCAGGTCTCACACACTTCGTCGTGGTCAGTTAACGCAAACATCAACATGATAACCATGTGACAAATATGTTATATACAGAAATGTACAGAATAATATAAAATACACGTGAAACGTTTTAAACAGTTCTTAGATAGCTAAGAACTGTTTAAAACGAAATATAGATAGCCCATTTGATCCATATCACTGGTTCATATCCTATTAACTATTTATCCTATTAACTTTAAGACAACAGAAAAACGGAAAACTTATCTTATATAAGTGAAAATAAACCTATTAAAGTTTCATTTTATCAATGTTTATATTTATATTTATTTATTTATCAATATAAATATTTATATGGGATATTTATCATAGATATTAATCATGATATTTGAGTTTTACTGCTTGCCAATATATCGGCAGTTGCATGTGGCATGATCACGACATAAACTGAAGTCTGCGGGTGGATATTATTGACAGACAAAATGATCTACCCTCTTCCTTAGACTTTTACTGAGAACATTACCCGTACCACCGGATTCACTACCATTATCAACTCGATCACGATTACGATACAAAACACTACACGGTATCTGGACGCATAGCTGGTACCTTACTTTTTCAGTTTTCACACAACCTCACCGCAGGATTCCTGGCTCCAGATAATTGAATACCGGCTTCTTGATTGAAATTCTTGTGTTTGATTATCTCTTAATGCCTCTTGTACAAATAAACAAGTACAAGTTGAGATTACTTGTGGATTGTGTAACTCGTTTGTCCAGTGTTTGTGCCAGATTCCAGTAGGTGTTTCGCTATGGCCGACTTCGGTGTGTCCACATTTTTGACTGTTCGGATGTGCTCCTTCACTCGGTTCGTTTTGTTTGGCCGATGTAAGAACTTCTACACCTGCAGCCAATCTTATACACTCCTGGTGGTTTAAGAGAAATCTTGCCTTTTAACCTGGAAGCAGTAAAACTCACATATCATGGTATATATCCCGTTTTGAGTGAAAATGATGGTCAAATAATTATGTCATAAAAACTAAAAAGAAAACCGACTTTATTGAATATACCTTTTTTGTGGAAGGTCGATGTATTTTTAACCGACTTCATCAAAAAGGAGGAGGTTCCTTCTCAATTCGTCGGAATCTTTTCCAAAATCCAAATCAGTTCAGGCGAAAAACAAGACGATGAATTGAGAACCTGCTTTTTTGAAGTCAGTTAAAAAGTATGTAGTTTTCAAAGTTTATATGTTTGTTCGTTATAAGGTGAATAACTCTTTCTTAAACTTACGGCGTTACTTATAAACACCTCTCAACTTGTACACTGTCTAAACGATGCTTAAGATTCGCTCTGTTACTATTTGCCACTATCTTACAAAAAAGGGTGGCACTAATTTAATCAGTGGTAAACCTTTGACAGAAGTCTATAGACGTTGTTATAACAACAATATAAATATATCGCTCAACAGAACAATAACGGACTTACTTACTAGAAACGTCTCTAAACTTCTGTCAAAGGTTAATCACAGTCTAAAATAGAGTCTACTCCCACCACTTCTGTTAAATAGTTCTGTTCACAGAACAAATGGGAAAATAATTCCCAGTAGTTGTGTTTACGACTCTTGTGACATGAAATTCCGACAGAAACCAGTTGGTCAGGTTATGTTAGAGTATAGAAAACAATGCGCAAGACGAGCGAGCAAAGCGGAAGCGTAAGAAGAATATAGTTCGTATGTCGATGAGATTGAAGCCAGGTGTAAAGCATAGTCTTATATTCACAGAACTAATGATAAAAAAATCCTAATAGTTCTGCCAACAGAACTACTCAACAGAACAGGTGGGAATAGACGTAAAACGGCACACTCACAGTTTAAAATAGTGGCACATTTTTTGTAAGATAGTGGCTACTTCACGTACCTCATACAAGTGCTATTAAGGCGCTCCCTCACCGGGAGCATTCGCGTGTAATGTAGCATTATAGATTCGACTTTGAGCATTACATTACAATACTACCTTCCTGACTTACGAGCATTCGCGTATAATGTTGTAAAACACATTGTATCATTAGAAGGTGCGCATTGTAATGCTCGGTTCTCCTCCTTCACTGTTGTAAGCTCGATTTGTATCATAACAGTTTGTGCACTGTAATGCTCAGTTCTCCTCCCTCACTGATGTAATGTACGACTCTGTAACGTTACATTACACGCGAATGCTCCCGGTGAGGGAGCGCCTTTACATTTTAGCCCAACGTCAGTTGGTATTGGTTTCACAAATGTTATCAATTATGCGAAATTAAATAAACGCCGAAAAGCTTGATCTTGTATTTAATTCATGAATACTTCAGTCTTATTATTAATATAAATATTCTTATAAATTTTGACAACCTCTGTGGCGCAGTGGGCTAAGATCCGGATGAGATATAGAAGGTTGCGGGTTCGATTCCCGCTGCGAGACAAATGTTTGTATGATCTGCAAGTATTTGTCTCAGGTCTGGGTGTTTCTATGTATAATATGTATGTATTTACAAAAAAAAAAGTATGTAAGTAGTATATCAGTCATATGGTACCCATAACACAAGCTCTGCTTACTTTGGGGCAAGATGACGCTGTGTTAAATGTCCGGCATTATTTATTTATTATTTAAATTGCTCTCTCGAAAGGTGAAAAGTTTACGTTTTGCTTCAACTAAACATTTTTCGTAATAAATAAATAATTTTAAGGAGAATCCACACAACACCATGTAGCCCTAAACTAAGCATAGCTTGTACTATGAGGACGTCTGTATATATAGAATACTTTTATAATATGTTGCTATGCACACATGATCCCTACTAATATTATAAATGCTAAAGTAACTCTGTCTGCCTGTATGTCACCTGCCTGTGTATCTATTCATTGAGAAGAATGTCTGTTTGTTACATTTTCACGCCTAAACCGCTGAACCGATTTTGATGAATTTTGGTTTAGAGATTAATGGGACCTTGGAGAAGGACATAGGTTACTTTTTATGAAGGTACCACGCGTTCCAAGCCGCAAGCAGCAGCTAGTATTTTGCTGAGCTGAGGTGGGTGAAGTTTCCTCTCCACTGACTTCATTCTGCCTGGGACATTAACCTCTCGACCTTGCCGACAGGGCCCGCAGAAAAGACGAATCAGTCATGTACTGATTCGTCTTTCCTGCGGGCTCTCAGCTTGCTGGAGTTGATCCATGAACGAAAGTTTTCAATTACAATTAACTGCCCTGTAACTTGACTGACGCCACCTAATCATCTTCAACAGATGAACAAAGGCCAATGATGATTGATGATTGAAATCGGTGTCGGTTCGGTTCCAGCTGCATAACGGCTGGCACCGAGTCAGGCTTGTTTCAAGTTTTCCTTCTCTATTGCTAGCTCTTCTGTTAGTCAGCAGGGGAACTAAACCACAATAATTTGAAGACTATCGCAGTTGTCTCCATCATCAGTCTCCAAGCAGCACTCATCAGTTCCACGTAGAAATCCTCACTCGAAGTGTTATATAATTCAGCGAAAATTACTAACCCGATTTTACAGTCAGAAGCGGGTACTGAGACATTTTTGTTAATTCAGCTTCAGCTGATCGTTATGGAGTACAGCGGATGCTAAAAGTCAAATCTTATAATTAAAATAAATGAATAAATAAAATAAAAAAAATTTTTAATTAGTTAAAATTTTTTTTTGTCAAAATCATCTGAAGGGATGACAGGTGTAAATATATATACGAAATCAAAATTGATTCATCCGTTTAGGAGCAACGGTGACAGACTCACAGACTCACAGATACACACTTTCGTCATTCGTAGGGGGTTTAAAATAAAGGTCTAGGAAGAAATCCCTACAATTCTATAGAGTTAGATCATTAATTTCCTCTATGAATACCATCCAAAGAGGATTTGTAATGTATAGCCTTACGTTCCCCTGTGTATTAATTAATATTCAGCTAGGTATTTGATGTACTAATTATAATCCATAGATCGCATCTCTGTTTCTAATTATTACGCATCCGTTTGCAGCATTGTGCTAAGTTCAATGCACACCGCATTGAAGCACCACCCGCAAGCCCGCAACCCTTCGCGGCAGTATTATTCTAATAAGTACACTCAGACGAGCAATTAAAAGTTCGCAATCCTATCAATTCTTGCCATATATGCCATTTCAACAACATCAAGCAATTTTTTGCAACATATAGAGATCTAGCAATTATATTTAGATATCGAGTCGTTCGTAAACTCGCACCTTAAAACTCGTACAACGTGCTACGAGTTGACGAATTGAAAAAATTATAGTATTTTCGTTATTTAAATACTATTCTTTATTCGTTCAGGGACAATCAGCTAAAAATGATAACCATCATTCTACACCCAATTGTGATTTTTTATTGTCATATTCAAGAACATTGTTTGCACCTTTCTTTAGAACTAACCAAATCTTTATAAATATATTAATCTTCTGTACGTGTGTTTGTAATTAAACTCCTTCTAAACGGCTGGACCGATTTTGATGATTTTTATTTGTGTGTTTAAGTGGTTTCGAGAATGGTTTAGATTTACAATAAGGTATATTTTGTTTTACTTCTTTTTTAAAACCCGTGGACGAAGTCGCGAACTGGACAGCAAGTCATGTATAATATCCTTCCCCATCGACTCATTTGAGCGGACGTGTTTGTCGGTTAGCTTCGCGCTAATTATTTAAAATTAAAATAATATTTTAAAATTTAATAATTAAATTATTATTTTTTCGGGCTTCGCACTCGGAGTCTTCGGTTTCTGTGCGACCCTGTTTGTTACACACTGGTAACAAACAGTGCCGCACACTGTAAAGCGCCGTTATTTGCATGTTATTCGGAGGCGAACAGGCGATCTTCTGCATATGAGTCGGTCGTGTCCCCACTGCACCAATGATGGTTGATTGAGCGACGGCGGTAAAATTACGCTACAGACATCTACGAAGATGCTACGAGAGCTACGATCTGGCTTGGCCATGCATAGTTGCTACGACTTGCTACGCGACTAATTATTTTCTGCGTAGCGTAGTATGTGCGACGTAGATCTTGCTGCTTTTCTCGAGTCCATTGTAATATCAACAGGAAGTTCACCTATTAATTGCTCAAGCTTTACTTGATAATGAAATCACCCCCAAGACCAACCACAGCCTCACCGACTAGCCTGGATATGCCTAGTTACATAATAGCTAGAAACACCATGTTCTTCAGAACCTAGCCACGACACCGTAGACTCAATTAAACCTGGATGCCCTAAACTAAACCATCAAAATCTGTCGCTCATACTTACGTAAACATACTTTCACCTCTGAAGATAAGCTCACAACTTCATGGAAGAGATGAAAGTAATGTTTGAAGGCTTTAAAATAATCAAGATATAAGATATAATAAACTCTACAGAGTGTTGAAATTGTATATATTTACTCCCTCTAACTTGCAATTGACATAAAATAATTTGCTTTGAACCTTAACAGTTCAAAGACATGTGCATAGTGCACGAGACTTTGAGACGCACTTTAATTTTTTTGCCACACTGGTTAATAATAATTAATAACTAAATTACACCATACCTCATATGGAGTAATTTCGGAAAATTAGTTCAGATTGGTTCATTCAAGTTGCCGAGCAATAGTCGCTTAAAAAAATTACGTGTTCCTTAATATTCAGTATATATATATACTCGTATGTTTGTTCTGTTTCTTCTTGTTATGTTAGTTACAGATGATATACATTTTCATTAATAAGATTATCTGGGAGTACATTCTCGATACCACGTTAAAAAATGTTAGTTACAACCTGCTATACTATTTTTGACGCATGATTGTGTTGTGATGCTATACAATTACGGGAATACTGGGTCTATGGTCATCATGGAGGTATGGGCATGAGGAGGAAACAAAGAAATTCCGAAGTCAAGGATAAGAATAATTAGTGGTCTGATCCAGTGGTCCAAAGCAATTTAACACCATCTAGTTTAAAAAACAAAAATATAGTATGTATATTCGATTTTTTTTTTGAAGTTCACTAATCAGACTGTTCCTCTTAATCTAGTAAATTTCATCATACGTCCATTGCGTTACTCCTTGTTCAAAAAGGGGTGGTAGATTTCAATGTGGGTGGATGTTGAGTAAAGGTAGATGAATGGACTGTGAGAATGATGAGATGAGGAATTGGGAAAGTGGGGAGAAAAGAACCAGTTAGGGAATCACTCCTAGGGTGGGTGGACGATAGCACAAATGCAAAATTTTTAATATCCATGTAGTTGTACCTTCAATACTTTGCACTTTTATTTCTCATTTAATTCACTGTGCAGGTTCTCCTGTGGTGCAGTTGGCTAAGAACAGGCTGAGACGCAGAAGGTTGTGGGTTCGATTCCCGCCATAGGACAAATCTTTGTATGATCTATTTGTTTCGGGTCTGGGCGTTTCTATGTCTATATAAATTATATAAAAATGTTATGTTGGTTTGTGTACGCTTCAAAAACTCAAAAAGTTCTGCACCAATCGAGGTGACATTTTAGTATGATATATAATCCGCATCAAGGATTGTTTTTATCTATTTTTTTTTTGTTTTTAGCGAAGCATGGCGGGGTACAGATAGTTTTATAAAAATGTTTATACAAAAAGGATAATTTATCACGTTATTTGATGGTCATGTGTAGCTTGTAGTGGCTTGCGTTTATAATGTGGTGTTTTAGCATCTACATTAACACTCTTATTTACAGCCTTACTTATAAACAACTCTCTTAAAAATTGCCTAAGCACTGCTTAATATTCGCCTGTCACTGTTTGTCACTATCTTACAATAATTACGTTTTAAAAACTAAAAACAAACCGACTTCATTGAATGATATTGAATGAATAAATTTTTAGTGGAAAGTAGATGTATTTTGTATATATATAATATGGGTAGGCCAAATAAACGCACCGCTCTAATGAAACAGCGAGGTATGAAAGAACATGAAAACATCATCGATGTATACAATTTTTAGATTTTTGTTTATTTTTCAGCTCAACCGATTTTGATAAAATTTATATGGGACCACCTTTCTAGTATAGCCTTTCAAACAAAAAAAGATTTTTCCAAATCGGTTCAGCCGTTTTTGAGTAATCGGTGAACATACATAAAAAAAAAAAGATTCCGACGAATTGAGAACCTCTTCCTTTTTGATAAAGTCGGTTAAAAAGGTATGGCACTATTTTGAACCGTGATTAACTTTTTACAAAAGTTGAGAAAATTTTACAAATAAGCATTATTATTATACCCTGTACCAGTAATACCTACCTACAATTATAAACTGTACTTCACGTACTTAGGTAGGTACTCAGTTTGGAAATTTATGGAACGGAATATTAAAAACATGGAAACAAACTTTTGTGAGACGAAATTTTCCTCTACTTACTTTAGGGCTGTAGAAGGCTTATATTTATTACCAATTCGTTTCAACAAAGACAAAACGAATATGTTATGTAGTTAAATTAAATTAATCTAGTATTATAGCTGTTATATAATTGCCGCCCTTCTCTCTACAATGTTATCAGTACATGATTATTTTTACATTCGGTATGTTTTAGGGGCGGCAAATTGTGGACCACATTGTTAGGCCATAGGAGAGTTTTCTAATGATGTTTATAGAAGTTGGCAGAAGTTGGCATTGTACATTAAACGGTACCCGTTTAATGTACAATGAAAGAGAAGACGGAAAAGTCGTCGGTGAGATGTTTTGTAGGCTTCAGAAATCCGTGTCACAAAAAATTTTCGATTTTTATGAAATGGCGTATAAAAAGTCGGTCCCTAAATTTGCCTCCCATAAAATCAGCCGTCCTAGGCTTAAGCTTTCTTCAGCCTGCTGGTAAATCCAACACTGAAAACAAGAATACAGCAGCCATTTAAGTACATTTCTTTAATGGAACAGGTTATCCTGTATGATTTTTTTACCAACATTTATTACTTATGATACTTTATAACACCCAGACATAGAACATATGTACATCTATGTACATCACACAAATGTTTGTCCGGATAGGGAATCGAACCCAGAACCTACAGCGCAGAAAACAGACGTACTGTTAACTGATCTGTGGGGCGAGTTGACACATCATGGCAAAATATTGACTCATGGTGTAACGTAAAACGTAAAGGTGGCTTGAATAATAGACGTCTAGAAATCACTGGTAGTGTGAAGCAGCAATGCATCAAAGCAGGCATATCAAGTATTACAGATAAAAAGACTAATTCGTTTCAAACGCATAGTGATATCAATATTTATGATGCGACAGCCCATTGTCGCATCCTTGTCATTGATATCACTGAGTGCAACGATGATGCAGTGATATGATACGTATGAACCTTGCAAATTTTGTCATAACGGGAAGGCGGCGCGCCGCAGGGGGTGGCTACACGCGTTTCTGCATTCACATACGCTCCGTCGGATATCGTGTTGCGCGTTGCAGTGTGTGATTCACCCTACCATCATCGTCTACTAGAGTCTATATAAGATATAATATAAAACTGTTTATTTACAGAAATAATTACAGAAATGTACAAAATAATATACAATAATATGAAATACACGTGAAACAGTTGAGCTATCTAAGGACCATTTAAAACGATCTATAGATAGCTCAACTGATCCAGATCACTGCCAGAGGGCAGCGTTCCCAAGATACTGACGTCATTACCACGTTGAATGGCAATGCTAATACGCTGGGCCAGATAGGAGCCAGCTCTTGGGTCACGCAATGTATTTTGAAAAAGCGCTGGGCTCCTGTTCCCTACGGGCCCAGGGTCTCGATTCTAAAAGGCTCAAATATGTAGGCCTTATCCAACCAGCATATTTGCGGTTTTTGAGGTCCTCGGCACATTCAGCCGGCGCTAACCTAACGGAAGTCCCCGACAGATGGGATGCGGCCAGGGTGTCTACGCAAGTAGCATATATATATATATATAAATATATATAAGTATACATATATATATATATATATGTATACTTTTGTCAGGTTTATTAAGTTTATTATCTAAATTATTAAAAAACATTTAACCTATAAAGCTAGCTAGTATTTAACGTAATTAATTATTGAATACGCGAGTGTTACGTGCTACAATAAAAGGATGACGTGACTGGACACCTTCAGCGCCTGGCGGTGGCAGGCAATGGCGTCGGACCTAAATGACTGATAATAATAATAACAATAATAATACTATAATAATAATGATAAACTCGTAGGAAGGCAGTGGGACAGTACGGCTTAGAAACAATAACAATGACGTTCAAAAAAATACAGTAGGTAGGTAAGTACATCGTGAGGAAACTGTCATTGTCATTGAACCTAAAAGGTTGCCGATATGTGCCAAGTGCTCGAATAGAGCCTCTGTGGCACACGCTAATTCTTTTACCACACTGGTTTGAAATAACTAGTGACAGAAATAGAAGATGAAGTAGATTTATTTATTTTATTTTATTTATTTATTATACTTTAATTAACACGGATAAACAATTACATTATTAAAGTCACAACCAATTATTTGAAATATAAATAGACTATAAATACTTATTTACAATGTCAAAGAAATAGTCAGTATAATTAGGTTAATAAAAATACCTAGCCAAAACACAAATAGTATATAAAAATAGTATGAAACACGCAATCATACATCACGCTCACAGAAACTCAAACAATCCGATAAAATTTTCACCCATCCATCCATCTACAAATAAATCGCACTCAGGGCTACGATTCAGGAGCGCGTTTAACGCGGCGAGGATGCGCGGAATAAGTGACGAAGATCTAGCCACAGTGCGTGCATAGTTCGGCATACAACCTATTATTCTGACCCCGACAATAGTTGTTCGGGACAAACAATCGACACAGCTCGTTGCTCAAGTCCAGAGCGTCAATCTTGCCGCGGAAAATTTTGCAGGCCGTAAGAATCTGATCGCAAGCCCGTCGAACCTCCAACGAGTTATACCCTAGACAACCCAGCAAAAATTTTGTGGGGTATAGGTAAGGGTAATGTCCATAACGGCGTTTGTAGAGAGCCCGCAAGAAAGTGTTCTAGACCTTTTCCAGCAAGAGTGCATATGTGCTCTCATGCGGGTTCCACACGCAGGCACTGGATTCCATCTTGCTACGTACAAGTGCACCAAAAAGTAAACAGACCACATGATTGCTTCGGAAGTTCGGGGCTTGTCCAAAGAAATGCCTGTGGCATTTCTTTGGACAAGCCCCAAGCGCCTATAAGACTCTTTAGCCAGTGCAGTTACATGGTCGTAGAAAGTAAGCTTACGATCGAAAGTGACTCCCAAGTATTTTACTGTGGTAGAGCTAGTAATAGGAATATTGTTAAGCTGATATATAAAGTTGATTGGGTGACACGCTCGACCGAAAGTCATTACGTAGCACTTACTAGCATTAAATTCCATCTTATTTAGAGCGCTCCAATCGAAGACTGCATTAATGTCACCTTGTAGCGCTATACAATCCGCTTCTGACTTGATTTCTGAGTAGAGTTTTAAGTCATCCGCATAGAGTAGACACCTAGCATGAGACACAACTCCCGGCAGATCGTTAACCATAATCAAGAAAAGCAAAGGCCCGAGGATAGACCCCTGACTAACACCAGAACGCGTATGATATGGTCGCGACTCGTACATGCCGAGTCTGACAAACTGCTGACGATCACGGAGATAGTCAGTGAGAAGCCGGAGAAGACCCGGGGCAATGCCTATAGCGGAAAGTTTTGCAAGCAGGATGTCGTTATTGACCCTATCAAACGCCTTCCGGAAGTCAAAGTACAGTACATCTACCTGGTGCCTACGATACATGCAACTAGAGACATAATCGACGAGTGTTAATAGGTTAGTGTTTACTGATCTTTTGCTTCTGAACCCATGTTGTTCGTTACATAAATACTTATTGACCTGCGCGTATATGTGCTCATGCAGAATGGATTCAAAAATCTTCGCTGGGGAGGACAAAATTGCAATAAGACGGTACTCTTTAACAGAAGATTTATACGAGCTTTTAGGTATTGGAGTAATTAGAGTAGATATATATGTAAGTCATTTAGGTTTCATTTAGGTGACAGATTGAACAAAGATAAATTGTCAAAATGACTCAGCTCTTCAGCATATGCTGCCAAACATATCCGTCACTTGACCGATTACTTCGGCTACTTTTATAGCATTATATCTTACTGCATTCTGTTGTGGAGGAATGCTGCAGATATCAACCCCATAATTGGTGTTGCAGAAGAGGGTTGTTCGTGTAATTTGTAACAAGGGCCCTAAAGAATCACTTCGAAATAAATTTAAGGAAATAAATATCATTACAGTGCCTTGTCAGTATATGATTATGAAAATATATTTTATGTTCACAAAAACGATCATTTGTCTAAAAAAATAAAGGTAAGTTGCAAAATTACACCTTGACAATTACTTATTAGGGACATACACGGAATAAACACAACATTGTTATTCCGACACATAGACTTGCTAAGATGGATAAAAGTTTTTTATGCATGGACATAAACTTTTTTAAAAATTACAAATAGACATAGCAACATACATATTAAGGACTTTACTAGCAAAATAAGGACATTTCTATTATTTAAATCTTATAATGTTATTGACAAAGCTCTGGCTGGTGATTTTTGCATGTAAATAGAAGGTATTATGCCTATTGAGTCAATAATAACTAAATATTATTGTATGTAATCTACATAATCAATGGATTCATTTATTTATCTTTAGTGTATAAATGTGACCTTTCCTAGTGTATAACATTTATTAAAAAGAACAAACATATTTGAATTGAATTAAATTGAATCGCAGCAACGCTTTTGTTGATTCATCCGTGATGGACAAGTAAGGTTGAGATCCATTTTTTATAATATTAGTAGCCTAATATTAGAGCCACTACCAGTAAGAAAGCGCGTTATATGCATGTTTATATGCATAATTGCGATGACGCAGTCTCATTTCCTTAGAAGGCTTTTGTACCGTTTCGTTCGTTACCGAAAATAGCAAGATTTTAAGGGCAACAAGTAACGTAACCATTGCTCAGTACCAGTACTCTGAAACGGTGCAGGAAAACATCGTATGGAAACCGGCGTGTCATAGAACATATTACGTTTTAAAAACTAAAAAGAAAACCGACATCATTGAATGACATTTGAATTACATTTTTAGTGAAAAGTAAATGTATTTTGTATATATTTAATATCGTTAGGCCAAATAAACGCACCGCTCCAATGAGACAGCGAAGTATCGAAATACACTAAAACATCATCGATGTATACAATTTTTAGATTTTCGTTGATTTTTCAGTTCGACCGATTTTGATAAAATTTAAATTCCGACGAATTGAGAACCTCCTCCTTTTGATGAAGTCAGTTTCAAATGTTCAAAGACAGTGCCAAGTCTAATTGATGACTTGTGCCATTGCGTAAGTCGATATTGGGATACTTTTGTTCATATTTCAAGAATTATATAAAGACATTTGACGACCACTGTAGAGCAGTGGGCTTAGGTCCGGCTGAGACGCAGAAGGTTGTGGGTTCGATTCCCGCCGCGGGACAAATGTTTGTATGATCTGCAAGTGTTTGTCTCGGCTCTGATGTTTCTATGTAATAATATGTATGTATTTACAAAAAAAAAAAGTATATAAGTAGTATATCAGTCATGTGGTACCCATAACACAAGCTCTGCTTAGTTTGGGGCCTGGTGAGGTTGAGTAAAAAAAAAAACATAAAGACTATCTTATAAACACAATTCTTTGACATTAGAATCTTCTTCTTGGTCTTCTTCGTCTTGAATTCTGGTTTAAGATCATTTATTTCTCTTAAGAATTAACATTCACTTACATATAAGAGAATACAGAGAATTCACTTAAATGAATTTACTTACGACTCAACTCATATTCAACACTCATTAGTTGAATCAATTACGAGTTCTGATCAGAACTCAACTACTATTAAATATAATTACCTAGCTTCTACTTCTTCTTCTTCTTCTTATCGTGTCACTAGTTATTTATAACCAGTGTGGTGAAAGGATTAAAGTGCGCCTCAGAGGCTCCTTTCGTGCACTTAGGTAAGCCTTAATGTAAGCTCTCGACCTTGCTGGCAGGAAAGACGAATCAGTACATGCGGTGTCGTTTAGGTTGCAGGTGCATAACGGCTGGCACCGAGTCGGGCTTTTTCAAGTTTCCCTTCTCTATTTCTAGCTCTTCTGTTAGTCAACAGGGGGACTAATCCCCAATCATTTGAAGAATATCGCAGTAGAAATCCTCACTCAAAGAGTTATATAGTTCAGCGAAAATTACCAACCCGATTTTACAGTCAGATGCGGGTGCTGAGCCATTACCTAGCTACGTAGGTACTTATATTGTTCAAACAGCTCATAATCTGTTAACTTTGTTAAGGGGTGGATTAGTATTTTGGGGAATCAAATTACATTATTGGAGGGCGAGCACAAAGTGCACCAGATGCACGCCGTACCTTTTAAAAAATAATTACTGGTTTGCAAAATACCTTTGTGCTGCGTAGAGTTAATTAATGGGCACAGCTGAAATAACAGTTACCAGCAAAACTAACAATATTCTGTTTTTTTATAACTAGAGTCGACGACACTGTCAAGTTTTATGTACTCCTAAGTGCTTAGAAGGTTCTGATTGTTTGTTGGCCGTCTTGTGAACATTGCGCTCCTATAATACCTATTTAATTTCTTATTTAGAATAGAATAGATTAAAAAACATTTTGTTTTGTGTCCTTAATTTAAAAAAAAATGGTTTTAATAAATTTCGGTTTAAATTTTACTTTCAGGTTTTATAAGTAAATTTTGGGGATTTTTTTTGTTTGGGTGTGAATAATTAGAATATATAATATATATAATATATAAACCCAGACATTTCACACAACATCATCTGGCCCCAAAGTAAGCAGAGCTTGTGTTATGGGTACCACAAGACTGATATACTACTTATATACTTTTTTTTTTTTTTGGTAAATACATACATATTATACATAGAAACACCCAGACCCGAGACAAATACTTGCAGATCGTACAAACATTTGTCCCGCGGCGGGATTTGAACCCGCAACCTTCTGCATCTCAGCCGGGTCTTAGCCAACAGCGCCACAGAGGTCGTCAAAAAAAGAATAAAAGGGTTTCTTTGTGATTCGAGCTAAAACATATACAACATACAACTTTGTTATGTATTACTACGTTATTTTTCTTCATCAATGGCAATTAACGACAATTTTGCCAGTGTCAAATATTTATATTGTTTACTAGCTGACCCGGCAAACTTCGTACCACCTCAGAAAAAATAAATAAAAAGCAAGATTTTTTTAAATATATACTTACCTTTTAATTGAATTATTTGTGGAAGTCCAGGGAGGGTTCCCTGGACTTCCACAAATAATTCAAACAAAAATAAGCCAAATCCGTCCAGCCGTTCTCGAGTTTTAGAGAGACTAACGAACAGCCATTGATTTTTAACCGACTGGTTCTCAATTCGTCGGAATCTTTTTTTTTTTTATGTATGTTCACCGATTACTCGAAAACGGCTGGACCGATTTGGAAACTTCTTTTTTTGTTTGAAAGGGTATATTTTGCAGGTGGTTCTATATAAATTTTATCAAAATTGGTCGAGCTGAAAAATAAACGAAAATCTAAAAATTGTATACATCGATGATGTTATCATGTACTTTCATACCTCGCTGTCTCATTGGAGCGTTGCGTTTATTTGGCCTACCCATATTATACATATACAAAATACATCTACTTTCCACTAAAAATGTATTATACGCTCAAATTTCATGAAGTCGGTTTCTTTTTAGTTTTTAAAACGTAATTATAATCTCTCTCTTCAAGGTCGACTGAAAACCAAGACAGCAAGTGACAATGCGTATGATACCTGCGCTGAACAACTAAGCAAGCCGATTTACAATAGACTTTTCTTGTTAAGCTCGGCAGCTCGTATGTTCGTGGTTTTCCCTCTTTACTGAGCATTCTAGCTTATTCATATATTATGTAAAATAATGTTTAAAAGTTTCATGATGCGGAAGCTTCTATCGAGTATTTGCGCCGCCATCGCGCTGGTCGCGCCGCTCGCAGCGAACCACATTTTAATGCAATTACTTTGGATGGCAACACAAACCAAACTTTGAAATTAGATTTTGAAATATTTCAACATTAATATTCTGAATGTTTTGTATTACTAATGAAGTCAGAAATTAACTATGAATAAACTGTTAGTAAGTACCTGTTTGTTGTAGTTGTTCAGCAACGTGTAAACTTTGAAGAAAAGACTGCAAGCTTTAGCACTGATGTTATTTTAAGAAATTATGTATTTGATCTAACTCAAAGTAGTTTTAACCACACTATTATATAAATTAAATAAATTTCTCTTTAGGGCCTTTTTCGAAAACTTCGAAAAAGGACCTCCTTTTTTGAAGTTAAAGAGGCCCCGAAGAGAAATTCATCATAACCTTTTTTTTGTGTCGTTTTTAATAATCAACAAAAATCTACAAATTGTAAACATTAATGATATTTTTTATATTCAATGAAGTCGGTTTTCTTTTTAGTTATTAAAACGTAATTTTTATTATATAGAAGATAGTATAATGTGAAAGAAACACAAAGCATTTCCAATTATTCACACACGAGGCAATAAGCTCTATAAAAATACCATTATATAATAAAAATACAATACCATCTCATACCATTAACGAATAAGATGAAGTATGTAAAGGCAGTGGCACAAATAATTCTTCATTACTCAAATTTTCTCAGAAAATCTTAAAATAGATGACTACAGACGGCAGAGCTATGTTCTTGGAAGTGAACCCACCTTCGCCGGAAGAGATAAGTTGGTGGTACTTATGAAATGCCGATGCAATTAAACCATAAAAATGCTATATAAAAATATTTATTTACAACCACTTCTGTAAGAATTATTTTATTCCACGACGTAGGTTAATAATTGGATTTTAATCATATGATATTTAATATCAATGTCAAAGCGAAGGACTTCGTGAGATTGGTGAACTTTTAGTACTCCTGGTTCTGTCTAAGTAATCTTTGTCTGAAGTAATATTTTCTGAAGTGAAAACTTCTTTAGGGGCGTTGAGCACTTTTTGGGTGAACAAAAATCATGGAACGTCATCGTCATCGACGCTTTCCATGAGCTATATGTATACTGTAAA
The DNA here is from genome assembly GCA_948098915.1 of Lampropteryx suffumata. Lineage (NCBI taxonomy): Eukaryota > Metazoa > Arthropoda > Insecta > Lepidoptera > Geometridae > Lampropteryx > Lampropteryx suffumata. The sequence goes on from OX402544.1 coordinate 26,401,873, forward strand.
TGTGTGTTTATACTTTGAATGTGTGTGTAGTTTTCGTTCACGCGCGCTTCCCATGAGATAAGGATGAAAATTTCTGATGAGATGATTTTCTGAAGGGTAAACGTTTTTATGTAAAATTATTGCAATAATAGTGTACGATAGCGCAATAAAAGAAAATTGTTTTCCACCATATACATCATAGTACTTTCTACTGGTAAATAAAACGATTCAAGCGAAATTATTCCCTAAACATTCATTTTAAACATATTAGTCGAATAGCACGACGATACAATTCACAAGTTACTTAATTTTCACTTCTATCTTCAGTCCCCAAATACTTCTATCTTCAGTCCCCAAATACCGGCTTACTGAAACAATCACAAGATTTAAGATTATTGTTGAGTCTCGCTCTAATAAATAAAGAGACTAACTACAAAATTAGGTAAGGCCTCTGTGCTTGGAAATATCAATTACTATCCTGTATCGTCATATCGTCATCCTTTACAAGTTTAGGTAGATCATTTATATAAATTAAAAACAAGAATGGCCCGAGTATTGATCCTTGTGGTACACCCATTTTTACCATAGACCCCGGAGAACGCTTTCCATTTACATCTACTCGTTGTGTTCGGTCACTTAAGTAGGATGTGAGAAGCTTAAGTGAAACTCCCTTAACACCATAGTGGTGTAGTTTACTGATTAGAGTTTCATGATGAACGCAATCAAAAGCTTTCGACAGATCACAAAAAATACCTAAGGCATCGCGTGATTCCTCCCAGATATCCAAAATATGTGATATTAACTCAACACCGGCATCAGTCGTTGAGCGTCCCTTTGTAAATCCGAATTGTTTACTGTCTAATAAGTTGTTGGTATTAAAATGCCGTTGTAATTGGTTTAGTATAAGTTTTTCAAATATTTTACTAAATGTAGCAAGAACTGATATAGGTCTAAAGTTACTAGAATCGGAATTACTACCTGATTTGAATAGAGGTATGATCTTGCTGTTTCATTAAATCAGGAAATACTCCACTGTCAATACATTGATTAAATATGAAAGCTAGATCTGGTGCAATAATGTCAATTAATGGTTTTATATCACTGACAGAAATGTCCCAGAGATCAGTGGTCTTTTTTACATTAATCATTTTGAATGCCTTGATAATATCGTTTTTGTCCACATGTTCAAAGTAAAATTGAGTGACTCATTCAGGTAAACTATCTTTTAACAATGATTCTGCTATTACATGAGAAGAGTTTAAAGACTTTGTAGTGGAGACTGGAATATCAGTAAAAAAAGTTTCAAATGCCTTTGCTACATCTATATCTTACTGAGTAACTGGTAACTGGTATATAAGCACCAACACCTTCTTGTGATCTGTTTGCTGACCGATGGACGAATGTGTGCAGAGAATGTCTGAGGTATTGTGAGACGATTGATAGTAGTAGAATTAATTCAAAATGTTTTTTTTTTTGTAAAATTTTATTTATAATATAAATATTTTTATTATTAATTATTTGGTAAAAATATTTTATTGCGTTAAATGTTTCTGTTAAACTGTTTTTTCATAGCGCCTTGGTGTACCTACTGTAATGCTATGATCTTATTGTGTAAATAAATAAATAATAACAGAATCGAATCGAATTTTTATTGTTCACCATGCAAACAATAAAAAAAAATCCTTCAATTTGATTTTCATCAAAAAGGCTTTGAAAAAAATCTGAATATCTCCGGAGTTAAGCACCATTTTGACAAAATATTGATACCAAAATAAAATTCAACATTTACCTAAACTACTACTGTAATTTTTTTTATTTTAAATCAATTTTATTATTTTTAATTTACTAAATAAAACTAGATGCACCAATGCCGCAAACTCGCGCGTCGACAACAAACATGTTGCGTCGTTAACCGCGTAAGCGCTGCTGTTGTGTGCGTGCTATGCTTAGTTGTAAACTAGGACCGCAGCATTTTGATCGTTGCGAGTATCCGTTTATACAGTCTCTATGTTTCTTAAGATAAATTACTTACTTCAATCATACCCAATTCCTAATAGGAGTTATTTTAGTTTTAGTTGTGTGTTATGACGAGTCGAAATGGGAAAAAAATGTGAACTGTGTTTTTTTTACAATAGGCATAAAAGTACAGATTAAGACAGGAACTACATATGGCATGACGAAAATATACAATATTAAGAATTTGTACGATGGTTAGGTAGGTATGTAAATAAAACTTTAAAAAGTGTCGGAAGATTAGGCAGGTACCTCGTAGGTAGGTACCTGCCTAATCTTCCGAAGCCTACCTACTTTAATGTTCCTACCTATGTATATGAGCCTAGCTGTTTAGTTTGCCTAGAACCCATGCATTATAAATGATTCCCAAATAGTATGTACGTAATACCTACATACAAGTACCCAACATATTTTAATGGTTATTGCTAGATTATAGTATCGATTATACAGTGTCGAGTTTTGAGTTTGAGTTTATTTATTCATAACAAGATAGTTACAAGTCAGTTCAATTCATATAAATTTTACTTAATATAAACACACAGTAACAATAATTATAGATAAAATTAATCATAAAAAATCTCTTAATAATAAATAATATAACACAATCAAATGAACTTATAAATTAGTAACATAATAATATAATATAATAAATCATTAAAAAAATCATCAATTATAGTATGATTACTGAACGAGTATCTCTTTAAGTTTATGCTTGAAAGATTACGTTGTCTGTAAACTCGCAATAGCCACTGGTAAGCGGTTGTATACTGACGGCCCTAAAACGTGAACCAACTTCGACGTTTTAGTGAGGCGCCTCGGTACGGCTCTCAGCTTCAGAGCGTTCCGCGTCGGGTATCTGTGACTATCACCCAGTCTCGGGTACTCGTTCAGATGTTTGCGCACATACGTAGCTGCTTGGAAAATGACAAGGGCTGGCACTGTCATTATCTTTAGAGAGCGAAAGATTGGACGAGCTGGAGTATCCCAAAGTACTCTAACTATGGCACGTACTGCCCTTTTCTGCATTCTGAACGCTCGCTCCCAGTCAGCGGCTCTGCCCCAGAGCTCAACGCCGTACTGGAGTAGCGAGTGAACTGAAGCAAAATAGCAACACCTTGTCATGCCAATTTCCAGAGTTTCTGACAGGCGCCACAACGCGAAGCAAGCGCTGCCTATCCTCTCACATAGTTTGTGAATGTGTTATTCCCAAGTGAGCCCTTCATCCAGTTGAAACCCAAGAAAAGGTGTGACCCTGACCTGGTTTATTACCATGCCACCCAGAGATACGCACAAAGGTTCACAATAATGGCCAGAAAGATTGAAATGCAAGAAAATAGTTTTTTTTACATATAGTAGAAAACCATTACGATGGAACCACTGATGCAACTCCCCCGCCACCACGTTTAGTTGCCTCTCCAAGAGTCCCAGATTGGCTGCAGTGACAACAGCCGTGACGTCATCTGCGTACATTAATGTGTACGCACCGTCTTTGCAGTCGGGCAAGTCATTGAGGAGGATAGAAAACATGATGTTAGAGAGAGATGAGCCCTGGGCGACCCCAATACACGTTTTAAGTGGCTTTGACTGTATTCCTTCCTTATCACCAACAACTGTCTGGTATCGGTCCGTCATGAAGTCTGTCATCAGCTCTACGGACGATCCATCGAAACCATAATGTCTCATCTTAGCGACGAGAACATTGTGGTCGGCCACGTCAAAGGGGCCTTAGATAGATCGCACATAATCACCGCTACCTGCTGCCGCTGCTCCCGAGCCTCCTCCATCCTCCTCCTCCTCCTCCTTCCAACGTGATTGATTATAAATATCGATTCTATAGTATCGATTATAGTATCGATTATAGCATCGATTATAATACTACTATAATAAATATATAATACTATATAATTGATACTATAATCGATACTATAATCGATATCATAATCGATACTATAATCGATAATGTAATCGATACTATAATCGATACCATAATCAATACTGTAATCGATATTATAATCGATACTATATGATCGATACAATACAATCGATACCGGTAGAATGGGGTGGCTATGTGCCACGCAGGTGAGCACGAGTTTCACTTAATTATGTACCTACTCTTGAAATGCAATTGTTCATAAAAAATATTACCTTCCTACCTACATTACGCCACAGATGGTTTAGGTAGTTATGTAAATAACCCGATAACAAGTGTTGGAAGGTTAGGTTAGGTTCCTACGAGAAGACTACCTACTTTAATCTTCATAGGTGAGCCTAGCTATTTAGACGACCTCTGTGGTGCAGTGGGCTTAGGTCCGGCTGAGACGCAAAAGGTTGCGGGTTCGATTGCCGCCGCGGGACAAATGTTTGTATGATCTGCAAGTATTTGTCTTGGGTCTGGGTGTTTCTATGTATAATATAGTATTAATAGTATGTATTTAAAAAAATATATATATATAAGTAGTATATAAGTGTTATGGGTCATGTGGTACCCATAACACAAGCTCTGCTTACTTTGGGGCCAGATGATGCTGTGTGAAATGTCCGGTATTATTATTATTATATTATTATTAGTATAAAGACGTATAAAGACGTTTGTATGTGTGTGTAGTAGTAAGAACTCGCCCTTTGTTTGGAAAAGTGGTCTAGTGTCCGGGGCGTGCTAAGGATCAAGACCGTTTAGTCGCCTCGTTTACAGCGCAGTACGTGCCTCACACAGAATACAATAATAGTAGTTGACAGCCTATATACCTAACTTTGCGCGGCGTCAAAATGTGATAGCGATCTTAATACAGCAACAACTATTCCTAAATATTTTCTCTTTTATTTTACTTTGTATTATTTAAGTTTTCACTTGTACTGTATTATTCATAACATATATATATTTACATCTATCAGTATGAACTTATAATTGGCCTTCTGCATACATGTATTACAAACATGAATAATTTGTAATTCTTATTAATGTACCTAGCTGTAAGTTCTCCGAAAATTCCAATAAAAATAAAAAAAAATAAAAATATTGAAAACACGCAAGTACATTAGTGTAAAACCCTTAAGATTTATGTTATTACAATTATGTGCATCTAGGTACTATCGATTGTACGTGTGTGTTGGTTTATCAAATTAATGTATTATCTAGCTTATCTACCTATACCTATTATCTACCTACCTGCATAATAATTTCATAATATTTTGATAAAAGCCAATAAAATAAGCAAATTAGGCGAGCGTGCCACCTCACCGCACAACACTTAAGCTGCATTAATATGGTGAATATAGTAAAATGGTGAAGCTGTAATACACTGAAACTATTACCCTATCCATCCCCTGCAAAACTAATTGTGAGACTGCTTCTATACCTATGCTTTTAATTATTTAAATGAGTACATTGCAACTCTCTGAGATATCGAAATATGAAAATATATTAATTTATATAAATTCAAATACAATTCGAAATTTAACTCAATAGAGGTATGTACATTTTAATTCCTAATAACTGAATTATCATTTTAATGACATCAGTCAGAGCTTCGTAGGTATATTTGTAATTTGTAAAAAAGGTTATGCTCGTGCCTAAAAATCTTGTATTTGCCTTAACAAGTCTATTTGTCAGAATAACTATGTTATATTTATAGCGTCTTTTGTTATTATGTATATAACTAGTGTAAGACTTCTTATTGTACAACCGGGTAACTAAACATTGTTTCTTATAACAGTATAATGTATTAGATGAAGGAAAACATCGTAAGGAAACCGGCATGTCTCAAAAATAAAAATAATTCATTATATATATGTCTTCATGACTCCAATTTGTTGTTTTGCAAACCGCATCGCTCGCTTCTGCGAAACTAACACTCTACTAAATTCTGACGCATTTCCCCAGGCTAAATTTGAAATCCGTTTTTTGAAAGCTTAAAAACTGGCTTGATACACATATACTGAATATTGAATGAGAATATCCTTGTCGGATCAGGATCTTCAATCCATTAGTAAAAATTTAAAGCTATCCATTAGCACTAATTGAAAATGTTTGTTATGAGACGCGTGGGTAACATTCATGTTTGTTTCGTTTGTTATTTCACGAAGTAACATAGCACTTCATAATAAATATATTTTCTCGCGCTATTCCATGTTTTATTCAGTAATATTAGCGGAATCCTATCAATAAATTGTGATAAATTGTGACAAGTATGGACAATTGTATTATTAAGGTATGATGTAGCAATGTGATTTGTACGACGAGCGATCCCGAGAAAGTTTTAGACTTTCGCGATGACTTTTAGAATAAACAAATGACGAATTACTAAGTCTTTATAACCACACAATCACTGGACACTGGCAAAATTGTCAACAAGATAGATGCCATTTTAGAAAGAAAAAAAGACATTCATCTCGATTCTTCGTCTGTCATTTTATGGAGTAACATAGCTCTGCTAATTTAATATTTTTTTCTCGTTTTACTGCATGTTTTATTCAGTAATCTTGGCGGAATTTTAATGAAAAATTTGTGACTACAGGACGGGTATGGATAATTGAATTATATGTGTATTGTGGTGCAATGTGATTTAAACGACGATGAATCCCAAGAAAATTCTAGACGCCATTCCGCGTGACCATCGACTAAAACATATAACAAACAAACTGATTATAAACTATAAACACTTGACATTGGCAGAATTGACATTAGTATCTCACAGGCCATTAACAAAGAAGAAGAAGAAGAAGACATTTATCTAGATTCTTCGTTTGTCATTTCAAGTAGTCATATAGTACTTCAAATTAATTATTTATTCTCGTTCTATTGCATTTTATATTCAGTAACCTTAGTGATTATTATAATCATTAAATTGAGACTTCATAGCACAAGGTATGGACAATTGAATTATAAGTATATTAATGTTGCAATGTGTTTTGAAAAACGAGTAATCCCGAGAAAGATCAGAGGACCATTCCGCAATGACATTTAGAATAGACAATGATCGACTAAGACTTTAAATTGCCAGTGTCAATCACTTGACACTGGCAAAATTGTCAACAAGACAGTTGCTGTTATAGGAAGAAAAGAAAAGGACATTTATATCATTAAGTTCAAAATGCAACGATTTGCGACTCTATTCACATTGAAATCTTATAAAGATAATGAACAATTGTTTAACTACATAAGATTCCCGCCGCGGGACAAATGTTTGTACGATCTACAAGTATTTGTCTCGGGTCTGGGTGTTTCTATAATAAGTATGTACTTATTTACAAAAAAGTATTTAAGTTACGTTAAGTTAAGTAAGTTATTATTATACGTATAATTTTATTTAGGCGTGGTCGACGCGTGCTCACGGGAAAAACTCTATGTGACATAAAAAATTCACTAACACAATACTGAGAAATGCAGTTAGCGGGAGTTCGCCCTCCCTTATGCAACCAACCCCACTTAAATATCCACGCGCTTTGATGTCAATATACCATTTTGGGCTTTTAAAATTCAATATTGGCATTAATTAGGGGATAAAAGCGTGGTGAGTGTGGGGAGTTGAGTGGTGGTTGAGCTACAGTGAAAGTATTCGAATTATTTTGTTTTTCAAAACTGGTTGGTTCTAGCGTTACATTGCGTGACCCAAGAGCTGGCTCCTATCTGGCCCAGCGTATTAGCATTGCCGTTCCACGTGGTAATGCCGCCAGTATCTTGGGAACGCTGCCCTCTGGCAGTGATCTGGATCAGTTGAGCTATCTATAGATCGTTTTAAACGGTCCTTAGATAGCTCAACTGTTTCACATGTATTTTATATTATTCTATACTATTCTTTATTCGTTACTCTTTATTTCTGTTCTAGCGTATATTTTTTTATTTAGTCCGCAATTCGACCTCTGTGACGCAGAGGGCTAAAGGCCGGCTAAGACGCAAAAGGTTGCGGGTCCGATTCCCGCCGCGAGACAAATGTTTGTATGATCTGCAAGTATTTGTCTCGGGTCTGGGTGTTTCTATGTATAATATGTATGTATTTAAAAAAAAAAAAGTAAAAGTATGTAGTATAAATAAATACATAAATAATGCCGGACATTCCACACAGCATCATCTGGCCCCAAAGTAAGCAGAGCTTGTGTTATGGGTACCACATGACTGATATACTACTTATATACTTTTTTTTTTTGTAAATACATACATATTATTATACATAGAAACACCCAGACCCGAGACAAATACTTGCAGATCATACAAACATTTGTCCCGCGGCGGGAATCGAACCCGCAACCTTCTGCGTCTCAGCCAGGTCTTAGCCCACTGCGCCAGAGAGGTCGTCAGTCAGTATATCAGTCATGTGGTACCCATAACACAAGCTCTGCTTACTTTGGGGCCAGATGATGCTGTGTGAAATGTCCGGCATTATTATTATTATTATTAATCATTTTTCTCGAATGATGTAAATAGATGTATTATTCAAAAGAACGATTAATATCAAATAACTCTCAGTAATATCTCAGATAGTTGATCTATGTAAATTTAATCTCAGGTTAAAGTATTACGTATCTAACTACTTGATTGATACGCGTTGAGTTACGAGTAAGTAATATTATATTATAAGTTTTGGTTTTTTATATTACATTGCAATCCTTCACAGTGATTTCTTCATTCGTATGAGACAGCGGCTAACTCGTGTGACTGAGTTAATATGCCACCCTATTAATACCGCCTAACGCCCTATAACTATTGATTTAAGAGTTGTTAGTCCATGGCGGAAGCCTATCTCCGTCGCAGATTAACAACTCTATAAAAGCCGAGATTAACGTACCCTCCGAAGCATAGAATGAAAATGCCACTGCGATCACCCTCTGAACTTTCTGGATGACTCATCAAATCATCACTGTGTAAAGCGCTCGTGGCATGGCTAATTTATTTATTCCAAACCACAGAACATAATACAGAAGGGCCTTGCGAGCGGGGTAGGCGCGCAACTATTTGCAGTGTACTCGTATGCTCATATTTAAATAATAAATAATAATAAGTATTAATCAGCAATATTAATAAATGATAAATGACAATAAATTAATAAAAAATGTGTAAGTGTCGTGGAACACTCAGTTGGAACGAAGTTCCTATCGTATAGTATATTATTAATGATAAACGCATTATATAATTGATTAACAAATACAAATTAATAAATTACTAGCGTTTGAGAGCAATATAATTACGTTTTAAAAACTAAAAAGAAACCGACTTCATTGAATGAAATTTGAGCCTATAATACATTTTTAGTGGAAAGTAGATGTATTTTGTATATATAATATGGGTAGGCCAAATATACGCACCGCTCCAATGAGACAGCGAGGTATCGAAGTACACGAAAATATCATCGATGTACAATTTTTAGATTTTTGTTGATTTTTCAGCTTGACCGATTTTGATAAAATTTAAATGGGACCACCTGTGAAGACCCTTTGACCCTGTGACCCTTTCAAACAAAAAATAATTTTTAAATCGGCCCAGGCGAATTCGAGTAATCGGTGAACATACATAAAAAAAAAGATTCCGACAAATTGAGAACCTCCTCCTTTTTGATAAAGTCGGTTAAAAATGAAACGCAGCTAGGACTAATGAATAGAAGGATTTTTTTCGAGTTGTGCAAATAAACATTTTATTGTACATCATACAATTAATCTAATTCATTTGTTCATTCGTTCATCTAATAATTTAATTCGTGTCACCCTATGGATAACTGGTTACACTAAATAAAGCGACCAAACGATTTTTATTTGATTATTTGGGTTTGATTAAAAAAAATGTTGAGTTTCAGTTTTAAGTATGAGGAACCCCCAAAATTTATTGTTTCTTCTCTATTTTTGTGTGAAAATCTTAATGCGGTTCACAGAATCTACTTACCAAGTTTCAACAATATAGTTCTTATAGTTTCGGAAAAAAGTGGCTGTGACATACGGATGGACAGACAGACAGACAGACATGACGAATCCATTAGTGTTCCGTTTTTTGCCATTTGACTACGGAACCCTAAAAATGGTCGTGACGGAAAAATCTTACACTTTTTTAGTGTAAGATTTTTACACAAAAAAGTGTCTAGCCCCCATCCGCCAAGTCCGCACCCTGTGATAAGGAACTTCGTTCCATAATAAATGTTGGTGGGAAATGCACACAACACTATCAAGCCTTAAACTAAGCATATGCTAAGTAGGTATGCTTGTATTGTTGAACAAATGGCTGAATACTAGAATACTAAATAGAATACTTATATATGCATCAAACATCTATGTTCCTCACAAAAATGTGTGTCCTCGAAGGAAATCGTACCTCAACCTAAAGCGCAGAAGGCAGAACAACTACCAACAGAGCTGACCGGAAAAATAGTTATATTTTATTGGTTTTCGAAGAGTTCATTATAATATTTGAAAAAAAACATGTTGTTCGATTACACAAACTTGTAAACATATACATTGACGACAATGTACGCTGGCGATTTATGCTATGGCGATACAATCGAGAAATGTTCTGCGCGCAAACAATAACTGCGTTCGCCACTCACCGAGCCAGCTAGTGCTGCGCACACCTAATGATGTACAATACACTTCATAAATTATTTACTTTCTTAGTACTGTTTGCGAAATCTTGCAAGAACATTTTTTTTTATACCTTTATATCTACCTATTTTAGCTCAGATGTTAAGTGCTATTTTAGACATTAATGCAAATTTATGAACCTGTTATGTTCCTTATCTAAACGAAAAACATTTTGAAAGCATTTTATTTAACTTGTTCAAATTCGGAAATATTTTCATCGATAACTTGGTACTATCGATAACATTTCATTGTACGCCAATCACTCACTTTGCACGTCATATAGAGGAGGGGATCCCAAACCGGGCACTAGGCCTAAAGCGAGCAACCTTCATTCAAGTTGAAATTTCTATGACTAATGCGGCACAATTGCACGTGAATATGCCCCTCGCCGTGCGCCTCCTGTGGCAGTCACCCACGTGGCGTGTGGCGTGTGTGTGGCGTGTGGTGTGTTGAGGCGCGCAAAATTTTTCAGTTATTGTATATCAGTTATCTTATTTTCAAAATGTAGGTACTGTTATATTATATTTGAATATATCTCTTTGTTTTTTGGTTCTTTTTGCTTGACTCTAATCCATCAGAGATTAAAACGTGGTGATAAAAAATAACCGTCGCAAAGGGCAAAGAGGGCCGCCCACTTTGCCCAAATTAGCGAGCATGCCCACTTTGCCCAAATTAGAAAGTTTTATCAAATATTTTTTTGCAGATGGTAAAGAAGTACAAGAGGAAAACTTTACAAGCTAGCTGGGATAAAACACCAATGCAATAAGCTCTTAAGGATGTTAATGATCTGCATAAATCTGTAAAAAGCCTTACCCTCCAAAGACACCTTCAATTGGGATGTGCCAAAAATGTTGTTATGTATGTTAGTCTTTACTTCTGAGCAAGAAATTGAACTAAAAGTCTTTCATATGGACGGTCTGTTTTATGGATTATGAAAGACAGAGTTTCTGGAGCTAGTCTATCAATATTCTTACACACCCATTTAAAATCGGTACTGCTGGAAGTGATTGGTACAAAGGCTTCGTCATGCAGCACCGTAATTTAACTCTTCGGAAACCAGAATCGACCTCGATAGCCCGAGCTCGGGGCTTTAATAGGCCCCAAGTTTATAGATTCTTTGATTTGCTCGAGGCCGAAATAGAGAAACATGACATAGATGCTACTGAAACAGGAAACCATACTTCTTCCAACAAACACCGAGAGTATTGACTAAAGTTGGAAAACGACAGGTTGGCTCTATCGCAAGCGCTGAAAGAGGAAGAACAACGACTGTGACCTGTTGCTGCAATGCTGCGGGATCTTTCGTGCCTCCATTCCTGATCTTCGCAGGAAAAAAATGGATTATCGCCTGCTCGATGAAGCTCCACCATATACATGCACTTACCCAAGGCACTTATTCAGACATTGGATGGACAAATGGTTCCGTGTTTCTGATTTGGCTTTGGATTTATGTTGAAAATGTCCGCCCGACAGCAGAAAAAAAACAATGTGAACAATGTAAAAATCGTGATTATCCATCACAAGAATAACTTAATCACGAATCGCACAAGTTTCTTCCAGCCTTGGAATATGCTTCACAGAATAACGTGATTTTTGTGTCGTTAGCACCACACACTACGCACAAAATGCAACCGCATGATGTCTGTGTCTACGGACCACTAAAAGTGTATTTCGAACAAGCTATCGCTACATTTCAAAAGGCCAATGCTGGAAGAATAATCTACCAAAACGACGTTGCCAGGTTATTTGCTGGCGCCTATATAAAAGCTGCAACGACGCAAAATACCGTCAATGGATTCAAATCTTCAGGGCTTTTACCAACCGATAGATACATTTTTGGTGAAGCAAATTTTTTTCCAGCAACTATCACGAAGAATCCAATAATTATTGCAGCAGAATCCAATGATCAACAACCCGGATCACCTTTGCACCACCAGTCTTGATCACCAGTCAGATGCCGACCTTGACAAAACCGCTTCCCCTTCGGTCATTGAACAATATGAGTCTCCTGGGTAGTCAACCTGATATGAACGATGTGAACGATATGAACTGGACAAACGCGGACGCTCCTGATGTCCGTGAGATGATTTCTTCTGATCCGGTCACTACGACTATCGAAACTAGACCAGAAACTCCTCTTTTGTTAATTGGGGATGCAATAACAGGCGCAGTAACACCCGAAAGACCCTACCTTACGGCAGAAAACGCAGAAATGTTCACAACATCATGTGCCTCTTATAGAACATCAAATACAGTAATGATAACTTATATCCAAATATAACCAAGCACAAGTGGATCGCACCATAGTCCAATGATGATAAGACCGCTACCAAAAGTTGCTTCCAATAAAAAAGCTCGGAAAAAGAAGTCACAAAGAGCAGAAGTGTTAACTAGCAGAACAATGAAAGATCAACAGAGGGAAAAATATAAATAAAAACGTAAGAAAAAAGTAACAAAATCAAAGCTGCAAAATAGAAATTAGAAGGAGAATTGTCAAAGCAGAAGAAGGGAAAATCTAAGCAAAATAAGACTAGAAATACCGTAAAGAAAAAAAATAATAAAGAAAAGGAACGATCAAATTGCATATGTATTATCTGCAATGAACCATATGAAGACCATCCCACAGAGGATTGGATTCGATGCGATGACTGCAATTTATGGGCACACGACACATGCACCTCATACTCCGGCATTGGTGCATATTATTACGATAACTGGCAAGACATTTTACTATTTTGACTGTGATAATAAGAGACTGATTACTTATTTAGATTAGATGTAGATACAATTATTTAAAAGAATGTAACAAAGATAATGACTGACTTAAAAGTTCCTGCCACTAATGTTAAAAATGATGATTAAACCAAATGATTAAACTTTATGTGAGATTAATATTACATATACATATAGAGGTAACATATAGAGGTAACTTGTGATTTTAAATACGTTTATAAAAAAACGATTACTTATTATAATGATTACTGTTTCATTTTTAGCTTCTCATAAGATAATATTTCAGAAATTATTCAGGCTTTGATGCGACATTATTTGCATGCCCGCTTTGCCCAAAGCACATGCCTGCTTTAGATCACCCCAGGGGCAAAGCGGTCATCAGTAAGTGATTTCTTTTAACTGTCCACACTTTGTCATTAAAAAGTTATAATTCATTTGACCATGCTAAATAAAAGTATATAAAATGCAGTCCACGCTATGATAAAATTTAACAGAAAATCTTTTATTTAACCTTTTTTATTTTAAATTTAAACTTAAAGTGCCCGCTTTAGGCAACAATACAAATTGTGAGGTATGTGGCACTGACCTCTCGAGAAATCTTAATGCTGCGTTTAGTATTGAATGTATGTGGGTTATATTGAGTCACATTCGATCAAAACCTTACCTTTCATAATGGTATAACATAACCATAACATGGTTATGGTAGCTAAGGAATCCTTCCAGCGACTAGGCTTTGTGCTTAGAAACTCACGAGATTTCAAAAGCGAGCACGTGATACGCGAACTTTTTAGTGCCCTTGTGCGCAGTAACCTTGAAGCCAGCGCTTGCGTTTGAAATCCCCATGAGAGCACCTATAAGCTGTTAATTGAAAAGGTACAGGTCCTTAGGACCTGTCTATCCTTCACCGAAATAAATCCGTAATTATTGTAGCTTGTTAATTAATTATTGTTGTACCTAATTTAAATTCTCTATGCTATGTTTAATTTTTTCTAGAATTACCTAAGTGACTGATTTATTATTATCGTGCTTGAATTTTTATTATATATGTATTGTTTGACTTTGTTCCTTTTTATTGTATAGTTTTAACTAGAGTAAATGGTGTATGTACCGTTCTAGTTCTATAAATAAATAAATAAATGTGCTTGAGCTTGTTCATAAATACAAGCTCTGCTTACTTTGGGGCCAGATGATGCTGTGATTATTTGTCCGGGATTATTTATTTATTTATTTATTTATAGACTGCATGAGTAGTTGTGCAAAAAGATGCGTTGACATTGGCGACAGCAGCACCCATTGTAATATTTTTCATTTTTACTTAGCTCATAAATGCTCCTTTTGTACATATATATTATTTTCCTTACATGTGGTAATGTAACGGAATATACTGCATAGCATCCTGGTCCTTTTAACCATATTTATAGTTTTCTATTTTAGTTTGTACAAAATAATATATAATAATATAAAATACACGTGAAACAGTTGAGCTATCTAAGGACCGTTTAAAACGGTCTATAGATAGCTCAACTGATCCAGATCACTGCCAGAGGGCAGCTTTCCCAAGATACTGGCGGCATTACCACGTTGAATGGCAATTCTAATACGCTGAGCCAGATAGGAGCCAGCTCTTGGGTCATGCAACGTATCTACCAGACGCCGAGAAATAATTTTGAAAATTCGGTGGTCTCCTGTTCCCCACGGGCACAGGGTCTCGACTCCAAAAGGCTCAAATATGTAGGCCTTATCCAAACCAGCATATTTCAGCAGCACATTCAGCCGCCGCACCAGCCCTAACGGAAGTCCCCGACAGATGGGATGCGGCCAGGGTGTCTACGCAAGTAGCATCCCACACTAATGGCCTACCCATCTCCCAAGGGACAAGAGTCATACCATCAGGCCTCTTACCATCATCACGTATCAGACCGTTGGGTTTGAGAACAGCTGGTACGTTGACGCTGGTGAGTGCCCGACGAATGATATCGCTAAGACTAGCGTGGCGGGCAAACCTACCGGCGGCCCTATGACACGATAACCCATGGAGACCAAGCTGGTCGACCACTGTACCACACTGGCACTGATGAGGGGCGCAGCACCGCGCACCCAACCGCAGACAAATTGCAACTCGAAATGTTGTAGGATCTAATAATGTTCCAATGTTAGATGATGGTAGTGCTTGTAACCAATGTCCTGACTCCCATTTCGAAACGATTAGGAGACGGGCGCGATCTACGGAGCTTGAGCATGTTTCTAACACATGATTCCATGTAAGCTCACATAGAGGCCCGTCCCATTGCCGTTGGGCCGAAAGGTTCTTGGGGGGAGCAGAATTAGGGCAAGCACTGTTCCAAGCGTTTCTTGCTTCCTCTAGATATAAAAATGTTATGAGTGATGCCAGAACTAGCCGAAAAAGACGATTTTTTTTAACCAAATTACTAGTACTGTAGACAGAAGACAAGAACGCCGGTAGGGCAAACACTTGAAATTTTGCGAATATTAACACTTATAATTTTGCCTCTCAATTTCACAGGTAGGGAGGCCTGCAGCCATATCAAGAATTGGTGAACCGAGGAGGCGAAGTGAACATTTATCAACAACTGTAATATTTGAGGCCAAATTGTTGAACTTTGAAACAATTGAATTTTTATCCAAACAAGTGACCGCTGTTAACTTGACCTGACAACATTGGGTTGATCAGAGCCGTCATATCTTCCAGAAGAACTTCACCGGCATGGTCCGAACCGCCAGACAGCAGGTCCTTTAAATGTTGTGGAGTCACAGGATCCATTCACAGAGTCACAGAGCCATTCTGGAATGATATGACGGCACCGAGCACGACCTGGCTGGTCGCATCAACTGCATCATCACTCTCTTGCGGTGGATGGGGGAGTTGAAAGTTGGGCCCTAGAAGAGGGTGCTTAATCTCAAGAGATTTAAGAGTGTCATTAGAATTTGGCATTTGTTATTAGCTATCGTGTCACTAGAAAATAATATGCGGGAGGCACCCTTAACATCACCAACGCTAAGTTTACTTTCTACAAGTTTGTAGATAGCAGACTCGGAGATAAGTTTGGGAGATTTTGATTTTGTTTGTGGGTTCAAATAAGTTTAGAAATTTTGAGGTGTGCACTCAATGCTTGCAGTATACCTAACACAATTTAGCTTTATCCAAATAGTAAGCGATGATTTGTTTCCTAAATCTTTCTGTACATGAAGTACACTATAGGGAAAAATTAGTACATGTTCCCATGCTTGCTTCATATTTTTAGGTACAACATTCCTAATGGCCTGAGATAGAACAGTAGCGACAGAGAGGCGAGCACCGCGAGGAATACGTTTCAAAATAGGGGTTGTAGTTTTATACTGGCTAATCACTTTCCAAAAGGCTCGTAAATCAGACGTAGAATTAGAATTTACTAATTTTATTTATGTATGCTTGATTTGATTTGGAGACTCCGAGCAGTTTAGTCTGATCCAGTTCTCAGCTGGGAAATATTCGGAAGAACTACTTTTTCTGTGTTTAAAAATCAACATTATTTTATAAAATCAACATTTATTTTATAAAATCAACATTTATTTTATACAACATACCGACAGTTGCGTTTTGGTTGATTATGCAGTTGGAATTCCTTTGTAATACCAAAGCCATAAAGCAAAATAAGTAGGCTCACTTATTTTAATATTTTAAGTACCACAAAGGAACAAACATGTGCCGTTGAACATTTATTTTATTTATTTATTAGTACAAACATGTCAATAACACTAATTAAAAAAGAACAATACTAGAATCCTTAAATTAAAATACAAATAAAAATAGTTAATATTTTTATTTGTTGAAAGGTAAACTTGTTTAACTGGTTGTGGAAATCGCTCATCTTATGCCTCTGGTCTCCCGCAATACAGGCTTGCCCTAGTGCGGGGACCATCAGTAAGTTTGTTAACACTGTATTTTTATTATCTTAGTAAATAAATGAATTTGTATTGTATTGTATTATTGGTAAGCATCTATCTATACACTCAAACAGACTTCTCACAGAATCTCAGACATTCAGATAGAATCACCTTACATCCGTCCGCAAACACATCACATTTTGGGCTCTCATTCAAGAGGGCATTTAGTGCAGAAAGAGTACGTGCAATGGAAGACTGTGCGTACGCAACCGTGCGAGAAGAAGGTTCCTGGAACAGTCGGTGCTTTCTGATACTGCAATAGTTGTTGGGGACGTAGAGCCTCGCCAAGTCATCATGGAGATCAGGAGCATCGATCTTACCACGGAGAGCCTTACACATGGTAATCAATTGGTTGTTCGCCCTTCTAACTTCTAAACTGTTGTAGCCTAAGCAGCCCATAAGGAACCTTGTCGGGTACATGTAAGGGTAGTATCCAAACTGGTGCTTGTAAAGAAAACGAAGAAAAGCCTTTTGGACTTTTTCCAACAAGAGGGTATATGTGCTTTCATATGGCACACACATGAGCTAGTCTCTAGCTTACTCCGTACGAGTAACATGGAAATCAATTTAGTATTCACTCTGTATTCACAATTATTTTAGCGAATACCCAATAAGCATTTGTTTGGATTCTTTTTAATCAAGCGCCAGTACGGCTAAGCCTGTAGTGATATGAATGGCAGTCGAAATAAATTGAAATTCATATTAAAATAGAGGAAGACCTACATAGTAAAAAAATGTTAGTTGGCAAACGACAGGGTTTAAATATAGAGGATAAGAGGATAAGAGTTTGTTCAATAACAATGATTACATTGTGTCTGAAATACTTAAGCCTAAAAACATTATAATAATATAAAAGAGTAGCATGTATGTCAAATAAGTACAAATAATCACATATTTCTTAATTTAAAGTCATCAACTGTATAGAAGCACCCCTCCAACAAAAACTTTATCAATGCAGACTTAAATGTAGTGGGACTTTCTATGATTTTCATAGCCACAGGAAGAGTGTTATACAGTGTAACGGCCTGATATCTACAACCATGCCTAACAATATTTAACTTCGGACACAGTGGGGTCGCAAGATCTTTTCTTCTTGTATTTAGTCTTGTAGCTCTTTGTTCTTGTGTTTCATACTTTGACGGATGTCTAATAATGTCCATAAGAGTTACAAGGATATATAGGCTAGGTAGAGTCAAAATATGGAGTTCCATGAAATGATTTCTACATGAATCCCATGTACCACCATGATACGTATTGCACGTTTCTGAATTGTAAAAGCTCTATTTATATTGTAGTCATAGCTGTTACCCCAAAATTTTACACAATATCTCAGTTTTGACTCCACAAGAGTATAATAGGTCGTTTTCAGTTGTTCCATACTTACTTCGTCTCTAAGACCCTTAATGCTTAACAAGCCGAACTGATTGCGTTCTCTATTGCCTCTAGCTCAGGTTTCCAGTTTAAAAATTGGTCAGCTATCCACAAACACCACCTTAACTCCATTACTGAAAGTTTGAATTATATCTTGCTCACGTGCGGTAGATCTAAACAAAATAGCACTTGTTTTAGCAATGTTAAGTTTTAGATTATTAACACAGAACCAATTATTAAAAGCCACAAGTGCGTTGTCAATTTTAACTTTTAGATCTTGGATATTCTTTGCTAAATTATAGCATTAATTCCTGGTATTGTATTACTAATATAGCTTATTAGATCGTTTAAAAATATTAAAAAGAAAATAGGTCCCAATATTGATCCTTGAGGAACTCCTCGTCTTACACTGACTAGTTTTGACGTGTTCACAATTTCTAGCCCTTTCACGATATTCTTTATTTCAACGAATTGCTTTCTATTGTTTAGGTAAGATCTTACTATGCTTAGAGCAGTTCCCTTATTCCATAAAATTCTAGTTTGGGCAAGAGTATCTCGTGGTCTAAATAATAGCATTCAAAACTATTTGAAACGAGGAATAACAAAATATAATTCCTTCAACTAAAATCAGATAACCTTACTGGAAACCATACGGTTTCTTTTTACCATACTGGAAAACTTAAATGTCTACAGCATGTGCTACACGGTTTGAAACCATATGTTTGAAACCGTGTAGATAGTGGTATCATACCAAATTTCACATGACCTTTAAGCGCCCTTGGTAGACAGGCGAGCCCAGCAAACCACTGGCAGAAGCGGTGGTTTAAAACCGACTAGCCGCTTGTTTAAAACCACGCGTACCACAATCGCGCCGCTGCACGCACCGAGCCCGGACGCATTGCACGCACCTACCGAATTATGGAGAAAGAACGTTAGGTTATCACTGAATTCATCGAGTTTTTAGAGACCTACCCTGTCTTTGGGACTTAACGTATAACGAGTACAAAGACTCCACCCAAAAAAAATCCTTTTTTTTTAATGCACACAAAAGTGCAATACAAACTCCAAACATTAGAAATTTTGATAAATAAGGAGCCATGGCGTCTTTGTAAATTGTAATAGTGCATTACAAGCATTCTGCACACGTCTATTCAACACGAGCGATTTAAACACACTGAAGTTTAGGGTTTGTTTTAAACCGTGTAGACAGATGCGTTCTACGAAGATCACCCTGGTAGAACGCATCTGTCTTCACGGTTTAACGGTCACCGACTGTAGTTTCAAACCGTGTAGCGCATGCTTATATGAGTTACGTAAAACTTGGCTACCACTGCGTAACAGCTCTACGCATGTCTCTGGATCTTCGATGTGATTCAACCAAAAATTAAATATCTATTAGCCGTTACTCAATCATTAATGTTTCTTAAGCAGGTTCTTAGTAAACTAAGGAGCAACGTAAGGAACCCATTATGACTCTAATCACTCGATGATGACACTTGATGTGTTGAGTTAGATTCACAGAACCTGTCAAAAACTTATCAACATATCTAGTCGCAGTGGTCATAATAAGAAATGTTGATATATATATATATATAGAGTGACGTCGACCTTCATTTCTTTGTTCTTTACTTAGGTAGGTACTAAATTTACCTACTTGCTTATTAATTTCAATAATTATACCTAGCACATACTTAAAAATAATTGATGCGTATTCATAATCAGCTCTCAGAAGCCTTGCGCTACACTTCTACGGCTTCCTGGATCAAACGTAAAGTTCGTAAAATTCCAAAACTTTCGACTTTTCAGACGACGCGACGTTCAAGTTACCTTGGTATTTAACTTACATGCCTGTTTTGTTTGAAAGTAAGTGGGTAAGTTCTACAGCGTTCATGAAGTGCAAAACATAAAGCTCTTCTGTGCTGAAATCGCGGCTTATATAGGTATAACTATAAAAGAGCTTAATCTGACTGACTGACTCACTGACTGATTCATCATCGTCGAGCCGAAACCGCTGAAGCTAGAAAGCTGAAATTTGGAAGGTAGCTTCCTTTTAAGCAAAAAAATGCAAAATAAATGTAAACGTGTTTCAGCATTTTTCAAAATAACTTTCATAAAGAGGGCGAAGAGGGGTGAAAATGAATCGCGTGGTGCGATTTGCACCACGCGTTAAAAAGTTTCATACATTCGTTTCAGGAATTTTTCGGAAATTTACAAAATACTTAACCTTTAAAAAGGAGTAAAATGGGGTGTCAAAGTATGTATGGGAACTTTTTGACGCGTGGTGTGATTTCTTAGAAACTTGTTTTGAATACTTAAAATGAAAAATAAATGAACACGTTGTGTTTTAGAATTTTTCAAAATAAGGGTTATTTTGAAAAATTCTAAAACACGTACAAAGGGGTAAAATGAGGTGTGAATGTTTATATGGAAACTTTTTAGTGGGTGGTCGGTGTGATTGGTTTGAAACCTGAATTGGATAAACAATCCTGAAACACGTATCCTTTTATTCTTTTACTTTTCATTCAAAGGAAATACAAGGCGCCAGGGTACAAATATACGAGATACATAATCTTCACTTAATTTTTTTTTTAATTTACATATTTATCAATTAATCATAACATCATAACAGGTTTTTTTTTATCCCTAAGGCAATGCTAGATCTACAAATATAGGTACTTAAGTTTTATAATGTAAATACAAGTTATAAATTATTAATCTAAAAACATTTCATTTCTATCACAAGCTGTGCCATTTCCATGATTTTCGGTAGGTTTTGGTGAAATATATCAACGCTGTTTTCAGACAGGATATTAAGTAAATATATAGCAAGTGACATGGGGGGAAACTTAAGTAGGTTGGTCCTACAATTGGGCACCTTTTATTTTATTTTAGACATTATTATAAATGCGAAAGTAACTCTGTCTGTCAGTCTGTTACGTTTACACGCCTAAACCGCTGAGCCGATTTAGATGAATTTTGGTATAGAGATACATGGGAGCTTGGAGAAGGACATAGGCTACTTTTTAGGTAGGTACCACGCGTGCGAAGCCGCGGGCAGCAGCTAGTTATATTATAAAACTAACAATTACCTACTTTAATCTATTAGAAAAGAAGAAGTTTAAAAATACATACCATGTATCTTTTATGACTATTATTCCTTTAATTAACGATGATAGCGGTAAATGAACTTTTGTATTGTAAAAATGAGTTAGTTAATTAATTAATTAAGTTAATTTGCAAAGGGCACCGTGTTTGATCCACATAATAACAACAAGTTTAGTATCGTAGTTAAGACATATCTTGACAAGCGTTTTTTTATGATTTGGCACCAAAAAATTGCACCCCGATAGTTTTACAAACTTTGTAAAACTATCGGGGTACAAATGATTACCAGAATCAGAATCATAAAAAAGGGACTATCAAAAAACGGTCCTGCTGCCACCTAGTTAATTTAGTTGTGCACTAGTTTAATTCAGCTACTCGCATGGAGATAGCGCAATTTTAAACCATGTTGCCCGGAAACTAAGTAAATATAAATCATTGGATTTGGTGCACGCGCTCGAGTCTAACAGTTGTAACAGCTAGCTAGTACCTTAATTCAACATTAAACAATGGTCATATTCGTTAATCCTGGAACCTACATTTTATAAAGTTGCCTAGTGTGTTCCCCATAACTCCATTAAAGTCACAACGAAAAACTTCATAATGTTTTTAAATACTTCCATCTGGTTTTATTTTACATTTTAGTTTGTCTACTCGACGCTAGATGGTCCAATTTTAAATCTCGTTCAACAAGTGCGTTTATCAATTGACTTTTAAGCGCGCGCCTAGTAGCAATAAGAGATTCTTCGTCTGTCATTACATAGAGCAACATAGTTCTGCTAATTTAATATTTTTTATCCGTTTTATTGCGTGTTTTATTCAGTAATCTTGGCGGAATTTTAATAAATAAATTGTGGCTGCGGGACGGGTATGGATAATTGGATTGTATGTGTATTGTGGTTCAATGTGATTTGAACGACGAGGAATCCCAAGAAAATTCTAGACGCCATTCCTCGTGTCGTCTAGAATCGACAATTGACCATCGACTAGACTTATAACAAACAATCTAAAAAACAAACTGACTATAAACTATAAACACTTGACATTGGCAGAATTGACATTAGTATGTCAAGGTATTGGTGAACAATGCACACATACACTCCGTCACTACACATACTTATTGATGAAAATAAATGTTGATCGACGTCAATATTGTGACAGTTTGTATTATAGAAACGTCTAAGTAATTCGCCCCGTTAGAGGTAGGTAGGTACTCTCTATTCCGCGACCTATTGCAGATCTATTTATATAAATATATAGACGTTAGGACATATATAAAAGATCAGTAGGCACAGATTATTAGTTACATACCACGATATCAGTAGGTAAGAAATGTGATGTATGATGCGGTAGTTGAATAGGTATGAAGACCTCTGTCCTCTGTGGCGCTGAGAGCGAAGGCCCTCCTAAGACGCAGAAGGTAGCGGGTTCATGTTTAGAACGAGAAATGTTTTAACTATCTGGTTTTTAGATATCCATTTATACCCTTTAAATTCTTATGGACCAAGACAAATCTTTATTTACATATTCATTATAAAAATGTAAAGATTTGTCTTTACGATTATGTATGTGGTTACATACGGGTTCCTTGAGTTTGAGGAACGGAAAAATGCACGAAAACATGTATCCATTTATTTTGTATGTACCTAGTACATACAAAATAAATGGATAAATTTTTTCGTGAGTTTTTCCGTCCCTCAAACTCAAGGAACCCGTAACCGCATCAATATTATTGAGAGAAGGTAAACAGTGGTGGTCATATAATTAAGAACGCTGATTTAAAGGGAAAATTTTTTCAAACTAAGACGTAAATCTAATTGCATGCAATTTTTTTTATTTCTCTCGGTATCGTAAAACTTTTCCATAATACCGCTGTATTCAATGATACACGATACATGATTAGCTAAAAAAAAGACAAACTTTTTACACTACTTCTAAACATAGTATTCCTATTTGACGACCTCTGTGGCGCAGTGGGCTTAGGTCCGGCTGGGACGCAAAAGGATGCGGGTTCGATTCCCGCCGCGGGACAAATGTTTGTATGATCTGCAAGTATTTGTCTCGGGTCTGGGTGTTTCTATGTATAATATGTATGAAAAAAAAATATATAAGTAGTATATCAGTCATGTTGGTACCCATAACACAAGCTCTGCTTACTTTGGGGCTACATGATGCTGTGTGAAGTGTCCGGGATTATATCCGGGATTATTTACTGGCTGGTCACGTAATTAAGAACGCTAAATAGTTTATACCTTTATTCAAATTTAAATAGAGAACTCAGTCGATTTGTTACTGTTTGTATAATTTTGGCGCCATTTAGTGCTGTTAAAGATTAAAAGTGATTGCTTCTTATGAAAAAACAATGGGAATAATAAAACTTCGCCGGAAGAATTGGCCTTATAAAAAGTTAGCCGACCATCTGCAATGTTTTTGTTGAAACTTTGCCACAGACAAGCCCAGCTTGCATTGCGAGAAAGTATGAAAACTGGACTGTGCGACAGTGGAAAAATGTACTTTTTTTCTGACGAAACGAAAATAAACAGAGTATTTTCTGATGGAAAACGATATGTACGACGTCCTCCGAATACAGTTAAAAGTAAAGAAAAAGGTTTCAAATACACAGTGTGGGAATTGTAAGACGTTTTTTTAGAAGAATGGGACTCAATTTTTTTGCGAAATGTCAAAAATTTATAAATTCAATGCCAAGCCGAGGTAAAGCAGTAATTAAAAGCCGTGGATATGCTATTAACTATTAATTTTAGTTAAAAATGTATTCAATTGATTTTTAAATTTTCTGCGCTACCTAAGTATTATGTGATTTTTTTTATGTAAGTGTCATACAAAACAATTCCCGAGTAGTTTAATAAATCGTTCTTAATTATTTGTCCAGCTTCAGTAGGTACTATTTGAATGGGTTACTTTGGTAAAATAAATAAAATGTGAAAATAAATAGTTTGTGATTTGATTCCTTATTCCTAAGCCACGTTGCTCTATTAATGTGGCTATTTTATAACATAACTAGTTGCTTCTCAGAAGGTACACCTCTCTGTGTATGACACGATTTAAATAAAAAACTTCTGCCTATAACTTCAAATCGTTGATTCCATTAATTCATTGATTCCAGCTCTTTGAACTTTAAAAATTAAAGACGTATCACCAGCAACCACAACAAGTTAGATAAATAAAGAAATCTAGCAATCAATTTATTTTATTCCGAGTTTTTATATTTTTTTTTGTTTTAGTTGAATTAATTTTCTCCCACTTTTATGAACGAAGGAATATCGACGATATAGCATATTGATGAGCATCGCAAATGGCTCGGTGGACTGCTGTGAGTTGCTGGAGCTGTTGGGACTGCGTTACTAGTTAATACTGCTAGTTTTAGAAGACCTAACTTCTTACATGTTCCAACAGCTAAAGCGAATTATGGGCAAAATGCTTTTATTATTCGAGCAGGCCCCTTATCTTACACCTTAGCTACCGCAGATGTTGATATAATTTAATACATTCACATACATAGACATATTCTTTTTTTAGTAGAGGTACATACTCATTTCGGTTTTTTTCTTGTTGTTTATTTGAATAAATATTTCGGGAGAATTATTTTTCATAGCAAACATTGTGCTCATAAATTATAAATTTTTTACGAGTTATCCAGTTTTATTAGTAATTTAGGTGTAAGTATTTATTTATTTATTTTGCTTGAGTCACAAAGAAACACAAAACTTTTATTCCAATTATTCACACCCGAGTCAATAACTCTAGCTTTATTTGGATAAAATAACCAATATTTACAAATAAAACCCGAAATAACTCGGGAAAAATAATTAATTTAAGAGGACAATGTTTACTCCTCTAAACGGCCAAAAATACTTAGGACTTAAGAACTTGCCATTCGCAAAATTTACATTAGATAGGTACCTATATTATGAATGACACATGCCATTAACAACGCAACGACGAGTGGACTATTTGAAACGAAACTAACAAAACCAAACTAGACATTTCCCAATCCGCTACCTATTGTCTTTGTCTTTGTCTGGGTAAAGAGTATGCAATGGCCTCAATTCTGTTGGCACCAACCTAACAAATTTTAGCTGAAATTGGGTTTAGACTGTCAAATGAAACTTTGGTATTCTGTTGTTACCAACTTATCCTAGTTTAATTTTATCTAATTTAATTAAGCGTTTCTTATATGGTTGGATGGTACCAACCGAATAGGTTTTACAAATGCTATGACTAACTTAAATATATTTTAGACAATTCCTAATTTTAGAAATGAACAAACCGAATTGCCACTATTATCATTTATACTGTGTTATAAATGATAATAGTGGCAATTCGGTTCTTTACTAAGAAGCATTGGGGTTGCCAGGCGTATGATTTGTCAAGCAGGTAGACAATGTTTTCCCCGCAGTATTACTTATGTGTAGGGTACCTAGTGGCACCAAAAGATGAACGATTAAGCAACTTCAACGACAACTTCAAGTAGCTTTTCCTCCTTTACTTTATGATATTATCGCTTGCCAGTATTTTTTAATAATTACTTAAATACTCAAGATTTGACTGCTGAAAAAGAAAATTCGACGGTCCCACCGAATAAACGGGTAAAGGCTTTTGCCGTAAATTTTTTTTGTACTTTTTGATCTTCGTTTTCCTAAAGAATTTTACCAAACTTTACCAAAGCATAATGAATACCCTAAAACTGTGTAGGTATAGTTTGTTAAAAATTCTAAAATGTTTTATAACAATGTGTTACTCTTACTGCACACATTTTTTCGTTGTTTCTTTTAGTAAAAGCATTTTATTGCCTATCAAAATTATGATATATTCCGTAAAAGATGGATGGACAATAGATAAATGCGAGGGTGAGATCATCATCATCATTATAATATCAGCCTTTAAAGTCCACTGCTGAACATAGGCCTCCCCAATAGATTTCCAGGAAGAACGATTTTGAGCCCTCTCCATCCACCGACTTCCTGCGATCTCTACAATGTTGTCCTACGCTTCGTTTTCCAGTCCTTGGTAGCCATTCGAGAACTTTTATTCCCCATCGGTTATCAGTTCTGCGAGGTAAATGGCCTGCATGGGCAGAACTGATTGCCTCTTAAACTTTTAACAAATTTGGAGTGCTATGTCGGTGACTTAGGTTCTTCAACGGATTTCCTCGTTGCGGATTTTATCACGTAGTGGAACACCCAACATAGCTCTCTCCATAGCACGTTGCGCGACTCTGAGCATGTGTATGAGGCCAATAGTTAGCGACCAAGTCTCAGTTCCATATGTGGTCACTGGCAACACGCACTGATTCTAGTGTTTCATCTTGAGGCTCTGCGGTATCTGTGACGAGAAGATGTGCCGTAATTTCCCAAACGCTGCCAATCCGAGTAGGTTTCGTCGGCTGACCTCTTTGTCGAAGTAGGACTTGCCTAGTTGAATCATCTGACCCAAATAGACATAATGGTCTACAACTTCGATTAAATCGATCCCAACATGTAACGGTACGGGTGCAACATGAGCATTTCACATGATTTTTATCTTGCTCATGTTCATTTTAAGACCCACCTGTTGGGAGGCGATATAAAGGTCGCTGAGCATTGTGCCAAGGTCTTACAGCGATTCTGCCATGAGGACTATATTGTTGGCAAATCGAAGGTGAGTAATGTGTTCGCCATTGATGTTGATACCATGTCTATGCCAGTACAAGTGCTTGAAAACATCCTCAAATGCAGAAGGGAAAAGTTTCAGAGAAATAACATCTCCCTCTCTCATCCCTTTATGAAATGGATGGGATTCGTGCTCTGGTCCTAGAGCATGGAGGTCTTAGCGGGGGGGATGCATTAAGTCATTACATCACACAAGGTCAGAAGCGGTAAAACATGCAGCTTACTTTTCTTGGACTGACGTTCGCAACAGCAAAGCCACGGATACACGAACTAAGCAGAAAGCCTTTAATCAAGACGCCAAGCCCTTCAAGAAGGTGTTACGCCAAGCTTGCGACACATCCAGCATTCTGGTCCTTGGCCAAGTCGGTGAAAGCGAACTTCAGCCGCCCTTCTCTCCCTCCACTACTAAAACCGGATGGATCTCTAACCTATAATGCAATCGAGAAAGCGAATCTCTTTGCTGCTCAATTTGCTGAAGCTTCACGTCTAGACACCTCTAACTAAAAGTCTTGACATGAACAAAGCTAGTGGTCCGGATGGCATTTTGTCTGTAGTGTTGAAAACTTGTGCCCCTGAGTTGTCTACCATACTCACAAGGCTTTTACGCCTATATTTGATAACTGGAATAGTCCTAAAATCCTGGAAGCTTGCTAATGTGCAACCTGTGCCCAAGAAATTACCGCCCAATTTCGGTCACCTCCCTATTACGTATCCTGAATACGAACGTCCTTACATACCTTGAAGACGACGACCTACTCAGTAATCGACAATACGGTTTTCGACGAACATTCATAAAAACAGAAACGAGATGCCTATGAGTCTGGATTTAACTCTCCAGGTCGTGTCCGATTGGGGCGATGACAATCTTATTAAATTCAACGCATCTAAAACCCATGTTTGTCTCTTTTCGGCGTTCCCCGTTTTCCGAAATGTATCGGTAACTGTAGAAGATCATCTCAAACTCTTGCGAGTTTCACTTACTCGGACTCTTTATTTTGGCTCCTATATCGAGTCCTAAGCCAAGACTGACAAGGTGAGGCGATACTTCAGATTTCAAGGACAGCTTTCAACTTTATATAAAGTCCGGTCGGGTATGGAGTATTGCTGCCATCTATGGAATGGTTCAGCCGAACACCAGCTGGCTGCTTTGGACTTGATCGAGCGTAGAGCATTGAGGGTGATAAGTGAGCAGCTAAACGCTAAGACTAAGTTCCAGAGTCTCGAGCACCGGCGTAGAGCTTGCCTTTCTATCTTTTATAGAATACATTTCGGAGAATGTGCCCAGGAATTGCATGATCTCATTCCACCATGTCCCTTTCACAACAGGACAAGCAGAGGTACCGCTCAATACCATCCATACCTTTTCAGTCTACCACCCTTACAAACAAAGCGCTTTGCTTCCACATTTTTAATGCGAACAGCCAAGGATTGGAATGCTTTGCCGTCGTCTTGTCTTTCCTGAAAACTACAATCTGGGTTTCTTCAAGTCAAGAGTAAATAGGTATTTTCTAGACCTGCGTGTCCCGTCGTCGAAAACATCATCGCTTAACAATAAGCAAGTTCGTGGTCAAACGTAGGTCTGTCTATGATAAAAAAAAACATTGTTTTGGAGTGTCATCTTGTTTTCAGTAAAATTTGTGCTAAGAACCAAATGACTAACAATAAACGACTTAATTTAAACTTAATACTCTGTTTTATTTATTGCTATTTCAGTAAAAAGCGACATAACTAGATAGGTACTTTTATAATTAAGTACTTAATTAATTGTTTTATCCCTCAAAATAATTTAGAATAACCTGTAAGTTCCAAGTTATTCTAAAATATTTTAAATATTCAGTACTTTGTAGTTGAACAAACGCGTATTACAATATATTGTAAAATAAAAAGCCAAAATGAATAAAACAGTAATGCAATTTTGCACTTTTAAAATATAAACCCAATTACTGGAATACCCATGTAACTATATAATAACCACATTACCAAATCAAAATACCAGTAGTAAACCAGGTCAATACTTTGTTACACTTTTTAAGAACCATAACATTTCCGACGAATAATAGTGTAAACATTGAAAACAAACCAACCTCGAAGAGTTTTGGCTAGAATAAAAATTTAAAAGGGTTTTTTTTAATACATCAAATTCTAAAGGTTGTCTAATGGTATTTTATATTTTATTAGAAAAAAGAAGATTTTTTACGTTTAATTTAATAATACATTGTTTATAGGTATATAATATATAAATCACCGAGTAATATTTTTTTTTACGTATTTAATTGCTCCTGTATAAATACAGTTTTTACTTTAAGTAGATAAATAGATTAAAAGCAACTTTCAACTTGAATGAAAGTAGAATAGAAATGACGTGACAGTGACAGTGATAGTGACAGTGATAGTGACAGTGATAGGTATCACAACAGACAAGACAGATCTACAAACTAACCTAAAAAATATATAAATAAATTTGAATGATATGAATGAAATAGATAGATAGAAGATCAAAAATAAAACTGCTCGTGTCTAAGAGTCTAGTTCAGTTCTGTTATTGTGTTGTGTTGGATTAAATAAATTACTGGCTAAACAACGGACATTTACCTAAATTCAATGTGTTTGAAACCAATTTCTGTGGTACCCAAACATAGAAAATGTTATCGATAAAACGTTTGCCGACTCTCTCGGCGTCAAAAATTAATTCTTCGTTGTGTTTTCACCTGAAAAATACAGCCACAGAAAAACAAGTAAACAAACAATGTCAGGGAACTCTAATTAGGTTATGTAGATCATTCGCCGTGTTCCATAATTTGGCCACTAAATCTAAAAACCCGGTAAGCGGCAATACCTATTCTTATAAAATTGCTATTACATAATATTTATATGATTTTTCTCCATTTTCATGTCAATAACGAACGGCACACCATCATCATAATACAATAGATTCGTCTGTTGTGACAAGAACTTGGCCTTAGCCCGTTTTATCTCCTGGGGATTTGAGTTTTACCGTACAGTTTTAGCGGTAATAACATTACATATATTACGGTGTTCCAGCTACTTCGTAATTACAATGCCGAGTACAAAGCAGTATGTGCGCTGCTCAATCGATCAGGCTTACCTGCTTTCAACACAAACATATTTGCCAGATATTTGCACACAACAATCCCCAGATACGATAGAAATGATCCAAATGAAGATAAAGACAAGGTAAGGATAGAAATTAGACATTCTACTGACTTGTTTCTCTGCTAACTAACTAGATAGGTACCTTTTGCATAGTAGCACCAACCTACAGTGCAGTAGGTACGGCTACCATCACTCAGGGCACACATTTGTGTGGTGAGCATAGATCTTTGTTCTGTATCTAAGTTATAAAACATCTGTTTACTGCGAAAACTGGATAAATTAACATTGTCATTACATTACAAGTAAATCACATTTTAAAGTTTGAGCTCAGACTTGATTTATTTATGACTGAATAACATAGAAATAACATTTATATCTGAATAACATAGAAATAACCAATGCAAAATGATGAATTAATTCTAATACATTCTAAGTAATATATACATTCTGGATTAACTTTAATTTTATCAGGTTTTCACTTAAATAACAATTATTTAAGTGAAAACCCAATAAAATGGATATGACCTTAATTTTATATAAAATTAAAGTTATATCCAGAATGTATATATTAGATTTATTAGAGATATTAGAATGCTGGTAATTGTTCAAATTGTTTAAGTATTGTAAATAATAATTCACATATTACTTCCTTGAAGAAACCCAATTATGCTTTATATACCAATTTTTACTAGTAAGTTTTTATAAATCAATGCATTTATGTTTAAAAACATGTGTGTAAATTACACGTGGTAGAAGTGAAACCTTCAAAAAAGAAACATAGGTATAATACATACAGGTATACAAAACACCACAGCTGTGACATTTCACACAGCATCATCTAGTCCCTAAGTAAGCAGAGCCTGTGTTATGGGTACCACATGACTGATATACTCCTTATATAATTTTCTTTTTATTTTAAATACATACATATTATACATAAAAACACCCAGACCCGAGACAAATACTTGCAGATCATGCAAACATTTGTCCTGCGGCGGGAATTGAACCCGCAAACTTCTGCATCTCAACCAGGACTTGGCCCACTGCACCACAGAGGTTGTCCCCATTGCATCCCATTTAGTTTAGTTATAATTTTTTTATTAATTGTTTACTATTTCTGTATAAAATATTATACTAAGTTGCATTTAAACTGCACCAAATTCATTCAAAAGTTCTAATACAAACTTCTGTAATCAGTCAGTCACAACAAAGATTCAAAGATACAAATTCTCATTTGAAAGTTGGATTTTTGCTTTGAAATGCATCACTCTATTATCACTCTATTAGACATTAACATGTAAAATTGCATATTCATGTATACCTATAATCGTATCTGAATAATATTATAAATGCGAAAATAACTCTGTCTGTCTGTCTGTCACGTTTTCACGCCAAAACAGCTGAACCGATTTTGATGAATTTTGGCATAGAGATGTATGGGACCTTGGAGAAGGACATAGGCTACTTTTTATGTAGGTACCACGCGTGAGAAGCCACGGGCCGGAGCTAGTAATTTATAATTAGATTCACGCAACAGGAACGCTTTATGCTATATTACTATATAACTTATTTATACTTATCAAATTGGCTACTATCTCTGCAACCATATAAGTCTTAACCTATTTATGGTTTGGTGTTTTTTATTATGATACAAATTATATATCCTATATTTTTTAAATGAGAACCTAGTCTTTAGACAAACCTAACCATCGGCTTAGAAACACTATTTACCAGATTATTATAAATACCCGTAAGTATTTATAATAATGTGTTCTGATCGCGTAAGTTTAAAAAACTTTACTATTGACCAGATTTTTTCAAATTTTATTCAATTGATAGAGTGCCAAAAATTACATACTACTGCATTTTTTCATATCACACTCAATTCAGCTAAAGAAATAAATAAATGAATAATTATCCCGGACATTTCACACAGCATCGTCTGGCCCCAAAGTAAGCAGAGCTTGTGTTATGGGTACCACATGACTGATACTTTTATCTTTTATGGGGAACATGGTGCGCTTCTATAATAAGCTTCCTGAAAATGCTACCAAACTAACTATTAAGAAATTTACTTAAAGCATACATAAAAGGTAGTCTTTTGAAGAAAGCTTATTATAATATAAATGACTATATTATTGATAAGAATGCATGGCCTCATGTCGCTCTGCCGTCAGACAGTTAACCGACACACTTGAAATGTATAAACTCTCTTGTATTAGTATTTCGTAGTTAAGGTAGTTATAAGATGGATCATATAAAAAGCGCTAGGACCAAGACGAGTTTCTT
Organism: Lampropteryx suffumata; assembly: GCA_948098915.1. Taxonomy (NCBI): domain Eukaryota; kingdom Metazoa; phylum Arthropoda; class Insecta; order Lepidoptera; family Geometridae; genus Lampropteryx; species Lampropteryx suffumata. The sequence goes on from OX402544.1 coordinate 26,434,647, forward strand.
GCCAATTCTTCTCGGGCTTGGGTTAGGATGAATTGGCACCTAAATTCACCTAGTATGTAAGACGTTTCAAAGTGATCCTTGTGATTGTATTGAATAAAGTATCTTTTGACTTGACTTGACTTGATACACTACGTATATACTTTTTTTTTTTGTAAATACATACATATTATACATAGAAACACCCAGACTCGAGACAAATACTTGCAGATCATACAAACATTTGTCCCGCGGCCGGGTCTTAGCCCACTGCGTCACAGAGGTCGTCAAAAAAGTATTTATTTGGTTTTTATAACTTCACATAAATGTATTTATTTTCAAGTTTCAGTCATCAATAGGACAATCTTAGCTTAGTTTGGGACTAGGTGGACTATGTGAATTATATCAATATTTGTGGAAAATGCACAACACCATCTAACCCCAAGCACCTAGCCCCTTAGCATAACTTGCACAAGTATTATGTGTACCAATTGCCCAATAGATATTTGTAAATACATACATACTTTAGATACTTTATAAAATCCAGTGACAGAACAAACATCAATATTCATCACACAAATGTTTGTCCTGGGAGGGACTCGAACCCACTTCTGCCCTGTAGGTTACAGGGCAGAAGGCAGAGCTATTTACCAACTGACCTAAGAAGTCAGTCTATAAATAATCTATAAATGACCACCAATATTTATTTATTTAATACAATGTTTCAGTATATATTTTTTATCGTTATTATTTTAATATGCAATGTAGATGTGGAGCTGCAATGGCGAATTTTATGTTTATTTTTATTTATTTATGTTTGCCTAGCAGCTCCAGAGCTTAGCAAAGCAAAAGCGAATACTATAAATGCGAGGTTTTTTAGGTTTTTAGGCTCTCATCCATAAGATCTATGTCCATAACGTTTTATTTCAATAGCTCTTATAAACTAAATATAATAGAACACTTCTTCAAAATTAAACTAGTACAATAATATAAAATAATTATAACAAAATAAAAACATAATTAAACAAAAGTAACACAAGCCTGATATGGTGAGCCTGACATTTAGGTGTCATGCTGATTACTACATACATACAAGTTGTTCAAGTAGAAATTATACTAAATTATCGGCAAGCAGTTCCTCTAAAGATTTCCACCTTTGCCTATCTCTTGCTACCTGATTCCATGCTGGGCCAGCCGCCTTCTTCACGTCTTCTTCCCAGTTTTTAGCTTGTCTACCCTCATCCTCGTTCTCCTCCTCGTGAACTTGGTGCGATTTGCTTAAACTTAATATGAATAATTAAAATGCAAAATAAATAAACACGTGTTTCGGGATTTTTCCAAATTACCCTTACAAAGGGGTAAAATGGGGTGTCAAAATTTGTATGGGAACTTTTTAACGGGTGTGATTTCTAAGAAACTTGCAAAATAAATGAATACGTGTTTCAGGAGGAGGAGGAATAAAGGGAGTAAAATGGGGTGTGAATATTTGTATGGACACTTTTTAATGATGGTGGGTGTGATTGGTTTGAAACTTGAATTAGATAAAAAAATCATGAAACACTTATTCCTTTACATTGAATTGAATTGAATTCAATAAATCTTTATTCAATAAAATCACAAGAACCACTTTGAATCGTCTTCTTACATGCTAGTAAATCTAGGTGCCGGTTCCTCCTAACCCCAGTTCAAGAAGAATCCGGCAAGAAACTTGTCTGGTCTTAACACTTTTTTGTATGATCTTTGCCAATTTTGTTACGGATGCCGAGTCGAGTTTTAGCAGATTCATCCCAAGCTTTTTTATCATCTAAATAATCAGATATTTTATAATATGCTTTAATAGACAGTTTCTGTTTGATTTCGTTTTTAAATTTGCCAATCGACAAATCTAATACGTCGCTTGGGTTCTTGTTATAGAAGCGTACATTAAAGTAGGTATAAGTATTTGGGTGGTAAGTATCTACCTTCTTTGACTCCGAGACTCTTTTCAAACTCGCGCAGTTTTTCCTCGAATCGGTGTCGCCGACGTTCATGTGAAACACCCGCTTATTTACCTGCAATCATGCAATCAAGGTAACATATAAAGACCTAAGCATGCATCACACGCTCAGATCTTATAAACAATATATGAATATGGTTAGCTACGTTAGGTAGTTCGTCACAGGGAGTGTACTCAAATACATGAGATTTCGTATGAGACCACTTAGAAAATACTCATCGAGGTAGTTAGTCATCTAGTCGGGAGATCTAAGCTAAATATTCAAGTGATGTTGTATGTCTGATAGGCCGATTAGAAAATATCCGTACTAACCAAAAAACATGAGACTTTGTATGAGTAACCGCTTGGAACATTGTGTTGAATTTTAATTACAAGGCTTAATTTGCAAACAATACTTAAGTATACAGTTAAGAATATTATATATTTGCTTATTTACCAAGTGAAGCTGTGTTTAAAATCACCTACCACAGCTCTAGTAGTACTTTTCCATTTTTATTTTCATCTATCCGTTTGAATAGTTCGTGATCTGATTTCATTATTATTTTAGCTGTAACTGGGTATTTAGTCGTGCATAACTAAAAAGTACTATGTATGATTGCTTACGTAAGATCCAGTAGTTAACTTTAATGTGGAATAAACTATTTATACATTGTGATGTGAACACGGGTTTTATGCACGTAACATGCTGTTTCGATATTTCTAGAGAATCTTGCGGACCGCGGATCAAAGTCGTGTAAATAGACATAGACACACATTAATTTGCTTCTTAGCACGCTATGTACAAAATAAAAGAAAAGATCAAGGTAGGGTAGTCGGACCAATACATGAACGGTTAAGCGGAATACAATTTGTTTTATTTTTATCAAATCTCCTATACAATGAATATTCGTTGTTTTTGGTAGTATAATTAGATAGATATGTGGTACATTAACTAGTTAAACTGATTTTACTCTAAATTATTTCAAAGATTGGTAAAATTGCGAAAATATCAAAAATATGTCTTTGGCCCCAATTGTGAACGGTTTGGGACTATTTTTGAACAAAATCAGCCTTATTTATGAACTAAGAAAATGAAAGGCTAAATTCTATGTAAAACATAATATTAATTGAGCATTATTTCATTTACTTATAAGTCTTCTTCTTCTTGAGGTATATTACCTCAGACGTTATTATGACAATTATGAAGTTTCTTGTGTACCTAATTGTTAAAAAAAAGTAATAGAAAACATATTAAATAGGTACATACTACCTACATAATCGATCTCAATTAAGTCTACTTAGATGAACCCTAATACAATTACACGACAAATTTATTGAAACATTGTTAAAATCATTATTGGTTTATAATTAGGTTTTAAAGGCATAATTATGAACCATTAAAATTCTTTTAGACCAGTAATTGAACACTCAATTTCTCAAAACCTAATCTAAAATAACATATTTTCTTTGACTTTCTACTTGAGAAAATAGTCTTATTGCAAAGAAACCAATAATTGGGGCCTAATAATATCAATGAATCGGCAATCCACTCATAAGCTTTAGAAACTGGTCTTTACTCATAATAAACTCATCTTAGCTCGTTCTTCATACAAAGTGCAAATGTCCGTAACACGTTTGCACTGAATGAGCTCCTAAAGTGCGATTGACTGTTGAGTGACGGTTTATTGGATATAAACGAGAGGTACAGATATCTCGCTAAAATGCCACTACAGGTAAGGTATCACTCAATTCTTAAAATTAAACAAAATGTTTCGTTCATCTACTGGGGGCGTTCATCTATTAGTCCGACTACCCTACATGGTAATAATAATACAATTATGCTAAGATATGTGTATGCTACAGCATCATATTGGCCCCGACTCAGCATGATGCCTAGTTTTCGCAGTAGACGCTGTTATTCTGCCATAGCTGTCACAAGACCCTGTATAAATATATAAATAGCTGAGAGGTTAAAAATAAGCTCTATTCAAAATAAGTGGCCAGACTAATACTAAATACTAGAGATGTAATAAAGATATAAATAGAATAAATAAATGACTTATATAAAATAAATGAATGCTAACATGTAAAAGGGGCATCCGTACCAAACAACCCGGATTTTTGTTGATCATTTAAAATTTATAAAAGTAAGTTGTTTTTTAAAAGTAAATTTAGATTTAAATATTCGAAGAGGCGGGGAAATGTTATTCCAGCACTTGGTTGCTTGGTACCGAAAACTACCCCGAAACACAACTGATTTGTGCTTAGAGTAGTACAACAATATGTCCTAATTAGAAATACCACATAAATACACATTTATACCAAAACATTTCCATTTATTTTTCAGGAAAAGAAAGACAAAAATAAAAATGAGGAGATGTCTTCGCTTATAATGAAGGCTGCGTTCTGGATGATGACGACCATATTACTCATTGTTATGAGTTCACTTCTTATGCCCAATGATCATACACAAAATGAGGTAATTACTGGGTTTATTATCTTAAGTAAGTAAAAGCTGTGTGAACTTGGAAAAACTAGGAATTGATGCTGAGGAAGTAAGATGAATATCTCACGCAGCTTACCAGCTCACTAGTGATTAAAGTCAAAGATATTTTAGTGGTTTAGATAAGAAAATGTACCTTCTGATCTTCAAATTACGGGGTCAATCTAGTTATTTAATAGAAGTAAGAATTTTAGTAGATAATGGACTCATGTTTGAATTCAAATCAATTTATTCAGTACAATCACAAAGGACCACTTAGATTGTCTTACATGATAAATTTAGCGATTCCTCCAAAGCCAAGTTTATCTCAGGTGTTCTGAAAGATTATTCATACAAACTACATAGTACCTACCTATTTTGAATTCTATGTCATTTATATTTATTTTATTAACTGAGCGCTAGCAATATCTACATCGCAAGAGTGACGTGACAAGCTACGGTTCAGATTTGTCTTTTCGGATTTGCGATGTTGAGGGTAGTTTATTATAGTATTAGGCACATGCTCACTTTATCCATAGAAATACAGGAATACCAGATATAAGAATAATATATATTTTTAGATCATTCGATATGTATCCTGGAATGAGTTTGTGTACTCAATGCTCGCCAAAGGCGAAGTTCAGGAGTTGATAGTGCGACCGGATATGGAGGTGGTCACCATCTTGTTGCACGAAGGAGCAGTCCTTAAAGGAAAACGAGTAAGTGATATATCATCCTTGGACCGTTGAGAAACGAACAACGTTGCTTGTCTTTCTGAGCCTCATTCCCGTTTTCAGTAACACTAGAAGACAACTAACTTTACAAGTAGTGCGTAATGCTTGGCAACTCATAAACTTGCAGACGTGACACACTAAAAATGTTCGCTAGCAATGTTCTAAGCCGTCACTCATACAGTCTCATGTTTTTTGGTTAGTATGAATATTTTCTAATCGGCGTATCAGACATACAACATCACTTGAATATTTAGCTTTGATCTCCCGACTAGGTGACTAACTACCTCGATGAGTATTTTCTAAGTGGTCTCATACGAAATCTCATGTATTTTTAGTTAGTAGACTCCCTGTGACGAACTACCTAACGTAACTAACAATATTCATATATTGTTTATACGATCTGAGCGTGTGATGCATGCTTAGGTTTTTATATGTTACCTTGATTGCATGATTGCAGGTAAATAAGCGAGTGTTTCACATGAACGTCGGCGACATCCACCGATTCGAGGAGAAACTACGCGAGTTTGAAAAGAGTCTCGGAGTCAAAGAAGGTAGATACTTGCCACTCAAATACTTATAGGTACCTACTATGTTAGAATCACACTGTCGCACTATAACTCCATCCTTATTATAAATTCGTATTAGTCGTGTGTTTTATCTTCCTGGAAATCTATTGGGGAGGCCTATGTTCAGCAGTGGACTTCTAGGGACTGATATGATGATGATGTGTCCCTGTCTGTTTGTATGTAACCTTTCATAGCTAAACGGCGGAACGGATATTGTTGAAAAGTATGTCGATAGACATACTTCTGTATCCTTCTGTGGGAAGGAGGAAGGAAAGGAAAGGAGGAATGGACATACGCAACTTTAACTTCTTACTCGCACAATTGTGCCAGTGAGAGGATATGACTAAAACACCGTTTAAGATTCGTTTCTTTAAATAAAAATAAATAAAATTGCGATTCCAGCGTTCTGTCAGACAGCAGTGCCCCGAACTCGCTGCTCCCTGTTGCGTCTTAATAATTGTTAAAAATATCTAAAACTACCTACTTAAACTCGTTATAAACAGATATTCTGCTACAAGATAATCAATCTGAAGAATTAAAAACTTTGAGGAAAGTGAAAAATTGGACGAAATACAGTGATTATAAACTGGACTCAAGTGATATGTTAAAATCAACAACAAAATAAAATAAAAACAAAACAACCTACAAAAACAACAGTTTCTTTTAAAATCAAAAATGTATGTTCCATTCTACGTTGTCAATTACATTGTCTCAGCATGGGCAACCAATTTAAAAAACAATGGAGATGACGAAAATGTTGTACCTGTGACACTGGAAATTCGAGAACTAAAATTAGAAAACTGAAATTGCAAGAAAAAGGGTTTTTTGGAAAGAAAAGTATGAGAAAGTAACCTAATACTATTTGGACTACAAGAAACTGAACAATCATAGTCATGCAGGTGACTATGGACAAAATCAAAAAGGACCTCAACATTATTATGAATACTAGCAAGATCAACAAGATATCACGCATAGGCAGAAAAGATTAAAATAGCGCAAAAGCAAGGCCTTCCATGATATCCCTTAATAATGGCTGGAGTAAAACTTAAATATTGAAAAACAAAAAGAAACTACGTGAAGTCTATGGCATCGAGAACTATTCTAAATAAATGCTAAATAAAAGAAAAGAACTACAAGAACAGCTAATTGAAGAAAGAAATAAGATGAAATTTGTAATCCTGTCCTATGATAAGTTAATAAAACAACCTAAATAAGGAAAAAAAAGAAAGAGGGACCACACCACCTCACCAGATGCTGCGACACAGTCACGCAAACAGCATACTGCACACTCAACACTGTAAAGCAACAGAATAAATGCTTTTGATGCTATGAGAAACAGGAGTCACTCCTTCACCTACAAATAATAAATACAAATAATACAGGGAGTAGATAGAAGGGTACATGGTGCATGGAACAACTACTACTAAAGAAATACTTAAAGGAAAATACAATCTTAAACTAAAAAAAACAGTAATCGATACTTCTATCCTACCCAGTATAACATATGCATGTCAAACCTGGACATATACAAATAATATTAAAACTAAAATAAGAACTTGCCAAAGAGCCATGAAAAAGAGTCTTCTAATTATAAGAAAAAGAGAAATGATAAAAAGTGAAGGTATAAGACTCAAGACCAAGGTGACAGATGCACTCAAATATGCACTAAAACTAAGGTGGAAATGGGCTGGACATATCTCTCGAAGCAAGACAGCAGATGGACATTGCAAACCACAAACGCCATAAGGGTAATAGAGAATTGGTAGATCTAAAAAGCGGTGGGCCGATGACTTGAAAGAAGTGGCAGGTCCCAAAAAACACAGGGAGACATGGAGCACCATGGACGAGGCTCTTACCCTGAAGGGGTCCACATCTCACTAATACTAGAATAATAAAAAAATACTAACACACATTTGAAATGTATTTATCCAAAAGATGTGGAAATAATATATATAAATAAAAATAACCTTTGCTCGCTGATTTTTAAAATTTTGGTAACTCTACACTATTTCGTATTACATTATAACTAGTAAAGGTAGGTCGAAAGTATATATATTTATAGCATATAACGCCTCTGATATTCGGAATATTTTGATTTCAGGAGTGCGAGTCATCTACGACCGGAATGGCAGCGTGGCTGGCAAAGTGATAACTACTCTACTCATCGGAGCTGTCATTTTGTCATTCCTATATTCAATGAAGAATATGAAAATGAACATAAATCTTAGCGGATATGTAAGTATTTAGTTTTCCTTTTGTCCATTTACCAAAGTCGCGTTCTATTTGTCACTAAACTTGTCTATCGAGTTGATTTATTGTTCCTTGCGTATACATAAATAGCAATGAATCATGATGATGACAGTTTTGCCAGTCAAGTGGACTGGCAATGTCAAGTGATTCGTTGTTTAATAAATTATTGTCAGATAATAAATAAGTTTCGTAATTTTCATGTCGAATTATATCATCTATGTACCTAACCCTTCCGCAATAAAATCATGGACTGAGTAAAGTATATTTCAACTGATAACTTTTTAGTTACATATCTGTGAGGGTAAACCGCGTTACGTAACGCGTTACGATGCCAGTCTGTCAAGTCAAGACAAAAGATACTTAATTCAATACAATCCCAAGAATCACTTTAAAACGTCTTACATACTAGGTGAATTTAGGTGCCAATTCATCCTAACCCAAGCCCGAGAAGAACTGGCAAGAAACTTGTCATGGTTCTAGTGCTTTTTTACATGATCCACATCTTATAACCTTAACTACAAAATATTAATACAAGACAGTTTATACATTTCAAGTGTGTCGGTTAATTGTCTGAGGGCAGAGCGACATGAGGCCATGTATTCTTATCAATAATATAGTCATTTATATTAAAATAAGCTTTCTTCAAAAGATGCTTTGAATATCTTAATAGGTCGTTTAGTAGCATTTTCAGAAAACTTATTATAGAAGCGCACCGTGTTCCCCATAAATGACTTATTTACTTTTTCCAGTCGAAAAAACTAGGGGTCTATAATTTGTGTCTATTCCTTGTATTGATTCTATGAAGGTCACTATTTTGATAAAACCCATCTCTATTTTTATGTATGTATAACAAATATTCATATACTTATAATATTGTGAAGCTATTGTGAGAGTAATAATTTCATTGAATATTTATCTCAAAGATTCTCGTGGTTTCATTTTATGAATGCCCTTTTCTGAATAACAAATAATTTACCAATATAAGCTGCTTTCCTCCAGAGAATGATGCCGAATGATGAGAGAATGATGCCACATAACACTGTGGAAGTAACTGAAATAAACTAGTCTAGCTGTAGCTTCATCAGTAAGCCACCATATCGCACGAACTGCATATGCAGCGGAACTAAGCCTACAAGCAAGTGTTTCAATTTGTGGTCCCCACTGCAGTTTTGCATCCAATATTCAGGCCGATGTCTGGCTTCCCTTTCTCTCATGCATACGACAGCGGTAGGCAGGCTCCTCCTCTCTCACTCTAACCCACAGCGCTAGTTTAAGTTATCACTTCTGTCGGGCGTCCTAAGTATTATAATACAGTTTGTTGTTCGGATCAACTTTTAATTGTTCAGGAATTTTATTGTAAATTTTATTAAAAAAACAACTGAATTTTATAATATTATAAAATGGTTTTATTTTTATGCTTACCTCAGCCGAATAAGGTAAGGTAAACGCATTTGACTATACAGTAAATATTTTTTATCAGTATATATTCCCTAGTCCAAACATTTATATTGCACACTCAAGGACACCTACCTATTTTGCGCACTGTCTGGCATTAACGTGATACATCTCACCATTGGAAATATATCACCGCTTTTTGAAATACTTACTAAAACAAAACACTCGTTCTTAGAATTAATTCGTTGTTTTCGTTCTTTTGTATTTGTTGTCTTCTACCTATAATTTATTTGCTTAAAAACATCAGTGGTTTCATTTACATTTTTAAGACGAAAACTCAAGCGGACTTTTTATCATCATTGTTCCAGAAAAGCCTTGGGCGTGCCAAATTCACACTGGTGGACTCAATGAGCGGACAGAGCAAAGGTGTCAAGTTCGATGACGTAGCTGGCCTCAAGGAAGCTAAGATTGAGATCTTGGAGTTCGTCGATTATCTCAAGCGGCCCGAACATTATAAGAACTTAGGCGCTAAGGTAATTGAGATTTTATAGTTACCCAACTTGCACATACACAACCTACATACTAATATTGTAATGCAATTAAATAAGTAAATACCTCAACGTTCATATTTTATTTTACTGATAGATTATAAGTTTTCTAATACAATTGCAAACTTTTGTCTATCACACTTAACATTTCTAATCTATTTATTATTTGTATATTACAGGTGCCCAAGGGTGCGTTGTTGTTGGGCCCGCCTGGATGCGGCAAGACAATGCTGGCGAAGGCCGTAGCGTCCGAGGCGGACGTCCCTTTCCTCTCCATGAACGGATCAGAGTTCATTGAGATGATTGGCGGCCTGGGAGCTGCCAGGGTCCGGTATGTTCACTCACACTATTCAAAATAGATGTCATCTTTACTTAATTAAATTTTCACACATTTCCAATCCGCTTAGGTGGAATCTATACGATACATCAAATTTTCATGAAAATTTGGTTATGTTGGCATACGATTTAATTAGACATAAAAACCCTAAATTAATCTAATTCAAAATGCAGAAGCTGCATTATTATAGAGTGTGAACATGACATCATCGAGCGGTACATTTGGTTGCAGGGATCTGTTCAAGGAGGCGGCATCCAGAGCGCCCTGCATTATTTACATCGATGAGATGGACGCGGTAGGGCGTGCTCGCTCATCAGGTCCCAGCTCGCTTGGGCCGGGCGGCGGCGAGAGCGAACAGACTCTCAACCAACTGCTTGTAGAGATGGATGGCATGAAGACACGCGAGGGGGTCATTGTACTCGCCAGCACCAACCGCGCTGATGTGCTCGATAAGGTAACGCACTGTAAAGCAGATCTCTATCGGTATCAGCTCATTTTACCTACATGGTGAAATTGTATACCAATATTTAGTTTTTTTACCTACTGCCGAATACTTTTATAAACCATCTATCAAGACGTTTCACGTCATATAGACTCAGATATTGGTCCCGTTCGTAGTATCCACTAATCTCTCAATACGTAAATTCTCCCATCTTCGAATATCAGGTAGCTTCCTCATGTGGATCTTATCTTACTAAACATCAGGCTTTCCAAAATAATACTTAATGGATTGGATAGCAGTCTCAACTGTTATGCGTAACCTCGGGAGCCCCCAGGGCTCGTATCTAGGACCAATCTTGTTAAATGCATTAATTACTGATATTAATTCCTGCATTCATAAATCTGAAATCTTTCTATACGCAAATGATATCAAAATAACGAACATACCATAAACTCTTTTAGGCATCGTTATTTTTATAGGCTAGATGATCTAAATAAAACGGAATGCCGCTAAACATGTCGAAATGTTCTCACATTCACATAAACCGAATATGAATAAAAGTTATGAGAAATAGCAAATTTAGATTGAATTTATATCCAGATGTTTGATAATTTTAAATAAAAAAATGATTTTAATATTCTTTACTTTATAAATGCTTTAAGGTAATAAAGCATTTATAAAGTAAAGAATATCAGTCTATACTAGAATATTGATGCCTAATCTGAAAAACATGAAATATAATTGACAAAAATGGAGTGTTCGGAAGCGTTTTCACTATCATGTTTCCTACGGAGACAATCTAGCTATAAGGCGTCAAGCTACTGCAAGTCTATAGCATTACTTCATAAATATACTGTCCTTGCGAAGAACAATGCTAGACATTATCTATTTACACCTTGGCTGTCCAGAAATTATCGGTAATTAATTAATCAATGGGTGTATCAGTATGTACATCATAAACCAAAACTAATTTGAGAAAGTACTTGAAATTGCCAAGTCTGCATGTTACTAGATAGCTAGATGTGTAGATCTTGACATAGTTATTATAAAACCTCTTAAATAAACGAATAATATGATATTGACATAATACATTTTAATCTTTTTATGCATCGCTTACCCTCTAAGCTTCTACTAACTTTATTGGCATCAAGAATATTCAAACATACTTATTAATATACTTCGGTAGCTTAGTTCACGTTAGCTTGGTTACATTTTTAATTGTACTCACTCACCGTCCGTTTTCTTCTTATCTGTTATCTTATTTTGGTCTTGATTTAATACCTAAAACTAAAATAGTATGGCTGGCCCCCTGGCTTTGGAGAGTTAGTATGAAATTAAATCCTATATAATTTCTGTTGGATGGGTTCACTTGAATAATTTTTCAGTAATTGTTCCGAGTACATAACGTAGTATTTATTTTGTTTATTATAATTTCTAGCGTACCCAATCAGATCTGGTAATCCGATAGCACGACTTCAAAAAACAATTTGTTTGTATGTTTGTCTGTTACTGAAGCTTACCAGCATTCGTGAGGTAGTAGTTTTCACAAAACGCAACGATAGCGCGATCTAGGATTGTGTCGTTTTTACCAACGACATCTAGTTTGAAAAATCGGAACTAATACTGCATACTTCATACTGTTATGAAATAGCTCATTGCGTTTCAAATAGTTTTTATCTAATGATAGATATTCTTATTTAATATATTTACAGAAGCGTTTAGTTAGTATTTAATTCAGTATCAAATAATTAAACATAAAAACTAGAAAAATACATATATAAGCTTACTTACCGTCAGCCGAAAGCCGCGTCGAATTTGTTAACACTAGATGTCAATTCCGCTGATCCGCAATTTGTTTATCATTTGTTTTGTATTCAAATATTTATATTATTTTTATTATTTCCAGTTTTAAGTTAAAATAAAGTAACATTTAAAATAAAATAAAAGATTTTTAAATTTCAAATATTTTTTAAAATATCTATGTGAGTAAGCTCTCGTCTGAAACACTGGATTGCCTAGTGCAGGCTCTTGTTATGCATACCTATAATTAAACAAAGATTTTGTATTTGGTTATTATTATTTATTGTACCATGTGATTTTTGTTTATAAGTGTAATTCTTTTTTAAATAGCGGTTTTAGAGATAATTAATAAGTTAATATGATTTGCCTGAAGGTAACTCTTCCAAAAAGTACATAATTGCCTGTGAAATGTAACTGCTCAAGGTTAATTTTTTTTTCAACTATACTCGCGTTTGAAAACACTATTTTATAGAAAGAATATTATGTTCTTTTTGACGATACAGAGATAACATTCCTAAATATTAAGCTTTTAAGTTATTTATGGGTATTTTTTTTTTCAATAATTTGTTGCAATAAATGATTTATTATTGTTTATTTTTAACCGACTTTATCAAAAAGAGGAGGTTCTCAATTCGTCGGAATCTTTTTTTTTTTTTTTTATGTATGTTCACCGATTACTCGAAAACGGCTGAACTGATTTGAAAAATTCTTTTTTTGTTTGAAAGGGTATACTTTACAGATGGTCCCATATAAATTTTATCAAAATCGGTCGAGCTGAAAAATAAACGAAAATCTAAAAATTGTATACATCGATGATGTTTTCATGTACTTTCATACCTCGCTTTCTCATTGGAGCAAGCGTTTATTTGGCTAACCATATTATATATATACAAAATACATCTACTCTCCACTAAAAATGTATTATAGGCTCAAATTTCATTCAATGAAGTCGGTTTCATTTTAGTTTTTAAAACGTCTAAGTATCTAAGGTATCTTAAATAATCTAAGTTTATTTAAGATACCTATTTGTAATAACCGTTCATGTTGGCTTTAGTTGCATTTGGTATTACTTTACTTCAAAACAGCTGACCGGATTTTAATATTTATAAATATGTAAATAAATAAATAAATAAATAAATAATAAATAAATAAATATTGGTGGACAATGCACACAACACCAACTAGGCCCAAACTAAGCTTAGCTTGTATTATGGTGACTAGATGACTGATAGAATAATTATAATTTTTAAATGATTTCTTTATAATGTTAATCCTACATCGATATGAAACCCAATTTTGTTTATAATATTTATGTACGTTATATTGGTATTATTTATTTATTATCTTTTACATATTTTTAACAAAACACACTTACCTATTACATATATATGTAGTTAAATAATTGAGCACCCATTGAGTTTTTCTTTTATATTTAAATTCCATATTTAGCATGTTCTTATATGCATAATTTTAATAGTTTGAAGCTGTTTTACTTTCCTTTGTTTTATGTTAAGTTTTTGCTGTCAACAAACAAATTTTAATTTAATATTAATTTAAAGTTTTTTAAACTTACGCGATCAGAACACAATATTATAAATATTAATTTAATTTTAAATACATACTTATGATACTTTATAACAACCAGACACAGAACAAACACTTATATTCTTCACACAAATATTTATCCTGGGAGGGAATCGAACTCCAACCTACAGTGCAGAAGGCAGAGCTACCATCTACCACTGAGCTGACAGGCCAGTCAATCTGCCAAAATAAGATTCTAGCAATTCTAAAGTTGTCTATTGGAGGTTATTTGAAATCGTCTTGATGATGATTGTGACATCATCAAGAGATGTCACAATTCTAAAGTTGTCTATTTGAGGTAATTTGAAATCATCTTGATGATGATTGTGACATCATCAAGAGATGTCACAATTCTAAAGTTGTCTATTTGAGGTAATTTGAAATCATCTTGATGATGATTGTGACATCATCAAGATATGTCACAATTCTAAAGTTGTCTATTTGAGGTAATTTGAAATCATCTTGATGATGATTGTGACATCATCAAGAGATGTCACAATCTATTCAGATTTGTTTTTCAAAGCTAATAAAATTAAAAATTTTTGTTGCATTTTTTCTATTCATTTGTATGGCTTAGTGTATCAGATAGTCTCATTTCCTAATAAAAAAGTACATAACGATTTCTGTAATTTTTTGTACTCTAACTTATTCTGATTAAAATTCAATATTTTTTGACTTTCTGAGAATCAATATTTTCTCAGCAAGTCGAAAAATCTTCAAATGTTAAGGCCAGTGTCTCGTATAAACGTTTTCCTAGTGTCTTCTTCAACGGTCAAGGCAGTAAATGCCTAAACTGCTCCGCTTCAAGAATAATAACAATGCCGTTTCACACATCATCATCTGGCCCCAAAGTAGACAGAGCTTGTGTTCAATAAAACTGTATACAGATTGTATATCGTAAAATTATTCAACATGTTTCAGGCGCTGCTTCGTCCCGGCCGTTTCGACAGACATATTCTAATCGACTTGCCGACGCTGATCGAGCGCGAAGAGATATTCCACAGGCATCTGAAGTCCATCGTGCTGGAGGATTTACCCAATTACTATGTGAAACGGTAAGTTCACTTTCCTCCCAACAATAACACAAATTATCTTACAATAATCGGTAAGTACTAGCTGACAAGTTTCACCAAATTCGTGCAAGAAAAATCTTAAACAAAACTACGAATTTTAGTTACTACAGTCGTTGAACATTATGTATTTTTCTTACAGGGCTTGACACCCTATTGTACCGTTGCTTATTATGCGTATTTTCTAATGATAAGTAAACATGACCTAAAACATAAACATCCCCACTGACAATAAAACCTGTGATATCAAAAACTAAAATCATTTCCACTCTAATTAGGATATATCATTAAATTTTCGCCATCAATGCGTACCTTCATGGTAAAGATCAAGCCCATGGTCTGATCAAGCGACAAATTCCTATCTGTGTTCTGTTGTCTGTGATCAATCACCAATGCAATGCCTTAATGGCAATACATGAGCTGTGTGTCGTTCAAAGAGTTCGCAGGGTATCTTTAAAGGCCATTGTCAAGCAATGAAAGGTATATACTATACTCATAGGTATTCCCATGCTATATTTACAAAAGTAATTACTTATTACTGATTAATTTATTCTCATGCGTTGAGAAAGACGAAAGAAAAACATTTATTTAGCACACACAAAACAAACGAGAACACATGAGCGGAAAACAGAAAAAAAAAATAGGCCTCATATGGAAACTTATACAAACATATACACAAAAACAAACAAAAATCAACTATGCATAAGAAGTTAGACCTTCCCGCGAACCAATCAACATTTTAGTTTGGTTAAAAAGGTTCAATCTCAGCATGTGCTACTTCCAGGCACGGAAGTAGCGCTGGTGTTTTTATCATATTTTTCATCATCAGACCCTCGCAATACTTATATACCATTTTGAAAGTAAACCCTACACGTTAAAAAAATATGGAAATCGGCTAATAACTTGCAATAATATGATAAGTACAAAAAAATTACAAGTAAAAAAAACAGCCGTAATGAGAATTTCCGTCATTTTTGGAAACCTAACCGGTTTACAACTGAAGATTGCAAAAAAATAATAATAATAAAAATGATTTATTTTTAACTCAAAAAATACATGTAATGCTAGAGAGATAAATCAAGACGCTCTGTGAGTTATTTGGTAACTCGTGAATGGAACAAGCTGTGCTTAGTTTGGGGTGAGATGGTGTTGTGTTAATTGTCTACCAGTATATTATTAAACATATATTTTAACATCGATTAAAGTTGGAATATTGCTTTGGGCTAATTTTATCGTGCTGAAGGGAGAATATAAATGTATTAAAATGATTTAATTCAAAAGTCACTGACTGATCAAACTACCCTCGTTTAAATATAATCCTTTATCATCAACAGTAAGATACCTACTCATAATTGCAGGCTGGCATATCTGACGCCTGGGTTCAGCGGTGCGGACATTGCGAACGTGTGCAACGAGGCCGCTTTGCACGCCGCTAGGCACAAGCAGTCCATCGTCAAGGCTCAAAACTTGGAATACGCCGTCGAAAGGGTTGTCGGTAAGCTGGGTATCAATGATTTATCATAATAGAATCTCGCATAACATTCAAGATGTACACCAACGACGTAGGTAGTATAATTTTGTTTGATATACGAATAATATATACAGGGTTATTGGTAATTCGACGTATATCCGTTTGGAGGTGATAGGGGTGACTATATTGGTTCCCAAAGTACTAATTCTGTGACTGTTTGCCTAGTTTGGGGCTAGATGGCTATGTGTAATGGTCCATATCTGTTTATTCATGTGTTTCTTTTTGTGTTTATTTTATTTTCTGTTTTGTAACTTTTGTCTATTTATTTTTTGTTTATTTATAATGTAATTATCGTTTCATGTCCGCTAAACAGAATTGGTCCAAACGGAAGACCAGCGCGGATTGTTGACCATGCAATCCGCATATGCTGAGTTAGGGTCCATTTTGCGGCAACCATTCATTTTGTATTTTTTATTTGTATTGTATTTTTGTCTGTGTTGTTGCAAATAAAAACTTTTTCTATTTCTATTTCTATTTGCGATAATTTTAACCCCCATATGAATTGTGTGTAATTTTAAAACATACGCTGTTCGTTCGTTTTGATCAAGACCTTCCATATTTGAATTCAAATTAAAAATTAAACTACAATCGTGAGTGTACATATTTACATCAAAAACACGACGCTAATTTGTAAAACAAAACCAATGCACGCGTGAAAAGTATTTGAAAAATGAATTCTGATTTTTTTTTAACCAGCCAGTTTGTTTCCTGCATTGGTTTAGGTACGCATTAAACCAATTTGCAAGATATTCAAACAGTGAATTTAAGATTAGTTCGAATACGAATTTCAGCCTCTTTCCTTTGTGATATTTATTTTCAGTTTCTTTGAAATAAGTTCCTAGTAATGCTTTGGATAGTTTGTTGTTGGAGAGCTAAGAAAACAGTTGTTTTTAAAATAATCTGCAAGCCAAGTTTCATAACTTTTTTTTTAGTTTAAGGCATTTTAGTGGAGAAAATTCTCAAAAAAATATTGGAATAATATCGTTTTTCTTCTGGTATTTTTAAGTTTGGACCGATAATTGTGGTTTTAATATTTATAAATACCCAGTATTTTTATAAATCAGAAGAAAAAAATAGATTTTAATTAATACTATAATAAATTTTTGATGTTGCATATATGACTATTTTGAAAAAAGCTAAAAAAACGAGATAACTCACTTTTGCATAATTCATATGGGGGTTAAAATTATCGCAAACAGTCACCCCTATCACCTCCTAACGAATATACGTCAAATTACCAATAATCCTGTATATATAATAAAGTCGTGTTAGTTACTTTTATAACTCGAGAACGGCTGGACCGATATTCATGATTTTTTATTTGTTGGATTTGTCTCCGCCACGAATAGCAAAATGAATATAAAAAAAACAAATTTGTAAATTAAAAATAAACTTTAAGATATAAAGTGGAGAGTTCAGTTTGATACTATTTTTGACATGTTCGGTT
Organism: Lampropteryx suffumata; assembly: GCA_948098915.1. Lineage (NCBI taxonomy): Eukaryota > Metazoa > Arthropoda > Insecta > Lepidoptera > Geometridae > Lampropteryx > Lampropteryx suffumata. The sequence continues at coordinate 26,452,784 of OX402544.1, forward strand.
TGCTAGGAAAAATTATCACATAGAGATTTATTGATAGATAGGTCACATTAAACATGACTTTTTTTCATTTTTATAACGAGAACCTCTTAGTCATGTATGGTCTCCTGGTACACTGGACAAATTAGCACTAGCGCATGTCTTTGTCTCATTGATAGGTCACATTCATCAAAATTGGTTTAAAAGTTTGGTTTTTTAATCAAAATAGCAACATCCAAGTTAACGATCACGAGATTGTACTGTTTGCTGATGACACGTCACTTTTATTTAAATTCAAGCGACGACTTACTAATCTTGATGATGTAAACAATGCAATCTCTAAAGTTGTAACATGGTTTAATGTAAATAACTTTATTTAAATTCAAGCGACGACTTACTAATCTTGACGATGTAAACAATGCAATTTCTAAAGTTGTAACATGGTTTAATGTAAACAACTTATTACTTGACGAGAAAAAAACAAAATGCATTCGTTTTATACTGCCCAGTGTTAAACAGGTAAAAGCTAATGTAAAAATTAAAAACGAAAATATAGATCTCGTCGACACCACAGTGTTCTTAGGCATAACTTTAGATAATAAGCTGCAATGTGGCCCGCACATAGACAAATTGTCGAAGAGACTCAGCTCTGCCGCATAAGCTGTTAAAAAGATCCGTCATTTACCGACGTAGATACTGATAGACTCATTTACTTCAGCTACTTTAGCATTATGTCTTATGGCATTCTGTTGTGGGGGAGTGCTGCTGATATTAACACCATATTTGTGTTGCAGAAGAGGGCTGTTCGTGCAATTTATAACATGGGCCCCAGAGAATCACTTAGTTTAGATAAATTAATATTATGACAGTGCCTTGTCCAGTATATATACGAAAATTTAATGTATGTGCACAAAAATGTTCATTTATTTAAAAAAAAATGCGATAATCATAGTATTTATACTAGAAATAAAGATAAACTCGCCCTTCCCACTGTTAGGCTCGCTATAGTTAATAAGTATTTTATAGGGCAATGTGTACGCTTCTATAACAAGGTCCCAAGCGACGTGTTAGATTTGTCGATTGGCAAATTTAAAAACGTAATTAAACAGAAACTGTCTATTAAAACATATTATATAATATCTGATTATTTATTTAAACAAAAAAGCTTGGTATGAATCTGCTCCAACTCGACTCGGCATCCGTAACAAAATTGTCAAGGATCATACAAAAAAGTGTTAAGACCAGACAAGTATCTTGCCGAATTTTTTATTGAACTGGGGTTAGGAGGAACTGGCACCTAGATTCACTAGCATGTAAGAAGACGTTTCAAAGTGGTCCTTGTGATTTTATTGAATAAAGAATTATTGAATTGAATTGAATTGAAACGAAATTTCGTATTTTTCTTTCCTGTAGCTTTCTTGTCGTGTTTCCGACTTTCGAAAAATGATGGGCTCTTTCATTCGATGAAGTCGATTTTCATTTTTTATACGTAATTATTTGTAAAACAATACAAATAATTACGTATGAAATGTTTGTATCTACCAACTTAAATTCCTTCTTTTTCTTTTGTTATTTTATAAATGTGTGTGATTGTAGCTGCAAATAAATGCCTTTATTCCACAATAAATATAAACATAATTACCTAAAATGTAATTAAGAAAGTTGTGCCTAATATTTACTAAATATTTTGTTTAAAATCTATTTTTAAGAATACTTAATTATATTAGATGAACATCACAGGTGGCACAGAAAAGCGGAACCACGCAATGTCCCCTGTGGAGAAAAAAATAGTTGCGTATCACGAGTCGGGACACGCGCTCGTCGGCTGGCTTCTGGAACATACGGACGCACTGCTGAAGGTATCGATAATTTATAGATTTAACGCTATATTTAAATACTCGTACATATTATAAACTAGGGGCTCTGTGAGCTGTAAAACAACAACATACTTTTTTATTTATTACGTTAACGTTTTTTTTTTTTTATTTCCAAATATGAATCGACAAAAAAAAGTCTATGTAGTTAGAGCTCACAAAATTTGTTAATTGACATTAAAATGACAGTTTGGTCCACGTTCGTAACAAAGATTTCATAACTATTTTATAACAGATTTATTTTTCACTATTTTATAACCAGTTTTTATTTTATTTTTTCCATTTTTATAACGAGAACCTCTTAGTCATGTATGGTCTCCTGGTGCACTGGACATCCTGATATGTAACTAGTTATGAAGTCTTAGTTACGAACGTGGACCAAACCGCTTCATCACGCCCTCATGGGACAAAAAAAAAGGTTACAGTTAACTTAACCATATCAATCTACTTCAAATATTGATCACATTATAATGTTTGAAACACATTATTACCAACAGCATTCGCTCTTGTTAGTCATTTCATTTTATGCGTTTCATTATAACCTACATTATAAAGGGTGTCTCAATAAGAGTGCACTATTTCGTTTAATAACCGTGACTGGTCAGAGATCATTAGTTGTTTCTTCAGTTTATATGCCGACTGATTGTGCTGAAAATCTGATAGAATTTACCGAATGTCTGGGTGAAAAAGTGCTATAGTGGAGAGTTTTAATGCGGAATCCGTGTACATATTTGGGGATTTTAATGCTCACCCTGGAGAGTTTTTAGTAAGGACCTTATAGACTTTTGCTGTAAACAAGATTGGATATGTGCAGACCTTAAAATACTGGGCTTACACACCTTTATGTGAGTGATGTACATGGCAGTAGGCGCTGGCTAGATCATTGTTTTGACAAGGGCCGCCTGGGCGACAGTGACCGATTTATGTGTCCGGCACGGTGTATCTGGTCAGATCACTATCCACTCGAAGTGTATAGTAACATAAACCTAATTAAACCTAAATGTTTTAATTCTAATGTACAACCTAACAGTAAAGTTACTTGGGGGGAAAGAGATACCAGCCAAATAGAATCTTTTAATTCACTTTGCCACACATTGCTATGCAAAATGGAGTTGCCAGTTGAACTTACTAATTGTTGTGATAAATTGTGTGACAAAAGTGACCACAGGTTAGCAATAGACTCATTATATAAAAACATGATATGTGTACTTAGGAAAGCATCAATTGTGAGTTTTGACTCCGCTCAGGGTAAAAATAGGAGGCGAGCCCATGTTGTAAGATGGAACAGGCACGACAAATACACTCATGAGAGGGCTCGTTTTGCCTATCATACATGGCTCATGTATGGAAAGCCACCTAATGGGCCTGTTTACGTTTTTAAGAGTTAATTAAAATAGTGTCAGTACAATCAAAATCAAATTAAACTGGATACACATCATGTCTCTAAAAATTTCACCAGCTTTTGGGAAACATTCCAAAGAACTATCCCCATCAAGTGGTCTGCCTGATAGTGTGAGTGGCGTGTCTGATCCGTTGGGCGATTATGGAACTCTAATTACAATCAATGTCTATCAGTAATGATTGAAATTACGCCGAAAATTGATAGACATTGATTGTAATTAGAGTTCCATAATCGCCCTACCGCAATGTATTGCCAATGTCTTCATGGATCAATTTAAGGTTGAGCCAAGTTTGTCAACCAAGCGTGTTCAGTTGCTCAATACTGAAGTCCAAACCGCTGATTCCCATGTGAAAGTCGATACTGATGATGTCAAAAATATCATTATGAATATAAAGAGGGGAAAATACCCTGGTCATGATGGACTCAGTATAGAGCACTTGCAAAATGCTGGTGCTCAACTGCCCAGTGTATTGGCTATGCTTTTCAATCTCTGCATAGGCCACTCTTACTTCCCGGAAGAGCTCATGAAAACCAATGTCATTCCTGTCATCAAGAACAAAACCGGCGATGCCTCGGATGTGTCCAATTACAGGCCCATATCTCTAGCCACGGTGGTTGCGAAAGGGTTGGACAGTATGCTTGACAAACACCTAACAGAGCACTTGAATATTCGAGATGAGCAGTTTGGGTTTAAACCCGGTCTCTCAACTGAAACTGCGATCCTGTGCCTCAAGCATATCTTTCCAATACTATACCAGCAAGAAGACACCAATATATGCCTGTTTTCTGGATCTGTCTAAGGCATTTGACCTGGTTTATGACATCTTGTGGGATACGCTGGTGAAAGATACCACAATGCCCAGTGATCTCATAAATGTTTTTAAGTTCTGGTACTCAAATCAGAAAACATGCTTAGGTGGTCAGGCTTGCACTCTGAGGAGTACAGGTTGAAGTGCGGGGTGAGGTAGGGGGGGGATTACCTCTCCAAAGCTTTTTAATTTGTTCACCAATCAGCTGATTGCTGAGCTCAGTAGTACCAAGATAAGTTGATCTATCCATGGACATAGTGTAAATAATATCAGCTACGCAGATGATATGGTTCTACTGAGCCCATCAATCAGTGCCCTCAGACGGCTATTAAAGATTTGTGAGATATACGCAGCGGCCCATGGGCTCAGGTATAATGTAAAAAGAGTGAGTTGCTTCTCTTCAAAGCCGGTATGAAGAGCTACTCTGTACCTCTGGTCTCGCTTTACGGTACTCCTCTCAGCTGGGTCAAACATTTTAAATACCTGGGTCACTGGGTCATTGAGGATATGTCAGATAATGTAGATATTGATAGGGGGCGTAGGGCGTTGTCGGTGAGGTGTAATATGGTGGCTCGTAGATTCGCACGTTGTACATCACCAGTCAAAATAACACTCTTTAGGGCGTATTGTACTTATTTCTACACTTGCTGTCTGTGGGCCAGATATACACAAAAAGCCTACAACGCCTTACGCGTCCAGTACAATAACGGCTTCAGGATGTTGTTGGGTCTGCCGCGGTACTGTAGCGCATTAGGTATGTTCGCGGATGCGCACGTGTAGACAGACCTGTATTAATATTTTATTTTATTTAAATTTTAATTTTGTGATTGTATTTTTTTGTAAAAATTGTATTGGGATCTATGGACTTTGGGTCCGAAATAAATGTTATATTATTATTATTATTATTATTAAAAATAAAAACTCTTATAAAAACGTATAAATAAGATATGGTCCGATTATTTATGGAATAAAATATCCGGCAAATGGCCCCTACGGCTCTGATGACAGGCCATTACTCTTTTAATGATATCTTCGATGACTTTTTGACAAAGATGTGGCTGTATCTCACTGATAACGCGTTGGATCTCGGCCTTGAGCTCAGAATTTTTTCTGACTACGTTTCGAATTGTGGACACATTAGGTGCACTTTCCCAAACGAAAATTCCGCGAAGTTTGCGAGCGGTCTCAGCGTAACTTTCTCCATTTTGTAATGAGTTTTCACAATAATAACACGTTCTTCTTTTGTGTAACGCTCCATTTTTATTAATCGGAACAATCATAGGTGACAGCTATCAAATTACCGAGATGCAAAATACACGAATTTTTTTTTACATAATATTGAAATAGTCCAATTTTATTGAGACACCCTTTATTATACGTACATAAAAACAAGTTAAAAATGTATGTTCTACTAGATTCTTTACCTGTGTAGCTATTCTGATACTAAGGGAAATAAAGGCCTTTATTAAATTTGATTTTAGGTGACCATAGTACCCCGGACCAACATGGCGCTTGGTTTTGCACAGTACACGACTTCGGACCAGAAACTATACTCTAAGGAGGAGGTGAGATTTCGGAAATAGAAACGTTCACTTACTAAGCGTTTGTGACACTATAAGGGAAATATAGATAAATAGAAGATATAAAACACTTTATTGACTAACACACGGAATATTACAATAACAAATAACTAAACTTATTTAAGGCAATACAATGGGCGGCATTATCGCTAATAGCGATCTCTACCAGGCAACCGTTGGATGGACTGGACTATAAATAAACAGAGAAGGGGCATGTAGGTGTGGTGTATTTATATAACTACATATATGCATAACCTAAACAAATACTGATATAAATATATACATACATATGAACTCAATATATATAAAGATAAACAGTATAAAAAATCAACAATACAGAAATGACTATGTATAACAGCACAACAAATAGTATTTCATGACCATGTTTTTGAAGATGGGAACAGTCTTGGCCTTTCTGATACTACAATGGATTGGGAACTACAATGGTGACATTAAATGGTGTGGTTATTTACAGTGCAATTCATAGTTAGGGGCTGAACAGTCCCCAACATTTGTTATTCAGCATTCATTCAGGGCTGGATGTTAAATCTTTTTATATTATTTCATAAACAATCCTTTAGTTTAAGTCTACTCAGAGACTTTTAGACGATCAACAAACATTTTGCCCCTATCTCTTGTCAAATTAGGGGTCCATTTTGTCTAAGAAATGCTTTATAAGAAATTGGTTAAAATGTAGATGTCTAATCTAGGGCTTGAATGGTCCCTTAGAGGAACCCCTAGCTTGACTATGAATTGCAGTGTTAGTGCACGAAAGGACGTACTAAGACTAAGACGTACCTTAATCCTTTCACCACACTGGTTCAAAAAAACTATTGTATCGATTAGAAGAAATGTTAATGTACCATTGTAGCTCCCCTACATTGCTACAAGGCTAGAGCTTCACAATAAGTGTACGGACGATAATTTAACGTGATAACGTAATAAGAAAAGATTGATGAACCAATCGTGCCTATCTATAGCTTTTTCCGCGCTCTCGCTTGCACGCTCGGCTCAGGCGGAACGTGACATCGAGTCAGCTTTTTCGTGCGTGCAGCCGGCGCTCATCGATTTATAAGACGTTATCACGTCAAAAAAACAAATAATTGAAGACATAGGAGACAGCAGCTAACATTTTTTTAAATCACTTGAATATTTTAAAAAATATGTTTTAAAATACCCAGACACAACACCTAGTCTTTATACAAATGTTTATCCTGGGAGGGAATCGAACCCTCAAACTACAGCGCAGAAGGCAGAGCTACTACCAACTGAGCTGACCGGCCTGTCAAAACAATGATGGTTTATTGGCAATGCTTATCATGACGTTTGCGAATTTTAGGAAAAATTATGTAAGATACCAATATTAGTAATATTACCGTTGTATATACATTTAATTAGATACTCAGAAACATATTCTTTTTATAATTAGTACTAAAAAATAGCGTGTGAAACATTTTGTTTTTGTAGCAAAACTAGCAGTCAAATTCAAGAGAACCTTTTAAATAACGTTCCCTTAATAGGCAACGGTCCTAATCAAATTATTGTTGATAAATATCATTTTCAGTTTTAAAAAAAATATTTGAGTTTATTTTTATTTCCTCATTATAAGTGTTATATTGTGGAGTTCACACTGCATTTTCCAGTAAAAGTCTGCTAACATAGCTATAATATAATAGAAGGAATGAACAATAATAAATAATGCCGGACATTTCACACAGCATCATCTGGTCCCAAAGTAAGCAGAGCTTTTGTTATGGGTACTAGATGACTAATATAGTACTTACATACTTTTTTTTTGTAAATATATACATATTATACATATAAACATCCAGACCTGAGACAAATACTTACAGATCATACAAACATTTGTCCCGCGGCGGGAATTCTTCTGCGCCGCAGTAGGGCCTTGGCCTACTGCGCCACAGAGATCGTCAAGATCATGATCAATCATTTAATGCATATGTTTGTGTATCAGCTGTTTGATCGGATGTGTATGGCGCTGGGCGGCAGAGCGGCAGAGGCCATCGTCTTCAACTCTGTGACCAGCGGCGCGCAAAACGACCTCGAGAAGGTCACCAAGATAGCCTATGCGCAGGTACTTACTTGTTAAAAACCCACCTTATTTAAATGAAACTAGATGCTGCCCGCATAAAAAGTAGCCTATGTCCTTCTCCAAGGTCCCATCTATCTCTATACCAAAATTCATCAAAATCGGTTCTGCTGTTTAGACGTGAAAACGTAACAAACAGACAGAGTTATTTTCACATTAATAATATCAGTATTTATATACACTTCATTGTCCGTCTATGTGATTGTCAGACACATTTTCTCAATAAACGCGTGCAGGTATATTGGAGGGAGGGATTGTGGAAGGACTGTTTTGAACCGACTTTAATGTTATTTGACTTTAATGTTATTAATGTTATTTGATGTTATAGAATATACTTTCCGATTGATCCTATAGAAACTTTATCTAATCCGTTCGGTAGTTCGGTTATTAAATCGAAATTACTGGAAAGAAATATGTATAGGTATTGCTTTCCTTCGCGTGATATTCCAGTGGTGTTTACGAGTTTCGAAACATGCTAAAGGAATTAAGCGTGTAACACGGACATTCAAGTAAAGGCGCGTGCGCCGCTCGTGCTAGCTCGCGATACCTCGGGGTTCGTAGGACAGACTGCATCGCCGCCATCTTGCCACCACCGCTCCGCTGCCCTATGTAAAGGCTCACGCGAGCTTATTTCGCCAGTCTCTCGCCCTAGTTCTCTCCGTTCCGGCCCTAGATGGGCCGTCTCCCCAGGCAACAGGCCAAGCCGAGGTCCGTACGTAAGTGGTGCACTTGCGTTTGTTGCCTAAAAACCTAAATATTTTTAGGTCGAGCACCATCTGCGCTCGCCAAAAGTCCGTGTAACGCTGTCACGGGTTCCCAGACATTCTAAAAGCATCAGTCTAGTCCGAATAAAAATTAAAAAATTCGCGCTCTCGCACTTGGACACTGGCCGCATTGGTGAACTCGACAGCAAGAACATTAGCGAGTAGCTTACTTTAATGTCGGCCGCATTGGACCGAGTTTGCACTCACTTTTGTCCACCCGCGCTTCTCGCAGCTTATTCACAAGTGGTTCATTGTTAAAGTCATTGTACAGATAGTGTTGTAAAGTTTATTAATGGTTTCACCTTGAAGACTGACTGTTGTAAATATATGAGTGCCTAGATTTTGTAAATTTGTGTAAAGGTGTATTAATTGGTTTAATTTTTATAGTTGATTGTTGTTATCCTAATAATAATATTATAAATGTGAATGTAAGTTTGTTTGTTACGCTTTCACGCGAAAACTACTTAATCGATTATAATGAAACTTTGTACACATATTCTTGGAGGTATTAGAAGTATCGTAGGATACTTTAAAAAAATATTAATACTATTTATATGGCAAAACAACCTTTGCCTGGTCAGCTAGTTATTATGATAATTTTAACTTGTCCGATCTCAAAACATTAAACAGATGGAAAAATATTTAGTACAATATAATTCCGCTAATCTATTCCTAAAGAGTTACCTCCAAAAGAAATTCGACACGTGTTTCGCCTCTCCACGAGGCATCCTCAGGAACACTTGACTCACTCCGCACCCCGACGAAAAAACACTCTGCTCTGCAGACTTCTTGCTTCGACCAACGTCAGAATAAGACATATTTATAGAATATTTTTCCATCTGTTTAATGTTTTGTAATGGATTTCCGCAAAGTCACGCCTGAATCAATTATCTATCTTGTCCGATCTCAGTTTTGTTAAGTTTCAGTTTTCGGTCAGTTGTATACTCATGATAATTGTATTGGTAACTTTGAAATAGGGTTTCTTTTGAATATTCCCAACAAACCCGCTTACAAGCGTAAAATAAAACTTAAAACCATTTTCAAAATAGAGGAGGAGGCTCTCAATTCGGTTTTTTATTTTTAATATTCAATTCGGTTTTTTTAATATTTAAAACGTAATTATTCAGATTCAAGTGTACGGCATGTCGCCGCGTGTCGGTCTCGTGTCGTTCCCGGACCTGAACGCGCACGGCCGCAGTCCCTTCAGCCGGAACCTCAAGAACCTGATGGATGTAGAGGCGAGGAAGCTGATCGCCAGCGCTTACTACAAGACAGAAGAAGTGCTGAGGAACAATCTGGATAAACTAGAAGCTGTAAGTTTCACATTCAAAATTTTCGTGAGTTGTACATTTGTCATTTGTTATTTTATATAAAATGATGCCATTTCATTTAAGATTATACGGATATTTTTGCTCTAATCATAAAAAAAACACAGAGCTTTTATTATACAATAGCTCTATTTAAATAAAAACACCAAAATGTACATATAAAACCGAAAATAACTCGAAAAAAATTTATGATATAAAAACGCAAGACAGCCAAAATAATCCTTGATGAAGTTTATTTGTAGAAGGCGAGATGTCGATAAAGTCATGTCAAAATTTCGTGAAAATTACTTTTTATACTGCTCTGACTTGAATTTGTTAGTTTATTTCATACCATGTCCTCCTCGCTCCGTTTAGATAGATACCCGCCCATCAGTTAATCATAGGTCAGTTTTCCCGCATAAATAGTTTACGGCGAAGGTTTAAATAAATATTCCTTCCTTCCAGCTGGCCCAGGCGCTTCTCAAGGCGGAAACGCTTAATTACAAACAGATCGAGGTAATCCTAGGTCCCCCGCCGTTCAGCGGCAAGAAGTTTATTGATCCCATAGAATTCGAGAACAACCTCAAAAACATGGAGAAAGCTGCCAGTCCTGAGCAGAAAGACACACCCTTAGACGCGCCGTCGGCGAAACCGGAGTCACAACCGGGAGGTGCCAACATTTAGAACCATAGAGCGAACTTGGATCTTGGAACTGCAATGTCAAGTTTATAACAGAAACGCCCAGTTTTGAAGATTTCAAAGTCCTACAAGTCTGTCTGACTGTGTGTCTGTTTGTCTATCTATATATATATCCGTCTATATATAGTCTATCTATCTATCCGTTTGTCTGTCGGTCTATCCTTCCTCAATCTTTTATACGATAAGACTATCGTTATGAAAGTTTGCAAGATAATAAGTATTTACTACATACTAAGTAATGAAATAAAAACTGAAACCCGCAAAAAAATGTTGTACTAGATATATGTAAAGTGGAGTTCTGATATTCGTTTGTAAAATAAGCTTGACTTTGAAATGCTCATTTTAGAAAGAATTTCAGTAGGTACAGTTAACAACAATAGTAGCTTATTATCAGAATATCCTAAAAGAAACACTTCTCTTAACAGATCATCATAGTCTGACAAAATCACTTCGCAAAAGTGTTCGGTAAATTAACAAATGTTTGGCAAAATGTATGCCAATCAAAAGTAGAGCAGTATTTTAAATTTTCTAAAGTATTAAATACTCTGGCTCCATAGAAGGTTTCAAAAGTACCTGAAAAAAAAAACGTCGAACATAAACCTTTTTGGAATGTATATTTTCTTTTAAACATTGCGTTTTGTTTCGTTTTGAATAATTATGACATCTGAGATAAAAAAAATAGACTATTTTGAAACTTTCACGCGAGTGATTATTATGAAAAATAAGAAGTCAGTTCTTTTGGAAGTTAGTGTTTGATCAGCTACTTTTGACGCTGGCCGTACCAAAAAATATCAAAACCACATACTTAATGATATATTGGAATATTTTAAGACTTACATGACATCACATCATGACGTTACATCCTGATTTGTAAACCATAATTAAATTGTTTTGTCTTGACCTCTAGTTAGTATTCGCACGCGGCTTTTTTATATTATATCAATGTACGATCTCGTATCTAGCGTTTTAGATCATAACTTGAAAGTTATGTACTTAATAAAGATCAACAATTTTATTATGTTATATTATTTTGGTAGGTGTTTTCAGGCACCAGTGTAGCCTATTACCAGGTACTTACTAACTTAGCATAACACAACATACGTTTTTTTAACTGCGCCAATCTTTTTATTAGACCAGTTATTGGTGGCAATTCGGTTGGTTCTTTTTTAAAATTAGGAATTGTCTAAAATATATTAAGTTAGTCATAGCATTTGTAAAACCTATTCGGTTGGTACCATCTAACTAAATTAGGAATGCTTAATTAAGTTAGATAAAATTAAATTAGGATAAGTTGGTAGCAGCAGAACACCAAAGGTTAATTTGACAGTTCAAAACCTAATTTTAGCTAAAATTAGTTAGGTTGGTGCCAACAGAATTGAGGCCACTGTCGCCTGAATTCGACCAAGTAGAAGACGAAGTAGATGATCCTTTCCAAGTAGGTCCATGTTTCGAAAAAATCAAGATTTACATAAAAATAAAAAATAATTAGAATTTTTATTTATCCATTCTATGTTTTAATCGAATTGGCCGTTAAATAAATAAATATTGCTACACAATGCACACAAAACCATCTCGTCCCAAACTAAGCATACCTTGTATTATGGTGACTAGATGACTGATAGATTACTTATATATTTTTAAATAGATACTTTTGATACTTTATAAAACCCCAGACACAGTACAAACTCCTATGTTCACAAATGTTTATTCTGGGAGGGAATCGAACCCTCAAACTACAATGCTGAAGGTAGAGCTACTACCAAGATGACAGGCCAGTCATATAACTATATATCTTGATAATTATCAACAATTCAATTTATCGCTTCAAGATCTGGTTTTTATTTAGAAATTATATATAAAAAAAAATGCAGTAGATACCTGTGTTTGCATTGATTCGACGTCTTCGAAAAGTTTTTGAAACTTCAATACAATACAATACAAGAATTCAATACAAGAACCATTTGAAGTTCTTTTTAAGCTATTAGTAAGTAGACAGTAGTTTTTAATTTTAACATAATTATGAGTCTCATAATAATGAAACTTAAAAGACCTTCGAGGAACCCAATTGCAATCGAGGAACAATCACAGCACAACGTTTATGGTTCCGTTAGTACCTGAGTAGGTACATAATATATCACATATCTATCTTCAATATATATAAAAGGCGATGTGTGTATGTATGTTCCCTATAGACTGCGAAACGGCTGGACCGATTTCGATGAAATTTTTAGGAAATCTTTAGATTGGCCTAGCAGGTGATGCTGAAAAGTTTGGTAGCGATCGGAACAAAAAATATTTTTTTTGTATTAATCAAATTTCGTATGGATACTTTTTATTTATTACACGTGCGAAGCCGCAGACAGAAGCTAGTATCACATAAAACGAAAAATACCTTGTTATCTAATCTTTCCACTCGACAGCTAAATTCACCGTATGTTAGAAGATTTAAAGTGATCCTTGTCATTGTGTTGAATAACATAGCTTTGAATTTAAATTTAAATAAATTAAATATGAACTGTGAACTCATCACATTGACCAGTTTGTACTTTAAAATAAAGGAAAAACTTTTATGGTTGGGGAAAAAGTTTCTTCGCATTTTTTAAGAAAATTCAAAACATTTTTTAATATAGTTTATTTACATTTAACTAAAGTATGTAGGTACCATTTTGTTCGATAACTTTTTGCCATCTTGTAGGTAGGGACATGATCCCATTGCTATAGAAATTTTGGGACTTCTGATCAAAATACTGCGACAAGTGGTTTTGGCAGTCCTTTGACTGTCTGACAACCCGACACTGCCTAAAGAATTCTGAGGACACCGAAACAGGTGAAAATCTGAAGGTGCAAGGTCAGGACTATACGGCGGATGCATTAACACCTCCCAGCCAAACTCTATTTATTTTTGCTGAGTGCCTAAAGATGTGTGAGGTCTAGCGTTATCATAATGAAAAACCACACCGCTTCTGTTGATTAATTCCGGCCGCTTTCTCTCAACTTCTTGCTTTAATCTCATCAGTTGTGTGGCGGATTAGGTTGAGACCGCCACAAGCTGCGTAGAATTCTTCCTCTCGACGATCTGGTGCCTCCTACCTAGCCTACCTAGGTAGATAGAAATTCTTCTAGCCTGCCTGTTCCGGGTCTTCTTTATTCCTACTTCGCCCAGCCTACTCAGGGTGGTCTTCAAGGAGGTTTCAGTAAAACACTACTTCTTCAGTTGTCCAGATTCGTCTACACTGTGCGACGTCGCTTCGGTGAGTGTCGGTTGCGTGAAAACGCGCGAATATTTATAGAGCGATCGCATGGTGCAACGAAATAGTGGCGCATTAAGCGCTTTATTAACATAAGTAGATACAAGTTTCTATATAATAGGTACAAAGCTACATAAATACAAGTGAATACAAATGTTATTTCTAGGTAAGTAGGTATAGTATACTAGGTAATTCCTAAGTAGGTACAAATTATTCCTAAATACAAATGTTATTTCTAAGGTAAGTATGGTATAGGTCTTTATTAGAATATAGGCTATTTGTAACATCTAGACAATAGGTAGGTGGAACGTTTAGATCTCTATAGGTAGCGGTGTTTGGTGTTTATCGACGAAGTTGTTCGCAGTAGAGTTCAGAATCGATGGTCCTGCCTGGTGGAGCTCATAATGAATAATGCCCTTCCAATCCCACCACACACACAGCATCACCTTGTTGCGAGTTAACCCGGGTTTCGCCACAATCTGTGAAGCCTGACCGGCCTTAGACCACGACCTTTTTCGCACGTTCTTGTCATACGTGATCCACTTTTCATCACTAGTTATCAGCTTCTTAAAAAATGGTTCGGTTTCATTACGTCGTAATAAAGAATCACAAATGAGTACACGGTTCATTAGGTTTCTTTCAGTGAGCTCGTGAGGTACCCAAATATCGAGCTTTTTTGTGTACCCAGTTTTTTTCAAATGCGCCAAAACTGTTTTGTGGTCAATTCCCAGCTCTTCAGCTACGTCGTAACTACTGATATGCCGATCTTGCTCCACTTTTTCAAAAATGCCATCCATTTTATCCGTAATAGGGCGACCAGAGCGACGTGCATCTTTAACATCAAAATTTCCGTATTGAAAACGCTTAAACCAAATTTGTGCTACTCTCACAGACACTGCACTAGGTCCATAAACATCGCAAATTTTTTTCGAGGCTTGCGTTGCATTTTTACCCTTTTTGTAGTAAAATTTTAAAATGTATCGAATTTCTTCATTAGATTCACTCTTCTTGACAGTACGAAAAACAAATAAAAATCACACAATTTCCTGATTTGAATTTAGAATTATGTTCTTTAAAATTTAAACTTTTAATGATACCAAAACCAGCCAGATACAAATAGTATAGCAAAAGAGATTTTATTACATGTTCATACATACTATAATGCAAAAAGACTTTTTCCCCAACCTACTATTATACTTACCAGTTTTTGAGTTCTGAAATCCACAAGGAACCCTTGCACAAAGATTCGACTTGTGTATCTGTCTGTAAAACTCGTAAAGTGGGGTTGATTTGTAAGTATTGACATCGGATGGCGAAAGTTAAATTCAAAATAGTAGTATATTATAAATTAAATAAACTAAATTATTACCATATAGTAACAGACTGATTTGAAAACCATCTACACAAAAATTATTGATTTGATGATTTGGTTTAGGATCTAACTAGTCTTTCTTTTCCGTACCGACTTCTGAAGCCTTCACTGTTCATGGTCTGACACGCGCTTGGCCAATGTATTACATAAAACTCTAAATGAGGTATATTTAGCTGGAATAATAAAGTAGGTATGTACCTACTTAAATATTAGCGATGTTATTTCATATAAAATCAGCGACTATTACTGAAGATAATAAACCTGGACAATGGAGAAGAAACTGGATTCAATGCGTCGTGACAGTAGTAAAACGGCAAGACGTCTGCCCGTCAGACATAGAATGTAAGTATTTCTTTTGCTTTACCTTCATAATACCCAATTTTTACATATTATATTTCGTTGTGTGATGTATCCTCCTGTACGCATATCTACTATCCTCGTCTTATTTATTTGGAGAGAATTTCATAAAAGTTTAAATACATAATAATTTTACGTACCTACACACTAAATCTAATGCAAAATAAAAATGTTTGAGCCTATTCTTCATAATTGTCCAATAACCCAAGTTCTTTGAATAATAAAATAAAACAATATTTCGTGTGTTCTCATAATAACGTAATTATTTCAACGCTTTTTTGTCGAACATTTCAGCGTCCATTTGGTGAAGTGTTCGCGCCGCGCTGCGCTGCGTCCCGTGGGCGTAGTAAGTGTTCTTGGCGGGGTCGGCCGCAGCACGCAGTTGTGCCCTGCGCAAACGTACGCTGCTCCAGATTTTGACGAGCTCAGCGGCAGCGGCTGTCGTGACGACTGGGTGACGACTGGATTGTATTCGGTTAGAGCGCTAATTTTATTTATAAGCTATTTTTAAGGTTCCGTAGCCAAATGGCAAAAAACTGAACCCTTATGGATTCGTCATGTCTGTCTGTCTGTCTGTCTGTCCGTCCGTATGTCACAGCCACTTTTTTCCGAAACTATAAGAACTATACTGTTGAAGTTGAAGTAGATGTATTCAGAGAACCGCATTGAGATTTTCACACAAAAATAAAAAAAAACAATACATTTTGGGGGATACTTAAAACTGAAATTCAAAATTTGTTTTCGTCAAACCCATACGTCCCACACGTATCTATGGATAGGTCTTCAAAAATTATATTGATTTTTTCATTTTTTTCTAAACTGAATAGTTTGCGCGAGAGACACTTCCAAAGTGGTAAAATGTGTCCCCCTGTAACTTCTAAAATAAGAGAATGATAAAACTAAAAAAAAATATGATGTACATTACCATGCAAACTTCCACCGAAAATTAGTTTGAACGAGATCTAGTTAGTAGTTTTTTTTAATACGTCATAAATCGTACACCGAAATTTACCTTTCATTCAATCAATTAAAATATAAAATGTTATTTGCTGCTACGGAACCCTTCATGCGCGAGTCCGACTCGCACTTGGTCGCTTTATATCTCAACTGTAGTATTGTTTTTTTTGCATAAATGTCACATCGATGTCAGATGTTACACATTATGCGACTATTATAAAGCAAGTGTGTTTTTAACCTTTCTATAAAAAAAAAATACAAATATACCCGCGCACGGTGCCTGGGACGAGAAACATTATAAAAGTCTCAGTTGTCCGCAGACATCTCACTGTGGCAGTCAGAGCATACCATAATTGCATGCTCTAAACAAAATAATTATTTGCAAGTAGCGCAGTTGTGGCGAGTATTTTTTATTTATTTTATTTTCTGGCGTTGCGTTGCACTGAATTGAAGTTGCCAACGAATCATGGAGCTACTAAGAATCTCTCTGCGCTAGAGTTGTCTTAGCGTGAAAAATACACTGAAAAGTAATTTGTCGGTCTGACAGGCCAACGCGCGGGTATAGAAAGGTTTATTTGCAAGATTTAAGGAGATATTTTTATTCATATTCGGGGAACACCCTCCAACCACCCATGGTCCAACCAACCTTGGGGTTATACGGACCGAAACTGCGAGCGATGCGCCGCTCAAGTACGGTGCACCGCTCTACAAATATTTTTCTAAGGTCAAGTCCCGCCACTCTCCCCCTTCTGGGGCTATTTTATATTTTAATATCTTATGCAGTAAATAATGGTTTATATATCCGAACAAAAAAAAGGCGGAAAAGTCAAGTAAATTTGAACCACATACGTATTACCTACTATCATACACTTTAGCTAGCATTTACCAAAATGAGCATTGATAAAAAATGTTTTTTACCCTTGCCGTCACATGGTTGCCTAGCAACGTTTTATTATTAAACATTATAGCTCGAATATGGCTGGAGTATAGTTATATGCATAAACCTGCTTTAGGCAGCTAACTTTATAATTATAAATATGTAAGACTTAAAATATGAATGTGTTATATTAAGATAAGATACTGTTATGGTTAATCAATGGTATTATTCTGTGGCGTAGTAGGCTTAGGTCCGGCTGAGACGCAAAAAAGGTTGCGGGTTCGATTACCGCCGCGGAACAAATATTTGTATGATTTGCAAGTATTTGTCTCGGGTTTGGGTGTTTCTATGTATAAAATGTATGTATTTACAAAAAATAGTATATAAGTAGTATATCAGTCATGTGGTACCCATAACACAAGCTCTGCTTACTTTGGGGCCAGATGATGCTGTGTGAAATGTCCGGGATTATTATAATTATTCCATCTACCTACCTACCTAGTGATGGTGTAATAATGTTAATTTATTTAGATAACATTATTATGACTAAAAAATGATATAAATAAGATCATTAACACAAGATGTCAAGTCATTCATTAACAGTAGCCATAGTTAAATACTCATATATAATTGCAGGCTGGCATATCTGACGCCTGGGTTCAGCGGTGCGGATATTGCGAACGTGTGCAACGAGGCCGCTTTGCACGCCGCTAGGCACAAGCAGTCCATCGTCAAGACGCAAAACTTGGAATACGCCGTCGAAAGGTTGTCCGTAAGCCAATTATTAATGTTGCTTAGAAAGAAACCTTCATACAGACGTCATAATGATGTCATAAGTTCAGAATCTCATCATAATTGATATTTAAGACGTACCTAGACGTCTTAAGCCTGGATATTTTTTTGATGCCTTGTAAACTAAACCAAATGACGAAAGACAAGATACGACTTACTCAAACCATAAACAATATAAACACTTGAATCTGGCAAAATTTACATTATTATGACACATGCCATTAATTGAAGAAGAATATAATATGTTTATTTTGGACGTAATACATAGGTACAATACAGAAGTGAACACTGAAAAATGCAAAAGTATAACACTGTGACGTAGTTTCCAGTGCCCGACCTAAGGACAGGAGATCAGATAGTTCAAAAAATAAACAATACAAAATAAGGTAAACTAAAAATTCCAAAAACAAAAAAACAAAAAGGAGTGTGAAAAAATAAGGATAAAATAGGTAATAACAATAAATAAAATTAAACTAAAGCTTACGTATCTCACTTTAGAAAAGTATGTGTATGTAATTAAAGGCGAGTGTGGATGTGTGTGTGTGTGTGTGTGTGTGTGTGTGTGTGTGTGTATGTATGTATGTATGTGATGGTGTATGTACGTGTATCTGTATGCATTATAACTTATAAGTTTTTGATTACAATCAAAGCTTCAGCTTCATCGTAGGTAAGAGTCAATAGCCATGCCATCGTTATTTTTTTACAGTTGGTTAATGGAAATATGTTGAGTTGTTTATTTAATCTATTATATCTTACTATTGGGCTTAAACAATTCTAGATGAAGAAGTCTTAAAGCCTAGGAAGGGTTTTTGACTACCTAACGCTTAATAAGAACTAAAGCCCTACTTGCACAATCTTTGACTTATTCGAGAAAATGCATGCCATAGCCAAGACTCTGTGCACGTTACGAGTTATTTTTTTATTTTTATTCTATGTTATTTTATTTGGGAAAACAAACAAAACTATATTATAATATTACTAAAAACTTAAAAAATAATGCCTAATCCAATGAAGTCTCCACTAAATTATAAAACTTAAAATGAAGAATTTAGTGGAATTTTTTAACAAAAAAAGGAAAAGGTAAACATTACTAAAAAAATAATTAAACACACAAAAATAAAAATAAATTTAACACTAAACTTAAAAAGAATGTGAAGCTTGCAGTTGGTTCCTTACTGCGAGCTTAAATTTAGAAAGAGAGAGGTCGAAAATATCTATGTTTGAAAAAGAGTTGTTATTAGATGTCATAGATCGACGGATAAAAGCATTTGACGCATAATTGGTTCGGGTTGTGTGAGGCTGGAAAAGGTGACTTAATCTAGAGCTAATACGAGAGCATCTAAATCTAAATTTATTTAGCAGGTATGGAGAGTCAACATGGCCTTTAATAATTTTATATAAAAATATTTGATCGCGTTCTGTCCTCCTCTCAAACAAAGACAATAAAACAGGTGGAGGTAATCCTTTTATGCGAAGGTCCTCGAGATAGCTCGGTTATTTCGTAAACCTAACTAAATATTTTTTAATATTTATATATTATATTACAATATTACTACATACAATACAATATTACAATAATGCATGCAGACAAATATAAATTGCTTTCTTTAATAGAGTAGGTATATATAAAGTTTATATACGTTATATATTTATAGATTCCCTATGTACTTGTACGATAGTCTTATTTTTAATTTTTATGTAAATACTTTTATTTAAATAAGCTTGTTTATAATGATTTCTAGCGTGCCCAAACAGATCTGGTAATCTGACGACACGACTTCAAAAACTTGTGTTTGTATGTATGTCTGTTACTTTTTGCTTACCAGCATTCGTGAAGTAGTAGTTTCCACAAAACGCATCGATAGCGCGATCTAGAATTATGTCGTTTTTACCAACGACATCTAGTTTGAAAAGTCTGAACTAATACTGCATACTGTTATGAAATAACTTTTTACGTTTCAAATAGTTTTTATCTAATGATAGATATTCTTATTGAATATATTTACTGAAACGTTAAATTGGTATTTAATTCAGTATCAAATAATACTTACGTAAGTATTATTGTAAGTATTATCAAATAATACTTACGTAAGTATTATTTGATACTACTTACTATTAATACTTATACTTACTTGCTATTAATAATACTTACGTAAGTATTATTTGATACAGAAACACATACTGAAACAAATACTAACGTAAGATTACTTACACACCAGTTAACACCCGACCGTTTGTTACTTATTTGTTTTGTATTAAAATACTAGCTGATCCGTGCGCACTTCGTTGGGCCGTTACAACTTCACAAAAAATATTAAATTACTAATATCGCTATTAAAAAAAAGATAGCTATTCAAATTATTGTAATAATTACAGAGATTAACAAAGTTACGGATAAATATTTATAAATGGAGCTAGCGGCCACCCGCTGTCCAATATAAGTCCGAGGTATGATTCCTTATTACTTATGATACTTCATTAATCGTCTGCACCGTTTATAGTTAGAAGTCTGAAGTCTGAGATTTTTCTTTTTTTGGCCGCAAAGATAATAAAGTTGGTTTGTGCTGCATTTATGGTCAGTAGATTGCATGAGAACCACGTATGTAGCATGCAAGGATCACTCTGTGCTTCCTCAATGACAGATTTCGTAGGTAAAACAGAAATAGGCCTGTAGTTACTAATCCTAATATTAGTATTAGGATATTTTAATGAATTCTTTGCAAACGTAGGATTAGTCCTACGTTTGCAAAGAATTAATTAAAATATTCACAAATTAGTAATGGGTCTATGATATTACCTTGATCAGTTGTTAGTTTATTAGGAGCACAATTATCTTTGACTTTATTATTTGATAGGTTAGTAATAAGTTGCCATATTTTTAAAGGTTTCACTTCGCAGTTTTGAAAAGCTTTGAAATAATATTCATGTTTTGTAGTTTAAATGTACTCGAATGTTCTGTTCCTTTCTCCTTTGAATTATTTTTCTATATCTGTATTTTTCAGATTTGCTTTGTGTTGTTTCCATAGTTCATTTCGTGTGTTGATCTTTTTAGCACATCGTTATTTATTCAGTCTTTTTTTGGGGGGTTCAGTGTCTTCGTTTTTGTCTTTATGTTTTTTATTGTTATTTATATATATATATCTAAATTTTGGTACATACGTAAGCTTTGTGTTGTTCATCGATAGATATATATTTTGGTAGTCTATAGTTTCATATAATATTTTCTTTATTTGTTTGGGCTTATGTTGTTTAACATCAAAATATATTTGCTTATGATCAGATAAGGTAGATCCGATTATTGGCATTCTGGCGATGGTGCAAGCTGGTGTTTCATTTATTTGCATGTTCAATGGTAATTTAAAGGCAGAATCTGCAGTACGTTCGCCTTCTTAAAAATCTCAGCTATTCCAGATGACGCCAGATATACCTATAAAAGACCTTAACCTGACTGACTGACTGATTTATCATCGCCGAGCCGAAACCGCTAAAGCTAGAAAGCCGGAATTCGGAAGGCAGCTTCCTCTTTTAGCAAAACCACCCACTAAGGCGGATTTTTTTTAAATTCAACCCCTAAGAGGGTGAAAAGGGGTGAAAACTAATGTATGACACTTTTTAACGCATGGTGCAATGTTCTTGAAACTTGATTTGAATATATAAAATACAAAATAACGGATGTTTCAGGATTTTTCAAAATAACCCTCATAAAGGAGTAAAATAGAGTGTGAATGTTTGTATGGAATATATTTTTGAAATGCGCAGAGGAAGTCGCGAACGGGACACTTAAAAACTTATTTAGAGAAGGAGTGCAGAATGCTAATATTTTTTTCAATTATGCATAAAAAATACATTAATTATTCATTAATTATGGTCGAACCAGTGGGCGACCACTAGTAACAATTAAATGAGAAACTTTTTCACAGTTTTACCATCGTTTTTCCAGTCATATTTATAGGGTAAAAGCCGTATAGTTGCCACGGAAGGATACATGCCCCGGTTTTTAATAAACTATGTTAGGAATATAAGTTGTGTTTGCGCTTTACTACAATAAGTAGTGACCCCCGCAGGCCTCAGTGCTGCTTAAGCCATCTGAATAGGAATAGGTGTTTTGTCCGTAAATTATATTGAATATTTTTATAACTGATCGTGATTTCAGTCAACTTTTTGTTTCATTTTGCATTAGAGTTTATATTACATAACTGTTTTGTGTGTTTATTCTAGATAAGCAAAATGCCTCTCAAATTTAATCGAAAACCAGGCGTGATGCCACGCAACATCAACTGAACAGAAGATAGCCTAGCACTTGCCTAGAGGATAAATGCTTGAAGATAATTGAATAATATTTTTATAATTTAAATAATTAAAACTGAAAACTATTTAATAATGCTAATTGATATAAACTTCTTTCTATCCAACATAAAAGTCATACCGAGGTTAGAATCCCCGTATGAGGCAAGTATCACCCAAAGCATTTTCCACGCTAGGCTACTATCCGCCATAGTAGGCAACTGTCCCTTTTCTAAAAGGTAAAATAAAACAGTATCTATACAAAACCATTGCTAATTAGGAATAAAAACATAAACATAGAAGATCAAATACCTATGTTTTGAGATACATACTGAATAATATTCAGCAAGTTCATATTAAAAAAAATAAAGCTTTATCGATAAGTAGGGCAACTATCCATCTTTACCCTATAATACAAGTATATACATGATAACAGTAACAATAATGGTTACATAAATTTTTTAAAGACTTCAATCTGCACCGAGAGTTCCGTATAAATCGTGTTGAAACACAAACATAACTTTGCAGTTCAATAAATGTTCTACCATTCGTCACGATTAATTCTCCAACTGCGAATATTATAAAATCAAAATACTCGTACTCTTTACTTACAAGCATATTGTTCTCACATGCTAGTGAATCTAGGTGCCTATTCCGCCAAACCCCAGTTCAAGGAGAACCTCGCCTTGTAGTAACTGTAAGTACTGTAAGTAATTGTAATCGCAAAAAAAGATATATTTATGTGATGAATCTACAATTTTAAGTTTATTTGTGCTGTGAGACCTTTTATTGTTGCCAAATTTTACGATCTAGGGCAACGGAAAGTACCCAATAGGTCATGATTTGATGGCGAGTGTCTAAATATGTGGCATAAATTGCCGTAGTTAAGCCATATTTAGCCACTTAGAACCTTGACTGTTTACAGTTTTAATGTACGTATTTGATATCATTTTGTTTTGAAAAATCAGCCCATGTCGGGTAGTCCATACACCAGAACAAAACTAAAGCTCGTTATACAGGGCGCCCCGGAACTAGTATGTTATGCCGAGGTGGGTCGATTCTCGATACTTTCGAGAACAACATATGTTTTGACTTTTGACTTTTGACTCTTGACTCTTGACTCTTGACTCTGACTCTAGACTCTCGACTTTTGACTTTTGACTTTTGTCTTTTGACTTTTGACTTTTGACTTTTGACTTTTGACTTTTGACTTTGACTGACTTTGACTTTTGACTTTTGACTTTGACTGACTTTGACTTTGACTTTGACTTTGACTTTGACTCTGACTTTGACTTTGACTTTGACTCTGACTCTGACTCTGACTCTGACTTTCACTTTCACTTTCACTTTGACTTTGACTTTGACTTGGAAGCCAACAATTAAGTTTATCCCTAGCCTATAGATGTTTCATATCAACAAATGCGGACGAAGTCGCGAGCAACAGCTAGTATAGAACAATAAAAAATATTTAATAAATTACCATATTAAATTTCCGAAAAATAAAATGTATAATTCGATATTTTGTATGACCTGTTTTTTTTATTTGTTACTTCATTTGATTTATTAAATGTGTGTGTAGTGTATCTTTTCTTTATAACAGATTTATACACGGTTCCTTTTTGACCCATGCTAAAAATAAACATACATCAGTAAGTAAGTAAGACTCAGTAAGAAAAATTTAACGAGCCAACATTCGTTTTTCTATTTTGATTAATGTTCAATATAAAAATTGATCAAAATGTCTTAGTCGCACTATACGCGCGAAATGATGGGAATAAGCGTAAACTACGCTCGTTTGGCGCGTAAAAAATCGACACAGATCCAGCGTCTACGAGCGCTCGCGCAGTACTGAGTTCGAGCGGCCCACCCATCGCATTATATAATTTATTTTGTACATTTCGCGCAATTGTAATTACGTTTATTTGTAGTTTTATATAATATTATGTGAAAAAAAAGAACACAACTTCAATGCTTATGAACTAACGTTTGTTCTGGTATAAATTTTACTCGATAGTATTGATGTACTAAGGAGAAATTTACAGCTAATTCTGAACATTTTTAGTAGTTTTATAGTTTTGAGTTGGATTTTTTTTGTAGATACTTGGTAAATATTTCTGAATTCCGAGGCCGCTAGAAACTAAACTACTATATGAGAGATGTTGTGGTATATTTTTTATTTCATTTTCATAGTAGAGACGTTCAATCCACGAGCTTGAAAAAGTGCCTTCGCGCATTTTATTTTCTCCACCATACAATAAGTTAAATTTGTCGAAGACTTTCGGTTTCTCTGAACAAGAACGCCAAAAATCGACGTTTTATTAAAAAATCACGATCGTGATGTAATAAGCCTCTTAAATTTCTGCTAATATGCATTACTATTAGCAGAAATTGAGTGTGAATGGAGAAGATCTCGGCGTACCTACTTGGACCAAACGAAATAAATCTAATACCAATAAACGAGCAATTCTTGAATATTGTATATATATATATATAGTCTAAATTTTGGCAACGGCTCCAACGATTATCATGATTTTTTTTATGCAGGGGGTTTCGGGGGCGATAAATCGATCTAGCTTAGTTTCATTTTTAAAAAACGTCGTTTTATTCGTGTTTTATACCGAGCAAAGCTCGGTCATCTAGGTACTAATATTATAAAGGATACTTATACTTTGCCATTGGTACGATATAATTTGAATCTAATTAGTAATTTGGGTTTTTAAATTAAAATAGCTGGAAAAAATATGTCATCCAAGAAAACGAAATTTCGTATTTTGCTTTTCTGTAAAAGTGTTTATGAATTTCAAAGAATGATAAAGAACTAGAAAGAGTAATATAAAAACATTTTGAACATTTTGAAAGAATCAGGAGGTTGTCAATTCGGTTGTATTTTTTTAAATATATTAACTGAAGTCTTTTCTTTTTATTTTTTAAAACGTAATTATGTTCGTCTCAACACTGTGCTTGCTTATATTCAAATGAATTTAAGTACAAAGTTCAAAAAGTCATCTAATACCTCTCTGTATAATGTACAGTACCTGTCTTCCGCGCATCAGCAGGTTCGCTTAGCCTGCTCCTTGCGTAGCTTAACGGTTCCCCCTCCGAACGAAAAAATCCCGCCTAAGTAGGTGGTTTTGTATAAAAGGAAGCTACTTTCCAAATTTCAGCTTTCTTCATCGGTTTCGGCTCGGCGATGATGAATCAGTCAGTCAGGTTAAGCTCTTTTATAGTTATAGATTGTGTATCCATTTTCTAATGTTTTCAATCATCAGCTTATATGAGACAATTTCAAAAGTAAACCCTACAGGATAATAAAAAATGAAAATCGGCTAATAATTAGTGGTAACAATTATTAACAGGTATCACACACACAAAAAAACATACATATAAAAGAAACAAAACTGCCAAATTAAGATTCTACGTCTTTTTAGGAAACCGGTTAATAAAGAACTGAAGATAGCAAAAAAAAAAACATTAGGTGTATTTTTTTGCATCTTCAGTTTGCAGAGGTTTCAATTAGTCGGGGTCTTAGCATTAAGTTTTATCAAGACGCCCTGTTGATGTCACTACTGAGGAGCAGGTCAATATAATCCTTGATATCGTATTGGAAGACTGCCGAAAGAAAATTTGCAACATAACTAAGCTTAACATTATAATAAACGTGTTTTTCATATTTTACACGAATTTTAAAAACTAAAATATTCTTATTAAAATATTTTAATTAGGCATGAAAAAATCTGTACAGTATCTATTAGATAGTTGCCTCTCAACGGTCATTAGACATGTTCAAGCTGACTCGGTCACCAGGATAAGATATTAATTACTATATATATATTACTAGCTGCTGCCCGCGACTTCGCACTAGTGGTACCTTAAAAAAAAGTAGCCTATGTCCTACACCAAGCTCCCATCTATTTCTATACTAAAATTACTATTCAAAAATTACTATTTCTATACTATTCAAAATCTGTTGAGCGGTTTTGGCGTGAACGTGACAGACAGACAGAGTTACTTTCGCATTTATCAATAGATTAAGATAACGGTTTGTTTTCCTTATTCCGAACTAGATGTCGCTGATAAACGAGTTAAAATTTGAGATCGCGCTATCGAAAAGTTTTGGGAAAATATGATATTGATGTGAATTCTTCATACATTATAATACCAATGGAAATCAATACATATTTTTGCAGTGTTTTAAGCAGTTTTAAACTGAAATCATACTTATACAAATATTTAAATAGATGGAAGTCGAATTAAAAATAAATTAGAATCTTAAATCCTTAATATAATTTTAATTTTACGATTTTACTGAGACTAATTGTCAGTGCTTCTCGTCGTGAGCACATTAATCTTTATAACGTTTATAACATTAAATACCTATTCAAGTAAAGTCACAGTCAAGTCAAAAGGTTTATTCAATACAATCACAAGGATCATTTTGAAACGTCTTACATACCAGTTGAATTTAGGTGCCAATTCCTCCAGCCCGAAAAGAACCGGCAAGAAACTCGTCCTGGTCCTAGAGCCTATGTTGCATGATCCATCTTATAACTACCTTAATTACGAAAAACTAATACAAGAGCGTTTATACATTTCAAATGGGTCGGTTAACTGTCTGAGGGCAGAGCGACGTGAGGTCATGCATTCTTATTAATAATATAGTCATTTATTAATATAATACGCTTTCTTGAAAAAACTACCCTTTATGTATGGTTTCTATTCAGGTGGTTTCTATCCTCGCTTAGATAAATAATTTCAGTTTATTCTCCCGTTTTTATATTGCAACTTCCTAAAATTCATAATTTTGTCCAATAGGTAACCCAAGTTCTTTGAATAATGAAATAAAACAATATTTCGTGTGTTCTCATAATAACGTAATTATTTTAACGCTTTTTTGTCGTACATTTCAGCGTCCATTTGGTGAAGTGTTCGCGCCGCGCTGCGCTGCGTCCCGTGGGCGTAGCAAGTGTTCTAGGGCGGGCTCGGCCGCAGCACGCAGTTGTGCCCTGCGTAAACGTACGCTGCTCCAGATGTTGGCGAGCTCAGCGGCAGCGGCTGTCGTGACGACTGGATTGTATTCGGTTAGAGCGCTTATTTTATTATAAGTAATTTTTCGATATTAAGCAATACTAATATTAAGTATACTAATATATAATTTATACATTTTTAATCGCTGAAAGTGAGTTTTAAGCTGATATCTAAAATTCCTATTCCATTATAAAAGGTTGAATGTTTGAATAGGGATGATGCTTAGGAATATTTTGAAACTGTATCAAGAGGAATTTGAAGTAGATTTTATTTTAAAAATATATAGTAATTTTATACTAAATTACCAAAGAAAATAAAAAAAAATACGAAGAAGTCAGCCAATTTTACAAGCTTAGAGATAAGAGAACTTTCATTTCGAATAATACAGCTTCAAGAATTGTTGTCGAAATTTCACTCTGTAGGTCAAAACCGAAGTTGAAAAACATGCTCTGAATTTAGAAGAAAATATTCTAGTACGGGTATTTACAGAAATGAGTTATTTGTTCAAATCGTTTTCACGTAAGTACTAAAATGACAACCGATCCATGATTAGAATCTTTCGCTGAGAATGAGCGAAAGATTCTAATCATGGATCGGTTGTCATTCAGCGAATAGTTTAGTAAAACTGCCAACAATTAAGTTGCCTACTTTTGACGGTAATTTTATGAAATGACTAGAATTTAGAGACACGTTTAATACTCTACGACTGATAGACTTGATCAGAAAATTGTATAATTTGAGAATTATTTATTAGTGAGTGCTGGCATCGTTATCAGATCCATAGGTTTGCCGCAAATTGCTATGAGTTTGCGTTATGACTTTATGTTGTGGGTACAAGGGTATCACATGACTGATATACTACTCATATACTTTTTTGTTTATAAAAACATTCTTACATATTATACATAGAAACACTCAGACCCGAGATAAATAAATAAATTGATGTTTCTACGACTACGACGGTTAGTCATATTTTTGGTCTCATCTAAGTTAGATTTCAAAACTGGTAGCACACATATGGGAGGAGCACCAAGGACGCGTGTCGCACTTATAGTATTCCTATAATGACAAAATATGAATAATTTATTAACAATGGGGTAAATGTTTTAGAACCAGCCAACTGTAGCCGTAATATTATTGGTTTGAAAATAAAACAAGCAATTATAACAGTATAATCATTAATATAATGAAAATAAACGTTATGTTAATTCATTTATTACCGTTTCGGAGGTTTGTCACGTACATAACATAAGCCCTAACGTAAGGTATTTCTCAAATGTCTTAAGAACCATCCTCCTTGTGTCGTGTTTCTCATTGCTGAGGGTCGTGTCCTCCGCGACTCATTCCTTGGACGATCGCTTTTCACTTGCTTCGGTCTTCGGCAGTATGTAGGCTTTCGTGGACGTTCTTGTTGGTGGTGTCCCATATCTAGTCTGTCCACCGAATCGGACTCCTTCCCCTTGGTCGCCTTCCCTGTATCTTTTCTGTCACCAGGAGCTTTTCTAGTTATTCCTTCTGGCCATGTGCCCGAAGAAGTCAAAGATCCTTCGGAGGCAGATCGTTGATAGCTACGATTACGGTGATTCTCACTTCACGCAGAATAGACACATTTGTGCGGTGCGCTGTCTAGGGTTCAGCATTCTCCTCCAGCACCACATTTCGAATGCGTCGATGCGTGTACGATCAGCCTTTTTGAGGATCCACGTTGCAGCGTCATAGAAGAAAATTGCAAATACTAGGGTCCTCACCAGGCTAATCCTGGTCTTCAGAAATATTGCTCTATCCGCCCAAATCCTACTTAGACGGGTCATCGCGCTCCTTGCCATCCCGATCCGCCAACGCGCATCCGGTTCGCATGGGCTATCGTTACATATGGTATAGCCCAGGTATATGAAGTTGCCCACATATTGAAGGTTAAGTGTCCGACTGAGCTCCAGCTGCTTCGTGCGATCCACCACATGATTTTGGTCTTGGCTTTGTTTATCGAAAGCCCGAGTTCGACGTTCGACGCTCACACGTTCCTTACGCTCCCATCTCAGCGTCATCAGCGTAGCGCAAGTTAGTGATCCTGACGCCTCTAACAGAGACACCGCCTTCCCAATCTTCGAGAGCGCGTCGCATGATGTATTTATTCCCCGTATTGTCTCACTCCTTTACCAAATTTAAAAGGTTTGAAAGATGGTTTGATCCATTCTAACGACTCCACGGTTGTTTATATATTAATACCGGAGGAGCGTTACTATTATTATTATTTATTGTTCCAATTAACACCGTCGCAAGCCTTGCTGTAATCAACAAAGCACAGAACCAAGGGGGTATTATATTCATGAGACTTCTCAATAAAAGCTTACTTACATAGTTTTTGAAATAGCTGCTTACATAGATATTTTATTTTAGATTTAAATGTATAGAATCATATTCAAAATCTTAACTAAGCTGAAAACTTGAAATAATGCTATTCGCATATAAATATTTAAATACAAAACAAATGAGTAACAAACGGCCGGTTGTTAACTGATGTGTAAGTAATCTTACTTAAGTATTTTTCTAGTTTTTATGCATAAATATTTGATACTGAATTAAATACTAACTTAACGTTTCTGTAAATATATTAAATGAGAATATCTATCATTAGATAAAAACAATTTGGAACGTAAGAAGTTATTTCATAACAGTATGAAGTATTAGTTCCGATTTTTCAAACTAGATGTCGTTGGTAAAAACAACATAATTCTAGATCGCGCTATCGATGCGTTTTGTGGAAAGTACTACTTCACGAATGCTGGTAAGCATAAAGTAACAGACATACATATAAACACAAGTTTTTGAAGTTGTGCTGTCAGATTACCAGATCCGTTTGGGCACGCTAGAAATCATAATAAACAAGCTTATTTAAATAATAGTAGGTACATAAAATAAGGATAGACTTTTTCGTAAAATAAAAGTACATAGGGAATCTATAGATATATAAACTAAAACTATATATATATATATATACCTACTATAAGAAAGCTATTTATATTTGAGGGTTATAGATTAGGCTACAGTACGATCTAATACGAAAATCCTTGAATAAGTTGTAATTATTAAAAACTTTTAATTTTAATTAGAACTGTTTAAATTTTCATTTATTTAGCTAAATTGAGATGCATTTGCAATAATGCGGATGATTATCATAAATGCAATTAAAGATGGAATAAAGAGTGCAAGAAAGGTTTTAGTTCTCAATAAGCGTTAGGTAGTTATAAACCTTGCAAGGTTTTAAGACTTCTTCTTCTTCTTCTTCTTCTTCTTCTTCTTCATTAAGCGCATGTGTCATAATAAAGTCATTATTGCCAGTGTCATTTCTATGCAATATTAATAGTAAGCTTACGGACAACCTTTTGACAGCGTATTACAATTTTTTGCGCAAGGACGATGGACTGCTTGTGCCTAGCGGCGTGCAAAGCGGCCTCGTTGCACACATTCGCGATGTCCGCACCGCTGAACCCAGGGTTCAGGTATGCTAGCCTGCAATTATATATGAGTATTCATATCTGGGGAACAATTAAACATGTATCATTTTAAATTTCCTAATAAGATTCCAATAATAGGTGTCAACTTTAGGATTTTTTCCACCTTTCGCTGTATAAATTATTTGGTTAGATACAAAAGCCTGCTTTAGGTAACTAACTTTAATAATATATTTTTTTTTATTATATTAATGTGTTATTTAATTTTATTAAGATAAGATACTGTTATGGTTAAGCATGACAGTATCATATCTTTATAATAATTAATAACACATTAATATACAGTTAAGAAATGGCATAGTATGCGGAGGTGTGAACAGGTGTCGCGAGTAGGATAGTATCAGAGGAGCGCAAGGATCAAGAGTGGGAGAGGTGGAGAAATTGGGAACGTTCTTTGAGATAGGAAGGTGTAGTAGGATTAAAAATAATATTATATAAAAAGTTCAGAGAATGAAAATTCCGACGAAAGCGAATTGGTAACCACTTGAGCTTTTTTCGGAATTCAGAGACATGGTCATACTTGCGCAGCCCAAACATAAATCTAATGGAGAGGTTTTGAAGTTTGTTAAGTTGCTGTTCAGTCAAATCTTAGTAGCAGGCATCAGCATAGTCTAGTATTTGAAGAAGGAGTGACGGTGCAAGCGAAATTTTAGTGGCAATTGAAAAGAAGTTACGCAGTCTCCGAATTTCTATTCGGTTCTCCGGCTGAGGCAAAATTTTTACGGCTGACCTCAGTTAGCTTTTGTTCCCATGTCAGATTTCTGTCCATAAGAACACCTAAATTTTGTACCGTCTCACTCTCCGTATGTTAACTCCATCAAAAATAATATGTGGAAGGCTTGCCCTTTCAATTCTGGACACCATCCGCGAACCTCCAATGACAATTGCTTGGGTTTTCGTGGGATTAATTTTAAGACCGTAAGCCCTACTCCAACCCAAAATAATACAAATAAAAAATGCTGGACATTTCACACAGCATCATCTGGCCCCAAGGTAAGCAGAGCTTGTGTTATGGGTACCACATGATAATATACTACTTATAAACTTTTTTTTGTAAATACATACATATTATACATAAGAACACCCAGACCCTAGACAAAGACTTGCAGATCATACAAACATTTGCCGGACCTTAGTCCACTGCGCCACAGAGGTTGTCATAATACTATTAAGATCTTGATTGATACATGTTTAGCACCAGGCTACAATGCCACAGGAGCCTGCGTTTAGATTTGTAGATCGTCTGCATAGAGAGGGTACGATGAAGTTAAATGTTCGGAGATTGAGTTTATAAAAATGGCAATAAGAAAAGGTGATAATACGCCGCCTTGAGGAACGCCAGCTGATATATTGCACCATGATGAGTAAGTATCATCGATCCGTATACGTTGCCGACGCCCATACAGGTAACTACGAAACCATTCAACTACTGTTGGAGGTATGTTACGTGAGCGGAGGAGACCTAGAAGAATGTCATAATCAACATTGTTAAAAGCATTGCTGAAATCTAGTAAAGACAGGACAGTCACTTTACAATTATCCATACCATCACGTAAATTGTCAGTTATCTTAACTAATGCTGACACAGTACTTTGACCAGAACGGAAACCGGATTGGAAGGGATTAAGGAGATTGTTTCTGGTTAGGTAAATACTGAGTTGCTGGTGTACAAGGCATTCTAGGACTTTGGATAGGAAAGGAAGAATGGAAATTGGACGAAACTCTTAGAAAGGAAGTGGAAGTGGAGTAACCTGCGCTTCTTTCCAATAAATAGGGAATTTATTGGAAAGAAGCGCAGCGCATAAATCATCTTTTGACTTTTTTGACATCCTCAATTCTTCTATCTCCACTAGGGTAGGTGGAGATAGAAGAATTGAGGATGTCAAAAAAGTCAAAAGATGATTTATTCAATACAATCACAAGGATCACTTTGAAACGTCTTACATACTAGGTGAATTTAGGTGCCAATTCATTCTAACCCAAGCTCGAAAAGAATTGGCAAAAAACTCGTCTTGTTCCTAGCGCTTTTTTATAAGATCCATCTTATAACTACCTTAACTACGAAATACTAATACAAGAGAGTTTATACATTTTAAGTGTGTCGGTTAACTGTCTGACGGCAGAGCGACATGAGGCCATGCATTCTTATCAATAATATAGTCATTTATATTATAATAAGCTTTCTTCTAAAGACTACCTTTAATGTATGCTTTAAATTTCTTAATAGGTAGTTTAGTAGCATTTTCAGGAAGCTTATTATAGAATAATGTGTGAATGATGTGACGGATCACGGGGACCATTTGATCAAGGATGGGGATTATCATATTCCGACTCATACCATTATTACCAATGGCTTTATACAAACTAGATGCAATGCTCTTCTTAACATCATAATCGGTAATTTGATTAAAATAAAATGTTGAAAAGTCAGGAATTGGAGTTGAAGAAAGATTTTGCAAAGTTTGTGATTTTGTGTTTCCATTAAAGTTGGAAGATGAAGTGAAGTGCTTATTAAATGAATCTAAGTTGAAATGTTGGGGGATTTTATCAAGCTGTTGTGATTTCCAAATTCCTAATGACCTGAGAAATTTCCAGACCTTTGCAGGGTCGGAATCCTCAACGGAGCTATGGATAAAACGGCATTGTGCGTCTCGACACGCACCATTGCAGCGATTCCTACAATCAATATATTTTTCTTTGTTGTATTCCGTGTCCTACACTTGAGCTTAGTCTTCGCTACCAACTTTTTGTGCATGAAAGTTCTAATCTCAGCTGTGCTGGTAAGTACTTTAACTTGATTGGCCTAAATGGCGCATGTATGTTGAATAATTAAGTTATCACAGAGTTAAATACTTCTACTTTACCATCAACTGAAGTTTCCTCAATAAGTTGGAACAATAGCGTCCGTATAATTTTGGAGTTTATCAAGATCTATACCACTAAAATTTCGCTGCAGAATTATTATATACATACCTAATTTGATGCAGATACATATAAATAAAATAGCTTTCTTATAGTATGTATATAACTAGTTAATATAATCTATAGATTCCTTATGAACTTTTATTTTACAGAAAAAGTCTATCCTTATTTTTATGTACCTACTATTATTTAATATTTAATTAAGCTTGTTCATATTGATTTCTAGCGTGCCCAAACAGATCTGGTAATCTGACGGCACGACATCAAAAACTTGTGTTTATATGTATGTCTGTTACTTTATGCTTACCAGCATTCGTGAGGTAGTAGTTTCCTCAAAACGCAACGATAGCGCGATCTAGGATTGTGTCGTTTTTACCAACGACATCTAGTTTGTTAAATCGGAACTAATACTTCATACTGCTAGGAAATAACTTCTTACGTTTTTCAAATTGTTTTTGTCTAATGATAGATATTCTTATTTAATATATTTACAGAAACTTTAAGTTAGTATTTAATTCAGTATCAAATATTTATACATAAAAACTAGAAAAATACCTACGTAAGATTACTTACACATCAGTTAACAACCGGCAGTTTTTTACTCATTTGATTTGTATATAAATATTTATACGCAAACAGCATTATTTCTAGTTTTCAGCTGAGTTAAGATTTCGAATATTATTCTATACATTTAACTCCAAAACAAAATATCTATGTAGACGATTATTTTAAAATCTATGTAAGTAAGCTCTCGTCTGAAACACTGGATTGCCTAGTCCAGGCTCGTGTTATGCATACTTATAACTAAACAAAGATTTTGTATATTGTTATTAGATTTTATTGTTTCATATACAATTATATTTCATATAAAAATTTTAAAGTAACTTAATATCAGTGTTTTACCAATAAAACGCTTATTAAGCTATATACGTTATTTAAAAACTTATTATGTAAAATAAAATGAGAAAGCGAGTGTTTTTCCTACCGACGAGTCGGTCTTGGTTTGAATTCTCCCGGCCTACCGCGTGACGTCACACGTCTCTCCGTTATACCTACACCAGGCGGTGGGGAGCACGGCGACCATTCCTCTTTACGTCTCAAATACCTATAGGTATCCAGTTATTAACATCGTTAAACTATTACGATATCAATAGGCTAAAAAATTATCAAGTAACTAGGATAATTGTGTGTTCCTTAGTTACCTAAGTTAGGTTATGTTATTCAGAACAAACCGTCACTATCAGGCAGAAATAAAACATAAGGTTTAAAATAACGTATATAGCTTAATAAGCGTTCTATTGGAAGGTAAAACGCTAATATTAAGCATTTTACGGTTATTTAAAACCTTATAAAATAAAATAAAATGAGACCTGTTTGTTCTCGCCTGTGTATAACGCCAATGTGATAAAACACAATAGGTAGATTATCTATGAGACAAAATGATAAGGTTGGCATTAGGTAATCATTAAAAAACATTTTACAGACAAAACTAAATATTGTATTTTTAAAAAAATATATGTATTTATGTGTTAAATGTAGATTGATTATTTTAAGCTAACCCACTAGGTGCAAGTACTTAGAATATTATTCTTAATAGGTTACCGCTAGGTATACTTCTATCAACTTATACATAATTATAGCGAAGACACTAGGTAAATATATTTTATCGTGTTTTGTAGGTGTAGCGGAATGAAATAGTATTTCGCAAACGTGTTCTCTGGCTGCCATTAATAGGACAATTTTGGACCCAGTTTTTAGAGGCTAGTGCGGGCCCAATGCTACCCGGACTTACTGCTTGCAATAAAATCTTTTTTATCCAGCCAGCTATGTTAGTCCTAGACGCTGCGTTGGTCGAGCCACACACAGTTAAAAATCAATTATTTAGTTTGCAAATAGAGCGTCTACTTTGAGATAAATCAATCAATTTTTTCAGCCAAAATATTGGGTCAATGGTTTGATAATCTTTGTTTTGAAAAAGGCGCCAGCCAGATTGTCTGTTAGAGACAGAGTCCGTCTTGTAACGGAACAGAAGGTCATTCCGTTATAATTCACAATTAGTATGGTATGCTTGGGTACAAATCTTATTAATATCACGTAGGCATACATGGGTCATTCTTATCAGAACAGATTTACCAGCAATTCTATCTCAGATCTTTAATTGTTGAATAAAATAGTGCGTAATTCATTACAATGTAAATTAACAAAGCATCTGTCATAACAAACTATACCATTATGGCAGATGTATGCAAGGTCCGTGAGTGAAAGCTAGCAAAAAGTAATTAATACTAAGATTATAGACTATGGTTTAGAAATATCTTACGACTCATAGAGTATAATAATAAATAATACTGGATTTGAATTAGTAAGATTAAATAGAATTTGATTCCATAAGATAGAATAATCTATCCTTCTATTAATATATTATTGATAGAACTATTTTGGACGGGAAGATCTCTAAGGAGGTTGAATTCGAAAGGTTAAACAATTAAATACCTATATAAAAACAATATTAAAACTAGAATAGATAAATTAAAATCTATTTATGTAACGATATAATATATAAATCATGAAATAACTACATATAGATGGGAATAAATTGAAATTTTAATTAATTTAGAGCTTGATTTAGTAAAGAGGTTATTTAGCTATACCATGGAGGTTGGGACGTAAATTGAAATAGAATCGAAATTTTGAATGTGTTTGAAAATGGAAAGAAAAGAAAAAAAAATGATGAAAAAGAATATGGCGGATTTGGGCATTCTGGATTAGGAGGGGCGTAGGGCTACAATTACATGGTGTCTTCTCGTGCGTTGTTTCTGTGATAATTTTATTGTGTGAGTTACGTAATAGTTTATACGGTCGGTAAGTCGGAAAGAAGACAAGATTTGCCAAAGTGATTGTATTAGGCTCTTACACGGCATGGTCTGTGGGTCAGATGGAAACCTAGCGGTGTTATACCCAAGTCTGGCTTTCCCACCCTGTTAGGAGTTCCCCCAAGACCTCTCGGAACGAACCTAGAGCCAGATTTTACCTCTCCTGAGGATCGGCTTAATGGTTCCCTATGATTGGTTGCATTCTGTGTAAGAAAGGCAGAACCGGACTTAACAGAAGCAATCGACATAGCAATCGACATCTTTATTTATTTATATATTTGCACATTATATTGCCTTTAATCTACGGATGACATCCCAGGACTTCGGCCTGTCGGAAGTTGATTGTAGGGACGTACTAGGGATAGGTACAAAGTCGAGGTTTACAACTCGCTGTCCCCCAATTAGCAGCTAGGTCGCTCATCATTGCACCCTGATGAGTGACATACACAATTAAATGTACGAAGCTTGCTTCCAGTATTGCTGATTCACACACCAGATTAGGTTAGGTAGGACATCAGGTACACAACACGTTTCGACAAGTTTGCCTAGGTTGTCGAATTACTATTATCCATACCTATACAGTAGTATAAATCTACTTATGGGTTTCGTAGGATTACGTAGTTTATCTGTATACTAAATCGGTGCGCAAATCAGTGGGGAAACTATCATTGACTAAAAGTTATTAAACTTATAAACTCAATTATCCAATGAAATAGTAATACCAATTACTAAAGATTTAGCTGAAACATTGCACTAAATAATAAATGTCTAGTTGGAAGCAACTATAAATTCTTATGAAATGGAATAATGATTTATTACACCTTAAATTAAAATGTTCGTTATTTGTACATTGTAGTACATATTTAATGGAGATCTTATGGATGAGTCCTAATTGATTATTATTGATCCTATTGATTTATTAATAATCATATTAGATAAGTTCTATCAAACTCTTGAGGCGAAAGTCCTTCTAGCTTGCTTGAATCTATGGAAAGACTAAAGCTGCTATCGACGAAGAGTCAGTATGAATATTACTGTTGATATAATTTTATCTAATTCAGACTTTTACCTAGTAATAGTATAGAGAAATATCTTTCAAGGCTCAGAATTAAGCTATCCAAATTTGATATTATTCATGAAATTAAGGTTAAACTATTAATATAATTGGTATATCTATCACACGTTATCAATCTTCTTTACTCTACGGACCTAACAAATAAAATCACAACATATTGTATTAGATAATAATCTGTATTAGGGTCGAGTAGGGTAAAATTCTTGTTTTGTAGGATTAGGGAACTTCGGCAAGTAGGATAGGAGTTAGGCAGGGCTCTTCTATGTATCCAGTTGCATTCTAAGATGCGCTACTAGAAGGTTAACCAGTGGATGGATAGTATGTGAGTTGCTTGCAGACAAAAGTAAAGTAAATGCCCTTGAATGTGTTGGACCGACCTACTACATTGGACGTTTTGTTAAGCCTTCTGATACCCCTTTGCTGAACAATGACAGACATACTAATTACTGAAGTAACTGTTTTGTTTGTTGTCGAAATTAAAATTAGAGTTCTCTTGGGACATGAAATTGTCCATTGCGGAGGAAGGCTAACCAGGTCACATGGAAAGAAACCTGCTATCGCTAGCGAGGAGGGGCTAGTGATCTAAGCCGCAATAAAAATATATCAATGTAGGACTAGA
The DNA here is from genome assembly GCA_948098915.1 of Lampropteryx suffumata. NCBI lineage: Eukaryota > Metazoa > Arthropoda > Insecta > Lepidoptera > Geometridae > Lampropteryx > Lampropteryx suffumata. The sequence goes on from OX402544.1 coordinate 26,491,218, forward strand.
ATGACATAAGCTGCTATTAGGAAGTATTAATATAGAACAAGAATGTTTACCTTGCTTAACTATTGAAACTACCGAAACTATTATCTATATTATATTAACCAGAAAGTGACTATGTCTGTCTGTCTGATACGTTTCGTGGCTGAACTGATTTTGATGGATTTTGATAAAAAGATAGATCGACTTTGGGGAATGATTTAGGCTGCTGTTTGAGTAGATATCACGCGTGCGGAGCTTGATATTATACAAAGTTACAATTCATGACAAGAACTAATATCGAATTAAAATATTGAAATAACTTAGGCCGTTATTATAAGGTTTCACAGTTATTCCAGATTGGATATAATACTTATTTACTTTATCATATAATATCATAATATCACTAAAGGACAATAATTAATATAATTATTAACCTTAATATCGAGACACAGCGTTGGCAAATCAAAGATATTCTTCATTATAGAGGATGATTACTTCTAATAATAAAGTTATAATATTTTAAATGCATATCTCAACATAATTCTCTTAAAGAATCAGAGTTACTATATTCGAAAACGACGTAGGATTTTAATCATAAACACTAGACGAATCATTGGCCAAATTAATAATAGATCAAAGTATGTTTAGGGATTTTAATTATTATTATATAATGCCATTTAGTTATTTGGGTTTAATTTTAGGTACTTTAAATTAGTAACGAAGGCGGAAAAAAAAGTTAGGTGCATCGAGTTGTAGAGTCGTTAGGGGGGGGCGTTACAGTCTTTAACCCGAATTTATGCCATAAAAGTACTGTACTATCTGTGAAGACACAGTTTCCATCGTCTACGGTCAACAAGGTCAAATCATGAACCCTACGGCCCGTACTCAATAACATTATAATAGCTGCACAAGCTGAACAATCGTATAAGCTATTTATATAACTTTTAAAACTATCATGGTTTTGCACATAATTTTCGTCGTGAGTTAATCAATACACCATATCGGAGTTAGGGTCACAGAGAGTAGACACAGCCGACTTATATACCAATATAGTGCTGTAAGCCAAACCATGTTTTAAGTGTTAATCCAATAAAAACCTACTCAAGTCAGGACCATTAGGTTTTGAAACGCTGACGGAATTTTCATTGGCCCCTTCACGCCATCTTTGCCAAGCTACTTAATAAGTTTTTAGGGACGATTCACGCCAGCTTTTTTGCAAAAGTTCTTATGATCTTGTGACCAACTCACTTAACTTTCAGACCACCCCCACATCTCCACACTTCCAGAACCATGTCCTGCGTCATTTAGGGTGGCTGACCTGTTGCGGTGGCTAAAAAGACTTGGTTCAGATTGTTAATCGTGAACGGGGGATCGAGAGCCCGGTTCTTGAGGTCGGACCGCCAGAAAACTTTGCTCCACCGCGGAGCAACTATTAGGTAAATTCCCTTGGCAGATTTCAGGTGTTGTAACACTCGAGGCATTAGAAATGGCGGCGGAAACACCCATGCTAGTTCCACGCCTGGCTGAAGGCGTTGTAAAGACATGCCTGCTGATCTGTCATATCCAGCGTCCCGTACCTCGGAACCACATGTGGGATTTCTGACGCGAACAAGTCTAACACTGGGATTCCCGATTTGGTAATTTTTTTCTCTGTTAACCTGGGTAAGAGGGAGAGAGGACACATTCCGGCGAATGTGTCATACGCGACAGCTGATCCGCTTCGACATTGAAACGACTTTGTAGGTAGTGTATTTCTGTATGTACACTGAAATGATCTAGAATATTTCTATCTAGAATTTGGTATGTCAGATCCATTAGAGGCCTCGACTTGGTGCCTCCCTCGTTTTTCAGGTACGAAACTAACGACTTGTCGCTCTGTATCAACAGTGTAGAGACTGTCAGGTGCTGACAGTGATCTTTTAAAGCGTATAAAACTGCTAGCATTTATTTTTGATTGGAGTGCAAAGTCATCTCCAGAGGTGACCAATGACCTGACAGTCTGACATTGTTCAGTTGAGCGCCCCAACCTACGCCTGACGCATCTTTCACTAAGAAGTCTGTAACTAGAGGGTAATGGATTGGTGAGAACATTTGAGCTCCACCACTGTAACTTGGCTAGTGCTGACAGAGGGATTGTATACCGATAATGTGGGTTCAGATTTATCAACATATGGCAGTGTTAGAGAAGTTCTCGATGATTTAGGCAACCCCTGGGCACCGAAAAGCCGGCAAAATTGACAGACCCAATTATGCTTTAAATTTCTTTTAAATTTGCCCTTTTCTTTTGAAGTAAATCTTTTAACCTTTGACGCAACTTTACACATTTTTGTTGTGAAAAGTATTTTCTGTTTTATTGTGGGTCCCAAATAGTTCCTAGATACTCCTGACTCGTCCGAGGGACTAAGATCTATTTTACATAATTGATTTGCCATCCCAAATAAGCTAAGATTCGGATTGCTTCCCGAGCTTGTCGGTGTAGGATACAAGGGTCCTGGTTGGCTAAAAAAAAATCGTCTAGATATACTACTACTCGTATTCCTCTGTCTCGGAGAATCTGTGCCACCCAATTCGATAGACACGCAAACATTTTCGGAGCCCATGCTAGGCCAAACGGTAAACAAGTCGGCTGGTTGTAGGAAGTTTGATATTCGGCATACATTAATTAGACGGAACTTGCTCACTTTCACGTACCTGTTTAAATTTTTGAGGTTGAAAATAGGGCGTGCCGTAACATCGCCTTTTAGAATCAAAAATATCGGAGGAATAAAGCTTGGACTGAGAGGTGCATGCTCTAATACATTAATCTGTACCATTTGCATTATGATTTGATCCATCTCTTTTGACACAGGGGTTCGAAAAGGATGATTTTGTAAAAGCGGTACTTGTAGCGGGAATCTTGCTAGAAGAGGGACCCGAAAATTTTGAATAATCTGAATTATAGGTCTTGGAGCCTGCATATTATTCCACTGTGTTATAAAATATGTCAGTTGGCCTGCTCGAAATACTTTCGAGTTATAATTTACGCTTGGCTTGCATGCGCGGTAAGGACTGCCCCGATTATCTAACCTGGTTTCTGCTTGTACCGGGGTATGCGTCATACCCTTGAACATGTTTATTTGTCCTTGGACGCAAGGGTCTAGTATTTTGTGCAATTTGGTGGGGGGCGGGAATAGTCACCCCCTGGCATTGGAAAATGATTAGCTTGCGGTGGCAACCTATTCGCAAAATCTGTGTAATGAGGGTAGTTAAACATTCCGTGTGAAGGAATTCTATTAGCATAGCTAGGCAGGGCCTGAACACGCTGTTGTTGCCGTGCTTGAGCAGCGATTTTGTTTCTAGTAGGCGCACGAGGCGGTCAGAGAACTTTAGAAGTACCACCCTTTTTTTCAATAGACGAGAACAACATATCTTTTTGAAACAAATTTTCACAGCTAGGTGGTATTTTTCGTAAACTTGATTTGATATAACTGTCCTTTAGAAATCGTAAAATTGAATCTCGCCTTTGCTGTACGATTTTGGCCCTATGACCGCAGGCTAATTGCAGCGTATCACTGCTAGTTTTATGATAACTACCTTTCACAAATACATCATTTATTTTATCTACTAAAGTTTTTGGAGACAATTCACGAGTAGAACCAGCCAGTAGAACCATCAATCAAAGATTTAAAACTTGCCTGAGAGGCTTCATTATGTTTTATGATTGCTTGTGTGATTGCCGCAAAGCCACGTTTTATCAAAGCCAGACAGTTGGATTTCTCATTAGGTTTAAGCTCGTCATTTGTCTCCAAGTAATGAAAACCTGGGAACAAACAATCTTGTTTCTGCACATCTGCGTATCGAACGCTTTCCCAATCCTCCGTTTAAAAAATGCTGAATTAATTTTAATATTTCGACGTGAACCGGTAATGACTTGGCATAGACGGTTCTTTGAGCACTGTATTTAGTTCGAAACTAAGAGGGGCAACCTGACTAGAGGAAGCTACCTGATTATCTAAATAAAGTTCTCCGCTTATATCAGCGCTAACCTCCGATTGACCATCGGGTGGGTAGTCAGGTCCATAGGAATCCATAGCGTCATCAGTGCAACGCCTTTTCGCTTTTCTTTTGGAACACGCCTTTCGGCTGCTCCTCGGTGAAGGCGGCTGCTGTTCAGCTGTTCTATCGGGAGAATCCGGTGGTGAGGAAGAGACTGATGAATCCGAAAATTCTATATCTTCCTTCCTAGAATCCATTGATGAAATCACAACAATTTTATTAAAATCACAAATATATAACGAACGGTGTCACCGTTATGTTTAACATGAACTCAGTGATATTTCCCCTTTGTGAGGTAAAATATAATTTATAAAAAGCAGATTTAATCGAACTTTTTAAGTAATACTCACTTTGAGGTGAACACGACCGATCGCAACGAAAACTAAACGCCAATGAGGAATGGTCGCCGTGCTCCCCACCGCCTGGTGTAGGTATAACGGAGAGACGTGTGACGTCACGCCGGGAGAATTCAAACCAAGACCGACTCGACGACGGCTGGGAAAACACTCGCTTTCTCATTTTATTTTATTTAATAAGGTTTTAAATAACTGTAAAATGTTTTAGTAAGTTTATAAGATTTGCTTGAAGGTAACTCTCCCAAACGGTACCTGTTGGGGGAATATATTAGATTAGAAATATATTAGAATGTTCTCTTTACGATACAGAGATTAATTTCTGAAATTTTAAGCCATTAGTTTTATGTTACAATAACTTGGTGCCTGAAATAAATGATTTATGATCAATTTATGATATTTGTAATTACCGCTCCTGTTTGCTTTAGTTGCAGTTGGTATTCATTTTATTTCAAAACATCTGACCGGATATTATTACATATTTAAGTAATAAGATTCTAGCAAGTCTAAAGGTTACCTATTTGAGGTAATTCTTGACTCAGAAGGTAAGATGTGACAGTCTATTCAGATTTATATTTTAAAGCAAATAAAATTAAAAATATTTGTTCCAAATTTTCTTTTTACAACTTTTGTTTTGTACCGATCAGTGGAGTCTTATTTTCTAAAAAAAAAAATGATAAAAGTACTAAGCCATATCTGTCATTCTTTGTACTTTTCTAACCTTAACTTGTTCCGATTCAAATTCTATATAAACATTTTTCTAGTGTTTTCTTCAACAGTCAAGGTCAAGGCAATTAATGTCTTTACTGCCCCGTCTCTAAAATAATAATAACGCCGGACGTTTCACACAGCAGCATCTGGCTCCAAAGTAGGCAGAGCTTTTGTTTAATAAAACTGTATACAGGTTGTAAATAAGTTTAAGTGTAGAAATAAGTTTCTCCAAATTAGTGCTAAATGTTGAAAAATGTTGAACAAAACTACGAATTTTAGATACTGCAGTCATTGAACATTATGTAATTTTCTTACAGGGTTTGACACCCTATTATACCGTTTGCTTATTATGCGTAGTTTCTAATGATAAGTACAATTGATTAACATGAACTAAAACATAATCACAATTCTACTGACAATAGTATATTTATACAAAAAACTGAAAACCGGATTCTTATAACTGAATATTAAAACCTGTGATATCAAATAACTAATATCAATTCCAACTCTAATTGCGATACGTTATTTTTTTAATGTATGTATGTAAAAAATATCTCAATAAATTTACAATTTAAACCTACGGGCTTTACACATTAAACTACTATTATAACTATCGATACTATTATATCTATTTGTAACTAACTTGCTTCATAAATATCTATAATCAAATTACATTTTTTTTAAATATAAAAGCGTTATTTCGTGATAGTAGAAAGTATGGCGTATTAGTTCCGATTTTCAAAGTAGATGTCGCTGGTAAAAACGTATCAAAGCTGAATTGCGCTATCGTTATTTTTTGGTGCCAACACTAGTCAGAGAGTAGATCTATAGCTTACAGGTCCAATTTATTCGATTAGAACCATGATCATAAATTAATAAACTGGACCTCGTCAACAACAATTATTATATCAGTCATGTGGTACTCATCACACAAGCTCTGCTTACTTCGGGGCCAGATGATGATGCTATGTTAAATGTCCGGCAGATATACCAAAACTTGTGACCAAATCGTTAAACTCTTCAGCCTCCAGAGCTTCCGTTTTATTAGAATCTAGTGTTGCAAAATGTAAGAATGAGTTTAGTTTTAGCTATATTGACGAGGCTAGTATTGTAAAAGCATTCAAGTTAATTAATATAAAAAATACAGAAGATTTTTGGGGAATCTCTACAAAGGTGCTGGGTGTCATTATCTTAGATATTGCACCATGTTTAGCTTATATTTTGAATAGATGTATCGACGAGGGAGTTTTTCCCGATCTCATGAAACACAGTAAACTCAACTCCTATGTTTAAGTCTGGGAGTGAAAGTGATTTCGCTAAATATAGACCGATATCGATATTACCTGCGTTAAGTAAAATCTTTGAAAAAATAATTCTGAATCAGTTATTATATCACTTTAACGTTAACGGCCTGCTACATAGTAATCAATACGGATTTATTAAAGGTCGATCAACAGCTGATGCAGGTATAGCGCTCTTAAAGCATATATATTTGAGGACTGGGAGAAGTCACAGAATGCAGTTGGGGTATTCAGCGATCTATCTAAGGCCTTTGACTGTGTGAGTCATGCAACCCTAATCACAAAGTTAAAATATTATGGCATTAAAAACTGGGCGATTGACCTCATACAGTCTTATCTATCCAATAGAGTCCAAAAAGTAGACGTGGGTGGTGAGAGGTCTTTAGGATCAATTATTGATATACGGGTACCTCAGGGATCGCTACTAGGCCCTTTTTTTCTCCCAGTATACGTTAACGATTTACCTTTTTTTGTAAAAAATATTTGTGATATAGTTTTATTTGCAGACGAATAATCTTTTGCTTAATTCAAAAAAACTAAATGTATCAAATTCACTTTGCCAAATGTTATTCATAGCCCGACCAACATTGAAATAAATGGAGAGGCAATGAATCTTGTAAATTCCTCGATCTTCCTAGGTCTTAATATTGATGCAAAACTACAGTGGGGACCGCAAATTGAAACACTTGCTGGTAGACTTAGTTCCGTTGCATATGCAGCTCGTGCGATACGGTGGCTTACTGATGAAGCTACAGCTAGACTGGTTTATTTCAGTTACTTCCATAGTGTTATGTCATACGTCATCATTCTCTGGGGGAAAGCAGCTGATATTGGTAAAATATTTGTAATTCAAAAAAGGGCAATATGTGCCATTTATAAAATGAAACCACGAGAATCTTTGAGAGAAATATTCAAAGAAATTTATTCTCACAATAGATTTACAATATATATATGAACATTTGCTATACATACATAAAAATAGAGATAGGATTCAGCAAAATAGTGACCTTCATAGACATAAATTATACATCCCTAGGTTTCGACTAGAAAAAGTAAATAAGTCCTTTATGGGGAACACGGTGCGCTTCTATAATAAGCTTCCTGAAAATAATAATAATAATAATAATAATACCGAACAATTCACACAGCATCATTTGGCCCCAAAGTAAGCAGAGCTTGTGTTATGGGTACCACATGACTGATACACTACTTATATACTTTTTTTTGTAAATACATACAAATTATAAATAGAAACACCCAGACCTGAGCCAAATACCTGCAGATCATACAAACATTTGACCCGCGGCGGGAATCGAACCCGCAACCTTTTGCGTCTCAGCCGGACCTAAGCCCACTGCGCCACAGAGGTCGTCAAAATGCTACTAAACTACCTATTAAGAAATTTAAAGCATACATAAAAGGTAGTCCTTAGAAGAAAGCTTATTATAATATAAATGACTATATTATTGATAAGAATGCATGGCCTTATGTCGCTCTGCCATCAGATAGTTAACCGACACAATTGAAATGTATAAACTCTCTTGTATTAGTATTTCGTAGTTAAGGTAGTTATAAGATGGATCATATAATAAAGCGCTAGAACCAAGACGAGTTTCTTGCCAATTCTTCTCGGGCTTGGGTAAGGATGAATTGGCACCTAAATTCGGCTCTTTAGTCAACTCAGGCCGCTTCAAACTTATCCCGTGGGATTAGTTGACTTAATAATAAATTTTATTATTTTTGCTTAGTCGACTCACCCCGCTTTCACCGAGTATGTAAGACGTTCCAAAGTGATCCTTGTGATTGTATTGAATAAAGTATCTTTTAACTTTGACTTTGACTTATACAACCTGTATACAAGCTCTGCCTACTTTGGAGCCAGATGCTGCTGTGTGAAACGTCCTCCGTTATTATTATTTTAGAGACGGGGCAGTAAATGCATTAACTGCCTTGACCTTGACTGTTGAAGAAAATACTAGGAAAATGTTTATACGAGACTGGCCTTAACGTTAGAAGAGGGATGAATATATAGAATTAGAATCGGAATATGTGAAGGTTAGAAAAGTACAAAGAATGACAAAAATCGCTTAGTACTTATATCATATTTATTTAGGAAATAAGAATCCACTGATCGATACAAGAAAAAAGTTGCAAAGAAGAGAAATTGTATATATAAAATTTGTAACAAATATTGTTAATTTTATTTGCTTTGAAAAATAAATCTGAATAGATTGTCACATATAACCTTCTGAGTCAAGAATTACCTCAAATAGATATAAATAGAATCTAATGTATATTCCCCCAACAGGAACCTTTTGGGAGAGTTACCTTCCAGCAAATCTTATAAACTTCTCTAACTTTTCTAAAAAATATATATAAATATATAAATTGTGTATATATATATATATTTTATTTTGTTACTTTTAATACCTCCAAAAATGTGTGTACAAAGTTGGATGTTCTCTAAAAAATTATTCATTGTACAATAAAATTTAATAACAATATACAAAATCTTTGTTTAGTTATTTATAAGTATGCATAACACGAGCCTGGACTAGGCAATCCAGTGTTTCAGGCGAGAGCTTACCTACATAGATTTTAAAATAATCGCCTACATGGATATTTTATTTTAGAGTTAAATGTATATAATAATATTCGAAGTCTTAACTATGCTGAAAACTAGAAATAATGCTGTTTGCATTTAAATATTTAAATTCAAAACAAATGAGTAACAAACTGCCGGTTGTTAACTGATGTGTAAGTAATTTTAATTATACTGAATTAAATATGAACTTAAAGTTTCTAAAATATATTAAATAAGAATATCTATCATTAGATAAAAACAATTTTAAACGTAAGAAGTTATTTCATAACAGTATGAAGTATTAGTTCCGATTTTTCAAACTAGATGTCGTTGGTAAAAACAACATAATCCTAGATCGCGCTATCGATGCGTTTTGTGGAAACTACTACTTCACGAATGCTGGTAAGCTTAAAGTAACAGACATACATACAAACACAAGTTTTTGGAGTCGTGTCGTCAGATTACCAGATCTGTTTGGGCATGCTAGAAATCATTATCAACAAGCTTATTTATATAATAGTAGGCACAGAAAAATAAGGATAGACTTTATCGTAAAATAAAAGTACTTACATAAGGAATCTATTAGAGCTGTAAAAGTAAAGAAAAAAAGCGACCCGTACGTATTTGTTACTATAACAATTACTTGTTACTATCGTATCGTTACGTTACTCGTTACTTCTGATTCCTCATAACATGCTATGCTATGTAAGAGCTACGAATCGAAACGTATTTTTATTCGTATCTACGCGTACAGTATGACGTCGCTTACTTATACATTACAAACCAACTGCGTCAGGTGCATTTTGACACTTTTCCGTATTTTGAAGCAGACCTGTGTTTAATTTATTCTAAATTTAATTTGATTTAATAGAAGTGTAGTTCAGTTCAACTCAACTACAAGTAAACCGTTGACGGAATCTACTAAATTTGTAATGGATTTACTATGTTGAAAATTTTAACCGTGAGCACAATTACCTACATCGCAATCGATTATGCGTTGACTATAATGAAAAAGCAACAAATAGATGTCGAAAATTATTTATTGACAATAAAATTTAAACAACATTCTAACGATAAATCAACATAAAAATAGTTTTACTTAGAATGAAATTAAACATAAAAAATGAATTAAAACATGTTTTAAAACCAAAATTAAAACAACAACAAAAATCTTTTGTTCATAATTAAAATTTCCAAATTAAACTTTACTAATAAACAAAAATCCCTCATTGTGACGTTCGTTTTTAAATTCACCGAATAAGCGCGCGCATGCGTAAAACATACGAAGCAAACATACGTTTCAATCCACGCATAAATGGTACATGCGCTTTCGTGAACTGAAACAGACCTACACTGTTACCTACTGACCTACCCATAATACGAAAAATGCGAGTAACTCGATGTTCAGATGAAACAGTGTTCATGAGTAACTACTCGAATGCGAGTAGTTACAGTCATGAACACTGTTTCAGTTCTGTTACCCGCAACTTCGCACGCGTATGCTTCGACACACTTGAAATGTATAAACTCTCTTGTATTAGTATTTCGTAGTTAAGGTAGTTATAAGATGGATCCTATAAAAAAACGCTAGGACCAAGACGAGTTTCTTGCCAATTCTTCTCGAGCTTGGGTTAGGATGAATTGGCACTTAAATTCACCTAGTATGTAAGACGTTTCAAAGTGATCCTTGTGATTGTATTGAATAAATCATCTTTTGACTTTGACTTTGACTTCTATTTTACTTTTGTAACTAAGTATTATTCTTTTTCAAATAAGCTTGAAATATTCTAACTAATTGAACAATATCTAATAATTACTTGTATGCAAATGTAAACTTCGCTACTCGAAGGCAAAGATTTAGTAAACGGATAGATTACAGCCTTATGTACGAAAAACCTTAAATCTAAAAAATGAAATGTTTTTTTAATCAAATTAGTATTTTAGGCTTGACTTTAGTAGTGTGTCGCACGAATTGGAGGGCGAAAATACTTACATCTGGTAGGGTTTTGCTTCCTGATTACATATTTACCACTAATAACATTAGGTTATTTTTAGTTTTCGAGAAAATAATAAAACATTTTTAACCTCAAATCAGATAAATCAGATAAAACTACGTAAAAATTTACAGATAATAATCAACTTTGTCGTATTTCTTGTCTATGGTTTAACATGTTGTGTGCAAAATTGATGTGAACGAAACGTAAAAATCCTGTCAGTGATTTTGTTATGGCTTCTTTCGACGACTTTGGCTTATCTTCACTTCACTTGGTTACTTATCACCTATTACTAGGTAGGTTATGTTGGAGTATAGAAAAAAACGCGCAAGGCGAGCGAAGCGTTCCGCGGCAGCGGCCGCCGCAGCGCCAGAAAATAATACAAGGTCACGGTATATCTCACATGGTAACTTATCACCTATCACTAGGTAGGTTATGTTGGAGTATAGAAAAAAACGCGCAAGGCAAGCGAAGCGTGCCGCGGCAGCGGCCGCCGCAGCGCCAGAAAATAATAACAGGTCACGGTATATCTGATCTTTGTCTTATTTGTTGTCTGTGGTTTATCATATTGTGCAAAATTGATGTGAACGAAACGTAAAAAACCTGTCATGGGTCACTGTAACCGCGCCAAATCGCGCCATACGTAAAAAACTGAATGTTTTGATGTTTTATTTATTACAATAGATTCGAGATAAAAAAATCACCTATTACCATACAAAAACATTTAGAAATTCATCAATCAAAACTTTAAAAAACTTGCAATATTCTATGATAACAGTGCCAAGGATCTACAAACGAAACTGGATGTGGCATTTTAATAATTGCGTCAACTCCTTTTCGTTCATACTTTACGAGTTTAGCTTGAACAAAAACAAACCTAACGAAAAATCTGAAACGAAAGAAATGATGATGATGATTATCCGAAGGTATAATTACATACCTACCCAGTTACATAATTACCAAATTATAAAAAACGCAACATTAAAATCGAAATGATGATGATTATGACTTACTGAAATGCCACATCCATTCCTATTTTGATCCCGCAAAATGGTCGGTCGATGACCTTGACTGCGGACTGCGTAACGGCCAGCTCCTGGCTCATGCATGGAATGCTAGTATTTAGTTCACTATTTTGAAGAAATCTAATTACATTCTAACAATATTACACCGAATTAACATAAGAATATGTATTGTTGACCTATTTCATTGGTTTTTTAGTAAGGACAGTTAGATTTTAAGTCAAAACAAAGGGATTTTGTTAGAGTACTTCGCAGAAAAAAATGGGTGGCTGATGAAATTAGCAAGATTTTGGATCAAAACTGATACCAATGAATGTTAAAACAATTAAAACTCACCTGTTCATTGTTATCACAGCACCAACAACAATAAAATTCACTTTTTTCACAAACCCAACTAGATATAATATACATACACAAAAAAAAAATTTACGTGTCGCGGGACACGCGTTTGGAACTAAGTCCCTTTCGACAAAGGGTTAGCATAATTCATCATTAACGTGCCAGGCTCTCATTCTCTCTACCCACTCCTCTCTTTAGGTACTTTTGACTATTGATGTAGCAAATAATTATATTCATAAATTTCTTTGCAATATATATTATTATAATTATTATTATTAACGCGTTAACTTTAGCTCCACAATATTGTAATGAATTCGTAAATGTGTTATCCCCTATGGTAATTTTACACCCATAAAGGTAAAATTGTTACAAACTTTGAATACCATATTTATTTATATCTAATCAACAGCCTAAAATTGTATGCTTCTAGTTCTGAAAATGACAATACTTTCATACAACCATTCATCCCCCTTTTCAACCCTTTACAACACTTTTTTTTTTTATTATAAAGTAACCTATGTCCATTCTCAGACTTTAGACTATCTGTGTACCGAATTTCATTTTAATCGGATCAGTAGTTTTGGCGTGAAAGCGAGACAGACAGACAGACAGATAGAGTTAATTTCGCATTTATAATATTATATATAGTTCGTTCGTCATTTGGTTTACTTATTAGGTAAGACGGCAAAAATAAATCCAGGCTTTAAGCCGTACTAGTTAGTATGATGAGATTTCGGCCTTAAGACATCATTACGACAATTTCTGTATGAAGGTTTTCTTTCTAGAGATAACGCTTGCTTCGTCCACGTGTATATAAAAGCTCCATCCAGTAGTCGTGAGAAAGCTGTTGAAATTGTTTGTCAGTTTGATATAACGGATCACTAACCGTCTTACTTGGTATTAATATTTCAAAACCAAAGTCTTTTCGCCCAAATCGTTTTATTATTAAAAGAGATTAAGATAACTAGGTCTAAATACACTTTAAAACCGTGGATTACTCCAGGCCTAATAAGGTGTATGAGAAATCGAGACCGCTTACACCAACGAGCTAAAGCCGATCCAGAAAATAAGATTCTTAAGAAAACATATACTCGGTATCAAAACTTTTTTGTAGGCTTACTGCGTAAACTTAAATCAGATTACGAAGGATGAGAGCTTTAAGAAAATAAAAATAACCCGAAAAAACTTTGGCAATCTATTAAAAATATCTGTAACTTAACAAAATTTAACAATCAACCAGAAGATCTATTAACATTAAAAGGCTGCTTTAATACTAAACAATCCATAGATAACACTAATAATCACTTTGCCTCGATAGGTCAACGACTAGCCGATCAAATTCTCTTTAAACTAAACATGACCGAAAATGATCTGGCGGAGGTAGTTCATGCGTCTGACTCTCCTCGAGACTCAATATTCATGAGTCCAACCGATCACGAGGAGATTAATAAAATGATTAATAATCTGCAAAACGACAAGGCTCCTGGTATTGACGGTTTTGGAAACTCTCATATAAAAACCATATAATTATGCCACTTACACATAACCTAAGTCTCGCAAGTGGAATTTTTCCACATGATTGGAAGATTGCATCAGTTTCACCAATTCACAAGAGTGGACCAAAAAACTGTGTAGATAATTATAGGCCTATCTCTCTTTTAGGAACCTTTTTTAAATTACTAGAAAGATTGTAATTATTTCTAGTTCTTGTGAGCTGTTGACCCGCGCAGGAACTCTATAGTACCTCTATATAAAATGTTTATTTACAAATAAAAGTTTGCCGTGAATCTGAGTACAAATTTGTATAATATAATAATGGTAAAAATAAACAAAACTATGACTTCTACGTTAAATTATAACCTTCTTATGGGCATTTAAATTTAATCTAATACAGCGTGTTTCCTTCTCGGTTTTCATTGTTTTTGTGTGCTGCTATAGTCGAGTTGTGAATATTTGTAATACATCAGGAACGCAGAAAGATTCTGGTGAAATAGTTGGTTGACTCTTATAAAAGTGTACTAACTCTCCGGTAGATGGCGTTTCTCGTATTTGTGATAAAAGATTTTGATAATAATATTCCCCTTTCGTAATTAAAAACATTAAGTCCTTTTCATTAGATTTTCAAAAGTCAGGTCAATATTTTATTATGATTAGGCTGGATTGGATGAAGTGAAATTTTCCCTTATATTTTTTTTTATCGGTACTCACGTGGTTTGTTTTCCTATTTCTGAACTAGATGTCGCCGATAAACGAGTACCAATTCTAGATAACGCAATCAAAAATTTTTGGGAAAATATGATATTGATGTAAATTCTTCATACATTATATTTTAGTAGAATAATTCATGTTTTTGCAGTGTTAAAATCAGTTTTAAACTGTAAACACACTTACAAATATTGAAATAGATTTAGGCCGAATTTAAAATTAGTTGTCAGGCTAAATTGTCTGGCTTCTCGTCGTAACCTCATTAATCTTTTGGTTTTGATGCGTTTTCTAAATAGTTTATAACATTAAATACTTATTCAGGTTAATTATCATCGCTTAGATAAATAAGTTTCAGCCTATTCTCCCGATTTTAATATTGCAACTTCTTAAAATTGATAATATTTCAAACACCCAAGTACTTTGAACAATAAAATAAAACAACCTTCCGTGTGTTCTCACAATAACGTAATTATTTCAACGTTTTTTTGTCGAACATTTCAGCGTCCATTTGGTGAAGTGTTCGCGCCGCGCTGCGCTGCGTCCCGTGGGCGTAGCAAGTGTTCTTGGCAGGCTCGGCCGCAGCACGCAGTTGTGCCCTGTGTAAACGTACGCTGCTCCAGATGTTGGCGAGCTCAGCGGCTAAGTTTGAGAAAGTGATGAGATGAATGAATGAATTTCAACATTTTACATAACAACAGCTGTGTATAATTTAATAAAAAGCATAGCATTTTTTAAGCGCTTAAAGCAGTTAAGTAAACATACGCATAAGAATTTATTGAAATAAATGTTAAAATTAGAAATACATATATATATAAATTTTCGTGTGAATTATTGTAGATGACTCAGATACAAAATTAACCCGCACGCACGACATAGTTTGTAATGCAACTTGTATCGATGTTAACTTCTCAAAATTAGAAATATCTACGTCATAATTTTTATAATGCCTGTTAAGAGGCCAGCGGAGAACGAATTGCCCCTACAAACGTAATACCAAAATGATTTGTAACTCAAGCATATTTTCACTTTAGTGTTGTATTATTTGTATTTAAATTGTATTTATCTAGGTTCCTGGATAGTTTTTATTTCAAATTACTTATTAAAAATGAAATAAAAGCCAATCGCATTTTGCACATTTTTTGCTGAAATTGACAAGTTTTCTTCCTATTTGTTTCGTATTAAAAACAACAATAACTTACGTGTTCTTTGTTAAGGACCATAGCTTATATTGTCTAGTTACAGAATAACATTTCTATGTGAAGGATACTAAATGTTTTCAGTCATTTTTGGTATTAAGGCACACAACCAAATTCATACCACTCTTGAACGGCTAATATTGCTATCGCGCACGCACCGGGCGGAGCCGGGGGATGGGGATATTTTAGTTGTGTGATCGCTCGGACAGCTACGCACGTACACACTAATGCAACGTCTATTTACACGGTACGTGTATTCTATTAACCTGTGCCACTGACTTGGATTGAGATTTGCCTTGTTGTTTCGAAACAATAACCTACCTCATTACATAGTACTACGACTTTGCCTTTGTTTACGGAAATTTTTCACTTGACCTCTGCGGCGCAGCGGGCTTAGATCCGGCTGGGACGCAAAAGGTTGCGGGTTCGATTCCCGCTGCGGGACAAATGTTTATATGATCTGCAAGTATTTACAAAAAAAGTATTATTATTATTATTATTAACATCATCATTATCATCATTATTATTATTAATATTATGTTTTTGTATGGAAATCTGAAAAAAATTTGATGTGTGCAGATTGACGCGAAATGGGAAATATGTACATAGTTCTCAGCGACTGCATGCACTACATTTTAGTAATGATCTTAGCTTCTTCGGCTTGTGCAAATCTCCAGATTATGTTATTTCGGTGGTTCGTGACAAATTTCCTTCAAATTAAATAAAAATATAACCGCGCTTGAGAATGTCCAGATAACGTTTTTTTTGCCTCTAACTTTGTGACTCTCCCATTTCCTTATGACACGCTTTAATTGTCAAGTTATTGAAACGCACACTTTTCTGCATGTAAATAAATTACATTTACTAAATCTGATATTTTTTTTTACTTTTCTGATCGGCTGCCCTAAGAAGTTCGACCCTTTATAAAACCTATGTTTCTGCCGCGCTTGAGTAAAATCCCTAAATCGCCCAAAATTCCCGCTTGGGCTGTTATTAAGAATATTTTATTTACTTTTGAAGTGAAAACTTCTCTAGCATCGTTGTGATTTGAAAGTCGATGAAACGAAAAAGCGACAGTAAAAAGAGGCAGACACATAAATTCATAAGATTTAACGTGGGAGAAAATGAAAAATAGGAAGCATTATACAGTGTTTCTTATATTCGTGGTTCTAAAGTTTCTACCACGTGTGAATTGCACACATGTTTTTTTTATTTAAATACATACATGTAATACATATAAACACCCAGACCCAGACCCTAGACAAATAATTGCAGATCATAGAAACATTTGTCATACAAACATTTGTCCCGAAGCGAGAATCGAACCCGTAACCTTCCACGTCTCACACGGCCCTTGGCCCACTGCGCCACATAGGTGCCCCTCGGTCAAACCTTGCATAGATGTAGGTAGATTAAAATACCTTTGTATGGTATGTTACCTACTATTATCTCAGAAAAAGGCGTGCGAAGCCGCAGACAGAAGCTTGTATTTTATTTACCTACCGCCTTCGAATTGTCAATGACATCAATGATCAATGACAGAAGTATACCTGCCTACCTACACCTACTCACACACACACACACCCACAAGCACGTCACTACGGTTGTATTTTAGTATTGTAGTACCGCGTCCCGCGCCTCTCCCACGCCCCGCGCGCGTTTACATCATTTAAACAGAGATAGAGATATTCGGAGCGATTTTTGCACGTGCCTCGAATTTATGTTGCGAGCGAGCTTCGCCGGGCATATTTTTATAAATAAATGAGGAGATAAAAAAGTTAAGTAACTTTTCTTGCTTTTTTTGTTCTATTTTTACGTGCGTGAATTACACTTCTACACTACACTTGACTTCCCTTATTGACTGTAGGAATAATTTATAAGTTTAGGTATAGATTTTATGAGAGCTGTGGATTTTGTTTAAATAAATATATACCTACACATTTTGTCATTTTATTGAAAATAAAATGTTGTACGTCAAGATTGAGACTGATTTAATGATATAAGCGTGTGGTTGACATGGTTGGGAGTAGGTACCTTACGTTGCCGCGATCTTCATTACGTAGTATAAAACAAAGTTGCTTTCCGCTGTCTGTCTGTCCCTATGTATGCTTAGATCTTTAAAACTACGCAACTGATTTAAATGCGGTTTTTTTTTATATGTATAATACATGCATAATATAGTAGATAAACACTGATAATTTTAGAGGTTTCCAATGTGGTGTCGTAAATAAACTCATATTTTTGCGCTTACATTGCAAACGCTGTCTGAACCCTACGAGATAGATCAAAATAATGTACTACAGTATTGTACACCCTCAAAAGGTCTACAAAAAAGTCCGCAATGGTATATGGCTATCGCGAAGCCGGGGCGGGTCGCTAGTTTTATATAAATCTATGCAGCTATGGGTCTAAACATCGTCACTCACATGAGTTTGTTTCAGGGACAGTTGTTACTCTTTATAGTTTCCACCTAGCAGGATATAGCAACTTGTCCGTAGGGATTACACTTAGATATAATCAGTTCAATTTTATGGAGATATAACGTCCGCACGCTTGGAACATCAAGCTTAAATGACAATAAAATTATGAGCATTTCAACCTAACATTAATTACATCTACAAATATAGTAGATATTTAAGTGACTAGGTACACACTTCAGATGCCGTGGAATACTTGTTCAGCTGCCTCCAACATAGTTGAGCCTGGAGCGGCTGCACCTCTCACCACGCCCGCCAGAGTGGAGCAGAATGACCACAGGGACGTTTTCTAGCCAATTCAGTCCCTGTAAAAGCTGAGGTTTTGTCCACTGATATGTTAACCGTTTAAAGGTTTGGGCCAGTCCCATCAGGCATGGACTAATCACTTATCGCAGATGACCGAGAAGAACGAATAATGCAAATAACTCAAACCCATTTTAACCTCCATTATTTTTTTATCTTTAGTTCTTTATTGTGTTTAAGTGTTTGGGTCATGAGAATTAATTGGCATTCAGGTAACAGTGGGTAGGAACATATATGGTTCTAATCAGTGGCTGCCTCGCAGTCCTGAGCTTACGCCCCTAGATTTGATTTTGTGTACTTAGTTATCTGTAGAAATTAGTGAAGCGCATATGACCATGCGCAGTTAAGGCTTCGTAAGTTCTCATGCTATTAAAACTACACACGTATCTAACTTTTATATGACGCGAACATTATATCTTTTTCATAATATTTCAGAGAAATAGAGCATTTTCGAGGATGTAATCAGGTTTCCCATTGTGCCTAATAATCATTGTTTTAATTGTTTTTGTGTGCTGCTATGGTGGAGTTGTAAATATTTGTGATACCTACATCAGGAACACAGAAAGCTTCTGGTAAATTAGGTAGTTGGTTGACCCTTATAACAGTGTACTCAATCTCCGTTAGATGGCGCTTCTCGTATTTGTAATAAAAGATTTTTATTATTATATTCCCCTTTCCTAATTATAAACTTACATTAGATTTTCAAAAGTCAGGTCATTTATTTTATTATGATTAGGCTGGACGATAAACGAAATTTTCACTAATATTTTTATAAGTGAGGTTACTCACACGGTTAGTTTTCCTTATTCCGAACTAGATGTCGGTAATAAACGAGTACAAAGCCTAGATCGCGCTATCGAAAATTTTTGGGAAAATATGATATTGATGTGAATTCTCCATACATTATATTTTAGTAGAAAACAATTCATGTTTTTGCAGTGTTAAAATCAGTTTTAAACTGAAAACACACTTACAAATATTGAAATAGACATAGGTCGAATTAAAAAAAAAAATGTAATCCTTAATATAATTTTACGTACGTAAGACTAATTGTCAGTGCTTCTCGTCGTGCCCTAATCAATCATAATTTTTATTTTTTTCTAAATAGTTAATAACATTAAATACTTATTCAGGTTAATTATCCACGCTTAAATAAAAATGTTTGAGCCTATTCTTCCGTTAGAGGTATTTCATATTGCAACTTCTTAAAATTCATAATTGTCTAATAACGCAAGTTCTTTGAATAATGAAATAAAACAATATTTCGTGTGTTCTCATAATAACATAATTATTTCAACGCTTTTTTGTCGAACATTTCAGCGTCCATTTGGTGAAGTGTTCGCGCCGCGCTGCGCTGCGTCCCGTGGGCGTAGCAAGTGTTCTTGGCAGGCTCGGCCGCAGCACGCAGTTGTGCCCTGCGTAAACGTACCTACGCTGCTTCAGATGTTTATGCCCTGCCTTTGTTCAATTTAGAATAAAATGCCACTTCTTTTTTTATGGTTCCAAAGTCCAACAAGGATATCCAATAGTTTTGCCATGACTGTGTGTCATTCTGTCTGCCCGCTATTCGCTAAGTCCATCCGTCTGTCTGTCCGCTCTTGCTAGCTCGCAGACTAATAGTTTTATCGTAATGTAATGTTACATGGCTCCTAATAAGTATTAGTGGCCCAAACAAAAGGTATGAAATTAAATAAGTGATTTATTTCCATACTTAGGTAGTTTTAACAGGAAGCAATAAGCCACCTGATAAAGGCGAGATGACTGATAGAATACGTATATATTTTTAAATACATACATAATATACTTTATAACACCCAGACACTGAACAAACATCTGTGTTCGACACACAAATGTGTGTCCTGGGAGGGAACCGAACCCTCAACCTACAGCGCAGAAGGCAGTTACTACCAATTGAGCTGATAGGCCAGTCAAATCTATATAATAAAAATCAATTGCTGTTTGTTTGTCTCTAAAACTCGCTAAAACTCGAGAAAGCCTGGACTGATTTAGCTGATTTTGGTGTTGAAATGTTTGTCGTAGTCCAGGGAAGGTTTAAACAGTGAGTAGATATGAAAAAATGCTTGTTTTTTTATTATTTTTTATTCTGAGGCGGTACGAATTTTGCCGGGTCAGCTAGAGTTAATAATAAATAAAACTTTTACGTTTTTCATGTTTGCGAGATTCAAATAAGCCCAAACACGGGTATTTTATTTTCTTTTATTCTAAAAAGTTTTAAACTCCTGACTCTTCTTTGTTAATGGCATGTGTCATAAATTCATAATGACAGTTTTGCCAATGTCAAGTGTTTCGATTGTTCATAGTAAGACTTTACTAAGTCAGATATTATTTTTTATATTAAGATCGCGCGAGCTTTTCTATATGTGTAGTAATTTATTATGAATCCATAAAGCTGGTAATGATACAAAAAAATGCTTTTAATCATATATTTTTATATTCTTAATGCTTTCAATGCTTTATTCATGGTCTGCATGTTTTTTTATGTAGAAAACCTTAAATAAAAATAAAATGCAATAGTGGTAGGTACAAACTTTTCGACCTCTATAGTTGATCTCCCTACAACCCTGATCCGGTAAACTTCGTCCACCTTAGATTCATTTGACTGTAAACCACATTAGTACCTAATGGGAGAACAAAACAATAAAAAAAAATTAAACCAATCGAGCCTTTTTCAAGTTTTTGCGAGACTAACGCACGGTAGTTCGTTATCCTTAAATACCCAGAAGCTTCAATAAAAAAAAAACAAGACGAGTAGGTAGTGTTTATTTTCAAAGAGACAACTAACAACAACTAACACCATCTAGAACACTTAGATTTTTCAATAATGTTATTTAAATTCTAAGTTACGACAATAATGTTTTATTTGCAAATATCATTCTTATGTTGATATCTACTAAATAAAACTACTAATTAGGCTTTCACAGCTGCTAAGTCAGTGTAAGAACGAACTTTAAATGTCATTGCACATGTTTAGAAGTTACCTTTTAAATTTTAATGAATATTAAATAGACCTGTATGGCGATTATGTAACTTTTGATACAATCAATGTCTATCAGTTTCGATTAGCAATCGGCATCAATGTCTATCAATTTCGATTAGCAATAGGCATTATTTCAATCAATCATATACGATGTATTTAAATGCTTAGTACGCTAAACACGGTTCCTACCACAAACGTACTTTGTAAATTGGTCGAGTTATAGTTTGACACCAACTTCACATTGTAACTAGCGGTAGAAGCCGATAGAAATCTCAGCGATCCGTAATACCAATTCATTAATAATAACTGAAAGCTGTATCAATGTTTTGATAGTATCAAAGTTCCATAATCGCCCCACTGGTAATTACTGACTTAGATTATCGAGTGTAAGTATATCATATAAGAATGATTCTAATCCTAATAATGTAATTAAACATGTTTACCTACGGAAATAATCTACGAACTACAGCTAGTTTTAATTAAATCCTACTTACATTTTTTTTAATATTTTACTAATCTACATACAACAGATTGTATTTACAGTACGAGATAACGTGTAGGTATAATTTGTAGGTACAAATCATACGTTAACCCCGAGAGTGATTGACAAGAGGCAGACTCGCACACACTAGGGGTCTATTCTACATATATTTAGTCACACATTTATATAACGTTGCTATCTCTATTTATTAAAATTAGACTGACAAGGACAAACTAGTTTATTTTCAACCAGCTAATTATGTGATGTTACACTACTCAAAACAAAATGGAACCACCCTGAAATTCAGCATTGAAAACGTAAATATTAACTAAAGAAAAGGATTGACAAATCCCAGAACAAAAGGTCATAGCATATTGATATCATTGTAAAAAGAACACTATTTCGTCATGGAATTAAAAATGACCATAATCAGCTTGTCTTGACGGTGTATGGCCGTGTAGTTTTCTTAAAGCCTTCTTTTGAGCTAATTCCTTATGTGATCAATTGGTTTTAATTAAGGCAGGCCTGAGAAAAATATCAGCTTTAGAAAGTGCATGTTATAAGGGCCATAGGTGCCTATGTAGACGAGCAATGTCATGCATCAGAATACCGACCCGCGGTTCATAAGGGATCTCATGGGGCTGCGTAACACGCAGCGCATGACACAACTTGCGGCGTTCACCTTATCGTTGTCAAAAAATACAAGGTCAATTTTTCTCATTAAACAGATTTTTCTCCACACCTTTAGGTATACAGGGCTCACTAAAGCTGTCAGTTGCTCGAATGCAGGGTTCTCCTGGTTTCCGCCACACAAGCGGAGAGTACCAAACTACTTCAAACCCACTTCAAACTTGTTACACCTGTCTAACTAAACAAACTGTTAACATAACCAATTGAAGCTTAGATTCATGAATTTAAAAATAAGTACTTAAAAAAGAAGCATGAATTGAATTCTTGAAATAATTCGGATGGGTCCTATTTTGTTTAGAGTAGAATAGCGTTTAAGCTAATGGGTACTAAGGAAGGTAGGCTCTACAATTCCATTTCGTAATCAAATTCCTACTAATATTATAAATGCGAAAGTAACTCTGTCTGTCTGTCTGTCACGTTTTCGCGCCTAAACCGCTAAACCGTTAACATGAATTTTGGTATAGAGATAGATGGAACTTTGGAGAAGGAGATAGGCTACTTTTTATGTAGGTACCACGCATGTATTTACATATATCAGCCGGGAGATATTGATAATAACCATAGTACATGTGATAAATACAGATCATTTAACTTAAATCAGCTAACTGATTTAAATTCAAACAAAACAATGTTTTATTTATTATTAAAATAATAACAATGTCAGTATATCATAATACCGGACATTTCACACAGCATCATCTGGCCCCAAAGTAAGCCGAGCTTGTGTTATGGGTGACATGACTGATATACTATTTATAAATACATACATATTATACATAGAAACACCCAGACCCGAGACAAATACTTGCAGATCTTACAAACATTAGCCCCGCGGCGGGAACCGAATCCGCAACCTTTTGCGTCTCAGCCGGACCTAAGCCCACTGCGCCACAGAGGTCGTATAATAATAATAACATGACACTAGGTCATTCGGCTTCATAAATAGACTATCTCTGTTTCCACTTGATCGTACTTCTGTATTGCTTTGACTAGAGTAAATAAGTTTATTCACTTATACATATATTTAAACAGATTCCTTCCTATCTTCCCAACTTCAATTAGTGCCCTTTTCAATTAATTATCTTTCTGCACTCGATGTGCTGAGAAGACAGGAAAATGGCTAGATAAATTGGGAGTGTCGGATTAAGATAACTACGACACTAGGACTTAATAGTCCCTCTAGTTTTTCGCCACCTTAGACGTAACGTAAAATAATCCCTGCAAGTCTGTTCCGAATTCAGGTATCATAGTTTCCAGAATCCGGAACAAGAGCGATACACGGACATAAAAAAAAATGCCGGATGGATTTCACCCGTTGTCGCCATTTGGCGACAGGTCACAGGAACTAAGTACAATTTCGAATTTCTTCTACAACTCGAGAAATACTTCAACACCAATGTTAAACTCTTCGATAATTTATTTTATTTCAAGACCTGAGTTTTAATAGGGTCTAGTGCAATTTGCTTCCCAGTACTGGCTTACCCGGCTTACTGACCCAGCGATAGAGCTGAAAACTACTCGAGATTCGTATATTGCAGCCTCCTTAAAATTATATAAACGTGAAATTAGTCGTTTGATTAGGTATACAATTTTATTTTTTATAATTTTATATACCTACACAATATAAATCTGGTAACTTATCATCCCTACTATCATTATAAATGCGAAAGTAACTCTGTCTGTCTGTGTGTCACGTTTTCACGCCTAAACCGCTGAACCGCTGAACCGCGTGCGAAGCCGCGGGCAGCACCTAGTATTATATAAGTTGTTAACACTGCTCAACCCACGGTGTCTTAAAATTGTCGGAAAATTTAGGCCGTACTTAAGCTTGATCTGTATTTACATCATTTATTTACATTACAGTTTATGATAAAACGATATTATTATATTATAATAAAAATACTCTATTCTTTTTGTGACTTTTTTTGTGATTTTACTTAATAATATTTAAGTTTAAGAGTTTCTCAAAAGCCTTATTATTAACACCAAGATATTCTTATAAATTAAATATATTAAAACAGTAAGTTAAACATCATTATATACCTTAAATATTTGATTACACAATCTTCAATTGTTGTCTTCTTTATCATTCAACGTCATCTATCTTCATTTTAAGAGTAAATTTTGCCAGTGTCAAGGTATTGGTTTAAAGTTACGTTACAATGCTGGGCAATTCTGTTGTTTCGCCGGACTAGCTAAAATTTTCTAAAATATTAATGACCTTATTTTGCTACCAATAAAGTTCAAATTAGAGTACCCCATTTTAAATCACAGTTCTAAAATAAGTTAAAATTATTTTTTGTTTTATTGCTATGATTTTTATTCCAATAAATTCTTTTATTGAACACGTAAGTTACACGTTAATTTAGAAAGTGTCACTAAAAAACTATATTCTGATTCAGATTTTAATGCAAACAAAATAAGATCGTTTTTGTTTTGAGAAAATTTAGTTACTCTAGCGAAACAACTGAATAGAGGCGAGAGAATGTCGCAGTTAATCGTCATTGTTCCATTTAAAGGATTCGATTCTTCGTTTGTCATTTCATGGAGTTATATAGCTCTGCTAATTTAATATTTTTTACTCGTTTTATTCAGTAATCTTAGCGGAATTTTAATTAATAAATTGTGACAACATGGGACAAGTATAGACAATTGATCTATATGTGTATTATGGTGCAATGTGATTTGAACAACGAGGAATCCCATGAAAATTCTAGACGGCTATTCCGCGATGACGTTAAGTTACCATCGACTAAGACTTTATTAACAAACAAATTGACTTTAAGGCGATCCCTCACCGGGAGCATTAGCGTGCAATGTAACATATAGATTTGACTTTGAGCATTACATTACAATACTACCTCCCTGACTGACGAGCATTCATATTTAGTATAGATTTGAATTTGTATCATTACAAGGTGCGCATTGTAATGCTCGGTTCTCCTCCTTCACTGATGTAAATTCGTTTTGTATCATAACAGTTTGAGCACTGTAATGCTCATTTCTCCTCCCTCACTGATGTAATGCTCGACTCTGTAACGTTACATTACACGCGAATGCTCCCGGTGAGGGAGCGCCTTTAGACAAATTTAAACACTTGACACTGGCAAAATTGACATTATTATGTCACATGCCATTAAAAAAGAAGAGGGTACATTTAAAGACTCACAATGAGTTGACAATTAATTCTTAGGTTTCTAGTCACATAAATCATAAAGCAATGTTTTTGTTTGCTCCTGTTTGGTTCACTATTTTAACACTGATTATTTTTAAGACAGTTGTCGAGCATCGTTTTGAATACGTTAACAGAAATAGCAGTTATATCAGATTCTAGCAGTACGCATGCTGGAATTATGAACAACTTTTGGTGAACAAGTGGTGTGTAACTAGAGAGTTGGCAGGAGCACGAGTCTCATTTGATGGACACTAAGGTCTTCTATGGTAGCGATGATTGTATGTGTCTGGCAGGATAACTGGTAAGTCAACATGTACATATACATGGGGCACACTAAAAGTTTAGCACTTCTAGCTTATCGGAACTATTTGAATTTCGAATGTAATATTTTTTTAAACGTTGCAACCTTCGTAGTAATAAAAAAAAACAATTGGCGGGAAAGAATTTGTCAATTGTTTTTTATCACACATCAAAGTTCTACGTGCGCAACGAAAATGGAATTAAGTCGAAAAGATTTTAGAGCGATGATTTTTTATGATTTTAAAAGTTCTCTCTCTTCGCAAGACTGTGCCGCTCGTCTTCAAAATGTTTTTGGGAGAGATGCACCTTTTTTGAGCACCGAGAGGCAATGGTTTGCTGAATTTGAGAGAGGTCGAGTTTCTTTACATGACGAATTTCGTGAAGGGCGGCCTTCAACTGCCGTCAACGAAAATAATGTGGCTACTGTTAAGCGGCTAATTGAAGAAAACCCGCGGATTACCTATGAGACAATTCGAGGACTATTGGGGATAAGCCAAATCCAGAAAATTTTACACGAAGAATTGAAAGTTCGGAAACTTTGTTGTCGTTGGATCCCTCATGAACTGACAGCGGAGCAGAAGCGGGCTCGCGTGGAATGGTGCTCACAGATGCTACTGAAGTACGACCACGGACATTCTAATGCTGTTTATGACATTGTCACAGGAGACGAAACGTGGATTTATTGTTTTGAACCTGCTAAAAAAACAGCAATCTTCTGAATGGGTGTTTGAAAGTGAGAACAAGCCAACAAAGGTGAGGCAGGCGAGAAACGTTTGTAAAAAAATGATCGCGTTTTTTTCTCAGCTACCCATCTGTAAAATTCCACTTGAAGATCAAAAGAGTGTTAATGCCGAGTGGTATTCTACCATTTGTTTACCCAGGGTGTTAGAAAAAGTTCGCGAAAGACGACCCAAAAGCCGCATTCTCCTACATCATGACAACGCTTCTTCACACACGGCCAACAAAACAAATTCATTTTTAGCTTCCGAAAAAGTACAACTCGTCACCCATCCTGCGCATAGCCCCGACCTAGCACCCTGTGATTTCTGTATTTTCCCCAAAATCAAAGATTTGATGAGAGGTTTCACTTTTACCAACTCCGAAGAGGCAGTGATAGCGTTCAATCAGCACGTAGAAAACATGCCTTCAGATCTGTGGTCCTCCTGTTTTAAAAAATGGTTCGCTCGCATGAAAAAATGTTTAAAATGTAAAGGAGAGTATTTTGAAAAGCAATAAACATAATATTTTGGTTTTAAAATATGTTGTTTTTTTAAGTTACGCAAAACTTATAGTGTGACCTACGTATTTCAATGAAGTCACCGTGAAAGGTGTCATTCTACAAGAGCAGTGAGACGTATGCGATAATGCGATTAATCCTACGTCACTTGATTTGCATTGTAGAGCGTGCGGTAGAGCGTGCGGTTCTATGTCTGGCAAGATATACCTGTAAGACTACATCCATTTAATCCTTATGCTGGAATACCTGCAGAACAAAGTTTAGTAAGTAATTATTTATGTAGTAAATAACATCAACTATAGCAAATTATTACTATACTGTAAGCGCAAACTCATAAAAAAGTGATTTAAAATAAAATTGAAAATGGGTATTTATCCTGCTTGAATAACTCGATTAAATATGGTTTATATTTATAAAGAAACAAATAAATAATCCCAGACATTTCACACAGCATCATCTGGCCCCAAAGTAAGCAGAGCTTGTGTTATGGGTACCAAACATGACTGATATACTACTTATATACTTTTTTTTTTGTAAATACATACATAGAAACACCCAGACCCGAGACAAATACTTGCAGATCATACAAACATTTGTCCCGCGGCAGGAATCGAACCCGCAACCTTCTGCGTCTGAGCCTGACCTCAGCAAATTTTTTGCAGGTCTCTTACTTCAATATTCAGACGACCTCTGTGGCGCAGGGGGCTACCCTGCGCCACAGAGGTCACAGAGGTCGTCTGAATATTGAAGTAAGAGACCTGCAAAAATTTTTTAAGAAAACTGAGATACCATTTTTTTGACTTTTATGGCAAGTTCAGTCGCAAAATGGCCATATAACTGTGGAATGGTGAGTGATTTAATAAATTTGGTAATAGGTTATCTTTGCTACTTTAGTGGAATTAGATTTCGAGTTCGTTTGTCTGTTTGATTTACTACCTTTTTACAGCAAAACAGTTGAACGGATCATTATGAAAGATGGTAAGAACTGTGGTATCATGTGATACCACAGTTCAGGGTATGTGAATGCCAGGGGAAGCAGCTAGTAGGGGTATAAAAAGCGCTTCTGCATACATGCACTAGGGATCACCTCCGCAGGCAGAGAGCCTCGACGTGGCACACGAGCTGACGGGTTCTCTTCCGACATCCCCTGTAACAGACAAGTTTTAAATTTATTATGGAAAAGTATGAAAAAAAAGTAAAATACGTAGGAAAAGTATGTTCCAATATCCAACGTTAACCTTCGGTCAATATTCGTCATCTTTCTTCTCAGAAAGATGACGCGTGTTACCCGAAATGTAAACGAGTTAGGTGAGGGAGTTATCGTCGTGAGATATTCTGAGCATAAGCTCCCAGAACTCTGTTTTAAATCGATATGTTATTGTGAAATTACGTTTTAAAAACCTTTATTTCAATAATAAAAAAAAACATTTCTCACAGCATCATCTGGCCTTAAAGTAAGCAGAGCTTGTGTTATGGGTACCACATGACTGATATACTACTTATATACTTAAAACTTTCGTGAGTTGTATAAGTACATTTTGATAAACACGGGTTTTTCTCACGTATTATTTTGTCGATGGTGGCACCGACACTGCTTCGATTCATCTAGAGGATCTTCATCAGGTTGATTTTAATCGGCGGCCCGTGAGTAAAACGCGTGTTAATTAAAATGTTGTGTATAAACTAAGTATAGTCTGCATGTATTTGTCTCGGGTCTGGGTGTTTCTATGTATAATATGTATGTACCTAATTACAAAAAAAAAGTATATGAGTAGTATATCAGTCAAGTAAGTGAGCTTGTCATAACACAAGCTCAGCTTACTTTGAGGCCAAATGATGCTGTGCTAAATGTTCAGCATTATCTATTTATTTATTTATACTAAATATACTCCTTACTTGACGGCAGGAGGATCCGCTAAGTTTGCCGCGTTCCAGCTGCAGCGAGAGATTTGAAGCGAGCCGCTGTAGGTCAGAAACGGCAACCGGCGACGGAGCAGATCCTCGCCGGCGATGGTTCGTGTCTGAGATCGTTCTCAGCACGTCAGTCACGTTCGGCGCGTTCTTCACCGGAGTGAACTTAAACGCCTCGCAACTGTTTGACATTTTGGACGCTGCGAAATATTTTCAATTTAATATTTAATCCTGAATTACATATGTACATACTAAAATCAGGCCTGTTTCCCGGCGGGCAGGAGGATATGGATTTCCACTTGCCACGGTCCTGATATACGTCTAATTATCTGAATCACGACGCTCGAAATGCCGATGAGTAACCAGAAAGCATGCGAGCTCGATGAACGAAACGTCTAAAGCACGCTACAAGCACAAGACGTATATTGATGGTCATTGTGCTTTTATGGACCCTAAGCACCAGATGTATATTGGGCATTGTGCCTTTATGGACCCTAAGCACCAGATGTATATTGATAGACATTGTGCTTTATGGACCCTAAGAACCAGATGTATTGGACATTGTGCCTTTATGGACCCTAAGCACCAGATGTATATTGATGGACATTGTGCCTTTATGGACCAGATGTATATTGATTTACAAACTAAAAAAAGTTCTAGAAACTGAGGATGATGCTGGTTTAATTATGCATTAGGTACTAACCAGGTCTGTCCTCCTCGTGATGGATGTCGAGGCGGTTAGCAGAGGTGGGCGCGGATCCCGTCATAGGCGAGACTGAACTAAAGAGGTACTGCTGACTGATGCTACTGGGCACGGTACTTGTAATCCGGGAGCCTGACGACGAGGACGACTCCTCGGCAATAATGGGGCCCAATCTGCCCATCGCTATAAGAAATTAAAAAATAAATTATGCCATTTCACACAGCATCATCTGGCCATAAAATAAGCAGACCTTGTGTTATGGATACCACATGACTAATACACTACTTATATATTTTTTGTTGTTGTTGTAAATACAAACTTATTATTCATAAATATATCCCAGACCCGAGACAGATATATGCAGATCATACAAACATTTGTCCCGCGGCAGGAATCGAACCCGCAATCTTCTGCGTCTCAGTCAGATCTTAGCCCACTACGCCACAGAGTTCGTCATACCTATGATACTTGATAACACCCAGACATAGAACACTAATCTTCATCACACAAATGTTTATCCTAGGAAGGAATTGAACCCTCGACCTACAGCGCAGAAGGCAGACATATTACCAACTGTCATGGACGCGCTAGGTTTAAATCGTGGCTTATTGAAAAGACGTTCTACAATGTAGAAAAAAATTTATAATGAAATAGGCTATTTAAATAAACTTAAATTACTGGCATTATAATACAAGAGTAGATAACTTAGTATAAGATTATTAACTATATTTAATAATTTTAACTAACCTTACTTACCCAATTTAATTACTAATAAATGGATTATTACTGAGCTGATAGGATAGATTAGACCTTATATTTTTTTATATTTTAATTAAAAAAATATAATTAGAATTTTACTCTAAAATGTACGTACTTTTCTCATCGACGTTATCTTCCTGATCGCTGTCCACTTGGACGGAGTATGTGAGAACAGGACACGGAGTACTCAGATCTATTAGCTCTTTGAAATTATTTGTATACTCAAGAGAATTGTGCGAAGAGCCGGAATCTTCGCGGTTGCCGGTCCTAAAGTCCTGCATAGACTTTGATTGAGGAGGTCTGGGAGGCACGAATGGGTCTAGTTGTGCTATCAGTCGACATTCTGGGACTGAGTTCTTCTTCTTCAGCCGGGAAATCCATTGCAATGGCGCTGAGTAGCGACGGATGGTGCTTTTGACCGATGCTATAGACACCGGGCTGTATGAGCTACGGCGAGCCACTCTCGGGGCTGAGCCAGTCCCGGCCGAGCCCGACTGCAGGAGAAACTCAGAACTTCCTGAGATTACAGTGCTGGTTTCTAGTTGCGCTTCTGTTAGGTCTTCAGCACTGATGCCGGACTCGGATACATTTGTTGTTCTTGAAGACCTATGTTCTGACCTAACCCATTCCGCTTCGTTATGAATTAGGTTCGTCAATATCATGAGCGACAAAGCAGATTTCAAATAATGATGCCACTCTGTATAAAGTGGCATAACGACAAATCTGAAAAACCCTGAAACAATAATTGGAGAGAACATTGTAATCTTTATACCCACTAATGATGTTACCAAGTATGAGAAATTATGATTACCTGTTTGAATACTTGGAATTGAGTCTTTGTCTCTGTTACACAAATATGAAATGGTGAGTTTTCTTTCGCGCTCCTGGTCTCCTTGGGAATAGAATTCGGAACACACTTTATTACTCCATTTCTGGCTAATTTTCCAAGACCTGCCAGGGTTGGAAATATCAGCGGTTTTTAACGCCATTTGGAGTACAATAAGGCGGTGATCAGGACGTAGCACGTCTAAAGTTTTCTTTGCCATGTGGTCCTGAAAAAAGAGATAAATTTTATTAAGGTTCCATAGACTAAGAGTATACTTACTAGTTTCGCCATTTTAGTGTATCTGTCTATCCGACCTTAATCAGAGCCCTATTAGTATTATCGTGATTAAATTTGTTCAGTAGTAAATACGTTTTGATCAAATAAATAAATAAATATTGCCGGACATATCACACTACATCATCTGGCTGGATCAATGTAAGCACTACTTATATACTTTTTTAAATATATATACATATTATACATAGAAACATCCAGACCCGACACAAAAACTTGTAGATCATACAAACATTTGTCCTGCGGCGGGAATCGAACCCGCAACCTTCTGCGTATCAAACTAAGTTATAAAACTGAGACTCTCCAAGTAGCCGTTTTCCGAAATGTACTGATAACTGTAAAAGATTATCTCAAACTCTTGGGAGTTTCGATTACACGAACTCTTCATTTCGACTCATATATCGAGTCTAAGGTCAAGAATGCTGCCATAAAGTTTGTCATCTTAAACAAGGAGAGACGATACTTCACAACTTGACAGCTTTCCACTTTATATAAAGCCGGTTGGGTATGGAGTTTTGCTTCCACCTATGGGATGGTTCAGCCAAAGGCCAGCTAGCTTGGCCTTGGACTCGATCGAGCGTAGATCATTGAGGGTGATAGGTGAGCAGCTAAACGCTGAGACTAAGTTCCAGAGTCTCGAGCACCACCGTAAAGTGAAAAAATGCCCATAAATTGCATGATCTTATTCCACCATATTCTTTTCACAACAGGACGCTCGTAGCTCTCAATACCATCCATACCTAGTCAGTCTACCACACTTTAAACAAAGCTCTTTGCTTCCACATTTATAATGCGTATAGCTAAGGATTGGAATATTTTGCCTTCGTATGTCTTTCCCGAAAACTACAATCTGGATCTATTCAAGTCAAGAGTAAATAGGTGTATTCTAGACCTTCGTACTCCAACGTCGAGGCATCGAGATCGTAATATATCAACAAATTTTACATTTTTTAAATGGTTTTTTTAGCTGTTAGTTTTTAGGGTTCCGTAGCCAAATGGCACGGAATCCTTATAGATTTGTCATGTCTGTCTGTCTGTCTGTCTATCTGTCTGTCCATCCGTATGTCACAGCCACTTTTTTCCGAAACTATAAGAACTATACTGTTGAAATTTGGTAAGTAGATGTATTCTGTGAACCGCATTAAGATTTTCACACAAAAATAGAAAAAAAACAATAAATTTTTGGGGCTTCCCATACTTACTTAGAATTGAAATTCAAAATTTTTTTTTCATAAAAATAATACGTGTGTGGTATCTATGGATAGGTCTTCAAAAATGATATTGAGGTTTCTAATATCATTTTTTTCTAAACTGAATAGTTTGTGCGAGAGACACTTCCAAAGTGGTAAAATGTTTGTCCTGTAACTTCTAAAATAAGAGAATGATAAAACTAAAAAAAATATATGATGTACATTATCCATTACCACGCAAACTTCCACCGAAAATTACAAGTAATTTCATTTCAAATTTCAAATCTCTTCCTTTTTTATATTATATATTTTTGAATCAGCTTCTAAAAAAATAGGGTGGTTCTCAATTCAGTTGTAATTTATTTATGTATGTATTTTTTATATGTTTATATTTTTTATTTTATATGTTATGTATGTATTACCTGATATCTCCCGCAATTATAAGCCAATTTTTATAATTATAGTGTCTAACTTCGAAATAGTCTCACATATAAGTTTGGTGATGATCTGATAATGGAAAACATGATAAAAATCCGAAACTCCTCGACGCGTGAGAACAAATTATTCGCAAATTAGTAATAACTTTTGTAAATATAGTAAGGTAGCCTTACTATATTTACCTTTCAGTGGTATGACGATGCACCATTCCTATGCAACATCTCTTATGAATTGATGCTGTGTAGCGATGGTTATGCCGTTGTAATGATAGATGCAGAATCAGAATTAAATATTTTATACAGCCAACGATGGCATCATGTCTGTATTACAATGGTATTAGAGCTATTTAATAAAATAATAATGTTGCTCCCGCTACATACGTTCTCGAACGTTCCAGTAGCGCCTAGGTTTTGCGACGCACTCGCCGCGCATATACAGTCAGTCTATTCTCGGCTTAACAAGTGCGATAGTTTTGAAGTGTTATCAGTTGTGTTGTAATGTTGTGACTTATATTTAATGCTGTGTTTATTTGTATTAGGAAGTTTACTACTAGATTTAGTGTTTTGAAAAAGAAATAGATTTAGTGGATTTAGTTCTTTGTTGGTAACTTTGAAATAAAAGTTATAATTTGGTAAAACCGAGTAGTTTCATTATTTGATCAGTACCCGGCTCGTAACAATAACAATATAATAAATTTTATACCAAAATTAAAAAGGCAGTGTAAGTCTTTCTTGGTCGGACTCTCTTGGCAGCAGCAGGACAGGCAGGACGTAGATATGTAGGCCTCTCAACTTGATTGGCGGCTCTTGCTTTAATAGCAGCATAGCGAGAGTGTTCAACCATGGTGGATCGCATGATGAATTGAATAAAGTTGAACTATCGCGTTCATGTAGTTACCTAGTTTCTTACAAAACTGGAGCTTTCAATCTTTGAAAATAAGATGGCGTGTTTCTTTGTGCTCGGGATTATCACTCTTTTGTTCAGAAATCTCACTCTGTCTAACATACGGGCTTTTAATGTAAAGAACCCTCGACTAGGAATGCTCTCACATTCCATGGATTATAATTTCATCTAAGAACAAAGGTTTCGTGCGACAAAGGTTCCGTGCGGTCGCCATTCCAAGCCTGATCTGGACAAAAGGCATAGGTCGCTACTAACTTGAATCATCACACACACTACTTACAATTTATCAAAACTCTCGTGAGATATAGGTAGGTTATGCATTGGTTCTCGTAGCCTACTGCATTGAACATTTCGGGAGTTATTCAGACCTAGAATACCAAAGGGCCACTGAAGCCTCTTCCAGTCAGTTGGCCGCTGGGTATCCCGAGGATGTATTCTAATAACGCCGGCGGATCGGTTCTTGGTGCCTGTGGTCAATGTACGAGTATCAGACTAATTCATAACTTGTAATTTATTTTTTTCTTTGCACATCAATTATATATAGAAATAGAGATTAACAATTAATTTAAGTTTTCATGTAAATGTAAACATATGCGTCTTTTTCCTTTTTTCCCTATAATGATATCTGTCTTAATGACAATTTTGCCATGTGGTTATTTTGCTCTCGTCAAGTCACAAATATAGATAGGTAAACACTTTATTGTACTTCTCTTCAGTTGTACAATGGGCGGCCTAATCGCTAAAAGCGATAAGCGATCTCTTTTAGGCAACCTTCGGATGAACAGGATGGACAAAAAACAAAAAGTTGGCGGTGTACAAAAAGTAGGTAACTTTTTGTACACCCGCCAACTTTTTGTCAACAACTTAATAATCGAATACATGAAGTCGTAGTTGATCGTCATTTGTCTATTCTAAATGTTATCGCAAAAACGTCTAGAACTTTCTCGGGATTCTTCGTCATTCAAATCACATTGCAACATAATACACTTATGATTCAATTGTCCATACTTGTACAATGAAGTCACAATTTATTGATTTAAATTCCGCAAAGATTACTGAATAAAACATGCAATAGCACGAGAAAATATAATTAATTTAGAAGTAATATGTTCTAAATTAATTACTTCAAGAAATTACAAACAAAGAATTAAAATGCGGCCTTACTTATACACTTCTTCTGTCAATAGTTTGAACTTTTGTCAATAGTTCTTCATCGTTAATGGCATGTGTCATAATAATCCCAAATTTGCTAATATCAAACGTTTATATTGTTTATAGTATGATGTCACAAAGTCGTATCTTGTCGTTCGTCATTTGTTATTTTGTATAAAACGGTGTAAACGTTTTATATAAACGTATAATATAATTATACAGGTTATTTTTGCTCGAATCACAAAGAAACAAACCTTTTTTTTTCAATTATTCACATCCGAGTCTCTAGCTCCAGCTCTAGCTCTATTTAGAAAAAAAAACACTAATATTATCAATAAAACCGAAAATAACTCGAGAACATTATATAATATAAGAACGCAATGTTTGCTTTACAAGACCGCTAAAAGTATTCCTGCCAAAAATCTGGACTGGATAGAAGACTAACAACCTAATTTAACAATAATGTTGGTTGGGTATAATTAATTAAATTGAATTACTTGTCATTAAATTTTACGTTACTACAAGAACAAGTAAATTAAATTACGAAGTGTCAAACATTCCTAATGTAATGATTATTAATTAAAGATAATCTAAAGAGTCAGGTGAACCAACTAGAAATCTAAGAGCCTACTATGCCTGAAGTACACTGCCGCGAGGAACGTGTTAATATACTAACTTTAACAAGAATATGTACCTACTGAACCCACGAATTGAATATTAAATATACGTGTCGATGCATAAAAAAATATTGCTGATACAAATCCTACTAATATTATAAATTTATTTTTTAAGCTGAGTAGGTATCGCGAGATATATGTATATAGAAATTCCAAAACGCAACGATGGCGCGTTATAATTTTTCCTGTGGCGCCATCTTGTCAATAATACTCGTATTAGTGAACAATGCAACTATATGCCAAAGACTAAGTGCATTTATAAGGTAATATAGGATTAAACGCACTTGTAGCCAAACTTTTTTTGTCTATGCTATAAAAAACCCAGTTGCATGTACCACAATAATTATTAGGGTTTTATAAGTGCAGTACTTTTATAATGCCCGCGTTCCAGTACTCATTTGCTCTTATTAGCTTGTTTGTTATACTTTCACCGCTAAACGGTTAACCGGATATTTATGGAATATGGTAAGAAAATGGATTGTCTTGGGACAGGAAAAAGGTTTTCATGCTTTTTATGAAGGTACCACGTCTGCAAAGCCGCGGGCAAAAGCTAGTATTTGAATATTTTCTGGTTCCCCAATTACTGTGCTAGCGAAAGCATAATTATTTGTAAATATTGTGGGTTGATTTGAACTATCTATGGCATTAGTTGAAATGTTAAGCTGTATCCGGCCCGGCCAACCACCTGTTAATAGTTTGTCGAGTCGTGTTCGCAAGCAACAAGTAGCAGAAAATTCATGAAAGGTCGATCATTCCTGCTATAAACCTTGTTAATTTTGCGACGAAACTGCCTTACTGTGAGAACCCAGTGAGATATGAGTACAAGTCTTGGTTTAGACCTAATTCAATCTTTGCACCTCTAGGCGGTATTCTGGGCTAACTTAATTCAAGCCCACGAAAACGAATTAGACAAACCAGATGTTAGAGAAACAAGGCACGTTGCTGTTCATTGTCAGTCTTTTCACGCGATTACCGTACGTCACAGCTACCACCATCCATGATTGCTCAATCCAGTGATAAGTACGAAACGAGATGTGAATATACGACTCACGTTCCTCGCCTCATGTACGTATAAATCTAAACCACATCTTTAATGGTTTCTATTATTTGTGCTAAGCGAAATAACTTATAATGCATCCACATAATCTACGATTCTAGATAACATTATGCGCACTTAAAACTGACCTAAAACACGAGAATTGAGAGAATCGAGAATTTACATCAATACAAGAAAAGCCACACTTCATATTTTAAATTAGAAAGTGTCTTCGTCCGTATTTCTGTTTGTTTTTTTCTCTGTTACCTTCCCACGGCTATTCGGCTGAACGGACAATGATGTAATTTAACAAGGGAATAGATTGTATCTTGGGGGTGGACATAGACTACTTCTCAAGTATGTACCACGCGTGGAAAGCCGCGAGAAGTAGTTACCACATTAAACTATCACATATCTAATTAGTAGTACTCGTAATCGACACATAGTCGCAAGCTCTATCGTCACTAAAGGCTAAGGCTCCACTAAACATGGTAACTATGTGTTCGCTGAGAATTAAGCTTTGGGAGGAAAATGCAACTCCATTCAAAGGAAGTCGAGAACGTTCTGTTATGATACGAACAAAACGCACAAAAACAAAACTTTTTATATAAAGATTTCATAAGTATCTTTTTCATTCTCAATAATGCTTTTTAGGTGTTTTTATAACATACTCTATATTATATCATTATAATAATATACATACCTATTATAGAATTATAAAACATATGAGGAAAAGCTGATTACTTATGGAGAACCTATTTATTTAGCTGCTTATTTAATTCCTTTATACGAGTATGAGAAATGAATATAAGATGCAAAACGTATCATAAAACAGTCAAATAGAACATCTCAAATAGAAATTTGATGCAAATCTCTCAGTACAGAGTGTGTATGCACACGAACTGTGGAATATTTACGAGTAAACTTCCTAGAAAATGTTACTTTAGGAAATCAGATTTTATGAACGTATCACCACAACAAGAATCGCCAACAAATTCGTAAGTACTTTGCCCAGCTCAAGTAAGTGCACTGTTTAACTTTCAATGAGGATCTGAAATGTTATAGCAAATTCAATAGAACTACGTTATTCTTTATGACCTAAAAATTATATATCTTTTAGAATTATCTAAATCGGACCATTACGAAGATATTAAGTAATACATATTATCCCGTTCCTGCTAGCGCGGCGGCCACTCAGTGAACTTTGTTATAACTTCGTAAATTTTTGTCGTAGAACAAAAATTTTTGCACTTTATTTTAAGGATTTTTTAGCTCTACAAATCTGCATTCTCAACTAAAAACGTTACGGATCCTCATTCCAAAATACAGTGTTGTCAATCAACACTATATTTGTGTTGCAGAAGAGGGTTGTTCGTGCAATTTATAACATGGGCTCCAGAGACTCATTTAGAGATAATTTTAGAGAAATAAATATCATGACAGTGCCTTGTCAGTATACATATATGTATATGAAACTCTAATCTAATCTAATGTTCACAAAAATATTCATTTGTTTAAAAATATAGCAAAATTATTATTACTAGAAATCAATTTTAAATCGCTGTTCCCACAGTTAGGGTGGTAAGGTTAATAAATCTTTTATATGGCAAGGTGTAAGCTTCTATAACAAGGTCCCAAGCGACGTGTTCCATTTGTCGATAGGCAACTTTGAAAATGTAATAAAACAGACACCAGAGACAGTACTAATGCATATATTTTAAAACACAGATTATTTAGATGACGAAAAAGCTTGGGATGATATTATTGTATATTATCAAAATAAAATAATTTTGTATGAAGATTTCATTATTATTTTTACAAAAAATATATATAAGTAGTATATTTCTCATGTGGTATCCATAACACAAGCTCTCGTTAGTTTGAAGGCAGATGATGCTGTACGAAATGTCAATGATGATAATTCTTGCAGCGTAAGACAATGCAAGCTATGCTACATTAAAAATAATAATTTACATTAGTAAGCATGCATTATATACGAGTATGTGTTATTTGTTATAGGTATGTGTGCGTATGTCATTATTGTATTACAGTGTTTTAACATAAAGCTCATGACAGTAGCTAGAAAAGAGCGTGTAGACAAGTGTATTTACAGAATGGTATCATATGATTTCGCGCTAAGGGTGCTTTTATTGTTTGTCGGAGCACTACGTAACTGTTATCCGACCGAAGCAAGTCTGCGGTCGGATTCGGTCGGACAGTTATATCAAAAGTCTATTGACTTATTAGAAAGTCGATGAAACAAAAAAGCGACAGTAAAAAGAGAGACACATACATTCATAAGATTTAACGTGGGAGAAAATGAGATACGTGTTTATTATTACGTGTTTGTGCGCGCATGCGTAGTACAAAGCTTCACAACAACCGTGGTGTTTAGTATTTGTGTACGTATTATACGTTTGTTTTATGAAGGTTTCACTTCTACCACGTGTGAATTGCAAACATGTTTTTTTTTTATTAAGCGAGCCCATTCATCATTCATTCATCATTCACACATATTTTAACTACATTTCACACTTATTCACATGTGTTCAAAACAAAACAGTTCAAAACAACAAAATGAAGCGAGCGAAGAGAGCCGCATTTTTTTTAGATTTATATTTATCTATCGCATACGCATAGCGAGTGAAGATCATTTTTCTTTGGTTACTTCGATAGACCCTGAAACACATTATTTTGTATTATTTTATATTCGGACCAAGTGTTAAAGTACTTAATCACAAAAGTCGTCAATCGATCCGATGCGTTAAAACTTATTGAGGGATTAATTGGAAAAACAATTCGAGTTTGACTCAAGCTATGCCTCTGTCTGTGGTGTTTCTTGAATATTTTTAACTTTTTCTAAGTTTATTAAATCCATTTCTACTAAGGCTGTTGGTGTGGAAGGCATTCATGTTCATATGCTGAAAATCCTGTGTCCTGGACTTGTTTCTGCAATCACTCACATTAAAAACTTTTCTCTCGTAACAAGCTCATACCCATCCACATGGAAAAAGCTTTTGTTATACCTTTGCCTAAAACCTCCAATCCTTCCACTGCATCCCAATTTAGACCCATATCCATCTTACCCGTTGTATCTAAAATCCTGGAGCATGTTGTCCATAAGCAATTCTCTTACTTCCTTCAAAAAAACAATCTTTTATGTACCTTCCAATCTGGTTTTCGTCCTGGCCACAGTACTGTCAGTGCCCTGATCAAGGTATCTGATGATATTCGGTGGGCCATGGATAATCAGCTTCTCTCTGTATTAGTGCTTCTTGATTTCAGCAGTGCATTTAATTCCGTTGACTATGACATTCTTCTCTCCATCCTTTCCTCTCTTGGTGTCTCCCCCGTGGCAATCTCTTGGTTTGACTCTTATCTTTCAGGTCGTTCACAGTGTGTACGATCTGAAGAGTCTTTCTCTGACTGGTGTGGTGTCACTGCGGGCGTACCTCAAGGTGGTGTTCTCTCTCCTCACCTCTTCTCAGTATTTATTAATGCTATCACTCAAGTAATTTTCTCTAACTATCACCTGTACGCCGATGACCTGCAAATTTATAACCATTTTAAAGTTAACGAAGTTGGTATTAACTAAATAAACGCTGATCTCAATAACATCCACGCATGGGCAAAGGCTTTTGGTCTTCTGGTAAATCCAACTAAACCTCAGGCTTTAATTTTTGGTACTTACATGCTGAATTTGTTAAATAAATCTTCCCCACCTCCACTTTTGTACGCAAACTCTCCCATTTCTTTCACTGCCATCGCTAAAAACCTAGGTGTAATCTTTGATTCTCAGTTGTCTTGGGTTAATCACATTAATGGAATCAGCAAAAAAGTTAATTTCTCTTTCCAATCCCTCAAGCGATTCCAGAAGTTTTTGCCCTATGAGACCAAAATTATCCTAGCTCAATCTCTCTTACTACCACTAATAGACTATGCTGACTCCTGTTTCATAGACGCCACGGAGTAGTACATTAATAAATTGGAACGTCTTAAAAACTTGTGTATCCGATTCATATTTGGACTGGGCAAGTTTGATCATGTCTCAATTTTCAGAGCCCAATTAAAATGGCTTCCTATTCGTCGTCGGCGTGATCTGCATGTACTATCACTTCTTTATAATATTTTAAACAACCCCCTCTCTCCTTCTTATCTTTGTGAACGTTTCTATTTCTTTGTTCCTCGTGGTGATCCCTGTAGAAGAGCAAAATCTCTTATTCTGAAAATACCTCCTCACTCCTCTAGTCGGTATGGTGGATCATTCACGGTTCATTCTGTGAAATTGTGGAATTCTCTCCCTCACGAAATCCGCAACAGCGCTTCGCTTAGCATTTTCAAGCGAAAAGTCAAAGAGCATTATCTCTCCTTGTAATTGTTTATATTAATATTTTATTTATGTATTATAAATGTATATAATTATATATGATTTATATATGTATACTTATTATATTATATATTTTATGTTAGTATAGGTATATTTAGTTAATGTAGGTATTATTCTAGTTATTTTAGTTTATTAAATTACATTTTAAGTCAGCACTTCACTACTTGTTAGTATGTTTTAATATTTATTCATTTCTGTTTCTCTTTCTCCCTTTTGTATGCATCATACCCACCACTAGTTTATAATATTTTCATTTCCCAAGGTTTTCTGTAAGAGAACTCTTTTTAGGGTTAAGCTCGCCTGTGTACATGCCATTTAATAAGTTTGCTTCTAAATGTGTTCAATGTGTGTGTACAATAAAGAATAAAGAAGACCTTATTTTAATATTTTTGATTGTTGAGTTTTATGTTCAAGAACTATCTTTGTTATTTATTGTTGATTTTTAATAATAAGATAATTAGTTAAGCAAATTGTTATTTTTCTTCTTTAGAAAACCTTTGAAAAGTTTCCAAAGGGTTTTTTACCCAAAAAGACATTGGCAAGATGGTATCTTTGATAGAAGATATAGTCCAACTGGACAGGATTATCACAGGATCACGAAGGATGGTAATGACAAACATAGAAAGGCAACCCAACATTGGCTGAAACTGTGATTTCACCCACTGTGGGTGAAATCTGTGATGATGATTTACATAACGTAGGTAACCAATAGTACCTATGTATATAGTACCTATGTAACTTTTGTCTCATCTCGAATGTTCTAGTTTCGGCACAGAATACATATTAGCACTAGTTTCGGCCTCCTAAGCTGACTGATATAGACAAAACAATAGCTAATTTAAGTTCATTTACGAACTCGCAGTAATATTATTTACATAACACTACGTGGTTTAATACTTTATTTGTAATCTAAGTACCACATTTAGTATGCAACTATCGGCAACGGCGTGGCACGTGTGGAAAATTACATTGTTTGCATCTATAAGGAAAATTTATAAAAATTTACGGAGCCTACGTACCTACTAAGTAGTTTGTAATACTGCGTCACAAAAGATACGAGCGAAACAAATAAGCAGAAATGTCCGCGACTTGAATTTAATCGATCCTAACTAATAGAAGTTATTATATTACATAACTAGCGTGCGAAGCCGGGGCGGGTCGCCCCGGCTTCGCACGGGTGCAATGCTGATGAATACACTACAAATGTGTTTATTTACGACATCACATTAGTATCCTCTAAAATTATCAGTGTTTCTCTACTATATTATGTATGTATTATACATACTTATAAACCTTTCTAATCACTCTGTCTATAAAAAAACCGCATCAAAATCCATTGCGTAGTTTTAAAGATCTAACATAGGGACAGACAAACAGCGGGAAGCGACTTTGTTTTATACTATGTAGTGATAACTTTATGTCAATAATAATTACGTTTTAAAAACTAAAAAGAAACGAACTTCATTGAATGAAATTTGAGCCTATAATACATTTTTAGTAGATGTATTTTGTACATATATAATATGGGTAGGCCAAATAAACAGCGAGACAGCGAGGTATGAAAACATCATCGATGTATAACATTTTTAGATTTTCGTAGATTTTTCAGCTCGACCGATTTTGATAAAATTTATATGGGACCACCTGTGAAGGTGTCCCTTTCAAACAAAAAAAGAATTTTTCAAATCGGTTTAGCCGTTTTCGAGTAATCGGTGAACATACATAAAAAAAAAATATCCGACGAACTGAGAACCTCCTCCTTTTTGATAAAGTCAGTAAAAAATGTATTATAACTGCAGTTCAAATTAAATGGGGAATAATAAAACGATTTAATAAAATAATGTTTAGCGACTAATGATGAGATACTGTTTTAATAACTCGAGTAGTATGAATTTGAGTAAGTAATTTGAGTAAAAATTAACTAAACTGACGACGAATATTAATTATAAATGAAAAAAAAGCGTGTGTGTCTCACGCCCGACAGAAGTGATAATGATAACTTAAACTAATCTAACTAGCGCTGTGGGTTAGAGGGAGAGAGGAGAAGCCTGCCTACCGCTGCTGTATGCGTGAGAGAAAAGGAAGCCAAGCAGACTGGCGCCGTAACGCGTTAAGAAACGAAGCGGTTTACCCTCCCATAAAAGTTAACACTTCAAAATCCAAATATAACAAAAAGTGGGTTGTGAATAATCCATTTTGGATATTAAAATTTTACGCGTGCGATTAAATTACTAAGTGAGCGACTAGAAATGCAAAGACGGCAACTTCAATATTAAGATAGAGATGATTTTTAGGGTTCCGTACCTCGAAAGGAAAAAACAGAACCCTTATAGGATCACTTTGTTGTCCGTCCGTCCGTCTGTCTGTCATGACCCTTTTTCTCAGAAACGCGTGGAGGTATCAAACTGAAATTTATATCAAATACATATACATATATAAGGGTCTATTGTCTCTTAAAGCTGTGAAAAAATTAAACTTCTAAACCAACAAAAGATGCAATCAAAAGATACAGCCGTTTATGCCGCAAATTTCTGCAAATTCTCGACACTCGCAAGGGAATCAAAACCTACAGGGTACTTCCCGTGAACTCAGAATCTTGAAATTTGGTACGAAGCAACCTCTTATAGCACAGATAAAGGAAAAATTGCGACAACCGTACATTTTTAGTTACTAATTTTAAACTTACTACCCTTTTTCTCACGCGTAGAGGTATTAAATTGAAATTCAAATCAAATACTCAGGTCTATAATACTTTTAAGTCAACGCAAGCAAAAGAAACAGCAATTTAAGTCGCATATTTTCAAACTCGCAACTGCTCGCAAGGGAATCAAAACCTACTAGGTACTAGGGTACTTTCAGTCGACCTAGAATCTTGAAATTTGGCATGAAGCAATGTTTTATAACGCATATAAAAGAAAAATTCCGAAAACCTTAAATTTTTAGGTACATTATATATTTTTAGGGTTCCGTTCCTGGAAAAGAAAAAACGGAACCCTTATAGGATCATTTTGTGGTCTGTCTGTTTATTTCTGTTGGAGTTAATTTAGGTTAGGTACAGTATTTTGCGGTTTTTCTATTTGAAACATTTCATTTAAGATAAAATGCTGCTCACTATAAATAAATAATTTGCCAAATATTGAAAAAAAGCCTGAGCCTGCAAATTTTGGCAACGTAACGTTGACACTCAAACAAATATTCAGTAACTCAATATTATAAAGCCTCTCATTTTGCGTTTTAAATAACTCAAATGAATGTTGGAAGATGCTGTTCTGTTGATTCCTCTTCACACA
The DNA here is from genome assembly GCA_948098915.1 of Lampropteryx suffumata. Classification (NCBI taxonomy): domain Eukaryota; kingdom Metazoa; phylum Arthropoda; class Insecta; order Lepidoptera; family Geometridae; genus Lampropteryx; species Lampropteryx suffumata. Next base: position 26,536,161 of record OX402544.1, read on the forward strand.
CTTAGTAATACAAAAACCCAAATAAATACTGACCAAATTAAATGTCCTCAAGACTTTAACCTAGACATCTAAAGCCTTACTTATAAACGTCTCTCAACTTGAAGACTTTTTAAACGCTTAGAATTCGCCCTGTCATATAATAGTGACAGGGCGAATTATAAGCATAATATATTCCCTTTTTGTAATATAATACAAATAGAGGGATGGCACTTGAGCCCTTTTTAACCGACTTCAAAAAAGCCTCCCTTTTTCAAGTTCTCAATTCATCAAAAACAATATTTTTTTATGTACGTCATTGACTACTCAAAGATGCCTAAACCGATTTGAAAAAATATTGTTATGTTTCCAAGGGTATATTTAGCAGGTGGCCATTTAAATTTTATCAAAATCCGCCAAGCGGTTTTTTTAAATAAAGTTGTTAAGATCAAATACTATTACAACATAGAACAATTCTGTCATTGTGTCTGTAGTAATTGAGCTTTATATAATATACTAGTTCCTGCATTAGGCTTCGCACGCGTGGTATGTACATAAAAAGTAGATTATGTTCTTCCTTGGACGAATACAATCACAAGGATCACTTTGAAACGTCTTACATACTAGTTGAATTAAGGCGTCAATTCCTTCTAACCCGAGCCCGAGAAGAACTGGCATCTTGCTATCATTAAGTATGTTAAGTAAAGGGTTGATAGCGAGACAGAACCACAGGACTTAAAGAGTTGCCTTGAAATATGTCTCTTTGTATTGATATTGGTTTTGTTTCGAGATAATAGTCACTGGTTTTAAATTTATGAACGGTTTTCCTATTTTGTATGGAGTGTTTTAGTAATTTTATAATTGATAAGTGAACTACGAAGGATGTACAGACGGAATCAATCGCATTATTATAATCGATATTTTTTCATCAATCAGTCAGCGAAAATCAGTCTGTTACTAATAATCTAGTAAAGCCTAACTAGGCGTGATTGTTTCCCTTACAATTTCAGCATATAAGTATGCTTCAATGCTTTAGGTAACTTTACTTCAGTTAACGGTTTACTAGTAGGGGACAACGACGACTGAACTCTAAAATGACAAAATCAAAGTTTAATATTTTATAATGAACTAGCTGTCCTGTCGGGACTTTGTCCGCGCGTTTTAAAAAGACAAAAACATAAAAAAACTCATTGTAAATCTGAACTCTGAACATTCCTGGATCCCGGAATGATCAAAATCGGCCCAGCCGTTTAGGAGGAGTTTCATTACATAAACACGCACAGAAGATTAATATACGAGGAGGGATCAAAAAGTAGTGAGAACAACATACTCCTTGGTAAGAAAATAAATAAATACTGGCAGGCATAGCTCAAATACATATTTGTAATATGAATAAAGAAAAAATAATTCATTAATTTCATCAATAAATCATTTGTTTGCTTCGTGTGTCGGAACGTGTTCTCGAAAATGGAGAAAAACGAAGTGCGAGCCGTCCATCGACGTCAGTCACCCAAGAAAATGTTGCGAAAGTCGAGAAAATTGTTTTGAGCGATCGAAGAGTTACCATCCGATACTTAATTCAAAAAACGGGCATTTCATATGGAAGTATTCAATCCATATTCCAAAACAATCTTTGAATGAGAAAAGTCTCCGCAAGATGGGTGCCGAGAATGTTAACCGACAGTCAGAAACAAAATCGACTTGAAATTTCGAAGATATTGTTGGACAAGTTTCAAGAAGATTCTGAAAACTTTTTGTCTCGTTTCGTAACAATGGACGAAACATGGGTCCGTCATTTTGTTCCCGAGACAAAACAGCAATCTTCCCAATGGATACGGCCATCATCACCGACCCCAAAGAAGTTTCGTGCCGTGGCATCGGCTGGCAAGGTTCTGGCCTCAATATTTTGGGACTCAGAAGGGATATTGTTGGTTGATTACCTGGAGCGTGGAACCACTATTACAGGCCAATATTATGCAGCTTTTATTCCAAAGTTGAGAAATGCCATCAAAGAGAAAAGGTTCGGCAAACTTCTATGAGGCGTGCTGTTTCATCACGTTTGTTTTTATCGTTTTTATCTGTTACCCAAATTGAAAGAATACTTAAGGGGAAACAGGTACGAAGACGATAACGAGGTGATGGATGCCGTGGAGAGCTTTTTGCAGGACCAAGACAAAACTTTTTTTTTGAAAGGGATTGAAGCCTTGGAAAAGCGCTGGACTCGGTGTGTAGAGAGACTCGGAGACTATGTAGAAAAATAAATTATTAAGTTATCAATAGTCCTTATATTCTATCTCATTCTCACTACTTTTCGATCCCTCCTCGTATATAAAGATTTATTTATCAAAAAACCTCCTCATATCTTTGAATTACATTTGATCACTTTTTAATGTCTTACATACTCGAATAAAGTGAATTTAGGTGCTAATTTTTCCTAACCCAAGACCAAGAAGAACTGGCAACAAACTAGTCCTGGTTCTAGTTGTTTTTTGTATGATTCATCTTATAACTAGCTTAACTGCGAAAAATTTATAACGAAAAATTTAATTTATACATGGCAAATCTGTCAGTTAACTGTCTGAGGACAGAGAAACATGAGACCATGCATTCTTATCAATAATATAGTCATATATGTATATTATAATACGCTTTATTCAAAAGACGACCCTTTATGTTAGCTTTACATTTGTTAATAGGTAGTGTTAAGTTGCATTTTTAGGAAGCTTATTATCGCACCGTGATTACTAGTTGAAACATGGAGATGTATAATTTGTTTCTGTTCCTAGTATTGATTCTATGAAGATCACTATTTTGTTAAAACATATAGACAGCATTTTATTAACTTACTAAGTCTAGTCTTACGAAGCTGTCTTTATGTTTATGTTGTTCTTTATATGATGAAGTCATATCGCTTCGCTAAAAATAAAGCAGAAATAACAACCAGTTGGAAATTATCGAAATTAGCCTTCTGAAAATGTAATGCATACTCGAATAGCAGCCTCTATGCACTGACGTATGGGCTTCGTAAATTTCAATTTGTTGTTCGACACCTGTATGATTTCCTGCTAATATTGCACAGCAATATGTTTAATTTGGGCACAAATTAGTCTTCTGAAACTGTAATGGATACTCGAATAGCAGCCTCTATGCACTGACGTTTGGGCTTCGTCAATTTCAATTTGTTGTTCGACACCTGTTCTGTTTTCGACACTACGCTTTAAATTTCATAATAGGTCGTTTAATTGCATTTTCAGGAAGCTTATTATAGAAACCAGTGCACTTTTTCTGTTGTTTCCCATAAAGGATTTATTTATTTATTTACTTTTTCTAGTCGCAACCTAGGGATATATAATTTGTTTCTGTTCCTAGTATTGATTATATAAAGTTCACTTTTTTGCTGCAACCCATCTCTATTTCGTGATTAACAAATTTTCATAAATATATTGTGAGAATATTAATTTCATTAAATATTTCTCTCAAAGACTCTCGCGGTTTCATTTTTTAATGGCACGTATTGCCCTTTTTCTAAAAACTATTTTTTTTTCAAATCAGCTGCTTTCCTTCAGAGAATAATGCTACATGACATCAGCTGGCAGCTTGAGGATACCAAAATGTATGGATGAAGAATGGAAGAAGATCGTAGCGTCAAGAGATATTTTTGAGCCGAGCACTCGGCCGTTCAATTAGTCGTCCCAAATATCGTTGGAGCGATAGACTGGAAGCTGACCTGCGTGAGCTCTAAGCTGATAACTGGCAGGCAGATTACAAAGGACCTGAGAAGGTGGAGAGTTCTGGTTTGGGAGGCCAAGAGTCTATTTTTTGGATCCCTGCTTAACGGAGTAAGTAAATAAGTATGTATTAAGCTTTGATGTTGTATTTTTTGATAAAGTCCAGTGTCTAGACTTCGGAAGCCTTCACTGTGCGTGCTCACATGCGCTTGGCCAATTTATTAATAATATTAATTATTTCTTAATATTCTAAAGATAGCTCAACTGATTCAGATCACTGCCAGAGGGCATCGTTCCCAAGACACTGGCGGCATCGTCTCGTTAAATGGCAATACTAATACGCTGAGCCAGTTAGGAGCCAGCTCTTCGGTCACGCAATGTATCTACCAGACGCCGTGAAATAAACTCCACACAAAAATATCACAGTTTCCGGTCGGTTTCGATAGAATAACAGCGCCCACGAACTTTCCAGAGGCAAGACATTATGTTAAGTCCAGGTCTTTTTACTATACATGTGAGTTTATTTGGCTGTCGCTGTAGCTCTTACGGCTAGACGGATTTGGACACACGTCAAAAAAAAAATATGGATATATGGGTGTAATAAGTTATTTTCCGTCTACAGTAAAAAGGTTTCAAAAACGTATTATTTTGTCGATGAAGACACCGACACTGTTTCGAATCATCAAAATAATTTTCATCAGTGTGAGTTTGATCCGCGGTTAGATTGCTCACGCTCGCGTTCACAGTTCGCACTGAAGCCCGTGTTTCCCAATATATATAACAACTCACTCAAGATTTGAAGGTATCAAAAACTGATTGATTTTGACAAATTAAGGTTATCATAAGGTCTAGATAACATAGTATGTATGAAGTGTCAAAAAATCCAACATTATGGGTTTTTTGACCTAAGCCATTCCTATTTACGTTGAATTCTTATCGTGTCACAAGTTCCTTTGAACCAGTAAATCATTATATAGTATAAAACAAAGTCGCCTCTCGCTGTCTGTCTGTCCCGATGTATGGATCTTTAAAACTATGCAACGGATTTTCATGCGGTTTTTTTAATAGATAGATTAATTCAAGAGGAAGGTTTATATGTATAAAACATGCATAATATAGTAGAGAAACACTGGTAATTTCAGAGGTTTCTAATGTGATGTCGTAAATAAACTCATTTTTTTGCGCTTACATTGTAAACGCTGGCTGAACCCTACGAGATAGATCAAAATAATGTACTACAGTATTGTACACCTTAAAAAGGTCTACACAAAAGTCCGCAATGGTATATGTCTATCTCTTAGTCTATGTTATTCTCTTAGATAACGTTGTATATAAAGACATTCTGTAGTATATTTAGTATCAGCATTGCACCCGTGCGAAGCCGGGGCGGGTCGCTAGTAAATAAATAAATGTCAATTTTGCAGTGTAGCCTACGCTATCGTGTATGACCCCTTTATAAGCGGTAATGTATTTACAATCTGTCCAGTTAGTCAAGTACCTTCTTCTTCTAATCGTGTCACTAGTTATTTCTAACTAGTGTGGTGAAACGATTAAAGTGCGCCTCAGAGGCTCCTTCTAGAACCTACTACTTATACTGTCTGTTTGCACAAACTACTTGCATTATATACTAAACATAATGTTCGGACATGCCTATGACACACCCTTAGTAGATTCTATAGATATCATTGATTAGTAATAGTTCGCCCCGAACTTAGACCCATTTGACCTACTTAAAACATATTTTATTAGAAAAAAACCGATCTAATGACTAAATAGGGAAGCTAGCTTATGTAGATTATTTTTTTGAAAAACGTACGCTTAAAAAAAGTATTATGTAAATACTGAATAAATTGTTTTATATTACTGAATAAGTAAAGGTATTTTATATACAATAATTAGAAATATTGTCGAAGCATGGCACAGAAGATGGAACTCAAAATTAATGGAGAAAAATATTATTTAAATATAATACAATTATGAGAACATTCGAGTCTTTATTTCTTGTGTTCTTTTAGTTTTTTGTGGTTTGATTTCTCTTGGTTTTTACTTACTTACTTTTTATGAGTTGCAACTGGAACGTTGAAAAAATATTTGATGTTATTGAACAACCTTTCATATAATAACGTTTTAAAAACTAAAAAGAAACCGACTTCATTGAATGAAATTTGAGCCTATAATACATTTTTAGTGGAAAGTAGATGTATTTTGTATATAATATGGGTAGACCAAATAAACGCAACGCTCCAATGAGACAGCGAGGTATGAAAGTACATGAAAACATCATCGATGTATACAATTTTTATATTTAGGTATGTTTATTTTTCAGCTCGACCGATTTTGAAAAAAAATATATGGGACCACCTGCGAAGTATACCCTTTCAAACAAAAAAAAAAATCCAAATCGGTTCAGCCGTTTTCGAGTAATCGGTGAACATACATATAAAAAAAGAAAAAAAAGATTCCGACGAATTGAGAACCTCCTCCTTTTTGATAAAGTCGGTTAAAAATGTACGAGTATTGTGCATAAACTCACTAGTATTTGTGCATAAACTCACTAGTATTTGTGCATAAACTCACTACAGAGAACTCATGAAATAAATTTTAGCGGTAACTCTAAGCGTATACAAGTGTGAAACCATCGAAATAATATATCTAACCTCAAAGTCTGAAGCAAAAGTGCCTTTTTATTAAACAACACGAGTTATGCGAGAACTCCCCATGAAAATAACTCGTCAGCTAATGGCCTAACTGATTCCTCACATCAAAGGTAAGTAAGCATTAATGTTGTAAGTAAATACTTATATCCTACCTACCTTATCTACTTTCGTATAAGTAATTAAGTCAGTGGCCAACGCTGGTGACAGTGTTAATAGGACGCACGCCGGCCTCTGTCATGGCTACTTTTGAAATGATTAAAGTGCCTAAGATGCGCGTAAGTGCTCTCAAATATAAATAAAACTAAGGTTAAACATCCAGAGGTACCAATTTTACACAGCATCATCTGGCCCCTAAGTAAGCAGAGCTTGTGCTATGGGTACCACATGACTGATATGCTACTTTCATATATTTTTTATTGAAACACATACTTATTATATATAGAAACACTCAGACCAAGTTAGCTATGCTATGCGCGCTTCTTGTAAATGTTAAGATCCCATATCCAACAGCCACCTTTGTAGGTTACTTACCTAGCATTAAGAAAATAATCACATTATTATTTCTATATATTACCTACTAGTCACCTATTTTACCTATTTCATCACTTACCATTGGATTTTTATTTCAGCCACTTTTTTTTTTTTTTAATAAATAAATAATTCCGGACATATCACACAGCTTCATCTGGCCCCAAAGTAAGCAGAGCTTGTGTTATGGGTACCACATGACTGAATACTACTTATATAATTTTTTTTTTGTAAATACATACATATTATACATACATATTATACAAACACATTACATTAACGGAGGTGATATGAAATACATAAATTGTGTTTCTCAATCAAATTGTGTATCCAGTAAGTTGGCCGTGAACATTTAAAAGAAGCTGTGTTTTAATTGTATTAATATGTAAAGTTCTTTTTTATGAAAACGTAAGTAGTTTGTTCAAAATGTTTTTAGTACTTTGTTAATACCTATATGTCCTATGACTAAATATAAGTTTTAGAAATTTGTTCAATGTGAGAATAAAAGGAATAATCAATTTAGGTAATTGTTAACATTACTTAAATTGATAGTTTATACATAGTTTTAATCAGTAGCAACAAATGTTGGTAGGTTATGCGAAGTCTATGACACCATCTTGGAGTGATGGATAAAGAACCGTAGCTATTAATACCATAGAACAGAAAACACTGTGATGCACTTCATCATCATGGCTGGTAGCACATTTCATGTACTGAACGTACATTGACACATTGGATTAGAATTTGAGCTTCAAGGTTGCTGCTGTAGCCGGATTGGATGTATGCAGGCATTATAGGTCGTCAGAGTACAATACAGCGGTACTCTGCAGCTTGGTGAGAAGTCGTAGCATGCAGGTTAAGTTTACATCTAGGCCGGATAAGGTGTAAATACCATTCTCTCCTTACTTTTCTGTTTTCATGGCCTCAGTAGGTAACTATCAAAGGATTCAACCATGATTTCCGGCTATGAACGTGCATCTGCATTCTGCATCGCTCTTTTAAAACCGAAAATATTTCACAGAACAATCCAGTCAGTAAGTAAAAACAATTATTGACCATTGGAATGTACAGTAATAAGTAGGTACCAATCATATAAGAACACGCCAATTATTACGAATTTAATTTAAAAAGTTATTTCGCTGTTTTGGTTTTTTTTGTACCACAAATCACAGGTAATTATGTATTCACTCTTCTTCTTTGTTAATGGCCTGTGACATACTAATGTCAATCCTGCCAGTGTCAAGTGTTTATAGTTTATAGTCAGTTTGTTTGTTATTACTCTTAGTCGATGGTCAATTGTCAATTCTAGACGTCACGCGGAATGGCGTCTACAATTTTCATGGAATTCCTCGTCGTTCAAATCACATTGCACCACAATACACATATAATTCAATTATCCACACCCGTCCTGTAGTCACCAGTTATTCATTAAAATTCCGCTAAGATTATTGAATAAAACCTGTAGTAAAACGGGTAAAAAATATTAAATTAGCAGAGCTATGTTTAACTCAATTTACCGAGATGCACACTGTCACTGTCAGCTATGAAAACTAGACTTGTACAATTTTTTATTGCTAAGTCGACGTGTGATTTTGTGTAGTCGTGAGCCACAGATAATAAAACTCTAACGACAATAGTCGCGTTATGATCCATCCTTGATTGACATTCAAACGTTAGCGCGATACCGAATGCCGCTCCAGCTAAACTGTAAACCAACCATAGAGTACAAGCGAACCTCACAACAATTGTAAACGTTAGAAATACCGCGATTGCCCCTGTGGGTCCCCCAGCAGAAAAAACTGTAATTTTTCTACTTGTACTAATGTATACAAAAATTAATTTGAATTCGTATTAGTATTTATAAAGAAGAAGACAGTAATAACTCTGGAAAGACAATTTTAGCTGAATTGATGATAGAAAAAAGGATAGCTTAAAAAAAGTTTTGCATCAACGAGAATTACTAGATGTGACATTTCTGAAAAAATGCATATAATTGCAGCACTACTTAGATATCACTGTTGATTTATTTTATACGTTGACTTATTTGATTTAAATTACTACTATTGTAGATCATTGAACAAATCAGCGTTTTATGTTATACGTCATTAAATATCTGATTCTTGTAACGAAGCGTTACCTATTTTAACTACATATTGTTAGCTGCATAGATACGATATACTAGAGTAGGTACGAGTAATATGTAGTATTTCTGTCATCCAGTGTCCCGCCTCGGCAGTTGCTTTGTTCGCGTCAGACACAGAATGGTACGGGGGTATTTGGCAGCGGAGCGCGGGTGCTGAGGCTCGGCCGGCGGACACCAGCGGGCGACGGTTGGCTGCGAGTCGGTCTCTAGATCTACCCGTATACCCTACCTACCAAGGGATACCCGTATCACTTTTCACCAGTGCGTGCGTCTTAGCCCACTGACGAAATATTATTCTTTCACAACATATCTAAATAAATATAAATTCTGTGAATGTATTTCCCGAATATAGGGTAAGTTTTAAATGGCACACGACACACAAATTAGCATAAGTACTTATTTTTTTCATTTACCTTAAATTATCATTCTAAGCTTAAATTCATATTGTTTAAATTAAATTCATTTTGCCTTTGCTTATCCGGCCTTCTGCTTATATAGCCTTCTGCTAATATTTCTGCCATCCTTGTAAACTCCGTTCTGATAGCACCACCACGGCAAAACTAATTGCGAATATGTACGCACCCAGGTCCTTAGCGATGCCGTTGGTGGGCTCCCAGAACGGAAGTTAGATAAACCAGAATTTAATCATTTGGTTTTATCGCTTCCAGGAACCACGCAGAGATTTATGATAGAGATTTATTATAACCGCGACAACGCCTGTCCAACTGGGGTGCAGCCTACCCCAGCCTGAGTTCGGGTTCGTCCGCTGCGCGACCTAGTGCCGGACGAGACTCTCCCCATTTCGGGCCAACCACCACCTTCGGCTCGCACCACTCATAAGGGGAGTACATCGAGGTGGAAACAGATTAAGCCGTCTTTAACCGTCTTTAACACAAATATTTGTGTGCCTACCAACACTGCTGTGGTTTTATAATTTTTATAAAGACTGTGGTCATACGGTACATTCTTTGATAATATAATGAGTTGATATTTTAAACCGTTTATGTTATAGTCCAAAGGTGTTTTCTTTCTACAGTATCTTTTGTACGGCTTCATTCATTTATAAGATCTCTAAATCTGTATGAGAATTACCTTATATCATGTTTCCAAGAAAGCCAAATCCATTATCACAAAAAAATGTTATTATACTGTGAATTTATGACCGATAAAAATATAAAAATTTAGATTTAGTCAATAATTTATAATGCATGACCATTACCATATTTAATTTAATTATTTATTGGTTATTATTCTTATTAAACGTAATACAATTCAAAGGAATATCAGATAGAATAGCTGTATTAACATTTAACATATCGGAAAAAGAAACCATACATTTCATACAAGTACATGCACCAACAGAAGACTCACCCGAGGAAATTCTGGAACTATATTACACACAGAGTAAAACAGCGAAAGAACTACGGGGGCGAATCTATACTATAGTCTTTTTAGGCGACTTCAACGCTCGGCGCGGGAAAAGAAGAGACTACGAACACCACATAATAGGTCAATACTCTACCGACAAAAGGACCAAAAATGGCCAACAGCTTATAGAATTCTGCGCTGAACATAATTTGAAGATTCTAAATACCTTCTTTAAAAAACGTCTGGCAAGAAAATGGACGTGGCTTTCACCAGACTCAAAACATAAGGTAGAAATAATATAAGGAATAAAAGGATTTTATACTCGTTGAGGACCTAACGAGATTTCACGATGCCGAGGTTTTGAGAAAATTTCAGTTTTACACAGATCATCGAATACTAAAGTGCAAAATGCAGGTCGGAACAAAGACAAAAAGAACCATTCATATGTGGACAGGGAAGTTCCACTCGACTTACACAAACGAAATCCAAAACGACCTGTTCAGAAACGACATAATGACCATCAAAGAAACTGTAGACTCGAATGATGATATTCAAAAACAGTATAACACGATACTAAACGGAATCAAAATAGCAGCAAATAAACACATCAATATACACACGCAAAATAAACTAGCATATATCACGGAGGAAACAACAAGAAAATAAGAACAGAGAGCACGACTAAACCAAATACCTAATCGATCTGAAGAAGAGAAACCTAAACTAAGAAAACTAAACAAGGTCACCAAGAAACTCTTAAGGAAAGATTTACGAAATGTAAAAAACAAGGCTATTATTGACTTTACCCGCTCTATTGCAAAGCTAGAAAAACATTTAAACACAAATAAATACTGGATACCACATTTAAAAGCTCAAGACTACTCAAACAAGAAAATAATATCTGAAAGAAAGAAAATAGCTATAGAGGCTACCTCCTTCTACAAAAAACTTTACAGTAGTCAGCTTACAGAGCTACAATCACGGACCTTTACGACAAGGACCCTAAGTAATATGGACGCAGTACCACATATCACGCCAGCGGAAGTGGCTAAAGCCATAACCTCCCTCCGAAATCGAAAATTTGCGGGCCAGAATGAATAGAAAGTGAACTTAAGATTAGAGGCGACCATCTGACAAAGCCGCTTACAGACCTATTCAACAAAATAATAGTGCAAGAAGAAATGCCTAATCGATGGCTCACCTCGACAATAATCCTACTATTCGAAAGGAAAGGAAATATTTACGACGTGAATGATAACAGGCCAATTACTTTAACAAGCAACATCTACAAAGTGTTCTCAAAAATACTACTCTCAAGACTATCGCCTATTCTGGACTCCAAACAGCCCATCGAGCAGGCGGGTTTTCGAACGGGATTCAGCACCTATGACCATCTTCATTTAATGCAACAGCTCGTAGAGAGGAGTCAAGAATATAAACTACCACTCTATATTGCTTTAATAGATTTCACTAAAGCTTTTGACTCGATCGAACACTGCTACCTTTGAGACGCTCTAGACCACGACGGAGTACCGCATAAAGTACATACCTATTATAAAGTGTTCTTTATAATACGTATGTACTTATGTACATGTTTGTACAATAACAGTACATCAAGAATCAAGCTCGACTAACCAGGACCCGCATTCAACATCAGAAGAGGTGTAAAACAAGGAGACTGCCTCTCACCCAAGTTTTTCAACTCGATACTAGAGTATGTGTTCAAAGAGCTGGACTGGAGCAGTAAAGGTATTAAAATAAACGGAAGATACCTATCAAACATCCGTTTTGCCAATGATATTGCACTTTTCAGCAATACTGAAAGCGCCCTTCAAGAAATGCTGGAGGAACTAAATACACACTGCACTTGCGTCGGTCTCCAAATGAACAGGAAAAAAACCAAAATTATGGCAAATACGAACTCTACATTTGAAATCGTGACTCTAGATACGGTTAAAAAGTTCACATACCTCGGGAAAACCATCACATTTAGCCCAAAAGAAGAAGAGGACATCGACAAACGGATTGCTAATACGTGGAGGCGATACTGGCAACTAAAACACATTTTCAAAAATAAAAAAATATCAAACTCAGTAGAAGCAAAAGTTTTTAATGCCTGCCTTATGTCCGTTTTGACATATGGAGCTCAGACCTGGGCACTTAGCAAAAACGAGTCAAAAAAAATCAAAGTCACTCAAAGGAAAATAGAGCGCAGTATCTTACATCTAAAACTACTAGACAAAGTATCTAACAAGGATATAAGAAACAGAAGTAAAGTAGCAGACACGTTGAGACACGCCAAAAAATTAAAATGGAATTGGGCAGGTCATGTGATGCGTTATAGAGATTGCAGATGGACTCAAGAGAGCACGACATGGTGCCCACGATACTCGAGCCGCACACGCGGTCGCCCAAGAATGCGCTGGCGCACCGAGCTGGAACTATTCAGCGGACTCGGCGTGCTATGGACTAGGCTCACAGCCGACAAACAAGAATGGGCTAGTAAGGGGGAGGCCTTTGCCCAACAATGGGATGATCTATAGTCATAAAAATACATTTTCAGTAATAGTAAATACAATAATAGATAGATGCATACCTACTTAATAAATATTAATTGTTAAAATATATAGTGCATAAAAAAAAAATATATATTTTTAATAATTAAAAAAAACTGGTATCTTATTATTAATAAATGTATGTATCTAATCTAAATAAAACTAATCAAAGTTTAGAAATGTATAAACATTAGAATCAGTGCTGGCTATAGGAGGCTAAAATAAAATAAAATAAATAAATTCTTATTAAAGGTGTTGCATGCCTCAGTAGCGTAGAATACATTAATCTACTATTTAATAATATCTACATCAATTACAAAATGTATTTCAAGCAGGGACCGTACAACCCCGATTTCGAGTTAACTGCATAAAAAGTGTAACCCTTTCATTGGGTATGCAGTCGATGGGGTTACCCTTTCGTTTGAGAAACCTCTTCCTAACACAAGCGAAACTGTAACCCGTTCATTTTGGTTTTCAGTCGATAGGGTTACCCTCTCTGAGGGTATCTGATTGAATGAGGTTACCTCTTGATAGGGGTTTTTAATGTAACACTATGGTTACCTACCATTCCATCGCACGCTGTGAGGTAGGGAATTTGGAAAAAATAAATTTATATACTTGATTTGTGTTATAACTTATAAGTACATTAGTTACGTTCACCCGATCGCTTTGTCCGGTAAGGTTGGACTAGAAAGGAGATGCGTAAAAACTAAATATAAAAAAAATATGATTAAAGTTAATTAGGTAAAGTTAAGTGTTTTCAACTCAGTATGTATGTAGGTATATCTATCTTCAGTGGTATGGTACCAGACGACCTCTGAGACGCAGAAGGTTGCGCGTTCAATTACCGCCGCGGGACAAATGTTTGTACGATCTGCAAGTATTTGTATCGGGTCTGGGTGGTTCTATATGTATGTATAAAACAATAAAAAAAAAGTATATAAGTAGTATATCAGTCATGTGGTACCCGTAACACAAGCTCTGCTTACTTTGAGGCCAGATGATGTTGTGTGAAATGTCCGGGATTATTTATTTATTTATTTTATTTATTTACCTACAGCTGTTATTTGCCGATCTGATATATTATTTTATTTATTTACCTACAGCTGTTATTTGCCGATCTGATATATTCTACGTAGGAATTCTTACCAGTTTCAATGATTATAATTCATTTAGTTTATATGTATGTACCTACTCATACTTACATACTTATTATTAATATTTAAAAGCATTACAAACAACTGAACAATAGAAATATTTTAATTTTACTAATCCTAGGCACAATATCAATGTCTATTAATATATTTAAATTTTGAATTTTGAACCAGAAGGGCGAGCCTTTGACGTCGTGACGTTACTGCACGGGGTTAGCATAACACCAGCGCTAAGTAAGTAGGTTTACACTACCTAAGTTATTGGCATTATGCTAAGCCGACCTTTTTTGGCGCGAAATGATGATTTTTATCACACTATGTTGTAAGGTGCGTAAGGCATCTTTGTAAATGGTGACCTACCCTACCTTTTTATATTTGATTTTGAATTAGTTTGTGGGTCCAAATAATTTTTGAAATAAGGCGTGCACTCAATGCTTGCATGCAATGTACCTACCTAACACAATGTTGTTTTATCCGGATAGTGATGATTTGTTGTTATCAGATTAATAGAAAATAAATTAAACATAATTTACAATTAATAATCAAAAAAATACAAAATTCGGATGCAATACCTACACCAAAAAATACATACAAATGACAATAATACACAAATAAATCGGTGCATCAAACAATCACGCTATTTACCGTAAGTCCAAAGGAATGAAAATAAAAATTTACTCTAGTCTGCTAATTATAATAACCAAAATCGATTGTTTATCAATCCTCTTCAAGTCTGTAGCATATTAGATCAAAGACGCCGCCTCGCCGTGCTTGAGGTGGCTCGGCACGTGCTAGTCAAAACATGATATTATGAACCTAATACAAAGTAGATAGGAATCAAATTACAATGTTTCGAGTTGCAAAGTATAACCGTGTTTTAATGATCGAAAGGGTAACCTTGACGATAAGGTTTTTGAATAATACCAAAACCCAATACTATCGAAAACCCTATGATCAGGTAACCTAAACGAAAGGGTTTTGAAAGGGTTACCCCTTAAAACAGCTTATCAAACAATATTGTAACCCTTATGAAAGGGCTTTTATAATAAGCTCTTGGAAGAACCCTATCGAAAACCCCTCCAACGGGTTACCGAATCGGTCCCTGATTTCAAGGAATAAACGAACTTTTTCCATGTCAAATAGTACGGTGTTGCCATTTTCACCACTGATCTTTTGCTTGTTGACATTAAGTTATCCACCATCCAGCTTTAGCTTGCGTTCAGAAAGTCAGCGTTTCAGCAAGCTCAGTTAGTTAAACACAGTTTTTTTTTAATAAATACTGGTGGTACACATAGCATACATCACATGCTTTCTGTCTTATTTACTTTTAATTCTCCTGCAATGTGTTTTACTGACAGTCAAAAAAGAAATGTTTCAAGCCTATGTCTATGTTTAGGCACACATTTCTATAGAAAATCTGAACCGCGTAAACTTATGTCAAGGTATTCCAGAGAGCTAGTTTAAATATGAGTAGCAACTTTAATTTCAATTCGACGTAGAACCTAAGAGAAGTGACATTTAGAGATGACAAGTTCTGAATCCGTAACTTTCTCTTTGGGTTTGCAAGTTATGTAATTGTATATTCAAAGTGCTCCATAACATGAAATATCAACAGCAGCATTGCATATCTTAAAATCTCACATCCACGAAACGTTAGTATTACCTGTAGTTACCTACTACATAGTGCGCTTCTCGACGGTTTAATTAGATTCACAACTTCACATTCGTGTCTTCTGCCAATGTGTATGGATGTAAGAATCGCATAAAGTATTTTATTCTTCACTCAAAACTCTTAATATATTTTGAGAGACATATCCAACGATCCAACGACATGCTACACGATGGCGTTAAAGAAGCATTAAAATAATTCAACCCCACTTTACATGTAGAAGAGGTATTATAAACCCATAACATAGGGCAACCGATGTATTATATTAGGTTGGGGAAAAAGTCTTTTCGCATTATAGTATGTATGAACTTGTATTAAAATCTCTTTGGCTATACTATTTGTATCTGGCTTTAAATTAAAAGTTTAAATTTTAAAGAACATAATTCCAAATTCAAATTAGGAAAATGTGTGATTTTTATTTGTTTTTCGTACTGTCAAGATGATCTAATCTAATGAAAAAATTCGATACATTTTAAAATTTTACTACAAAATAGGTAAAAATGCAACGCAAGCCTCGAAAAAAATTGCGATGTTTATGGACCTAGTGCAGTGTCTGTGAGAGTAGCACAAATTTGGATTAAGCGTTTTCAATCCGGAAATTTTGATGTCAAAGATGCACGTCGCTCTGGTCGCCCTATTACGGATAAAATGGATGCCATTTAAAATGGATGCCACCACAAAACAGTTTTGGCGCATTTGAAAAAAACTGGGTACACAAAAAAGCTCGATATTTGGGTAACTCACGAGCTCACTGAAAGAAACCTAATGAACCGTGTACTCATTTGTGATTCTTTATTACCGAACCGAAATTATGAAACCGAACCATTTTTGAAGAAGCTGATAACTGGTGATGAAAAGTGGATCACGTACGACAAGAACGTACGAAAAAGGTCGTAGTCAAATGCCGGTCAGGCTTCACAGACTGTGGCGAAACCCGGGTTAACTCGCAACAAGGTGATGCTGTGTGTGTGGTGGGATTGGAAGGGCATTATTCATTATGAGGTGTTACCACCAGGCAGGACCATCGATTCTGAACTCTACTGCGAACAACTGATGAGATTAAAGCAAGAAGTAGAGAGAAAGCGGCCGGAATTAATTAACAGAAGGGGTGTGGTTTTTCATCATGATAACGCTAGACCTCACACATCTTTAGCCACTCAGCAAAAATTAAGAGAGTTTGGCTGGGAGGTGTCAATGCATCCGCCGTATAGTCCTGACCTTGCACCTTCAGATTTCCACCTGTTTCGGTCTCTCCAGAATTCTTTAGGCAGTGTCAGGTACATCAACAACATCACGAGAGGACTGCCAAAACCACTTGTTGCGGTATTTTGATCAGAAGTCTCAAAATTTCTATAGCAATGGGATCATGTCCTTACCTACAAGATGGCAAAAAGTTATCGAACAACATGGTACCTACATACTTAAGTTAAATGTAAATAAACTATATTAAAAAATGTTTTGAATTTTCTTAAAAAATGCGAAGAAACTTTTTCCCCAACCTATTATATAAAACCTAAAGATTGTATGTATTACCTAAAATAAAATCCCAAGAAGATTAATAGTCTGCGAGTAAGGGCTTTAAAGTCACACATATAAATAGACAGACGGACAAGTCTTGTTGGACTTCGGATCCGTAAAATCATCAAACTTAAGACAATTAAAAGTAGAGGCTACAGTAAAAAAACAGCAGCTAAGCCGTCAAGTAATTTTGAAAGTATTTCTTGATTATTGGGGTGTGAAATTCAACAATGCTGCAATGGGATTGGAATCACAGTGCACATTGAATATGTTATTGACATTCCATGCATGTTTGTGTTCCGGCCTCCAAGCCTACTAACTAGATTTGCAATGTAGACTGGAGCGAGCATTGGAAATGTGGTAAGGCCTAGCATTAAGACAGGCGTGCTTAGGTAAACATGTATTGCAGTATATATTTCCAATTAGAGTGACGTTCAGCTAATCTAACTAGCACATATACAACACGTTAGAGGCACGCAATATACAATACATAAAGGGGCTGTGTTTTTATTGCTACTTTCAGTATCTACCGAGACAGTACACTGCGGTTAGTAATATGCGATGTACCCTACCATAATCAATTAGTTTATGAGTTATGAGAGTACACAGCTCAACTGAAAAGCAGTGAGAAGCAATGATGTAGAAAATGTCGCTAATAATACGGCGAAACAATCTTGTAACGGTGCCGTCATGTCATTCCAAAATTGCAGTGCCGGCGCACTATGGTTCGTTTAGAACATGCTAGCTGGACAAAAGTCATTCTCGGATTTCCCAGAAATACATTCATAATGTGATATACAAAACCCACGAACCTCGAATTCCAAGAATTTTATCGCACGGTCGTGCTGGATAAGGGTAGCAGGTAAGTATATAAGAAAAGGGGTAAGTGAACTAGGCATCATTAGCAATTTTGCATTTGACGCGAATACTTATAACAGTGATTTCAATAGTGGTTTTGGTTTTTCTTAGTGATGGATATTGGAGCTAAAGGTATGTTCTATCTTATTTTACAAAACAAGTAAACATGTTGTAGCTCGTTTTTTTTTGGAAAGACTTGCCAACGCGTGTCACAGGGCTAAAATTTATATATATTGTAGCTTGAACCATTTTAATTCTAATAGTTATAAATCTAGTAGAAGTTAGAAAATTGAATGACAAAAATGAACTTATTGATTCCAGGTCACCTTTTAGACATAATACACCAGGTGTGCCCCAAGGCGGTGTTCCACTGTTATTTTTATTATACATTAATGATTTACCAGACATCACTAATAACCATTGTACACTTTTTGCTGACGAAATCTCTATAGTAGTAACTAATGACAATGAGCCTGAACACATACAAGACTTAAATAACACAGTCGGAATGTGTATTGATTGGTTAAGCAAAAATAATATAAAGTATATGTATCAAAAACAAAGTTCATTAAATTTTATAATAGAAAACGAAAAGGAAGTGCATTTAAGGTGACTTATCAAAATTGATGAAATTCAGGCAAGTGATACTGTTGTGTTCCTTGGTCTAAAACTTTACAATGTATGCTCATGGGTACCACACATTGAGCATATTAAATCAAAAATAAATAGTTTCATTTACGCGTTATGGAATATTGCAAACATAACTGATCATAAAACTGCTTTGCTAGCCTATCACGGTTATATAGCATCCATTCTTAGGTACAGTGTTATAATATGGGGGAACGGAGTTAATGCCAAGGCTTTATTTATAGCGCAAAAAAAGTGCCTTCGTGCAATATTCAACAAGCCACCTTGGGAACCTTGTACACCAATATTAAAAAAAAACAAGATTTTGACCTTGCCGTGTATGTATTTGTATTTGTATGTATTTTAGAGATGTGTAAATTTGTCAGATCACATGCGGAATTATTTGACACTTTCGAACAGGTATACAAATTTAACTCTAGACATAAGGACAGACTTGCAATATCTATTCATAAAACTGAATTGTTTAGTCGCAACTGTTACACCATGGCTATCAGAATTTACAACAAATTGCCAAGTCATGTAAAAGATCTTAGGGGGCCCTTATTCAATAGAAAACTATTTAATTTATTAATTGATCATTGTTTCTATTCTGTTGACATCTATCTTCATTTTAAGTTTTGACCTATTATTAATTATGTGTTTTATTATATAAGAATGATCAGAATCAGTTGACAATTTTAATTTATAAGTTATTTTTAAATTGGTATTTATAGTGACATTGTATTAATGATATGTTATAATTTCAATTGATTTGTATGATAAATGAAATATATTCAGGTGCCTGTACTCGGGCTAGATATGCAGCTCTACTATTGACAATTCCACCTAATGTATATTATAACCATGTCTTATGTGAATAAACGTACTGAATTACTGAATTAGGCTGTGGACAAGTGTGGAACTAATATTTTTTTATTTTTTTTCTATAGCACCTATTCTCAATCTCAAGATTGGAACTTTTTGAAGAATGGATAAAACATGACAAAGAAAATCGAAATAGCGGATTGTTTGCTTTTTTATGATCAAAATATAATTTCTCCAGAATTACCGAAGATTCCATAACGGTTCTGAAAAATACCATCAGTGCATTTTATGCCAATTTAGAAAAAAAATGGTACTCCCAAAAAAAGTGCCGCGATATCTTTATCCATCCAAATCCAAATCTTTATCCATGGTATTACATGCCTGCTACTGTGCACAAAATTCTTGTACACAGTACAGAGGTTATACAATCGGCTGTTCTGCCAATTGGGCAGCTTTCTAAGGAAGCTCAGGAAGCTCGTATAACTCATCAGTGATGAATTTCGGTAGATTGGTCTAGAGCTAAATTATTCAAAATTCGAGCTTTACGTTTCGGACACTTGTTTGGATAAAATTTCAATTGTTACAAAATTCAACAGTATGGCCTCAAATATTACAGTTGCTGATAAATTTTCACTGCGCCTCTGCGGTTCACCAAGAATTGGTGAACCGCAGAGGCGCGGTGACTACTCTTTTCCGACTTTCATAAATGAGAAAATTCTAAATATTAGCAAAACCTCGGACAGATTATTCAAAATTAACAGTCATATGGCTTTTACAATTATTAACGTTTGTCTTTTTGTTCCAAAATGTACTTACGCTTTAAGATGTTGTCAACTGTGGAAACACAGCGAGCTGGTGAAAGGCTTAGACAACATAATAAAGGACACTTTATCGTCGGTTTTGAATATTCGTCTGGATGACAAGGCATGGCTGCAGGCCTCCCTTTCTATCAAATTGGGAGGCTTATGTATTCGCAAAATTTCAAGTGTTGCCCTACCGGCGTTCTTGTCTTCCGTCTACAACACTAGTAATTTGGTTGAAAAAATTCTAATTCCGTCTTTTCCGGCTAATTCTGGCATCACTCATAAAATTCTGGACGAAAAAAAAATCATGTCTGGACGAGGTAAAAAACGCTTGGAACAGTGCTTGCTAATTCCGCTACAAGAACCTTTCGACCCAACGGCAATGGCCTCTATGTGAACTTACATGGAATCATCTGTTAGAAACAAGTTCAAGCTCCGTAGATCGCACCGGTCTCCTAGCAGTTTCGAAATGGGAGTCAGGACATTGGTTACAAGCACTACCATCACATAACATTGGCGCCTTATTAGATCCTACAACATTTCGAGTTGCAAATTGTCTGCGGTTGTCTAAACATAGCTTGTATTATGGTGACCCGGGCGATTATGGAACTCTGTTACTATCAAAACTTTGATACTATACGTTTTCAGTTAGTATTGATAAATTGGTATTATGGAAGGTTGATCTTGATTGTCATACAAGCTGTCATATCAATAGAAATCTCAGACCAAATAAATAAAAAGACGGATCGCCACGATTAATCAAAAGCCACAAAACCGTGCTCCGCTGTGTATATACATGTACCCACACACTCTTAGTACTTGTCACGCAGATGTCATGCAAACCTCTTTAGGTTAAGGGTGGTTATACATAATAAAAAATAACCTAAAAACTTACGATTTAAAAATAGTGTTATTTCAAGTGAAATGTAATTCTGTGACGCTTCACTACGAAACAGAAGAAAAGCTAGACGAGTACATGACAGAATACTTAA
Source organism: Lampropteryx suffumata (assembly GCA_948098915.1). Classification (NCBI taxonomy): domain Eukaryota; kingdom Metazoa; phylum Arthropoda; class Insecta; order Lepidoptera; family Geometridae; genus Lampropteryx; species Lampropteryx suffumata. Next base: position 26,557,562 of record OX402544.1, read on the forward strand.
TATTACAAGTATGTATGCATATAAGAGCAAGGAGCACGGTTTGGGTGGACTTGTGTGCGTGGGTGCGTGTATTTATACAAAGGAGTTGAGACTTCACTTTGGTTTTTCACAGCCCTCCGTTTTTATATTTATTTGATCTGAGATAGAAACCGAAAGTACGTAATAGTAATCCTTCCTGTCAAAACTGTTTCCAATTACAATCAAACTAATGATTGAAATTATGCCGATTGCTAACCGAAACTGATAGACACTGATTGTGTCAAAAGTTCTACAATCGCTAGGCTGGTGGCTGATACGATACTACATTTTTAGGGTTCCGTACCTCGAAAGGAAAAAACGGAACCCTTATAGGATCACTTTGTTGTCTGTCAACACCCTTTTTCTCAGGAACGTTCGGAAGTATCAAGCTGAAATTTATATCAAATACTCAGGTCTACTGTCCTTTAAAGCTGTGACAAAATCAAACTTCTAAGCCAACGCAATCAAAAGATACAGCCGTTTATGCCGCAAATTTCCGCAAATTTTCGATACTCGCAAGGGAATCTAAACTTACAGGGTACTTCCCGTGAACTCAGAATCTTGAAATTTGGTAAGAAGCAACGTCTTATAGCACAGATAAAGGAAAAATTGCGAAAACCATAAATTGTTAGTTACATCATATAATAAAAATATTTTTAATAATTTTAAACATATTACTTCTTGAGATCTAGAAGATTTTTTTTTGCAATAAAAATACGATAACTATGACTTGATTCTCGTGATGGGTGAACATTTATTTATATACCTACAGGTTTGTTTGTACGGAACCCTCGGTGCGCGAGTCCGACTCGCAATTGTCGGATTTTTTAAATACATACTTGTAACACTTTATAACTCTTATATATAGAACACACACCTATAATCATCACACAAATGTTTGGCCTAGGGAGGATTCAAACACCTACCTACAGCGCAGGAGGCCGAGCTACTACCAACTGAGCTTACAGGCCAGATATTAGTTTAAACAATCCTGTAAAAAAAACACTTAGACTTACCCTCAAACAGGCCCGTAGAGCTGCCACAGACTAACCTTAAATGTGTTGAGGTAATCAATTTGTTTCGAAATGTCAGTTGCCAGGATGAGTGCTTTCAACATATTCTTGATCTCCGGTAGTCGATCTTTCATGTGGTCGAAGATGCCGCTCTGTAGGATGCAGCTATACGCCACCCGCCAATGGTGATGCTCGAGGAGAGAACCGCACTGTTGCTGAAAGAGAATCATGTTGAGACGGTACTCTCAGCTTTTGCCGTTATTTACTAGCTCTACTCGTTAAATAAAGAAATAATAAATATAAAAAAATATGGTATATATTTTCAATATTTGCAACTACGAACTTTTGAACTTTGAACTCACTATATAGCCAGCGAAAATATTAACAAAATCGTTGTACTTTTATTTAATTTATCCCAAATTCAATGAAATTCAACTGAAGAGACGTGCAACGGGATACGAATTTATATTGAAAAAAGTTCAAGCAGGCGCTTGAGTTTAGGCTCGTGTCTACCTACGGACTAACCATCCGTTAAACCTAACAGATACTTTCCTCCTGCTTTTTCACAAATATCTGGTACTTGGTTACCAGTCAAAGTTTTTAAAACTATATAAAGGACTCTAAATTATATTTTGGAGAAAATAAAACTTAGCTTAACATATTTCTGAATCGCGAAAAGCTGCACCATAAATTACTTTCTACTAAAGATGACGCTACGTTTTCATAATTCTATGTTTTATTCAGTATTTGTTTAGAAGAAAACACAAAGTTCTATAATGAAGAAACTTTTTAACTGACTTTCATGAGTCTGCTTTATTTTTAATCAATATTAACTATGGCCACCGGTTATACGGATTGGTGAACAGTGGGCAAAAGTTAAAACAAACATAGTGCAGTCGAAATCAGTTAAAAAGTCTTGAACCGTTTTGACATACTTAAAAAAACTATAAAATTGTACTGTCGATGTTTAGAATTAGTTTTATTTAATTCGATAATAGTACGTTTTCGCCAATCTCAAATCAATTTCAACCGGCCATATTGCTATGCAACTAATGTATAACTAATGTCAGTCCAGCGAACTACACGTATATTGGGACTCGCGCTAGTAGATAATTCATTTAAGGGCCGGCGCCGCCGCGTCGTCGTCGCGAAAATCAATGTCTTGATACATAGCTCAACATTGTTTTTGTAAAGTTGATCGCCGTGTTCAATGTCGCTACGAAATACATTGTAGTAATACAGTAATTATAGTATATATAATAAATAAGTTTTTGAGCGCAATAGTTGATGCCTAATATTCATTAAAGTCGTCCTCGATGGCAGCAGAAAAAAATACAAAATTACCTTGTGAACATCCCTTGAAACTGGTAAGTTTCAGACAATTTGCGAAACGTCGGGATCTCAGGTTGGAGAAAATTTGTTCTGCTCATTGAATTTTTAGCTTGATTCGGAGAACTTTCAAAGTTTTCTTTCTCGTAATAGCCAGACCTTACTAGTGACCAACAAACGAGTCAAACAAGGAACCAAATTATAATATTTATCTTGTTTGATTGCAATAAACTGAATATAGAATGCATATTTTTTTTACATTACTTGCATACGTGTAGGTAATTTCAGTTTGCTTTTACTTAAGAGATCTTATGAGATCCCTGGAACTGATCTAAGCTCTTTGAACTAAACCTCAATGGCATTATAAATCCTGACTTTGCTATTTTAATTTAATGCATTTTGCATTACCTTTAGCAAAAGCTAAGAGCCACTTTAAAAGAGATTAAATAAAAACTATGTTTCAACTAGGATATATGTATCGGAGCACATCACAAGGCCGCATTGCATTCGATATAAACAGTGACAGTGGAAAATTATCTTGAATTCCTGTCAAATCTCTCTAATCTCTCTAAGAACTCTAAAATGGTAAAGGTTGTTACTAACAGCAACCTCATATACGTTATTTAATACATAATAATCATCACAATAAATAACATGTCGTTTAAATCTGAGTTTTAACATTAGAATGATAAGGACAAACCAAACTTTAACTCCACCTTTTTTTATTATGTGGTTTTAATATGGATGGTAGGGGCATGGGGTCTCATCCCTAAGAAAAGAAAATTAGTTCAAATAAATAGCAATAGATGGCATTACAGGTATCGATTTGTTATTCAAGTTTATGAAAAATCTAAATTAGGTCCTGATAAAAGCATTTTCCAATTTCATTAAATAACATAAGGACGGGAAATTCGATAAAAAGTTTTTTAAACATGTATTTTTATTTTTACAAAATTAAATGATGTCGTCGTTCCTTTGGTGGCAATTATTTGTACTTGAGGTTGACACGGTTTTATTGTTGGAGGTACCTATTAACTAATAATAGGTGGCGGTATTTTCAATTACTGTATTGTTGCATTTGGATAGTATTATGTTATCTGTGATTTTGGTTTTGCATTTTTAACCGACTTCAAAAAAAGGAAGTTACTCAATTCGATAGTATGTATATTTTTTATGTGTATTCTTATATGTATATTTTTTATATGTAGTTATGCGCATAACTTCGTCGTTTATTAACCAATTTTGATGATTTTTTTTTGTTGTAAAGAAGATATCCCAAGGGTGGTACCATGACAAGGAAACCAGGATCTGATGATGATGATGAAACAAACAAAAATAAATTTATTGACATAATACAATGTTACAGATCTATAATGAATCCATAGGATCCCGAACTAGTAAAAACTGTGTTTCAGGAGCCAGTGGCTTCTCCCATCAGTTATTATGTCTAACTAAATTAAAAAATTCACAACTAAAAATTTTCAAAAAAAAATTAATGAAATAAAATGCTCTCCGTGTGATGATATGAATAGTGTAAATTATAAATTTATTATTATGTTTTTTTAACAGTAATTCTGTAGTATTATTTTATATTGGTGTTTAGGTGTTGAGTGTTTATTCAAAATCCTATAATTTTAAACATAAGAAAAACTATTTAATTTCTTTAATTATATTCCTAAGAACCAAATTTTTTGAGCATATTTTCTATACCCTCAATCAAAGTTTTTGAGCCAGTTGAGTATTATCCTTTTAATTTAATTATTACCATACTTCTTAACTCTATGTTCTTTATTTAACTTATTATACAAATGTGGAACTAAAACTTGAAACTGCCTCTGAGCATGTGTGGTTCTTACTCTTGGTATAGGACACGTGTCAAGTCTTTTAGACGTTACAGGTAGGTGCGGAACTACTATTCTATGATAACGTCTAATACACTCGTAGATGAATAATTTTCTAACGCTTAAGACATTTGTTTTTTCGTAAACAGCTGTTGTAGGGTGTCTGTAGGGTAGGCAGAGAAGAACCTTTAAGACAGAACGTTGTGCACGTTCGGCTGCAATGATGTGTGTTTTTGCGGTATTACCCCATAAGCATATGCAATACCTAATGATGCACTCACACAATGCTCTGTATGCTTGAATAATTAGTTTGTGGTCAGCAACTGTTCTTAAATTCTTGAAAACGTAAATGAGTTTTCTTACCCTAGATACCAGCGATGTAATGTGGATAGTCCACTTGAGCTCACTATCTATTAGCACGCCTAAATATCTAATCTAGTCCACTCGAGTCAGCGTGGAGCAGTTACATTTGACACAGCGATAGTTACGATTGCATGGGTAAGTATGAATCTTAACTTTAAGATCCGGTTCAGGTTTCCCCGCGGCCGTCAAACTGTAACACATGTACTTGTATTTGCAGTATTTGTATTTTGCTTGTATTTAGCGACAACAGACTGTTTTCAAGCCATTGTGTTAACTGAGAGACATTCTTCAGCTAGATATGCAACTCTTAGCCATGTTTTGTCATGTAGGAGCAGAACCGTATCATCGGCAAACATCAGTAGGTCAAGACCAGGCAAGGTGGTTTTACACAGGTCGTTGATATATATGAGAAAAAGCGTTGGTCCCAGTGTGCTACCTTGCGGTACACCTACAGTACGGTACAGTGCACGCAGCACTATCACTGTCATATCCCTCAACTCATACTCGCTGTGTTCTTCCAGTCAAGTAATCTGTAAACCAGTCTAGAGCCAGTCCCGTTATTCCCACTCTTTTTAGTCTTGTTAGTAAAATTGGGATGGAGACAGTGTCAAATGCTTTCTGAAGATCCAGAAAGACACCTATACATTTGTCTCCTTCGTCGAGATGTGTTAATTTGTGAAGTGACCTTTATTACTGCGTCCTCGGTAGATTTGCGGTCTCTAAAGCCGTATTGGTTATCATTAAGCTTTTTGTTTTTGGTTGTTCTTCTCAAGATATATCATCACTCTTATTTTTACTAACTTTTCCAACACTTTGGATAAGGTTAAAAGAAGAGAGATCGGTCTATAATTGGAAGGGCATTTTTTTTCCCCCGCTTTAAAAATTGGGCAAACAATAGCTGTTTTAAATGCTCTCTTAACAGCTAGTAGGTATTTTATTATAATTCAGGAACCCATTTCCGCATGACCAAAATTGTGTCTAATAGGTAGGTACCAAGGTAAGTATTTGAAGTTTTGTCTTGCCTCAACAATTTAGAAGACACAGTTATCATTTAAGTATCTACATACCTACCTACTCGTAACGGGAAGAGAAAAACTTGTGAACTTACGTTTTTTTTTTGTTCTGAAATAAATCTAATTCTAATTCCGTTGCTGACTGTAAGTAGATAGGTAGGTACCAACTTTATCAACATTATTTTGATTTAATAATACAGCATAGGTACCTACCATAGATAAGTCATAATGTAGGTAGGAACTTAGGGTGTATTTGGATGGTCAGATGCCTACGCATCAGATTGTTTTTGGCAAATTGTTGCTTAACAAGACAATGAGTGTGTTAGGTACATTGATTATTAATAACAAGTAGGTACCTACCTGAGTTCATACGTTATCGAATCATTTGTTTTATTTCTCTTCAATTTCCTTTACATGCAAACCTAGACGGTCTGTAAATAAAGAAAAACCTAGGTACCTAGGTAGTGTTCCGCGTCCCACAGCCGCACGAATAAACCTACGTTCGTGTTCACATCACGATCATCTTACAACTACATCATGTAAGACAGTTATAATTTGACAAATAGATACCTACCTACTAATTTCTTACACGTACACAATCTACCTATTTTATTTAGATATCGAGCAAATTGCCAATAGGAATCTTTCGCCTCATTCGATCATACTCGCACGAGATCCGCAGCGCAGCAGGCTGACAACGTCGCGCGTCGCAGCGTCAAAGCTGCAACGGTAGGTAGATACTATCCATATACAGATCAATCGCTTGGCCATTCGATGCATAATTATCGCCATCTATTGGTTGCGCGTTGGACTAGTAAGTAATAAATCCACTTCCAGACGCTAGGTGGCTTTAAATATTCAGCGTGCGAAACGGCATCTAACGCCTGTGTAGGCGAATCAAAAATAGCCCGAAGAATAGCCCGAGATAGGCAGGTCGCGTTTCGTTGTATGGGATGAAGCATCTATACTAGTATAGTATTATGTTATCTGTGGTAGGGGTAAGTGGATTTCCATATAAACTATTATTATGAACATAATAGAAAACGAATATGGTCACAAAATAAATCATCACTAACCAACGATTAAAATAATAAATGTGTGGGCACACATCGGAAAATAATAGAATAATTAAAAAAACCTTTTTAATTCTACATTCACTTACAGGTTGATATTTTATCGGCTTCTTAGCTTTGACGAACGTGCTTGTGCCTGGGTTGGTTTTGACTGGCGAAGATTTCAACTCTGCGAACTAGTAAGGAAACAATTTGAACCCAAATAGTCGCAGATTGAAACTAAATTAATGATAGAAGCGAAACATTGCCATTGAAAAGCGCTTTGTGAACTGAACAAATAAAACGAAAAATAAATAAAGACGATGCCCGCGAGCTGCGTCTGTTTGACTGGAACTGACAAAAAACAAAAAAGCTGCAAAAAAAAAATCCGTGCACAAAGATAGCGTGCTAACTATCGGAACGGGCCACAAAATTGTTAACATGAAATATTAATTGCCAACGTAATAACTACCGAAATAAAAAGTATTGCTTCATTCATGGTCATATTATTACGATAGACATCGCAGTTTCAACGAGATGCAAAACAAAATTGATAACCCATAGGTAAACGAAAAAAAAACAAAACTGATTTACAAACAACAAGTAAAATAGACCTTTCAAGGTTGGAAAATTAAATAAATAAAAGTTTTGAATGGCAAACTCGCTCTGAAAACTATTGGCTAGTACTGTAACATGGTTGGTATGATTGTGTGGGGTTGACAGGTGACTTACTTGTCTTCTCGTTGCAGATAGCTCAACTAACATTTCTTGGAGCCTCTGTTAAAGAAACAATGGGTTTTTTTACTTGTCTATGTGTAAATCGCTACAACATTGAGTAAATTCCTATCTTAACAAATAAGGTTTATTTATATTTGAAAGGTACTTACTCGTCCTCGTCTTCCCCTGCGTGGAACAGGTGTGCGGTCAGTGGCGCCCTGCACGAAAAACATGTTCAATGACAAAAACATGACAAACCTTCAATTTTTATAATTTAAGTTTGAAATTTGAGTAAAAAATTACTCAAATTGAATACGAGTTCTAACGTGATCTAACGCAGCAGATTAAGCTCGCAACATCAATGCTGTGTTTGGGGAGGACACGGTTCATGAACGCACTGTGCGTTTTTGGTTTAATCGCTTTTGTACTAGAAACTTCGACTTGAAGAATGAACAACGATGAACGCCAGCCACTAGGGTAAATAACGATAAATTGAAAGTAATAGTGGAAGTCAATACATACCAAACTTCCAAGGAACTAGTGGAATCATTGGCATGGCTTACCCACAATATTTACCCATTTGCACCAAATTGGTAAAATAAAAGAACATGAAAATTTATGCCTTAGCACTTATTTGACAAATCTGCAGAGAGAAGCACGCGTTGAAGCTTGCCTTGAAAACGGCAATTTCATACTTAACCTACCAATAATTTAATGACATTCAATGGAACCATATATTTTTAATTTGTCCTCACTGCCTAAAATGAGTACATTTCAAAACGTAACAGTTCATATTAAAGAAACAAATTTCTTTCGGTCATACACTGGGGCTTACAGATGATACCAGTAATAAAAGGAGTGAATACGGAGAAGACGAATGATAGGGCAGAGGGGAAGAAAAAACAGTTGTGCTGACCCTACGTAAAGTGGGAGGAAGGGCAAGGAGATATAATGATATGAATAACCCAGTATTTGATCACCTGCTACATAATAAATCAATTGTATTATTGATATGTGTTTGCAGTGTGCAAAATTTATAAATTAAGTAAGATGGATAGATATTTATTTATATTTTCATCATACTGAAATAAAAACCGGCAGGGTTGTTACGTAAAAGTATCAGTAGCAATATCTGCGAAAACAGCCGCGAGTTGTATAAATAAAGTCTTATTCCGAAGCCAATATACGTTTATAGAGGAGATATTAGCGTATAGACCGCGTCTTTGAACAGTAGCGCAATTCTAGCCTATTGCTCGCTGAAGCAAGCTGCATAATCTGGAGCTGGATTTGAACGTTTGGTACAAATACCCTCACTATTTCGGAATAAGAGTTTTTTTATTAAGACGGACCGATAGACTAGATACAAGATCAATACACGCGATTGTCGCTGCTAACAAGCCCATAACTCAAGGGAACATATTGTTTATTAGTACCAGAACTCTCGAAACAACAGTCCAACAACTAATATTTGATGAAAGCTATAAGGCCTAGATTGCGAGACCAAACTTCAGAGCAAAATTCTCGTTCCCGTATGTCAAAATGTACTGAATTTTGACAAAAGGAAACGTATACTCATACCTACGAGCCTTGTTCATTACCCGAACATGCTTCTACATAGTAAACTAAAGTGTTCAATTATAACACTAAGTGTACTTTATTTTTATTCCTTATTGTACAGAAAATATTTACTTATATCAACTTAATCAATAATGGCATGTACACAGGCGAGCTTAACCCTAAAAAGGATTCTCTTCCGACAACACTCTTACATTTCACACCCAGGGTGGGTGTGAAGTGTTTTGCCGGAGCTGAGGAGCTGTAAAGTATAAAAAAACGGGGAAATTTAAAGGATTTCATTAAATTTTATTATTTGACGGCATGTCAGCTCATTTATAAGTAGCCCTGCCTTCTGCGCTGTACATTGGGTCGGTCGATTCTCTCCTAGGACAAACACATGTGTGATGAACACAAGATGTTCGGTGTCTAGTGGTTATAATAATTTCATAGAAATAACTAGTGACACGATAAGAAGGAGAACATAGGTGTCTGTTCTGTGTCTGTGTGTTATAAAGTATCATTATGCTATCAGTCATCTGCTTCCCATAATAAGAGCTATGCTTAGATTGGAACTAGATGGTCCTGTATGCAATGCAATATTTATTTTTAATATAAGCTTCCCGCTACTTCATTCTCGATTATTGAAACAGATGTATAAAAACTGTTAACTACAAATTGGGTATTTTTGTGTACTTTTTACATACAAATGAAGTTATACATTTAAATAATAATAATAAATAATCCCGGACGTTTCACACAGCATCATCTGGCCCCAATGTAAGCACAGCTTGTGTCATGGGTACCACATGACTGATATACTACTTTTTATTTAGTAAATACATACGAAAACTCACAGCTAGGTTACATACAAAGTAAATAAGTCAAACTATATAACATGCACCTATTAAGAGGTACATGTTTGCTGATGGTTAAGTTTCCACTTATAGAACAAGTAATAATAAAAAAATACAGCAAACTAGACAATTGTTGTAAAAAGTTTAGTATGTTTTATGTGTCTCAATCGCACCGTAACTTTACCTTTCGATCTTAAGGCCATGGGTACGAGTCCGGTCGACTCTCTTAATCGGGCTCGTACCCACGACCTTACGATCGAAAGGCGGGGTTACTACTACTAGACCACTGGTGTTACAACAAAGCTGTGCATAAAGGTAATGTAATATAATGTTTTTTTACAAATAAACATACAAATGCATAATGCATCCACACCCACTCTAACTTTCGCATTTATAAGAAACTAACTGTTGCTCGCAACTTCGTCCGCATTTTTTTAAATAATTGTAGCTTAAATCCTTCCCCAGGATACTTTTTATCTTCTTGCCAAATATTATTGATAAGTTTCAATCCAATAACACCCACCACCCATTAAAAAGTTTCCATTCAAACATTCACAGCCCGTTGAAAAATCCTGAAACACGTTTCCATTTATTTTGTATTTTAAGTATCTAAGCCAATACAAGTTGCTAAGAAGTCATACTGAGTCATAATGAGTCATAGTCATAGATGCCATACAAACTTTGACACCCAACTTTACCCCTTTGTTAGGGTTATTTGTAAAAATCCTGAAACATGTGTGTCCATTTATTTTGCATTTTATTCATATCAAGTTTTAAGCAAATCGCACCACGCGTTAAAAAGTTTCATACATGCTTTTTCACCCCTTTTCACCCTTTTAGGGGTTTAATTATAAAAAAACCGCTGATGAATGAAACAGATGACTGATAGAATACTTATATATTTATAAGCATACTTATGAAACTTTATAATACCCAGACTCGGAACAATCATCTATGTTAATCACACAAATGTTTGTCCCGGGAGGCACAGAGGCCGAGCTACTACCAACTGGAGCTGAGTTATAATATTAGTAAGACCCTGTATATCGATTCGGCGAATATACGCATAAGATTTGTTATTTCATCGAAGATGATACGTTTTCTGTATCTGAATAATTGGTACTTACAAGATTCTTATCCATGAACATGATAGCAAGCGGGTGATTAGTCGTTACGAGGAACGTGTGGTTCACTCCGGGGTGGTCTAAGTCATGAGTTATGGCGGCTAGCAGAACCACCATTATCTCAAGCTCGTTCATACAACTGATCAGCTGTGGACAACAAAAAACATTAGAAACGACCTTCAAAAAAAAAAAATATTAACTAAAAAAAATCCGACAGTGGCCAGGCAGCTTGGTTATACATTTAAAGTACTTAACTATGCTATTATTATAGTGGTGTTGTAAGCCTCGTTAACTCAAATAGCGTTAATACAAGTTGCTATCTTTAAACATAGAAATTTGAAAGACAAGGACCGGCCGTATTTTAACGAGTGTTTTAAGGATTATAAGGGAGTAAGAAAATCTATACTCTATTAAGCGGTGACTTAAGTGACCATTAGGCAGGGCGCAAACGTAGACACTTTTGTGTCTTGAGGCAGATACAATAAACCGATGAATAATTAATTTCTATAGAATCAGCATGAAATCATTGACTCCCTGCGCACACGTAAATATTTTTTTGTGTCCAGTTGCTCCCACTTAACACATACCCATTGACGATCAAAAAGTGTTCGGTGTCGGCAACTGGAATATAAAAGTCGTCAGTTGAAGACACAAGCAACATTAACAAATTTCCTTACAATTGTACAGACGGAAAACCAGCAACGAATTGTACCAGTGGCCAGTAGTAGCAACAGGCGACTGTGATTCCCTGTGATGGTGTGCCGTGTCGGCAACAATAAGTGTCTTCGTTTGCGCAGCGCCTTAATGTCTCTGGCTGCGACAGTTGATTGGTCCGCGGGAATTCGCGGGTTTGCATGGTTGAAGGTACCTTAAGTTGTTTGTGTTTGTATAAATTTTCCCTTGGAGCCTATTTTTCCTCTCATGTTTACTCTTTTGTTTTGTGTGTTCTAAATCTTTTTTTTTTCTTACAGTTAAGACAGTAAGATATTTTTGATTGAATCGCGTCAATTTCGCGCTAATCTGAGGAATAAGGAATCAGAAACGCGCGCACTAGTGCACGCGGAAATAACCGCATTATTTCCGCATTATTTCGCTAGTGCGTGCTGGGTCTGAGGGTTTAGGGTATGTAATTACCATTGGTTCTTGTAGAAAGCAGTGAACAGCTTGCATGACATCTGTAGCGTGCACCGAGTTGTGATAAAGATTCTCAGCGTGGTAGTTCTCCTCTATAGTATGAAACAGCTTCCAGCATTTTTCGGGGAGTAGTTTAAAGAAATCGATTAAGCCGTAGCCAGCGAAGAGGTGCATGCAGAGTACAGGCAGACACCGACCTGTCACAAACAGAAAAAATCTTTTATATCACAGAAAACTCCTCTCCACAGCTGAACTTAGGCTTACTGTCTGTTACTGTTAGTGTCTGTTTGTAAAGTGAATATTTTATTAAAGCCTCAGCAAATAACTTTTTGTATAAATATTTAGTACCTACTTTTTTACCGTTTGTTAGTTATTTAATAATATTATTGTTAATTAGTTTTATCATAATTTTAATTTAAACGGGATATAGACCATGATATGTGAGTTTTTCTGCTCCCCTATATTTCGCCACAGTTACATACGCCACGATCACGAGAACTATTTAAGATATATCTCGTGATCATGGCGTATGCAATTGTGTATATAATCGAAATATCGGGAAGCAGATTTACTCACATATCATGGTAAATATCCCGTTTTGTGTGAAAATTATGTTCAAAATTCATAATAGTTTTAAAAGTTATATTAGTTATATCAGATCGTTATTTTACGGAATAATAATTTCTAAAAACCTTTATATTTATAAATCTTATGTGCGTGTGTTTGAAATTAAACTCCTCCTAAACGGCTGGACCGATTTTGATGATTTTTTTTTGTGTGTGTTCAAGTGGATTCGAGAATGGTTTAAATTATCTTTTTTTTCTCTTTTTTAATCGCGCGGACGAAGTCGCGAACGGGACCGCTAGTATTTTATATAATTACATTTTGCCGGCAACTTCTTCATTTCCAATTGTTTATTCAAAGTGGGCCAAGGTTCGGCTAAGACGAAGAAGGTTGCGAGTTCGATTCCCGCGAGACAAATAATTGTATGATCTGCAAGTAATTTTCTCAGGTCTGGGTGTATGTATGATATGATATTTACCTATGTGTTAAAAAAATTTATATATTAGCCATGTGGTACCTAACATAAGCTATGCTTACTTTGGGGCCAGATACTGTGTCCGTTATTATTTATTATTGATGATGATAATGATGATGAAGATCCACGAACTGGCTAAATTAAACTGGCTGAATTGGCTAAGGGCAATGATGATGATGATGAAGATGATGATGATGGTGATGATGTTCATCTGTTGAAGATAATTTAAGTGGCGTCAGTCAATTTACAGAGTGGTTATTGGTGATTGAAAAATTTCGTTAATGGATCCACTCCAGCAAGCTGAGGTGGGTGAAGTTTCATCTCCACTGACGCCACTCTGCCTGGGATTCTGTTTGATAGCGCAGGCCTGCCCAGGTTTATTATTATTATTATTATTTACTATTAGACCCGTGCCCACCTCGTTGGGCGGTTACAACTACACAAAAAATATTAAGGTACTAATATCGATATTAAAAAGGTAGCTATTCAAATTATTGTAATAATTACAGATATTAACAAAGTTACAAATAAACATCAATAGATGGCGCTAACGGCCACCGTTCCCGTTGTTTTTCCGGGATAAAAAAATAGCCTATAACCTAATCCAAGTTACTAACTATATTTGTTTTAAGTTTCATCTAAATCGGTCCAGCAGATCTCAAGTTATAAGTGGTGTAACTAACACGACTTTCTTTTATATACATATATAGATAGATAGAAGACTATTATTATTATTATTATTATTATACGAAAGGAGCCTCTGAGGCGCACTTTAATCCTTTCAACACACTGGTTAGAAATAACTAGTGACACGGAAGAAGAGGAATTATTAAGTGACGTGACGTCCCACTGCAGGGTAAATGCCTCCCTTCCTTTTCTCCAGTCGTCCCTGCCTAAAGTCATTCTTTATTAATTGATTATTTATTCTGTAGTTTAATTTTGAAATGAGATTCAAGAACATTCCAATATCATCATCTCTGAACGTTACCGTCGTTACTAGAACCTTACACCTTACGCTAATGGCTAAAGAGTCAACTAATTAAAACATCACATGGTTCAACTTTTAAGGTTCTAAAGTCCACAAGAAACCCTTATAGTTTTGCCTTGTCCATCTGTCTGTCTGTCTGTTTGCCTCTAGGTTATCTAGACTCTTGCTAGCAGGCTATAAATTTAATCGTCATGTAATTTTGAATGGTAATATTGGCTCTTACAAAGTTATGAAATAAAAATTGTAAAATGATTTTTAGAAAAGCCTACATGTTAAATAGCGTTTTGTTTTATTTGACTATCCCATCGTGTGGCATATCGTTAGATAGGTCTTTAAAAGATATTACGAGGTACATTGTTTCAATATAGATAATCGTTTGAGAATTATGAAGCTTTAAAACAGCCATTTTTGTTATAGGTCAAAAACTATAAACTAAAACTGATTTTAGGGGCAAGCTGAAAATTTGTATAATAGTTGGATATATTGATTAAATTACAAGGATAATTTTTACGGTTAGTTAAAAGCTTTTCTAGATTTCGATTAATGACCCGATTTGTAAACCTTAAAAAAATTATGAAACCGATAGGTACATTTTGTTTTGTTTTTTTTTAACTATAATAATCGGTTCAGACTTTAGAAGCCTTCACTGTGCGTGGTCACATGAGACTTGGGCAATTAATTATAAATATTTAGAAATTTATTCGATAAAAATCACGATCTGAGCTCTGTCAAAACGCGTCAAGGTCATTAGCTGAGGGTACCGCAATTACGTTAATAACCAACGTTCCGAAGCTAAACGATTTCAGAGAACCATTCCTGTGATTGTGCACATTCGCCGAGTGTCACTTGTTCATTTGGTGGACCATACAACTTTTTAATCAATTAAACACTACAAGCTTCTATAGGGTGATTTAATCCATTCGCAGTAGTTTTCTTATTCAGCACAACACAAACTATTTGTAAAAATCATTCGCTGGACATCACAAAGCAGTAAAATAAACATGCAAAGGACCGTGATCCCCGGGCTCGGTAGGATACCTTCTCAGACCTTTACTCAGATATATGAGGATATCTAAAGGAGGTAAGAGGTAGTCCTTACCAATTTAGCATATGCACACAGCTCATAGCTTTACACAGTGGTTAGTATTCCGTACGTGACAGTTTGCAGGCCCATCGCTTATAAAAATACTAACCGATGACACAAACCTTTTTTCGAACCTTGGTAACAAATTAGTATTTTAGTACATACAAATAAATATCAAAATGGTGTTGTATATTTACCGCCTGTAGCTCGCTCCAAATCATGAGTGTCGAACTCCCAAGTTGAGCTTTTTGACAGTAAGAGCTGTGAAAGAAGAATAGGTATTAGTTTTGTAGGTATCTTGTACACAATATAATATAACAAGCCAAATAATAAGCTGCAGTGAACTATTCGAACGAAAAATTCTATTCACTTAAAGTATGAAAATCACTGTCCTTAAATATTTAAAAGCAGCTTATTAAAAGACGGTAATCGTTAAAAGTTATATAGTCATCATTTTCTAGCTTCTCAGAGCTTCGAAACGATTTGATCCATATTCGCCCCGCGTTTTGCGCCACTTATATTTCTTGTGTGCCTCGAAACCTCGATTGTTTTCTTTATTTTAATAATTTTGTCCATTTTCTGTTCCTGTTTTGCCTTGCATGTTTTTGTAATACATTTAAGTACAGTCAGAATATTAAATGCTTGAATCATTGAAACATTTTAATGGTAACTACGTAAATAATACTTCTTTGTTATTGTATTTTTTTTAATTTGCTTTACAACTATGCAGGTAAAAAATGCAAACTCTGTGACCAAAGGTTGGGCCGGGTGCAATCCAAATCAAGTAAAACAGGCTTAGTGCTAGGCCAATCACGTTATTGGATCATCTGAAGACCAATCGCAACAGTAAGGAAGATGGCCACTTTCTGGAAGTGATAATAGATCATAAATGAGAGTGACGTAGTCAATTAAACTTGTGTTTTTATGTGTGTGATTGTGAAAGTGCCAAAAGTAGTGATATGCCAGTATCACATTGAAAACGGTATTTTTATTCAACTATATAGTTTATTTGTTTTTCTTGTCTGTAATGACGTTCTTGCTAATCTATAATTTATTAAAAGATAATATTTGATTAGATCCCCCAGTATGGTGTATCGGTTGTGCATTAAATATCACTCAAAATATGAAACATCATTTTTATTTATTTTATGACATCAACATCATCAACACAAACTTACTTCATTATTCAAGTCGATTGTTATTTATCTATGTTTTATTATTACATGTCAAAAATAGGTTTTTTATTAAGTGTTTTTTTTGTGTGTTATTTAAAAACTTAAAGTTGTAGTTGGTAAATATTTATAACTCAAAAAATTAAAATTTCAGGTTTCCATCTATGTAACTATGTAGGAACCAGACACAACCTCTACGCCATCTCATCTTCATCATACGAGAATATTCGGTTTCGCTAATCAAGAAATGAAAGATACGGTCCAGGACAGAAGAGAAAATACCTATGTATATCTTCTCCTATATGTCACCTAGGTGACGGGACATTCAAAAGTGTTGTGAAACCATTCAAACAGTTATATGTGATTTATGGCGACCTCGTAAGTACACCGAACAGAATTTAATACCATTGTTTTATATCTTGTTGATTATTAAAAAGGAATTACAAACATTGATAAATTGGTTTTATTTGTCAACTGTACTTTGCCCTTTGTACCTGATACCTGAATTGTAATTTGGTGCGAATCCAGAAATATTTTGACTTGGTGCAGAAGCAGAATTTTTTGGAATGTGGGGCGAACGTGGAACAAATCTTCGAAACTTCGAAACAGACAAACACACTATCTAACTTTAAAACTTATATCATAATTCCTCTTATTAGTATGGAGTAAAAAAACAAGAAACTGAAGACGACCACTCACGTCACGTTTGTCTTAAGGTTACTTTCTTGTACGTTAGTTTTTTCAGTCATGATTATTTAAAAACCATGGGTAATAAAGAAAAAGATGTGATCCATCGTCCCGGATAACGAATATGCCACTGTATGAACGTGATTGGACGTATAAAAATATTGCTGATCATTTTGGGTGCTCCAAAACTTCGACGACCCCTGTGGCGCAGTGGCCTGTCTGAGATGCAGAAGGTTTCTGGTTAGATTCCCGGCACGGGACCAATTATTGTATGATCTGCAAATATGTGTCTCAGGCCTAGTCTCTGGTGTGGTCAGAGGTGATTTCTCTGTATAATATGTTTAGGAGATTAGGATCTATTGAAATCAAACGGTCGGTTCAGAGTATATAACGGGAATGAATTTATTTCAAACGCTCACAAATATTTATATTAATGCACCGAACTTGCGGGCAGAGGTGCGGGCGGTAATCGCGAGGGGTGTGCGGTGCGCGCGAGAGGGGTGCGGTGCGCGGCGTGCAGAGGTGATATAAATATTTACTCCGCGCTGCGTTGTCGTCATTAGGCTTGCTGGGAGCTGCGAGCGCGCCGCTACATGACTCCCTCCCTAGCGAAGCGTACCGATGGTTTGAAGATGCGCTCGTATCTCGTAGTTTTTAATATCGACGGTGGAGGACTGCGACTTTGTAATTCCTGTAGGGCCTTTGTCTGAAGGCGGGATCAGTGGTGGTGTGTTCTCCTGGTCTGCGTCACCGGTTACAAAGTTTACTGTGTAAGCCGGTTTCAGTCTGTCGATCGAGATTACAGCTGACTTCCTTTCTGGCATCTGCAGTTTGAAAGTTTTGCCATTTCGCTCTAATACATAGGGCCCGTCGTAGGTTGGTTGCAGTGATTTTTTTGTGGCGTCGGTTCTGATAAAAACGAATTCACAGGTTCGGAGGTCTTGATGCACGAAGATAGGTCGATTGTTTCCGTGTGATGGTGATTTCGACGGCTTGATGGAGTTCATAATTTCGCTTAGTCGACTTACATAATCGTAATCCATGGTATTGTCTGGTGAAGGTGGTGATGTGCTAAAAAACTCGCAGGGTAGGCGTAGGTTGTAGCCGTAAGTTAGCTCAGCGGCACTCACGCCGGTGTCGGAGCGGGTGGCAGCGCGAAGTTCCAACAGTACGGTAGGTAGTTCGTCGATCCACTTTCTTCCCAGTGATAGTAGAGCTTTTAAAGCGGTTTTGAGTGGGCGGTGCCAGCGTTCGATCATTCCGTTCGACTTCGGATTGTAAGGGCTGCTCCGTGTTCGTTCAGTTCCAAGGGTGTTTAGTAGTTTAGCGAACAACCGGCTTTCGAAATTTCTTCCTTGATCGGTTGTTATCACCTTAGGCGAACCGAAACGCGTTATCCAATGCTCGTAGACTATTTTTGATACGGAATCGGCTGATGTGTCGTCTGTGGGAATAGCTTCGGGCCATCTTGTCGCGCGGCCAGAAAAAAATCTCGCTAAGTAACTTGCGCATTGTTCGTATCCCAGGATGGCTCATATTACGAAGTGCGTTGAAGGCTTCACGTCTGAATGCTTCTGGTAGGTACGGCCGGATAAAAGGCGTAGAAGTCTCGCAATAGATAGGTATACATGAGGTAGGTACGGTGATTTATTTTATTGATAAATTGCTTTGGCATGCAAGTTTATCAATAATATTTCTGTCTCTTTCCTGAGCTTCTGCAATTTTTGCGTAGTCTAGTGATGTAGGACAATTGATGCTTTCGACAGGTATTCGGCTGAGTGCGTCCGCTACGCTATTTTCGCTTCCGCTGATGTGGCGTATGTCCGTTGTAAACTCGCTGATAAAAATAAGCTGTCTGGCTCGCCGTGGTGTTTCGGAAGCTGATGGCGGCTTGTGTAGAACATATGTCAGTGGCTGGTATGGTCTGTATACACGATGAGATTTCTTCCTTCGAATATTTTTCTGAAGTACTTGAGATGGCCATATACATAGCTAGTAGCTCACGGTCAAACGTGCTGTAGTTGCGTTGGGCATCGGAGAACTTCTTCGAGAAATAGCTGAGAGGTTCCCATTTGTTCTTGACGAATTGTTGAAGTACGGCTCCAGCGGAAAGGTCTGATGCGTCGCAAAAGATAGCCAGTGACGCGTCGTGGGAAGGGTGCGCAAGCAAAGCTGCATTTTGTATCGCAACCTTGCATGCCTCGAAAGACTTGACTGTTTTGTCGGTCCATTCTATGGCTGATCTATCTTTCTTTTTTGCATTATGCAGATAAGCATGTAGTGGGGCTTGAATTTCGGCAGCCTTGGGGATGTGTTCTCGGTAAAAGTTTATCATGCCGAGGAAGCGCCGCAAATCATCTATCGTCTTCGTTCTCGTGTAGGCTCATATTGCGGCTACTTTTTCCTCAGGCGGCTTTATTCCTTGTTGGTTGACAGTACAACTAAGAAACTTCACTTCTGATTTTCCAAATACGCATTTTGAAGGATTAATTGTTATTCTGTTGTCTTCCAATCTCCTTAAGACTGTGTGAAGATGCTTTTTATGCGTTTCTTCATTGGTGCTGGCTATAAGTAGGTCGTCTATGAAGGCAAAAACTTAATCTAGTCCTTGGAGTACTTCATGAATGAATCGTTGGAATGTTTGACCGGCGTTTTTTAGCCCTGGGCACATAAGTGGAAACTCAAAAAGGCCCATAGCTGTAATGATGGCCGTCTTTTCTATGTCTTCTTCTCTTACTTTTAATTGCTGGTGTGCTCGGTTTAAGTCCACGGTACTAAATATTTTTTTGTCTGATAACTGGAACGTGAAGTCCTTTATTCTTGGTATTGGATATCGATTGGGGATTGTTATCGCATTTAGCCTTCTGTAGTCTCCGCAAACGCGTAGTTCTCCGTTTTTTTAGGGACGATGTGCAAGGGTGACGACGAAGGGCTGTTGCTGGGGCGACATAGGCCTTGTTCAATCATTGTTTGCCATCCATGTCGTACTAGTTCGTAACGATGCGGTGCGATTTGGCGGGCTCTGCAGTGTAGCGGCTGTCCAGTGGTCTCGATGACATGTTCGACTTTATGCTTTGTAGTGACGTTCATTGCTGTTATTCTCGTAGTTCCAGGAAACTTGGCTAGAATGTCGTGGTACGATTGTTGGTCGTCGATACTGCGAACGGTGGGGATGTTGCTAGCTCGAACGAAAGAACTTGCTGTATCTGTTGTATCTACGCTCGCACCGGCATTAAGGTAATAAATAAGCAAGATTACTGCGATCTATCGCAGGAGCAATTGTTTGACGTGTGTGCCGTGCAGCTTGTTATAGAAAATATTCTTGTTGTCGGAATCTACCATTCACCGCTAACTGACGATAACGCATACTTATTATTGTTTGACAAACTTCTTTCTAAAATATGTAACGAAAACATAGCTGCCATTATAATGGGTGATATTAATATTAATAAAAATAATATTAATTTACTTAAAAATTCTAAAATAAAAAAAGAGTTGGTTGATATTTTATCCAGGTATAACATTTTACAACTCATGGAAATACCCACAAGGACAGACGGAGACTCGGCCACTTTGATCGATCACGTATACACCAACCTTCCGCCGGAACGCGTCGCTGGAGTCGCGAACGTCGCGCCGCATCTCAGCGACCACGATGCCCAGCGCCTCATCATCGCGCGTGCGTTGCCGCCACCCAAGCATACAGAAAGACGTTCTTTAACCGTGGCAAATAAATATAATTTCATAAATGCCCTCGAATCGATTGACTGGAACTCTGTTGTGGAGCGCACGAGAGGTGACTGTCAGGCCCTCGCCAAAAGTCTTATGGGAATCATAGTCGCCAAATTTGCCATCTGCTTTCCAAATAAAAAACAACCCAGCGTCCGAAAACAGGACACCTGGATAGACGGTGAGGTGCTTAATCTGAAAAACTTATTATTTGACATTCACAAATTAAAAATTACCTTCCCAACGAACTGCAACCTAATATCTATCGCCGAAAGTTATACAAAAACTTACAACGATATGTTAAAAGAGAAACGAAGTAACTATTACTCTAAAATGATTCACGACCATCCAAATAAAGCAAAATGCATGTGGAAGGTAATCAGTACCGAACTCGGTCGTGGAAACCGCGACAGGGTCGACTACACGGATCTCGTGCTAGGCGCAGACGGAGCCCCGTTTAGTACAAAGAAGCAGTTAGTAGATGCGTTGAACCTCGAGTTTACGACTGCTGCCAGTAAATGCGGTGCCTCGTCGGCCGATATTGCCCGAGCATGCGTTAGTCTTAGCTCAGACCTATTTTTGTGTGATCAGTCGCTACGATTGATTTCATTCTCCCCTCACGAAATAATCACAATAACATTAAAAAATATTGCATCGAAAAATAGCACAGACCTGTACGGGCTTTCGGCTAACCTTCTCCGAATAATTGCGAGATCACTTGCCCACATAATAGCCCACTTATTTAATGCCTGCGTCCTAGAGGGGGTGTATCCCACCGCCCTCAAACGAGTAAAAATATCTCCTTTGTATAAAGGAAAAGGCAAAAAAACCGACATGAAGTCTTATCGCCCGATATCGCTAGTACCAGCCGTCAGTAAGATCTTCGAAGTGGGATTAAATAAAAGGCTCTTGTCGTTTATAAGAGACCGCAACATCATGACGGACAGACAGTACGCGTACAGAGCCGGCAGATCCACTACAGATCTGGTGCGGGAAGTGGTGTGGCGTGTGCTGAGCGCGCGCGAGGCGGGCCAGCGCGTCGCTCTGCTGTGCTGCGACCTGTCGCGCGCATTTGACACCGCCGACCACCACCTCATCGCTAAGAAACTTGACTTCTACGGCATACGTGGTCCAGTCCTGTCATTACTGATTTCATTCATGTCTGATCGCACACAGACTGTAGTAGGCGAAAGTGGGCGTGTGAGGTCAAAGGAAATGACGAACACTATGGGTGTCCCGCAAGGCTCCTGCCTATCCAACACACTTTTCAGCCTACTGCTGAACGACTTGCCTGGTGCCGTCGGTGATGCAGAGGTGTACATGTATGCAGACGACGTGGCAGCCATTGTCACCGCACCGACAACAGGTGAACTAGAAAATAGGCTGAACTCAGTGGTTCAAAGGCTGGAGGGATGGTTCAGAGCTAATGGACTAGCTTTAAATAGGGATAAAACCAACTTTATGAGTTTTCAACTTAACGGCTCTACACCGCCACCGTTTAAAGTCACCGCTGGCAACACAGCACTTCAGATGGTCCAAACGACGAAACTATTGGGTTTCCATATAGACAACGGCTTGACCTGGGAAACCCATGTTGACGGGATATGCTCACGGCTTGGTCGCACATGCTTCGCATTGCGTAGACTCGCTAGCACCGCGTCTCGAAACGTTGTGTTAAGCTGCTACTTTGCAACCGTCCACAGTATCCTTACGTACGGTACAGAGCTGTGGGCGCGAGCCGCGGACGTCGAGCGAGTCTTCGTCATGCAGAAGCGAGCAATACGCACCATCGTAGGCGTGCCTGATGATATCTCGTGCAGAGAGCTATTCAAGGAATTAAACATCTTGCCACTTCCTTGTGAACTCATTTACCAGATAGCTTCTTTCACGCACAACAACATAGAGGCTTTCCGGTGCCGAGGTGTTACCGCTCGGGCCCTGCGCAGTAACAATCGGGCTCACCAACTAGTCACGCCCGCACATAAACTGACCAAATCCAAGAGGTCCGTGTACATAATGGGTCCCTCAGTGTATAATAGGCTGCCGGATACCATAAAAAAAGATGCAACTTCCACAGCGGTATTCAAAATAAGATTACGCAAGTGGCTACTTCACAACTCATTCTACTCAGTAAATGAGTTCTATGAATTGCCACTAATTTAATTAATACATTTATGATTAATATTTTGTAATTTAAAACCGTGATTTATTTATTTTATATTAGTTTTATTATTATATTGACATAGAATGACTGTTACAAAGTTGAATTTAGTTAATTGAATGTAATTAGTTTACAAATGAAAGTATATTTTAATATACCTACCTATTGTACAAAAACTGACCTGTAACCTGGTGTTATTAATAAATGATTGTATTGTATTGTATTGTATTGTAAGGCATGTTTTCCCGTCGATTAATCTTCGGTTCTTGATGTCAACGACCAGTTGATGGTGTTCCAAGAAGTCTGCTCCAATGATTGGTTTACCCACTTTTGCTATGATGAAAGTCCACTTAAATGGTCGACGTAAGTTCAGGTCAAGTTCAAGGGTTTTTTCTCCGTAGGTTGGTATTATTGTATTGTTGGCGGCAAAGAGTTGGAAATTCGATGGTTTCGGCAGTAGTCCTCTATTCGGGGGTAGTACGGAAATAATTGCGCCGGTATCGATCAAGAATTGTAGTCTGGATTTTTTTGTCGTTGACGAGTGGCGGTAAGAGCTTTCAAGTACGCCAGATTCCGCCTCATCTAGCGTAAGAGTTAGTTTCCCGCATTCTTTGCTTCTTCTTTGAAGGTGCAGGGCGTTGTGCAGCGATATGCTTCGGATCCGAATCTGCGATGATAGTAACAGTAAGGCAATGGGGTTTGACTGCGTGATCTGAAGTTTGAACGTCCGCGGCTGGGGGATCGGCTTTGGCGGTATGTTCCTCTGTTATAGCTGTTCTGCTGGTTGTGGTTATGAGATGCTTTGATTGCAGCGACTTCAATAGATAACTTGTGTATCTCTTCTATCAGGAATTGCATATCTGAGTTCTGCGGGCTCGGTGATGATGGAGGCGTATTTAAAACTGATATTTGGGATGGTTTGCTGGTTTCTAACATCTTATCTGCAAGCAGGGCCAGATCGTCAAGAACCGTCTTCGTGCTGAAGGTTTCACTCACAGCTAGAACTGAATGGACGTGCGGTGGCAGGTGGTTTGTCCACATCATTCGGAGAGTAGAATCTGGGACCTTGTCTCTTGCTAGGCTTCTCATGCGTCGAAGAAGTTGTGAGTGTTTCTGGTCTCCGAGTTCTATGTCTGTCAGAAGTTTCTAGAGTTGGCGGCTGTCCGATTCTTCGTACGCAGTGATGAGGCGATTTTTTAACGTTGTATATGGTTCCGTTTTGGGTGGGTTCTGTAGAAGATCAGAAACTTGCTCAATGTCTTGTTTATCCAATTCGGCAATGACTAGCTGCGCCAATTGTGCTTGACCCTTCTTCACTCTGATTCACTTGTGGCTGCCTCGAAACTAATAAACCAAAGACGTGGTTTATCTTTCCAGAATGGTGGAATCCTCATGGACAATGAAATTTGTTCAATTTCTTGCGGCAAAAATGTTGGTTGTTGCTGTATTGATTCGCCGGAAACGTTGTCGTTAGACATTTTGTCACTTGCTGTGCTCTGCTCGGGGTCACCACTTTAGGAGATTAGGATCTATTGAAATCAAACGGTCGGTTCAGAGTATATAACGGGAATGAATTTATTTCGAACGCTCACAAATATTTATATTAATGCACCGAGCTCGCGGGCAGAGATGCGGGCGGTAAGCGCGAGGGGTGTGCGGTGCGCGCGAGAGGAGTGCGGTGCGCGGCGTGCAGAGGTGATATAAATAATTCCTCCGCGCTGTGCTGTCGTCATTTCGTTCCCTCCGTAGACCAAGACACGTTCTTGGTGATTCCGATGACATGATCACCACCGCTAACGAGGCGGCGACCCAGTCATGCAGTTCGGACAGAGTAAACACTCCACAGATACACCGACCTCGCCGGCGAGGTCGGTGTATGAAGACGTCTCTCCGTTCCCGCCCTAGTTGGGCCGTCCCCCCAGGCAACAGCCCAAGCCGAGGTCCGTACCTAAGTGGTGCCCTTGCGTTTGTTGCCAAAAAACCTAAATATTTTTAGGTCGAGCGCCATCAGCGCTCGCCAAAAGTCCGTATAACGCTGTCACGGGTTGTTAGACAACGTAACAGCATTAGTCCAGTCCGAAAAAAAAAAAAAAAAATCTGTCGTCATTGGGCTTGCTGGGAGCTGCGAGCGCGCCGCTACATAATATGTATGTACTTACAAAAAAACCAGGATAGAATTGTATTGCCTAAAGTTCCAAGGACGTGTATGTAGATGCATAGAATATAATATGCGGGAAAGTTGATTAGAAAATATTGTACGCTATTTTCCAAACGGTAGCATAGCGAACTTAGCAAATAAATAAAACCAGTAATTTACCTATGTTTCACATTAAATGAGTTATGAAAAACAAGTATGTATGTAGTATAACAGTTATGTGATTCCTATAAGGCAGGGCGCAAACGTGGACACTTTTGTGTTTTGTGTCGCATATAAGCAACCGATGAATATTTAATTTCTTTAGTATGAAAACATCCACAGCGCACACGGTAATATTTTTTTTTGTCCAGTTGCTTCCACTTAAGATATACTCATTGACGATCAAAAAGTGTTCGGTGCCGGCAACTGGAAACTAAAAGTCACAAAAAGACACAAGCAACATTAACAAATTTCCTTACAATTATACTGACAGAAAACAAGCAACGAATTGTACCAGTGGCCAGTAGTAGCAACAAGCGACTGTGTCCGATCACCGCCATAAGAGAACGCAACTACGGTTCCCTGTAATGGTGTGCCGTGTCGGCAGCAAAAAGTGTCTTCGTTTGCGCAGTCCCTAACCAGCTCTGCTTACTTTGGGGTTAGATGATGGTGTGTGTAAAGTCCAGCTTTATTTATTTTATTTGTTTATTTTATTATCCCAAACCGAAGTCTCTTGACACACATGGTCGAAAACCGCCTAGGCGACAGAGACATCAGAGGAGCGGCATTTAATTTGCAAACATCACAGTTGCACCAAGATCTAGTGAAACTCTTTTTGCTCTTCAGGAAAAACACCCACCATCAGCACTTGACAAGTGCCTGCATCTCTACCCACAGCAGGACGACGCCAACTTTAGAAAACGATATTTTGTTTTAATACCAGTGGTGGTAAACAAGCTTACGGCGCACCTGGTGGTAAGCGGGTAAGCGGTCACCGAAGCCTTGATTATTTTGGATTATTATTGCTTATTTAAGAAGTTATTATATTGTAGTATTTATAACAAATATTTAAAAGTTGTAACTTTAGGGGGAATATCATATTTTTTTAAAGTTATTAATCCTGGAATTATTGAAACATTTAAAAAAAAAATCTTCTCGTAACTAGCTGTTGCCCACGACTTCGTTCGCATTTTTTTTGAAAAGAATTGTAGCTTAAATCCTTCCCCAGGATGCAATTTATCTCCTTGCCAAATTTTATTGATAAGTTTCAAATCAATCACACCAACCACCCATTAAAAAATTTTCATACAAACATTCACACCCCATTTTACTCTTTTATGAGGGCTGTTTTGAAAAATCCTGAAACACATGTCCATTTTTTTGCATTTTCAGTATCCAAACCAAGTTTCTAAGAAATCACAACCCGTTAGTAAGTTTCCATACAAACTTTGACACCCCATTTTACCGTAAAGGTTATTTTGAAAAATCCTGAAACACGTGTCCATTTATTTTGGGTTTTATTTAAAAAAATAAAGTTTCAAGCAAATCGCACCACACGTTAAAAAGTTTAATACATTAGTTTCATAAATTACCCCTTTTAACCCTCTTAGGGGTTGAATTTCAAAAATACCGCCTTAGTGGGTGGTTTTGCTATAAAAGGAAACTACCTTCCAAATTTCAGCTTTCTAACTTCAGCGGTGTCGGCTCGGCGATGATGAATCAGTCAGTCAGTCAGGTTAAGCTCTTTTATAGGAATAGATATATCGGCAAATGTGCCGAGGTTTTTGTCTTAAACCTGAAGCTTACTAGGACGTGAAATTTTTCATATCCTAGGATATTCTACTGAAATAACTCTCGTGTCAAAATAATAATAATTGAAGCTGATATTTTACTGAATATGAGGCTCTTAATATTTGAAAATCGTATTCGTTTTTAGTTAATATATACATATTATACATAGGGTCAGGGTCTGGGTATTTTTACTTAATACTTTTATTACTTGCAGATCATACAAACATTTTTCCCGCGGCTGGAATCGAACCCGCATCCTTCTGCGTCCCCGTCACCCACTGCGCCACAGAGGTCGTCGGTGGGGACCGTTATTAACAAGCCCAGCAGGCCTAGCACGGGACGAGGAGATATAGTCTTTCAGTGAATAGTCAGTAGAAATAATTTTCTTTTCTACCTTACATAGCACAGCTTCGGGGAAAGGGATACAAATGTTTCCCTTTGACTTTTATCGTAGACTTTCATGTCCCGCTACTCCCCGCCCCAGACCATGGCCTATCAACAACGTGGATAAATGTATCTCTATTTGACATAAGAATAAGACAGGGAATATCTATCAGTCCTTTGAAGGTATAAAAGTATAACTTGTAAAAGTCTAATAGTTTCCTCATGAAAATAATGTCCCGAGCATTCTACAATTACGTTCTAACGCGAGATATGCAAACGTTAGAACGACAGTTACAGGAAACATATCCGAGAGCCCAGTAACACTTATGAATTCCCGGATAATGAGTTTCGTCACAAATTTCGCGTTACTAATGAAATGGCTTTGTATTTGTGTGAGGAGTTGAAAGAAGCTTTGCATACTGGAAATCCTTGGGATGGTTTGCCGGTGCATATTAAGATAATTTAAATAATACATACTTATAAGTATGCTACGACAGAAAGTACAAGTAACGAACGATTTATAGAGTTTTGATGGATTGAAGGAAATATTGAAGTCAGTCTTCAATATTTCCTTACGTCATTTCAGATTAATTTGCTAAAATGGCAACCATTCGGTAGATAACGCTACTCTCGCTGTATATCGACCGTGATAAACTATTCCCTGGCGCGGCCATGCTCGTAAGGTAGACAAAAATGACAGAGGGGAAATAATTTGATCCTCTCCCTGGGAAAACATAGTCTTCTTGCCCTGCTAGGCCTGCTGATTTCTCTCTTTTCCCAGTAAAATCTGAAGCCTATAAGCTACTTTCCTTATTGGTGTAAATCAACAATTTTCATTCGTAAGTAGAAAAAGGTATACGCGCAATTCCAGATCATTTTGGCGCATATAAAGTGCACGGCGTGAAACCCAAATTCAATTTTAAAACTCAAAAGAAGGTGTGAAAAGCATTTCTAGATCGGAAATATCGTAGCCTAGAGTGTGACGATAAAATACTCGTAAAGTATTGTCGCATCGAAAGCATTGCTTCCAGGCGAACAAAATAAATGTATATTGTATATTCGTACTGTTACGCGGAGTTATTTGAATGTCTTTTTAAAAAAAGATTTATTTGAATTAAAAAGGATTTAATGAATATTACTTGATTTATATTTAAGACACGAAATTGTTTTAATAAATTCTCCGGTACAACCGTCTCGGATTAGGAATGGTCGCAGACTGACTTGAGTACCAACTCTACCAACTAGATCTCAATAAGGATTGCTGAGTAGTTGGGATTCAGCATTAAGGCCTACAATCGAGGGATATAACACCTCCCCCTTTAAGAAGAGACTTTCGAGTTGTAAAGAAAGTCTCGAGGAAAAGATTGGATTTTTAAACATCTGTCCTGAGTGGGGCAAAATGAATGGAATCTGAATCGGAAGTCTGTGCGTCTGTCATGTTTGATTTCCGTACAATAGGCCTAGGTGAAGATTCTAATTTAATGATTTCAAATGAGTTACGGTTGTTGCCGGATTTACAATAAAACTTATTTACTATTTTAAAGCTAATATAACCTAATACTATCACAATCAAAATGATAATTACAGAAGAATAGTGTGTCCCATATTTGACAAAATGAGGTTCAGTTTCTAATTTATTTAATTGGTTTAACAAAGTGTTAATTTTAGCATTATTTTGTGAGTTAAATTCATCCAAGTTTACATTTTTTAATTTAATAGGGGTTGCCATATTAACAGAGTTATCAAATTTCGTAATATTACAACAATTATCTTTTATAATATTAAAATCACTCAAATGATTGGAATGTGATATAATCTGATAAGAATCATGTTTGGGGGTCAATGTTATGCTTTTACAATGTCCTGTACATCCATTCGGGATAGTCAATATGCCTATTCCGATTAGATGAACTTCACTTGATTCTGAATTCATACAATTGATAGTAACTTTAGTTGGTTCTGATTGTATGAACAACCATCTATTATCAGTCAGAGGGGTCCAAACATCTAAAGTACCAAAAATGAATCTTATCTTACATTGTTCAGGTTTCTCGGTTATCACTTTAGACAACATCTCACTTTCACAAGTGTGTTTTGCATCGGTTGCATAAACATTAGTAACATCACATAGAAAATCTCTAGGAGTAACTGTTTTACATTGGTGTAAACTCTCCAGATTACAGTATTGAAGTCTATCTTTAGTTATAGCTACATATTTATGTTCGGGCGTGACCATACTAAACTTGTTTAATGTTTTGTTATCATAAGGAGTAGGCAGAGCCATGCTATGGTAAAGTTCGTATTCAGATATGCTAACTAACGGTACTTGTAATACAAAAACAATCTTATTGTTCATATAATAACAAATCAATTTAGAAACATTTAATACTAAGTGTACATTATTTATATCTAGGTTTACAGGAAGTTTTAGGTTATTAGGTAAATACCTGTAATTATCAACAAGCTCTCGGTATATCTGTTGAGGCGACATAATAGCTGGGTGTAAAATGTTTTGATTGCTAAATAAAAGAGCATTAGTGACATCTTCCAACTGGAATGATAACACTAAGATTGCAGTTTCCAGACTATTAAATATATGATTTACATTATTCAGTATCTGCAGTCCATTTATTGTTTCGGAAATATTTGTAACATTAAATGAGAATGTATCAATAGCTTTTGTTAGAATATTTTCATTTTCCACTAATTGTTTAATTGTGTTGTTATAATTTTCTAATACAGATTTTGTTACTAAAATATTTTCTTTCATCAGCGAGACTATTTGTTTACTATTTTCTTGCAGGGACTCTATTGCATCATCGTACCTCAGAGCGTCGTTCTCATCCAAGGTGCCAAAGATTTGTTTTAGAACGGTGCCGACTCCTCCTATCCAAGCATTTCGTTTACTGCGATTTTCTATTAAATGAGATATGGATTCAAATTCCTTGATTACGTCTTGATAACGAATTGTCAATGGTTGCAATACGTTATTACATTCTGTGTCAATTTCAATAATACGTGATTGGCGACATAAAATTTTAGTATTTTCTATCGCTGTTCCTATGTTTTTGATGTGTGGGCTAAAGTGAGATACATCGACTGGGATAAGAACTTTAAGTTGGGCGCTATTTATTTTCAGTATTCCTAGATAATCGAAAAAGAGCCCTGAACTTCTGGTGATCGGCTGGAGGTAATCTTGCCCTTGGGTCGTAGTTCTGTAAACGACAAATAATTACTGTTCTGTAATTACATCATGATCGTATCGGGAAAGTAAGTACTAAATGTTAACTTATATTATACCTACCTAATAGTTCTTAATTCTATTTTTCAAACACTTAATTAGAGAAAAGACTTACATGAGTACCTATTTCTAAAATGAACGATGAATGTTCATCTACCTACATGCTATATACTATATTTATTTAATTACCTATTACTACTCTTATCCTTACAGATTAGGGCCGACGTCAGCTAATTTGACTTGGTCAAAATGATGGGTGACGTAGCGTCGATTAATTAGTAAGGTAAGTGTATTGTTGCCATTTATTTTGATTATTTTATAAGGGCCCTTCCAAATGGGTGAAAGTGCCTTTCGTAATCTTAAGTGATTTTTAAGATATACATAATCACCAACTTTATATTTGACTGATCGAGTGTGTGTATCATAATATGTTTTAGAGGATTCCTTAGATTTTCGGATAAAATCTAAGGCTTTTTCTTTAGAATATTTTAGTCTGTTTTGAAGGAAACGGACGTAGTCGGGATACGTGGTTCCAGGGGTTTCCTCATAGATAGAATTAGGTATAGTTGGTTTATTGCCGAACATCAGTTCATAAGGGGTATAATGTGTAGTAGAATGTACTGAGGTGTTGTACGCGAACATTGCTGTGTAAACATAGCGAGGCCAATTTGTTTGTTCATTATTTACATAAGATTTAAGATATTCTTTAAGGGTAGAATGGCTACGTTCTAAAGCGCCTTGGGTCTGAGGGTGATAAGGAGAAGACCATAGATTTTTAATTTTAAGAAATTCACAGGTTTTCTTGAAGAGTTCTGATGTGAAATTAGTACCTTGATCGGTGAGTATCATTTTGGGTATACCAAAAATGGAGATAAAGTGGAGTAAGCACTCGCTGGTCTCCTCAGCAGTGGTGCTACGGATAGGGTAGGCAGTGGAGAATTTGGTTAAATCGTCTTGAATGGTGAGGATAAATTTAAGTTTTGCAGTACCGGCTTCAGGCAAAGGACCGACAATATCCAATGATATTCGTTGATTTGGTTCGGTGGAAGTGGTAGTGATTTGCATGGGTGCACGGTTTACTCTTCTCAACGCTTTGTTCTCTTGGCATGCTTTACATTGTTTAACGTAAGCTTCGATGTCGCTTCGCATCCCTTTCCAATAAAATAGTTGTTTAAGTTTACTATACATGCGAGTTGAACCTAAATGACCGGCAATCGGTATGTCGTGGTTTTCTTGTAATATTTTCTTTATTTCAGATGGAGCGGGATAGATAATATTATTATGGTAGACATTAATCTTTATCTGTGTGCCATGGAAGAGGTAGGTCAAAATATTAAAAATTTTGATGAACGAATGTTTTTCAAAAGGATTTTTTAAATCAGATATACCTATTTCGTTTACATTTTCTAATTTTATTAATTCATCTCTTATTTTCTTTAGAGTTTCGAAGATTTCAGGGTAGGTTGTTTGATCGAAGTAATGCACCTTGAAAAACAAGAGGTAATATGTTTTGTTCTTTGTTTCAATCTTCTTAAATAGGAAAAGTTCCATTTCCGAATCAATAACATTTTTATATACCTCTGGGTCACTTAGAGCTTCTTGGACATAGGGATTAGACTCGTCTAAGTCTATAGATGTGGGAATTAGGATGATTCTTGCAGGACATTTCATGAGGTTTTCGTTATGTTCGATAATCTCAGTATTATAGATTTTAGTTTTGTCTGTCATCATTTTCAGGTAAGTAGGATAGTCATCTACGTGTGCGCTAGGATTTGAACTTGTTGACGGTATCGGGTCAAAAGTAAGGTTATCGTTGATAGGATCGCTTGGATTACTCGTGGACTGGATAGGATCAGGTCCAGGTTGGTTAGCAGGTAGAGGTGACAGAGAAGGTAAGTCAAGTTCGTTTTCGATTTGTTCTCTAAGGACGTCAGGGATATTAGATGGCGGGTCAATATCAGGTAAGGGCACAATATCATCGTAAAGGTCAATGAGATTAGGATCTCGAGAGATTACTTCATCAGCGTTAAAGGAAGCTGGAGAAATGAGCATGTCCATTAGATCTTCATCTGTTTGTCTCGTGGAAATGTTAGGTAAAGGCGAGGCTTGAGGTTGAATTGGATTTACTGGGAATCTAGAAAGTGCATCGGCATTGGTGTTAATTTTGCCTTTCTTATATTGTATGTCGTATTCAAATTCTTCTAGTTTAAGACGCCAACGTACAAGACGTGAGCCTGGATCTTTGCAGTTAAATAACCACTGTAATGGTTTGTGGTCAGTTATTATTATAAAGCGATAGCCGTAAATATAAGGTCTGAATGTTTTTGTACCGAAAATGATTGCGAGGCATTCCTTTTCAGTAACGCTATAATTACATTCGGCTTTGTTTAATGTTCTAGAGGCGAATGCTATAGGCCTGTCTTGACCAATAGGCCCTTGGGACAAGATGGCAGATATAGCGTAGTTTGAAGCATCGCAGGTTAGTAAGAAAGATTGAGTAAAATCAGGATAGGCCAGGATGGGAGCTGAAACGAGTTTATCTTTTAATGTTTCAAATGAAAGTTGTTGTTCGTTCCGCCACTCAAAAAGAGTATTGTTTTTTAAAAGCGAGGTTAAAGGTTTGGCTAGTTTTGCAAAATCAGGGATGAACCTCCTGTAATATGAAACTAATCCCAAAAATGATTTTATATCTTTTGGAGACTGGGGAACGGGAAAGTTTGTGACTGCTTTAGTTTTTTCAGGGTTTGGTTTTACACCGTCTTCGCTTATGATATGACCCAAATAACCTACTTCTTTTCTTAGGAATTCGCACTTTTCCGGCTGTAATTTCAGATTGAAGTTACGGAGCCTATCAAAGACAGCTCGGAGATTAGAGATATGAGATTCGAGATCGTAGGAGTAAATGACGATGTCATCTAGATAGACGAAACATCTTGTTCCTTGGAGTCCGCTGAGACAATTATTCATTAGTTTTTGGAAAGTCGAAGGCGCGTTTTTTAACCCAAACGGCATTCTATTAAAATGAAACTGGCCTTGGGGCACGGAAAATGAAGTCTTGGGAGCATCTTTAGCGGATATGAGGATTTGGTGAAAACCGGAAGTAAGATCGAGGGTTGAGAAGTACTTGCTGCTTCCTAATTGGTCAAGAATTTCAGTAATTTGTGGGATAGGATAGGTTTCTCCTATAGTGATATCGTTGAGCTTTCGGTAATCAATTACAATTCGCCATTTTCGTTGACCCTGGGAATTTGCTTTTTTGGGAACTACCCAGATTGGTGAGCTCCAAGGTGAGGAGGATGGTTCTATGATGCCTTGTTCTAGCATTTTAGTGATTTGGGTTTCGACTTCCTTTTTGTGACATTCAGGGAACCTATATGATTTAGTATGTATTGGTGTTTCGCTACTTGTTTTGATTTCATGCTCTAATGCTGAGGTATAACTTAATTGGTCATTAGGCAAATGGAAAATGTCCGAGAATTGGGAGCACAATTCAATAAGGGCTAAGGATTCTTCTTGGTTAAGGTGATCTGTTCTCAAGGATTCAATGACTTCACTAGTTCGTTTAGACGTGTGTTGGATCGTATTCACTTGAAATGATTCCGTATGCAGTGGTTCTATTTTTAAATTTAAGTTCGAATTTAAATTGACTGGATGTTCTGAAATATTAGCTATGGTTAAATTAGCTCGATTATTGTTTTTTATTTTAACTATGCAATTGGCCAGGAGCAGGTTATCAGATAAGTGCTGGTCTAGAATTATACCTTCTTTAAGGTTAGTATTTTGAATTGAGCATTCGATGACTACTTCAGTTCGAGCTGGAATTATATAGACTGGGTCATGGAAGTGTAATTTAATATCGAGGTTTCTTATTTTGAGAGTGTCATTGGTATAATCGATTTTGCAACCAAAGTTTGTTAAGAAATCTGAGCCAATTATGCCGTCATAGGGTAGGTTGATGTCTCGAATGATGTGAAACTTGTATAATGCGGCATTGGTTTTGTTCAATCTTAATTTTAATTGGAAGTGACCTTCAGTTAATGTTGGTTCGTCACCAGGATCTATACCTTTAAGTTGGATAGGTTCTTTGGTAAATTTCTGATTCTTTTGTATACAGGATTGTTTTATTAAACAAATACCGGAACCCGAGTCAACTAGGAGAGACAATGGAATGTCTGAAATTGATGAGTTTAGCAATACATGTGGAAGTAGTTTTTTGGTAGTATCTAGATTTATTTCAAAAATCTTAGTTTCTGGGTTTTTAATTTTAGGAATTTGTTCATTTGTTTGGGGCTGGTTACCCGTGTGGTCCCGTCTAGGATTTGAAATATTTATTTGAGGCTTCTTTTCCAAGGAACCTTTAGGAACAAAAGGATGAGCGCTTATTTGGGGCTGGTTACCCGTGTGGTCCCATTTAGAATTTGGATGATGGGCGCTTATTTGGGGCTGGTTACCCGTGTGGTCCCATTTAGGATTTGAATGATGGGCGCTTATTTGGGGCTGGTTACCCGTGTGGTCCCATTTAGAATTTGGATGATGGGCGCTTATTTGGGGCTGGTTACCCGTGTGGTCCCATTTAGGATTTGAATGATGGGCGCTTATTTGGGGCTGGTTACCCGTGTGGTCCCATTTAGGATTTGGATGATGGGCGCTTATTTGGGGCTGGTTACCCGTGTGGTCCCATTTAGGATTTGGATGAAGGGTGTCGACTTTTGTGGGTGGTCTCGAGCGACACCGTGGCGAGACTCTTATTCGTTTAAAGTATAGTCATCGACATTGGGAGAAGCTTCGTTGTCATAGGCAAAGGAATCAACGACATCGGTTCCTTCTTGTTCGGATACGAAGTTGACTCGAGGTTTATACGACTCTTGATTGGTTGTCACATTCTGTGGGGACTTGAAGCGATTATTATTATATTCCCTCTTTTTGCAAGCCGAAATATCATGCCCAGGGATTTTGCAATAGCGACAAAACGCCGAAGATGACCCCGAAGTTGGTTGAGGTTGATTAGAATTATATGTTGGTCGGGGTTGATTGGAATTGAATGCTGGTCTTTGTGGTGCCCTAAACGAACTGAATTGGGTTGACCTCTGTGGGTTAGGATTTTGTGGTTTAGGTCTCGAATTGTTTTCAGCCCTCCTATAGATGCTTTGTTGGATTCTTTCTTCTGATATGGCCAAGTTTATGGCTTCGTT
Source organism: Lampropteryx suffumata (assembly GCA_948098915.1). Classification (NCBI taxonomy): domain Eukaryota; kingdom Metazoa; phylum Arthropoda; class Insecta; order Lepidoptera; family Geometridae; genus Lampropteryx; species Lampropteryx suffumata. The sequence continues at coordinate 26,593,182 of OX402544.1, forward strand.
TAGGTTTTTAGGTGCTCTGCAACGGACGATGTTTGAAATACGTGGGAATAAACCCATCAGAAAATGATGGAGAGCGAGGTCTTGCATTGCAGCTACCCTACCTGCTATTTCTTTGACTTTGGTTTCTCCGATAGAAATCTCAGTTAATAGTTGTGACAAGTATGTTTCGATACGTAATGCAAATTGACTAACGTTTTCTTGAGAATTTTGTTTACTTTCTTGGAGATCAGTGAGTAGGTGTGAATAGTGTTTTCTTTCACTAAATTGTGTCTTTAGAAATTCTTTTAATTGGTCCCAGTTAGAAAAGTCCTTGATTGAGCAAGCAATTTCCGCCTTGCCCTGAAGTTGACACAGAATGTATTTAAACAGGATCGGTTTTTGAATATCACCGGCTAGTTCATAAGCATTGTTACAATTTACTAGGAATGAATTTAATTTTTCCCGGTCACCATCGTAGGGTTTGATGAATTTAAGCAAGGTATTTAAATCCATTTCTAATTTTGGAGCTAGATTAGGACTGTTTTTAGAGCTTCTACTCTGCGGCCCAGCGGAAGCAGAACGACTCCCCGAGCCCGACGGCTGGTCTAACTCAACATTGACAGATAATTTGTTTTTTGTTTCCTCTACAGATGGATTCATGATGTAATTTTAGACAAATTTACAAGTGAAATACTTAGGGCTAAGATATAGAATAACAGTTAAACGCAAAAGTAAATGTATAATAAGGACTGAGACAATGAGTTATAAAAGGTTCGGGATCTCTGGAATCGACACTTGTTTATATAACCACAGTCAAAACAATGTTCAAGACTCACTGCGACGATGCGTGGGCGACGGAGATAAGCACGGCGACTAGAATCACTGGGTACATTCCGGATGGCCAGATACGTTCTTTCACGAAGTTGAGATGAATGATTTCTTTGCAGGTTTTTAGCAGGTTTTCGTAAGTTGCAGCTCGTCGCGAATGAGCTACCACGGCCCAGGTTACGATTTCTTCAATGAATTACGTAGTTACTACAGGATACAGTTCGCTCGGTAAGGGCGAGACACCACAAGTCTCGGGCAGGGTATAGGTTTGATCTTCTTACAGGATGATGAATTGATTCTGTCAAGAATCGGGATAGCCTCCGCGAGGATATTAAGGTAAGTGCACTTCACTAATAACACTTCACATCACTTTTAGGATTTGCGGAACGAGTCTGCGGAGCGGTCTTCACGGCCACTGGGGATTTTCGATCCCACCGCTGCCACCAAAATGTTACGCGGAGTTATTTGAATGTCTTTTTAAAAAAAGATTTATTTGAATTAAAAAGGATTTAATGAATATTACTTGATTTATATTTAAGACACGAAATTGTTTTAATAAATTCTCCGGTACAACCGTCTCGGATTAGGAATGGTCGCAGACTGACTTGAGTACCAACTCTACCAACTAGATCTCAATAAGGATTGCTGAGTAGTTGGGATTCAGCATTAAGGCCTACAATCGAGGGATATAACAGTACGTGTACTCGAATAAATACGTATTTAAAGTGCATCCCGATGATACGACGACAAAGAAAAAAACTTGCTGCTTCCGACCAACGCTTTTTAGTGTATGTTACAAGTTTAATAATTCTGTTGGTTCGCCGGACTGATAGTCAGTCAGTCATTAAGAAAAAATTATCATGTTTCCATTAATGTATGAATTAGAGAAACATTTTTAAATTAGACCATACTAAATTTAATAAATTGACGTGTGATTGACGTGTTTTCCCAAGGTAAACTATTTAATAAAAGAACATAACGTCAGCGTTAGCAGACCTCTATTAGAATGAAAGTGCAAATTAATTACATTCCACTAGCAAAACTCCACCTAACAGAACCAACATTTAATTATTCGCCAAGCACACAAGCACAAGTTCTCAATCGCAATGAGGATAATGAGTGGAAACAATAAAGTAGAATTAGCTTTTTTAACATATTTCTAAAGGTGAGTAGAACACTAGAACATCAATTTGTAACAGAACATCGAGCCTCTCAAATGTATCACCCTCTCATGGACGAAATATTGAGCACAAAGCTCGACGATTTGTTACAACCGATTTTACAAACCAACGAGCTAATTTGTGTAACATTTCATCGAGTAAAAGCACTAGCATTTTTTTTATAGATAAAAGCTACATATGCGACCTGCCGTCATACATATTACGTCATTTCCACCTTGAACTTTACGTTGAGCGTAGAGTCGAGAATTCGCAGGAATGTTACATTACATGGAAATGCTTTTTCAATTTCAACTTTTGTTTGTAATGTACCATTTATAAGAACGTTACATAACACGGAAATGCTCTAGTTCATACTCACCTATATAGTTAGACTTAGACCTACCTTAGTTGTTCCAAACGCAACGTTGTGTGTGAACCTGGATCGGCTATCGATCTCGGCATTTCAAAGGCCTTACAGATGCCTCTACTAACTCCGTCACCAAAACTGGCCTCATAAGCTGAATCAAAACGAATCTAGACGCATCTATTGAATTCTCAGTATGATTTTGCGAAATAAAAATACAGTTGATTATTGGTAGCACTTTAGTCGATGGTACCTTTGATATCAAAGGAGCCTTTGCAAAATTCACTGTATACTGGCTTTTGACCGCAGAAGGCTCTTTGCAGAGCTTATATCATTCGTCAAAGTGACCTAGGTACAGATCCTAGGTTTCTATAATAGTCGAGCAAGTAAACTATGATAGAGGATTTCGGCTGGACTGATATATATTTTGCTGATCACATTTAGCTGTTAGTTTACGTGGGAACTGAAATGTATTTAATTTAATTTTGTTTTTTTTTGTACTTACAATATTACAGCACTCGCGTAAACGCCAGATAATGTAAACCTTACAATGTACTCAAGCCTGTTTACAATCGCTAAGTAAGTAATAATTACGTACTTTCATAATATTAATATGCTTATTAGAAATATCAAACAAGGAGATAAAATCATGCTGATCACCAAACGTTTGGCACTCTGTCAAGGTGTTGTCAACACTGACTGCAGCAAGACAGGAAATCCTTCCATTTCTCATTCTTGAATGTTTTATATTTTTACATAATGAACTTCCTTATTATAGAGCGGAAAACACATATACTCATACATTGCGTATACATATGTGTTTGAAATATTGATTCAAAGTAGCCACGTCGGGTCTCTAATATTTATTGATCTTGGGGATCGGTCAGAGACGCAAACGTATTCTAATCTCTCGTAAGCACTCAATTCCGATAAGCGTAAGCTCACTCTTAGAACCGTCTCTAAATGTTAGCCTACAAAAGTTTGACAAGTGGTGATACGATAGGCTGACATAACAAACATTCCTATATACATAGAATTCGCGTTGCAAGCCATATTGCAAAAACGCATCAATCCGGGAGTATCGATAACCACGATAGTACTCTACATAGTGGGTTGAAACTGATTATGGGTATTGTATTGTAATAAACTTGTGTTCGTTCGTTCAATCAACGGCAACAATGCCATATAATAAAAAAATACGAGTGGTAGTTCGTAGTTCGCAGGAATCTTCCCAACAATAGAAGATCGAGCTATAGACACAACGAACGGCAGGTAATCACGAACCCCACACAAAGAGGATTATTAATTAGATTCGATATGAGGATGGAAAAATAGAAGCTTGGCTAATTTTTATTTTATTTCAATTGAACATCGCCCATCGGAAAAATTTATACATTCGGTAAACGTAGATGTTTTTTCTCAGACCGTCCTTTGTCATCTAATTGAGAAGCAACGCGAGCCAACAATATGTCGCCATCAAACGAACAGTGCGTGAAGACGTTTCATGAATACAAATAAATGACATTAAACTGTGACGGACCGAACCTACAATACAATGGAGGACTGCGTATTGAACGGGGTAAGTGGAACAATGAAGGTACCTATCAATAGCAATTACACGCGTTGAACACGGCGAGGCCCGAAATGATCTGCTTAACAAAGACTTTCATTATTTCCGAAGTATTCGTACTGAGATATAGTACATAGTTCAATAGCTAAAAAATAATTACCAAATAGTAAGAACAACAAAAAACTTTGTATTTTACGATCTACGAACGTACGATCACGTGGCCCCAGCTGCAAACAAACCTAAAACTAACAGTGTGACCAAAGTTACTGAAAATAAGGTACTAGGTATAATAAACAACAGACGGATACATGTGTGTTGTAGCTTACCTGCACTTGCATGGGATAGCTGTCATCCAGTAATTCCTCATTGAGGTCTCTTTTCTTCTTCTCTTTTCTCCGGACGGAATGGAACCGCCCGATTTCCTTTTTGTCTGATGCCTCAATGCCTTCATCGGCTTTATACATATCATCCAGTTCCTTTTGGAATCCGTTTTCTGCAAAAGATAAAACGCTTGTTACAATTTACGTTATATTTCAATTTTGTATGTGAACGTCATCGCGGAATGGCCGTCTAGATCTTTCTCGGGATTACTCGTCGTTCAAATCACATTGCAACATAATACACTTACTTCATGAAATGACAAACGAAGAATCTCTTATATTCTTTTAATCTTTTATTTCCTTCGCTAATCTTACTGTCTTTATTTGTTTTTTATGCTTTATTTTATATTTTGTTTGTGTGTGTACTAGATAAATGTAACTAAATATTATATTTTATTGCATAAGCTCGCTGGGAAAATATGTTAGGTACAAAAACTTGTTACATTATAATTTCGACGTCCAGCAAATCGCCATACCGTCAGTATTGTTTCAGCGATTTCAAAGGGTGTTATTAACTATTTCGTTACAGGAGACAATAGGAACGTACGCAGATGAAACACCTAACAATTTCTAGTGTATGATTTTGATGAGATTATGAAAGATTAATTATATTTTGTAGTTAGATACCATCCGATGTAGAATAAAAAATAATAAATAAATATTGCTGGACAATGCACTTAACAACATCTAGTCCCAAACTATACATAACTTGTATTATGATGACTAGATGACATACATCCTTATGATACTTTATAACACCCAGACACAATAAACACCTACGTTCTTCACACAAATGTTTATCCTGAATGCAATATAATAAGCCTCGAATTCTGTATCAGCTTGGTAGGTACACAATGAACGATTTCTAGTTCTAGCAATCTGATAGGGGCACTAAATACACAGCACATTATATCAGAGAAATGGCAGTTTTTATCGAGGACATTGTTTACAAAAGCGTTGATAAAAATTACAATATACATATTATAATGTACGCGAGCGTGGACAGACGAGAAACGCTCTTTACAATCGAATCAAAGCTCACTCAACCGATAATTGGACGCATCAGAAATTATACACGTCTGAATCTAATGACAATAATGAATAAAACCTCTTACTGATATCAAAGTTTGTTTGGATGTTTAGTTATTCGGTTGTGACTCAATCAAGCCGTAGAGACTCATTTATAGGAAACTAGTTTGTGATCTTGAAAAACATATTTCCTTCTTTTATGTAAGTACAACGCCGAGTTATACTCGTAGGTGAAAAACGTTTCGCCACGGAACTTTTGTTAATAATAATAATAAACCCGGACATTTCACACAGCATCATCTGGCCCCAAAGTAAGCAGAGCTTGTATTATGGGTACCACTTGACTGATATATAAAAAAAGGAGTAAGTATATTTCTAACGTTTTTAAGATAAAGAAATAAAAAGTTTATTACACATTTAAAATTAATACATTTCTTCCAAAATTGATGATTAAAAACATCATTAAGTGCATGATGAACTAATAATATATAAAAGAAAAAAAATGTAGTATGTTTGTTTGTAATAGATAAACAAAATAACTACATAACCGATTTTTTTAATTCTGCCTTCAATAGAAAGTTACATTATCAGGAGTAACATGGACTGTATTTTGTTATCCATGAAATCTGAGATCCCAACGAAAATTACAATGCAACAACACCATCTAGCCCCAAACTATGCATAGCTTGTATTACGGTGACCAGACGACTGATAGAATACTTAAAAACTTTGAAATTTACATACATAATGTACTTTATAACACTCAGACAACGAAGAAACACCTAAGTATCCAATGATTGTACAAATGTTTGTCCTAGGAGGGAATAGAACCCCTACCCTACAGCGCAGAAGGCAGTGTTACTACCAACTGAGCTGACAGGCTAGATCATTATAATAATAATAATCCCGGACATTTCACACAACATCATCTGGCCCCAAACTAAGCAGAGCTTGTGTTATGGTTACCACATGACTGATATACTACTTATATACTTTTTTTGTTTAAGTACATACATACTATACATAGAAACACCCAGACCCAAGATGAATACTTGCAGATCGTACAAACATTTGTCCGTCGAATCGAATCTGCAGCCTTCTGCGTCTCAGCCGTACCTTAGCCCATTGCGCCACAGAGAGTTGTTTGGCAAGCGTTGCGAAAACTATTAATGATATATAAAAGAACTAACTGACCCGGCCACGCTTTGCTGTAGCTCAGTAGTTCGAATACGTTTAACCCATATATACGCTAACCTCTTAAAGTTATCAATGTTTCTCTACTATATTATGCATGTATTATACATATAAACCTTCCTCTTGAATCACTCTATCTATTTAAAAAAACCGCATTAAAATCCGTAGCGTAGTATTAAAGATCTAAGCATACATAGGGACAGACAGACAGCGGGAAGCGACTTTGTTTTATACCATGTAGTGATGTACTTACTACATGTTTTTAGTGCTCAACATAACCCACAAAAAGGCTAAGTTTAACTATTATAGTTAAGTCACAATTAATAACATTCATATAATTAAATTAATTCTTATCAAACGATATATTTTCATATTTTCAATTTGTATTGCACCCGTGCGAAGCCAGGGCGGGCAGCCAGTATAATAAGATTTGTACTCTATTTTACAACAGATTTTATTCTGGAAACTGGTTTGCACGTAAGACGATTGAACAGATGGCTGCGTAAGTAAAGTAGCAGACATCGCCATAAATACATGACGGCCGAAGCAAGGTAATAGTACAACTAAGGTGACGGAGGTAATAAGTCAGAGGTCTATAAAATACTAGTGATCCGCCCCGGCTTCGCACGGGTGCAATGCTGAAACTAATTATAGTACAGAATGGTTATCCCTAAGAGATAGCCATATACCATCGCGGACTTTTTTGTAGACCTTTTGAGGATGTACAATCTCGTAGGGTTCAGACAGCGTTTGCAATGTCAGCGCAAAAATATGAGTTTATTTACGACACCACATTGGAAACCTCTAAAATTATCAGTTATTATCTACTATATTATGCATGTATTATACATATAAACCTTCTACTTCTACCTTCTACATATAAACCTTCTAATCACTCTATCTATTAAAAACCGCATGCAAATCAGCTGCGTAGTTTTAAAGATTTAAGCATACATCGGGACAGACAGACAGCGGAAAGCGACTTTGTTTTATACTATGTAATGAAGCAGCGGCAATCACTCGTTTATAACGATGGTTAGAAAGAGCGTACACACACTTTACACTTCTATATCATATGCTGAGTGGTAGCCTTTTTTTCGTCACTGTACATAGACTAGTTTTTATTATATTCGTACTGTATTTGATATGTGACGCTTATTAAATATTTTCTATTATATTCTATTCTACACATCGCAATACACAGACTACTAACTAGTTCTTATTTCAGGGTGAACTACGAGTGAGCACTCAAAACCTTCCGCCGACGCATCTACAAACCGCGAAATTACAATCGAAGGATCGATTCATCGCGCCGCGAATCATCTTTGTTTTGTTTATGGTCCGTCCGAACATTGTTATCAAAATGTTACGAATTCTTGCTTCATTTTGATAAGTTATCAGCGCGATAGGAGATAAACTAGTTTAGTGGCACAGTAACAGACCGGGCCCAGACTCCCGAGTTCGATCTCGAGTCAAGTGACTAAATGATTTGTTATCATTTATTATGTGGCGTGCATTGGCTATTTATAGCTCATGTTTATCAGTTTTGTTACAGAGTGATATAATAAAATAATAGACCTATAAAGTTTCTTTTATATGGTACTGGTGGTAATTGACCTTTTATATCTTGTTGATATATTTAGTTACAGATATAATTGTTAGAATATTGACGACCCCAACCTATATATATACGTATATATAAATTTATAAATATAAAGATGTAGCATGTAACATTTTGAAACTATTTTTTATTTTATATATATATATATATATATATATTAGGTTGGGGAATAAGTCTTTTCGCATAATAGTATGTATGAACTTGTAATAAAATCTCTTTGCCTATACTTTTTGTATCTGGCTAGTTTTGGTATCATTAAAAGTTTAAATTTTAAAGAACAAAATTCCAAATTCAAATTAGGAAAATGTGTGATTTTTATTTTTTTTCGTACTGTCAAGATGAGTGAATCTAATAAAGAAATTCGATACATTTTAAAATTTTACTATATAAGAGGAAAAAATGCAACGCAAGCCTCGAAAAAAATTTGCGCTGTTTATGGACCTAGTCCAGTGTCTGTGAGAGTAGCACAAATTTGGTTTAATCGTTTTCAATCCGGAAATTTTGATGTCAAAGATGCACGTCGCTCTGGTCGCCCTATTACGGATAAAATGGATGCCATTTTTGAAAAAGTGGAGCAAGATCGGCATATCAGTAGTTACGACGTAGCTGAAGAACTGGGAATTAACCACAAAACAGTTTTGACGCATTTGAAAAAAACTGGGTACACAAAAAAGCTCGATATTTGGGTACCTCACGAGCTCACTGAAAGAAACCTAATGAACCGTGTACTCATTTGTGATTCTTTATTACGACTTAATGAAACCGAACCATTTTTGAAGAAGCTGATAACTGGTGATGAAAAGTGGATCACGTACGACAAGAATGTGCGAAAAAGGTCGTGGTCAAAAGTCGATCAGGCTTCATAGACTGAGGCGAAACGCGAATTAACTCACAACAAGGTGATGCTTATGAAGGGCATTATTCATTATGAGCTGTTACCACCAGGCAGGAACATCGATTCTGAACTCTACTGCGAACAACTGATGAGATTAAAGCAAGCAGTAGAGAGAAAGCGGCCGGAATTAATTAACAGAAGGGGTGTGGTTTTTCATCATGATAACGCTAGACCTCACACATCTTTAGCCACTCAGCAAAAATTAAGAGAGTTTGGCTGGGAGGTGTCAATGCATCCGCCGTATAGTCCTGACCTTGCAACTTCAGATTTCCACCTGTTTCGGTCTCTTCAGAGTTCTTTAGGCAGTGTCAGGTTAACATCACGAGAGAACTGCCAAAATCACTTGTCGCGGTATTTTGATCAGAAGTCCCAAAATTTATATAGCAATGGGATCATGTCCCTACCTACAAGATGGAAAAAGGTTATCGAACAAAATGGTACCTACATATTTTAGTTAAATGTAAATAAACTATTAAAAAAAAATGTTTTGTATTTTCTCAAAAAACGCGAAGAAACTTTTCCCCAAACCTATTATATATATATATATATATATATATAATAATAGGTTATAATAATAATATAATAGGTTGGGGGAAAAGTTTCTTCGCATTTTTTGAGAAAATACAAAACATTTTATAAATGGTATATATATATTTGTTTATGTAGATAAGCATATCATTTTACTATATTCATCTACTTATTTATTTATTTACTTTTGTTTGGACGTAACTTACAATGTAAGAATATTTATAATAAGTACTATGTATTTGTGATGGCCCTGACTGAAAACCAGCGTCGCTTTGCATGGTTATCCTATACCTTGTAAGGCAGCATTATGCTGAGTTCAGGACCTGTTTGGCTGCACATACGGAGCGGTACTAGTTGGGCCAATGAATGGCCTTTCCTAATTATTGTTGGGGATAGGTAATCTGTTTTGGAATTACCTAATTAATAAGAAATATTGTTCTGTAAACAATTTATGTTATCTTTGGTTATCATTGTACCTCTCTACTGTTTTGTTTTGTGCTGTCAAATAAACTCTATTCTTTCCCGCTACGCAAAGATGGCATTATCAACTGAGACCTACCCCTCTACTTAGAAACGTCTCTCAACTTGTGTAAAGTTAATCGCTGTTTTAAAAAGTGTCATCACTTTTTCCAAGATAGTGCCAAATAGTGACAGGGCGAATCTTAAGCAATGTTTAGACAGAGTTCAAGTAGTTGTAATTATGTAATTTTTTATATTCGAAATTTCGTCGTAGTAGTAGGTAATAGTAGACACACAATACCCTAGGAGAAAGTACTAAATGTACAAACTAACCATGGTCACAGGATCATTTGGTTGTGTTCTCAACATATATTTGACAGTGTTTCCAGTTCCAGAAATCAAATTAAGATAGTGTTTTCATTCAGGATTCATGACATTTCTAAGATTCCGAAGTGCAAAAGTTACCCTTACAGTTTCGCTATGTTCGTCTGTTTGTCTGTCTGTCTACCCGACCCTAATCAGGACCCTTACTCACTGACTATTATTGTTTATCGTAATGCAAATTTTCGGGGAAATACGCATACACATGGCCGCGACTAAGTTTTTATCTTATTTTTATTACAGTTTTTTATAAAGATGTTAATAAGTATTAAGATTTAAGATGATATTTTTACATAGATACCAATGTGACCTCTCCACCGACTATACTGGCCAAGAAACCGCGGATAACATAAAAAGTAAAAAAGCTATTCCATATTTTGTAGCTAGTTAAGCTAGTTAGGCTATACCTTAACATTTTTGATTAAAAGCAACAGCCTAATTTGTAAAGCTTGAAAAAAGTCTTAAAAGCTAAATACTAATTTGTTTTCATTTAGATTGAATTGAATTGGGACCTGATCACTATTCATTTCTATTCTTACTGACTTCGGAAGCCTTCATCGTGATTGGTCAGACACGCTTTGGCCATTTATTTCGGTTTAATGTTATTAAGTATCTCCGTATTAATTATGTCTTAAACGAAAGAACATAATTATGTATAAGGAAGTCAATAATTAAGTATAACAAGCACAGCTGTGGATACTATACGATGAATACTTTTTAGACTAATATTTTTACTCTGGTGGTAAGTGCTTTTTGATATTGCTAGTAATTGGAGTTTATTCAATCTGGAACGCTGCTGATGAAATAAGATCTCGTGACAAGCTCTGCCAATCATTGGACTTGAGTGCGGGCAAATTGACAGACACAATGATATCCATTGACATTTTCTATTTTAAGCGTGCTTTTATTAGCTTGACCTGTGGATCTGACAATGAGGATCTGACGATCTTGGCATCTTGCTACTCAATTATCACAATGTCATTCACCTCTAGAAGCAAGATGTCTCAATAGCAGAAAATAAAGTTATCCTACGTTGAGTCACAAAACACTCAGTGTTTATTTCCTTAGTTTTTATTTCATAGCTTCTAATCAAGGGTTGTATTTATTTTTTTTATTAACCGACTTCATCAAAAAGGAGGAGGTTCTTAATTCGTCGGAATCTTTTTTTTTAATGTATTTTCACCGATTACTCGAAAATGGCTGAACCGATTTGGAAAATTCTTTTTTTTTTTGAAAGGTTATACTTCACATATAAATTTTATCAAAATCGGTCGAGCTGAAAAATGAACGCATATCTAAAAATTTTATACATCGATGATGTTTTCGTGTACTTCAATACCTCGCTGTCTCATTGGAGCGGTGCGTTTATTTGACCTACCCATATTATATATATACAAAATACATCTACTTTTTACTACAAATTTATTATAGGCTTAAATTTCATTCAATGAAGTCGGTTTCTTTTTAGTTTTTAGAACGTAATTATGTAAATCTAGCTGTCCTGTTCGCGACTACGTCCACGCGTTTTAAAAAGAAAAAAATATATATATCTAAGTAATTGTAAATCTAAACCATTCTCGAATCCACTTGAACACACACAAAAAATTACATTAAAATCGGTCCAGCCGTTTAGGAGGAGTTTTATAACAAACACAAGCACAAAAGATTTATATCATCATGTTCATCTTCCTGCGCTTTTCCCACATTATGTGGGGTCGGCACAACATGTGTTCTTCTTCCATTCTCCTCTATCAGCCGTCACCTCAACACTCACTCCTTACCCATGTCATCCTTCACACAATTCATCCATCTTTTCTTTGGCCTACCTCTACTCGTAAATCCATCAACATTCATACCATGCACTCTCCTAGTTACATGCCATTCTTCCCTTCTCATACGCACAAAAGATTTATACATATAAAGATAATGTTTTACCGTGTATAAAAGGAGGATACTGTTCCGCTAATATCATCTGCTTTACTGCGAAAACCGGATAAATGTCTTTATGTCAGTAAATCGCATTTAAAGCTTTGAGCTTGAATTCTACCTTCTTTAAACTTAATAACTTTGAATTCTCATTTCAAGTATAGTTAAAGTAAAAATTCTATAAAATTTAACTTTTATCTAGAGGGGTATTCAAAAATTTTGTTTTACCTGTAAGTAAGTAGAAAAAGTACTGTAATGTAAATATGTTAGGTATACTGCCTTTAGAAAGCAGATTTTAGTTGAATTAAATTTTATATAGTTTGAATTATATACTTGAAAAATCATATTTTGTTAATTTACCTGATTTTATTTGTAAGTTTTTGTAAATTTTATAATTAACTACATCCAAAAATATTAATGATCTATAAAGTAAATTTTAATTTAATTTTAAGTACCTAAATAAAGTTAATTTTATATATTCCTTTGAATGAATAATGGATAAAACCAATTATATATTTACTTTGTATCAAGAATATTTAAACAAAGTAACAACTGACCATCGACTAAGACTTATAACAAACAAACTGAATATAAACTATAAACACTTGACATTGGCAGAATTGACATTAGTATGTCACAGGCCATTAACGAAGAAAAGAAGAAGAAAGAAGAAGAGATTAACTCGAGCAAACCATTTCAAGTGAAAGTCTACATAGCGGGACAAAACGGCACTAAATTTGAGTGTTTACGTGGCGGCAGGTAAAAAAGTCACTTAAAGATAATATTTTTAACATGGAGCCAGAAAATATTACATTCAGACAGTAAAGAAAATGTAGTTCTCTAACAAATCTATCGAATGAAAGCTTGTTTGAATGTACTATGTTAAGTCAGCGAGATGTGTCAGTAACCGTAAGCCAGACTTATTTAGACCTGACAAAGCAGGTTACACGCTTAAATGAAGATTTGAAATCAGCACATAACGAAATTGAAAATCTAAACATAGAAAATCAAAAACCAAAAGCAGAGCTCGAAATCTCTATCAAGACTGTGGCAAGGTACAAGAAAATGGATTTCTGTGACAGCCCACTTCTGAATAGTAGTTCATCCCGCAAAAGGAAACGACAACGAATAATGAACGAAACAACCGATCATGAAACACAATCTCTAGAAAACTCGGAGGTTGTCGGACCGAATGAAACAGAAGAAAAGGATTTGAATGAAGTAAATGATGAAGGTACAGAACAAAGTGACCAAGTACCTATACCAGAAAAGGAACCACATTATTCTCAACCGGAGAACACGGAAGCTAGAACAAATGAGGAGAAAGAACTTCATGAAGTTAAAGCAAGTAAAGAAAAACGGAAAGTTTTTATTATAGGAGACGAACAGGCTAGAAATGTGAGAAACATTCTACAAAAGCTATTAGGCGAAGAGTATTTTGTTAGGTGTGTTATCAAACCTGGAGCTCAACTAAATCACATTCTGGACTTCACGAAACAAGCGGTATCAGGTTTTACGAGGGCGGGTCAATAAGTCCGTGACTTTTTGAATTTCTGACCTCTTTACTGAAAAAGCAACACTACTCCTGTCAACAGGCATCTGTCAGTTGACTCCTGTCAAAATTTGAACTTGCTGTGTCAGTTAGTTTGTGTTTGACAGCTATCTTTATCAGACTACCCACTAATTTGAGGAAAAAATGGAAAAAAGTGAATTTCGTGTGCTTATTAAGCATTATTTTTTGCGAAAAAAAACCATTACCGAGACCAAGGCTAAGCTTGATAAATACTATGGGGACTCTGCACCATCGATTTCAATGGTAAAAAAGTGGTTTACTGAATTTCGTTGTGGCCGTACAAGCACTGAAGATGCCGAACGTCCTGGACGCCCAGTTGAGGTCTCTTCACCCGAAACAATCGAAAAAATTCACGATATGGTGTTGGCCGACCGAAGATTGAAAGTGCAAGAGATTGTGGAAGCCGTAGGGATCTCGCATGGCTCAGTGGTTTCAATTTTGAATGATCACTTGGGCATGAGAAAGCTTTCCGCAAGATGGGTGCCGCGTTTGCTCACAGTCGACCACAAACGCAATCGTGTAACAACTTCACTGGAAGGTTTGGCGTTGTTTAATCGCAATATGGAGGAGTTTTTGCGCCGTTTTGTAACCGTGGACGAAACATGGATCCATCACAACACACCAGAGACCAAACAACAGTCAAAACAGTGGGTTTCTAAGGGTGAATCGGCGCCAAAGAAGGCCAAGGTGGGTTTGTCAGCCAATAAAGTTATGGCGACTGTTTTTTGGGATGCACGCGGGATAATCCACATTGACTACCTTCAAAAGGGAAGAACAATCAATGGGGAATATTATGCCAACTTATTGGACCGATTCAATGACGATTTGAAAAAAACCCGACCTCATTTGTCCAAGAAAAAAGTTCTTTTCCACCAAGACAATGCAAGGGTGCACACATGTGCAGTTGCCATGGCAAAAATCCAGGAATTGGGCTATGAATTGCTCCCTCATCCGCCCTATTCTCCAGATTTGGCTCCGAGTGACTACTTCTTGTTCCCAAACCTGAAGAAATGGCTTGGTGGAAAAAGATTTGACTCCAATGATGAAGTCATCTCGCAAACAAAGGCCTATTTTGAGGACCTCGACAAATCCTATTTTTTGGAAGGGATAAAAAAATTGGAGAAGCGTTGGACAAAGTGTATAGAGCTCAAGGGAGACTACGTTGAAAAATAAAATTATTTATTTATCAAAAAATCTGTGTTTTATTCCAAAAGTCACGGACTTATTGACCCGCCCTCGTACATCCAAGGACTTTATTGTGTAGGCGGGTAGATCTAATGACTCAAACCCTTACGACGTTCGTCGGAGTTTGAGCCTGTGGTTAAAGTCGATCAACCATACAAATGTAATAATAAGTGAAACTCCTTATAATGTATGCGTGAATGAAAAGAAACTTAACTACGAGCTAAGATTCATCTGTAGTAAATTTAGTAATGTGATGTTTTTAGAAATGAATTACAGTAATAATCTCCCTCTGAAGAAATATTTCGCATTAAGCCTGGCTCGATCATTTCTCAGGGAAATTCTGCACCTAAACTACAAATGTGAAATGTTTGAGTATAATAAAGAGTATTTAAATAAAATGATTAACATTCAAACTAAGCCAAAATTATATGTGGATAGTCAAACTCAAACGGATAATAGTTCTACTGCAATTGATGCAATTGAGCCCAATAATATTAATATTAGCCTAGACCATGACAATGAATGTGATGTGATGTTCATGAAAAAGAATGCCCTGCTGGCAGTAATAGTTTATTTCGTGTATAAAAGTATTTATGTGTTACCCCTGAATATTAATGGTCTCATAAACAAATCTGACAATCTTCTCATAAACTTGGATAATATCGAGCGGGCGGGTAGTAACGTCGGTATACTGTGCGTAACGGAGCATAACATGATAAAAGAGGATCTGGGTCGTCTTGAAGCTGCAAATTTCAGACTTGCTTCAGCTTTCTGTAGACCTGGTCGCAGTGGAGGCTCTTGAATATTGGTCTTTAATATCTTGAATGTTCATGCTATCGTAGATATGTCAATTTTTAATATAATAGAGGTTTCGGCAATATAACTAACTCAACACAAAATATATATAGTCTGTGTCTACAGACCACCAAGAACTAACAAAGTCCTAATTGATATGTTTTTTTTCAAAGTTAAATGATATTTTATCTATTTTAATTAATCTTAATTCATATTTTAAAATAATACTATGTGGAGAGATTTTAATATTGACATTTTAAAAACAAATAAAACATCATCTGACTTTAAAAATCTAGCGGAGTTCACTTTAAAACTAGAATTTAAACAAGTTACGCGGCCAAATAGTGGTTCTGGTATTGATAACGTAGCACACAATATCCGAGGAGTCAGGGGTAAATTAATAGACTTTGCGTTATCTGACCATTTGGCTCAATTGGTTAAAATCAACGTGGAAAAGACATCTACACTGAAGTATTGGCACCGCACCGTGTTCCCCATAAAGGACTTATTTATTACTAATAATTATTATATTGGCCGTGCTCTTAATTGCGGGCAGTTTGGAGGACAGCATCTGCGATTCTGTTCAGGGCATCTGCTATAGTTTGGGCTCCTTCTCTTGTAGCAGATGCCAAACCCACTACCGACGCAGTGAGATTTGACATCTCCTCCACGGCTCGAGAAAGAGCCAGTTTCTGCCTCCACCCTCTGTCTTTCAATGGCAGCAAACATTTCGCGGTCCCGATCGACCATACCCCTCCCAGCCCGAGCACGCTGTCTGATACGGGCCGACCTCCTCAATGGGGGCATCGTTGCACGAGGCCTTCTCAAAGGTGATCTCAATGGAGACCTCAATGAAGACCTCGATGGAGACCTCAGTTGATTAATCTGAGAGCTCCGTAACGGTGACCTTGGTGTTAAAGCTATGTTAAAGCTATGTGAAAATATGTCAAGTGGTAAGAAATGTAAGGTTTCAATTTCCACATATATTAGAAAAACAGAGAAATTCATAATTACACCTATATAATTTTCTAAACCGATCCCTGTGATTTGGATTTGCTCTTGGATTCGCTCTTGAGACTGAAATCATAAAGAATCTATTAAGTAAGGATTTATACTTTGGAACCTTTTTATGAATTAACAATATTATTTTTATTTATTTAATGTATTTTAAGACCATTGTATAAGAGAACCATTGTATAGCTTACCGGGAAGGGATTAATAGAAATATGAGCATCCCCAGCTGCAAACTGTGGACCACCCATTACAGCCACAAGACGCTCTTCGATCGGAGTTAATGGTGCGCAAGGATCTGAAGGCCCACCACCTGTGCGTCTCAAAGATCCAGCATGGGTGGCACACAATTTTTTAATGGCGCACTTTTTGTCAGCCTAGTACTAAAACAATAATTAACTGTAGGTTAATTCTGTACATGACGTACGCACAGACGACAAAAAATATTATTGTAGATATTTTCACTGTACTTTAGCCCATCCTTTTCCATCCTTCGACGCACTACCCAAAGCATTGATTACAATAGATACTTCGTCCCATTTTCTTTTAGTATCATATTTGCCGTGGACGGTGCGTAGGAGCCCTCGCGCGATTCCTGGATTTCTTTCCAGAAAATCGGTGAGGGCCTCTAGCTGTGTATAAGAAGGCCGGGACGCACTCATGCTTCGCTGTAAATCAACGCAATTTAATTATTCTAGGTTACACTTAAAATTTAACGTACATTTCTCAGAATACAAAAATTAGCAGCTAACTTACTTACCTTAATTATTTTTATATAATTCGTAATAGTTTTAGAAATAAATCCAAGTGTGTTTGAAAACCAACGACTAATCTGACAGTTCCATAGACAATTACGCACCATAAAGTATTAATTTAGCAAAAACAATGTCCCCCTGGCGGGCAGTAGTGAGAGACTTAGTACCTAGTGTTGTGCCTCTGACGTTTCCTAAATAGTAAAATTTCAATCTCGACTTTGTTCCCCGGTGCCAATTATGCGCATATTGGAATTGGAACTGTATTGGAATTTAGTGAGATTGAGATTGGTATTGGAATGGCCGGTAGACCCCCAGTTTGAATGGTTTGCAGTTGGAAGCCGACTAGAAGGTAATATGCACATTGTGTCATGCAGGACACATCTGTTACGTACTAGTGTATTTTGCATGGCACCAAGTATATACAATAAGATACCGCCATTGATTCGATCATTACCAAAAAATGCTTTTAAAAGGGAACTAATTGAAATACTTTTGAGAAAAGCGAACAATAATGTTAATTAATTTTTGAATGACCGCAATATTATTTAGTAAAACAATAAATGAATATGAATATGAATATGAATATGAAACAACTTCTTAATGCTAAGTAGTTTGTAAGACCAAAAATCACGATTTTTCATACAAACCTTTTTAACCATCAATAGGACGAAAAGAATAAAAAGGTTTGTATGAAAAATCGTGATTTTTGATGTGTGTTGAATAATATTCATGCTAAGAAGATTGTAAGATTTATATATAATTTGTTATCTCTATCAATATATGTTTTGTATCGTTCTGCTCATAAGCATTCATGTCAAATTTTTATGTGGAAACTTAATTGTGTTTTACAGACATCCCAAAGGCTAAAATAGTACTGTCCATTTTGTTATTCTCTTTTATTTCTGTTAATCAAGAACGAGCGAACTTCGGTCGATGCATCTTTGCCAGCGCAGTGGAACATTGTCAATGCCTTTCTTGAAGAAGTCAGCTGGATAACCGACTTCCCAGAGGCTTAGTACTGCCGCCGGGTATTATTTATTTTTCTTACCATGAAGTTTTCCAAAGATTTCCGACCTGCGGTACCTACTCGGATATCTATCTTATTCAGTATATTTGAGAGCTAAGATTACACTTAAAATATATCATAGACTGAAATTATGTAACTAATTAATTAAACTGTTGTGCTGCCATCACCTAGTGGGATATGGGAATGCAAATGATGATGGTAAATTGATTAAATTATCATCAATACTGATTACTGTGCAAACCGTGGGCATGTGCTTAATAATATTTGATCGTGCCTCTGACTATCTGACTATAGGATGTCCTCCTATAGACATCCTCAAGGATCTAAGTATTTTTTTTTATTTAACTATCTGGCGATCCAAATTCTGTATTTTACGGCACCTAGTATTCGTATTTTTTTTTATAAATAATAATAATAATAACTACCGGACATTTTACACAACATCATCTGGCCCCAAAGTAAGCAGAGCTTGTGTTATGGGTACCACATGACTGATATACTACTTATATACTTTATTTTTTTTTGTAAATACATACATATTATACCTACATATTTAGAAACACCCAGACCCGGAGTACTCATATGTAGGTGGTTTAGGTAGATACCACCTACTTGAAAACTCGTACAAAATGATAGCGAGCGAGACTCAATATGATTATATATAATAAATATTATATATATTGTTGGACAATGCACACAACACCATCTAGCCCCAAACAAAGGATAGCTTGTACTATGGTGACCAGATGACTGATAGAATACTTATATATTTTTAAATACATACATAAGATACTTTATAACACCCAGATACAAAACAAACACTGATGTTCATCACACAAATGTTTATCGTGGGAGGGAATCACACCCACAACCTACAGCGCAGAAGGGAGAGCTACTAACAACTAAACTGACAGGCCATTGATCAAATTAATGTAATAATGATCCTTGCCTTTTGTTGAACTGAACTACAATTGAGGATGTATGTCTACTCGGTATTGTAACATTGTAAATGCCACAGTAAAATTGGTTACATACTGTAGCATAGTAACTAAGCTCAAACATCGCTGCAAAACGGCATGTGTCAAGTGCGCTACATCAACCAATTCCTTGCAATGCAGGGGAGCCTTGCAATGCAGAAAACATGGACCGATTGAGTAAAGATTTTTTCTTTCAACTACGCAGTAATGTTATTATTAATCACTACAAAACCGATCACAAAGGATGTCTTTTTTGCTTAGAACCAAAACAGTGCAGTAATGTTGTATGAAATCTCATTATTACACTGTTTTACATTATTGCACTGTTTCTTACTTTTTATTTAGATAGGTATAAATTTACCACAGAGGTTTCATATCTCCCATTAAGATTAATATGAAAAGTTTGCATTAGATCAAAAAGATATTAGCTGATAATAAAAATCGGCTGAATAAAACATACTTTGTGAAAAAAAAACAAATGACGCGCATTTTGTACCATTGTAAAAATTTGATAATTTATATTTAGCAAGAAAAGTTGAAAAAAAAATGGAAATATACAGCGATAGCGATGTGAATTCAACTAAAGAATATATAAAAACAGCTGCAAATGAAATTATTAATAACCTTTAACCGCAAAAGTCACGTGATAAATATTTAAAAGCTTACGAAAATTTTATTATGTGTTGAAACGAAAGACGTGTAAAATCACTGTCCGAAAGTGTGTTTTCAACGTATTTCAGTGAGATGTCCAAAAAAATGAGACCATCTTCATTGTTGTCTATATATTCAATGTTAAAAAGCACAGTTAATACCAAGCACAACGTGGATATAAAAGAATACTCAAAATTAACATCGCTACTGAAGCGGCTATCAGATGGGTATATGAGTAAAAAGTGCTCACAGCTCAGGATATAGAAACATTTTTGAATGAAGCATCTGACGATAATATTTAGCAACAAAGGTAAGTTTTAAGTATATAATCTAGACGTTGACACATTACGACCGGCATAAACACTCTTTTGTGCAATTGTTTAATAGAAGTACATTGCCGGCTAAGTTGAGTAACTACTTGCGACATGTTTGAAGTTATTCTAATTACCCGGCAATGTATTTCTACTCAACACTTGCCCTAAACAATGTATATACAGGTCATTAATATAATTAAATGCCTATAAATTGTAACGTCAAAGGTGTAACGTGTAACGTCGAATTTTAATCTTTTTTTAGGTTGCTCTTATTTTCGGTATAAACGGTGCTTGCAGAAGCTCTGAATTAATGAGTATCACAATTAAAAACATCGAAACACACAACCAGATGCTGCTAATTAAACTTATGAACACGAAAACAAAGAAAGACTGTCAATTTGTAATACGCGACGATTTTTTAAATGTAGTGCAGAAATACATGGCGCTGCGGCCAAGCTCTATAAACACAAATCGTTTTTTCCTAATGCTCAAAACAAGCCATCGGCAGAAACAAATTTGGAAAATTGCCTTATGAAATTGCCAGTTATCTGAAGCTACAAACCCCGGAAGCCTACACTGGGCATTGTTTCCGCCGAACGTCAGCAACGCTGCTAGCTGACTCCGGTGCTAATTTGACTACGCTCAAGCGTCATGGTGGATGGAAATCGGACCAAGTAGCAGAAGGTTACATAGAGGAATCGGTACAAAATAAAAGTAAAATCACTCAAAACATAACAACATTCAAATTAAGTTTCAAGCAAATCACACCACGTGTTAAAAAGTTTCATACATTCGTTTTCACCCCTTTTCACCCTCTTAGAGGTTGAATATCAAAAAATCTCGCCTTAGTGGGTGGTTTTGTCATTTGCGAGAACACAGTGTTTCCTATCACATGAAAGTGATATTTTTGCAAGAATTTTTTCTAATGAAGTTGAAATCTTGATTCGAATAAGCTGTAACTGTTCGTAATTTCCTTTATAATCTATCTTTTGAAAATCAAACTTTGTTTTGTTTTCCGGAAGAATTAAAAACATTGGCATCTACATAATACTTTAGGAAGTGATTCGCCATCGAAAGTTGTTAAGTGACACCTCGTTGCAAAACATAAAGGTACTTTAAATGGTAAATACTCTCAAATAATATTCAAATGTTACTACATAAGAGAATCCTTATAATGTAGAAAACATTTTAAGTTTCACGTTCAAAGATTTCGTGAGTTGTACTATACAAATTTGTAAAATACAACATTTACAATACATTTTACGTAACATTTATTAACCGACTTCATCAAAAAGGATTAGGTTCTCAATTCGTCGGAAACTTTTTTTTTATGTATGTTCACCGATTACTCGAAAACGCCTGAACCGATTTGGAAAATTATTTTGTTGTTTGAAAGGGTCACACACAGGTAGTCCTATTTAAATTTCATCAAAATCGGTCGAGCTTAAAAATCTACGAAAATCTAAAAATTTTATACATCGATGATGTTTTCGTGTACTTCGATACCTCGCTGTCTCATTCGAGCGGTGCGTTTATTTGGCCTAACCATATTATATATATACAAAATACATCTACTTTCCACTAAAAATGTATTAAAGGCTCAAATTTAATTCAATGAAGTCGGTTTTCTTTTTAGTTTTTAAAAAGTAATTATTGTTTTAAGAATCATGGCGAAATGGCCAACCGGCCGCAACTTTCGTAATGGAAAATGAAGAAGCAAATTAGCAAATATCGCGGGATAATTATAGTCTACTAAGTCGACTCCTTGAGCAAATAATCTTGCCACGTATTCACGGCCCTGTAATCGCGATTCTTTTATCAGAATATATTAAAATAAAGAATTCTGAAAAGTTTAACGGGTAATGTTTTAATTAGCTTACTTTCCGCCTATTAGTGTAACGTGCTAGTAAACGACGTCAACTATCAGGTGAAGATGATAATTATTAAAATTTAAATTATTTAATGAATATTTTGTTCTTGAATATGTTAGTCAAATCAAAACAAATGCCTTAAAGTCATTTCATTTCGGCACAAATTTGGTCGTTCACAGTCCATATACGACAATAGGCGTAATCATTTTAAAGTTGACGCTCTATCAACAAGAAGAGATTATTTTAACCTTATATATCTGCACAAAATTCTACATTCAACTGTTGATTGTCCTTAGTTGCTCGCGTCAGTCAGCATTAACACATATTATAGATACGGTCATCCTGCAACCTTTGGCTTAAAAAAATATATAAACAATATTTAATTCCACAGTCCCAAATATGTGTCGTCTTTATAACGAGTTGGCTACTTCTCATAATCTAGATGTCTTTAATAACTGTAACGGTTTAAGCGGTGCGCTTATAAAGTCTTAAGCAATACTAATAAAGTATAATTTCAATAGTTGGTTCTTAGTTTAGGATTATAACTTTTAAACTCAAGGTTCTTTATTCTGTTCGGGAACATATCTCAGAGGAAGTAAGATTACTTTTGTGCGATCTGCTCGTACTTTCCCCATTTAATTATTGCAGTGCGGTGTATGGTCCCTGGTTATAGGCCAAGACTGAAAACGCCATTCAGCGAGTGCAGAATGCTTGCATTAGGTTTTGCTTCAGGGTACCTCGAAGGGAACACTTAAGCCCACACTTAGTAAAAAAAGGAATCCTTAACATGAAGGCCAGAAGGGAGTTACACTTAGCCTGCATAACTCAAAAAGTACTCTGGAACAAAAAGCCTGAATACCTATTCGAAAAGTTTACTTGCTTTAAAAACATTCATTGCATTGGTACCCGAGCTAGTGTACATAACGATCTGTCTGTCCCCAAGCACAAAACCAAAGGGTTTGAAGGGTGTTTTAAATATCGGGCTACAAAAATATGGAATATTATACCGCCGCCCCTAAAAAAAACTAATCCGGCCTCATTCAAAAAAAACCTCATAAATATTCTTTAAATGCGACAAAAGCACGATGTTGAAACTGCCTTCAAACGCTGGTAAAGGTGAACTAACATTTGGAGTTGATTAGGTATTACACTTTTCCACACACTACACACAAACACTAACACATATGAGTTTCCCCATGTGATAACCAGACTCTTAAGAGACTGGGGGGAACAAGGAAGCACACACAACACTCACTCACATACATATATACACACGCAAACATACACATACTCATACACATACCCACACAGCATTGGCATTTTGTCATATTCATATATTTGATTACGAATCTAGATCAATAAATAGATTATAACTAATTTTAGTTAAAACGCTGTGTTGATTGTGATCTGTTTTGTGAATTTAATAAATAAATGAATTTCATAATTAAATTATGAAACTAACAATTAGTTTAAAAACTATTCAGAACGCGGTAGAGGGAGGCAAAATATTAAAAAAAAACATCACATATATTTTTTATAACTATTATTCCTTTAATTAACTAGCAGGTAGTTACTAAATAGCGGTAAAAAATCGGGTTGCACTCCGGGAGTGCCAGCAGAAGTGAAAACTTATGGATATAAAACTTATAAAACTTTGGCGCGTTAGAGTTTAGTAATAAATCACTTCAAAATCAGTAATTATGGCGACTGCCAATCAAATACTGAACGAACACAGATGATGCAATATTTTATGTTCAGAATGTAGATAATATATCAAAGAACCTAACTCAGTAAACTTCTCAATACAAAAGTAGACTGTAAACATGTGAATTAAGGTTTATAATCAAATGGGGCGAGCGCGGCAGCCCTGCGTCTCGCTCCAAACGGTATCGGTGTCGCGAATCCAGAGGTTTTATCTCATCTAAAAATATGCGTACCGCGCTAAAAGAAGTTTTCACTTCAAAAAAACTTTTTTTTTCCATACAAAAGCAAATTGGCTGAGGGCACCGTCTTAAATGGATAAGTTCATAATGTTTGTTTTATTGTGTAAATGTTGTTTTAATAAGAGTGTTAATTCTTTCTTAGACGGAACACATGTCTAGATTTTTGCGCTAAAAATTTTAACCAGGTCCGATCTCATGCCAGAGTGATCTAGCAGCTACCTTGCGCGTCTTTGAAAAGTATAAAATGGTAAATGAAAGTTTCCAATATTCCCAAACTCTAGCTATCCCAAAAGTGGTTTTACCAAATAAATTCCTAACCAACCTATTCCTGGATTTATTGAAGTGATAACTTATTATGGGAGAGTAAACCGTATCGTTACGTAACGCGTTACGGTGCTAGTCTGTCTAGCATACCTTTCTCTCACGCATACGGCAGCGGTAGGCATGCTCCACCTATTTCACTCTAACCCACAGCGCTAGTCAGAGTAGTTTAAGTTATCACTTCTGTCGGGCGTCCCGATTTTTTTATTTTTTATTTAATGTTAGTACCTACTAAGCCAATACATATGAGACGCATTAAGGTTGGTTCTATACAAGACGTGCAGCAGAAATCCGCCATCAGTCGTAGTAAGTAATACTTTTAGTCGATGTAATTACTTACCGGACCTTAGCCCACTGCGCCACAGAGGTCGTCAATTTAATTCATTTCCTGTAAGTATTAAGCCAAACACATACGAATTGAGTCACTACTCTTTGGTCAAAGTGTTTTCAACAAATTAATCTCAAGCTAAATAGTAAATGATTAAAATAGCACACGAACTGAAGCTCGATAAGAAATTAAATGTTTATAGTAATTGATTTAAGTGTCCGCCTTCTAAAACAAATGATTAGGAATGACCAGTGCTACCTGCATAAAGTGCAGAAAAATCTGTATGACCTACATATGGAATGCAGTGTTGTGTTGTCTATCAGTGATTTTGAATTGTGTGATCGAATAACGTACAATCAAGCGCAGCGGACTTATGAGTTCTGTACAGAGCGTCATGAAAACAAGTTTAACCGATTGGTGACACGAAGTAGAAAAGTACAGAGCAATAAGGTACAGTCGCCGACACAATTTCCCAAAACGGTTATTAATTTAACTGATACTCGTTTTGATGATGACACGGTACGCGTTTTAGAAAAGGGTCTAATTTTGCTCTAACACCGAAAAGAATACCGTACGAGGATATTGTCAGTAGCGTGGAGGAGACCATTGTTCGTAATAAAATACCTACTATAAACGCGGAAACGCTGAGACAAGATGTTTCAATTACATTGCGAAAATGTAGACTCCCGAAACCGAACATAACTGCGGGTGAGCGTCAAGCTCTGGAAAAAATGTATAAGCCGGTTGCTTCCAATCCCACGGCTCGAGTAACAAAACGGGTACGAACACTGATACACGAGTATAAGGACATGTTCACTGATGACGTTTTTGACCGTTTATACAGTCCAGCTATTGTGCAGCCGCCTAAGTTATATGGTCTGCCGAAGGTACATAAAGCTGACGCACCGTTACAATCAATAGTAAGTCAAATAGACTCGCCGACTTACAATCTAGCAAAACACGTCGCTGGTATCTTACAGCCACTTACGGGAAAGACGTCGTCTTTCGTGAAGGATTCGCGCCATTTTGTCAACATCATCAGGGACATAAAGTTGGAACCCGGAGACTTACTGGTGAGCTTCGATGTTGAGTCGCTTTTCACCAACGTTCCTCTTAAAGATTGCCTAGATGTAGTGAGACATAGATTGAGTGATCACGAACTTCCTGATCAGTACATTTTGCTCCTTCAGAACTGTCTTGATGGAAACTTATTTTTGTATCAAGGGCAACATTACCTCCAGATAGACGGCGTAGCAATGGGAAGCTCTGTGGCACCTGTTTTTGCCAATATCTGGATGGAACATTTTGAATCCATGATAGACCTGGCAGCCCATGGTAAAACCATGGTTCCATAAAACTTTGGAAGAGGTACGTCGATTATGTGTTCTGTATAATTAACGGGAATAACCAGGAAGTCGATCAGCTAACTGATTATCTGAACTCCATACACCCTAAGATTCGCTTTACACATGAAATGGAGGAAATGTTTTTAAGAGGAATTTTAGCTTTTCTCAACCTTAAAGTGATGGTAAAATGTGACGGGACCTTGGCACACACAGTGTGTAGAAAACCAACACATACGGACAGATACTTGAATGCAGCGTCAGACCACCATCCAAGACACCTGGAGTCAGTAGTCTCCTCACTAGTAAACAGAGCTCATGACCTTTGCGATCCTGAACATCTGCAGGGTGAGCTAGATCATGTTAAAGGGGTTCTGAAACGGAATGGCTACAATTCTCGAATCGGATGTCGTTCTAACTGGAGGCGCAAACAGGAACACATTGATGTGAAAAGACAGCCTGCGTTCTTGCCTTATGTGAAAGAAGTTACGGACAAAATTGGTAACATGCTCAGTAAATTTTCAATCAAGTCGATCTACACTCCACTCACCAAGATGACGTAGTATATACGAACACCAAAAGACGTCGTACCTCTGCAAGTTCATGGGGTTTACAAAATAGATTGCAGCTGCGGGCGTTCCTACATAGGCCAGACTAAACGCACGGTCGCGGAACGTGTTAAATAACACATAGCGGCGGTCAAAAATAGACAAGTAAACAAGTCTGCAATAGCAGAGCACATAGTGGACTCAGGACCCAATCACTGGATTGAATTACACAAACCTCAGGTTGTATGTAATGAAAGGCATTACTACAAGAGAATGGTTCGGGAAGCGATTGAAATTAAGAAATATCCTAATTTCAATCGTGAAGACGGTTTCAGACTTTCTGCCTCATGGAATCCAGTTATAGCTAAGTGTACTCATCGTAGACCGGTTTCTCAATGCGTCATGGACACGGTTAGTGTTATGTGTCGTTCGAGTGTGCAGATGGACATTTCTATTTCGGAAAAACAAGTGAGGGTAGTTGCAAAAAATGCTGCCCCCGCTTCGCAGAGGCGGTAGCTCCAGTACTCCAGTCATCCCGTGACCACGACAGAGTGTAAACCTGACGAAACGTCGGGAAAAATAGGTAAATAAACGCGATAAATACCCGTATATATATTTATAATAATGTGTTCTGATCGCGTAAGCTTAAAAAACTTTATATTAATTGATACATTCATTATCACCGTATCAGTAGAAAGGGGACAGATAAGTCATCAGTAGAGCCTCTGAGACGCACTTTAATCCTTTCACCAGACTGGTTCGAAATAACTAGTGACAAGATATAAAGATGAAGTAACCTAAAGAAAATGTCATGCATTATAAGATTGCTGCACGTTCCATTGGCCTTGGTTCTGTTGTTTATTGAACCAACTAAAATTTCTCAAATTACGAACGATCATATTTTGTCACACCAAACTCTGAACAAGACATTTTTAAATGCGACTTTTTAAATTTATAAAATTGGCGTGCCATTGACGTGTTTTGGCTTATTTTAGTAGCCATGTAAATTGATGCTGAAACTGGAAAACACTTTTCCTAAAATCAATACGATATGAAAATAATACTTGTCTCCGTCTCCGTTATAGCTTGAGCTAAAATGTTTGTACGGGCAGCGTCTGTCCGAATGTTCTCTACAGGTTGCATTTCTCAACCGATTCTCGTAAGATTTTGTGAGCATTCTATAACCATATAGGTTTTTTTGTCGATTCAGTTTTTGGAAACTTTTCAAAATGTTTCATATGGGTTTGAAAATGTAAAAAAAAATAAAAAATCAGTCGTTTCGAAAAATGTTCGCGAGGTGTACAGCTTACAGATCCACTAGTTTAACTTGTTTTAAAACTGTAATTCAAAAGTCAATAAAATGAATATGGTATTTAAAGAAATTTTAGTTAATCTGGCAAAACAAAATCATCAGCTTCGTAAACCTGTTTAGGAAACTAATTTTCACCTCTCCACTACGAAAAGGGCGCTTTTGGTGCGTAAAAACTCGCAGCAAGATAGCTTTTATCGTTTGGAATTACAAAGCGCTGAAAAAAAAATTATGTAAATAAGAAAATAAAATGGAAATATACAGCGATAGCGATGTGAATTCAACTCCAGAATGTATAAAAACAGCTGCAAATGAAATTATTAATAACCTTTTACCACAAAAGTCGCGTGATAAATATTTAAAAGCTTACGGAAATTGTATTATGTGGAGAAACGAAAGACGTGTAAAATCACTGTCCGAAAGTGTGTTTTTAACGTATTTCAGTGAGATGTCCAAAAAAATGAGACCATCTTCATTGTGGTCTATATATTCAATGTTAAAAAGCACAGTTAATACCATGCACAACGTGGATATAAAAGAATACTCAAAATTAACATCGCTACTGAAGCGGCTATCAGATGGGTATATGAATAAAAAGTGCTCACAGCTCAGGATATAGAAACATTTTTGAATGAAGCATCTGACGATAATATTTAGCAACAAAGGTAAGTTTTGAGTAAATAATCTAGACGTTGACACATTACGACCGGTATAAACACTCTTTTAATTGTTTAATAGAAGTACATTGCCGGCTAAGTTGAATAACAACTTGCGACATGTTTGAAGTTATTCTAATTACCCGGCAATGTATTTCTACTCAACACTTGCCCTGAACAATGTATATACAGGTCATTAATATAATTAAATGCCTATAAATTGTAACGTCAAACGTGTAACGTGTAACGTCGAATTTTAATCTTTTTTACAGGTTGCTCTTATTTTCGGTATAAACGGTGCTTGCAGAAGCTCTGAATTAATGAGTATCACAATTGAAAACATCGAAACACACAACCAGATGCTGCTAATTAATCTTATGAACACGAAAACAAAGAAATACCGTCAATTTGTAATACGCGACGATTTTTTAAATGTAGTGCAGAAATACATGGCGCTGCGTCCAAGCTCTATAAACACATATCGTTTTTTCTTAATGCTCAAAACAAGCCATCGGCAGAAACAAATTTGGAAAATTGCCTTATGAAATTGCCAGTTATCTGAAGCTACAAAACCCGGAAGCCTACACTGGGCATTGTTTCCGCCGAACGTCAGCAACGCTGCTAGCTGACTCCGGTGCTAATTTGACTACGCTCAAGCGTCATGGTGGATGGAAATCGGACCAAGTAGCAGAAGGTTACATAGAGGAATCGGTACAAAATAAAAGTAAAATCACTCAAAACATAACGGAATCAATTCATTTGCATCGATCAACATCACCACGTCCGTCTACTTCTCATGGAAATTATTTGAAATTGAGCCCGCGTCGACCTGTATCGTCTTATTCTGATGATAATAATTATTATTCACAAATAAACCACACAAATACAAGAATCAATGTTCAATGATTTATATTTTGAGTAAATATTTTGTATTTTATCACGGCAGTTACTTAGATTGGTAGTTGAAAGAAAAGTAAATTACGCACCTCGCTAAAGAGAGTAATTAATGCACTCGTGTTAATTTAGTAACCAACATATCACTCGTGCATTAATGACTCACTTTGTGCTCGGTGCAACAATCTACTATTATATACCCACTTAAATGACAGATTAGAAACAAAAGCAAAATCAAATGCAGTAATTTCGTAGTTCTATGTTCAAAAGTCTCCCTTTTTCAAATTTGTTTTTTTTATGACATAACTATACAATAACTTAAAAGTTTAATTACTTTCGTTCAAGCGGTATTATATTGTATATTAAACACAGTTTATTTCATTAAGCATTCTTAGTTTCCGAGATTTATACGTTTCTTTAAGTGACCCGGATTCATTGCTCGGAGAGTATTTGAGATACATTTTTGTAACTATTAGGAAATATTAGAATCTACAGTACTATCATTTTTGAAAGATTGAGACTGAAACGAAACGTTTTTTAATAACAAAACATGCGTAAAATAAGGGGTTCGTTTTGTCCAAAATGGTTCAGCCGTTATTGCGTGGTTGAGAATATAAATAAATAAATAATGCTGTACATTCTCACTCAGCATTATCTGGTCCCAAAATAGTAAGGCTTGTGTTATGGGCACACTACTGATATACATACACATTCTACATAGAAACACACAAACCCAAGACAAATACTTGCAGATAATACAAACATTTGTCTCGCGGCGGGAATCGAACCTTCAAATTTCTGCGTCTCAGCCGTAACAAATATACATCTACTCGTAGTTATCCAACCACCCGATCCACACAAACATTTATTGAACATTTATAATATTAGTAATATCCGATTGAATATTTTGACAATAATTACGTTTTAAAAACTAAAAAGAAACCGACTTCATTGAATGAAATTTTTTAGTTCCTCTAAATAAGTCCATGAGTGTATTTAAGATCTTTTAAAATCTCTTTTTAACCGACTTTATCAAAAGGAGGAGGTTCTCAATTCGTCAGAATCTTTTTTTTTTTATGTATGTTCACCGATTACTCGAAAACGGCTGAACCGATTTGGAAAATTATTTTTTTGTTCGAAAGGTTATTCACATGTGGTCCCATAGAAATTTTATCAAAATCGGTCGAGCTGAAAAATAAACGAAAATCTAAATATTGTATACATCGATGATGTTTTCATGTACTTTCATACCTCGCTGTCTCATTGGAGCGGGGCGTTTATTTGGCCTACCCATATTATAATATACAAAATACATCTACTTCCCACTAAAAATTTATTATAGGCTCAAATTTCATTCAATGAAGTCGGTTCCTTTTTAGTTTTTAAAACGTAATTATCACTAGTCTATTGGAATAATTTTGCTGACGTATGCGTAATAATTTCATAAAATCTGTCTTTTTTCAAGTTTTTTTTACAAAAACGTATTGCAATAGTGGTCCTTACACATTAATGAATACCTGAAGGCACAATGCCAGATCTTAGCGTAGCTCAGGTTTCCAAACTGATTTGGAAACTTGAGCTACGCTTTGTTACTTTAATTGAAAATGGTCGCAGTTATAAAGAAGTGGCTCAAACATTGCGAGTTTCCAAACCCGTCATCTTTTGAATTGTTAAACGTTATCGACAGACTAGAGAGAGTACACGAGACTTGCAGGGCAAGTTCGCAAGAGAGTCATATCAGTGAGAGACGATCAATTTATGGCGAGCAGTGTTCAGATAAATCGCACTTTGACTTCTTCTAAAGTCAGATCTACGCTCCAGGACGTTAGACAGGTGACAATTAGCACTAAAACCATAAAAAAAGACTTAAAGAAGCTGAAACAAAGCCGTACTTGCCAGCTAGAGGGCCCTTTCTTACCACAGATCATCGAGTAGCTCGGGCTAACTTTGCTCGCTCATACCAAAATTGGAATGATGGTGACTGGGGGAAAATACTGTTTACTGACGAGTCTAGGTTTTGTCTTAAGACAGATGATAGAAAGGTCAAAGTTTGGAGACTACCCGGAGAAAGCTCAGTGTAACATTGTCGGACGAGAGTCATATGGTCGAGGGTCAGTGATGTTATGGGGCGGAATTTGCATAGAGGCGCGTACGGAGTAACTCATCGTTGAAAATGGATTGCTTACTGCTCCTCGGTACGTAAATGACATCTTAGAACCGATTGTCATGCCCTTTGCCCCATACATCGGATATAGTTTTCAATTAATGCAGGGCAATGCGCGGCATCACTGCAGCGATAGTTTTGTGGTATCTTCGAGAGGTCGAAATTGACGTTTTGCCGTGGCCAGCACGCTTGTCAGACTTAAATCCCATAGAACATGTTTGGGATAAGCTTGGCAAACAAGTAAAACAGAGGGGTTTAATACCAACAAACATAGGAGATCTGAAAAGGGTACTGGAAGAAGAGTGGAATCGAATACCACAAGATTTCATTGATAACTTAATCAAATGGACGCCGAGAAGATTGCAGGTAGTTTTAACAGCTATAGGGAGTAACACCAAGTACTGAATGTACTCAAACACTCGACAAAAAGTTTTCGTAATGTCATAACACAATCACATTTTCAATGTGATGATTGAAGTGTTAATTCATCAAAACATTATTTTTAACATTCTGTTCATTAGTCTTGTGTTTCTTACTGAAGTAAGTTTTATTTTAATTAAAAATGGTACAATTAATAAAGTGCTTAATATCATTTATATAATACATACAAAAAAAATACGATCTTTCTTTTTTTTGTTCCGTTCCTCTAATTATGTACATGAGTTTAAGTGTTAGTGCAAACCCTACAAATTGAAAACAGTATACACGCCCTCGGTCATCACGAAAGTTTCCTTTTGATGTGCACTGAAAACGGAACGATGAATGTTACAGAAGTATTCTCGAGTAATAAATAGCAAACGGAAACTCAGAGCTACTGAGGAATCTCAGTACTCTCAGAGGAACTGGAGCTACTTCACGTTACAGAAATGCAAGTTGCTCATTGCAATACTAATTAAAATGAACGAACTAGATATTTATGAAACGTTGTGACTCCGGTTCGCTTTCAAAGCATTTTTAGTACCTAATTCGACGGCGCAGATGTTTAAGCAATTCAGGATTTCTTAAAAGAATATCAATTTTAGCTGTTTTAACTGATAATAAATGCAATTTCAGAGCGAATGATTAGCGAGGATTTCTTAAAAGAATATCATAAAATAAAGGGGATATTTTTAAATGCACATCTGTATATTTTTTCAGCACACTAGGTAACTCCACTAATTAACTAAATGCATACCAGAAAAATGAATGCTAAAAAACCAATCGATTAACTAAACATGTCCTACAATTGGTTAGGTTATGTTAGCGAAGCGAGCGTGACGCGGCAGCGGCTGCCGAAGCGCCAGAAGCGTCAAAAGAATAATACAAGGTCACGGTAGGAGCATAAGAGTTCTGCAAATACCATTAAACGGTATATATATTTTGATATATTTAGTGTGCATAACTTGAGTGCAAGTCAGTATTTTTGGTTCAACTTTGAAATATTTTGTTCGAAAAACGGGAATACACAGATATCGATTTAATTACATGCCTAAAATAAATATCAATTTTAGCTGTTTTAACTGATAATAAATACAATTTCGGAGCGATGAGTAGCTCACTTGCAGTTGCTCTAATGAACGTAAAATCATAGACTGACACCTCGTATTTAGAATAGAATAGAATAGAAAATACATTGGACAAGTAGAAAAAAATAACAATGTTTTGCTAGTCGGTAGTACAATGGGCGGTCATATCGATATGTGTAGTGTCTCTGCCGAACAACCTTGAATTCACTTAGAATTTTACTTAGAAATTCACTTAATTTTAAGTGCATGTTTGTATTTGTGTTTGTTTCTTTTTTATTCTATGTAAGTCTGCCGTTGAGTAAAGTAAATAGCAACTAGAGAACAAGCATACGGCTGATATCTAAACTGTCGCGTGGTTTAGATGAAATCACCTTAATATAGACAATGGATTAATTAACAATCGAGTTTAGCACCGACCATTGTAAGCTCAGCAACAAAGCTTAGACTTGGATGTATAGTGTAAATGTACAAATCAGCCGGTCAGTCCGTTGAAGTTAAAGCAATTAATTATGTATGTTTCGAGTGGAGTTAAATTTTGGTTCTCATTTACAACCAGCTTTCTAGAAGTTTTGATATGATAGAGTTGTAATACAAGTGATACAGTCGGTAAAAGCTAATACTTACGTTCATATCCCAGGGCTACTGCATTATCTGTAACAATAGAATGAAGGTTACAATCATTGCTTTTATATTTTTTATGCGTACAAACTTTGTTCCCTTTAAAATTAAAACGAGTATGAGGAATGTGATGGAAACGACATCTAAGTAGCCTTCAAATTTACTTAAGTGGCGTTTCAATATTTGAAGTAAATGCGTAAAGATATATATATGTTCATTCATATATACATCTTCAATCATTTTTTATTTGACTTGATTCAATATATTGAATCAAGTCAAATAAAAAAAATGATTTTTCGATAGAGTCACAATGATAATTTTCAACCTTCTTACATGGTAATAGGTTTTGATCTTGTTATCGCGGCACAGGTTATTAAGAGCCGGTGTGTTGAAAGATTAAAATGAGCCTCAGAGGCTCATAGATTTTGATAGAAGAGAATCAAGGGAACCTGCCCTTGTTTGTTTTTATTTTTGATTCATGCCATATTTATTATTATTATGATACATTATGTTATGCTAGACCGCAAGAGTTGTAGAATTTATTGCCACGTAATACAGACGTAGTTCGTATTTTAAAACGTCACCATGACAGAGTTAATCAAATCAAGTGCGAGTCAAGTCAAATCGTGCCTGAGAGGGTTCAATACCTACGTTTTTTTCCCCATCGTGGATCTTTTGCAATCGTTTTTAATAAGTAATTGTATTCAGTCCTAAACTATAAAAATATGAAACATTGCTTTAATAAAATATCGGATTGAAAGAAACGCTTAACTTTGTTGAAAACTAACTTCTTAAAACAAATAGGTTACGTATATGTCATTTTGTAATTCAAAATTAAAATAAATATATGTAATGCGAGACCTTACTTCTTGCCTTTTTTCCTGATTTTAGGTCCACGGGATGTACAGCATAGGTTTAAAAGTAAACGTGGAACTAAATTGGTTTTAATCGCGTGTTTAATATTAAATTATTGGTGCAACTTTTTTAATTCAGAGAAATTCCACTTCGCACCGTCATCACTACTCTCACGTTTTTACAAAAGAACTTGAAAGTGTATTATAAGATTTAGGATACCTTCGAGACCGTTGTCCAGTTTTATATTTCCACTAGAAACTCAAAACTATTGCCAGCACTATTCAAAAAACCAATACTTGCAATTAATATTTTCGAATTTATTAGATTGGTGTGATATATTTTGAGTAAGTGTTGCCGGTTCACACAGTAAGTCGAATAAATTCATTTTTATATGATGTCAAGCGACAAGTCCGCGCGAACAAGCCGCGGTAACTGCGACGAGGATAAATAATTTAATGTAATGGAACCGTAGCGAATGACAAATCAAATAAATCTACTTACCTTATAGCTATATTATATTAGGTCGAGCGAAGGTTAGAACGTGAATCATTTCTTGGCGAATGACAAATTAAATTTAAGGATATCCTCTATCCTATAATCAAATAATTAGCTAACGTGGCGCATAGTATGCTCTGTCCTTGTCATTCTAATGTCAAATAATAGAGATGGCAACATATATTAACAACATATTGACTAGTGTGTTTATGGTAATCTCCAAAAACCAATTCTTTAAGCTATCGGTCACTGTTATAGGTCAAATTTATGAAGTTAAAATGATAAACTAAATCAAAATTTTGATTGTTTTTTTTAAACACAGTTTACCTATTTTGTTATTACCATTGATTTTCTTTATTAATAGTTTAATTCGTATGCACCACATGCTACGTACTGGATTGAGAGTATGTGTGTTTGTTTGTTTCTACGTTTGTAGCATGCGAAGCTGCGGGCACGAGCTAAAGAGCTAATCTTACCAATGACGACTCCCCTCATACCTAATATGTACAAAAAATCGAATTAGATAAGTAAATTAGTATATTGTTTATGACCAATTTAATCTCTATGAATACGAACTAACGAGTAAGATAATTTGTTGTTTCCATGGATGAAACGAAAATATATACCTACCTTACAAATATGCAAATATAATCTATACAGACATAATCGTTCATCCGAAAAAGATTATTCAAAACACGGAGGAGCTGTGCAACGGAGTAAATTAATTCCTATACTATATTATACTCGTAAACACTGTTATTTTATGTTCTAGAGCAGATTGTTGGATGCAATTTGGTAATTTTACCATCACCTTTGATGAACTCTAAGACGACGTTAAGCTTTTAGTGGTGTTGCTTGCTTGGAGTAGTTTCTAAAGTCAGGTACTTACTAGCGAGAAATGAATGTAGCCGTGCAAAATAGATTATTATCTATAGATCATTTTAAACGGTCCTTAGATAGCTCAACTGTTTCACATATTTTATATTATTGTATTATGTACATTTCAGTTATTATTTAAAAACAAATGTATCAAATAAATTAATTAAACAATAACCGTGGTGTGTTTGACACCCGCGAGACTGCCTGCGGCTAAATTC
The DNA here is from genome assembly GCA_948098915.1 of Lampropteryx suffumata. Lineage (NCBI taxonomy): Eukaryota > Metazoa > Arthropoda > Insecta > Lepidoptera > Geometridae > Lampropteryx > Lampropteryx suffumata. Next base: position 26,629,731 of record OX402544.1, read on the forward strand.
TGAGCCCTACCGCGGGCTACATTTTTATATTAAAATGTTGCATTGTAAAAGAAATTTATTATTAAAACCAGTTTTCGTGCAGCTTTTGAAAATTGAGAGCAAACATTCGAAATTCCAATTTTCATTTCGTTCGTTGAAATTAAATTATGTAGGCCAATCAATGAGTGCAATTATCTCAAATTGTATCTCAAATTGCAGAGTCCGCAGTGAGCTAATAGATCTCGAGCCCGCGGGGATGTCGACGGAATGAAATAAAATGGTAAAATACGAGAAGATGCAATAAAAAGTCGTAGCACCTGCTACGCCGTAGCACCGTTCAGGCCCGCTAATCATGTTTTCGCTATGTTATGTCGCTATGTTATCTATCAAAATTTATAAGAGTATATTTACTTACCGATAAGCTAAACATTCGTTTTAATTTTAATTATTTTCTAAATAAAGATTAATCTACCGAAAAAAGTAAGAATCTTTTTTTTTCTGAACCCTTACTTTTCCAGTGCTGGGCAAAGGTCTCCCCCAACTCCTTCCATTTGTCCCTGTCAGCCGCCACTTTCCACCAGACTTTCTCCAGAATCGAGATCGTCACACCAAAATATCTTCGGCTTGCCCGGGCTGCGTCGCCCATTTACTATTATTACTATTATAATTTTAATTTGGCAGTCTTATCTCCGAAGTCTGCGAACCCGGTTTTTGCGCGCATGGTTATATTGCAGACTCTGTCTGTCCTTATAGTAGCCCTAGCACACTACACTCCATAGCTCGTTGGCAAATCTTGAGTCTGGACTTCTGAGATTCGGTTAAAGACCATGTGCACCATAGATAAGAACGTGTGTAATACACATATCAATGAGTTTTCGCTTTAGAGACAGAGAATGGTTTCCCTTCATTAGCGATTTCATGGACCTTTTCGATAGTTGATATAATTGATTTCTGGAATAGGCATTAATTTTAAGTAATATTGGTAAAGTATTATTATGAAAGAAATAACATCAGCATAAAAACGAAACATTATATATATACCTGTATAGTGCATCTGTCGCGACACTTCTCTAAGAATTTTCTCAAAAGAATGGGTGCGTCAATGTACTCGTATCTCTTAACCTAAAGTGGAGAGTACGCCTGGCTTGGTAAAAGCAGATTTTAGTATATTTACGTAAACGCGATTGCATTGAATCGTAGCCTGTTCAGCGCGGTCATGAAAATAATAATAAAAACAAAATAAGAAATTTCGTTTTTAACACAAAATTAAAATAAGAAATTTTGTTTCGATTTCTGTGGTAATAATAATAATAAAGCCAAAGCCTTAAATAGCCAAATACATCGACATAAAAGACGTTGTGGATGGATTACAAGGATGTGGCGTTTGGATATGGTTTTAATAGTCCTAATTGTCCTGTCTTCAACAGGCGTAATTCCCAAATAAATAATCCAATCTCTAAGTCATTTAGATTTGCCCAAACATACTGCTTTATTGCAGAAAGCAGTAATTTTGAACACTTGTAGGATTGTTAGAACATTTTTCAAACCGACATGTCAGCAGGAACTACAGAAATAACATCAAAACAAAATCCTGCACTTGGCTAGGCCCGTGTTCTTGGTTATATTATCGGTTCTTCCGAGCCGAGCTGGTGAAAGTCAAAATCAAATAATAATAATGCCGGACATTTCCAACAGCATCATCTGACTCCAAACAAAGCAGAACTTGTGTTATGGGTACCACATGACTGATATACTACTTGTATACTTTTTGTGTGTAAATACATACATATTATACATAGAAACACCCAGAACCTATAGATATAATATTATGATATTATTCTCAACTGTAGATATTATAGTTGAGAATAAAGCCGCATTATCAATCAATATTATAATTTGATTGCTGAAAACCACATCAATCAATTACTTCGTCAGCCAGTTTTAACATACTCCATTTATACCTATGCGCAGTTCATACGAGAAAGCACACACGCCACAAAATGGCACCCAACGTATTCAATCGAGAATTTAAATATATATATTTCGAAATCAATGTGACGCCAACGCCGAAGTCTAGAATTTGATTTAACATTCCAGCTGCCGGTAATAGACCTCGGCAGGCTGAAGTTTGCATACTTACCTTACGGTTTTCTGGTGAAGTTCAGCAACGGTGCTACATTTCAAATATTTGTACTTTCTTACTTGACTTTAATGTAAAATATTTAACGAATATTTCCCTATCTTACTCAAATAACTTTAAGTTATTTTGACTTGTTATTTCGGCATCTTGCATAGTACAAAGGATACATTTTTGCACAGGTTATAACTTTAACTTATTTAAACTTGCTATTTCGGCATCCAGCACAGCACACGGGACACATTTTTGCACATGTATGGGATCCACAAAATATCTATACTTCCATTCTAATATTATATATTCGCAACCTTTGTTGCGGATTCTATTCCCGGTGCGGAACAAATGTTTGTATGATCTGCAAATATTTGTTTTGGGTCTGGGTGTTTTTCTATGTATAATATGTATGTATTTACAAAAAAAAAAATATAAGTAGCAAATCAGTCATGTTGTTCCCTTATCACACGCTTTGCTTACTTTGGGGCTAAATTATGCAATGTGCTCTGTAAATTTCCAGAATTATTTATAAAAAAAATATTTAGTTACACTCACGTAGAGTGTAGCTAAATATTTTTTTTTTAATTCATATTGTTTTAGTATTTATCGCATATTACCTTTTAATAAATAACATAAAATGTGATACGCGATAGTGTCACTATCTGTTTGTCTCTCTGTCTGTCTGTTTGTTACCTTTTCACGTCTAATAGGATCTTGATGAAACATGTTAAGGAGATAGATTGTATCTTGGGAACCGACATAGGCTACTTTTTATGTAGGCACCACGCGAGCGAAGCCGCGGGCAGCAGCCACTTGATAATAACAACCGAAATCCAATTATTTGGTACAGCGGTCGAGTCTGCCGCCCGTGACTCACTATGAACTAATCTGTAACAAATTACCGATCACTCGCAAACAGACAATAGATATCAGAGTTAATATCATGATATAATTCGAATAGTAATGTATTATTAGCGGAAATATATTATGGAACGCATAATCAAAGGGAGATGTCAATTCAGGCTGTCAGCGATATGAATTTCAGTAAAATTCAGTTCATAATTCAATTTAACGTTGTATTCTAGGTAGACTAGGTACATAGGGCCGCATATTTTTCGGCCGTTGGAAATCAATAATGTTATTATTTAAATGATTCCGATTAATCAAAACTCAAGAATAGTAGAGTCTTCATAAAATCCAATGAAATGAAAAGCTCGCATGTTTGGTCACTGGTTTAAATCCCAGATTTATGTGTTACATACTTTAGTGGTATCTGAATGTATGTGACACAAACTAGTGCATTATTTATTTCCTCCTATACTAGCGCTTAAATAAAAAATACGAAAGGAGGCTGGTGCATCTTCTTTTAAAACAAAAAGATAAATGATAAAATCTCTACAATTTCAACATGCTGGAAGCATGCTTATGCTTTCTATTTGCATACTTTCTTTCAATGGAGAATTCAATACGGAGAATGTTACATAATAGTGTTTTCCTTTGACGTAAACAACTGATTCGAAGTAAGTAGAATAAGTTCGAGGCCCACGCTAGGGACTTTTATCGACTTTTAAAGCCGATGAAACACTTTAACGTGGCCTGCCCTCCGAAGCACGAAAATACATCGATGAATTAACTCAGCGGTCACCCATCTCATTACTGGCCTCGCAGAAAGCTTGCTTAGAAATAGTAACGTCATTTTATTTTTTCGCGTAAGAATGAATGTGTAATGAGTTATTAATAAGAAAGCATACAGATTCTTCTCTAGTTATGTATTCTGGTATTACATAAAATTACCTTTTGAAGATCCGGCCATTTTTTGAAACAGCTGTGGTCTTCGATAATCGATACTTAAATGTTAAGGACCCATAAAGGTTCTGAAAAATGGATGCAGGCAGGTCATTGAGCTTTTTCTTCTGTGAAGTTGTCCTTGTCGATAGTGTTGCCAACTGTGCGAGAGCTCTAACTGTGGAACTTAGTTTTCAAAGAGCTTGATAAGTACTTACTAGAATTTAATATCCGGTCGAAACTGTCCCTGTTGAGCGCGAATTGTGTAAACGTTCGATAAGATGTTTACTACTTGTAGAGCAATAAAGCTTAGCTTCATAAAGGTCAACTTACAAAGGCAATTAAAAACTCTTCTATTATGGGCAACACAATATATTATTGGAAACAAATAGCTTAATTGTTCACTGTTGTTTTTACCCATTATCTCAGCTTAATAGCTGTTTGTTTTTAAATAAATATAAACACTGATAACTGTAAACGACGTCACTATAATTAAATATTGGTTTTATGTAACTATTGGATAAAAAAATGCTCAAGACCATAATCTTGTAAAACAGTAGCACCGCTTCTGATGTTTAGTCACTTAGTTGTTATTGAAGTATATCTACATAAGCGGAGTAGTCAGGGGCACGTCCAAACTCATGTCCATATAATTTCGTGCGTGTCCGTTTATACCAATGACAATTTAGGTTTTAGGATTCTCACAATTACCGTTTCCATTACCGTTTAAAACCACTGGCATTGAAAAGAAAAAATACTTTTGTTAGTGCTAACACTCAATTCTGTTAATTTACAACAGTTACCATTCTATTCTAATCCATCTATGTTTCGGCTTCAATTACAGGTCGATAATTATCTAATAACCTATCCTGTTATTTCTATGACTAAACAAAAGAAACATTCGAACGATCGCTGGCGGGTTTGTAAACATAATGCAATCTGAGCCGTTGTTCATTAGCAGAATACGAAGACAATGAAGTTTTCCAATATAAAAGCTCCAGATGTATACTACTTGGTACTGGTAGGTACTTCCATATGCTGTACGATCGGCACCGCGCCGCTAAGAAAATATGTGTAGGTATATTCCATCAGCCAACAATTTATTTCACGTAGCTCGGGAAATATGACATTGTTTACTGGTTTCTAGCATATTTTTCATAATAATCTTTTTAAAATTGCTAGGTTATACAACATTTTGAGATAAAAGTGTATTTCAAATGTATTTATTGTTGTAAACATTACGTTAAATAAGAACCGTTTAAGCTATATAATCACATATAAAGCTATCGTAGCGTCTACGTTTTGTCTTTGTCATTCTAATGTTAAAGAATAAAGATGACTAGAGATTTATATAATTTAATTTATAATTTAATATTCAATACTCAATAAGCTCATGCGCTTAAGCGTAGTAGCGTATTTAAGTACCTATGCTTGAAATGTGCCATTTGACATTTTAAAAATATTACGATTACGATTAGCCTATTGTGTCCCACTGCTGGGCAAAGGCCACCCCTTGATCTCTCCAGTCATCTCGGTTTAGAGTTGTTTGGACCCAAGTTCTATCAAAGGTATCGAGTTTAAAAATATTAAGTAAATGAATTCGAGAGATTTTGACAAACGATTGCGACAGATGCGTACAGTTGTAAGTATTTTGTTATTTTTTTATAAAATGCATTTAGTGGTAAATACTACAATAAGTTATAGTGTAATTTTATTTCGAACCAATGTGGTGAAAATATTAAAGTACGCCTCAGAGCCTTTTACTTGGAACATGTATTCGATCTTATATAGTGCCTGATAGAAATTGTTAACTCTGGATATCTGGATAAAACCTGTAATATCAAAGACCCAATACAATTCCGACTCTAATTCGATACATGAATATTTGTCATCGTTGCGTTCCTTTAAGGTTAGGTAAAGCTCATGGTCTGAACAACTCACAAATTCCTATTAATATATAAGCTGTTGTCTGTGATCACTAATGCAATGCCTTAATGGCAATACATGAGCAGTTTGTAGTTGAAGAGTTCCACAGGGTATGTTCAAAGCCCTATGATCAGCTGACAAATATGCATAAAGTTATTGCCTGAGGTCACTGACATTTATAAAATGAAACCACGAGAATCTTCGAGAGAAATATTCAAAGAAATTAATATTCTCACAATAGCTTCACAATACATATATGAAAATTTGTTATACACATAAATATAGATATTTCAGCAAAATAGAATCGTAGAATCAATACTACGAATAGACACAAATTATACATACCTAGGTTTCGACTAGAAAAAGTAAATAATTTCTTTATGGGGAACACGGTGCGCTTCGATAATAAGCTTCCTGAAAATGCTACCAAACTACCTGTAAAGAAATTTAAAGCATACATAAAGGGCAGTCTTTCAAAGAAAGCTTATTATCAGACAGTTAACCTACACACTTGAAATATATATACTCTCTTGTATTTCGTAGTTAAGGTAGTTATAAGACGGATCATGTAAAAAAGCACCAGGAACAAGAGCTTGGGTTAGGATGAATTGGCACCTAAAATCACCTAGTATGTAAGACGTTTCAAAGTGATCCTTGTGATTGTATTGAATAAAGTATCTTTTGACTTGACTTCACCAATATAATGCGTTTATTAATCGTGATACATGAGTTGTCAATCGTTGATGAGTTCTGCAAGTTCAATGTCAAGCCAGTTGATCACTGAAAGGTATAAAGTGTACTTATAGGTATTCCCTTACTAAATTAACAAAAGTAATTACTAATTTGCTATTTATTTGTTCTCACGCGTCGAGGAGTTTTATCATGTTTTCCATCATCAGATTCTCACCAAACTCATATGGGGCCATTTAGGCAAACCCTATAGGATAAAGAAAAGAATTATAAAAAATAAACGAATAATTGACGGAGATGTCAGGTAATATAATACAAAAGATACGAATATAAAAAATCTGTATATACAGCGGTATTGACAACCGTCATCATATTTTGGAAGATGGGTCAAAATAAAATCGTAACAAAACAGAGAATATGAAGCTGTACTCAGAATCCGAGCCGAGATAAATAAATGAAATACCTTGCGGCATTGAAAACAATTATCCTTATTGCGTATGTTTCCAGAAATTTATTCAGATTTTAAAACGCTACAAAATCAAACTACGCGAAAATGAGGTATAATTTTACAATTAAGATCATTGGGTATTGGGTATTCGAAAGGTTAGGTCAGGAGGACCCTAAACTGACGCATTTGATGACCTCTGTGGCGCAGTGGGCCAAGGACCAGCTGTGACGCAGAAGGTTACGGGTTCGATTTCCGACGCGAAACCAATGTTTGTATGATTTGCAAGTATTTTTCTCGGGTCTGGGTGTTTCTATGTATTTATTTCAAAAAAAAAAAAATTCAAAGTAATTAGAGTAAATGAAGCTAAATAAGTATGTGGATCGTATTAAATGGAAATCCGTAGGCAATATCGAACCCGTTGGGAAACAGGCACAAATTTATGAATGTATTTTCGATTTTTCAGTGAAACTGCTCAACGGTCGGGCGCTGCAGAGCTGAGTAAACAAGCGAAGATATCGCTTTTGCTGAGAAAAACCCTGGTTAATCAATACAACTGCTGACAGACTGATACATATATCTACCGAGCTTAACAGAATTCAGACACTACGTAAGCAGGCATAATAAAATGATAATACATATTTTCATCCCCCCATCTCGGAAAGAGTACTTTTGCTCTTTGATATCTGAGTGCAAAAGCCGTTTTTATCCGCTAGAGGATAAAGTAAATTGAAATTAGAACACTGTGTGCACTAAGTTTGTAAATTCAAAAAATCATTAAACATATTTACTTATATCTCCATGGTGCCGAATTTATCAACAACCTTTTTTAATTTGTTAACTCAGACTCTGAACTTTCTTGGTGTACTTTTTATTTAATTTGCTTTGCGCGCGCCATTTTCTTTTCACGTCATATTGTTAAAACTAAGGGGAGGGATTAAACGAGGAAGTTTATTTGACGCCAACAGAATTGACGGAAACTGTTAAAAATGCGCAAATGAGCTTTCTTCCACAACAATCACGCGAGAAGTATTTGAAACATATCACATCGTACATGTTTAACACGTAGCGACTAGCTAAAGGAGCCAAAACTTTCTCAGAAAACGTTGTGCTGGCATATGTTATTGAATTTTCTTAGATCAAGAAATCAAGCACTCTATATTCAATGCTAAAAGACAATAAAGATGAATAAAGTCATACATATCGACACCTTCCTAAATTAGTGGCATTTTTAAAAAGAACCTCATCTGGTCATCAACCAAAAATAACTAAGGTTTTCACAGCATCTGAAATTGAATAGTTTCTTAACGAAGCACCTGATTCCGTATATTTGACGGCAAAGGTAAGTCAGTTGCACATTCAGTATCAACTTAAGTATATTAATCAACTACTAAACAAATCTGAAAACCAGCGCTATTTCCGTGCCCGGAAGTAGCACATGCTGAGATGGAACCTTTTCAGCCACACTTAAATGTTGTTTGGTTCGCGGGAAGGGCTATTTTTTATTCTTATTATTATTATTATTTTTATTCATAACTTTCATAGTTAGTTTTATTTCTGTTTGTTTTAATGTGTTTGTATCAATTTTCTCTTGTAGCTTAGTTTTAGTCTGTTTTCCGCTCTTGTGTTCTTGTATGTTTTTTTTTGTGTGCTGAATAAATGTTTTTCTTTTTCTTTTCTTTCTTTCTAATACGTACTTAGTAGATGTTGATAGGCATAATTATGCATCCATATCAGTTTTATTAATTTATCTACTACAATACTCTTTACGTTACAGGTTGTTCTTATTATTGGTATAAACGGAGCATGTCGAACTAATGAACTAACACAACTTAAAGTCAAAAACATTGAGAAACATTCAGATGACTTACTATTAATTAATTTACCAAATACAAAGACAAAAAGAGACCGCAACTTCGTCATTAGCAATGATTACGTAACAATTGTTGAGAAATACCAAGCCTTACGCCCGCCTAACACTCCAATCAATCGATTTATTCTACAATATCGCAACGGAAACTGTGTCAGACAGCCTATGGGTGCTATTAAAATTGGCAGTATCGCGCGAGAAATAGCAACATTTCTAACTTCCAGAACCCCTGTTGTACACGGGTCATTGTTTCCGACGAACTTCAGCCACACTTTTGGCCGATTTAGGAGCTGATCTCCTGTCCCTTAAGCGTCATGGAGGCTGAAAGTCCAATGCGGTTGTAGAGGGATACATAGATGATTCCATTCAAAATAAATCTAAAATATGTAAAGGCATCGTAGGAGACATTACACTGAAAGAGCCTCAGTCAGATCCTTGGACTGGCTCTTCTACATCAAAAATGAGCCGGTACGAAACACCTAATCATCGCCCTCTCTCGACAAGATTTACGCCAAGGGAATCCGATGAATCGGTACAACTATTAAGTATGACAGATAGGTTGCCGAAAAACAGTACACAAGTCACTAACACCAACATTACAGTACCTAACAAAAATGTTACACTTAACTTAAGTAACTGTAGCAACGTTACTTTCCATCTTTCTTAATTATACCTCAGTATTATTTGTTATTATTTAAAGATTATTCATTAATGATTACCTATTATAATGTATAATGTAGTAGGTTAATACCTAAACTGAAATAAAAGTATCTTGTGGTTGTAAATGTTATTTTTTGCATTTATTCATTTTCTCGCTGAGGTGGGATGAAAGGATAAGTGTTGCACTCGAATGCAAAGATTTTTTACCCCGTGCTCTTTTGATTCCCTCGCTGATGCTCAGGATTATAATTTTAGAATCCTTCGCTTGCTCGGTCATCAAAATTGAGCACGCGGTTAAAAAGCAACTTTGCACTCTTGTATAACAAATAACTATTATATTATATTTTTTGTAATAACGATTTTTGTTTTTATAGTGTCACTGGTTATTTCAAACGAGTAAAAGGATTAAGACGCGCCTCTGAGGCTCCTCGGCACTTGGTACAAGTCCTAGAATTTTTTAGGTTCTACGACATGCCGGTTTTCTCACGATATTTTCATTTAATATATGTACACATACATTTTTCGAACAGCAAAATTCAATGGTTCAAGACCGGATTTGACCCTACGAGCATATGATCGGTAAACGGAGCATCTCCCACTAAACCACCGGTGTTCGCCCTTTAATATCCATGAACGAACATAATACGTATTCTTTTTATTACGAACGCTGTATAAAATACCTAACTAATTTGTGAAACGCTCGTGGCATACCTACCTAAGTTTTTTCTATCATATCAGCGAAGTTTAACAACACTGTGCACGGACAGTACCTGGGTAACCGCAGCGGCATTTTCATCAGAGCGCTTCCATGCCTCGCGATGTCGCGGTTGCGACTTAAGTTAGTATGCCAGGACAATACAATACAATAAAAAAAGGTTTATTAATAAAAAAATATTTGACAGGATCACATACTAAAAGATTCATACAGTTCTGGTAGTAATTTAGTAATTGGAGTAAACTCAGCATTATATCTGCGCAAACATGGCTTACGCAGGGCTGGTTTTCAGTCTACCCCTTAACTCGAACTTAGATAAGAGTCGAGCAATCAAAATTATTTGTAACAGCGGGATCATACTCGTAAATACAGCAAAATAGATAACATGAAAAATGACATAAAATATAGTACTTATAGATATAAACTATATTACAAAAAAATATATCAAAAAGTAAATAAAATAAACCACTAAAAACTACAGTGGGCTTATGACCTTCCACCTATGAGTTGGCCACTAATTCATATCATACGTAAGTAGACCAACACCAGGCTACAATCTTTCAGTTGCCGCTTTCTGGACATACGAGTATTTAATGATTTGAATTTGAATTAGGTCTGACCAGTCGGCTCATTTCTGATACTATCAAAACATTGACAACAAGGTGCATGCGTGTGCGTCGTATAGAATAGATAAGGAATAGATACGGAATAGTACTTAATATTTTCAGTTACAAATAAAACAAATTACTATGAAACTGATAGACATAGATTGTATCAAGAAACCCATAATACCTATACGGGTACCACCTCATCGGCACGCCACGAACATTCTTTTAATAAGACTTGATTCACTAAGCAATTGTATCCATTTACTTACAAAAAAATTACATGCCAGCTAACGAAGCGTATAAGACCATAAAACGACTAATGATCAACACATTTACGAGCGAGCGCGAAGCGCGAGCGAGTGTCTTCGTTTCAGCTTAGGCAAAAATGCCTCCATATGTCTCTCTTGTCGGCCGGCGTCTGTCCGGATGTTCTCCTCTACAGGCCGCATTTCTCAATCGATTCTCGTGAAATTTTGTGAGCAGATTCTATAATTATATAGATTATTTTTGAAGTTCGGGCAAAGTTGCTAAGGCTAGTTTTTTAAGGTTCCGAAATCCAAAATGAAACCCTTTTAGTTTTACAGACGCAAACGCTTTCTCGCAGTTTATCAGTCTTATCGCGCTGAAATTTTGCACGGTACTACGTATTAGCGTATTACGTATACGTATTGACGTATACTAATCACATTAATTTATAAGATTTATGTATTTTCTAGGCGTCAATGCGTCAATGCGTCATGCGTATCTTTTTGTCGTATCAATGTAATGTGTTTTTTTTACCTTATCATTGCTAATTGTTTTTCGAATGTATTAGGAAGGTATCGAAGAATTTTTAGACAGATATTCTTTCAATAAATATACGTCGAGTACACAAGCTCTTCTTACTTTGGGGCCAGATGATGCTGTGTTAAATGTCCGGGATTATTTATTTATTTTTGATATAATCCAGTGTCCTCTCATACCACGGCTAAGCCGCTGTTTGGGAATACTTATAATTATAATGTTTAGAAAACGGAAAAATATATGTCGAAATTATATTGACTGGCCTATTAGCTCAGTTGGTAGTAGCTCTCCTGCGCTGTAGGTTTAGGGTTCGATTCCCTCCCAAGATAAACATTTGTTTGGTGAACACAGGTGTTTGTTCTGTCACTGGGTGTTATAAAATAACATAATAATGTATTTAAAAATATATAAGTAATCTATCAGCCATCGGGTCACCATAATACAAGCTATGCTTGGTTTGGGGCTAGATGGTGTTGTATGCAATGTTTACCAATATTTATTTAAATTTATTTATATGGAAAATTGTCACAGCTAGTAAGACTATACTGGATTATTACAGTAACAGCCTGATATATAAAACTTTAAAATTCTTAAGTAACTCCTTTGTTTAGCTAAGGTAGATGGTGTTGAAATGATTTGGGACCTAACCAATAGTCATATCCGTACTTTAGAAGCCTTCGCTACGCCTTTGCGGCCAGACACGCGTTTGGTCAATAAATAAATAAATAAATAATCCCTGACATTTCACACAGCATCATCTGGCCCCAAGGTAAGCAAAGCTTGTGTTATGGGTACCACATGACTGATATACTACTTATATACTTTTTTTTTTGTAAATACATACTCTTATACATAGAAACACCGAGACCAGAGCCAAATACTTGCAGATCATACAAACATTTGTCCCGCGGCGAGAATCGAACCCGCAACCTTCTGCGTCTCAGCCGGATATTAACCCACTGCGCCACAGAGGTCGTCTGAATTCATTATGAAATGGTTTGGATAATATTATACTCAAAAAATAAGGACGGAACTCATTAAAACTAGCACCAGTAGCCAGTTTTAACGAATTCCGTTTATATTTTTCGGTCTTATTTCAGCTCATTAGTTATGATAAGCGAACCCAATGCGGCTTAAAATCGACGTGTTTCGAGTTTCTAGTTTTGCTAATCGATAGATATGAGGCAGAGATGATGTTTTCTTACGTCATTTGAAATCAATTGGTGCATATATTTACATTTTGCGATAGAAAAATCCATAATTACTACATGGCCGATTTCGAATCGATGCCACAAGAAATCTAACTAATATCATAAATGCGAAAGTAACTCTGTCTATCTGTCTGTCTGTTTGTTTGTTACGTTTTGCCTAAACGACAAAACCGATTTTGATGAATATCGGCATAGATATACAGGGAACTGCATACAAACTGCATAAAGAAGCTCTTGTGTTGGAATGTAAGTTTAGTTTATAGATTACAAACATAGTTTCTAGATTTATTTAATAAATTCACAAAACAGATTACAATCAACACAGCGTTTTAACTAAAATTAGTTATAATCTATTTATTGCTCTAGATACGTAATCAAATATGTGAATATTACAAAATTACAGTGTTACATGCATAAGTTATATTACCCTAAACTAAGAACCAACTATGGAAATTATACATTATTGGTATCGTGTAAGACTTTATAAGATTCGGAGGAAGATAGTATTATTAGTCACTAGTTATAAAGAACCAGTGTGGTGAAAGGATTCAAATGCGCCACAGAGGCATTACCTTTATCATTATATCCTAGGTACATATAGTTAGTTAGCTTATAGGTATCTATCTAGTTATGTAGGTAGGAATTAATCTAGGATAATGTAATGTTCGGAGGAAAGGGATGCTGGGAAGGATGAAACCGCTAGTGTTACTTAAAGCAAGAAATTATTGGACGAGCGAGCGCGAAGCGCGAGCGAATGTCTTCGTTTCAGCTTAGGCAAAAATGCCTCCATATGTCTCTCTTGTCGGCCGGCGTCTGTCCGGATGTTCTCCTCTACAGGTCGCATTTCTCAACCGATTCTCGTGAAATTTTGTGAGCAGATTGTATAACTATATAGATTCTTTTTGTCATTTCAGTCATTTTGAAATATGTTCACAATGTCTATAGCTCACAGAGCCACTAGTGTAGAAGATGGTCAAGCGCATATTACCACGCACAGTGAGCCACTGGTATAGAAGATGGTCAAGCGCATATTACCACGCACAGTGAGCCACTAGTATAGAAGATGGTCAAGCGCATATTACCACGCACAGTGAGCCACTAGTATAGAAGATGGTCAAGCGCATATTACCACGCACAGTGAGCCACTAGTATAGAAGATGGTCAAGCGCATATTACCACGCACAGTGAGCCACTAGCATAGAAGATAGTCAAGCGCATATTACCACGCACAGTGAGCCGCTAGCATAGAAGATAGTCAAGCGCATATTACCACGCACAGTGAAGGCTTCGGAAGTCATTATAAATAAAAATGTCTAGTGGTCAGATCCCAAACGAATCACCTAATTAGCAAGTAATAAGAATTTAGTATAGGTTTATAATTCAGGCGTTTACTTATTATAAACTTTACGAGCCGTGATAATTTTCTTTATAATCTCAAAAAATATGCTACTATTTTGAATATTGTGCTAAATCTATTTGTGTACCAATATCCCTATTATTTATATAGTCTATTTCTGCTTGCACTGTTCCCGATATCTGGAAGTCCGCTTTTGTTTCACCTATTCATAAAAAAGGTTCGAAAACTGAAGTCGTTAACTATAGGCCAATTTCAAAACTCTGTATTATAGCAAAACTGTTCGAGAGGATAGTATATAACCAAATTTACTCTGCACTTCATCTCTCTTTTAGTTCATCTCAACACGGCTTTCTTAAGGGGCGGTCCACTACCTCAAACTTGGTTCTCTTTAATGATTTTCTTACTGAAGCTATGGACAATGGCTTTCAGGTAGACGTAATCTACACAGACTATAGCAAAGCTTTCGATAGAATTGACCACAGACTGCTACTGTCCAAGTTACACCTCATCGGGATAAGAGGAGATCTGCTTCGATGGTTCTCTTCGTATATAAAAAATCGCTCTCAGGCTACTGTAATTAATAACTACATATCCAGCTGGGTCTCAGTGCCCAGTGGTGTGCCTACTGCACACCATAGTGTGATCACTGCTTGGTCCCCTTCTTTTCTTGATATTTGTTAATGACATCTCACAATGCTTCCTAGACAGTCACTTGCTTTGCTTTGCCGACGATATGAAGATTTTCAGAGTAATCAAATCACCTTAGGACGTAACCAGGCTCCAAGTGGACCTTTCAAGACTGGATGATTACTGTATTGTCAATAAACTGGACCTTAACCCAACCAAATGCTCCGTGGTTACATTTACACGAAAAATTAAAATTATAACATCTACATATGGTCTAAGGCAAGAAACATTGCAAAGGGG
Source organism: Lampropteryx suffumata (assembly GCA_948098915.1). NCBI lineage: Eukaryota > Metazoa > Arthropoda > Insecta > Lepidoptera > Geometridae > Lampropteryx > Lampropteryx suffumata. The sequence goes on from OX402544.1 coordinate 26,644,818, forward strand.
CAACACTATTAGAGATCTAGGAGTTCTACATGATCCAAAATTACTCTTTGATAAACATGTCGACGCCATCGTCTCTAAGGCATCAAGATCATTAGGATTTGTGATGAGAAGTTCCGCTAGTTTCAGCCGTGCTAATCCCTTCAAAATTCTCTATTGCTCGTTTGTACCAAGTATTCTTGAATATGCATCACAGGTTTCGAATCCGCGATATAGTATATATATTGATAGAATTGAAAGAATCCAAATTAAATTTATTAAATATCTCTGCTTTCGGTTAAAAGTTCCCTATAGGTCCTTCGGTTATGATGAACTCTGCAAAAAGTTTCATTTTCTTCCTCTCTCTAAAAGGCGTGAAATTGCTGATCTAACTTTCCTTTTAAAAATAACTTCAAATATAATAAATTGTCCTGAGCTACTCAGTCAAATTTCCATTCATGCTCCGTCCAAAATTACCCGATTTAGCCCCACAATTTCTATACCTATTGTTGGCACAAATTACAGACAGAATGCATTTTTATGGCGAACAAGTGATCTATTCAATAAGTTTAGCAGGCGTCCTCAATTAGATCTAGATCTATTCTGTACGAACGTTAACTCAATCAGACAGCGACTGACCAGAGGTTACTTTAATGGTGACGTAGGTACTTAGGTTTACCTACAATAATTTTAAGTTCATAGTGTATCTCTATTATTCCACGTCATTGTCTTAAGCTATTGTTATGTTTACTTATGTTCACATTGTCGTTAGTTATATTGTTACTACACGTGAAAATCTGTTATTAGCTTTCTGTTATTATTACTTTAATCTATTTAAGTTATGATAGCTGTTGATTTTCCAATAAAATAAATAAATAAATGAATACTGTTGCAAACAAACAAGCGATTAAGCTACCGACTAGAATCACTCTGCTGGTTTAAACAAGCTTTGAAGTGTTAAGTTAATTAACGGAGCAAACGCGAAGCGCGAGCGATTGTTTCCGTTTCAGCTTAAGCGAAAATGCCTTCGTATGTCTGTCCGGATGTTCTCCTCTACAGGTCGCATTCACTCGATTATCGTGAAATTGTATGAGCAAGTTCTATAACTATAAAGATTTTTTTTGTCGATTGTTTTTGGAAATTTTTCAAGATGGCGGTAATATGGGGGTTGAAAACGTTAAAAAAATATATTTCGCTCATTTCGAAAAATGTTCGCGAGATCTTCAGCTCACAGAGCCATTAGTTAATAACTAATGATTAATGTTATGCTCTACACATAAACAAATTAGAATCTATACAAAAGATATTAAATAATTACTTATGTTCAAAGGAACACAAGTTATTGGATACATATCAACGCACAAGATATACTCCATTACTAAATGTTCCTCATGTATCTACTATGCTCAGAGCTCAGTGTTGTGTCGTGCTTTTAGAATGTATAATAAATACTTATTAAGTGGCTCTAAATTAACCCTAACACAAAAATATTAATTTTGAACAGTTACTGAATAAACAAAACAAACACACTAACACTCTCTTACACAAACTCACGACACACCACACTTCTGGTTATCCTGTGCTAACCAGATTCCTATGAGACTGGGAGAATCAGTTTAACCCATTCAGTTATATACACTCACACACACACCCACAAACACGCTCTAACTCACCAGTAAATGTATTAGGAAAAGTCCATTTTCATCTGGACCATGGATATCCATTTCTTTACATTGGTTTTTAGTTACATAGTTAGTTTCCTTAAAACGTAGTTTCCTTGTGTGTATTTTCTTAAAATTAATCAGTAATACCTATCAAAATTGTATATATATATATAAATATAATTGTTAACTATTTGTGTGCATATCTTATGCATATCCTAAATATATACATTAAGTTTCATATTATTTGTGACGCTGTTGTTTTACCTCAAAATAAATCCTTTTTTTTATTTAACCTAAATTGTCCCACTGCTGAGCAAAGGTCTCCCTCAAATCCTTCCAACTACCTCTTTCTTTAGAGGTCGCCCACCATTCTCTCTCAAATTTGTCAAGATCGTTCCTCCAACGCTTATATAAAATAATATCAAATAGAATATCTGTTTAAAAATCCTTATAATATCTTTGAAAGACTTATCCAACGTTAAGCCACTCGATGGGGTAGTAAACTAAAAATAAAACACTATGTAATAATACACTATACAAAGTAGGAAGAAGCGCGCAAATAAAACATTTTATTTTAGATATTATTTCAAAGCTTTGTAAGGGGATATTAATACTTATTACCTTGCAATTTTTTACCACGATAAGACTAGTCTTCGGGTAAAGCTCTGATTAGATGCAGATACGGACATGTGAAAACTATATGGATTCCTTTTTGAGGATTCTTTACGCGCTGTGCGCTGGTTGTCAGATTTCTATATTTGCTCAAACGCTGTTTTAATAAAAAGATTGGAAGAGATGTGTTCTGAAGTAGAAAAATATAATAATGGTTGACGTCAAAACTCGAGTAATATAAAATGTAAAATAAAAATTATAATTTAGCACAAAAAGACATAGGACATAAGGTTTGAACTCGGAGCTCGTATTTCTATAGAACTGCGACACGACTTGCCAGTAAAGTTTTTATGAACCTTGTTTATTATGAAGCCTACCCCCATATCTGCCTGGTGTGTTGCCTTTGTAGCATAGTACAAAGTTCTCGAGTTCCTATATTTTGGCGCCACGTCGTCTCATTTCAGAGACTCCTATTATATGATTTCATTTATCGATTCTTTAATAAGCGGCCGAATGAGGATAAGGCCCTGACATTGTATGTTGCAATGTGTATTATGTGAGTTCTTTTATTATTTTCGATGAGCCGGGGATTCTTAGTTTTCAATATCCACTTTAACCGTTTATTTAGGATACCTTGTTTACTTTATAAAATAGTAATAACAACTATTTAATGAAGTTAAGATTTTCATATCATAAAATAAAATGTTGTGTTAAGTCAATGTAATGTTGACAAGTCAGATATACATACAATTAAACTAATAAATGTACTAAACGTATATAGGTTCTTCTGTACCAAAATACAACATATTGCAGTGCAATATTAGCAGGAAATCATACAGGTGTCGAACAACAACTTGAAATTGACGAAGCCCAAACGTCAGTGCATAGAGGCTGCTATTCGAGTATCTATTAATGGTGATAGAAATTAAATTATGCAAATTAGCCTTCTGAAAATGGTTTCAGAAGGCTAATTTGTGCCCAAATTAAATATATTGCAGTGCAATATTAGCAGGAAATCATACAGGTGTCGAACAACAAATTGAAATTGACGAAGCCCAAACGCACTGAGCATAGAGGCTGCTATTCGAGTATGCATTACATTTTCAGAGGGCTAATTTCGATAATTTCCAACTGGTTGTTATTTCTGCTTTAGTTTCAGCGAAGCGATATGACTTCATCATATAAAGAACAACATAAACATAAAGACAGCTTCGTAAGACTAGACTTAGTAAGTGAATAAAATGCTGTCTATATGTTTTAACTAAATAGTGATCTTCATAGAATCAATACTAGGAACAGAAACAAAATATACATCTCCATGTTTAATCACGGTGCGATAATAAGCTTCCTAAAAATGCAACTTAAAACTACCTATTAAGAAATGTAAAGTTAACATAAAGGGCAGTCTTTTGAATAAAGCGTATTATAATATACATACTCGTAAATGGCTATGTTATTGATAAGAATGCATGGCCTCATGTTTCTCTGCCCTCAGACAGTTAACTGACAGATTATGTATTAGTTTTTCGCAGTTAAGCTAGTTGTAAGATGAATCATACAAAAAAGCACTACAACCAGGACTAGTTTGTTGCCAGTTCTCCTCGATCTTGGATTAGGAAGAATCGGCACCTAAATTCACTGATTACGAGAAGGTATGTAAGACGTTAAAAAGTGATCAAATGTAACTCAAAGATATGAGGAGGTTTTTTGATACAGAAATCTTTATATATATAAATCTTCTGTGCGTATGTATGTAATTAAACTCTTCCTAAACGGCTGGACCGTTTTTTGTGATTTTTTGTGTGTGTGGATCCGAGAATGTTTTAGATTTACAATGAGATTTTTTATGTTTTTGACTTTTTAAAACGCGCGGACAAAGTCGCGACAGGACAGCTAGTTCATTATAAAATATTAAACTTTGATTGTGTCATTTTAGAGTTCAGTCGTCGTTGTCCCCTACTGTAGTAAACCGCTGTATGGGGGTACCTAACTGAAGTAAAGTTACCTTAAAAGCATACCTATTTGCTGAAATTGTAAGGGAAACAATCACGGCTAGTTAGGCTTTACTAGATTATTAGTAACAGACTGATTGTCGCTGACTGATTGATGAAAAAATATCGATTATAAGAATGCGTTTGACTCCGTCTGTACATCCTGCAGCATTATAAAAGTTCACATATCAATTATAAAATTACCTGCTAAAACACTCCATGCAAAATAGGAAAATTCATAAATCATTCATAAATTATCGTTATAATATAATAATCGTTCATAAATTAAAAACCAGCGACTATTATCTCGAAACATCAAAAAATATATATATATATATTTCAAGGCAACTCAAGTCCTGTGGTTCTGTCTCGCTATCAACCCTTCACCTAACATACATAATGATAGCAACAATGGATTTTAGCTTAAATACGGTAATAAGTCATAACATGGCACATTTAATGTATAATGACGATATTCATTATACATTAATTCATTATATTCATCCATTATACTCTAGAAGAATGACACCACTTGGCAGGCATAACACAATCATTTATTTATTTATTATTTAGATTCGGAATACAAACATCTAAGGTATCAGCAGACACTTAAAATTCAGCAAAAACTAATTAAATTCAAGTTAAAGCAAGACTTAGAGTTCAAAAGCGATAACACAAAATTTTGAACACTCATCTCAACGCTAAGAACACCACCAAAGCTATCAACACATTAGCCATCTTATTCTCACGTATTCGTTTGGAATAATTCATTGGTTAAGTCAAGTCTGCAAAAACATCAGAACATTAACAATTACCTATCAAAATAAAGCAAACACGCACGCACCTACACTGATCGACTTACACTGTCGAAAATAGAAGAACGAGCAATAATTGACATCCAAAATTTGCACAATTCTCAAATAACCTAACATCCAAATTGTATTCACCATAACGCTAACAGATCCTCGCTTCATGAAACATAAGCGGATATAATTTTAAACCAATCAACCTTAACGTTACAAAGAGAAACGAAACCATCACATCAGCATCACAAAAGCTTCACACCTGACTGCAAAATCACAGGGAAGATATCGATTGGCATAAATATTGACCAAACTTGAGTTAAGCCATGTTTTCGACGAAGTTTTGTCGCAAGGCGAATTGTTTCCGGGAACAGAAGTTTTTGTAGGATACGCATACATACCTAGTTCAAGATATCACTCTAGAAATCGATCTTTGTCGTCACTGTCTCAGTAGTTCTGAAACTACTATTAACTATTACTGGAGCATGCAAATCCATAGTAGAGACAGATTACAAACACCGACATGATCAAGAAGCTTCGATAATTCAACAATATCTAGCCCTTAAATACAAATTAATCAAATAAAAACAGCTTGTGAAACGTGCCCGTGAAAAATAAAAATAACAATAAAATCGTCTACGATTTGTTTGGCTCAAAAGCCCGCGAGAAATGTAAATTGCTCGCCTTGCCAGAGGTAACAAATGAATAGCATACATAATAATGATAATAAAATAGTTCTAATTAGAGTCAAACAGACAGGGCTCCATTTGTAAAACATCGGAACCCAAAACACCCTATAAAGAAAACTATAGCCTCAATTATTTCTATCAGCAGGGTCAGGGTTTCAACTAGTGATAAGTTCGTTCTAACGACTGAGTAAAGCGTGGTCATGTTCCAAATGTAAAGATCGGACGCGTCTCCGACTAAAAAAGTTATCCTCATTGATCCAAGGATCTTAAAATTTCAGATGCACGGAGACAACAGTGAGCGTATTTCACTTTAATTTCACATAATGACGTATACTCAACTTCAAGTAATTACGTACCAGCGGCTGTAGTACATTCAAATATACCTACGTAATGTAAGTTCATACGGCTAAGTAGATTAGATTAGATGCAATACTACCGTTAATGGAACGGGTAGGAGTTCATGTTATAATTGGCAGGGCTCGCATATTAGCTTTCACAGATGATCAAAGTGCAATTGGATGAAGCCGGCGTCTATGCAAATATTGATCAGGAGTAAAAGCAAATGTATTTAACGGCGAGATTGAAACGCTAAATCAGACCCGAGACAAATACTTGCAGATCATACAAACATTTGTCTCGCAGCGGGAATCGAACCCGCAACCTTCTGCGTCTCAGACGGAGCTTATTCTACTGCGCCACAGAGGTCGTCAAATGGTTTTAAGATGTGTTATATTTATTTGTGTTGCATAGTACAGATTTGAACAAGTATGGTATGGTACTTTAAATAATTTGGTCTCGGCAAATCCGCAGGCAAAAGCTAGTACGAACTTGAATCCTGCTATAAGAGCTTGTATGGCAGATTCCCAGACTCGAGCTTTTTAACTATAATAGACCACTGAAAAAAAACAAGGAGAGGGCTTTATTATTATTAGAGCTCGTTATTATTGCGAGACTTATCCCCACTTGTCAAGTATTTTTAACTAGCAATCCACTCCGTCTTCGCACGGGTGCATCGTCATACATAGTTCAAGTCCCGTCAACACCCGTAGTTACTTCTAAACGTAAGGTCCGATTCGAATAAATTAGACTAATTAGAATAAATTGTTGGTCCCTACTGTCCCTAATCAAAAATTGTTATGACCATGTCGTAGACCGTCAGGCGATGTTTAACTCAGTAAAGGCCGAGAGATAATTTATTCAATACAATCACAAGAATCACTTTGAAACGTCTTACATACTAGGGGAATTTATGTGCCAATTCCTCTTAACCCAAGCTCGAGAAGAACAGGGAAGAAACTTGTCTTGGTCCTAGCACTTTTTTGCTTGATCCAACCTTAACTACGAAAAAGTAATACAAGAGCGTTTAATGAATTTATCTACCAGAACCCAAATTAATCCGTCCATAATTTTTCATTTCCAGTACAAAACACTTGCACATGCACACGCCTTTACGCTACTTTGTACACAAAATGGGAAGGGAAAAGAAAAAACGGCCACAAAGAAACCGCTAGGGATTCATTACCGTTTTCGAAACAATAGTTCTGGGACAATAGCCTATTAAACGGTACGATTTAAAATATAAAAGGAAAATGCTTTTCGCTGATAGAAACATTGATCGATTACTCTCACTTTCCAATGCAAGGCTTACGTCTTTTTATTTCCATTAGTACAAAACATATTGGACTCTGGAATCCAATACATGGGAAGTTAGACATAGCATTTATTAATATAAAATATGTTATTATTACATACACAAGCCGCGGTAGCTATTTGAGTCCAACCGAGCTAGCTGTCGTGTCATCGTAAAGCTCGACACGACATAAAATCCCTTCTTAAATAAAGCTTTCATAAACAAGTCAAGAAAATATCAGCTTCAAGTACGATGAATAACAACATTTTAATGTTATACGTTGTATTTTTTTTAACCTAAGGTGCTTATTGCATGTTTAGTAATATTATGAAACTAAAATAGTTTTGAACGACTAACTTATCTAACTATTCTAGCCCTTAAAGATCTAGTCCTTACATGGAAGGGGCATATAGACAAAATAAGTAAAAAATGCCGAAAAGAATCTGCATTAAAGCAGCTCCACTCCATGTCATTGGAAATAAATTTGGACGCCAAAGTCCAAACTTTTACGCCAAAGTAAAAACTATATATTATACTTCGGGTTAAACCGAAGATGATTACAATGTTTACAAGCAGCAGTACACGTCTCATGCTGCCTCAGTCACACTTTCAGAGTTAATAGACCTAAAAGCAAATACTTTATATCCTCTATCACTAAGAGGTATTATAATACCTAGATTCACATTGCTTAATGCAATCAAACAGCAGGAAAGTTGATTTTTATTTTCTTTTAGTAAATAAATCTTTCTTGAGGCAGATTTGATCAAACGCTACCCTTATTATTGGGTTGAATTTTGGCGTATTTAGATAATTTACGCTTTTATTGCAGGTTTTTCATTTGCAGGTGTCAAATATTGCATAAACCTATCAGTTTTGCGCAATAAAAACATTAATATTTGTAAGTCCATTTAATAGGATACCACATGCCATCTAAGAGCTACATGTTAATTTATGTGATCAATATGAACACTTAGGATTCTCACGAACATTTAGAAACAGATCTCCTCCGAAAGTTTCCAGAACGCTCGGATCTATATCCGGCGTTTTGTTCTCATTTGTACTTATATTGTTTTCAAAACCTGCGAGTTGTCGTCAGGCACGCTAGGGTTGGCATTGTCGGCTTCAGTTCGTATATTCACATCGAATACTTCATATGGGGTAGAATTATTTTCTGTAAGGATCAATTTCAAACTGAATTGTTTTACTTTCGTGGGTAGGTAATATCTCGACCCGATCTACGAGGAGATTGTGTTTTCCGTATAGGGTGAGAACTGTTATTGACACCATATAAGTGTAGCTCAAAGAGGAAGCTATGCATATAGGATGCTGTTTTGTTCTCTACACTGTAAAAGTGGAGACTGGACAACAATCAAGTCATATAGACTGTCGTATCCAATTCATAAAATAATTTAACTACGCGATATACGCGAGTCAATATTTATTTTATTTCACAAAATACTGGCTAAAGCCAAATACAGGGACAAATCATTTAAATAACAGACATCTAATGTGCTTGGAGACAACGAGGCATGGGCTGAATTTGCATACTTGTGATTTTTTAGCAAATGACTATAAATTATTCAAAGAATATATAGAAAGTAGCAAGTAATAATATGTAACATCGTAATTTTTCTTAACTACTACATGTCAACATGCCTATGCCTGTCATGACCTTTTTAATTATATTTTTAACTATTCTGAGGAATAGTAAACCTTAATTCTGAGTTTTTATTGACGATGTTGTTTTTTAATTTATACATAGTTAGGTCCGCTATATATTAATACGTGAAGCAAAAACTTTTTACGAAAATTGCGCGGACGGAGGAGTATGAAATTTCGCACACTCATAGTTTATATAGAGGAGTGCAGAATGCATTTTTTTTTTAATTATGCATAAATAATACATTAATTATTAATTAATTATAAATTAATTATAGTCGAATTTCGACCAGAGGGCGACCACTAGTTTTTATACATGTACGAGTAAGTACTAACAAATCTTTAGCGCCTTTTCGCAGAAAACATAATATAAGTTGAGTTTAATATACTCGTAGTACTTTTACTATATGATGTGCTTCAAAAGAAACTAGTTACGATTGATCGTGTTAACTAGGTTTAACAGGTAATGTGTTTACTTTTTAATAAATCATTGCATCACAGAGTAGACTAGATGAAATTATATTCATTACATCCTGAAGCACACTGATATTCAGATATTATCAATACATGATTAGTGTGGGATGCTACTTGCGTAGACACCCTGGCCGCATCCCATTTGTCGGGGACTTCCGTTAGAGGTGGTGCGGCTGCTGATTGTGCCGAGGACCTCGTAGGCTCAAATATGCCGGTTTGGATAAGGCCCACCACGTTTTCAATATTATTTGACAAAATTTGATACACTGCGTGGCCCAAGAGCTGGCTCCTATCTGGTTCAGCGTTTTCATTGCCATTCAACGTGGCAATGCCGCCGCCGCCGCCAGTATCTTGGGAACGCTACCCTCTGGCAGTGATCTGGATCAGTTGAGCTATCTATATATCGTTTTAAACGGTCTTTAGATAGCTCAACTGTTTCACGTGTATTCAATATTATTGTATATTATTCTGTACATTTCTATTATACATTATTGAGTGAGATCTAGATCAGTCAAGGGAATAAAAACACACAATACGCGATGAAGTGGTGCGCCAGTAGCGTCCCTTTATTCTAGCGAATTCAGGGCAGACCCAATCACAGACTGATTAAATTATTATCAAAATACGCAGTTGACTTCTACCGATGGCAATTTTAATAAAATTTATTTAATACACTAATACCGATAACGCGGTTACGTTCTTTTTTATCTATCAATCGCCGAATCATAAATGCAATGGCAGCTGTTCTACGCGTGTGTTAAAACCGTGTTAAGTACATCATGATTGATTTTAATCTTTATAGATAGTAGACGATTTAAATGAATTATTGAGACTCGATTATGATAGCGAGCTGCTGAGCCGTGTGGACTAAATGCGACCTTGGAATGTTTTAGTTCCTTTTTCAAACAATTACAAATGTAGATAACATTTGTAATTATGAAAGTTTATGAAAACTTGAGGAAATGAAACATGGCACAATTAGGGACCAGCTCCCTAATTGTGCCATGTTGCCACAAAAGCTACCCACCGCAGAGACGTGCCCCGGCCTGGCCACGTCCGGTCGTGGGATTTTCATATCGCAAACAAAAGCCCTCGTCGCCTCCCAAACGTAGAAGCTTTGTTCAACTTTGGTTGAATATTTTAGGGACTTGACAACTAGCATAAATTAAATTATCACACTAGAATAACACACATATAATAACACACACACATACACACACACACACAAAACATAAAATACATTCAGACACTTACTTATACACAAAATTCCTCGCAGATATACATAATACCTAACTATCTGTACTGAAATTTTAACAAGCAGATCTTTAATTTAATTAGGGTAGGACGGGGCTAGTTGAGCAATTTTTCACTTGAGCGGATATAGCTCCTCAATGATAAGTCTCAATGAGTTGTTATGCGGCTTGATGGATTAGTAATTTATCCCTTAGCAAAAGTGTCCATAATATTTTTTTTGTAACAAGTCGAACTTAAGAGCCACAGCTGTTTAAATGCAGAAAGTCAAGTACGCTCAATGTGAGGTACATTGTACTTGACTTTCTGCATTTAAAGGTGAGGTAAGTTGAGCAAAGGTATGGGACAAGTTGAGCACTAAAAATGTCTAACCAAACCATGGGTTCAATGTTGACTAGAGATGAAGTAAAATATGTGTTTGACAATCAGTTCCATAGGGACAGAACAACAAAACTTAAAGTAATTTTCTTTGAATAATTAACCAAAACTAGAATCAACAAAACATTAACGTATCTTAAGATTAACTTCAGTATTAGGTTCAGTCTTTCTGTTTAAAATCAGACTTAAATGTTTATATTATAAACCATATAGCTTATATCTTTAAAAAAAATAGATCTTTGGAACTTAATGGTCATTGTCACTGTTGCAATTGACAAAAATGAAAGTAAGTTTATATAGTCTTAGTGACAGAACAACCAAACTTAAAGTAATTTTCTTTGGATAATTAACTGAAAATAGAATAAACAAATCATCAACGCATCTTAAGACTAACTTCAGGGTTAGATTCAGTCTTACAGTCTTAAATATCTTAAAAAATATATTAATAAGATCTTAGCAACTTAATCGTCGTTGTCACTGTTGCAATGGACACAAACGAAAGTAATACCAGCACCTGGAACACATTTTGTATGTGCCCATTCCCTGCAAGCTTTTTAAATCTTCAATAGTGTAAGAACATTTTGTAGTCTTCCTCTTGTAAGTCCGCATCCTAACAAAAAATAAAACATTCATTACTTTAGTTGTTTGAGTCGTGGGGTAAGTTGAGCAACTATAGCTCAACTAACCCCAACCCGGAATTTTAAAACAAAAGTGAGGTTAAATCGTAAGAATTATATCCAGAACCTCTTTATACTTGAATTCAGAAACCTAGATATTTTTTGTAAACAAAGGTGATACCATATCAAAAAAATAGTTTCGAAATAGAAGTTTATAGAAGATTACTAAATATTTCTAAATACTTATGGTACGGCTTATTTTCTAAGCAACATCCATAAAATGGAAAATAGCAATGGTTTTGTCCTATATATTATATTTTATTTCAATTTTTTGACAAAGTTATAAATTGATGGAGAAATAGTAGCAGAAAATATTTTACGACACTGGTATCAGTGGAGTAAAATGGGCGTAAATCACAGAAGTTCGAAACAATTTTGGCACTTTGACATTACGCCATTTTATTTCGCCGTTATACGCCGTTTTATTTCTTTACCACTGCGAGCTCAACCCTATTGAGCTAGTGTGGGCTCAGGTAAAGGGGCACGTCGCAAGAAACAACAAAACATTTAAAATGGTTGAAGTAAAGAAATAGAAATTGAATCAAAACAATTTTGGCATTTTGACATTACGCCATTTTATTTCGTGTTTTTCATTCGTCTCTCGTCCGTCGAAGTAGAATGTGTTCCTTTCTTGCTACTCGTCTGCAATTGTGCGTTGTTGAGTTTTTGTTTTGTTTTCGTTTTCACCTTAACATTGTCTGTTATTGTTATCAGTAAGTTTTTACAAATACAAACACAACAACAACAACCTTGTTGTTGTTGTTGTGTTTGTAAAAAAGCAGACATTCAGGCATGGCTCCGCTCTAAAAACATTGCAGTGGTTGATGAGCTGGCTGCCTAGTCGGGTGTCACCGTTTTGCGACTGCCTCTTTACCACTGCGAGCTCAACCCTATTGAGCTAGTGTGGGCTCAGGTAAAGGGGCACGCCGCAAGAAACAATAAAACATTAAAAATGGTTGAAGTAAAGAAATTGTTAGAGGAAGGTTTGGGTGAGGTGACACCAGAAAAATGGGCTAACTGCACCAACCATGTAAAAAAAGTTGAAAATGAAATGTGCCAATTAAACCACATCATTGATGATGTGCAGGATAGGTTTATCATAAATTTAAGGGAATCGGGTTCAGAATCGGATTCTGAATCCGATTCTGATTCTGTGATGTCAGAATAATGTAATTTTTATAAGCAATAAAAATATGAAATTTATTTATATTGTTTTATTTGTATTTCCTTCTGGACACAGGGAAACGAGGCCCGACAAGGCCGCATCCACGCTAGATATCTTAGAAGGAACCTACTTTTCAGTGTTCTGAAGTAAGTAGTAAGTTTTGTTAAAAAATATTTAGGTAGGTGTCTATTGCACAAGCAAAACCGCGCGCCATTACTGGTAATAGTGATCCATGGTAAAAAGATGATGTCTACCCCTGACTTGTCATTATGACAGTGACATATCATGACATTTCTTTGTTTACATAAGTTATCCAGGTTTCTGAATCATGGTATAAATATATCAAAAGATTGTACTTTTGTTATGTATACCATGATTCATTGGAAGATTAACACTTACTTGATTGAAAACAGATAACAATTGACTAATATAGACGAAAACTTGCGATAAACGACGTTTTTACTTTTTGGTTACAAAATAAACAAAACGCACGGACGCTTAACTCGCTCGTCGAGCCGCCACTAGCGATCGCGATTTTATTTTATTTTATAATTTTTAGTTCTTAATTTTGTTTAAAGGCACTAAGCATGTACGTATCTACTTTGTAATTTTTAATTGTCTACGTACCTAAACTGTAACTGCACCTAACATAAGATATGGAAGAGCGAGACCATCTAACACAAGTACCTATATTTCTACTTAAAAGATGGTCTCAACACTTATGAAATTGTTAAAAACTGTTACAGAAATAAAAACATTTCGTAGGTATTTTGTATTTATACACTAGTAACTCTAAATTACGTGGTCCGCGCGCTCGGTTAATTTATTTCTTCTTACTTATGTACTACAACAGCGTATGTTTAATGTTGGAGAAATTAAAATCATGCAAAGCAATGAAGCGACGATGACGTCATACCTACGTGGACTTCATGCCACAGAATCCGGTAACCGGTTCACTTGAATGAACAACACTCGCGAAGGTTTTATCAAGATCTTCATAATATCTACTTGTTTTTGCTATCTGTATTATCTTCATGATTCTTAGTAATACGGTCATCACAGTAATTATTGTAATGTCCGTAATTAATATTTACAATGCTTTGGTAAGTAGGTTGGCACTTAATAAGTAATCTTCTTCTAATCCTGTCACTACTTATTTTTTAACCAGTGTGGTGAAAGGAGCCTTTGAGGCGCACTTTAACACTATTAAACGCCTCAAAGACTGATTTTAAGCATTTGGCAGATGTCTTTCAACGTTTTAGATTTAAAGTTTTTTAAACTTACGCGATCAGAACACATTATTATAAATATATACAGGTGTCGACACGACAGATTGTAAACCTGTCGAAACGTCGCGTCGGGAAAAATAGAAAAATAAACGCGATAAATACCCGTATATTATTTTAATATTTATTATTAATATAATATATATATCTATATTTTAATTTCTTTGTTTTATTTGTGTTTTCTGTTTTAAATTATTATTATGATAAATATGGCTCAAATTTGTACATATACTTATGAAGGCTGAAATAAATGAAATTGAATTGAATTTAATATATTTATAATAATACGTTTTAGATTCTACGACATACAGTGTTTTACAATGTTTACAATGTTTTCCTTTGCCTTTCCTTTGCTTTTCCTTTGAGAGTACTGGTATAGCGCACTACATTTATCGATAAACAATACATTAGTGCACGATTGTATTCGAACTCACGACCTTAGGATGGAAAGGCGGGGCAACCACTACTAGACCTTAACTTTTTTATGAGTAATTACATGAATTTCAACAAAGTCAATACAGATTAATTAAATGCACTCCCTGAGGCCACTTTTAATCGTCTTTAGATGCTTAGTGAATTTAGGTGCTGATTTTTCCGGATGAGGGAGAATATTTTTTTTATTATATGTTTTTTTTTATTAAAGATACATGGGTATGCATATTAATTTGTTTGGTTTACCAACGGTTGATACAACCATAGCAGCTTAGAACTAGAGATATTTTCATACTTAATGCTAATTTTGCAAAACAAATTAAGGGTACCTAACCACTGCCGGCTTCATTACATAGTATAAAACAAAGTCGCCTCCCGCTGTCTGTCTGTCCCGATGTATGCTTAGATCTTTAAAACTATGCAACGGATTTGGATGCAGTTTTTTAATAGAAAGAGTAATTCACATGCATAATATAGGAGAGAAACACTGATAATTTTAGAGGTTTTTAGTGTGGTGTCGTAAATAAACACACTTTTTTGCGCTTACATTGTAAACGCTGGCTGAACCCTACGAGATAGATCAAAATAATGTACTACAGTATTGTACACCTTAAAAAGGTCTACAAAAAAGTCCGCGATGGTATATATCTCTTAGGTTATGTTATTCTCTTAGATAACGTTGTATTTAAAGACATTCTGTAGTATATTTAGTATCAGCATTGCACCCGTGCGAAGCCGGGGCGGATCACTAGTTAGGTACTTATAAACGCCTCTCAACATGAACACTGCCTAAACACTGCTGTATGCTGATGATTCGCCCTATCTTACAAAAAGGGATGGCACTATTTTAAATAGTGAAAATCGTTTTACAGACTTGTTGTTTCGCCACTCGTTAGAATGAGACTCATTCTAACGAGCGGCGAAGCAACAAGTCTGCAGAGCAGAGTTTTCGTCACGGTGTGGAGCGAGTCAAGTGTTCCTGAGGATACCTCGTGGAGGGGTGAAACACGTGTCGAATTTCTTTTTGAGGTTGCATGTGTGGATAGAGTGCGCTAACCTTTAACTAACGCTTTGCATGGCTTTTCAACTACGGGCAGGAGAGAGGTGCATGCGTCTGCATCGTGTCTAACTCATTGGGAATAGATTGGCGGAATAGTACTAAATATTTATCCATCCGTTTAATGTTCTGTAATGGATTTTCGCAGTCACGCTTGAATCAATTTATTGTTTTTTTTTTTAAAGTAATATCCTAATAAAACTAGCTAAAAATAATGTACTGAGTTTAACTAAATTAATACGGGTAGGGGGGGAAACATACCTACATGTGAGTTATTTTAACAAGAAATCAACAAGTGAGATAGTTAGTTAAAAACATTAAAAAATACTGCAACGTAATGATGGTTTATGACTAAACATTATGACGTAGTATTCGGCAAGTTCTCAGTCAAGAACTAGCCGATGTTAGTTTTATAAAAAATCGGATCAGAATATTTACAGATATCTGTGTGAGTTGCTACCTAGCACTGTAGTGCGAGTGGTGCAAGTGGTGGGAGGAGGACAGGAATAGGCCAGCCGGCGGGGGATTCTGGACTCAAACACGTATATTGTGTAGCAGTTGAGGGCTATCTATTTTGTTGATTAGTACTTTATACAGGAAAATTATGTCTGATTGTTTCCTTCTTTATTTAGGATTCGTAATTGATATAATATAAACTCAAGTCTGTCGACGTATGAGTTTTAAGTGTTTGTCCACGTATGCCAAATGATGCGAGAAAAGAAAAAAAAATATTATGTGAGTCGCATTCATGAGGTCGCCATAATACAGGGCAGAACTCGAAGATGCTACGCACCAAGGTATTGTATTGTATGACTGTTCTGATAACAAAACCCAACATTTTAGATGCACCTTTGGTAGCATTCTCTATGTGTGGCAGGAAGATTAACTTTTTATCCAGTTTCACGCGAAGACCCCTAATCGTATAATAATAATAATACCAGACATTTCACACAGCATCATCTGGCCCCAAAGTAAGCAGAGCTTGTGTTATGGGTACCAAATGACTGATATACTACTTATATACTTTTTTTTATTTGTAAATACATACATATTATATATAGAAACACCCAGACCCGAGGCAAATACTTGCAGATCATACAAACATTTGTCCCGCGGCGGGAATCGAACCCGCAACCTTTTGCGTCTCAGCCGGACCTAAGCCCACTGCGCCACAGAGGTCCTCAACTATATTTACTATGTATCTACTTCACGTATAGGTCTACCGCCATAAATCCAACATACTTCTAGTCTTAATATATAGAAGTGTCCTAAAAACAAACGACCGACCTATAAATTAATCAAAATAAAACCATTTAAATGAATACAAAGAAATAATACTAATATATATTATTATACTGTTAAACAATACTATTATATATTCCAATATATACTAAACTAGATGTCTGCGCGCAGCTTCACCTGCGTTGAAGATTTTTCCCGGGATACAAAGTACCTAGCCTATGTGTAAATAGTGTAGCTTTCCAACGGTAAAATATTTTTTCAAATTGGTCCAGTAGTCTCGGAGCATATTCAATACAAACAAACAAACAATCAAATCTGTCCTCTTTATAATATTAGTATATATATGTATAGATAGTATATATATAAATAAATCAATACAATACAAACATCACGCTTATAAAAGTACACCAGGTACAGATACAGAACTAGTTGACTAGACTAGAAATAGTTGGAGCAATGATCTTTTGTTGTGCTTTCAGGAGTACGTAAACCTTGGTGCTAGAACAATAAGTTTCAAAATGAGTACAATTCCACAATAAACTACCGAAGGAGGTGAAGAATTGAAAGGGCTCAAGTCACGATGCACAGTGAATAAGGCACAGAAAGTTCGCGAAATCAGTAAGGATGGAATTGACTACACTGATTTATAATTCAAGATATTTACAAAGGGGATACCAAAGTAAAATAAGGCTATCTGTGGTAGGTAAGTTAATTAAGCTAATAAACAGGCTATGATTGTTTTTCTCACTCAGATCTGATAAAACATTTTGCGTATGTTTGAGGTATTTCCGTTATTAACAAAGTTCACAAACACTAATGTTGGCTCGAAAATATTTCATGTTCGTGCATCTCTGGATGCACGCCAAAAGTTCTAAACAATCCGCTCGTTTACGGAATCAGATCGCAATTTTGTTAATTCGTGAGTATAAGTATTCTATCAGTCTAGTCGTTATGGTACAAGCTGCAAATGTATTTTCGAATTACGTTTAATTATCGTCCTGCTGTTTTGTGTGGTGATTTAGGGTGTGCGTGTGCGTTGTTAAAGTATCTGTTATACACCTGTTATAATGAAGTTATTGTTATTTATTTTCTGCTTTTCTTTTTCTTATTAACAAAACTCGATAATTTAGTTCTAAGTTGTGCAAAATAGGGCCACTACTGCATAATGTTGGTAAGGTCGCTCGGGTAAACCCGCTACCATAAACATAAACAGTAGGCGAAGCCGCTAATCATTAGTAAAATTAGATCCACACTGAAAAATGATTTTAATCACTGGCTTGTTTCTTTGACAGTGACTGCCAGTGATTTGTTTGTTTACAAAGAATAATAATAATAATAAATCTTTATTTGGAACCACAAGCAATATTAATCTAAAACATAATGAAAAACGGTGATGCCCGTGGTAATATAAATTATACTGTGTTACGCACATCAACGCCCTCCTCCGTGGTACACTCGAAATTCCAGAATACAAACAAAATGTAACATACTCGATATTTAAATGAATAAGAGAAGTTGTAGAGTATGAGTATGAGAAATTGATGTGAATAAGAAACAGGGTAGGTCCAAGGACACTACCCTGTGGAACTCCAAAGGTAACATAATTTTCTTTGCTAGTATAAGAATCTATTAAAACGTGCTGAGATCGATTCGTTAGGTAACTTCGAAATATGTCTAGTGCGATACCTCTAATGCCGATTCGTTCTCCAGTGTCAAAAGATTTACTCAGATCTAAAAAGATTCCTATTGTTCTTTGTTTTGTGTCAAATTGTCTTATTATGGTATCCGTTAGCTCCAGAAACGCATCTTCCGTCAATTTGCCCCTTCTAAATCAGTATTGGGTTAGGAGCCAGTATAGCATTATCAGTAAGAAACTTGGTTAGACGTTTATTAAGAATTTTTTCAAAGATTTTTGACAGGGCTGTGAGAACCGATATGGGTATATAATTAATGACACTGCCTTTGTCTCCACTTTTGTAAATAGGGTGAACAATGGCTTTTTTAAATACCCGAGGAATATAACCGGTAGAGAGACATAGATTAAATAAATTGTCCAGGGAAGGTAATAGTAGATGACGAGCGGATTTTTTATATCTGAAGTAGGGATACTATCCCACCCCACTGCACAGTTGTTTTTAAGGTTTATAATAACAGCATCTATCTCTTTTTCATTTGTAGGGAATAATGCCATGGATTTTAGCGGGGAAAGGGTGTTACCAGTTATAGGTGATAGTGACATAAGAGTAGGCATAGGATTTGTTGCATAGTTAGATCTCCTTATTATATTTCCAGCTAAGTATTTTCCGATATTAGCGAAGAATGAATTAATTGTATCAACAGACGAGGAAGGAAAACTACATACATTTAACAAATCTGAGGATTGTGTCTTAATTTTTTCAGACATGCTACGTCTTTGATAATGTTCCACGTAGCTCTCGGATTTCTTTTAGCATTTACAATTTGTTTCTGATAATACTCAAGTTTTATTTTCTTTACAGGTTATTAAAGTAGTTACGGTACCGAGTGTAAATAGTTTTCTTATTAATATTATCAGGGTACTTTTTGTGCGTCCTGTATAGCTTGTCCCGGTGTCTCATGCAGCGTAAGAGACCAGGTGTTATCCAGGGCTTCTTTATACGCTTACGATTTCTAACAGAGACAAGCTCATTATGAGATTTAATGACAGTGGATATAGTATTAACTAATATTTCTGGAGCGGTTTCAGGATCAGTTGATTCAAGGACAGAAGAATAGTCTGTGGTTTCTAAGGCATTGACAATAGCAGATATATTTATTCGATTTGTAGTGCTGGTTGGGGATAAAACAGGCTTTACTAGAGTTGACTGAGAACAAAAAAGTATTGATGCATGGTCGGTTATAAGTGAGTCGAGCACTAGTGTAACCGCTCGTTTTGGTGTTCTCAACAAAACATGATCTAGACAGGCGTTTTCCCTAGTAGGGTGTATGTGGGCGGGGAGCATTGCGTGAGAGGCCAGTAAGTTTAAATATTCCTCTGAGTTTGGGTCTTTACTGTCGGGAGAAATATTTCTGTTTATTATAATAAATTTAGGTTTTTGTACGATGTAGAGCGATATATGGCAACTATAGCGAGCTTGTTTGCAACTTTTAGAACAAGACAATTTGCTTCCTGGAAAGATAGATCCTCAACAGAGTAGGTACAATTATTGTTTACATAAATCGCTATCCCCTCATTCTGATTTTTAAAACTTGATTTAAAGGAACTGAAGCGGGGTAGTGTCGGAATAGAGGACGATTTACTTAACCAGCATTCTGAGAGGATCAATATTTCAGGTTGACATTTAATTCTGTTTAACAAAACAACGAGGTTATCGAAATTTCGATTAATGCTACGAATATTAACGTGAAAAATTTTCAATGGCTATACCTAGTTAAATATTTGTAACTGTCCTCCGGAGAGCAGACAAAAGAATCAGATGTAGAATTTTATTCGATACATTCTGTTATGAAATTTGTATCATCCATAGTTATTTATGAAAGTATAACAATTGAACACATTCAATAAATCTCTATATTTATGGTTTGACATTGATTCTGGTATTTTATAACTACCATTAAAGTGAAACTGACATGTTATGTCACTTTGAGTGGTGTTGTAGTGTAATGTAAACGATATGAGTGTGATGTGTGGAGTGTGTAAAGTGTGTAAAGTGTGTGAAACATTATTAACAATTTTAGCATAACATATTTTTAGTAATTTACTAGTGAAAAGAAAAAACAACATAGTAATAATAAGCGCAGTTCTGTAGTCTAGTCAATTGCATTCCTTGGTTTTTTTCAGGTCAGTTTCCTCCGACACTCTTATTAAGGGGCCTTGCTCTCTTTTCCGTAGGAAAATCTTACCGTGAGAAACCCAGCAAAATTTAAAATCATTTTGTTTGGCCGTCTCTCTTGCGAGGAAAAACAGTCGTTTCATTTTAGTAGAGAGGTTTTCGGAAATGAAAAATGGTCGTGCCGGTCCGCTAATACGTAGATGCTCAGTCGACAATCTGGTAGAGCTTTTATTAAATAGCCGAAACTTTTGTATGATTTGTTCCTTTTGAAGCACGGTGGTCAAATCAACGATTACATTTCTAGTATTCGGATCCTTGGTCTGAACTCAAAAAGTATTTTATGTCGCTGGAATGGACGGTAACATTTAATACCTTTACGGTCCGAACAAAAGTTTCCACGAGAGACATCTTCGATTTGGCAGCCTGAATAGGTATATTTCTTATTTCCAAGCACGTGGAGCGACTCTGCGAGCGAGCGACGTTCAAAAGTTTCTAACTTTTCTTCCAGAGACGTAATGTGGAGTGTATTGGATTTATTTAGGTTTTCCAATGTTACTACTCTTTCTTGGAGAATGTCATACTTCGCCGCAAGGAAACTTACTGTTGAGCGTACCTCTTCAAACGCCGAACAAAAGGTGTTGCTAATTTTCTCCTGCTCTAACTTAAAATCTCGAAACACTTGTTTCATATCTTCCATAAATGAAGCGAGGGTATCAACATCCTCCACATCGCCAACATAATCTACAACATTTGCATCCAGGCATTTGCGTTTAGAAGATTTACGCAATGAAGTCGAGAGGTTAGGGGCTGAGGAGCTTGCATGAAGAGGATGGTCCACCGAGGGAAGTCGAAGCACGTGTATAGGTTTGGGCATTGAATCAGATGAGGAGCGGGCACGTGCGCTCTCACCAATTGGCGGCACAAGTGTAGCGGAGCCTGAAGGTGCGGGTTAGTGGGGGGGTGTACGCTGAACAGACATGATAATTGCAGTAAGCTACCAGGCGAGCCGCAAAGCGAAGAGGTGAGAAACACGGTGACACGGTACCTGACGGGTCAAGTAATAGTGGCCGCAAGCGGTAGTTTCTTACTGAATGTTGATACGTCCAGTCTAAGTGAGTCAGAGTGCTTAACTGTCGATGTGTGCGGCAGCGCCCGACGGGTAAACGAATAGTGGCCGCAAGCGTTAATTTCCTACTTTTGTTTATCAGTCCAGTCCAAGTAGGTCCGTGTGGTTGACGCCTGTATGTGTGAATGTGGGTACGTACTTGTGACCGGTGAATGGCGATGGATGTAGTAACGCAGATTGTAGTGAGCTCTTGGTCACTTATGCGCTCCTATTTTTTCACTCGAAATTGAATAAAATATATAAACAAGGAACTGCTTCGGGACACGTCTGTACGGGGCAGAGATCCGGAGAGAAGGGGCTCGATTATGAAGATTATGAATCAGAGTATAGTGTTCCCATATAAATTCAAAACCATGCTTCCATGTTATTAGTAATGTTTACAAATCAGATATAAAACCACGACATACACGATCAAACAACGAAGTGTGAATAAATCCGCACACTACACCGCCACCACTAACGTTCTCGGCACCTGAGATGAAGGGATTACGATTTACGGGTATTTGATATTTTATTTTGATTCAGAGTTTAGATATCTTCATGATTTACATGATGATGACATGATGGTTTTGCTGTAAAAGGAAGCTACCTTCCAAATTTAAGCTTTCTAGTTTCAGCGGTTTAGGCTTAGCTATGATGAATCAGTCAGTCAGTCAGGTTAAGCTCGTTTATTGGTATAGATAGATACGCTTATTGCGGTTTAGGTGACAAAACAAAGATGTATTTAACGATTAGATACAAATGAATTTAATTAATCGTTATTATTTAGAGGAATGGTGTGTGTGCTTTATACCAGAGCTTTAACCGGACTACTCAAAAAAAAATAGGAACTATGCATATTAAACCATATCCTCTTGAGAACAATAAAGGACTGTTTCAGTAAATACTTAACGTATAAAAGAGCAAGACACGCTAACTTTAATTTAGAGTGAAATAGATTTATTTTGTTATATTCCAACAACGCTTCGGACAAACCTCCAAGAAATATAACTTAAAAAGGATTAAGCTGTTTTATTATTACATGGTGGTCACGCGGAAACAATAGTTAACAAGATTAGGTTATATTCAAAGGTTTGCTTACGTACAAGTTTGACTTGCACTTAGCCGGTTTATTAAGAATGTTTTACCAGTCCTATTGTAAATGTAATCCATACATGCTATGTGAATGTGTATTTCAATGTTTGCCTTCTCGGTAAGATGCAGCGATTTATGAACATGTGTCAAACTAAACATGTAACCTTATGAGGAGATAAAACTATAATTTTATAGGACAAGGTCAGTAACCGACAACACGATAGTCGCGGCCGGTTTAGCCCGAAGTTAGTCTAGCTTTCGTCGCAAGGTTCAATCCTACCAACACGATTTGCAAACGTGTTCCCAGCAAGGTCCTTTAAGATGGTGCCCTCAGCAAATTAATTTTTGTATGGAAAAATAAGTCTTTCTTTCACCGCTATTTAGTGGCAAGTAGGAATAATAATTATAAAAGTAATATATAATTATAAAAGTAATATGTTATTTATTTTTATTATTTTCTCTTCTTCTTCCTCGTTTCAAATGGTTTTTAAAGTTATTTTTAGTTTTATAATTTCATTTTGTAATAATGTCTAAAATATTCAATAATAGCTCTCCCAAAGTTGACATCGTTTTAACTTGCAGCATACACTAACGTAGTGTAGGGCGTCCTGTAGCTAGGTGGGGCGATGATATTCGTAAGGCAGCGATTGGCAAGGATTGGAGGAGGAGAGCTGAAGATCGAGCTAAGTGGCGTGCCATGGGAGAGGCCTATGTCCAGCAGTGGACTGACACGGGCTGATGATGATACTAATAGGCGGAAAATAAGCTAAGTAAAACATTACCCGTTAAACTCAAAATTCCAGATTAAAAAAAATCTGATATTAAAATCGCGCTCGAGCGCCATGAATACGCGTTAAGCTTCATCAGTCATCAGCTTCAATTTAGAGCGAAAATGGCCTTTATGGTATCGAAATAGGTTTCTTAAATAGCAAGTACGGGTTGCACTCCGGGCGTGCCGACAGAAGTGAAAACTTATTTAGGCGCGTTAGAGTTTAGTAATAAATCACTTCAAAATCAGTAATTATGGCGAATGCCAATCAAATACTGAACGAACACAGATGATGCAATATTTTTGTTCAGAATGTAGATAATATATCAAAGAACCTAACTCAGTAAACTTCTCCATACAAAAGTAGACTGTAAACATGTGAATTAAGGTTTATCATCAAATGGTGCGAGCGCGGCAGCCGGCTGCGTCACGGTAACGGTGTTGCGAATCCAGAGGTTTTACCTCATCTAAAAATATGTGTACCACGCTAAAAGAAGTTTTCACTTCAACAAGAAAAAGTGGGGCGAGAATGAGGGTGCTGCCTTCATTCTCAGCAGAGCTAAGTTGTCCATTACAGGACTACATCCACCGCTCTCATCGCTCGCCCCCCGAGCTGAAGTGAAAATGCTTGCACGGTTAAATCCAACGATTAATCGGACAGTCGAGTGTAAGTGCAGCAGTATATTTACTCTAATAGTAGAAGGCAGGTCGCAAACGTGGACACTTTTGTGTCTTGTGTCAGATACAAGCTACGTATGCGCAAGGAGTAGATGAAATCATCCACTCCCAGCGCATACGTTGCATATGTAAACATTTTTTGTGTCCAGTTGCTCCCACTTAACACTTACTCATTGACGATCGAAAAGTGTTCGATGTCAGTAACTGGAAACCAAAAACCGTCAGTTGAATACACAAGCAACATTAACAAATTTCCATACAATTGTACTGAGTTTCTTTATCGAAGTCCATCGTGAGACTGACGGAAAACAAGCAACGAATTGTACCAGTGGCCAGTAGTAGCAACGGGCGACTGTGTTCGATCACCGCCACAAGACACAGCAACTACGGTTCCCTGTGATGGTGTGCCGTGTGGGCAACAAAAAGTATCTAAGTGTGCGCTGCGCCTTAAAAATCAACATCCTATCACCCCATAACTGGCTAGAGTGGCGTTTAAGGCGTTTAAGTGGCGTCTAACTGTCAATTAATAAAGATAGCAACACCTCATAAAGCTAGTGTCTGATTATAAGAACGACCCATATATCGTGTACTCTTCTAAACTGTAACATGTATCCCAACAAGTTTTTAAAATCATATTTTGTGCTTGGACGTACAAGGCCTTAATTAAGTCTGTACCAAGGTTGCGTTCAGGATACCACGTTAAAGATGTTATGCAGTAATAACTCGGTTAGACGACGTTTTAATAAAATTGATAAAAGCAAATAGCGTCTCAGTATAACAAGCATATCACAATATATAAAAATAAAATCGGTACACATGATTTTCCCCAGGTAAAGGCTGATGAAATTATGTTGCTACGCTACCATATTGATTTAACGACAGACGTAAGCCTCTTTAGTCTTTGATGAACATAGCGCACATTAAACTGATTGAATTCCTGTGTTCGAATAGACTCGTCCTACAAGTAAGCACAATTTCAATCATAGGTATGAAGAGCATGCTTTTATTCCTCATAAGCTTCGTAATATTGTTGCTACTGTATATGTAGTAAATGCTTTAAGGTATTTTATACGAATTAGCTTTCAGGTAGAGTTGTACTTTTTCACTGAGAGTTTAGTAATTTAATTTTGAATCTTTTATATGTATCATAAAATGTCATTGACGGGGGAATACATCGTAGAATCCATTTACGTTTCAGCTCCAATTACGGTTCGATAAAAACTATCTAGTTATCTCTATGACAGCAACAGCTTTTGACGATTTATTCCGTTCTAATACCAACAACTAATACCACTGGTATTTGTTTGAACTCATATTTCATATAACTTTCATATAACTTCATATTTTCTTTTCCATACGGATACCATTGTTTAAACGAATACCAAAAAATGTTTAAAGATATACCTAAGGTAAGTACAGTCAGAAAAATGCGTTGTATAAGACCTTTAATTGGAAAAAACAGTTGAATCCAAAATAAAATTTAGCAAACGTCTAGTTCAATAATAAAATATAATATATGAGTTCAAACAAATACCAGTGGTATTAGTTGTTGGTATTAGAACGGAATAAATCCTTTTGACGTGTTCAGCTGCGGTTTGATTCCAATCGAGCCAACAGAAATTAGTAGAATGGTCCACTGAACTTCGTCAGTAGGTAGTTGAACACTGCAGCACTATAGACAAATACAGTATGCATTTGTAATGATCAAATAGGCTAGCCTATTGTCCCAGGTAAGTGACGCCTACAAAGGCATCGCATTTCAATTAGTCTTTGTATCATTAAATTTACAATTGGTGAACCGCGAAGGCTTAGAACTGATTGCAATTGAGGTAATTCGTTTGATGATGACATGATGCGTCTACAGAACTAATGACGGATCCACACCATTAAGTTAAGACACGAATAACTCTGAATATAACTTCCAGAGACTGGCAACCAAACCATTGACAGTGGGCGAACCATTGGCTAAGGTCTGGCTGAGACGCAGAAGGTTGCGTGTTCGTTCTCGCCGCGGGACAAATGTTTGTATGATCTCTGGTTGAAGATATTAATTTCACACAAGAATTGCTCTGCAAGTATTTGTCTCGGGTCTGGGTGTTTCTATATATAATATGTATGTAAGTATTTACAAAAGTATATAAGTAGTATATCAGTCATGTGGTAGGTACTCATAACACAAGCTCTGCTTACATTGGGGCCAAATGATGCTGTGTGTAATGTCCGGGATTATTTATTTATATAATTGTTCAGGGTGGTCGAGACGACTTCGTTTCGACTGAAACTTTATAATACGTAAGTGCATACATTATTTTTGAAATTAAATTAATGAATTACTAAGCTTTCTTTCACTAAGATTCATTATTTTTAACCATTAACGTTTACCAAAGGTATTTATTATACTGAGATTAAATGACGGTAACTATAAGATAAACAGATTCTGTAGGTGGTTGCAGTCTTCAAAGACTAAGGTTTATTAAACGAGGTTTATTACAGTGGAAATGCTAATAAAAAAACAATAACATCACAAAGATTATTTTAATTCGTACTTTTTTAAATACTAGGTGAAACTAGGTGCCGTTGCCTCTTAGTTCCAAATCTAGTTCAAGAAGAAACTCGACATGAAACTAACGCTTTTTTTTTGTCTGGTACTAACGCTTTTTTATGATTCTTGTATTTTTGTTAAGGATGCCGAGTCGAGGCGAAACACATTTGTTCCAAGTTTTTTGGTCGTCTAAATAATCTGATATTTGTTATAAACTTTAAAAGACAGTTTTTGTTTAATTATATATTTAAATTAATTATCGACAAATCTTGCAAGTATTATTGTACTATTGTAGTAGTACCTACCTTTACTATTCGATTCATTTGAACTATCCAGGATACAGGATGTATTGAATATTATAATTTCAATTGGAATTTAAGCTTTAGAAGAAGCAACAAAGATCTGCAAAATACGTGTTAGGAGCAAGATTTAACGCGTGCCAAAACATTGAACCAAATCTGATGGGATCAAATGCAAAAGCGTACGGGTGCTTGGTGCTTATCGGAAAATGTAAGCTACAGTTACGACCACGCTATACGGAGCCCGTGGAGTGCGGATACGGCCTGTGTGCAGCCGCCCACCAGCAGAATACCTATATCGGCCGCGGACAGACATGGCCGGAAATTACACTTACAGTTTCAAAAAGGTTTGATCAAACGCTACGTTGCAATTCGCCTTGGAACCGTCGAGGTTCGCCGTTTGAGGAGATCCTATCGGTAACACGATAAAGGGAACATTCTCAATCACATATAAAAGTTTCACTTTT
This sequence comes from Lampropteryx suffumata, assembly GCA_948098915.1. Lineage (NCBI taxonomy): Eukaryota > Metazoa > Arthropoda > Insecta > Lepidoptera > Geometridae > Lampropteryx > Lampropteryx suffumata. The sequence continues at coordinate 26,672,571 of OX402544.1, forward strand.
ATTTTTGAAACCATTTAAAATGAATACCTACCTTTGACTACGTATTCTTGGGCTATTCCCTTTCAAGCAATTCGTTCCGACAAACAGCGTGAAGTATGTGTATTCGTCTTGCACGCACGTACAATGTTATCGTTTATTTCACGACAAATGACGAAGTTGGAACAGATCCTACCTAGCACAGTTAACGTACGACGCAAGATGTTTATTAATGTTATTGTTTGTTTGCGGTGTTTTGTTATTGTTTTTGTGCACGGTTCGTAAATACTTACAGAAGTTGCTTTCTAAAAGCGGCATAGTAAAACAACGAAATTGAGACTGTGGCAAATTTACGTGACTAGAAAATAATTAGCAAACTAATAATCTGAAACGTTCTACGTGACATTTATGAAATGAGATCCCGCCCTCGCAGTTTCTCCTGCGTTAGGCGGCGTAAAGCTATAAATCGTTCTTAATTAGCATCCATGATTATGTAGGTAAAGTAACCACGATCCAGACACCAGTCTTTCGCAGTTCGGTGAGCTAATTAGTAACGGAAATTCTATCGAGTAACGGAAATTCTATCGAGTAGCGGAAGGAAGCGCTAGTCTAATGCTTGTTTCCTATAAAATTAAAAATTCCATAATTAGCATCCGTAAGTTGATTGAATACAGAACGGGTAGTCATATAAAAAAATATTGACAGTTTCTAAGAACGAATGCTTGAATAGGTAGTACCTGCCGGTAGGAATAATGTACGTGAGTCAATTCCCAGCATATTACGTAGCGCAACATACATTACTCTGAACATTTAAGAAGGATCCAACTTGTTGCAGGCATACGTTAAGAATGTTTTCTTCGGATGCAAGATTTATTACACTAAAATGAATGCTGTGATCGAATGAATACAGGCTATTTATTTATAGGCTAGTCAGAAATAGGTCCAAATATTATAATGTTTTGCAAAAATACAGAGGAGGATAATATGATAGTAATAATATTACTTGGTACCAAAATAGCAAAATGTCAACGGTGGGATCAGAGATGAGCGTGGTTGATAGAAATTGTTAACACCCAAGATGAATATTCCAGGTTGAATTGTTTGATTTACTTCCATAAGTTAGCTCGTGTTACCCGAAGCTTGAATTTGCGAATCAAAATACAACTTGAGCGAATGTTTTGGAGGAACGAAGGCGCCAGTTAATTTATGCAAGCGAATAACTCTGAACCGGAGTAAAACTAATTCATTAAAGCGCAGGAATAACTTCATTATTAGGTATAGTTTTAATAGATCAATTATTTATTATGTGTCCGAATATAGCCCGCAATAAAGCTCTGGCTGAGGTAGCATGTTAAAACTATGAATCGTGCGTAGGTACTTTTTTTAATAACGGCCATATCATACAGCACCATCTGGCACCATGGTAAGCAGAGCTTGTGTTATGGGTACCACATGACTGATACACTACTTATATACTTTAAATATAAATACATACATATTATACATAGAAATACCCAGACCTGAGACAAATATTAGGTCCTTACATAATGAAATTGGCGTTTTGTCGTACTGGCCATTTTGATCTGAAATATAGCCTCTTTGGTTAAGAATTCCAAAATCAAATTTATTAATCCTTTTTGCTGGTATATTTGGGTTTCGAAAACAGTCATTCATTTGTTTTTTTCCTCATTAGTTTTTTGTTTGGCGTCGCTCATCTCGCACAATAGAAATCTTGAAATATCGCTTTATTTACGAGTATGAGCTTCAGCACAACGCTAGACCACACACTGCACAACAGACGGCTGCTAAACTAGAGGAGCTGCAATTGGAATATCTGCGACCTCCACCGTACTCCCCGGACCTTGCTCCAACTGATTATCATTTTTTCCGGAATTTGGATAACTTCTTACAAGGAAAAAAAAACATCTGTGATGTGGCAGTCCAAACCGCCTTCAGAGAGTTTATTGATTCTCGCCCCCGTGGTTTTTTTAGTAAAGGGATCAATGAGATGAGATGGCAAAAGTGCATAGATAACAATGGTGCATACTTTGATTAATTAAATATGTTTTACAAAAAACAACTATTCCTCCCATACAAAACGCCAACATCATATGTACAGACCTAATACTTGCAGATCATACAAACATTTGTCACGTAGTGGGAATCGAACTCGCAACCTTCTGCGTCTCAGTCGGGCCTTGACCCACTGCGGCACAGTGGTCGTTAAACTACCTTAATAAATGTATAAGTAAAATTGAGGACTTAACACATTCACTGCCACTGACACGCCTCGCGTGTTCAGGCTAATCTAAGTCTCTACGCCAAGAACACGCCAGGCGTGTTTTGAATGTTTCGGTTATATTTCCAAAACTAGGCCAGATTTTCTGTTCAAATTTTTAGTGCATCATTTTTAAAGGATAGGCTATGGCATATTGAAGCGGTTCCCTAAAAAAACTAGTTAGATTTTTTTACGAAAAATAGGTATTTTGTAGTGCCGAGAACACGCTAGGTGTGTTCACTTACTGAAGCTACCCTTAGGTTCCCAAACTTTTTTATTCTTTTAAATGCTTCGCTAATTTCAGAGTTATAAGCTTGCGATATGAGATTTTTAACCAGTATTTGATGACAAAACGGAATGTCATAATTTATCGAACCGTTGTTTTTACCGTATACAGTACTGTGTCATGTATGAATAAATAATAAATAAATAAATAGTGCCGGACATTTCACACAGCACCATCTGGCCCCAAAGTAAGCAGAGCTTGTGTTATGGGTACCACATGACTGATATACTACTTATATGAAGTCGCTTATACAACTCCATACGCCATCAATGAAAAAAAACGTACCTATCCGATGTATATCTTTATATAATTATACATACACACACAGTGACATACACACGTATAGTAAAATTATCTCTATTATATTAAAATCAATTGATGTTCGTTTGTCTCGCTAAAAATTTTGTTATCATTAATATCTTCCGTTTCCGGTACAAATTTAACTTTTCTGAAAAAAAGATAAGAAATCAATTTATTTCATTTGAATATTTTGAATTTAATTCATACTTATGTAATTAGTAAGGCCAATCAACCAACATTACGATAATACGAGATAAATAACGTAAACAAACTTTCTGCAGTTCAAAGCTTTTTATCGGTTTAATAATTTAGATGAATTCACTCATATAAGACTGAAAATATGTTTAAATATGATTGTCACTCAATATATTATTAAAAAAAATGTACTTGCACTGTTAACAATGCCAATGTTACAGTTCACAATAAAACTTTATTCATTTATGCATGGGAATTTTAGTAAAAAAAGTTTGAGAACCTTGAATTACGTTATAATAAATTTACTTACTAAAATCTGTTTTTCTAAGCAATGCCGCGAGCACGCCTAGCGTGTCCGCGGTTTTATACGGTGGCATCTCGATAAACTTCAAGAAAATCGTGGTGGCAGTGAATGAGTTAACATGTTGGACGCTGTACAATTGCGGCGTTTATCCACCATTTTTATGACGATCATCATGACTATTCTGTTTAAAACCATTTTCTAAGCACAATCGTTTTAATTGCTAGAAAAGTTAAACAAAAAAGTCTAGTTAAGAATTACTAGAAAAGTAGAAAACCAAAAAGCCTAGCTTCTACGTTATCATTAAACTTACCAGGCTCGTTAGAGTCCGTGGAGTCACTGGACCTCTGATCCAAGCGCTGCAAAGAAAGGAAAACATGTTACACTGGAGTAGTTCAAAAGCGACTTGAATGGTCAAAATAGGGGAGGTTTTAGAAGTTAATACAAAAATTATATACACACAGGTTATTGGTTTTGGTCTAAAGACATGCTAACTACTTACAAGCGGAAATATGGCGAGTTTGGTCTACGTTGACAAAAACATTCGGCCGGACAGTCCTGTCATTACTCAATGAGTAAAATACTCTGTCGACTAGAAAACTGAAAACGTGAGGAAATTGAAACGACGATTTTCGGCCTTTTATTTATAAACAAAGACAAGTCAAAAAGGTAAAAGATACTTTATTCAATACAATCAAAAGGATCACTTTGAAACGTCTTACATACTAGGTGAATTTAGGTGTCAATTCATCCTAACCCAAGCCCGAGAAGAACTGGCAAGAAACTCTTCTTGGTCCTAGCGCTTTTTTACATGATCCATCTTATAACCACCTTAAGTAACTACGAAATACTAATACAAGAGAGTTTATACATTACAAGTGTGTCGGTTAACTGCCTGAGGGCAGAGCGACATGAGGCCATGCATTCTTATCAATAATATAGTCATTTATATTATAAAAACACTTTTCAACACTGCCTTAACACTGCTTAAGATTCGCCTTGTCAGTATTTGTCATTACAAAACGGGATGGCACTATTTTAAACAGCGGTTAACTTTTGATAGAAGTTGAGAGTTGTTTATAAGTAGAGGGAATAATGTGTAAATAATTGCATTTGGATTTAATATCACCAATTCACAACTCAGCCCCCACCCTAAGCATAGCTTATACTATGGGAACCAAAATACTGTTATAATACGTGTAATGTCGTAAATACATACTCAGCTCTCTTTATACTTCACTAACGATGGTGGGCAACTCAAAATTTATCAAATTGTCAAAAGCTTTGCTCTTGGTTCGGATTTCGTCCGAACTGAACTGCGTTAGTTAGAGAGTGTGGAGGCCGTGTTTGCGCTCAGTTTATTTATGTACGAAATCTCAGTGCGCCGCGATTCACGTGTAACAGGGTCATGCGAGATCAAACGTAAAGATAGCCGCACACGGGCAAGCACTCGCAGTTCATAAAAATACCTATTTGGGGTGTACCTTATAACCACATATTACCTAATGTGTTATTTAAATGTTTTGCCCTCTTTATTCATTGACATTAGAATGACAAGAATATACCATACACTAAAAGGGGGTTCGATTCCCTCCAAGTATATATATTTGTGTGCTGAACGAAGGTGTTTGTATTCTATCAGTCATTTGGTCAGCTTATACAAGTTATGCTTACTTTGGGACTAGATGATGGTATGTAACTTAACGCAATAGTTAAGTACTTAAATACATAATCCTTATTTCGGACCACAAAATGATTCATAATTTCTTCTCGATGCGCGAACCTCTCTTTCGTATCATTATATTTTTAATCTATACCTATAAAAGAGCTTAACCTGACTGACTGACTGACTGACTGATTCATCATCCGGCGATGATGAATTGCTCACCGAAACCGCTGAAGCTAGAAAGCTGAAATTTGAAACGTAGCTTCCTTTTACAGCAAAACCGCCCACTAAGGCGGGGTTTTTTGAAATTGAACCCGTAACAGAGTGAAAAAGGGTCAAAACGAATGTATGAAACTTTTTAACGCGTGGCGCGATTTGCTTGAAACTTGATATGAATAAATAAATAAATGAAATAAATGAATAAATATTTCAGGGTTTTCAAAATAACCCTAACAAAGGGGTAAAATGGGGTGTCAAAGTTTGTATGGGAACTTTTTAATGGGTAGTTTATTTCTTAGAAACTTGGTTTGGATACTTGAAATGCAAAATTAATGTGCATAAACACGTATTTCAGGATTTTTCAAAATAACTCCCATAAAGGAGTAAAATGGAGTGTGAATGTTTGTATGGAAACTATTTAATGTGTAGTGGGAGTGATTGGTTTGAAACTTATCAATAAAATTTGGCAAGGTGATAAATTGCATCCTGGAGAATGATTTAAACTAGAATTCCTTACAAAAAAATGCGGGCGAAGTCGCGAGCAACAGCTAGTCGTTAATAAAATAAAATAAAACATATTTTGCTGTCGCAGTTGTCACTATGACGAATAACAATGCATAAGCGAGACGTGTGGTTTATTTTGTGGGTGAGAGCGAAAAATAGACGCGATCTTCCCTTTATTGTCCCTTTCATATGGGATGGTAATTGTGTTAATAGTACATGCGTGGGCTAACACTTATTGATAAGTTTTTGATTTCACAGTACTTTTGCTGCTAATCAAACAGGAAAACGACTTACCTACTACAGAAATATATAATCCAGAATTTGACAAGCGATAGATTTCGCGTAGTATTACTTAAGTAACTAGTTCTAACCTCATGTAAGTAGTTACCCAGTACGCACGAAATTACCTACACGGTAATAATAATGATATTTTCACTGACGCACTGTGGCAGGGTGACCAAGAGACAGCCCGTGTAACGTCGAATGCTGCCTATAAACACACGCCAGGGTTCTTATCTAACCTTCAACATTACGCTGGTACATATTAATTAATTGCTTTAACGACTGTTTGAATGGCGATAATTTTACCTCAATCAATGAGTACGAATGCAGTACCTACTTGTATCATTATAACTTATCGGACTTGGCTTAGAAGGAATCAGCACCTAAAGTCTCGTAAGACAATTCATAGTGGTCCTCGTGATTGTTCTATTAATTACGATTACGATTAGCCCGATGTGTCCCACTGTTGAGTAAAGGCCTTCCTTTGTTCCCTTTGAGCCAAATGGACGCAGGTTCTCTCAAACATGTAGAGATCATCTCGACATCTCTTCTTGGGTCTGCCACTGAGTGGTGATTTTGGCCCACAGCTCATCCGGCGTGTGACAGACATGACCAGCTTCACTTAAGTTTCGCAATCTTTTGAGCTACATCAGCAATTTGTTCTACTAATACCTACCTATATTATAAATGTAAAAGTTTGCGTTGATCTTTGTTTATTAGGCTAAGAGCGCACTGCTGTAAATTCCGCGGCGAATATTTAGGTGGGAAAATTATCGCGGCTAGCAAATTTTTGGGAGCGTAAAAAACTGCTAGTGCGTAGCTACTAGCAGTTTTTTCCGCTGTGTCCCACGGTGTTTTCCACCAAGTCGACTTAGTACTTCTCAAACAACACAGAACCGTGGTTTAAAAAGAGATGTATGTACAAACCTGCCAGCCGGTGGCAAGAGCAAGAGGCAAGAGCTAGTGAGTGTGCTTACGTCTGATTTCAAAGCGCGTAGAATTTGCCGCGGAATAAATAGCAGGGCGCGCTAGACTTAACTCAATTATGGAATAATGTACCGATTTGAATTAACCTTTGTAATAGATAAAGAAGAGAATTAACATAGGCTACTTTTATCTACAACGCAGGTAAAGCCACGCACTGCAGCTAATATTGAATAAAACTGGTGTTAGCTTGGCCCCACTCGGCTTTGAAAGCAAATAGTCACAAGTTTGGGTGTTTTTCTATGTATATAATATTATGTAAGTATTTACACAAAAATATATATAAGTAGGTAGTACTACAGTACTGTCATGTGGTTCCCAACACAAGCTCTGCTTACTTTGGGGCTAGATGCTGTGTGAAATGGCCAACATTATTATAATGAAACTGAAGATTCTGTGAGTTCACATTGACTTGGTATCCAATGTAATCATGAAGAGGGCAGACAGGGCCAAACAAGTACCAATTACCTGCAGACGTACATTGTTAAACATTGTGATAATCAGACTGATCGCAGGCGCTACACAACAAAAGACTAGATTATTCTTATAGAAAGATGAGATACCGACCTAGGTACCTTATTTGTACTGATTGTTACTCTGAATGCCTAGCCACCGGAGGATCAGATTAAACTGACTCATAAATAATGTGTTACCTACTCAAGTGTTGAAGAATCAGTTATCAGTGGATAAGTTACTTGATTACTCGCAAAAAAGACTGATGTAAGGTTAATACCTAGTTTTTACCTAGGAATAGTATTTTTTCATGTATCTATGTTATGTGTGAAATTAATGACTTTCAATAAAATAAGTGCTTAGTACTTACATATTTTTTTATTTGTGTGTTACATACAATAATTTCTGCTAAATTTTGGAGTGCATTTGGCGTAAAATGGATTATTTAAGTTTAATTAAGCACCAATTCTTTTATTTATGTATAGAACAATAATATAACTGCAGCATCAGTTATTTATGACTAACCTACACAAAATATGTGAACATGTAAGTGCACCTACCTATTTTTAGAAAGCAAGCAGCTTACGGAGACGGTGTGTAATATTGTTATAGAGCCCAGATGTTTGGATTATACTTAAATAGATAATTAATTCAATGAACAAGATGGTATTTATGAAATGGGCACATCTAGTTCGTACCAGATGTGTGGGCATAGTTGAAATAGTATGTAAGGTAGGTACATTATATTTTTTTAAGAAATTATAATTTCTCTTTCCTCACAGCCCAGCATAAAAGTTCTGAGTTTCCAGACAAAACTAATACCCTACCAGCAATTATAGGCATAATGGTTTATGGTATGGTTACTTGTATAGATAAATTAGAATATTGTACATAAACATAAATCTATTAGTACATACATGACAAGACATTCAGTTTACTTATTACTTAGAAGTTTAATAGGATGGTGGCAAGGTTGTGTAGACATTATTTATACTTGTGTGTCATTTTAGAGATGTTTAGGTTTGTAAACAAGTTGATGGCCATTGGTCATGTATTGTTAACAACTATGGAGATTAAACTTCACAAATAGACCTAAAGCTTGAGGACATACACAGGCGCAGACTTACAAAGCCATTCGCGACCAATAATAACAACAAAAACCTGCATACCAGGGTGTTTTGTTCGGCCAACTCGCGGTAATAGGACTCACTGCTCTCTCGATGGTTACCAACACACATAACCCTCCTTAGAAGTCCAGTTAGGAGGTCACACAAGCCACACTTATATATGTCCGACATATTTACCACTAAAACATTACAACTCTCTTATTTACTTTCAGAAAATTCCTACGAATGAGCACTGTTTTATCTCGCGCGCTAGAAGTCTTGAAATAGTTCTTGTTTTCGTAGGATTTGGGTACACGACGCGGTCTCTGAGCCTGTTTTCGTATCATTTTTGCTTATTTATTTATCAAATCGTTTCGAAAATCGTGCTAGGTAAATAAAAATGTAAAATATGTAACGAAAGACGCGCGCTACGAATTAACAAATAAACAATAAATAAAATAAACAACGAACTCAACTCGCTTGACAGATAGTCGCACGCACAACTGTTTGTTACCAGAACGATTATCGAAATTTCCTAAATAATAGAATAATTTATACGGTTTTTTTATTTTATATAATAGATAATATTTCTTAAAAATATTAAACATAAAAAACATCAAACAGACTCTGAACAGCTGCCCAAGCGTCGGACACAACAACCGGTGAAGCTACCTCCACCAAGATGTATATTTTTTTTGAGAGTTAGCAGCAATCGGTGTTCATATCATATATATGAATCTACTAAAGCAAGATTATAACGGAGCCGGTTCAAATTTAGTAAACCTTAATAAGACAGCCTGCGAGGACAAAACAAAGAGTGATAACATCGACGAGTGAAACAAGCCTCGTAAGTGTTTATGTGGGCACCAAAGAACCTAATACATTAAATATATTTGTCACAGACTAAGCCTGTGATGAAAAAAAAATAAACCTATATCAATAATGGTCCCTTGATAAAATTATCAATAAGCAGAGAGGGGCGTAAACGGTAACATTTTTTATATAATATTTTTGTATCGATGGGATAATATTTTTGTCGCGAATTTTTTATACAATACCTACTTTGGTATCGCGGGGATTACATCATAAAAATAGGAACACAAAACAGTAGGAGAACAAAATATATATAAAAACATGTGTGCAATTCACACGTTGCAGAAGTGAAACCTTCAAAAATTATAGAACCACGTATATAAGAAACACTGTACAATGCTCCCTATCTCATTTACTCCCACGTTAAATCCTATAAATTTATGTGTCTGTCTCATTTTACTGTCGCTTTTTCGTTTCAGCGACTTTCAAATCACAACGATGCTAAATATTTTTTTTCACTTCAAAAATGGTTGTCTGTACGGTTTACGGAAGATAATTTTACGTGATAACGTCATAAGAAAACATTGATGAACCGATCGTGCCTATCGCTTGTTCCGCACCCTCGCTTGCACGCTCGGTTCAGGCGGAACGAGACAATGAGTCATGATTTTTCATGCGTGCAGCCAGCGTTCATCGATTTATAAGACGTTATCACGTCAAAAAAGTAGGTACAGAGTAAAAGTAAAAGTAGGTAAATCTTACTTCTAAAAAACAAAAACAACCTAATAATTAAAGGAACTTATACCTACCTACACTAAATGATATTATGAGTACCTATAACAATATTTACACAAAACGTTTATTCTGACAGTAGAGAGGCACAGTCTCTCCATCGTCTTCCAGTCATCAAACAGATCCAACTAAGGATGTTCAGAGAGAAGCATTTTTAACGCGGCAAATAAGCGACTATTGTCGTGAAAAACAGTGCGTGTTTATGTTGGTACAAGCAAAGGGACACATCCAGGTCTATAGTGAGTTCGGTTCTCAGGAGCGGACAGTTCGGTAGCGTCACTCAGTAGAGTGTCCAACTCTCACACACTGTTAATAGCCAGTAAAAAAAACCTTCTAGTTTCCAGCTAATTAAGATCCAATGCACCTTGAAGAAACTTTGTAGGAAACATGTAAGGATAGTACCCGAATGAGTTTTTGTACATAAACCTAAGGAACCTCTTTTGTACTTTTTCTATCATTAAATTATCGGTAGTTTTATGTGTGTTCCAAATAGATGTACTGCAGTTATCGCGTGTTGGAGTACGCATTTTCACCATTTATTTTCTTTATTTTCTATATAATTTTTCTAGTAAATAGGGAAACACAGAAAACCACGGCAGGCTGCTCAATGTTTCCAATATCAGATACAAGATAGCGTTTCTGGTATTTTGCTTATTGAAAATTCTACCAATAATCATCAGTTTCACCAATACTTGTATGACAGCTCTAATAATTTGTTTCACTTATCAGTATCCAGCATGCCACTGCCCTTTACGTAGCTAATTTATAAGTTAAGTAAGTTTAGCACTGCGCGAAATTCAAAATGTCTACCAGTGATATGCGAAAATTTTGATAATTTAGAAATGAACGCATACGTTTACGAAATGAAGTTCTAATAACTGAATCATCACTAAGACTATTTAGTTACAACATTATAAAAAAGAGGGCTGTGAGGGCTATTTATGGACTATGGCCTAGGGTCTCACTAAGAGAGAAATTTAAAGATGTCGGCATTTTGACCATGCCTAGCCAGTACATCCTGTCCAATTTAATGTACGCGCGTAAACATGCCCATCATTCTGTAAAAAATAGCGATATTCATAGGTATCCAACAAGGAACAAAGACTATTTTATCTTGCCTTCAACACGCTTAGCTAAAACCAATAAGTCTTTTTGTGTTAATAGTATTCGTTATTATAATATACTACCCGAATATATAACTAGCTTAGATTACAAAGACTTTAAAAACAGTTGAACCAAATGCTGATACAAAAGGCCTATTACAGATCTGATGAGTTCATATAGGATAGGATGTACTGGCAGAGTGTATCTGTTACTGTTGATGAAATGTCTCACAATCACAACTGTCTTGCTTAGAAGTTAAATGTAGCATAATATGTATACCTATTGTACAAAATATTGATAATTGATTATAAACCTACCAACTTTGTGTTTGGTACTAAGTTGACATGTCATTTATTTGAAATGGTAATACTTACTTTGATAAGTCAAATTTATATATTTTACTTATTTTAATTGTATTGACATATTATTTTATTTTTATTGTATTGATATTGTATTGTACCGACATTCAAAAGTGTACTTTCGTATCTATTTGATGAAATAAATTGAATTGATTTATATTAAAGTAACACTTCAATTATTTATTACAATATTTTAAACTGCTAAACATCGAAGAGATGTTTTCTCTAGATGATGATTATTATTTCAAAATGAAATGCGCATAAATAAAACGCAGTATTTGTAGTTATGGTCGATTAGGCATACCTAATAATAATAGTGTGTATTCATTAATATGCTAAGTAATCAAAGAAACTGTAAAAAAGGTAATTTTCCCCAGATTCATGAAAATAAATACAAGATATGGCAACATATATTTTACGATTACGACACGCATGCACGACAAACTCTTTTATTTTGTCATTGTCACTGCTGACTTTGAATACTAAACTTACATTTGACTTTCTTTTCGTAATTAAAATGGATATGTAGAAAATAAACCCAAGAACTAGTACCTACCTACCAACATCCACAAACGCCAATACCCAATAACATAAATAATTGAATTGAATAAGAAGAATGCCTGACTGTCGCTCCTTGATATGAACCATAGAATGGCATAGAACTTGTGAAAGGCAAAACTGTCATACAACAGTTTTTGTTATAAATAATCGACTTATTTTAATACTACCTACCTACCTACCTACCTCCCTACCTACTCATTTAGGTAGGTAGGTATTCGTAATCAATAAATCTCCGTCGGTTCATAGTTAGGTAGATTTTGAGCAGAGGATAGATGTACCTAGGTACCTACTTACCTCCATTACTATGTAGGTACCTACCTACAGCGCCAAGTTTTAATACCTACTTATTACGTCAACTGCATCACAGTTAACATAATAACTGCATAATGAAGTTGAGGGTGCGGGAGGATTTAATAATTATTATCGTTCATAAAATTTTCAACCTTACCTTAGTATTTTATAATGGTAGTAGTCTTAGTATCATTTCAAAATAAAACTTGCCAACCGGCACAATTTAGTAAATAGTTAGGTAGGCAGGTAAGGTGCGTTGGGGTAAGAACGGCGCTGGGTTTAAGATCGTATGAATAAAATTGCCGTCAAATTAGGCCATATTATTGTATGCTGACAACATTGCCCATGACGCCATTTTGTCTGCCCCAATCTCTGGTTCCCTTCAATGGCTCCGGGAAGACAGCCATGTGCTACGCGCCATTAGAAAAAAAATGTTTTTTTTGTATATTTTGGTATCTCCGGTCTTTCCCCTTTTACTTCTAATAGTGTTTTTTGTCGAGAATATAGCTTGTTTAATTACTATTTTGTCTGAATACAAAGTTTTATGGTGTGCTAGTTGGATGGAACTGATCCAAACAGGCCTAGGGTCGCTTTAGGCCCAGATCCGGTGTCCCCCCTTGCAGGTGAAGATCGGATAGATTTATTCGACCTTAACCGTATAAAAAAAGGAAGTGGTTGTCAAACTTTACTAATTTATTTTACTTTTATAATTTATTTTTGTCATGAATGTTCTTTGGATTTATAATTTTTTTATTAGTTTTTTTATATAGATCTTTTAGTAATAAGATTCATAAAGTATTAATTTGAACACCTAAAGGTTTATTGTACATTGATTACTATTAGAAGTAAGTAAAGTACTTATTATTTTAGTGAACTAGGTTAAAAAGGTATTAAAATTTAAAAAAACGTTATTTGTTACATTTTCAAAGACTTATTATTTCTTGAATTTCACAGTTTTCTGTCTGTTCCTAAATCCTTCTTAACTTGCATAGTGAAAAGCAAATCCATCCGATGTTAGGTTATTCCTTCTTGTGACATGACAAAGTTTGAGAAACACAAAATCACCAAATTTTTGCATCAGGGGTAAGATCGGATGCCTTGTACACAAAAAAAATAAAATCGATTGGAATAATTATGTTCCTAAGAATTTTAAAATCATTTTTAAATATGTTATAGAATGGGAAAGATCGGATGTACCTATTCCTTTTATGGACCTTGCTCTTCAAGCACTAGAAGTGACTTTTAATTGAAGTCCGGACATACCCCTTGATGGCAAATTTTTCATCATGCTCATAAGCAAGTAGGTACCTAGGTACCTAGGTATGTTTTGTCTTTGCACGCGTATAAAGCAAAAACAGTTGAGTTTACAAAAAATCTTTTTTTTTGCCGTATGCTTTCAACTGGTCGAAAATCCATCTGGTATTGTATTAGCCCAACGCACCTTATGTCTTTACAGTCTGGCTGAAAGTAGTTAGGTACTTACCTATTATCGAATATTGATTATTTTATGATGTTGACCCAAAATACAATCAATCCAAAGTCCTAGGTACCTACGTAGGTAGGTAGGTACATACTCAATAGTAGGTAGGTATTATCAGTATTTCCTTAATTAAAATCATAATAAGCGAAGTTATGAACTTAATACGTAGGTACAGTAACTTACTTACTAGGTATACTTACCTACACAACGACTAAAATAATACCTACACTTTGCCTTATATAAATTTATTTAAAAGGACCAGGAAAGCTCTGCGAGCCTTAGGTAAGTAGGTACCAAAGCTATCATAGCGAGCGAAGTATTTATATATCGCTATTATGAGGAAGCTAAGTAGATACCTATATACCTACCTAAGCAGCATCCAAAAAGCAAAATACACTGGCGAGTAGAGGCGCGCCGCAGGTTTTTTGAAGCTAACAAAACTAGATCATTCAACATGAACATTGTCACATCATAAATCGAATCACTTCACACTATTGTAGGTAGGTACATCACAATTTATCGAACAAATGTGAAAGTTCGAATATTTCGATTTTTGGACCTACCTTGTACCTTAGTACTGCTTATGTACTTTTTACCAACTCAATCATTACATCGTAACGCAACAGTCGAAATATTTAAATATATGGAATTTAAGTGTCGTTGACTAATCTCTCAGGTCAATAACTCTGCCTCCTACGCTGTAAGTCGTGGGTAAGGATCACTTTGAAACGTCTTACATACTAAGTGAATTTAGGTGCCAATTCCTCCTAACCAACGATTTTACAAGAGTAGAGATATGTTACTAGCGCGCCCGAGTTGAAGACTCATAAAAGACCCATCTGACCTGTCTCACTCTCAGTTCATGACAAACAAGTCGATGAATGTGAGGTTATGACCGTCGAGCCCAAATTGAACAAAAATAAATGAAATGCCGTCGTGTGTGTTTCGGCATTGCTCCTAACCCAAGCCTGAAAAGAACCGGCATGAAACTCGTCTGACATTTTACACATCATCTGGCTGCAAAGTAATACATATTTTTTGTAAATACATACATAATATTAAACATATAAACACCCAGACTCGACACAGATACTTGCAGCTTATACAATCATTTGTCACGAGGCGGGAATTGAACCCGTAACCTACAGCGTCTCAGCCGTACTTTGGCCTACTGCGTCAAAGAGGTCAACTTTATAATAGGAATAATGTTTTTATTTCCAAATAATACCTACAAGGTGTCTTACAAGTAACTTGGATTTAAATAGTAGGTACACACAAAGAAGGTTTGTCATCTTAGTCTGTAAAATCTTGACAATATTGTAGGAATTATTGAATTTATGTATAGAGATAGATGGGACCTTGGAGATGGACATAAGTAGGCTACTTTTTATGTAAGTACCACGCGCGCGAAGCCTCGGGCAGCAGCTAGTGTGCGATAATCTATACCTATAAAAGAGCTTAACCTGACTGACTGACTGACTGACTGATTCATCATCGCCGAGCCGAAACCGCTGAAACTAGAAAGCTGAAATTTGGAAGGTAGTTCCTTTTACAGCAAAACCATCCACATAGGCGTTGTGTGATTTCTTAGAAACTTGGTTTGGATACTTGAAATGCAAAATAAATGGACACGTATTTCAGGATTTTTCAAAATTACTCTCATTAAGGAGTAAAATTGGGTGTGAAAGTTAGTATGGAAACTTTTTAATGGGTGTGATTAGTTTGAAACTTATCAATAAAATTTGGCAAGGAGATAAATTGAATCCTGGGGAAGTATTTAACCTACAATCCCTTTCAATGAAATTGCGGACGAAGTCGCGAGCAACAGCTAGTTTCATATAATCATCGACAGTCGAGTAATCACGTGCTTTGTAAGTACATTATATCGAATAAACCAATGATATTGAAATCTCTATAAATTGCAAACTCTTAAGTCATTTATTATTTATATTAAGTAAATCCATAACAGCAACTTATATACATAATATATGAGTATAATACCATAATATTTTTTATCAGTTATCGAAATCCCTCAATCTTTTATCCCGTTCATTCACACAGCATAATAATACAACACCATCTTTTTCATTTTAATATTAGCAAATACAATTGTGTCTGTTTGCATTCTTTTTGTCATCAGGCACTGCAAAAAATAAGAAAGGTAATCATTGCTTGACGTAAAATTATATTGTTTCTATGCATTTTCAACTGTGTTATTTTGGTTGTTCTGGCATTTATTTTACTTTACTCAATTGAAATAATATGACAGTTGGTACAAAACATTTAGAGGAGTAAAAAATAGTGTTAAATTAAACGTATTAATACAACCCAATTTAAATAACTGATTTCGTCTTGGGAAGATACTTAGGTTTCGACTAGAAAAAGTAAATAAGTCATTTATGGAGAACACGGTGCGCTTCTATAATCAGCTTCCTGAAAATGTATCTAATGTACCTGATAAGAAATTTAGAGCTTACTTAGAAGATAGTCTTTTGAAGAAGTGTATTATAATGTAAATTATTATACCTGTAAGAATGCATGGCCTCATGTTGCTCTGCCCGCAGACAATCAACCGACACATTTGAAATGTAGGTAAATATAAACTCTCTTGTATTAGTATTTCGTAGTTAAGGTAGTTATAAGATGGATCATGTAAAAAAGCGCTAGGACTAGGACAAGTTTCTTGCCAGTTCCTTTCGGGCTTGGGTTAGGACGAATCGGCATCTATTCACCTAGTATGTAAGACGTTTCAAAGTGATCCTTGTGATTGTATTGAATAAATCATCTTTTGACTTTGGCGTCTTAGTCTTTGGTCACATGGTCACATGGCGTAAGGATATTATTTATAATTCCTTTGAAATTTATTTGAAATTTCTAATAACACTAATGTGCGATCACAATTTTATTATAAAATATACTTTTCATAGCCAATCTAATAAGCCGCTTAAAGCGCATCTTCAACTCTAGTGGGCGAGATACAAACGAGTATTAAGCAGCGTCTGGTTTCGAGGTAAGAGTTTATTTAAGACTCGCGAGACAGCAATATACTTAAACTATATTGCAATTGCTGTCGCTAACTAAAAATAAATAAATAAAAAAAAAACTGCTACACCATACATAATTAACATACATAATTTTCCCTCATAACGGGGTATGAGTTTTTCTTTTTCCCGATATTTCAGTTTATCTCGTGATCATGGCGCATGAAGGGAAGCAGACAAACTCATAATATCATGGTAAATATCCGTTTTGAGTGAAAATGACGTTCAAAGTTTTAAAAGTAACATACAATTGTAAATCATACAATTGTAAATCTGTTTGTTAACTGTCAAAGGCTATGCATTCCTATCAACTACATGGCACCGGGATTTTCCGGGAACTTCGCAACACAAAAAACTTCGACAAAACAAAAAAAAGTATTCAAAGAGCCATCGGGTCGAGCCATTTTCGAGTTTTTGCGAGACCAACACGCGGCAATTTTTTTAAATAATTATGCTTTCGTCACAAATGTACCTGTATTGACTAATAACTACCCTTTATGTTCTTTAATAAAAAAGATATGACCGATATGATAGAATACGTAAATATTTTTAATGATATGCTTATTATACATTAGAACAACTAGACACAGAACAAAATATCTATGATCATCACACAAATTTTGCTGCTGGGAAAGAATCTAACCCTCAGCCTACAGCGCAGAACGCAGGGCTACTACCAACTGTGGACTATGGTCCGGCTGAGACGCAGAAGGGTGCGGGTTCGATTCCCGCTCAATTGTGAGTTCAGCCAAGTAATTTGTCAGTCGTTTGTCTTTCAACCCGACTTTTATTTTCGTTTCAGCAATGTTCGGTGCTTTCAAAGCTGTTTATGACGGTATATAGTGGCCCAGCATTGGACTAGTATTTGTAGCAGCTAAATTAACCATGGTGGTGAAAAAAATAGGTAGGTAAGGCACTCTCTCGGGCCTCGGGTGCGTCATTTCGACTCGGGTGCGATGTGTTTTTTACTCCATCACGGGCCATATTAGGGTAGGTATTTTGAAGATATGACATTTCTTAAACAATTTTTGATACAGAGATTCATTATTAAATATCTGAACCGCCATAATACACAGTTATTTAAATTGTTCATACTTGTCCCATGTAGTCACAACTTATTCATTAAAATTCCGCTAAGATTACTGAATCAAACATGCAATAAAACGAGTAAGAAATATTAAATTAGCAGAGCTTTGTTACTTTATGAAACGACAAACGAAGAATCAACAGTTCAGTTACCCTCTATTCAAGAATTGGTTTTACGGAAGGTTGATGTTGATTGTCAAACATGCTGTCATATGAATATAAAATACTTGACTTTGACGTGACATGTAAGATTCATCGTTTGTAATGTCATGAGCACTTACGCCTGAGATACAGGATTACCTCGTATTATGCATACCTTTAATTAAATAAGTTTTAGAATTTTGTTACTAGATATTATTGTACCATGTAAATTTTGAATAAATATTATTATTATTATTATTATTACTTCTAAATTAAATATTTGTTCTCATGCTATTGCATGTTTTATTAAGTAATCTTAGCGGAATTTTAATCAATAAATTGTGACTTCGCAGCATTATGTTACAATGCGATTTGAACGACGAGGACTCCCGAGAAAGTTCTAAACGGCCATTCCGCGATGATGATTAGAATAGAGAAACGGCGATCGACTACGACTTTGTGATTATAACTTATCAAAACAGCCATGACCAGGACACTGGCTAAATTGTCAACAAGACACACATATAAGTAGGAATAAAAAGAAGAAAACGTGCCAAAAGCATTTGTTTCCTTTGTGATTCGAGCAAAAATAATCCGTTGTTATATTATATGAAAGGTACAATTTTATATAAAACTGCTGTTGCTCGCGACTTCGACTTCGTCCGCATTTTTATTGAAAGGAATTGTAGCATAAATCCTTCCCCAGGATGCTTGTTATCTCCTTGCCAAATTTTATTGATATGTTTCAAACTAATCATACCCACCACCCAATAAAATGTTTCCATACAAACATTCACATCCCATTTTACTCCTTTAAGAGAGTTATTTTGAAAAATCTAAAAACACGTGTCCATTTATTTTGCCATAAGTATCCAAACCAAGTTTCTAAGAAATCACACCACCCGTCAAAAAGTTCCCATACAAACTTTGACAACCCATTTAAACCCTTAGTTAGGGTTATTTTGAAAAATACTGAAATACATACCAAGGTTCAAGCAAATTGCACCACGCGTTAAAAAGTTTCATACGTTCGTTTTCACCCCTTTTCACCCTCTTAGAAGTAGAATTTCAAAAAATCCCGCCTTATTGGGTGGTTTTGCTGTAAAAGGAAGCTACCTACCAAATTTCAGCTTTCTAGCTTCAGCGGTTTCGGCTCGGCCATGATGAATCAGTCAGTCAGGTTAAGCTCTTTTATAGGTATAGATAACAAACGAAGAACGATAAGATACGACTTTGTGACATACTATAATAATATTATGAAATTATGTCGGCCTCCGTGGCGCAGTGGGCCATAGTCTGACTGAGACGCAGAATGTTTGATTCCTGCCGCGGTATAAATGTTTGCATGATCTGCAAGTATTTGTATCTGGCCTGGGTCTTCGTATGTATAATATAAGTATATTTATTTACAATAAAAAGTATATTAAGTAGTATATCAATCATGTGGTACCCATAACACAAGCTATGCTTACCTTGGGGCCAGATGATGCTGAGTGAAATGTTCGTCATTATTGGTATATTTATTATTATTTATTACTAGTGGAAATGACTGAAATATATTGTTATTTTTTACGTTTTCAACCCCCATATCTCCGCCATTTTGAAAAATTTTCAAAAACTGATGCTAATGATTTGTATTGTTAAAATTATTATATTTCATAAATATCTTAACTACTTACAAACATACGCGTTTAAGCACGGAGAATGCTTCAGAATAGCACGGGGTAAAACCGCTCTTAATTCATTAGCGCGTTCCAGGCCTAATCCTCCGCTGCAATTTGTAATCCCAAAATTCAATCATTTACGGCCATGGATTTACGAGTAGGTGCACAAGTTAGTTAATAGTACCTAATTTAATTTTGTCAATGCATTAATCATATAAAAAAACTGAATTATTATTAATCATTTAGGGTAAGGTGATTCGTTATGATCTAAACGTGGTCAGACCATGACCGAGGCCTTCGGATGGCCTTTTAACTACGTCCCCAAAGTTGGGCGCTCACTAAAACGAAAATAATATATTTAGTGCGTTCGTTACCTACTACCTCATATGAATCTATTCAACTAAATTACTTGTAGTATTTACTTTTATTATTTAGTATTTTATTTTTAGTGGTCACTAGGTACCACTAAAAATAAAAAATTACGAACAGCGCTTCAGGAACAATGCCAGCCACACCCCACCGCGCCGCGTCACGCTGCCGTCGCACCGCGCCGTCGTGCTCGAATCTCCCGACACGGCAAAACGTGTAAACGGTCGAAAATCGAATCAAATAATCGTTGAATGAAATTTGAGCCTATAATACATTTTTAATGGAAAGTAGATGTATTTTGTATATATATATATAATATGGGTAGGCCAAATAAACGCACCGCTCCAATGAGACAGCGAGGTATCGAAGTACATGAAAACATCATCGATGTATACAATTTTTAGATTTTCGTTGATTTATCAGCTCCACCTGTGAAGTATACCCTTTCAAACAAAAAAAGAATTTTCCAAATCGGTTCTGCCGTTTCCGAGTAATCAGTGATCATACATAAAAAAAAATATTCCGACGAATTGAGAACCTCCTCCATTTTGATAAAGTCGGTTCAACATTTCTGCTTCTTATGTTTTATTGACGTTTAATTCGGAGCAAACAATATCCTGATTCTGTTATCGCTAGAAAAAGCTTAAAGACCATCAGCTAAATTAGAGACGAGCAAAAATAGTCCTTGAGATTTAATTATATAAAAAATATTTTGGTTTCGATACCTAATGTTGCTCAGATTTTAAAACTACACATTTATGTTCAAGATCAAAGGTTTCTAATTGCAGTAATGCTCAGGATTCCCTCAGGATACACTAATGTTGTAAGAGCTGATCCTCAAAATTCAGCACCGGTTTTCATCAAGCATAGTTAAGAACCATCAAAGTTTTAATCAAAAAATCACAGCTGTGGTTGGTATAAATAATAATATATAATTATAATGATATAATCAGAATATAATTACGCGACAAAATTGGTTTTCGTGCTATCTCAACACTATTAAAACTCGATAATCGGATTAGCTTTCAACAAGTTTATATTAACACATACACATCTCTCCATTTCTATATTTAATCCCCTTTCATAAGATTCCTCACCTGATACCTACTGATACTTTCACCCTTTTTACATCCCACGTTTCAAATACCACCACACACAACAAATACCTTCCCACGATAAGTTCATGTTTACTTGTACCTGTGTAATCTCTACATATTTGAAACTCAATGCAAGTCGGATATGTACGAACAAATTGTTTAAACCAGTTATCGGACCAAAATCTAGCAGAGACAATTTTAATAAAGTGCCACACCCTAGTATATACTTACCTAATTATTAATAGACATTTGTCATTTCGATGAATTATTGACAACCTCTGTGGCGCTGTGGGCTAAGGTCCGGCTGAGACGCAGAAGGTTGCGGGTTCGATTCCCGCCGCGGGACAAATATTTGTATCATCTGCAAGAATTTGTCTCGGGTCTGGGTGTTTCTATGTATAATATGTATGTATTTACAAAAAAAAAGTATGTACGTGGTGTATCAGTCATGTGGTACCCGTAACATAAGCTTTGCTTACTTTGGGGCCAGATGATGCTGTGTGAAATATCCGGGATTTATTGATAGCAGGAGCGATACATATTCCTTTAGCGCTGATGCCCGTCGCTTAGTCGTCGACCGAACACTGTCTGGGCCCTTAACCCAAGGGCTGGGGGTCCAAGAAAAAGCTTTATCCAAGCGCTCTAAGTCAAACGGTTGCTTCCACCAAATGGCGACTCAATTAAATAGGTTGTACTTACGAAAGTGTAACTGTAAAAGTACCTAGATAATAAAATGACACGTACCTTAAACAAGCCGCTAATTCTTGTCCGAAAGCGATGGATGGCTGACGTCCGTGGCTGAGGGGCCTTTGGTTTTCGTCTAACTCCTTCCCGTAAGCCACGCCAAAATGCTTGAAAGCGCTTACGTGTGCTTGTAGACTTCGAAATTTGTTTCCGGGGGGACGACATTTTTGCTTTCTTCTTCTAATTTTAATGTAACTTATTAATTTTAATGTCTATTATATTATATTATAAATCTATTAATCTAAATTACTTATAATTGCTATCTATACCTACACAACCGAAAGATTTTAAATATTTAACAAAATCTATTCTTATACCTACTTATTTATATAATCTATACCTACTTATTTTAATTAAGTACTTACAAAGGTATAAAATGTAGTAAGTTAGTATACGTATAATTATATTAACTTACTAACTAACTTACGTATAAATACCTACTTAGTTGTAATTGAATAAATCATATATCAATAATTTACACATATTTATTCTAATCTTATGTAGGTTAGATAGATAGTACCTAAGTATATATTCGTTAGTTATCTTAAAACTTAGAATATGTAATTAATACAAAACTAGAATAATTAACAAGTTAAAACTAGAACTTTAACTTACCTATTGTTAATTAAACTTTATTTTTTAAGTCACTTAAGTAGCTAATATGTACCTAATTAAATTACGCTAATTGCTGAATAAATAATTTAGTCCACTAACATAAGTTCAAAGTAATTTAAGAGTCTAAGAGCATCTCGTAATTCACGACGCGGTTGAGTTTCGGCTCGCACTTCAGTGCACTTTCGTGCACTAGACACGTTAGCCTTCGAAACGGACTGCACGGGCAGTAGCTGCTGCGTTTATGTGCACATCCTAGGAGCTATTCCGAAGGTCGTATTCCTACATAGAAAACGGGCCAGCTATGGTGAAAATCGCGCATACCAAAGTACTGCGCACATGAAACATGAAAGGCAGATAGCGTGATGTCGGGGGGCCCGCTTTCTACCTACGTCGCAGCAGCGATAGGCGGCGCGTCCCGCCCTATTGTGCATTCACACATTGCATGGTAAGATACTGTCATACCATAAGAGTGGAAAACCGTCGCTGTCTCAGCTCCTCTAATTACTTATTCAGATTTACATATAACGCGTCTAACATACATAAATTAAAGCACCTGTAGTATAGACTGCCCTGAACTCGTGAACTCTGTTGTCAATAAATTACTATGAGTAGATTAAGGAGTTTTCACAGAGTCATGTTTTACATAATAGTTCTCAAACTTGAGGTTATAATTTATGTAGGGAGGCTACATCCCTCCCTACATAATATGTTTTTACTTCAGCTTTATTATCTTTTAGGCTTAACTGAGTGTCGACTTAAAAATTAAGTTTTACAAAAATTAAATCCTTCATTGACCGAAAGATAAGCTATGTAAGAAACAATGTATTATAAATAATTAATTTTTAAAAACTAAAAAGAAAACAGACTTCATAAAATGAAATTTGGGTATAATACATTTTTAGTGGAAAGAAAGAAGATGTATTTTTCGCCTCACACTGCGCCACAAACAACCTCTGTGGCGCAGTGGGCGAAAGCCAGCCTGAGACGCAGATGGTAGCGGGTTTGATTCCCGTCGCGAGACAAATGTTATGTATGATCTGCAACTATTTGTCTCGGGTCTGGGTGTTTCTATGTATAATATGTATGTATTTACAAAAAAATAACAAAATATGGTCAGTCATGTGGTACCCATAACACAAGCTCTGCTTTGGGGCCAGATGATGCTGTGTGTAATGCCCGCCATGATTTTATTATTTATTATTTATTTATTTTGTATATATATAATATGGGTAGGCCAAATCAACGCACCGCTCCAATGAGACAGCGAGGTATCGAAGTACACGAAAACATCATCGCTCTATAAAATTTTTAGATATTCGTTGATTTTTCAGCTCGACTGATTTTCATAAAAAATCTTTTTTTGTTTGAAAGGGTATACTTCACAGGTGGACTACCTGTGAAGTATACCCTTTCAAACAAAAAAAGAATTTTCCAAATCGGTTCAAGCGTTTTCAAGTAATCGGTGAACATACATAACAAAAGGGTTAAAAAGGGCTGTAGGTTCTGTATAATAATAAAAAATATAGATAAAAAAATACGTATTATAGGTGTCTAAGGGTTGTCGACGGGTTGTACCTCAAATTAAGTTAATTGCTTACATTATTTATGTATAAACTCTTCTAACTACAACCTATTATTTATCATCTCCAATATCCACTGATGTGCGAACATAATGAAGGTAAATTAGTTTGATAATTTTTTTATTAATAAAATGGTTTTATTATAATTATGGAGCCATATTCGCTCTGATTAAAGCCTTTGTCAGGTTCTGGATATGTGGGAGGGATTATTACCTACCTAGCGCAGGGTTTTTGTTTGTAGCATCATTAATGAATTTATTAATGACTAGCGGTCTGCCCCAGGTTTGGACGGGTATATAATCTTCTAACGGTGTTAGAAAGGACTCGAGGACTTTTTTGGTAATGATGAGTATTATAATCATGTCATATATTTTATTATATGTATTACTAGCTGGAACCCCCGCGTCTACGCTCGCGCGAAGTGTTCACCCTTATTATGAGGGTTATTTTGAAAAATCCTGAAACACGTTTCTATTTATTTTTCATTTTAAGTATCCAAACCAGGAAGGAAGGAGTTTTTAGGACACACACCACCCGTTAAAAAGTTCACATATAAACTTTGACACCCGATTTTACCCCTTTGTAAGGGTTATTTTGAAAAATCCTGTAACACGAGTCCATTTAATTTTTATTTTAATTATTCAAATCAAGTTTCAAGCAAATCCCACCAGTTTTCACACCATTTCACCTTCTTAGGCGTTGAATTTCCAAAAATCCCGCCTTAGTGGCTGGTTTTGCTATAACAGGAAGCTACCTTCCAAATTTCAGCTTTCTGGCTTCAGTGGTTTCGGCTTGGCGACGATGAATCAGTCAGTCAGGTTAAGCTCTTATACTTATAGATCTTATAGATCTCTTGTATAAGTATAGATCAATAGATCTCGCATTTCGCGCCTACTTATGACTTTTATAGGCAAATTGTTGATACCCTGGGTCATTACAATTTTCGTAAGGATTTCTTCATCATTACATAGTATAAAACAAAGTCGCCTCCCGCTTTCTGTCTGTCCCGATGTATGCTTAGATCTTTAAAACTATGCAACGGATTTTGATGCGGTTTTTAATAGATAGAGCAATTCAAGAGAATGGTTTATATGTATAAAACATGCATAATATAGTAGAGAAACACTGATAATTTTAGAGGTTTCTTATGTGGTGTCGTAAATAAACACATTTTTTTGCGCTCTCATTGCAAACGCTGGCTAAACCCTACGAGATAGATCATTGTACACCTTAAAGAGGTCTACACAAAAGGCTTCAATGGTATATGTCTAATGGCTCTTAATATTAATTTAATAGCTCTTATTCTGTTATTCTCTTAGATAACGTTGTATATAAAGACATTCTGTAGTACATGGGGCACACTAAAAGTTTTGCACTTCTAGCTAATCGGAACTATTTGAATTTCGAATGTTATATTTTTTTAAACGTTGCAACCTTCGTAGTAATAAAAAAAACAATTGGCGGGAAATAATTCGTCAATTGTTTTTTATCACACATCAAAGTTCAACGTACGCAACGAAAATGGAATTAAGTCGAAAAGATTTTAGAGCGATGATTTTTTATAATTTTAAATGTTCTCTCTCTCTGCAAGACTGTGCCGCTCGTCTTCAAAATGCTTTGGGGAGAGAAGCACCTTGTTTGAGCACCGTGAGGCGATGGTTTGCTGAATTTGAGAGAGGTTGAGTTTCTTTACATGACGAATTTCGTGAAGGGCGGCCTTCAACTGCCGTCAACGAAAATAATGTGGCTACTGTTAAGCGGCTAATTGAATAAAAACCCGCGGATTACCTATGAGACAATTCGAGGACTATTGGGGATTGGTATGAGCCAAATCCAGAAAATTTTACACGAAGAATTGAAAGTTCGGAAACTTTGTTGTCGTTGGATCCCTCATGAGCTGACAGCGGAGCACAAGCGGGCTCGCGTGGAATGGTGCTCACAGATGCTACTGAAGTACGACCACGGACATTCTAATGCTGTTTATGTCATTGTCACAGGAGATGAAACGTGGGTTTATTGTTTTGAACTCGAAAAAAAACAGCAATCTTGTGAATGGGTGTTTGAAAGTGAGAACAAGCCAACAAAGGTGAGGCAGGTGAGAAACGTTGGTAAAAAAATGATCGCGTTTTTTTCTCAGCTACGGGTCCCATCTGTACAATTCCACTTGAAGATCAAAAGAGTGTTAATGCCGAGTGGTACCATTTGTTTACCGAGTAAAGACGAGCCAAAAGCCGCATTCTCCTACATCATGACAACGCTTCTTCACACACGGCCAACAAAACAAAGTGATTTTTAGCTTCCGAAAAACCACAACTCGTCACCCATCCTGCGCATAGCCCCGACCTAGCACCCTGTGATTTCTGTATTTTCCCCAAAATCAAAGATTTGATGAGAGGTTTCACTTTTACCAACTCCGAAGAGGCAGTGATAGCGTTCAATCAGCACGTAGAAAACATGCCTTCAGATCTGTGGTCCTCCTGTTTTAAAAAATGGTTCGATCGCATGAAAAAATGTTTAAAATGTAAAGGAGAGTATTTTGAAAAGCAATAAACATAATATTTTGGTTTTACACATGTTGTTTTTTTAAGTTACGCAAAACTTATAGTGTGACCTACGTATATTTAGTATCAGCGTTGCATCCGTGCGAAGCCGGGGCGGGTCGCTAGTAAATATATAATACCGATAATGTAGCTTTCAATAGATGACCGAATTGCTTAAGTCTCATAACTAGTTTTTGAGTTTAACCATTTTACACATATACAAATCTAATATTTTAGGATAAACAAGGCCTACATATTTGATCCATTTGGAGTCGAGACCCTGGGCCCGTGGGGAACAGGAGCCCATCACTTTTTTAAAATTATTTCACGGCGTCTTGTAGAAACGTTACGTGACCAAGACCTGTCTCCTATCTGGCCCAGCGTATTAGCATTGCCATTTAGTGTGGCAATGCCGCCAGTTTCTTGGGGAAGCTGCTCTCTGGCAGTGAACTGGATCAGTTAAGCTTTCTATAGATCGTTTTAAACGGACTAAGTGTCCTTAGTCCTTATAACTGTTTCACATGTATTTTATACTAACTGCTGCCTGCGGCTTCGCACGCGTCCCATCCATGAGTCTATACCAAAATTCATTTAAATCGGCTCAGCGGTTTCGGTGTGAAAACGTAATGACAGACAGACAGAGTTACCTTAGCATTTATTATATTAGTAGAGATTATTGTATATTATTCTGTACATTTCTGTAATGTAGGTACTAAATAAATATTTACAGATAATTATAAGAAATGTATGTATCAATAGGTATCAAATATCAACAGGTATAAACCCTTTTATCGCACAGACTTCACCGGCCGTGTAAGTACTGTTGTTTGGGTGCCCGGATCCGATAACCATTCTGTTTGTAATCGTACAAAGTTCCCGTACGTACTCTGCAAGACTAAGAATTTCATTCTCTTTGTAGAGCCATTGTTTCGTTCTCGAAGCGCATATTCTTTTCCTATGTTGATGACGACCTCTGTGGCGCAGTGGGCTAAGGTCTGGCTGAGACGCAGAAGGTTGCGGGTTCGATTCCTGCCACGGGACAAATGTTTGTATGTTCTGCAAGTATTTGTCTCGGGTCTGGGTGTTTCTATATATAATATGTATGTATTTAAGAAAAACAAATGTATTTAAGTACTATATCAGTCATGTGGTACCCATAACACAAGCACTGCTTACTTTGGGGCCAGATGATGCTGTGTGAAGTGTCCGGCATTATTATTATTATTATGTTCACTTTTAATTATGTTACGAAGAACTTCAAAGGATGAGTCGAAGTTAACTTTCCGTAATAACTGCTAAGTTGTAGGTAAAAGTTTCGAGCTTAATAACTACGAGTTGATTTACAGCTGATGAGGTGTTTAAGAATGTCTGATAGACTCTCTGATAGAATCATTATGACGCGTGTTAGCGGCATAGCCTTTTTTTTCTCTTCTCCCCTCGTAGACAACCGCGCTTCGTAGATTTTACACAGCGATAGTGACGAAGATGAGTGTGTTTCGATCCACAGAGCGGAAATGACGTAGAAGGTTATTTTGTCGTAGATGGTTTACATGGTTTACATGTTTGTTTGTAATGTCGATGGGTGCGTAGGTTCCACGCTGGCGTTGCAGTTCCTGCACTCCCACGGCATCATCTGCTGCGACCTGAAGCTCGACAACATCCTGCTCGACTCCGACGGACACTGCAAGCTTGCCGACTTCGGTATGTGCAAGGAGGGCATTAGTGAGTCGCATGTCCCACCCCCCACCTCCTTAAAACAAGTTAAGTTATATAACTTTTCTATTTTTGAAAGAAGTTCAACGGGTAAGGTTTTAATTTGCTTACTTTCCGTCTATTAATGTATGCTGCAAGTTAAAACGACGTCAACTTTCGGAGAAGTTGTTGTTACTGAATATTTTTATTTTAATAAATCGTTTATTAAAATAAAAATTGAAACAAGGAAGAGGGATGCAATATATTGAAAATATATACCATACTAGCTGCTGCCCGCGGCTTCACACGCATGGTACCTACAAAAAAGTAGTCTATGTCCTTCTTCAATGTCTCATCTATCTCTATACCAAAATTCATCAAAATCGGTTTAGCGGTTTTGGCGTGAAAACTGGACAGAGAGACAGACAGAGTTACTTTCGCATTTATAATATTATATATATAAAAAAAATTATTTACAGAAATAATTACAGAAATTTACAAAATATTATAAAATACACGTGACACAGTTGAGCTATCTAAGGACCGTTTAAAACGATCTATACTATCTAACGATCAACTGATCCAGATCCAGTAATCCAGTGATCCTGTGGCAGTCCACAGGGCAGCGTTCCCAAGATACTGGCGGCATTATATAGATATAATATATAAATATATAGTAGGGATATATCTTTTATAACTATTATTATTTAAATTAACGAGCAGAAAGCCACTGAATAGCAGTAAAAAAGACTTATACTTTTTTATACTTTTAAATATATTCCACTAGCTGACCCGGCCACGCGTTGCTGTAGCTCAGTAGTTCTAATACGTTGAATGAATTTACGCTAACCTCTAAATTATCAGTGCTGCTCTACTATATTATGCATGTATTATACATATAAACCTTCCTCTTGAATCACTCTATCTATTAAATAAAGCGACCAAGTGCGAATCGCACTCGCCCATGAAGGGTTCCGTAGTAGCAAGTAACATTTTATATTTGAGTTGATTGAATGAAAGGTAAATTGCGGTTTACGATTTATGACGTTTTAAAAAAAACTACTTACTAGATTTCGTTCAAACCAATTTTCGGTGGTAGTTTGCATGGTAATGTACAACATATATTTTTTTTAGTTTTATCATTCTCTTATTTTAGAACTTACAGGGGGGGGGGGGACACATTTTACCTCTTTGGAAGTGTCTCTCGCGCAAACTATTTAGTTTAGAAAAAAATGGTATTAGAAACCTCGATATCATTTTTTAAAAAAACCTTTCCATAAAATCCCCACACGTAAGGGTTAGAAAAAAAATTTTTTTAATTTTATTTTTAGGTATGAGGAACCCCCAAAATTTTTGTTTTTTCTATTTTTGTGTGAAAATATTAATGCGGTTCACAGAATACATCTACCTACCAAGTTACAACAGTATAGTTCTCATAGTTTCGGAAAAAAGTGGCTGTGACATACGGTCGGACAGACAGACAGACAGACTGACAGACATGAAGAATCCATAAGGGTTCCGTTTTTTGCCATTTGGCTACGGAACCCTAAAAAAACCTCATCAAAATCCGTTGCGTAGTTTTGAAGATCTAAGCATACATAAGAACAGACAGACAGCGGGAAGCGACTTTGTTTTATACCATGTAGTGATATAAAAGTTCATTTGCTGAGGGCACCGTCTTAATCCATTGACAGTAGGTTGACAAGCACAGATTTTATTTTAATGTCGACATTACCTAATTATTGGAGAGATAGTTGGTAAATAAATTTATGGAAAGAATTATTGAGTGACCGTCTCTATGTACAGCCCAAATCATAAGATTTCGAGTAGTAGAGTCATCATTTTAGTTCCTTTCGAGGGTGCAATGTCCTTACTGAATAACCTTCGAAATGAATTCTCGAAAGATTATATGAAAACATAATACCACTAAGTAGATCATGCATAGTTCACAGTTCATTCTTCATATTAAATAATTTTATTTGATAATTTGATTTTATTGAATCAAAAACTTAATCTTGATAAGGTAGCTCGGTTGCGATTCCCGTATTCTGTTAAAAAACAATTACGTATAGCTTTAGTAATTACTTGGGCACTTATCGCCAATAGCTATCCGCTTTTAATGAAACTAAAAGGAAAACAATTGAATTATTCTGAGTGAGTTCCATGAATGCAGAATACTTAATAATAAAATTAAAAACTGAATGGGAGCGAGTTTCCGGGAAGTCCCACAATCAACTTTTTACTTCAGTTGCATAAAAGGCTGCTGTCTGGCTGCTTATATATATACCTATGTAGGTATACCTACCTGACAGATTTTTTATCGTATGCACATTGTCCGTTATTATTGTACATGGTTCTTAGGCGACTTTGGCTACTTAGGCTGTAATAACCTTGTTTGTTTTACAATGCTTCAATAACGACGATCGATTTGAAATTCTTACCTTTGGCCGGGAAAGGAAGTCTTGGGCCGTCCATATTTAGAATCGACTGCACGTTTAAACTATCATCAGTTACGATTAGGACCACTATTAAATTTATCTAGTAGGTATATGGGACAGTAGGTACCTATATCAGTACGAGTAGGTACATCATTATGACCTTTTAGTTCGAGCCGTTATACACCTGCAACCGAACCGACACCGCATGTAGGTACTGATTCATCTTTCTTACGGGTCCTGTCGGCAAGGTCGAGAGCTTACATTAAGGCTTACCTAAGTGCTTGAAAGGAGCTTCTGAGGCGCACTTTAATTCTTTCACCACACTACTTAGAAATAACTAGTGACACTAGTGACTAGTGACTAGTGATACGAAGAAGTTCGAGCCCACATTCAACTCTCCGAAAACAGCAATCTAATCTTCGAAAAGTTGATTGAAGGCACGCCATTTACCTAGTTTCAAAATCAAGTATTTTTAAAACTACAGGGCGATTATTAAACTCTCATACAATCAAAACATGGAAACTAACAGCTTTCATTTACTATTGATATATTAGTATTAAGAATGGTTGATATTGATTTTAACACATGCTGTCATATGAATAGAAACTGAGATATAAACGAAAGGTACGTAATCCATGAAATAATGCTTCAAACTGAACGTGTGGTAGGTAGGTATATTCCATATTTCTATAACTACCTATACCTACTATATTTTGCGACCCGCCAACTACTGTAGGTTGAATAGTACGGTCTTAATACAATCATACTTACGTTATGGTATACCTACTTTTGACTTGCAATATAATTTACATCTTGAAAGACTGTACGTTCGGGTCTTGCAAAATAACATTAAGTTATACACAAAAAAAGGGATTTAACCCACCGTTTTCCAACAAGAGATCAAAATTAACTAATACCTATGCCATCATCAATAAACCTAAATATACCTACGTTTTTATTAAAAGGTTGTTTTAGCGTGTACCTATTCAAAAGGTAAAATTAAGGGCAAAATCTATGCATATTTTTGGGGATATCGTTGTCAGAGGTAGGTAGTAGATATAAAATAATATATAAAGAAATGCACAAGTAGGTAGGTATTATACAACGATGAGTAGGTATAGGTACTCACATCAAAATGATCTTCACAGCAGAACCCAACAGATTTAGGTCCTATTGAATCAACTCTTCGTATAGCTCTCATCCACTCCAGAAACTTTTCATGCGCGACGAAATAAGTTGTGACGTCATCGCATGATTGAGCGCCAACTGCGTTTTTAAATAATGTCGTACGAAAATGCACACTTTGATCTTCATTTTCTCAGCCATTTTTAAAGGTGCTTTTGCATAAAAAAAAAGTTTGTCTTCTCCATTGCTAAACGAATCTGGTAGATATTGATCGGGATCATATAAAAAAGCGCTTGGACCAAGACGAGTTTCTTGCCAATTCTTCTCGGGCTTGGGTTAGGATGAATTGGCAACTAAATTCACCTAGTATGTAAGACGTTTCAAAGTGATCCTTGTGATTGTATTGAACAAAGTATCTTTTGACTTTGACTTCCCATAATCTTTATGCTAGTAACTGCTGGGTGTGCTCATTTTTATGAATTCTTCTTGGTTGGTCCTGTCATCTATTCCAGGTTTACGAATTAAGTCTTACCTACCTGAAATATAAATATCGGCCTTCGTTCATCTGTTGAAGATGGTTTAGGTGGCGTCAGTAAAGATACAGAGCAGTTAATTGTAATTGAAAATGTTCGTTCATGGATCCACTTCAGCAAGCTGAGGTGGGTGAAGTTTCGTCTCCACAGACGTCACTCTGCCCGGGATTTGTTTGATAGCGCAGGCCTTCTCAGGTACCCACATTAACCTTTGTCTTGCCAACAAGACCCGCAGGAAAGACGAATCAGTACCTACATGCGGTGTCGGTTCGGTTATTAAGAAATATCTAATAGATAATCATTCAATAGCCACTTCCCTGTACCAATTGGTTCTGTTTTCGGCTTCTTTTAAACCATCTAGATTTAGGTTCCCATCCGGTTGTACAGAAAGATAAGACAAACGCCCACGACTTCGTTTGTGTAATTTTATACATGAAAGATGGTGTTTTGAGGTAGAATTTCAGAAACTCTTTTATGGTAGGCGTCTGTATAATTATGTTATAGAGCACTCTTCAAGTTTTAAATCTATTAACGACCAGTGTTTTACCAAATAACGACCAATTTCGTAAAACACGAAATATCTTATTTTGCTTATATATCAAAGTCTAAATTAGAGTAAATTAGATGTATTTTTAAATTATACTTCTTAAATTGACTTAAGTCTCGTTTTAGTGTTGACTAAAACTGTGAAAATATTGGAAAAATGTATTCAATAAAATAATACAATCTTAGTTTTAACTTATTTTAAAACTAAACATTTTGATGATGATGATCTATACACGGGTTTTACTCACGTATTAGGTATACTCACTCACGTACGCGCTGAAGTTTTTTGAGTGCAAACCGTGAACTTGAGCGGCATCGTGCGGTCAGCGGATCAAACTCGCCCTGATGAAGATTCTCTAGATGAATTGAAACAGTGTCGGTGGCTCCATCGACAAAATATTACTCACGTATTATTTTGTCCGTTAATCCATGTTTATCACAATATATATTTTAAAACTGTCATTTATAATTGCTATTCCAATTTGAACTTTGGTATAAGTAAAGCAAAGTTTGTTTGTATTTTACGAAATTGAAGCTAGTCCGGTAAAACATCAAAATCACTAACAGTCATTGACTGAAGTACACACAGGTAGGTACAACCTAGGATGAAAAGTATATACATATAATATAAGTATACATGTACATGTATATATTGTTTATTAATAGATACGACGCCTACTCCACCTTGGTAAGTACTTGATCGAATTCCTAATTGAGACAGGCGGGTCTTAGCGCATGGTTAATTGATATATACGTTCGATAAGATGTTCCTATTACAAGGCACTGGAATAAGCTCTATAACCCTTCTAGTATAAATAAGAGGTTCTTATTAAGTACTAGCTGTCCGCGCGCAGCTTGCCTGCGTTAAAGATTTTTCCCGGGACAAACCAATTTTACCGGGTTGTAGCCTATATTACCCGGGGATAGTGTAGCTTTCCAAAGGTAAAAGATTTTTTTAAATCGGTCTGGTAGTTTCAGAGCCTATTCAATACAAACAAACATACAATCAAATCTTTCCTCTTTATAATATTAGTATAAGTATAGATAATATGATGTATAAAATAGTAAGAGACACTACATAATTAATATATAATTTAACAAACTTTAATATCTCTACACAAAAACAATTTAAATAAGTAGGTACATAAAACAAAATGCATAACCATTAATAAAACTATTTTAGGCCTAGAACGCACCAGCGAATGAATCGGCGCGATTTAGCACTATTCTGAAGTGTGTAGGTAATTTTCAACATGATTTTCAACATGATTTTCAACATGATTTCTTCGCTAGTGCGTCTACTTCAGGTTCCATGTTCCACAGAAAAGCGCGAAAAGGCACTAGAGCGCGGTATCGCTCGCGTTACTCGTCGTTTTATATTCAAAAAACTTACGTAAAGTAACGTTAAGTAACGTTCAAAAGTACGTAAGGACTTTATCCTGCTCAGTAGGTATATGCTAGTTCTGTGGTCTTAATCTAGACGAGTTATTTATATGATCTATTGCAAATTTCATTATGTAGGTATGTACATTTTAGTAAGTAAGTAAAACTTTTCTTTAACTATCCTTACTCATTAAGTTATGAAAATTGTACAACGAATAAATACTTACGATTTTAACACAAATAAATTTTAACAAACAATATACCTTAATAATAATAATACAGTATAAACGCGATTTTTAACCGCGCGGATTAAATCGCTAGTGCAATGCGTGGTTGGCCTAAAAACCGCGCTGCGATTGCGATGTAGGTATATTAAAAAGATCATATTTAGAGCAGCACGGGTTTTCACGGGTTTGCACGAGTTTGAGCGGGTTTTCATTAATGTTCGATCTTAGTACTGTTTAAATAAAACTATGCGATTGCGTTGTCTGGATTCGGTAACTGTACTGAATACCCTTAACCCGGCCACCGACGCGGTTAGGATGCGTTAAGGTGCAACCATAATTATCAGTCGACGCAAAATCGACCTAAACCAGCATAAACGGAAAAAGTAACTTGTATTTTAACATAACAATGGTGAAAAACGTCTACGTTCAGATCTTCAGACTGCAAAACCTCTATAAATAAATACAAGTACTGGATAGCCCTTGACATAAAGCATTTCCCAATAACCTTTAGCCGATTCTGCGTTGTCTGATATACTTGCATCCTTATCGTACGCTTGTTTACTCGGCTTACATTTTTGCAGTCTAAAATTGAAATAGGAACTGTAGACGACATTGTCTGCGTGGACTTACAACGCACAATGCACATACCTAGCAATCCAATTGGAAATAACAACAAAGTTTAACAGGGTAAATATAATTTTATCACATTTATAATAAAAAAAAACTTTAATTTGAATCATGGTTTTCAACATACCTACGCTCAACATAAAAGTAAATAGTTAGTAGGCAAGTAGGTAGGTACTTAATTCATAAAATAAAAGAGTAGGTATGACACTTCACTGTTTCCCATCTGGTGGATTAAAGAACTCCCAATGATGGTGGTGCACCGCGCGACTGTCGCTGAGGCCAAACATGATAAGACCAGCGATCAGCACTAGAAATATCACCAGTGCCATCTGCGCATCCTTCTTGTCCTCCGTGCCGCTAACGTAAGACATGAAAACGTTGAACATGTTCCTGAGAGTCCGCGAGATAGAAGAGTGGCAGACACGGAGGAACTGCGCCCCAGCCTCAGCTATGGTAGGCTCGTGGGCGCGCACCGGTGGCGGCAAGCGTCGAGGGGAGGGCCGCATTAGCGCCTCGTCAGAACTGGACTCTGACGGCGGCGCCGCTGGCTTACGCTTTACGCGCCGCGTTGGCGGCAGAGGTGTTGTTTGCATAGGTTCGTGGAACTCAGGGAAAGCACGTGCTCCAGCCACACGGGATCCTAAAAACGACGCTGGTGGTATCGTCATGTCTTGTAAATAAGAATATAGCAGCGGAGTTAGATCTGGCGGTGGAGGTCTTTGAGGAGCAGCTGGTCCATCCTCTGCCCTTGACTCTGGCCTTGAAGATGTAGACGGTGTTACGCCAGTTTCTTCCACGCTAGCAACTTTTGTTTCCACCTTGATTTCCATAACTTTTTCCGCAGCCTCCGGTTGCTCGGTCTGTGTTTCTTCTTCCCTGCTTACCGGTTTCGGAAATTCTAGCACTGTCAAATTATTTTGTGCTGGAGTATGGCTGGTGGAAATTTCCGCAAACTTCTTAACGATTTCGTCGATGACTGATTGCGAGAACTCGATTCCGCTGACAGATATATGGCCAGATTTGGAGTCCAGTTCACTGACTTGCAACGTCATTCCTTCTATATCAGACACGAGAATTTTATTTGCTTGCAATTCGGACACATTGAGACGGCCCACATCTAAATCCCTTACTTGTAGTCGTTGAGTTATAAGATTATCTAGCTGAATGTCTCTACTTGCATCAAGGATTCTTTCAAGAGCACGTTCCTCGGTCGATGGCGCAATATCTTTAGAACGTGCGTTTGATATACATCTTGACCTTGGAAGAGGTGGGACATCTGGGATCTGAGATTCGTCGATATTTATCGGTTGCACAGTCAAAGATGCTTCAGTTACCATTTCATGACATTCGTTGATTCGAGTTGGACTTGATACACGTTTCTCCACTAGGATCACTGTCGGTGATGTACGTCCTATATTAGGCTTTGAAAGTTCAGATATTTTCGGGTCCGTAAGTTTAACCAAGGTTTCAGACCTTGAGCTAGGGCGAGACACTCGCGGACTTTCTACCAACCTACTATGACTCTTAGCTAAAATAGAATCGTCATCAATAATGTCTCTGAGAGAACTAGACATCGACATGTCAAGATTTTCATCGTATCCCAGTTCAAAGTCCACGTCGTCTGGGAGTGGATCGGTCTGTGTTGATACTTCGATCTCGATCACGTCATCATCGGTTTGGTGGTCTTGGAGATACGAATGAGATAGCTCCATAGGAGTTTCAGTTTGTGAAGTATTTGATTCGTCTCCATTTCCTTTGCTTTTCTTCTTTTTCCTGGATCCTCTAGGCGGTCTAGGTGGTGGTGGCAGTGGTCTATCTTTCATTTTGTTCACCACATCACCTGACTGCAAATTTTTGTGAAGTTCTTCAAGAGGCTCATCTATTTCTACGTACTGTGTTACATCTGAATGTTTGGTGAAGCTGTCGAGCGTCATCAGGCTGGTCGATGACTTCTTCCGCGGTGGTCTGTCAGGCAGTGCATTTTTGGTCGAGCCGACTGTGTAGTACTTACGTTCGGAGCTGTCGCTTTTGCGTCGCCTAGCTGGCGGTGTTATACTGATGGATCTCCGGATACCTTTGGGCGGAGCAAAAGGTCCTTTGTCGACAATGGCGTAACCGGGGCTTTCGTGTCGTATATCCCTTGGTAGTTCCATATCATCAGTATGCGGCATGTGTGTGTCGAGAGTGAGAGAGTCGGCACCGTGCGAGGTTCTGTCGTCGTCGCACAGAGATGTGGCTCGGGAGCTGCGCGAAGACGTACGCCGCGGCGGCACGGGGCTCCGCCCCGTTGCAGCCACGGGGTCGCCTCGAGGCACGATATACTCATGTTCAGTTCGATATACGATTATCTGAAAACCGTCAATAGTAGCAATACCAACAACTATGAAAGTTTATTTTTGAGGTTCATTGAGGGTAAGCGTCTATAATGTTTATGAATATGGTTTTAGTCTTAAAAAAAACTTATGGTTGTCGAAATAAAGGTCTTGTTTATCATTATATTTAGTACCTCTAAATTCGCTTTACGTAACTACGGCTTCCTTTTCAATGATTGATAATTTTAGATAGGCAAAATCTCTTTCAATATATATTTTTTTGTATTCTGATCGTTTTTTTAGGATGATTTTCTAAATATTTTCAAATTTTTCTATTTACGACAACAAACACATTTATAAATAGTCAATATACCTATTAACATCTCAGAAGTTTCGCACAAATCATTTCAGCTCAGCTGAACTGGGTCAACACATGGCATAGAACGGATTCCAAAAATATAATTACCGATATACATTGGATGTTTGCCAAGAAAAATAAAATTATTCTCTCAAAACCTTGATGAAAGTGAAACACAAACAGTGTTTTACTTTCATCTCAATGTGAACTGTGGAGTGCAATGACGTTAGAATAAGGCAATATTTTATATAAATACTAGCTGTCCCGTTCGCGACTTCGTCCGCGCATCTAATTGTACCGACTGCAGCGCCATCTGCCGGGCTGATTTGTGAATCTAAACCATCCAGGGCGCCACCCAAACGCATACAAATTCATTCAAATCGGTCCAGCCATTTACTAGTTCAGTGACATACACACGTACAGTAGAATTATATATATAAAGAAATTACCAATCAATGTCACAAGTAACCTACTAGGTTGTCATGAGTTATTTTAAATTTACAAAATAAGACAGGGCGCATACTTACATCGTCGGCATGTTCGTGCTGAAGAGGTTCTTCCCACAATTCCTCTCTTGGAACCCTATTGAAATCACTCAAAGATGAATGCTTCATATCTTTTTTACCGAACTTTCTTTTCCGTCTAGGTGGCATGGGTAAAGTCTGGGATTGTATTGGTACATTCTCAGGGTACTGAATTACGTCATCGTTTGCATATTCATGTATAGAATGCAAATCTGTCAAAAGAGAAAATTGACGGTGGCTATCACCATTCATTAACTCGCCATGCTCCACCTGGTCGTGCAATATTTCTTCATGTGATTGAAGATCGCGGAGCTGATCTTCATGGCCTAAGTCAACTTCAGTAAATTGAGTGCTAGGATCGGCGATATCGTCGATGTATTGAGTTAGCTCTAAATCAGTTTCATACTCAAGCAGCTTCTTCTTTCTTTTAGCTCGAGACGGGCGTACCGGAGGGAATGTGTAGTAGCCATCGTCCTTGTCGTTCAAATCTTCTGGGTACATCGCATCGATGTCTTCGATCAGTTCTGGATCAGCTTCAGGGTCGTTCATATACATCTGATCATCATTTATATCAGAACTACTCCCCATGAGAGCTAGAATATTCTTTGGAGTATTGAAAGCTTGTCGTGTTTCGTCATTCAAGTATTCTCTTACTTGAATATCTTCGCGAGAAATTCCTCTCGGTCGTACAAAAAATTCGTCGTTATTAATTTCGGTTATGACAGGTGTGTGATCTTGTTTAGACGGTGATGAATCCGGAATATATGAGGTATGATTATTATCAAAATCAGGATTTTCAGGGTCGTCATCGACGTATTCGTCTGTGGCTAGTTTATCAAAATCGTATGTAGTATCGTACCTTCGTGAACCCTTTGTTTGACTGCTTCCTACATCGTTGATGTCTTCAGTACTAACATTACCATATTCACGTGGTTGGTCAGAACTATTAATAAAAAAAGTAGGTTCTTGGGTTCTTTCACTGTTCTTCTTAACACGTGTAAATGTGAACGTTGGTGGTGGAGTATCTTCTCTATTGAGAGTAGGGGATGACGATGTTTTAGGTATTTCAGACTTTTTCTTTTTACTAAACCACCTAGGATAAGTCCTATTTTCGAATTCTACCGTAGTAGCATTGTCTAGTTCTGTAGAATCCGTAGTATCAATACCCGTTTTATTTTCTTTTTTTCTTCCCAGACTAGGAAAGTTGATTTTTGGTCTATCAGGCATCCTGAATCTAGGCATGTCAGGAACATTAAATCTAGGCCTTTCAGGTAGTGTGAATTTTTTACGATCTCCAAGACTTAGTTTTTCTGATATGTTTATCTTTTTGAATTTCGGGCGATCTGGTAAACTAAACTTTCTTCTGTCAGGCATAGTGAACTTTGGCCTATCAGGAAATGTAATTTTAGGTCGCTCTGGCATTTTAAATCTAGACCGATCCGGAAAATGTAGTTTTGGTCTGTCAGGCATAGAAAACTTACTAGTTTTTATACTTTGAAGTTTTGTTTTTAATTTACCAGCCTGCGTCTTTAACTTTCCTGTGCCTTCTCGAATCCGCTGTTGAAACTTGTTGTCTGTCCCTTCGGCATGTTTTGATCGACTGTCACGTTTTAGTGGCAACTGCTCAAGAGCGGATGAATCGACTTGGCTAGTGCTGACTTCACATTCTGTTCTAGATGCCGTTGAAGGAGTGTTTACAAAAAATCTGTCTTCGATATCTTTTTGAAGTGCCTCAGCATTACTAATGGCATTGTTACTCTCGAGGTTTTCTTTATCGTCATTCAATTCTTCTTCATCTGAAGTGTGTTGCAAATACTTCCGCTCCAAAGAAGTTGTACTAGACAATTCGTCATCTGTTTTAACCATTGTTGATAATTTGTCTACATTCGGAGTATTGTAAACAATATTAGTTTGTGGCTTCTCGATAATTTCATATTCGTGATCACTGAAAGTAACAAAAATTAAGTTAACACATTTTTTGCTTCAAAATTATGACCTAATAATTCGCTTAGATATTTTTCTTTGCTGTGTTTCAATAGCGCAGTTTATCATTCGCTGAGCGCACTAGAAAGTGTATTAAAATATAAACGCAAATCGCAAAAATTGTGTTTCGTCCCACAATATTTGAGTTATTTTTAACATCTGAGATGTTACACGAGTCACAATTAGGCCAACTGCCGGCGCCCGTTTTAGACGCAGCAGCCGCCGGGCGAAAGTCGTTTAATTTATTTTGCACCTCGTAATCTTAGTCAGAAAATGTCAACAAAATCATCAAACATGTTGGACTCACCTCCCGTACGATAGGAAATTGCTCGCTCGCGACGTCGGCCTCGTGCCTATTGGATTCAGCCGCTCCGGCAGTAAAGAGTCGCATTGAAAGAACTGACAAGCGCACCGTACGTCTGGAGTGAATTTTTGCACACTGCTCTCACGGGTCGGCCTCACTGGTTTCTCTAGTGGAGTCCCACCCTCGGAAGTCCATCGCCGAAGCGTACTCATCACTACCAACTACCGGATCCTAGCCATTGATTGGCTAGTTTTTCGTGAACTACCGATCGGACCGTCATTGTCCGAGGACAATGACTCATCAAGCGTGTTTGTCAAAGGCTGTAAATGAACTAATCTCAGACGTGAAAGCAGCCGCGAGCACTGATCACTGATGACAATTTTAAAGAGCTTACCAATGTGCAGGAAGAACGTACGACCGATCTATAATTAACAAACAGTCAGAAGCTAGCGCGTTCGCTTTGCGTGCGTGTGTTAAAATGTGTTATGTCATAGTTACGTATCTCAGCCGAGTTTACGACACAATAATATGTTAGTAGGTATTTTTGTGTTAGTCAACCATAATGACTGAAAATGATTTTACCTGCTAGGTTTAGACCATTCATTATCGTCCTCATTCCTTTTTCCTCTTTCTTGTGGACTCGGGCTTGGGGATGATTCGATGGGTGTCGCATGATGTCGGTCCCCTTGTGCTGCTGGATCATCTTCAGTGATTTCGGTGATAGTGATGTTTGGTGACTCATCATTGGGCCCCCTATCGTCTAGTTGATTTTGAAAAATTTCATCGACATTAGGTTCTTCGGCGTCCATTTCTTCATCCAAAAGCAACGCCTCTTTGTTTACATTATCAACTTTGTGTAACTTTTCCATAATAAGATCTTCCGTTTTTAGGGGAGTATCTTCTGTGACTAGACTAGGGTCTTGCGAGGCAATAGATTTTTTCTCTATATTTGACAAACTTTCATTTTCTGTGTTGCTACCACTTTTGCTTTCATCATCGAACTTACGTTTCTGTTCTTTATTATAATGTGAAAAGTGTAAAGTTTTTTCATGATCATAGCCTTTTGAATCTTCTATGTCTTCGTAAATGTGTTCTTTCTTTTTTCTAGGCGGTGGCGTATCAAGGCTTAAAGTTTTGCTCATTTCGTCAGAGTCCCCTAATTTAATAGCACTGAACTTTTGCCGGCGAACTGCACTTGGAGATGTTTTTAACTGTCTTATTTCTTGATCCATATCATTTTTTTTGCGTTTAGAAAGTGGTGTTTGTGGTGTCTTTTCATTTTCACTTCTTTCCAATTTATGTAATGTTTTGTCTGCCAAATGTTTTATTTTGTTTACCAAAGGATGACAACACTTCGTGTTTTCTCTAGTTTCTGAAACTCCAATGCTATACTGCTGTTCTGGCACTCTACGTTTTAGAATACCTTTAGGAGAAACATTTTTTGGTATATCTAAAGGTGTTGCCAAATGACTGCTAGATTGACTTTCCGGTCGTTTGATTGTGTTTACATTCATACTTTGAATCATAGCAACATCTTCCTCTTCCAATGACACTTCTTTAGAGAAGTTTGGTATATGCATTCCTTCATCTTCGCCTTCTTCGCCGTGCCTACGACTACTGCCCGGTGAAGAGTCCAGGTTTAAAATCTTTTGGACCTCACCATCAGCCGGCGAACGCGTCCGAGACCTAGAAACTTCACGTGACATGCTTCTCCTTGGTGTTGATTCTCTGATGATGTCTTCTGCCGTGACCTCACCTTCCAGTGGGACTTTCAGCAGATGTGTCCAAGGATAGCCCCCAGCTTCACGAGCTCTCCTTATATCTTCCCATTGGTACGTTTTTATTGGCAGTGGTGGTATATCATTCTCATCATCTGGTGACAATTCAGATTCCATATGTTTTACTTATAAAATTAACAATGTTATTTAATATGACGTCCGTAAAACTTTTGTCGAATTAAAACAGGGTTAAGCAAATAAAAATTTTCAATGAGTTTCTAACTGGCCCAGCAAAGTGTTCACTTTATCACCGTATAAACTAAAAGCACAACGTTTCGTTTCAATGTGAGCATCGGTGACTGAAAACACGCAATGTTTGCGTGGGCCTGTGTAGAAATAGGTGTGAATAGGCTGTGTACTATGACCACGGCACGGATTATTTTGGACTCATACACCGCGTTTACCTTGAAACGTGCGGGACACCGGCCAGCCTTTAGACCACCATCCCTTTGTTTGTTGTTAGATGCACTTCACGTTAATTTTCTTAACTTTATTAAATAATGATCAGTGATCGGTTCGAAATCCCGGTTGGACTGGCCGACACGGCCTCGTCCGACCGCTTGCGCTAAATATAAGATTGAGCATGAATGTATTTTTGGTGAGCATTACGCGTCATCACTTTTAACTGTGGTATCTGTTGGTATATTCTACCTACTGCGTAGGTAAATACAGTCTTAACTGGTTTGAATTAAGCAGGTTAAGCAGGTAAGCACCTATTTAGTTGTGATGAATAAACTATTTTGACAAGCTATAAAAGTTAGAAAATACTTCTTACCTACGTACGTCCTCGCTTCAACGAAGACGGATCACTATTCGTGACTGACTCGTTTACACGTATGTA
Organism: Lampropteryx suffumata; assembly: GCA_948098915.1. Lineage (NCBI taxonomy): Eukaryota > Metazoa > Arthropoda > Insecta > Lepidoptera > Geometridae > Lampropteryx > Lampropteryx suffumata. The sequence continues at coordinate 26,716,069 of OX402544.1, forward strand.
TGTGTATTGTGATAATGCTAGTTTATATTCAATACATTTGCATAAGTAGTAGATTGGTACGCACGTCTGTGTCAACTGGTCAAACCCCTATCAATGTGAACGCGCTGCATACAACGTGGCGTGGATTGACCAGTAAATGCAGGCGTGTGTTGTGTACCTTAGAACAACCTATGAAACTGTTCATTAGCTAGCTGTACTTAACATGTCAAACTAAGGCCCGCATTTTGGAATAAAACTCATAGGTACTCAAATCAGAACTGATATATGTTAATATAATAATTTAAATATGTGAGCATACATTTTCAGTTTAAAATGAGAAGCTGTCAATTTTTACCTATTTTGTAATATTTGGTAGATTATATATTCTATTGTACTAATGCCGATGATTCTAAAATGTATAAGATACAAACGGTTTTATTTGAACTAGTGGTCGCCCACTTGTCGAAATTGGTCCATAATTAATTAATAATTAATTAATGTATTTTAAATTTGTAATTTTAAAAAAAACTCTCCTTCTTTATATAAACTATAAGTGTGCGAAATTTCATTCTCCTCCATCCGCGCAAAGTTTTTGCTTCACGAATTAATATGTAGATTACAACTGTCAATTAGAGAGACTAATATAATGGAAAAATGTTCAGTTTGTTCCATTGTTAAATCGAATTTCCTACGACTTTCCGTATCCTAGATTTCCTAGGTTTTCAGTTTTATTCAACACCAAGTTACATCTTAAATTAGTTATAACCTATACATCTTCCTATAAAACACAAATTTAATTTAGGAAAGAATATTTAAACATTTTATTTCATTGTATATTATTCTGTACATTTCTGTAAATAAATCCTTCATTTAAGAATGTGTCGTTTTTTTTAAACGATATAAATGTTACACTAATTCAGAATGTTGTGCAAATAAAATAAGAAATTTTGTACAATACTAACGATATTTTAGTCCAGCTAAAAAACTGAATTAAGCCAATATTCTGTAAAGGCCATATTGATTGATTGATAGTACATTGAACGATGAACTCAATACTACGTGTTCATCGTTCTTGAGTTACCTACCTTTAAATGTCTACTATATCTATATATCTTCATTCTTGATACTTATTTAATTAGGTACTAGATTAAATAAATAGATAATTTAATATTTCACTTTCAAAACTTTCGTGAATTGCCGCTCGAGTTCCCAGTTCCGTGAACTCGTGCGGCAACGAGCGGACAAACTCACCGCGGATTAAACTCATCCTGATGAAGATTCTCTAGATGAATCGAAACATTGTCGGTGCCTCCATCGACAAAATAATACGCGAGTAAAGCCGTGTTATCAAAATGTAAATAAATCAATATTGCTGAACAAAGCACACAAAACTAAACAACACAACATGACCCGCTAAACTTCGCACTAGCTCAAATTGATCTGATTGTAAACCTTACCAGTATTATATTGAATATATATAGTATATATAATAGTACCTATTTAATTTATAAAAATCAATGGCCGTGCGTTAGTATTGCAAAAACTCGAAAATGGCTCGACCAATTTGAATTATTAGTTTTTTGTTTTATTTTAATACTGGTACTTATATACCGTGGGGTATATAAGTACCCCACGTTATATAAGTACGTATATAAGTCTCAGTTCCATATGTCATCACTGGCAACACGCACTGTATATATATATATATATATATAGTATGTATATACTGTATAATATATATATAATACTGTATATATATTTATATATATATATATATATAGTATATATATACAGTATATAGTAGTATAGAGTATACCCTTTAAAACAAAAAAAATATTTTCTAAATCGGTTTAGGCGTCTTTGAGTAATCGCTGAACATAAATAGCAAAAAAAAATATTCCAACGAATTGGGAACCTCCTTTTTGGAAGTCGGTTACAAGTCAACTAAGTAAATTTCAGAAGTGTCATTTCAAAATGTTATTCTGCCTTAGACTTGCACCAACTATTTATATATAGTATAGATGTATATATATATATACCAACAAACTATACCGAACTACCAAACCAAACTATAACCGATTACTCAAAGACGCCTAAACCGATTTGGAAAATTATTTTTTTGTTTTAAAGGGTATACTCTCCAGGGGAAGTAGGGACACCTGGAAAGTATAACGTTTAAAGCCTACCCATCTCTATAATATAAAAGTCTAGTATGTTCCTTATAGACCGAAACGGACCTCTGAAGTTTAGTTGCGACCGGATCAACAGAACTTATGAACGGCGTGCGAAGCTGCGGGCAGATGCTAGTATTATATACAATCATCTACTATACATCTACTTTCTACAATTTATATATTCCATAGCGCATTTTAGTTATTAATCGTTGTTTTTAAAAACTGTGGAAAATCATAGGAAAATCAATACAATATAGAAATGAAATGTCAATTTGAACTTATTTTAGCACTGTCATTTAAAATCCTTTCTCTAATTTGGACTTTATTACATCAAGTAATCTAAAGACTTATTTTAGAAATTTTTGCTAGTCTTGCGAAACAATAAAACCAGTACCCAACCAGCTATTTTATTCGCAGCTTCGCCTGCGTTGAAGCTTTTTCCGGAGACAAACCAATTTTCCCGGGACAAAAAGTAGCATATGTCACCCGGGGATAGTGCAGCTTTCCAACGGTAAAATAATTTTTCAAATCGGTCCAGTAGTTTCGTAGCCTATTCAATACAAACAAACAAACAATCAAATCTTTCCTCTTAGTATAGATGAGTCACTTCGATCGGTTGAAGTGAATCGACCTGTCAAAATCTGTGCTTGGGGTTTTTGTTTGAAAGTTTATGAAGAGTACAAATTGGTTTTCGGAACAAAACGTATTGGTTGTGCAACTATATTTTATTTTGTGAACAGTTAAAGTAATTCTCACAATTATATAATGTATTATACAATTATACTAAGTACGGAATGTATAATATTTTTCATATACTTTCCATAGGAATGTTTTGGTATTCCTATGGAAAGTGTGATGTTTTGGCTTACATTTTATAACTTACACACCTATCATACATTTGATGCTGATAGGTCTATACCTATCCTTTCATATCAGAGTCACGAATACTAACAAGATGTTCTAGCTATCATAGATGATCCCGGCACGATCTAGTCTATATTATCACAATCAATCAGGCATTTTCTTGATTCCCTTAATTATATTGTAAATTAGTATATAACGTCATTAACATTCTCGTAGTATGTTAATTAAAAATAATATCTAACAACACAATACGACAACATAATAAATAACTCTTTAGTCCATAGTATTTTTATAGTACTAGTATTCGTCTTACTGTACAAATAAAAACCTTTACAAAAAAATTACAAACAATACAATCGAATAATGATTAAATTATTTCATTACTCGATTACAGTACTTAAGAAACGAGCTTTCCCATTAATTGTATAATGCATTCAAAATGATGTTGGGACTCCCATGCATGCATGCATTTAAACCGTCCGTGCGATCCTCTACGAACATGCTGGATATTAATATAACAGTAATTTTATAACCCTTACATAGTATAAATACTTAAATATTATGTTTAAACAATTAGCGAGCTCACTACACTACCCAGAAGTTCGTCGGCCCCGGAAAGAGCCGTGATCGCTCTAATTCCTCTGACAAACTTATATAAATAGTATAAAAGTATATAAGTATAAAAGTATATCAGTCATGAGCAGGAAGCAGTAAGCAGTGTGTTATAGGGTACATAACATACTGCTTACTGCTTCCTGCTGCTTACTTTGGGGCCAGATGATGGTGTGTGAAATGTCCGGGATTATTTATTTCGTGTGCTTTATGCCTTAAGAAAAATCTACTTCAACGTTTATTTTCAATTGTTTTGAATAGCTTCAAAACAATTGAAAATAAAAATAGAGGAGCACTAAGTGCAAATTCGAAAAAACCTACGGACCCTCAAGGCTTCGAGGTGAGTCTAGGTACTGCACGTGTTCGTATTCTGAGGTTCTGGGATTATCGATCATGCGGCTGCTGCCCGGGGCTGCCAAACTTGAAGGTTGCCTAGGCTGGCTTAGAGTATGATTAAAAGCCACCCGTTAAAAAACACCTATAAAAACTTTGACACCCCATTTTACCACTTCGTAAAGGTTATTTTGAAAAATCCTGAAACACGCGTCAAAAAACGAAATCAAATCAAGTTTTAAGCAAATCGCACCACGCGTTAAAAAGTTTCATACAGTAGTTTTCACCCCTTTTCACCCTTTTAGGGGTTGAAATTCAAAAAATCCCGCCTTAGTGGGTGGTTTTGTTATAAAAGGAATATTTTTTTGTAAATTCCAAATCTCAGCTTTCTAGATTCATCGTTTTCGGCTCGGCAATGATGAATCAGCCAGTCAGTCAGGTTAAGCTCTTTTATAGATAGATATGTGGGAGACTAGTTATCATTCACCCTTCATTCTCTCTTTCACTTAAGGTTTTCCGTAACGCGTTACATATATTTATTACAGGTAGAACTTTAAACTGATTTCCAGGAAGAACGATTTTAAGCCCTCTCCATCCACCGACTTCCTGCGATCTTTAAATTTTTATCAATGTCGTCAGTCCATCGTGGTCGCCATTCAAGAACTTATATATATGTATATATATATATATATATAATTGTACATTATCCGTACGTGACACCAGAATTTCAATACAATGTAATTATTGTATATTAAGTTGGGGAAAAAGTCTTTTCGCATTATTGTATGTATGGACTTGTAATAAAATCTCTTTGGCTATACTATTTGTATCGGGCTGGTTTTGGTATGATCAAAAGTTTAAATTTTAAAGAACATAATTCCAAATTCAAATTAGGAAAATGTGTGATTTTTATTTGTTTTTCGTACGGTCAAGATGAGTGAATCTAATGAAGAAATTCGATAGGTAAAAATGCAAAGCAAGCCTCGAAAAAAATTTGCGATGTTTATGGACCTAGTGCAGTGTCTGTGAGAGTAGCACAAATTTGGTTTAAGCGTTTTCAATCCGGAAATTTTGATGTCAAAGATGCACGTCGCTCTGGTCGCCCTATTACGGATAAAATGGATGCCATTCTTGAAAAAGTGGAGCAAGATCGGCATATCAGTAGTTACGACGTAGCTGAAGAACTGGGAATTGACCACAAAACAGTTTTGGCGCATTTGAAAAAAACTGGGTACACAAAAAAGCTCGATATTTGGGTACCTCACGAGCTCACTGAAAGAAACCTAATGAACCGTGTACTCATTTGTGATTCTTTATTACGACGTAATGAAACCGAACCATTTTTGAAGAAGCTGATAACTGGTGATGAAAAGTGGATCACGTACGAGAAGAACGTGCAAAATAGGTCGTGGTCAAAGGCCGGTCAGGCTTCACAGACTGTGGCGAAACCCGGGTTAACTCGCAACAAGGTGATGCTGTGTGTGTGGTGGGATTGGAAAGGCATTATTCATTATGAGCTGTTATCACCAGGCAGGAACATCGATTCTGAACTCTACTGCGAACAACTGATGAGATTAAAGCAAGAAATTGAGAGAAAGCGGCCGGAATTAATCAACAGAAGGGGTGTGGTTTTTCATCATGATAACGCTAGACCTCACACATCTTTAGCCACTCAGCAAAAATTAAGAGAGTTTGGCTGGGAGGTGTAAATGCATCCGCCGTATAGTCCTGACCTTGCACCTTCAGATTTCCACCTGTTTTGGTCTCTTCAGAATTCTTTAGGCAGTGTCATGTTAACATCACGAGAGGACTGCCAAAACCACTTGTCGCGGTATTTAGATCAGAAGTCCCAAAATTTCTATAGCAATAGGATCATGTCCCTACCTACAAGATGGCAAAAAGTTATCGAACAAAATGGTACCTACATACTTTCGTTAAATGAAAATAAACTATAAAAAAAAATGTTCTGAATTTTCTTAAAAAATGCGAAGAAACTTTTTCCCCAGCCTATTTATTATGTTTATATTATGTGTTAATAACCGTTTGTACCAAAGTAACTATAAGTAATATCGTACGAAATCAAAATATATAATACAACATTAATAATAAATAAATAAATAATCCGGACATTTCACACAGCATCATCTGGCCCCAAAGTAAGCAGAGCTTGTGTTATGGGTACCACATGACTGATATACTTACTACTTACCTATATACTTTTTTTGTAAATACATACATATTATACATAGAAACACCCAGACCCGAGACAAATACTTGCAGATCATACAAACATTTGTCTCGCAGCGGGAATCGAACCCGCAACCTTTTGCGTCTCAGCCGGACCTAAGCCCACTGCGCTACAGAGGTCGTCATTGTATTAATCATACAACATTGCTAGTATGGTTAACACAATCTTTTAAAAACAAATAAATATATCATCAATAGCATCAATAATCAAAAGGCTCTTATTCTCTACCCACCCCTCTTTTTAAAAGAGTGTGGGTGGGTATAGTGAATGAGAGCCTGGCACGTTAATAATTTATTAGGCCAACCCTGCATACGCAAGGGACTTCGTTCCAAACGTGTACCCCGCGACACGTTCATTATTTTTTATTTTTACAATAGTTTATAGTGATTCCTTAGATTAGAATGGAATGATTCTTACATATAGGATGTAGAAATGTCCAGAAAATAACGTAAAGTTTTGCTAACTTTCAATACAACACAGAGCTTAATTTTGTCTTGTTATTCATCTATAAGAAGTCAAAGTTATTTATTTATAATATTGTGGTTAAGTACCCACCCACAGTTTTTTTTTAAAATCACTTCCACTCATGTTAAATATCGGTTTGTTATTGCGATGTCCGAGCTTTTCAGTATCTATTAGACCAATCTAATCCTCCAATGTTTTGAATAACTGCCGCAAATAAAGGGGCATTGCTCTTCAGTTACAGACTCTTCATATCCTTCATTCCCTAAAACAAAACGGAAAATATTCAGCACAAAAAACATCACTAATTAACTTAAAATATATAATAAACTCGTCCTTCAACTTGACACCCTATACAACATACGTGAAGATGATGATAATTGTACGTGATGATGACCCGTACCAAATCAAAAAGTATTAATTGATTGTCAGACATGCTGCCATATGAATAAAAACTAAGATCAAACAAATATAAAGACGAAACACCGAGATTAACCAAAGTGAAGGCTCAAAACCGTACTTGTTTGTGTAAATACACGCACCCTCATATAACGAAATCATCCTCCTGGCTCTTGATGTACATGTACTATATTGCTAATCGAAACTGATTGACAAAGGTGTTTTCTTTCTTCTTCTTGTCGTGTCTTTTATTCTTCATTAGCTACTTCAAACTGTTTAGCTGTAGTAAATGGATTAATGTGCGCCTCAGGCTCCTTTCATGCAATTGACACATGTATTCGAACTTTTTGGATTCAACGAGATGCCGGTTTCCTCGTTTTGTTTTCTTTTATCATTTGAGAATACCTTAAGCTGAAGGATCGACTACTAAAACAATATGAATTCTGATTGCGAAAGTTTGAAAATACCATAATCAAAGTTCCATAATCGCAATGCAATATTTATAGAAAAGCTACCGCGTAGTTTTATTTAATAGGAATCGCCTAAATTAAATTTTTCATACCTGAACGACGAGCCGGAATAGAATAACTCCTCCGCTCATGTGTGGAAGCCCGCCGGCTTCAAACGAAGACCTCGGGGCTCCGCTGGCCCCGTGCTCCCTCGGGAAGCACGACCTCGTCCTTGGTGGCGTAGATCGCGTTGCGTGGCTCTCGACGATTCCTGTACCATTCGCGTGAACGCTCACGGCTATGGTTGGCGCGCCATTTCTCGCGATTGAAAACTGAAAATAACAAGACTCTCAGGAACCTTCCTCATAGCGGGAATTAATGTGGGTTGGTAACCAGCACCTACATGCACTATTTCACTTTCAAAACTTTCGCGAGTTGTACTACATTTTGATAAACACCGGCTTTACTCACGTATTATTTTGTTCGGTTCGTGCACGCGAACCCGAACGGCAACGAGCGAACCGCGGATCAAACTCAGGGTGAGTTCTCTAGATGAATCGAAACAGTGTCGGTGCCTCCATCGACAAAATAATACGTGAGTAAAGCCCGTGTTTATCATAATGTACCTACATTCACTTATCATTTAAGGCTATTCCAAAAGATCCTCGAGATTTTATTGAATAATAAATAGGCAAAGACCAGGCATAATGAATGTTTCCGAAGTATGGAAAACCAAGGTCCCAAACTAATTCGAAACAATCTACTTAGCAAAATAAAATAATTTAATATGCAGTAATTTTTTTTTTTTAAGATTTAACAATTAGGCTGTTGCTCATAATCTAGTAAAGCCTTACGAGCTGCGATCATTTTCCTAAATTAAATTTCAGCATACATCATTATGGTATATATGTTTTCTGAAATTGTGCCTCAAATGTGATTTAACTTGTATATACTAGAATATCAAAAATGACGACTTCAAAACTTAATATCAAACGAATTTATAAATCATTTTTTTTTTCAAGATACTTCCTAATAAATAAATTAATTAATAATACCGGACATTTGCACGGCATCATCGGGCCCCAAAGTAAGCAAAGCTTGTGCTATAGGTATCATATGAGTGATATACTACATATATACTTTTTTTTTGTAAAAATATACATGTTATAAATAGAAACACCCAGACCCGAGACAAATACTTACAGATCATACAAACATCTGTCCCGAAGCGGGAATTGAACCAACAACCTTCTGCGTCTCACCCGGCCCATGGCCCACTGCGCCACAGAGGTCGTCTTTTTAATTGATAAAGAATATATTTTAAATAAGCTATTTATCAGTACTATACTAAAATAAGAAACAACATCCCTACTTTACATGTAGGGTCAATACCGCTTAACAAAAGTAATTATATAACCGTGCAAATTTTCATTACGATAAAACTGACAGCCAGACAGACAGCAAAACTATAACGGTTCCTGTGGACTCCGATTTTGATTATAAAATACACATTATAGTGAAAATATACCCGGTTTAATGTTAAAACATGGAATTACCTATTAATTCTGTGGCTAAGCAAACGATAATCTGTATTTACGATATATTACAATTAACGGACAAATCGAAACGGTTATACGGACCGAGGTTTACGCTCAACCGATTTCGTTTTATTTTCAACCATTAAACCATTTTAAGAGTGTAGGTATTTCTAATAAAAATAAGATAAATAAATTTACCAAGTGCGTTTCGGACCAGTGAAGGCTTCCGAAGCCATACATAAAGCATACATATAGGGTAGTCTTTTGAAGAAAGCGTATTATAATATAAATGACTATATTATTGATAAGAATGCATGGCCTCATGTCGCTCTGCCCTCAGACAGTTAACCGACACACTTAAAATGTACAAACTCTGTTGTATTCGTAATTCGTAGTTAAGGAAGATAAAAGATGGATCATGCAAATAAGCGCTAGGACCAGGACGAGTTTCTTGCCAGTTCTTCTCGGGTTTGGGTTAGGATGAATAGGCACCTAAATTCACTTAGTATGTAAATTACTGTGCTTATTTCGATCACGACGAGACTAATAGTTAATGAGCATGAGTATAATAATACTCTTAAATAGTATGTAGTAATATTATACATATTTGTGTGCCTTGCAGAAGCTGACTTACAGAAGAGCTGGCAATAAAGAAGGAAACCTTGAAACAAGCCCGGCTCGGTGCCAGCCGTTATGCACCTGCAACCGAACCGACACCGCATGTACTGATTCGTCTTTCCTGCGGGTCCTGTCGGCAAGGTCGAGAGGTTAGTGTGGGTACCTGGGAAGGCCTATGCTATCAAACAGAATCCCATGCAGAGTGGCGTCAGTGGAGAAGAAACTTCACCCACTTCAGCCTGTTGGAGTGGATCCATGAACGAAAGTTTTCAATTACAATTAACTGCTCTGTAACTTTACTGACGCCACCTAAATCATCTCCAACAGATGAACAAAGGCCAATGATGTGCCTTACAAGTGGAGTTGATTTTATTACTGCGCCCTTGTGTAGCATATCGTTGGATAGGTCTTTTATAATATATAATAATAATAATATATAATAATAATCTTTAAAAAAATTAAAAAATCTTAATCTTTCAAAGATATTACAAAGAAATTACATGTTCATTGTCTCAGTCCCCCGACAGAGAGAGACAATTAACTTGACGAAACTTAATACCGTTCTTTGTGAACTTCGGAAACCTAAGAGAATAAAAAAGTAGGTACAGATCCAGGAGTATTACGCTACAAAATGACAATAACATATACAATGTACTTTCCGCCCCTTTGAGGCTGCAGCTTTCCTAGAAACGGAAATGAAATTGAAATCAAAATCATTAATAAAGCTCTGCATGCAATTTTCTGATTGAAATACAAAGGATAGTATGATATTTGATTATTCCTTTTTGTTAAATGGCATTCACAATATCAGTTAGGAAGCAATTTTATTGAAACGGATGTGAAAATGGGCTAAATAGATCCTTACTAATATTATAAATGCGAAAGTAGCTCTGTCTGTCTGTCAGTATGTTACGTATTTACGCCTAAACCGTTGAACTGATTTTGATGAATTTTGGTATAGAGATAGATGGGACCTTGGAGAAGGACATATAATTACGTTTATAATTCTGTACAATTTCTGTAATTATTTTAAAAGATTCAGGAGGGAAGAGTTCTGGTAGTGTAATGGTAGCATCCTAGTCTTGCAATCCGATGGACGTGGGTTGGAACCTGGGCGTGTCCCAGTAGATTTTTCCTTTTGAAAGTCAAAACTGTGCACTTAAACATCGGCACAAAAGCGGCACTCCCTAAATTTCGAATCACATCTGTAATTTTATTTAAGTACTATTTACAAACACTCGTATTATTAACCACATCCGTGTACATTATAAGCTTTGTTTAATTTGGGGTTTGGTTATGCGTTGTAAATAGTCCACCCATATTTATTTGTTTTTCTGTAGAGGTATCTACCACCAGACCGTGTGACCTTGGACCTCTCTCATCTTTACCGGCCAGTTGCCCACGGTATCGACAATTTCACGTATCAATCGTCAATCCTTTCCAATTTATCATACTACGAGATAGCCAGTTTTATTAAAATAAAACCTTGAATCTCCACCAGTGGGTAGTCTGTTGGAATTTCTGGAATTATCTAATACTAGCTGCTGCCCGCGTGTTACCAACATAAAAAGAAATCTATGTCCTTCTCCAAGGTCCCATCTATCTCTATACCTACCAAAATTCATCAAAATCGGTTCAGTGGTTTAGACGTGAAAACGTAACAAACTGACAGACAGACAGAGCTACTTTCGCATTTATAATATTAGTAGGGATTTATTTAGCCCATTTTCACATTCGTTTCAATAAAATTGCTTCCTAACTGATATTGTGAATGCCATTAAACAAAAAAGGAATAATCAAATATCATTATATCCTTTGACAGAGTTACTTTCGTATTTATAATATTACTAGAGACCCGCCCCGGCTTCGCTCGGGTGCAATGCTAACTAAATATACTACAGAATGTCTGATGTGATTATAAACCTCTAAAATTAACAGTGTTTCTGTACTATATTATGCATGTATTATACATATAAACCTTCCTCTTGAATCATCTATTAAAAGAACTGCACAAAATCCGTTGCGTAGTTTTAAAGATCTAAGCATACATAGGGACAGACAGACAGCGGGAAGCGACTTTGTTTTTTACTATGGAGTGAAGTAGGAATGGTGTATCCCGGGCCCGTCGACCGCTGCCAACCGGGACGAAACGTGCCGTACGTTCCGCCAACCGCTGTGCCTCCGCTTTTAAAATCTCTGATATCTTTTAAGATATCCATTTCAATAAAATGCTGTTAAGAGCAGTTTTGATCTAAATAAAATGTAAAAAGTATGTAATGTATTTAATTGGATAATAAATAATACTATATTGCATATATTTTTTGTGTAATATGTAAAAGATAAAAATGTTTACTGTGGGTTATCATTAGAAGATATATATATACCATCGCAAACTTTTTATGGATCTTTTTAAGATTTTTAAAATCAGCGTTTGCGATACGTAAAGCGCACAAAAATACGACATTACATTACAAAGCTTTGAATTTTTCGGTTTTTCTGTACTGTAATATGTACATTTTATACATATAAACCTTCCTTTTGTATCACTCTATCTATTGCTGAAAACTGCATTAAAATCCGTTGAGTAGTTTAAAAGATGTAAGCTAACAGACAGCGGAAGCAACTTCATTTTATACTATGTAAAAAATATCACAGCTCAATTTTAGTGAAACTATTTCAGTAAAACGAGCACCGAATTTTAATAATATTGCGGCTGGATAAAATCTAACGCATTGCAATTCACTTGTTGCCTGAATCAACAGTACGTTTCATGAACGTCTCAGAAGCAAAATGCCGGCTGCAGGTTTCAATACATAGCCTGCGGCACCGGGTCGCTTTACTAGGGTTGTTCAAGGTTTGTTGCGAAGTGATCCGCATCCGATATTCGCTCAAGTAAATTGCGACATTTTGTGATTGTAAATTTAGAATAAGCGTTAAGCGCCAACCTAAATCTTAATATTATATCAATGAAGTTAAACAACGCTCTGCGAGGTCACCTCTATGGGTGGCATTTACATATGAGCACTTCTATGCTTCGAAGTCAAAGTTAAAGTCAAAAGTTACTTTATTCAATTCAATCATAAGGAACACTTTAAAACGTCTTACATACTGGGTTATTTAGGTGCCAATTCCTCCAAACCCAAGCCCGAGATGAACTGGCAAGAAACTAGTCCTGGTCCTATAGCGCATTTTTGGATGATCTTATAACTACCACGAACAAAGGTAATTACATTTTAAAATATCTGCAGTTCCATTTAATTCCACTTCAATTTTAAATTTTGTAATTAAATGCTGCTAATTTTATAATTAAATGTAATTACAAATGAATAGAACTTTACTTTACTACCGCAATACAACACAGTTCCGCGTGGTACGTGGATAAAAAGAGCCTAAATTATTAATATGCTATTCCAAGTTCTAATATAAATCATGTTGCTCACATGAATATATATCATGTTTTATTCAAATCGGTTCAGTTTTTATTGAGTTTAACCTATATTTAATCGTAACAAAAAAGATTCAAAAAACAACATAAACTTTCCCATTTATAAATTACCATTGTTATGATATATGTTTTTGCATAAAAAATTGTATATAATAGTAATATCAGTCATGTCATCACCACCCAAAAGCTCTGCTTAGTTTTGGGCCAGATGATGCTGTGTGAAATGTCCGGCATTATTTATTTATTTATGTAAGGTAGGAGGACGGAGTCAAACATTATAAAATAAAGAACAAATAATTCAATAAACAAAATAAGTCTTCTTTTTGTATAAAATACAGCGTTGTCTAAAAAACAAAAGAAAAAATAACACCGAATAAAAAGTATTTATACCTGACGACCTCTGTGGCGCAGTGGGCTTAGGTCCGGCTGAGACGCAAAAGGTTGCGGGTTCGATTCCCGCCGCGGGACAAATGTTTGTATGATCTGCAAGTATTTGTCTCGGGTCTGGGTGTTTCTATGTATAATATGTATGTATTTAAAAAAAAAAAAGTATACAAGTAGTATATCAGTCATATGGTACCCATAACACAAGCTCTGCTTACTTTGGGGCCAGATGATGCTGTGTGAAATTTCCGGTATTATTATTATTATTATTATTATAACCTATTGTAAATAATTATTAACATTAAAAGATTACGTGAATTTTTTAAAGTTCAATAGGAGTTTTTTATTTACCTGAAGCACTCCTTGTGTTGACGTTATTTCCTCTTTCTGCGTTTTCCTGGTTTATCGCGAAGAAACTCGTATACAAAATGTACCAACACATAGTTCCGTATCCAAACTTCGCGTGGACTTCGCGTAGAATTACGTATACGTAGCCCAGATCCATTGAACTTGACCTCGAATACATTTCTGAAATAGGGAATGAGTAAGGGGTGGCAGAGGCAGTCGACAACCCGGCATTGAAACACATTTCACGGCTGTGCGTCGCTTCTCTTTACCGTACTCAATAAGATATTATGAAGTAATAAATCTATGTATTTGAACACGCATCCTTTGCATACGTAAGGGTTTTATTAATGAGGACTTTTCAATATATAAACTTATTTACTGTAGACTAGTAAATGAGTTTATATTCGAGTTTATGCACGTCGGGATGCTGACTCAACAGGCAGCATAATTTAACTAAATATCAATTTATACGGGTATAACTACGTACCTATGGATATACCTGCCAAATTGTATACTGCAGAGTTAAAACAAGTTTTGAAAGCCGTCGGAAAATGAAAACTAAAAAGGAAATCTCCTTTATTTATATGAAATAGCTGTCCCGTTCGCGAATTCTTCCAAGAATTAAAAAAAAAAATAAAAAAAAAATATCGAATTGTAAATCTAAACCATTCTCGAATACACTGGAACACACCCAAAAAGATTCATTAAAATCGGTCCAGCCGTTTAGGAGGAGTTCAGTGACATACACACATACAGTAGAATTATATATATAAAGATATGAAATTTTGTTTACTTGAATGACATATATCTTTTCCAGCTATTTTGATTGAAAAACCAAACTATTGAACCGGTTTTTGAAGAAATTTCTAAGGGACCAATCGGAAAGTATATCCATTCACATTAAGAACATTTTTTTTCAAATCGATTCATAAATGACAGAGTTATGAGGTAACAACACAAAAATATATAACAGAATTAATAATAATAATAATAATAAGAACCTCCTCCTTTTTTTGAAGTCGGTTTAAAATGTTTTTGAGCTTTGTGATATCCCTCCCTACTATCCCTACTAATATTATAAATGCGAAAAAACTCTATCTTTCTGTCTGTTACGTTTCCACGCCTTAACCGATGAACCGATTTTGATGAATTTTGGTATAGAGATAGATGGGACCTTGAAGAAGGACATAGGCTTTTTATGTAAATACCACGCGTGCGAAGCCGCGGGCAGCAGCTAGTAATACTATAAATATAAAAGTCTTTGTCTGTCTGTCTGTCTGTTACGTTTTTACGTCTAAACTGCTCAACCGATTTTGATGAATTTTGGAGTATAGATAGATGGGACCTTGGAGAAGGACATAGGCTACTTTTTATGTAGTTACCACGCGTGCGAAACGGCGGGCAGAAGCTAGTATAATATTATAAATGCGAAAGTAACTCTGTCTGTCTGTCTGTTACATTTTTACGACAAAACTGCTAAACCGATTTTGATGAATTTTGGAATATAGATAGATGGGACCTGGAAGAAGGACATAGGCATACTTTTTATGTAGGTTCACACGAGCAAAGCAGCGGGCAGCAGCTAGTATTTTATACGTGTGATATGTGTTATGCTTGGCTACGCGACGGTGTTAATCGCAGCTACGGTGTTTCGTAGAGCCAAAACCTACATTTACGCTGCGTAGCAAGCTACGACGTAGCTAGTAGGATTTAGTGAGAAATTTTAGCCGTGAAAACGTAACAAACAGACAGACAGGGACACTTTCGCACTTATAATATTAGTATGGATTCCTTGTAAATGACAAGTTGCAAGCCCATCGTCGCTTAACACGTTCATTGTCCAATGACTTCAAAGGAGTCACATTTGTGCCAGATGCATACGTCCATGACTCTGGCTGGAGTCATACGGCATGGGTAGACTTGATGTTGTTTATTTCACTGGACGTATGAATAAGAGTAAAAACAGTATCATGGACGTATGATTGATATGATATGATATGATATCTAGACTACATAAAATTAAAATGAGCCTACGTAAAATGTTGCCAGCTTGCCATATATATGGGAGGTTAAATAAAACAAATTATGTTGTGGAAAATTGTTGTTTATTAATTTTAAATCTATGAAAAGTGTTATAACATAGACGGCATAACACTGTTTTACATTTAGGGCATCACGTTATCACTTTAGACACCTTTACAAATGCAACTTTTCAAGATTTTCCCTCACATTGACATGAGCTTTGCAGCGGTTCTTGTACATCGCTCGACCAGATTCCTTTTCCATGTTTTCTAAAGCGTGCTTGATACTCGATGTTTGCTGTGGACGATCACCATACAGTTGATTTTCGTGTCTTTTCTCTAGCAGATTTTTTATTATTTTTTCATGTGCCTATTGGAAAGCCTCTCTTCAATTTACTACCAGTGACAGCTTGCGGTAGCCCTCTTCGATTTATATTCACTGTACCTAGCAAATCAGTAAGACAACTCTTCAAGAAGTTCGCTAGCGGTATGCTGGTGTAAAAACTATCAGTTATTATCAATATACCCTCATGTAGCAAGTTTTCAGCAAGACGTAGGAGAACACTTTCAGACAAATCCAAATCGATTCTTTGGATTTGACATTTCATACCACAGCATAATAATCTTCGTTTTTAGTTACATCTACAAGTCCATGACTTGGAACGAGAGTACAATATTCAATTCATACGTCCCTGATTCGAAACGAGTCACAACATTTTATGTTTAGACGTCCATGACTCCTTCCGGAGTCATTTCGTTTTTTTCAGATTTTTCTTAAAAAAATTTTTTTTTTTCAATTTATGTTAGGTTTATTGAAATCCTTCAGATCCTTTTGCTAGGTTATCAAGAAATTTTAGTTCGACGTTAGGGTATATTTTTAACTTTTGTTTTGGGACCGTGAACGTGTTAAAGCAATACTAATTAATGATTTTGTAATGTTATAGGGTATTCCGTTTTCCTCACGATGTTACCTACTTACCCGAAGGTTCTTAATTTTGCCCATTCGTATAATTATGATAATTCAATGATTAATGTTTCAGAGAATGCAAACGAATAAAATAAATCAATGGAATGAGCGGCGCATTTCTACTTATATGTCACCATGACTGGCCTTTGATGCGACATTACAATCAAGTTAAGCCAGTTACTTCAATGATAATATTGGACATACACAATGTCAAATGAGCTGCAAGCGTGTGTAAATACTGAAAGCGAACCATGGTGCAGTCGACGCGTTCTATTTAATTATCAATGATTAATTCACGTGCACCTTCGATGGGTTCATCCATTCCTACATTCGTGATTCGGATACGTGGGAATGAAATAGTCAGTGTGTAACTTCTACATTTCCTCGGGATTTTCTACTGGTTAAGACCGTGCAATTTTCTAACCACCGCCGGGTCATTTATGATGTCTACACCTGGCACCTGCAGACGGCTCCTGAATAGCAAGTTTTAGGGTTGCAAAGTCCAATAAGAAAGCCTTATAGTTTCGCTATGTCTGTCTGCCTGTATGTCCGCCCCTTATCAAAGCTTTAACTCGCAGAGTATAAGTCTTATCGTGAGTCACAGTCAAAGTCCGAGAGGTGGTGTCTCCCCTTCACGTATAGTAGGGTTGATTTTTAGATTTTTTCCTACCTCATCGTGTGGCTCGTTAAATAGGTAATTCGAGAAAATTACTTTGTTTTAGTGACAGCTTTTCGATACTGATATTGCTTGATTAATATTAAGCTTTGCAGTCGTCAGTTTTGATATAGAGTCCGGAGTAAATTAGTTTGTTAACTAAGTGGTTTTCAATAGGTTTGGGACGTGACCACTAGTCAAATTGACTTCGAAAGCCTTTAATGTGCATGCACTTGGTCAATTTATGAATTAAGAAGGTATTATTAAACTATATCACTCTTGAAGCGATCATAATTATTTGACCAATAGTACATATTCCCTTCCTAATCGATTACAAACAGATTCCGTTCGTCCGTTACCACAAATTCAAACGATCAGAAACATTCTCTTTAATCTGGCAAGAGTCCGAAATCATTATGAAGTGAGCTTAATCTTTTCTTTTTCTCCTCATTTAATAGCATCCGTCTTCATTAGGATGACAGTTTTGTCAGTGTTAAGTGAATAGTTTGCTAAAGAAAAGTCGCAAAGTCGTAGTAAATCGTCATTTGTCATTCCAAATATCAAGGCGGACAGTGCTATTTTAAATATCCTACAATTATTTCGCAGAAGGTAACGTATCCACTTTATTTCACATTTGTACACTTTTGTTCTATGTCACGATTTATTTGTTAAAATTCCGGCTCAGTAAAACTTGAATAATTTAAATAACCCGAGAAAAATATTTGTAATAAAAGTGCTATGGCAGGCGCCAAAATGATCGAATAACTCAGAATTTAAAGCATAACAAACACCTGCGCGACCAAAACAACTACGAAGAGGGAGAGTCTACCGCGCGGCGGACGCTACCCATACTTTATCTATGGCACACCTACCCGACGCGAAGTTGCAGGTTGCATTGAAGATGCCCCCGCATCGCGTCCCGTTTCCCGCGTTACTGACGCGCAGGTTGGCAGAACCTTAAGTATCTGTTTGTTACCACCCATAAACCGACTGAACCGATTTGGATAAAACCTGATATACATATAGGTGTGTACCTGGCCTACTTTTTATCACGTACCACGAAGGCAAAGCCACGGGCGTTACTAGTAAAGCTCAGAAGGGCAAACGGATGTTTAAAACTTCATTGGCCTTGATTTATTAATTTCCACCCTTGGTTCTTACGGCAACCTTATTGCAACATACTTTTTCCTATTGTAACTTCCTTGTATTTAGACCAAAAAAGAATGTGTCAGATTTAATTGTTCGGTTTGACATTGTAAACGTTTTTCTTTCATAAGATTACTTCAAAAAATTATTACATAATCTCTTATTTTACGTCTTATTTTTATTTAAAAGTTTATAATATTTCAGTCTCCGATTGAGAAAAAACATGCTGTGCTTAGGAAACATTTTGAGGCAAAACAATGTTTTGAAAACGATGCATTTTGAAAAGTGAGTAGACCTTGCTAGGGTTAATATCGATCAGCACTGCGGTGACCTTGTCCTAGCAGCCGACTGTGAATCTATGCCTGGTTCAAATAATCCTAGTATCATTCCAGAATGCAATTAATCCCGTGCCATTCCAATGCTGGCAAAAACATTTAAAGTAAACACGAGTGGTTTTTTCTTAATAACAACTAAGTACTATGTCCTTCGAATCAAATTACTTTAATGTTGACATTTTAACGCAACCCAGCGCTGGTTATGATTGCTGGACTGGACTGTTATTGGAATAATGTGAATCGGACATCATACCGCTATTGGAATGTATCCAACGTATCCACCTTTTGCTCATCAAAACCAATAATTAACGAAGCGTAAATGTTGTGTAAAACTGTCTGGACATTTTATTTTATAATTTGCTTTGTTGTTCCATTAAGCGTGTTATTTTAATTGATAGTGCAATCGAATGTTGCTAAATTATGTGCGAAAATAATATATAGTTTCTATTTTCGCACATCATTTCGCTAGTATTCGATTTTATTTAACATTAATAATTACGATAACTACCAGAGATCTGGAATTTAGAAAGTCATCGTAAATATTCTGTGTATTTTTCGGTATTATTATCGGTATTTTTGTATGAAGCCCATTTTTTAATTACTTCTTTTACGGAGTTATTTGACAAAAGAAGAAAACAGCCCGTTTACATTTTCTTAGAGAAAATAATCAACTTAGGGTTCCTAACAGATAGTTCCGTCAACGCTATCTCTTCATAAACGCCAAGTACACCGTAATAGCTAGCTCCGTGCTTCTTCACAAGGAGGTCGTTTGCAATCGCTAACGCAAACGAATGTTTTTATTTGATAGGCGTTGCCGGACTGTCTTAGGACTGCGCCGGAATTATAAAATAAGATAGAATGGTACCTGTTTACTATTTTCCTAATATCACGCCATGTATTTACTAATTAAAATGATGGGTTGATGATGAAAAATGGTGGGGTTTCAATTAAACCCTTCGAGGGTGCTAGTCCACTTGGTACTTCTACGTTAGGTCGAAATATAACTGAATACATCCCCATTATGATGTTTTTTTACTTTGTCCAGTGTCCGAGCTTTAAACCCATGGCTTATCAACCAACGCAATGCATCTAGTGAAAGTAAGGGCAAGCACCGTTATCAGTACAAGCAATACGTGCCTCCTGCCTCCCAAGATCACGACTATAAGAATATGGCGTTGAAGAGGCCCATGTCTCCGCACCTTGATATATACAAACCGACATTGCAATCTTTGACATCTATATTTCAAAGGATGACCGGTGAGCGAAGGGATTCTTATCTATCAAGAATATTTATTTTAAATCAGCTCCTACGGATAAAAGATAGTTTTTACGTTAATCCAGGTCAACATCAATAGATACCAGAAGGTATAAGAAGTATATATTTAGAGATATTGTTATGCTTAGGATAGAGTAAGACCGCAGGTTGCATTTGAAGATTTAATTAACATTGTGATAAACTAAAGACAACACTGACTAAAAGACAACGCACAACTGAAACCATTGTTAGCAGAGGATTGAAATTTGGAGGTTGTTTTATATGTTGACGTCCTCTGTGACGCAATGGGCTAAAGGCCGGCTGAGACGCAAAAGGTTGCGGGTTCGATTCCCACCGCGAGACAAATGTTTGTATGATCTGCAAGTATTTGTCTCTGGTCTGGGTGTTTCTTGTATTTACAAAAAAGTATATAAGTAGTATATCAGTCTTGTGGTACCCATAACACAAGCTCTGTTTACTTTGGGGCCAGATGATGCTGTGTGAAATGTTCGTCATTATTATTATTATTATTATAACATCGTTATAACGTTTAATATGATGACAGTATATTTATTGAACGTTTATTTGTATAGAAAACTGTTTAATAAATCTTCATTAGGTACATAGTATAAGACAAAGTCGCTTCCCGCTGTCTGTCTGTCCCTATGTATGCTTAGATCTTCAAAACTACTCAACGGATTTTGATGTGGTTTTTTTAATAGATAGAGTGATTCAAGAGGAAGGTTTATATGTATAATACATGCATAATATAGTATAGAAACACTGATAATTTTAGAGGTTAGCGTATATGGGTTCAACGTGCTAGAACTACTGAGCTACAGCAACGCGTGGCCGGGTCAGCTAGTTTCATATATTTGAAAAATAAAGTTAAACCTACTTTAGATAGACAGACGGACAGACGAATATGGCGGAATATACGGAATCCTAAAAACAAACAAACGCAAACTTTGCTTGAAATTGCACTAGATATCAATGTTGTACAATTTCCGGCAACGTTACGTAACAATAGAATTCTTCTTGTATATTCTGAGTTATTTATACTATACTAGCTGACCCTAGCTGAAGTGGGCACCTAAAATGCCCCTTTTCCCCCCAAACTGCCCCCCCCCCCCCCCCGCACGAATCGTCATCGGATTTTTCGACGAGGTGCGTTTTTTTTGAGGATTTGTATACATGGTGCATCATAAAATACAAAAGTTTCTTTAAACTGCACCCCCCCCAAACACCCATTTTTCACCCCCCCCCCCCCTTTAAGGTTTACCAAGATGGCGTCATGTTGGAATTGAAATTTTAGTAGGATGGTATAGAGGATGCTCCAAGGATTAAGAAACGATTATAAAACTTACCCCCCTCCCCCTATTTTTCTCCCCCCCCCTTAAAGGTATACCCAGAAGGCGTCATATTGGAATTAAAATTTTAGTGAGATCGTATAGAGGATGCTACGAAGAATTGAAAAAATTGTGTGACCCACCCTCCTTGCCCCCCTTTTTTCTCCCCCCCTCATTATCTCGGAAACTACAAGTCGGAGAGGGTTGGTGCTCCAACTAATGTTGCTCAAGACCCTTTTCAATATCCGAATCCATAAAAAAAAAGGTGGCCGCCATACAAAAAAATATTGTCCCATACAAAAAAGTGCACTCCCATACAAAATCTTAAAACATCTGTATCTTTGTAAATACGCTTTGGAGACCATGCAAAGATGACTAGGCAAAAATTCTACATTCGTATACAAGATGCCCCAAAAAAACATTTCTACCCCCCCCCCTAAAACTGCCCCCATATTTAGGCAGACCAAGATGGCATCATGTTGGGTAGTACATTTAGGTGGGATCGTATAGAGGATGCTTCGTAAAGTAGTAAAAATATGTTTTACCTACCCCCGTCCTTACCCCTTTTCCCCCCTCTCTCATTATCTCGGAAACTACAAGTCTGAGAGGGATGGTGCTCGAACAAATGTTGCTCAAGACCTTTTTCATTATCCGATTCAGTAATAAAAAACTTTAAACCCTCATAGCTTCTAAACGGTGCTAGATAGAAATAGCGAACTTAACCTTGGGTTGTAAGGAATTTTAGTGTATTTTTTTGAGGATTTGAATATGGTGCTTCAAAAAATACAAAAGTTTTTTCAAACTGCACCCTCTCCCCATTTTTCGCTCCCAGCGCAACGATCGCCAGCGCAACGTACGCGTCGAGACCTGCCTCGCGCTGCTCAATAAGCAAAGAAATGAAGGAATTTTGAACCGAATTGTTACGTGCGATGAAAAATGGATTCGGTTCGACAATCGAAAGCGCTCAGCAAGTTGGTTAGATCCTGGTTCAGCACCAAAGCAATGCCCTAAACTAAAAATGACCCCTAAAAAGGTGATGGTCACTGTTTGGTGGTCTAGTGCGGGTGTGATTCACAACAGCTTTTTACAAAACGGCATGAGTGTTAGTGCAGATGTGTACTGTGAAGAACTGGAGACAATGATGGAGAAGCTTGCACATCGGCAACCAGCTTTGGTCAATCGGTCGTCCCCAATGCTCCTTCACGACAACGCGCGACCCCATACTGCACAACAGACAGTCTCCAAGCTGCAAGAGCTGGGGTTGGAAGCTCTCCCTCATCCGCCATACTCACCAGACCTTGCACCTACACCTACCGACTATTACTTTTTCCAAAATTAAGACAACTTTTTAGTGGGTAAAAAATTCAATTCCCGAGAGGCAGTACAAAATGCATTTGAAGAGTTTGTTGCCTCCCGTCCAGCTGATTTTTACAAGAAGGGCATCAATAAACTGCCAATACGTTGGCAAAGATGCGTCGATTGCATGGGTGATTACTTTGAATAACAGAAATAAAAAAGTTTTAAAAAATAAGTACTTTCACTTATTCCATACAAAACGGCAATTTCATAGGTAAATACTATAAAATCAAACTTTTAGTAACAGACGGCTATGTTGTGGTCAAGTATAGTCCGACAAGAAAGAGTAGAAAATAAATGAGGGCGCCACTATTGTTTACATGGTATCACCATACACTATGGCAGAATGTTTTGATATTTGATATTTTTAAATATACTTATAACATTGCAGTTCTTATTTTATCAAATTTTATACCAAACATTTGTGCTCATCACATAAAGGTTTGTCCTGAATAAGAATCAAACCCATTATGTTAAACCCACTATGTTTCTTGGTACCTACCTAGAAAGAAAGCAAGAATATTTATATTTATATTCAGAGGGGAAAAAAACTCAATTTTGTTGGATAATAATATAATACTAAATCATACATAAATTACACTAATTAATTAAAGATACCCGACATCGATTCTTCTTCAGAATGTTGTGGTAGACCATAATTTAGAAGTTCCTGCCATACCATAATTTTCATCTTCACTCTCAGATTCCTCGCTAGAGCTTTCATCACCGTGTTGTATTACCAGCTGCTCAATGTTTTTGTACATGGTGCGACCTCGCTCATAATATTATTTTTCGATTTTTTTTCACATACTCACAGCAGCATACTCGCTTCCAGTTAAGTAAAGTATCAAAAATAATGGATTGCACTATAAAATAGTGCAGTGTTTCCACTAGCGGAAAAATCTTCTTGTTGTCCAACACAAATTTAAATAATATATCAACAAATTATTTTTACGTCTGTTTTTTTATTCTTTATATTTATTCTAATGTAATGAAAATAAATCTACATACATAAATCACATCATACCTATATAAATACCAATATATTTTTTTTATCATTAGGTGGTTGCAATTTGTATATTATTATGTCAACAAAACCTTTTGAATGTTTGATTCTCTTAATTAAGCATGATTTTTAAATATAAGCAAAATACGTGCATATAATTTTGCAAAGAAAAGTTGAATCTGGCGACAAATTCACTACAGCGGCCACACTGGCCTTTCATAAAGAGTTGCCAGTTTGTAGTAAATTTTAGTTCCTTAATAATTTATTTCTACTCTTTCTTGTCGGACTATAGTGGCGCTGATATCGCACATCAAAGTTATATATTACGTAACTTTAGGGCAACTATGTTTCATATAACAGTTTTCGAACGCAACTTCTATGAAGACATTCCACTGGTTGGCTCAATTTAAACAAACTAGTGGTCGCCCACTGGTGGAAAAAAAAATAGCATTCTACACTCCTTCTTTATATAAACTACTAGCGACCCGCCCGGCTTCGCACGGTTGCAATGCTGATACTAAATGTACTACAGAATGTCTTTATATACAACGTTATCTAAAAGATATACCATCATACCATCGCGGACTTTTTTTAGAACTTTTAAAGGTGTACAATACTGTAGTACACTATTTTGATCTATCTCGTAGGGTTCAGCCAGCGTTTGCAATGTAAGCGCAAAAAATGAGTTTATTTACGACATCACATTGGAAACCTCTAAAATTATCAGTGTTTCTCTACTATATTAAGCAAGTATTATACATATAAACCTTTCTCTTGAATCACTCTATCTATTAAAAAAACCGCATCAAAATCCGTTGCGTAGTTTTAAAGATCTAAGCATACAACGGGACAGACAGACGGCGGAAAGTTACTTTGTTTTATACTATGTAATGATAGGTGTGCGAAATTTCATACTCCGTCCGCGCAATTTTCTTAAAAAGGGGTTCAAAGTTTTTGCTTCACGTATTAATATATCTTTATAATAAAAATCAATTGCTGTTCGTTAGTCTCGCTAAAACACGAGAACGGCTGGACTAATTTAGCTGATTTTGGTGTTCAAATGTTTGTCGTAGGCCAGGGGCATTGCAACGCATGCCAGGTACAGCTAGTAGATAATAAATATTTGTGGACAGTTCACACAACACTATCTAGCCTAGCCTAGTAGGCTAAGCATAGCTTGCACTATGAGAACCAGATGACTAATGGAATACTTATATATTTTTAAATACATACATATGATACTTTATAACACCCAGAAATAGAACAAACATCTATGTTTATCACACAAATGTTGGTTCTGGGAGGGAATCGAATCCCCGACCTGCAGCGCAGAAGACAGGTACCACCAATTGAGCTGTGAAGCCAGATTTAAGAGGAAATGTGTCTATAAAATGTAAACTAGAGAGTTGAAATTCGGCAAAGTTATAGATTATACCAATTCAAATTCAATTTCCATAGTTACAGTACAACGTATGTCGGGTCAGCTAGAAATAAATAAAAAAAAACGTAATCCGATAAAATTTTCACCCATCCATCCACAAATTAACCGCACTCAGGGCTACGATTCAGGAGCGCGTTTAGCGCGGCGAGGATGCGCGGAATAAGTGACGAAGATCTAGCCACAGTGCGTGCCGATAGTTCGGCATACAACCTATGATTCCGACCCCGACAATAGTTGTTCGGGGACAAACAATCGACACAGATCGTTGCTCAAGTCCAGAGCGTCAATCTTGCCGCGGAAAATTTTGCAGGACGTAAGAATCTGATAGCAAGCCCGTCTAACCTCCAACGAGTATAAGATGCTATCACTTCAATAAAAGTCTCTTCCAGATTCGGCGCTCGATGTTTGCGATATCGTCTAATATTTCATAAGCTTTGCTTTTTAAATCATGTTCCGTACAGATATCTATAAACAGAAATGTCTTCCAAGCCCCGATCCACCAATAGGATTATCCTGTGGTGGAATGTTGTGATAAGTACTCGTATATCTTGCGCTTCAAGAAGCATTCAATTACGGAACTTGCTAGCTAATGAGATCATTTTTTAACTGACCCGTCAGCTTAGTTGGTAGTAGCTCTGCCTTCTGCGCTGTAGATTGCGGGTTCGATTCCTTCCTAGGACAAACATTTGTTTGATGAACGTAGGTGTTTGTTCTGTGTCTGGGGGTTTTAAAGTATTATGTATAAATAAATATATAAGTATT
Organism: Lampropteryx suffumata; assembly: GCA_948098915.1. Taxonomy (NCBI): domain Eukaryota; kingdom Metazoa; phylum Arthropoda; class Insecta; order Lepidoptera; family Geometridae; genus Lampropteryx; species Lampropteryx suffumata. The sequence continues at coordinate 26,742,215 of OX402544.1, forward strand.
CATGCGCTTGGCCAGATAAAAAGTGGATAAAAAGTAGCCTATGTCACCCGGGGAAAGTGTAGCTTTCCAACGTAAATGAATTTTTCAAATCGGTTCAGTAGTTTCGGAGCCTATTCAATACAAACAATCAATCAAACAATCAAATGTTTCCTCTTTATAATATTAGTATAGAAATATTGTCTTCAAAATAGACGGTAACAGTGCTTTTGCTCATAAATAGATAATTTATTCCCCAGGGGTATTAATCACGGGATACGCCTTACTTCTCTCGGGCGGAATTCTGTTCCTGCACAACGGGATTGATACCTACGTATCTATGATACAAAGCCTAGACTTATCCCGGCCAAGTATTTTTATTATCAAGGTAAGCATAAAACAATCTTAAAAACACACACTGGCTAGAGCACTGGTGGTCGAGTTGCTAGAAAACATCGTTAGGAAACCGGCATGTCGTCAAATCTATGTAATATGTTCGAAGATTTTCCAAATGCACGAAAGGAGCCTCTAAGGCGCACTTTCATACTATCACTACACTGGCTTCCAACAAGTGACACGGTAGGAAGAATAAGGACCGTACTTCACATATCCTCATCCTCATCCCCCCTAACCACGTGTCCTGCCAAACTAAGTATATATACACGGGCAGTATTGACTTTGATTACAGAAGAGGTCGTAAATTCACCTATTATTAAAGTGTCAAAGTCAAAGTCAAAGTCAAAAGATACTTTATTTAATACAATCACAAGGATCACTTTGAAACGTCTTACATACTAGGTGATTTTAGGTGCCAATTCATCCTAACCCAAGCCCGAGAAGAACTGGAAAGAAACTCGTCTTGGTCGTAGCGCTTTTTTACATGATCCATCTTATAACTACCATAACTACGAAATACTAATACAAGAGAGTTTATACATTTTAAGTGTGTCGGTTAACTGTCTGAGGGCAGAACGACATGAGGCCATGCATTCTTATCAATAATATAGTCTTTTATATTATAATAAGCTTCCTTCAAAAGACTACCTTTTATGTATGCTTTAAATTTCTTAATAATAGGTAGGTAGTTTAGTAGCACTTATTATAGAAGCGCACCGTGTTATACCATAAAGCCTGTTTCAATTCATAAACGAATCTAAAATGGCGGTATTGATTCTTTTCTCATTTTAACATTATTGCTACCAGTATCTGTTTATACCAGACTTAATACTTAATGCTTTACAAACAGACCAATGTTTTCTTTCTTTATAGATTATCTTAGGGGCGCCATTCGTGTTCCACTACTTTAACGGCATTCGATTCTGCGCGTGGAATGCGGGCCGCTTGCTCGCCAAGAAGGATATCGCTGACAGTGCGTACAAGTCTTGGGTGGCATGTGCTGTCATGGTACTGTTCTTCGCCATTTTGTAAACGAAATTAAATATGCATTTTATATAATGTCGTTTTATTAAAACTTTAGAATTGTTTGCAAAACGAACAACAAACAACGATAATCTAATCCCCGGTAGGGTACCGAAGTCTTAGAATTCTTAAAAGGACCGATTAGAGATTACTTGCAGCAATGCCGGTCTTTCTGTCTTATCTAGTCTGTCCGCTCATAATCAGAGCACTAGCTCGTAGACGTCTCTGTAATGAGATTGAGACAGCTCACCGAATACGCATATATATCTACTAATACAATACAATACAATACTTACTAACGTTACATAGTAAGTTTACAAAATCTTAATTCTAATTATAGTGAAACACATTATACAAACATTAGCCGTTGTGTCAGTAGTACCATTGATTTGTACCCTTGATGGTACAAGTGACACAACTTTGTATCCTTAGTACAATTAAAATAGATACTAGTTTACACGGTGTATTTACTTTTTTTACCAAAAAAAATTAACGACTCAATTTATCTAAAAACAAACCTAACCTAACCTAAATGCCTTCGTACATCTGGACATATTCACAGCTGGACAGGTTAGCAACTAGGCAAGAGCTATGTATCTAGACAGACGAACTATATTCTTCTGGCGCTTCGGCGGCCGCTGCCGCGGCACGCTCGCTTTGCTCGCTCGCCCTGCGCGTTGTTTTCTGTACTCTAACATAAACTATCCAACTGGTTTCGATCTGATTTTTCTGAAGTATTCCTGCCGCGGGTAAATGTTTTTATATTCTGTGTTTCTACTTGTAACTACAATATGTATGTTTTTATAAAAAAAAGTATGTATGTAGGTCAGTCATGTGGTACCCAAAACAAAAGCTTGCTTACTTTGGGGCCAGATGATGCTGTGTGAAATGTCCCGACCCGTGGTACAATTGTGATGTCCAACTAATTGTACTACGGCGAAGTAAAGTTACCCACAGTTCAACTGGTTGAGTTGTTCTTTGCTTGGTCCAACTAGTTGTACTACTGGGAATTGAATGTATCTATGGAACAATTACTGGTAATAAACAGGAAAAGGTTATCTATCAATGCTGAAATGCAATGCAATTACTACCTATTTTGATTAATTGTTTTACATCTGGCTTCAATCTCATCGACAGACGAACTAGGTATATTCTTCTGGCAGCTTCGCTCGCTCGCCTTGCGCGTTGTTTTCTATACCTACTCTAACATAACCTAACCAACTGGTTTCGATCTGAAATATTCTTCTGACGCACCATTTTTTACAATCACAATCGTTGTCAGATCACTTAACGATAGTCATTTGTTTTGTAGACGTTCATTTGTTTTACACGATCTTATCCCCGTGGTACAACCAGTTGGACATAATTCCACCGTTGTACCACGGGTCATAATCATAAATGTAAAAAAAAAAGTGTTGAACTATGGGTAACTTTACTTCTCCGTAGTGCAACCAGTTGGACATCACAGTACCAGTTGTACCACGGGTCGGGAGCTGAAATGTCCGGCATTACCTATCCTATTTATAATTTACATATTGATTTTAAACCATAAAGTTTTTTTATTCATTTATTTTCTTTACGTACCTACCTAACACAACTTGACGAATCACTATAAAAGCGGGCAAAACCACGGGCAGCAGCTTGTATAATACAAATATACAACGGTGTCTATATAGACACAGTTGAACTATCTAAGAACCGCATAGGTATCTCAACTGATCCACAGCACTGCCAGAGCGATATCTTCCCCAAGGCACCGGCTGTTTTGTAAAGTTTAAATATTCAAAACAGATGCCTGTCAGATACTAATCGTTAATATAAATGTGTAGAGATAGATAATCTATCTCATAATCGCGCTTTAGCTAATATACCTACCACTAAAGTTAATGTTTGCATCTTTATTAAATAGATTAGAATGGCAATGGCAGACTATACTTTAACATCACACTATGTAAGAGATGATGGTAAAATTTTGTGGAAACAAAACCTAACGCCATCTATAAATAATGACAAACGAAAAATCCTAGTTAAGCTAGTGCACGCCCAAACAAAGGGTTCGTTTGGGTACGTTTTCAGCAAATTTTAATAAAAGCTCTGAGAACTAGGGTTACGTGTTAGTTGCAAACAGTTGGTACTAGATGGCGTTTAAAACAGTTTAGAAAATATTTATCCAGTATAAGTAGGGCGCAGAAGTCCTCGTGGCTTAGAACAGGATACGCTTGCATGGAATTAAAATTTCTCAATACAAACATACTTTTCTCAATACAACATTACTTGCCAAATTATGACGTGACGACAACAATAAGCACTAGTAATGGCAGGTGACATGTTTAGAGATACCTCGCGAAGCAATTTAGTTGTCGAGCAATTATATAAGCGTGCCTTTCCAGATCAACGAAGTCTAGCAATTTTGAGCGAGATTAGTTGCTGGATGGCTGACCGCAGTGGCGTGCGCCTCTATGCTTTGGAATGCAAGTAAACTGTGAATGTAGTTATACTCTGTGGTTCCAGCGTTACATCTGTAAAAAGCCATGCCGAAGGCCTGATTTTTTTTATTTTATGAGCTTTGTAGTGTTAATTTTTGATATAGGCCAGTGTCCTGACTAAAACACTGTTTGGTACAAACTGAAAAAAAAAAATACAAAACCTGAATATCTAAAATTACAAGGAAAAATATCACATCTTCAATAGATTTTTAACAACAGCTTGATTTGTAAACCTTGATAAAAGATCGAAGTACTAAATTCTCGGTAGTAATAATAACACCAAATAATAAAACCAAAAATACGAATACCATTTTCATTTTCATGACTGGCCTGTTTGCTCTGCTGAGAGTAGCTCTGTTTTTTGTGCTGTAGGTCGAAGGTTCGATTCCCTCCCAGAATAAACGTTTTTGTGATGAACATAAACTCTGAGTCTGGGTGTTATATAGTATCTTATGTAGGTATGTATTTATATAAGTATTTATTTATGTAAGTATGTATTTATTTGACTATATACCTAAGTATTTTATCAGACTTGTGGTGTACCATAGTACAAGCTATGCTTAATTTGGGGCTAGATGGTGTTGTGTGCATTGTCCACAAATATTTATTTATATAAATTTTAACTTTAATTAGGATTTTTTTTCTGAATGGTCTGTTAAGTTTGAACAACACGTTGGTCAGAGACTTACACGAAGCGACGTATCAAACTAGAAATAGTTCGAAATAAGTAGGTAGGTATATTATTATGGTACAGCGCCGTGATAATGCTACAAAGTTATTCTACATTTATATATTAACGCTGGTGGTTTTCATTGAGACCACGACACGACAGAATAACAATTGGATTTCAGTGTTTTGGTGAGGCGATAGAAACTGTTAACAATGTGACTAACATGCAAGTATTAGATGAGCAAAGTTTAAAGGACTTTGCTAACAGTTTCAAGGTTATCTTTGGTTGCGCTATCGATTAAACATTGCTCAAGATGCAGCTCTAGCGAACTTGTCAATGTCCTAACTTGTATTGCTTCAGAATTCGCCTATAACTTAGTTGGTGACATGGAACTCTCTCCACGATCTTAGAGCCTATCCAGATGGAGCGTTTTACGCGCGTGTGCCCTCGCGCGCTTAAATTTGAATTGCGTCCAGATGCCGCGTTTTACGTGCGCTTCTACGCGCGATGTGTATGGGAGGGACCCAGGGACAGTTATAAACATGGAGCCAGATAAAGCAGTTGTGATGTGGCTTGCATACCGTCGACAGAAACGTCGTAAACAAAGAGAAAGTCCAAAGCTTCAAAAACGTTTCGACTACTTATTTCTTCCCAATTACTCAGTTTCATTAGAATAATCCAAATATTCCATATCCCATATGGCTACTCTTTTTTCAACTTTATCAATAAAATGTTCCGTAGGTATCGAAGTTATCAAGCTCCATTTTGCACCAAATAGCCAAATACGTCCACTCGCCGCGGAATCGCGCGTGTGACCGTTTTAAAAAATGGTGATCTACTAAAACTACAAGGTGACAGTACTAAATAATAACAAAACACATGCTGAATTATAATAAAAATATACTTTTATATTAATGAATTAAATAAAACTTTTGCATAACTTACTTTTGAATTAAATAAAAATAAAAAGTAGAAGAGGAAAAATTGAATTAAAACATTTAATATCAGTTACTTTTTTTAATTTTACCAATTACACACCTTCATTATACAGACATATTAAAATAATAATAAATATTTACAATAAGTTCTATTACAAATAGTCAATATTCGACGGATTATTTTTTACCATATCTTTCGATGGGTCAAATAAGACACAACCTACACTCCCTTCACTTAGACCTTGCTTTACATGCAACAGGCACGCAATATGTTTAGCTAGAAACCTGTTTCTGTATATAGTTTTTATATGATTAACTTTTGAAAAAATTCTTTCGCATTCAGCGTTTGAAATGGGTATGCACATTAGAGATTTTACAAAATTAGTCAAATTTTTGTACTTAGGAACATTTTTACTGTAACAATACAACTTAATTTGCTCCAAAACTGTTCAACATTTCGTCGTCGCAAAATTAAAATCTCTTATGTGTATAAAGTAACTTTTTTAGAAAAACAATAAAAACAGTCTACTGAAAAACTTTCTAAGAAAACATATAGTTTTTTACCGGTTTTGTATCTAAAAAAATATCATAAATGTTTGGTAAACAAGTTAATGTAAATTCCCTATTTGTTTTCAAATTATAACACATTTTTAGCTATTTTCTACACATGAGATATTTTGCTTGCAAATATTTTTGCCACATAATAGTTATTGATGGGAGTAGGAGGAATCAAAACAAAATAATAGTATTATTTATATCATTTATTTAGTACAATGGCACAAAAATTAAACAGGTAAGTAATATATAAGGTTATATATAAGGTAAGAATGTATAAACTGATATTTTTTTTTAAAAAATCTCAATTTTTAAAGACAGTACTACAGTACCTACCGATATTGTACAAAATGTCAACTTTGCATGTTAGGTCCCAGGATTAAATGATATAGCATCGTAAAACGGATGATAATCTTTATCAATGACTACTTTCAGTTCCTGTAGGTGTTTGAATTTACTCTCTGTGATTTTTAGGGGCTGCAGATACAAACGCTGTGGCAGCAATCTTGTACAAAGAAATGCTCTCCGTTGTGGTAGGATCGACCACTCATTATTGTGTCGCAATCTATATAACACTGAACCGTCCGCCAAATAGTTTAGGCCTCTAATATCTACCACGACTGGATCTCCTTTTTTCTTGCCAGGTCTTATAGACTTGAAGTTGGATTTTAGTACTTCGTAGTTATTGAAGAAATCATAGTGGATGGACTTCACAACATAAGGATTTCTCGGGCGAGCCTGCTGCATTCGAGATACATAGTCGCTAGGTGCGTAAATGGGAGGTTTGATGTACTGTTCAATTGTTGAATGCACACTATCAACCTCCATCATTGTGTGTCCCTTTTCTAAGTATAACTGCTCGATATTTAAATGTCTTGTTTGAGATAGATCACTAAGGGCAATAGATAGAATTCGGTTTCAATTTTGGTGTCCACATCCGTCTGATATGACAATAACTCGTTCAGTTTCAGGTGGCAAATTTGTCAAGTGATCAATCAAGCAAGTAGTAAATTCGTTAGCAGAGACACCACCATCAGCTTCGTGCCAGAAGTAAAGAGTAACTTGTTTCGTTCTACAGTCATAAACAGTAAAATTATGACACTGTAATTTAAGTTTGTAATACAAGGCGCTGGCCAATAGCTTAGGTGCAAGTAAGACACTCTGTACGTCAACTGTGATCACAACTACCTTATCATTGGCCATGTCAATAGCATCTTTTTTTGCTTGGCGAGCTTCATTCTTCTTAAGTATGTGGTCTTCGTACTCTTCTTGGGAAATATTACCCGCCTTAAAGCTGCAGCATGTGTCACACTGGTCTTTACGAGGACGGTGTATTGCAATGTTTTCCTGATCTAAAACTTTCAAAAAAGTTGGTCGGCTTGCAGCTCGAAAATCGTGTTCTTTACACCAATCGACGAAAACATCATGCATGTGTTTTTGAGATCTAAAAGTCGACTCAACATACAGCTTATTAGAACTCGCTCTACAATAATGGCTAGGAACTTTCGGAACCAGATCAATCCAAGATTTTACTGTCTTTGTTATAGGTGTAGTATACGGCAGTACAGAGTGAGATGTACTAGATATTATAAAAGTGTCTCGCGGCCGAGATGAATGGGCTGAATTAGCATCATCATCTACAACCGAGTCCGATTCCTTGGTCCAGCGTCTGAAAGTATCTTCTCCTATGGCAAGTGTATTCAAAAAAAACAGTCTACACACTCTCACCTTAGTGGACGTTTCGTCGCTTTTATTAAAAAATATATCGTGACCACTCTTTTTTAAAGTTGTAACCGAAGATGAACGTCGGCGACGTCTTATCCCTCTGCGAACAGCAGCAGTCTTTACAAACGTTTTCTTTTCTGACCAGGTCTGAAGGTTCCAAAAATAAGAATGGGTCACTGCTCGTTCTTCTTCACTGATGAGTGCGCACATGTATGCGTTTTTGGAAGTTGAAGTTACCTTTGTATGAGAACAACGTGCTTTCTTCATCCGTTCCGGTTTCTCAACACACTGTTCGTATTTGTTATCAACTTTTCGAAAACCTAGGTACGTTTTTCCTAAAACTCGAGCCTTTCTGTTCACCAATCGACGGTTTTCACTTTTTTTGGAAGGTCTGTCCTGGTGCTCAACTTCATCGTCGGAAGGCAATGGGATGTTTTCCAAAAGGTTTGAATGTATTGGCCTCAATGACAAAAGCGGTACTTCATCTTCACTGTCAGATAAGGGAATCAGTCTTCTTATTTTTGAAGGTGGAGCCCAGTGAGGATCTTGTCGTCAGTACTTTCTAGCTCAGTAGTAGCCGCAGCAGGTGGTGGTAATAGAAGTGAGGGCGATGATGATATCACACGATCATTCACGTAGCCTAGATCTTCTGGTGTGATCAATGAATCATCATTGGACTCCGGAATAAGCGACTTTGCGCACTCTATTACGTCTACAGTTTTACCAGGAATATCGAACACTTGATTTTCTGGTTGAATTAAGGAATCACCAAGCCACTGAGAAGGTGAATTCTTTGATGCAAAGTCATTATTTTCGTCATCACACGCAGCTATTACCGTTAAAGCATCAGTCTGCGGAGCGGGTGGATTCTTCTGGGCAATATTCCCACTTTTCACAGCACACTCAGGTTTCAGTATTAAATTCAACAACCGCTGTCCACGGCTATTATTTTTGAACATCTTGAAAATGGCATTAATTAGATAAACACAAAAAAAATACTTAAAACTCGTCACGCAATAGTTGACACGATGCTGTTCAAAACTGCACTAATATTATTGTACTAATGTACAATTTCAAAATGCCGAGGTCAAGGTCAATGAAATTGCTTGATCTATTACTATCTCACTCCCACTTTCACTTTGATGCGCGTGTCGAATAGTGTCGTGCAAAATCACGCTCTTACTGATCAAAATTGGCGCGAAATTGACGCGAAAACGCGCCAGTCTTTCGCACATAAGAGTATTTGTTCAAAAATATTTTCAAACTAAGGCAATACCAAGACCTCCTATGTGTTCATCAGACACATGAGAGATTTTGATTTACATAAAAATGTAAGCCGTCACTTAAGACGTATTTTCTTTATGGCATATCTGATTCAAATAATAAGACTTACACTTGAGAGTCTTTGCATACGGTGCCTTTTGAATACGGCAATTCAAAAATCTGAAAAAGTAATTATGAACAAAAATGTCACATAAGAGTTATTGCTTTTGCAACGACGATTTACAGCACTAGCACTAGTACTAGAACCACACATCAGGTTTTGTACCTCTGAATCATACTTAATTTGACGATATTCCTCGTCAATTAATTGTCTTACTGTATTATTTGTAGTAATGTTCGGAAACCTGTCCATAACGCTGATAAGAGATGTAAAATTTTCATAAGCCGCTAGGTACTTGTGGGTCTATGAAACGTAACTCGGAAAATATTTTTTCATTAATGGGAAATCGACATGTTAAGTTGAGTACATAACTCTATCAAAAAGCTTTGACACCTTTTTAAAAATTCTAATTACGATACTACTGTTACTTGGTTGATTTCTTAACAGCGCTATTTCATTAGATACTTTTATACCTAAGTATATCTCATGTAATTCTACAAAATTTATATTACTATTAGGATATATGTCCTCAATAGCAGTGGCACGAATGTAGCTGATTTTCATGTAGCAATTTAATATTGTTAAAAATGTACCAAAAAATACCAGAATATGAAAGGATACCCAAAAAAACTAAATTAGTTTTACGGAGCCCTAATTATACCAATTTGGTACTGAATATACTAAAAACGGTCACCCGCGCGTACCACTGGACGCAGCAATGGCGCCTGACTGAGTATCTCAACTCGCGCGGCGCACGCGAGTCGAGAGTCCGGCATGTTGCACGCGTTTTACGCGCGAGTTAGGAAACGCGCGTAGGCATCTGAACGCGATGTATATAGCTCTAGGATCTGAAGAACGCGCGAATGATTACGCTCGAAACGCTCCACCTGGACAGGCTCTTATACCTACATACGAGTATGTTGATATTATAATGTTACAGCTGTCTTGTGTAAGTTTTAGTGACTGGACTAGTTACTAAAACTTTGTTTTGGCGTCGGACGCTTTATGTCGCGTCGTTATAGAATAATATTCTTTTTCGTAAATCTATACTAATTACTAATTTACTATGACAAATTTAGAGTAATAAAGAGACCTAGAGGGCGTGCACAAGAACGCTGGGTGGACGATATAAAAAAAGCAGCCGGACCAGAATGGATGAAAAGAGCACAAGACCGGGACACATGGAAGATCTTGGAGGAGGCCTATACCCGAAAGGGGCCTTAGACTGAATTAATTAAAAAATTACCTACCATAAATCTGTTGTACTGAATTGGTATGATTAGTCAAGGAAAATAAAAAGGCTTTATTATTATTAATATTATTATGACTAATTTACTAATATATAATATTACTAGCTGGTGCCCGCGACTTCGTCTGCGCAGGGTTAGTACTTCGTGTAATTCTAACGGTTTTTGTAGCGCACGCCAGAATAGCTCGCAGATGCAGATGGCAGCAATGATATTATATATAAAACCTCATTGGATGGCAGATTTTTTTCCTACTTACTTGACACATATCGTCATATTTTGGACAGATCACACAATATCTTTATAAATTATAGCCTATGTGTTATTCTGATGTAAAAGCTATACTATGGTAAAGTTTCATTAAAATCCATTTAGTAGTTTTTGTGTGAAAGAGTAACATACAAACTTTCGCTTTTAAAATATTAAGTAAGGATAAATGTGAAAGGAACTCTGTCTGTCTGTCGATTTGTTACAATATCAAGCCTAAACCGCTGAACCGATTTAGATGAATTTTGGTATAGAGATAGATTGACCCTTGGTGACCCTTGGAGAAGAATATTTTACTTTTTATGTAGGTTCCACGCGTGTGAAGTCGCGGGCAACAGGTAGTATAACTTTTTTGTGCGGTAAACCTTTTTGTAGTTCGATATAAAACAAACTTTTTATGTTTTTAATAAGTGTTTATTGACAGCTATTTAGACACGCAACAATTATCAAATAAAACGAATCTAGATAGACAGACTTTGATTGCGCGTATAGTTCTTAGTGTTTTGAGTTTAATTGATCTATTTTTTTGGTAAAGTGGCCTGTTTTATATATATTGCCGCATTATGTTATCGACGGTAAGTTTCAAGATTGATGATAATAAAGAATTACATTTTTGTATATGTCAGTCAATCATTCAACATTGTCAAAACAAGAAAATTTCAGTGTGAATTCCTTTTGATTTCAGATATTTATGAATTCTATCAAACGCAATCAAACTTTTAAAAAACTTTGGCCTTCGGTGGGTAAGTAACACCAAATATATTTTATGCACATTATTGGTTTATGGATGCATCTTTAAGATAAGATAAGATAAGTTAAGATAAGTTTATTTAACCAATAACATGTGTACATGGGTACATTTTTTCTCAGATTAAAATCTTACACTATAACGACGCTAGGCATAGGTTGGCGGTATGTAAACCATACCTTCCGTGCTAGTTATAAAACTGTGTTACGGCATCATTAGTGTGGTCTACTTATTAATGCTTCGGAGGGTGCGAAGTTTTCCAGGCTTCAGAGTTTCGTTATACCATGAAGGTGGCCTGGCCTGCCTTGGATATGTTCTTACAGAGTCAAGAGAAGGCCAAAAACAGGACTAAGTTTAAGAGTGTTTGTAAGATTGAGGGTGCAACTGTATCTCACGTTGTGTAGTCTGCATAACAGGTTCTTCTTTTCTACTCCTCCATCCCTCATCTCTGTAGTCACTCCTATAATCTTTCACATAGTTCATCAATATTTTACTAGGCTTACTGGGGATGGATATAAGAGTCATCATTGCCCTTCGTTCATCTGTTGAAGATGATTTAGGTGGCGTCAATAAAGTTACAGAGCAGTTAATTGTAATTGAAAACATTCGTTCATGGATCCACTCCAGTGAGCTGAGGTGGGTGAAGTTTCCTCTCTACTGACGTCACTTTGCCTGGGATTCCGTTTGTTAGCGCAGGCGGCCATCCCAGGTACCCACACTAACCCTACGACCTTGCCGACTGGGCCCGCAGGAAAGACGAATCGGTACATGCGGTGTCGGTTCGGTTGCAGGTGCATAACGGCTGGCACCGAGCCGGGCTTGTTTCAAGTTTTCCTACTTACTCTATTGCTAGCTTTGATGTTAGTCAACAGGGGGACTAATTTGAAGATTATCGCAGTCGTCTCCATCGTCAGTCTCCAAGCAGCACTCATCTGGGATCTGTTCCACGTAGAAATCCTCACTCACAGTGTTATATATAGTTCAGCGAAAAACACCAACCCGATGTAGTAGGGTGTAGGGAGTAGGGTGGATCCTTATAGGAATCTATCCACATTTAAGCTTACTAAGAGCAATGTGTACAAATTCATTATCTAAAGTGTATAGGTAAGATAAATATCATATCTAAATTTCGTGTAAGAGCCCGATTTGTAAACTAAGATTTTTTGTAGTTTTTTTTAACTAGATGGTATTAAATCGCTTGGGAGCTGGCCACTACTCATTCTTATCTATGACTTCGGAAGCCTTCACTGCGCTTAGTCACATGCACTTGGACAATTTAGTTAGACTTTAAAACATCCCCGAGTTCAACACCTAAAAGTAATGTATGCGATAAGGTAATGTAGTACTGCTAGGTATTCCGTGGCGAAGGTTCAAAGTTTAAAGTAGAGCGAAGTAGCGTTAGCAAAGAAGTTCTGAAACAAAAAAGGTTTAGAGCGAGTCAAGCCTGAGTGGGTTACCGTACTTACCGAGTATCTACCTACCTACCTACCTATCTGTCAGCTCAGTTAAAAGTAGCTCTGCCTTCGGCGCTGTAGGTTGTGGTTCAATTTCCTCCCAGGACAAACATTTGCGTGATGAACATTGTATTTGTTCTATCTGGGTATCTAGGTGTTAGAATAAGTATCTATGTATTTAAAAATATATAGTTATGTATCGTATTATCCACCAATGTGTTCATACAATTTATTCACTATCACGATTTAAACAAAAACAAACGTTCTTTATTCAATAAAATCACAAGGACCACTTTGAATCGTCTTCTTACATGCTAGTGAATCTAGGTGCCGGTTCCTCCTAATCCCAGTTCAAGAAGAATCCGACAAGAAACTCGTCTGCTCTTAACACTTTTTTGTAGGATCCTTGCCAATTTTGTTACGGATGTCGAGTCGAGTTGGAGCAGATTCATCCCAAGCTTCCAAGCTTTGATTTTTTGCATTTTCTGAGAAGATTTACTATAGAAATATATATATATTTTTTTTTTACACCATCGGATAGTAGAGATTTCAACGAACGGAAATCACACCAACTTTTTGAAAAAGCTGATATTTTGACGGGTGAATTTTCGATTGAAAATTAGGGTGCTTATTCGATATTATTAATAATATTAATATATTAATATTAATTAATAAGGTGAAAAAATAATTATTTCAAATCAAATAAATTACAGTGTATTTGGGACGTAAAAAGGTAACTTTTCACCAAATTTCGTGAAAAAAAAAAATTATGTAAAAGATACAAATAAAAAACCTAAAACTTGGTTTTTTAAATTTTTTCACATACATTTTGAGGTTATGTGAAAAAAATGTTAATACAAAAGTTGGAGATCTTTTTATTACCTACAACTTTGCGTTATGGCTTTTTTCCATAGGACTTGTAGTTTTGCCGGAAATCGAGATAAACCGTTTTTTACCCTTAAAACCTCATCCCTCAACCCTGCCCGACCTCAGATCGCCCGTAATTTATTTTTCCTTCCATTTTTATAATATTCTCCTCCTTTTCCAATGGTTTCATCTTACTACTTATTATTTTTTTGGGTTCAAAAATTATCGACCCTGGTCTATTATACCTACAAGTCGCATTATCGTCATCGAGTGTACAGCATCCCCACGATAAATTCATTTCTGGTTCCGACATGTTGATAGGTAGGTAGGTAGGTAATTTGTTTATGAAGATACCGTGTTGTCTTAAACCAGTAAGTATTGAAAAAAAAGTGCAATCAATGGTTGCAAGTAGGCTTGTTAGAGTACATTACCTGAAATAATGCACTAAATATTGAATTTTGAATTTTGAAACAAAACTCGAATAAGATTTTTTTTAAATTATATATAATTACATCTAAAAAATGTGACTGCTGCCATTTTTTTTCAATTAAAAAGTTGATTTATTTAATTTTTATTCCATTTATGTCATAAAACATCTCATAATATATAAATAAAAATGTAAATCGCACTATTGCATTTCGATACTTTATTCTGATTACGTTATTCATTACATTATTTATAGATACTTTAATCTTATCATTCGTAAATCTTAAGTTCCTAATCACTTATCCATTAAATTTTGTCTTTTTGATGGCATTTCTTCATCGTTATATTCGACAAACCTTTCCGATTCTAGTAGATCTTCGAAATCTTCATGACCATAACCTTCTTCGTCTCCAATATTTTTTCCAGTTTGCGTTGGTTCTTCATCCACAATTTCTTCTGAATCATTAACTTCCTCGTAGGCTTTTTCTTCCATATTGGAGCAATTTTCAGAACCATGACAATTTGAACGTAAATATTAATTGTAATTTTAAAAAGTTCCTGCACCATCTTTTTTAACTTGAACGGAAGTGCTATTAAAACAAGCAGATGGCGACAAGAGATTGTAAAAGTTTAGCGACAAAGACAACGCACAAAAAAGAGCTGCACTCCAGTCTCCTAAAATTAACGCTGAGACCGGATTGACGCGCGTAGACGTCAGAGATGTAGTTCAAGACATTTTCAAAGAACAGATGAGTTATGTATGATCGCACGTAGGAAAAACAATAAGAGCAACTATTCAAATCCTATCTCACAAACAGTCAACAGATAATCAAAATATCAGAGTGGTCCTGGAATAATCACCTGGCGTCCCACAGAGATCAATACTTGGACCGCTCTTGTTCCTAATATACATAAACAATATAAATAAAGCAGGTCTTAGTGGACATTTAATGCTGTATGCCGACGATATATGCCAATTTTATTTTGGCAACTCTATTCACGAAATCATTGGCCAGGCTCAGAATCACTTGCATGTGTTTATGATTACAAGCAGAGCCATGTAGGTAGGTACCTACGTTTTTACTGTGTGTAACTTATATTAAATAAAAATGACAGTCGATTACGAAAAGCTAACGTGATTAACGAAAACGCAGTCCATGTCACACGCACTTGTGTTGTGTGTATATCCTGCCCCAACTCATGCACTATGGATGATCTGATGTCCTGCTCGGATAATGCCGTAGATGTGGCTACATTGGTCAAATAGGATGTGAAACAACGATACGAAAGAAGAAGAAGTGACTATAGGTATAAAATCGGAGCCAGAGGCAGGTTTTGAGGTAAAATCTTCAGATGAGGCAAAAGCACAGGCGAACACATAGTTTTGACTATTGACCCCGGATTGTAAGTGCATATCAAGGAAACTAAAACATCTTTGGAGTTGTCGGTTAATCTATTCGCCTATGACTCTGGATTCTCAAGGAAAATAACCCTACTACGACATTAATAGGCAATTGCGATTCCATGACTTCATACATCACGCAAGTGGTCGAAACGGCTTAAAAGATTAAAAGGCACAGGATTTACAATCACCAATCTTTACCCATAATTATGGCCATAAAAATTATCAGGCACGCAAATTACCACAGATAAAATCAAAGTTAATTGTTATGGAAGTTTCAAAGAATGACAAAGGATTCCAGTGTCACTGCATTCGCTGCAAATAATAGCAACGGGCAGTTGGTGTATGTAACGTCACCTTCAAACTCTAAAGTGACAGTGACGGCTAACAATACCGTAACTTGCTACGAATGTAAACAGATTGGTTATTAAAAAAAAACATTACCTGTTCCAATTTCCAGAAAGAAAACACAAATAATAAAAAAATGCTTTTATTGTGGTATTTTTAAATGAAGAATAAAATAAAAACAAATGGTAATTAGACAGTGGCGCTAGTGCACATATGACGGCAAAGAGAATGGGTAAAACATGCAAATTACACTATGTCTATAGATTACCGTTGCAAACAATATGAAAGTGCCAGTTTTGTGTTCCAGAGACGTACAGATATCGACTGATTTTAACTACGACTTTTAATCGTTAAAAATGTGCATTGCGTACCAAGCATAACAAGGAACTTGTTGTCAGTAAGTCAGTAAAAACGGAAACAAGTTTATTTTTGAAGCAAATCAATGTTACATATAACAAGAAGAATGAGTTTGTTGCCAGCAGCGTAGACAAAAGGAGTATACAAGCTCAATATTAAAGTAGCAGATTTGTATGCTGGCTGTACTTTCTGTAGCAAGTGCAAAGCTTTGGCACAGACTGTTGGCACATAAACAATGATCAGTACACATAAACAGTTGAAACAAAGCAATGATCTAAACAACAAGTACGGCAATGTGGATGGGTTATTCTACCCTGAAACAAAGTCCATTGCAAGCGCTCAGTATTTTATCTTGTTCATTGATGATAACAGTTGTATAACTTTTATAAGCTTCCATAAGTATAAGGGAGAAATCTCCAGTATATTCAAGAATTTCAAAGCGCTGTGTGCGGGTTGAAAATCAGTAGAATAAAAAAAATCTATTATTATGCACACACCACGCTGGTGTGTTTTGTAATAGCAAAATTACAAAATTGCTTACTCAAAGAAGAGATTATCCACTAGAAAGCAAAAGCATACACACCAAAACAAAACTTTTGTGAACGCGCTAACAAAACTATTGTAAAGAAACCATGTTGCTTACTCTTTGATGCTAAGCTAGAAAAGAAGTTCTGGGCTGAAGCATCAAATACAGCAGTATATCTAAAAAACCAGTCAATAACTTCAACTTTGTGAAATAAAACACCCTATGAAGCGTGGTATAAATAGACACCAGACTTAAGCCACATACATGTTTTCGGAATCTGTGTGATGGTTGACATACCAAAAGAAAAGAGATTAAAATGGGACAAAAAGGCACAAATGTACATCCTTGTTGGTTTTTCAGAAACAGTAAATGAATATTGTGTATACATTTATGACGATGAAAAAAATATTATAACTAACAGTAACAAAAGAAACAGCAGATTGGATACATGTGATGCTGAAATTGTTGCACATGCACCAAATAAAGATGGCAGAGATTCAATGAATGAATGAAATTCAATGAATGCTTTAATGATTAAACCCTCCATGATTCCGATTCAGATACAGCTGTATATACTAATCCATCTAATGTAAACAAAGATGACACTTTAACATCCACTGTTCAATATTCACTGATACTGATAACTCAAGAAGCGAGCTACAACCAGTTCAAGAATGGAAAGCTCCAGATTGTTATGGATATAGTAATGGATATGGTAACTAAAACTGGAAACACAGATGTTTCCAGTTTTAGTCCAGAAGTCAAACAGAGAGACTTCTTAGAAGTACTGAATGGATCTGAAGCAGATCAGTGGAGACAGACTATGCAAGAGGAGGTTCAATCGTTCGAGGACAATGATGTGTGAGAAATTGTTGATTTACATAGTGATGGGTCAATTTTGCATTGTAAGTGGGTATTCAATAAAAAACTTGATGTGTATGAGAAAGTGCAGTATCATGCCAGACTTGAAGCTAAAGGTTTTACACAACGACGTGGCATTGATTATGTAAACATTTATTCTTCGTCTTAAAACATTCTACTCTTGAGAATATTGTTTGCTCTAAGTGTTCAGTGGGACATGGATATTACACGTTTAGATGTGACAACAGCATTTTTAAATAGGCATTTAAAAGTAAATATGTACATGAGAATTTCAGAAGGTTTTGTAAATAAAAGCACTGAAAAGATTTTGAAACTAAAAAAGCTATTCATGAATTGAAACAATATATGAAAACGGAAAGACTGTTTAAAACCAAAGTTAAACTTTGGTTTTAAAATGAGTAAATTTGAATGGTGCTTGTTTATATCTGAGATTATTGTGGCTGTCTATGTTGATAATTTTCTGATACTTTCAAGTTGTAATATAGAAACTGAAAAATTTAAATCTGTTCTGAATTCAATTCTTTATTTAATTGAATCTTTAATTCAATTAAAGATTTAGGCCTTGTTAGATCCTGTCAGACTATAACAGTAGATCAACAGGAATATATAGAGCAATTATTATTAAAGTTTGATTATGTCAAATAGCAGAACAGAACAGATACTCCTATTGAAAGTCAATTTACTTTCAATTTCAAATCTTTAAAAAGGCTGACAATTGTGTGGAAACCGTTCCTTATCAAGACTGATTGGAAGCCTTATGTATTTAGCTGTTTTGACTAGGCCTAATTGTTATGATACTGATAAACTATGTTACTTAAGTTACAGAAATAAAACATTTTGTATTTTGTATTTGTTTGATGAAACTCATTTCAATTATGCTACTATTGAAATACTTACTAATACAAAAAACAAAATATTACTGTTAAACATATAAGGAATATGTAGAGCTGACAGGTTTTGTTGATGCAGTTTGGGCGAGCGATAGTCTAGATATACCGGGTTCTATTTTGTTATGTTATGGTTCCGTGATTTCCTGGCGGAGTAAAAGACAAAAGACAAAACTGCCTCAGTACTGGATAAGGAGAATCTAGTACTGAGGCAGTTTTTATTGCTCTTTCAGAGGCACCTAGAGAAGCTGTTTAAGTAGGTACTTAAGATAACTGATGTCTGAAATTACTGGTGGACAATTTGAAATTAAATTGAAGTTTGATAATCAAAGTGCATTAAAACTAGCAACGAGTTATCAGGCACACACTAGGTCAAAACATAAAGATGTTTTCATTATGGTACAGATACAGTCAAAATTAATTAATTGATATTAATTTATTTATTATAAATATAATATTATATTAATATATATTATTATATATATTATACATTTCAACTTAGGAAATGCCTGCTGACTTGTTAATCAAAGGTCTTTCGTCAACTAATATTTATGCGGGAAGGTACCCACTGGTCCCTTGAAATTCGCACCCTGTGCCCAGCCCACTCGTCCCCTCAAATATTTCAAGTGCCCACTGGTCTCCTGATCTTCATTTTTTTGGTGCTGATTTTGTGCTGTAATTCAGTTATTTTTTTTTGAGTTATCATAGTGACGGATGTAATCTGAGAGTAAAGAGTTTCCAACGTCTGTGGAAGTAATCAAAACTCGTTAAATAGTTTGTTAAAACATAGTTTAACTTAGAATAAACAGAATTATGAGGAAAATGCATTTTGTCAATCGCTTTGACAAAACGTCGATGAAATTTTCCCTGCGCAACATAGTATAAAGAAATGTAAACAAAAGTTGGAGCAAGATACTAATATCTAATAGAAAAATGGTTAAATACCGACATGAGAGGATATCGTTATCCGAAAAATATTAACTTTATGTATCTAAGTAAAGCTGTGTAAAATACTACCTACGTGTTTTTTTTCAAATCTGTTTCTTAAATCAGAACACATTAATTAATGTATACTCCCACTCAAGACACTAACTCCACATACTGCGTTTGGATTTGTAACTAAAAGATCAACTGCAAAATGCATCTTCCAAAATCCTGAAAAAGATAGATAGCTAACGATGGCTAGCAATATTGTTAGTCAATCCAGTGCGAGCCTTTCATCGAACGGCCATTGTGTCTGGGCACGCCTTTGTTGTTATTATTTCTTGATTTTTTTTCTGTTTGTTGTAGAACATGAATAGATATTTTGTTTTTCAACAATCTAATAAAATTTTAATAATTTATATATATGTAAATTCCTTTCTTTAAAGTACATACTGTTCACAAATGTACTTGCAGGTGCCGAGTCTATAACTTTTATTCTAAGGGACGAGTAGGTACCTTAAAAACAAATGAATAATGACTGGTCTCCTACCAGGGGACCAGTGAGCACCTATATAGGGGACGAATCTACAACTTTTATTCCGGGGTACGAATTTTGGGGGACCAGTGGGTACCTTCCCGTTTATGCATATGCCAGGAATTAAGGCTTAATAAAACTTTCAACTTTATTTTGTTAATTAGGGGTGTTAGAATGTAGGTACTAAACAAAATTGTAAAATGTGTTTATGATTACAAGCAGAGCCATCTGTGTTTTAATGAATGTAACTTATGTTAAATAAATATGTCAGTCGATTGAAAACAAATGTGTTTCAATAGTTTGAATATAACTTGCTTACAGTCAAAGTTTCTAGAACTTCATATATAATATGTAAAGCTATTAATAAAAGAATTGATGACTACCTACAAGTTGCTAACACTAAACAGTGAAACTCTTAAAAAGTAATGGTGAAAAATATCTCTGAGTGTAAATGTAAGTGTTAGTGAAATCGGGCAAAGTACTGTACTCACAAAAAAAGGTGCACTTCAGACTAATGTATTATCTGATCCATATAACACTGACAGGAAGCGCTATTTTAAAACAAAACCTTATTCAGATACCTACCTAATTCCCCTCAATTGCTACTAATATGAAATTATGAAAATTTGTAGGTATACATTGTTTGGATGTTTGTTTGTTCCTCAAACACGCAATAATGGCTGAACCGATTTGAATTAAACTTGATATAATATAGTTGGACCTGGAATATCATACAAGCTACCTTTTATGTATAAACAATGCGGCCAAAGCCGCAGGCAGTAGCTAGTAAGATATAATCAAGATCTATTCTTCACAGGATCTGCAGAGTAAATTATTTTATTTTAATTTAAGCAACGATATAAAAATATTAATTTAATTCTATTTAATTCTAATTCTATTTAATTTAATTATTAATTTAAATTTTAATAGGTTACATCTGAGAAACTTTTATGTTACCTATGCTAATGCTATGTAATGATGGGTTAGTTTGTAAGAAAATTATTTGAAAAATGATTCGGAGTTCCATCCATAGGTTTTACAAAGAAAAAATAAGCTTTAAGTAAATGTTTCTAATATTAACATTCGACTTCTATATTTCAATATTGGTTTAGGTGATACAGTGTGTTTACACAGTTTAACTGCTTTAACACTCTAAAAAAACTTATTCATATGGTGCGTAATGCAATGATTACCAGTGCCTCTTAGGACGGAACTCATTCAACTAGTAATTTCACCAAAACGCAACGATAGCGCGTTCTAACTTTCGAAACATTTTACCAGCGACATCTAGTTCTGAATAAGGGAAACACACAGAGTAATAGCTAAATGAATATAAATGGGGAGAAGTCCGGAGGGTGAGTACCTACACTGTTACATACATTAATGCCGTTTAAACTTGATCGGCTGTAAACTTGTAAGTTTTACTCAAGTTATTAACTTACAATATCTACCTATATATACAAATGTAAACACTCTTTATAAGTATAGTTTAAAAGACCTGCGACTTTAATATTTGACTTAAATTTTAACTAGATACCTCCACGCTTTCCTGAGAAAAAGGTTATTGACATACATACAGACAGACGAACATCGTGACGGGTTCCTTTTTTCCCTTTGAGGTATGGAGCCCTAAAAACAAACATGTTCGCTCTCGGGCGAGATCTATTGATCTCTAGTTATCTAGTTGTTTTGTGTCGATGTCGAAAAGTTAGAGTTCAATTTAAAAAGTCAGTTACCAATCCAAAATCCATTAAGTAAGCCGGAGCAGAATACGATTTAGTACCTACACATCCGCCAGATTCCACATTCGCCATAAATAAAAAATATTTGAATCTTAGTTCAGTTGGTCATTGATGACGAATAAAGAAAACGAATAAAGACACAATCGCCAGAGTTATGTATCTAGACAGACGAACTATATTCTTCCGGCGCTTCGGCGGCCGCTGCCGCGGTACGCTCGCTTTGCTCGCTCGTGTTATCGCTTGTTATGTGATTAATTTCTGAGTTGTACCGTTTAGGTATACACGTGGTCCATTCCTGGCTATTAATTAAATCTTTCGCGAAATCTGTCGAACGAATGAGGAATAATAAATAATATCTTTGCGTCAGAGGTTGAAAATATCTGACGAATGTCGAAAGAAATAAATGATCTGACGACAGTGGAATCTGGCGTATGTGTCCCTCACCCAAATTACTCACTTTTTAAAAGTGTGTAATTTTTAAAAGTTTTTAATACTGCTTTATTTTAGGGTTCAGATTTCAAATTCAAAAGCCTCAGTTAAGGATACCTACTCCCTGATCTAAATACCTTGACGTGTATTTACGGCGATCAAATCACGATTATTTTTATCGGAAAACATTCTTATAAGCAATTCTGAATAAAGTTTAATGGGTAAGGCTTTAATCTTACAGCTTACACTAATAGGCAAAAAGTAAGCTGTACTTTCTGTCTATTATTGTAAGCTGTAAGATAACACGAAAACTTTTGACGAAAATTATTTTTATTGAATATTTTAGATATTAATATTATTTTTTTAATGTTCTAAACCTTAACAATTACATTAAAAACAATTTCAAACGAGGACATAATAGTCCATTAAAATGTTACATTTTTTAGGCCTTAGTGTGCATTTGTCAGAGGACGCAATTTTATTTTTTTAATGTGTAGGGGGGGTCAGTAGAAGCTTAAGTTCAAGTTTGTGGGGTCGGCACCCTTGTCCCCCGGCCGCCATCTTGGAAAAGGGGGTGCAAAGGGTTTTCGCGCTGTATCTCGTAAACTAGTTACCTTACAGAAAATTTAATCAAACATAAAATGTAGCAAATTAAATTTCCTACAATTTTATTTCTATTACTTTTTATCGTCAAGTGACCAACAAAAAAGTTATAAACAAAAATAAATGAAAATTTTGTTTGTTTGTTCTAGGTTTTACAGCGCTCCAAACTTAAACGGATTCTCGAATGCTCATAGGGATGCAATAAAAACTAAAAATTAGGCTTACTTTTCTATCTATATTTTTTTTATTCATACAATTTATTATGATCTTAACATTCCTATGCTATTATTGAACTATGTTTGACCCTTTTACCCACCACCTATGAGGTATAACATGGGCAAAGTCAAATTTATAAAAATTTAATGCATTTTTTAATGCATTTTTTGTCACTGTCTTAGCAAATCGTTTGTATCGCAGAGTGTCTAGAGTATCGTCTTTATTTCCGCCATATAAAAAGACGAAAAAACGTTCGCCAACAACACTGAGTAACGATGACTCGACTTTCTCACTCATAAATAATTTAGTTCCACTTGCTAACTCTGGATGCTTCTGCAAAATTTTTATAAATTTGACTTTGCCCATGTTATACCTCATAGGTGGTGGGTAAAAGGGTCAAACATAGTTCAATAATAGCATAGGAATGTTAAGATCATAATAAATTGTATGAATAAAAAAAATATAGATAGAAAAGTAAGCCTAATTTTTAGTTTTTATTGCATCCCTATGAGCATTCGAGAATCCGTTTAAGTTTGGAGCGCTGTAAAACCTAGAACAAACAAACAAAATTTTCATTTATTTTTGTTTATAACTTTTTTGTTGGTCACTTGACGATAAAAAGTAATAGAAATAAAATTGTAGGAAATTTAATTTGCTACATTTTATGTTTGATTAAATTTTCTGTAAGGTAACTAGTTTACGAGATACAGCGCGAAAACCCTTTGCACCCCCTTTTCCAAGATGGCGGCCGGGGGACAAGGGTGCCGACCCCACAAACTTGAACTTAAGCTTCTACTGACCCCCCCTACACATTAAAAAAATAAAATTGCGTCCTCTGACAAATGCATACCCAAATGTAACTTTTCAATGGACTATAAGAAGCAAAATATATAAAATATATATGACATATCTTATATATTATTCCTTCAATTGACAAGCATAATAACCACTAAATAGCGGTAAAAAATCCTATTTTTTTATTGAGTACTTTGTTATATTTATTAAACTGAAAGCATCGTCTTAAGTTAAGACGTTAAGACTCTTAACAATTCCGAAACCATTGATGCAAAGCTAAATTTATTTTTTTGCTACTGATTTGATACTGCATTAGTTTAGAGATTTATGATCGTACAATTAATTTAGTGATTTCAATAATTTGGTCTAATTCAGACTTTGATGCATCATTCTAATATGCATGACAATAACGGCGTGTCAATATTAACCTTGAGATGAATCTGCTCCAAATCGACTCAGCATCCGTATTAATATTAGCAAGGATCATACAAAAAGGTGATAAGACCAGAGGAGTTTCTCGCCGGATTCTTCTTGAACTGGGGTATGGAGAAACTGTCACCTAGATTCACTAGCATATAAGAAGACGATTCAAAGTTGTCTTCTCTATGATTCTCTATGAAATACCGTTACCTAACCCAAGGATTTCAAATTACAATAAGTATCTAAACTACCTACTTAATATAAGTACCTACTTAATAGTATAGAAATTGGGGATATTGAATTGGTCACATTAATAACAATTTGATAGTTAGTCATAAGTCATTTATTGGTATCAGAAAAAACAGTATACATGAATAGAGTTGATTAAGTTCATAATTAATTTTCTAAAATCTAATTATGGATCTGGGTACAAATTGATAAAATCAATTAATTTTATTATATTATTTCATCAATTATATAGTAGGATTTCTCGATCAGTTACTTCTTTAATCTTATTTTAAGACATAATACACTTACACTATTTTTAGATAATATATACTATATTTAAAAATATCCCATGATAAAAACAGATAAATCTTCAGTTTTTGTTGCAAACTTCATTGTAAGAAAAAAACCAAAATTGAACACAAATATATTTATATGATTAAACATATATTTTCATTTTAGTACATAGCTAAACCAGTGAACTTATTCAAAACTAGCTGTCCGCGCTGTCTGTCTGTCTGTCTGTCTGTGTCTGTCTGTCTGTCTGTCTGTCTGTCTGTCTGTCTGTCTGTCTGTCTGTAAATAATAATAATACACTTTTCACACAAGATCATCTGGTCCCAATGTAAGCAGAGCTTGTGTTATGGGTACCACATGACTGACATACTACTTATATACATTTATTTTTGTAAACATATTCAAATTATACATAGAAACACGCAGACCCGAGACAAATACTTGCCTACTGCGCCACGGAGGTCATCTTCCAGAGGAGGTTCTCTTTCGGTTTTTTTTTTAGTTTTGAATACCTACGTAATTAGTATTGGTTGCCTGGAACATTGTAGCTTGGGTACGGCACACGAGCTACGTGATTCACCACCATCAGCACGACGCGGTGGTGGTCGGAGCAGGTGGCGCTGGGCTCCGGGCTGCCGTGGGGCTTGCGCAGCAGCAGTTCTCTGTGGCGCTGGTCTCCAAGCTGTTCCCCTCGCGCTCCCACACTATAGCTGCTCAGGGCGGGTTTAATGCTGCTATTGGTAAGTGCATCTGTCTTCTATTGTAACAGTTTTACTGCGCGTCGGAAAGAAGGTGCTCTAGCTCTGTTTGTTCTGGTGTCGTGCTCTAGCGAACAAAAACGTGGCCCGAAAATATCTTGTCGATGTCGACGCTATAATAATAATAATATAACATTAACAAATATATATTAAATATACCTTTTAACAGATTCTAGACTACTTGACTTGTTTATAAAATTTTATTTACATGTTTATTTTTTAATAAATATACTAATTACACTTTAGGTCATTAAAAATTATTATAGTTTGTATTACATTACAACACTTTTACGTGTGGCATATAGTTTGGTCTTTCAAAAACCTTAAAGGCTCGTAGACAGCGTAGACGCTCGTAGACAGCGTAGTAGGCTCTACGAAATTGTCGTCAACGCTCAGAAATCCGTAGACTTTTGTAGACGACACTACACATCCATGTCGCATAGAACCGGTTACGAAATAAATAAGGTTATGTTCTTTTCTAGGAAGCATGCATCCCGATGACTGGCGGTGGCATTTCTATGACACTGTCAAAGGTTCCGACTGGTTGGGTGATCAGGTAAAACACAGAATATATATAAGAAATTAGATCTTCCCCAATTACGATGACATCTTCTTCTACAAAATAGTCACGAGCTATTTTAAACCAATGTGGTGAAAGGAATAGCGGCTCATGATCTGAATGACTAATTAAAAGTTTCGGCATTGTTTTCAGTTGCGCTCGTGCCATAAATAAGTCGTTCATTAAGCAAACTTGATCAGGCCTTGATGTTCTGGAGACTAATAGAATACTAACATGTTTTTAAATATGTACATACTTATGTTACTTGTAACACCCTGACAGAACACCTATGTTTATCACACTAATGATTGTCTTGGGAGGGAATCGAACCCCCAACAGAGTAGACGGCGGCGGAGGGAGCTGACAGGCCAGTCAGGGTTAGGGCCTTTTAACTTCTTCACTAGAGATTGCCACTGCCTCGCACGAGGTAGCAGTAGTATACAGTAGTGAACATTCTGTGCAGGATTCCATCCAGGAGCTGACACAAAATGCGCCCATAGCAGTGTTCGAGCTAGAAAACATGGGCATGCCGTTTTCAAGAACCAAGGAAGGGAAAATATATCAGCGGGCGTTCGGAGGGGGAACCGTTAAGTTTGGCAAGGAGCAGGCTAAGCGAACCTGCTGCGCGGAAGACAGGTATTGTACATTATACAGTCAGTTAATAGATGACTCTTGGAACTTTGTACTAAAATTCATTTGATTATAAGCAAGCACAGTGTTGAAACGAACATAATTACGTTTTAAGAAATAAAGAAAACTGACTTAATTTAAGAAAAATACAACCGAATTGACACCCTCCTGATTTTTTTAAGTCTGTTCAAATTGTTTTTATATTACTCTTTCTAGTGCTTTATCATTTTTCGAAATTCATAAACACTACCTAATGTTAAGATACAGAGAAGCAAAATACGAAATTTCGTTTTCTTGGATGACATATGTTTCCAGCTATTTTGATTTAAAAACCAAATTACTAGCTTTGTCCTATTCATTTTAATGTCAATGGATATAGATAGCTACATATTTGAACAACGCATTAACATAATATAATATAAATCTATACTATAGTAAAACTGTAGTCTTAAAAGTCTGAAGGTGCGTGCTTTGGAAATATTTTTATTGAAACTCACGCTGTTACGAGTAACGAACACATTGGTAATTTTCATATAAATCTGGCTACACACGACTTAGTGCAGTCATATTAGGTGTTTCATTGTTATTATCGAAATATAATTAAAAAAATCGGGTTGCACTCCGGGAGCGCCGACAGAAGTGAAAACTTATTTTGGCGCGTTAGAGTTTAGTAATAAATCACTTCAAAATCAGTAATTTTATGGCGACTGCCAATCAAATACTGAACGAACACAGATGATGCAATATTTTTTGTTCAGAATGTAGATAATATTTCAAAGAACCTAACTCAGTAAACTTATCCATACAAAAGTAGACTGTAAACATGTGAATTAAGGTTTATAATCAAATGGGTCGAGCGCGGCAGCCGGCTGCGTCTTGCCCCAGACGGTAACGGTGTCGCGAATCCAGAGGTTTTACCTCATCTAAAAATATGCGTACCGCGCTAAAAGAAGTTTTCACTTCAAAAAAAAATAAAACAGTCACGAGATTTTATATGACTTTTGTGACAACTTTTAGAACACAAAAATGAAGATGTACACGAGTTTACAGCTTATTATCTCTCATTCCGAGGTTGACCCCTTCTGTTTGCTGAAATCACTGGGCTAATTGACATACAAACTAACGAAGCAATTTGTATGGGACTTAAATTTATGCTAGCTTATTAATAAACTACTTAATGTGTTATGTTTCAACAGGACACATCCCTTTTATGAAACCCCCATGAAACTTTTAATTTATTTGGTGCGATTTGCTTGAAACTTTAATTGGATTCTTTAAACACGACCTCTGTGGCCCAGTGAGACATGGTCCGGCTGAGACGCAGAAGGTGGTTACGGGTTCGTTTACCTCCGCGGGACAAATGTTTGTATGATCTGCAAGTATTTGTCTCGGGTCTGGGTGTTTGTAAGTATAATATGTATGTACATATTTACAAAAAAGTATATAAGTAGTATGTCAGTCATGAGGTTACCATAACACAAGCTCTGCTTACTTTTTCAACATAAACTTTATTTATAGGGTTTAAAAGGGAAGAGCTTATGTTTGTATAGTCAAGCGAGTTAATTTACAATTACTAAATCTACTTCAAACAAAGTTCATAAAATAAAGAACTAAATGATGCTGATCATATTTATTTATTTATTCATTTATTAGTTGCATCAACAATACACTAACACATCCAAATATAATTATACAAGCAAAATTATACTAAATTCTGAGTAGCACCTCAGTTACAGATGCAAACGACAATGCAATGTTGTTCAAATTTTGAATATATATATATATATATATATATATATATATATATATATATATATATATATTATATTATAGTATAGTGATTTTATTAAATTACATGATAAAATTAGATAATACTTTATATATAATGAATACAATTTCTAAATAACATTTGAGTATGTAAACATAGTATATATAACACAGGAAGTTGTTTTAAAGAATGACGACCGATAAATAAGTAAGTTAACTTGGGAAAAGAAAGTAAATTAGGTCTAATATCATCGGATATTTCGGTATTATACTAATACTTTATCTTCATGATACAAAACCATTGCAATATTACTAAAATAATCTTAGAGCACAACCTACGTCAACAACTTGCCTTGCAGATTAAAATCTGACGGCTTTAAAAACTAGAATAATGACGTTAATAATAATAATAATGCCGGACATTTCACACAGTATCATCTGGCCCCAAAGTAAGCAGAGCTAGTGTGGTGGGTACCACATGACTGATATATTAATTGTTGTTGACGAGGTCCAGTTTGTTAAATTATGATCATGGTTCTAATTTAATAAACTGGACCTGTCAGCTATAGCCCTACTCTCCTGACTAGTGTAGGCACCAAAACATAACGATAGCGCGATTCAGCTTTGATATTATTTTACCAGCGACATCTAGTTTGAAAATCGGAACTAATACGCCATACTTTCTACTATCACGAAATAACGCTTTTATTTAAAAAAATATGTGATCTGATTATATTTATGAAGCAAGTTAGTTACAAATAGATATAATAGTATCGATAGTTATAATAGTAGTTTTAAATAAAAACAAGGGTACATAAATACGATTATGAATTATTTTAGAACTGAAATTAAATAAATGAATGAGTTTTCCTTATCTACCCAGAAGGGCAAATCATTCTTCTCACTGGGTTGCAATTGAACTGCAACTAAACGACTTACAATTTTACAAAAGATACAACAATATATGCGTTTACAAAGTGGCAAAATATAAACAAACTTACTTGCAAAAGGCCCAAACTTAGCAAAACTGTGTACATGGGAAACTAGACGATACTTTCAAGCAAATAGCAATACGTGTTGAAATATCCCTATACAAATATTAACTCCTCATTGCACCATTGTTGAAGTTGTTAGAAAACTAAATCATATCATTTCTATAAAAGCATGTTTGAGCAATGTTTCAGAATTGTATGTTCAAGGAATACGATTTTTGGTACAAACGTAAGAGCGAAATGTTTTTACGAAAAATGGTATTTCATCGTCCTTTCTAGGGTAATATAATGAGAATTCTGTTCTTAGTGAGCGTCTCTTAAAGAATGCTCGTGCCAAATTTCAAACCTGTATACCTTGTAGTTTGAAGATTTCGCGATGAACTTCGTGATTTATAAAGTGAGTGAGTGGGTTAGTTATTGAAATTCTCCTTTGTATCTAAAAGTATTTGTCTCGGGTCTGGGTGTTTCTATGTATAATATAGATATATAGATAGAAAACACTTTATTGACTACCACACGAAATATTACAATAACAAAAAACTAAACTTATTTAAGGCAATACAATGGGCGGCCTTATCGCTGAAAGCGATCTCTACCAGGCAACCGTTGGGGTAGGCCAAAGAAAAGATGGATGGATTGTGTGAAGGATGACATGAGTAAGAAAGGAGTGAGTGTTGAGATGCCGGCGGATAGAGGAGAGTGGAAGAACACATGTTGGGCCGACCCCACATAATGTGGCAAATGGCAGGAAGATGATGATGATGATGAATTACAGGAATGTACAGAATATACAATAATATAAAATACATGTTTGGATGGACTGGACTATAAATAAACAGAGAAGGGGCATGTAGGTGTGGTGTATTTATATAATTACATACTTACATATATGTATAACCTAATCAAATACTGTCATAAAATATATACATACATATGAACTCAATAACAATAATAACTCAATATAACATATATTTATATATATATATATATTATATATAAAGATAAACAGTATAAAAAATCAACTCAAATCAATAATAATATATATATATCTCTATTGAGTTCATATGTATGTATATATTTTATAACAGTATTTGTTTAGGTTTATATATAATTTTTGTTTAGGTCTTAGGTCTAGTTTTTGTTTTTGTTTAGGTTAACTTTTTACGGTAACTGTTGATCCAGTATGAATTTTGAACTAATGTTGATCCACCTAATTCATGTGTACATTCGACTCCACATCAAGAAAACAGATATACTTTGATCCGGAGCTAAAGAGTACCTGCCGAAGCTGGATCTACATGAATCTGTTTTCAAGATACTTGCTATTTTATCTATAAATAAAAATAAAAATTGTATTTATAAAATTCAATAATACAATATGTATGTATTTACAAAAAAAAGTATTTAAGTAGGTATATCAGATGTCCGGCATTTTTTTTTATTTTATCTTCACTAATATTATTGAGATAAGATTAGTTTTGTTAATTGGTTTGTATGATTGACTGTAATGGATAAACCCAAAAATATGCGCGTATAATGAAGAAAGCTTCATTATCAGCGAGTGAGTGACGTGAGCTGGATTTTATTTCCAAACTGAATAATTTGGCCATGCGCATATGAGCACGGACAGTGACGGTTTCAGTAAGTCAGTAAGGTTAGGAATAACTTGTGCTCAGCTCCCAACCCAATTCTACATCATATAATTAGCACAATGAATTATTTACTTTGAAGTTCAAGTTCAAGTACTTGAAAGGTACCTCGGACTCGAGCGTTCACGAGCTTTCACGCTCTTTGCAGGACAAAGTTGACCGTACGAACTTTACCTAATTTATATTATATATTTTTAGTTCAATTATATATAAGGACGGAGTATTGTATTATAAAAATAATGTTTAGTACACATTGCACTTTGCGCGTAATTACTCTGGTTGATTAAAAGTATCTAATACTCTCAGAACTGGCCACGCGCTCTTACACACTCTGTACGGATACAGCACGCAGTTCAAAAACATAAATCTCTTCTCTGAGTTCTTCGTGTTGGACATGCTGGTGCAAGATGGAGAGGTGGTCGGAGTCATCGCTTTGGATATGGACGACTGCAGCCTTCACAGGTACCTACCGTGGTGTGTTTCTTAAAGCGAGGGTGCACTGTAATGAGATTAAGAGATTTAAGAATTTCAGCTTTGGCGTTCTAGACAAATTACATTTTAATTCGCGCACGCCACATCACTGATAGTTGCCGATGAAATTTAAATTATTAGTTTCGACTATCTCAAAGTTCGTGAAATATATAAGGTCTCGTTATGCTTACTTACGATCTAAACGCTTTGCACGACTAATGTCTAATTATGAAAAATTATAAATAGTCATTTTTATGAATGGATATTCATTCATAATAATGTGCATTCATAAAATGTCCATTCATAAAAAATACCATTTATAAAAATTACCAATTTAAACAACACTCGGAATTAGAAGCCTTTGATATTCTAACTAACCAACGCTTTCGTCAGCAAATTGATCAGATCAAAGCCATGCGCTTACCTAGGTTATGTTAGTGTATAGAAAACACCGCGCAAGGCGAGCAAGCAAAGCGAGCTTGCCGCCGTAGCGGCAGCCGAAGCGCCAGAATGATTGCACATTTTACTACTGGTCATTTTTATTAATGGACATTTTTACTATTGGACATTTTTACTACTGGACATTTTTCTTTGACATTATTTTTTCAAATCATCTAAACCAGCGAAAACATTTTAAAGATCGGTTTTAACATTTGTTAAGACGTGTTACTAACAAGTTTTAAATAATTTTAGCAGCCATGTTTACCTAGGTGAATAGTATTCTTATAGTGTACTAGTTGCACCTGGCATTATATCTACATTTTGTACACTTTTTTCTTAAAGGTAAATAAGGTAGATATACTGACTTATATAACAATATAGTACCTACTAGTAGTACTTAAGCGGCCTTACACATAAACGTCTCACAACTTCTGTTAAAACCATTGTTTAAAATAGTGCTATCCCTTTTTGTATGATAGTTACAAATAGTGACAGGGCGAATCTTAGCAGTGTTCAGACAGTGTTCATGTTGAAAAGCGTTTATAACTAAGGCCGTATTTTATTTACTTAGCTTAATGTTGTCGTGGCGTCAAGATTGGCAAGTATTGCTCAAGATAGAGTGATTAGAATTTACCGTGCTAGGGTACTTCTTTAATGGCTAGCTATCTGCAGGTTCCAAGCTAAGAACACAGTTATAGCGACCGGCGGTTACCCCAGGATGTACTTCTCATGCACAGCGGCGCACACGTGCACCGGCGACGGCTGTGCCATAGCCAACAGAGCTGGAGTTCACCTCCAGGACATGGAATTCATCCAGTTCCATCCTACTGGTAGTTTTTTCTTCTGCTTAGTTTAAGTACTGTAATGAAACAAGATCTTCTAATTTTTATTGTACGAAAAAACATACAAAATAAACAGTTAAAACAAGTACTAAGGCGAACGTCTTTGAGTTGAGCGTTGAGCGAGTTGTTCAGCAATATTGAACTCTAGCTAATAGTTCTCGAAAAGTGATATTTCGCGATATTTAGTAATTCGAATAAAACCTACATTAATGACAAAAATATATTAATTTAAATACTTCTAAGGCGCAGTGGGCGAAGGCCCTTCTGAGACGCAAGAGGTTGCGGGTTCGATTCCCGCCACGGGTCAAATGTTTGTATGGTTGCAAGTATTTGTCTGGTACCGATCTGCTTACTTTGGGGCTAGATGATGCTGTGTGAAATGTCCGGAGTTACTATTATAATTTATTTATTTATCATATTTACCTACATAATTTGTGTACGATATTTTAAGCAATAAAATATTAAAACATCTCAAACTACAATATTTCAAATTACTTAAATGAAAGAATGACTGTCTCGTTTTAAGTTCAGTTATGACCTATAAAATCAACGCGTAGCGAATGGGAGCTCAAGTCAAAATGGTTTTGTTATTATTTTAAAAACTATAAGTCTTAGAATAATAATTAAAACCGTTTTGAAATGAACAAACAAAGCATTTTCATATGACACCACGCTTAATACATTTATAAAATGTTTTTGCCTCCTTTGAAACCCTATGTTTTAACAATCTTTTGTTTAATTTCGTTCAAAAGTTAAAAAGCTTTTTTCTCAATTGTATTTTAATAGCCTGCAAAATTGAATGCAGATTGGATCAACGGTTCGAAAGCTATCGTCGAAAAACAAACAAACACTCATACAAAGCCAAATCACCTTAGTTGCCACTGAGATCAAAGGTCGCTTCGCTCGCTTGATTAAATGTATTTCACTTTAAAAGTATTATGTATATTAAGTATAACTATTTCTGTAAATGCAGTTTTCTGAGTGGGTACTTTTTATGTAAATGCAGGAGGCCTACTCTTGAAACCGATAAACCGATAACCGATAAACGATATATCGGGTCAATAATCGTGCAATATTCTACACTCTTAGCTTCTTAATTTCGAGTCGTTTTGAGCGAAAGAACTATCAATATTACTTTGACACTCGATATTGGTATCCTCCATAACATAACATACGTTTGCATAATCGAAAGCAGCTCGCAGAGAGTCATGTGAAGCCCAGAAAAACTTTAAAAGTTAAGGCTACTAGGCAGTATTCTAAAACCATTTCTATGATACAGTTGGCTATAACTTACCATCTTAATCATGTTAATTTGTGGTCAAAGATATTTTTATTACTCACTGGCCTTAGCGGAAGACCAGCGCTGCAGCATGGCAGCATGCAGTAACATTATGCTGAGCTGTGGGCCATTTCACCACCACTCAGTCCTAACCTAATATCTTTAGTCATTTGACGACCTCTGCGGCGCAGTGGGCTAAGGTCTGGCTGAAACGCAGAAGGTTGCGGATTCGATTCCCGCCGCGGGACAAATGTTTGTATGATCTGCAAGTATTTGTCTCGGGTCTTGGTGTTTCTATGTATAATATGTATGTAATTACAGAAAAAAAATAACTTAAAAAAGTATTTATTAGTCATGTGGTACTAACAAGCTCTGCTTACTTAGGGGCCAGATAATGCTGTGTGTCCGGCATCGTTTTTTGTAATATTTTTGTGTTTCATTTATATTTATATTCATAGTTGTGGTTTAAATAAATGATTTTTATTTCTTTATTATGTTTTGATAATCATAGGTGCCTACGGATCTGGTTGCTTGATGTCGGAGGGTTGCCGCGGCGAGGGCGGTTACCTTGTCAATAGCGAAGGCGACAGGTTTATGCTAAAATACGCTCCGAAGGCTAAGGACTTGGCCAGTCGCGATGTCGTCTCCAGGTCCATTGCTACCGAAATACGAAATGGTAAATTGAGAATATTCTGGCGATGGAAAATAATTTTTATTTTATTTTATATGAATGGTTTGCTTTTATATAGATAGGCCTCACGTTTCTAGGAATTGAGGTAGCAGGCATATAAATTTAATCTTATTTTAATTTGTAAATTTTTACCAATTTTAATGTTTTTCATGTTCAATACGTGTCATTCAATACGACGTCTATAGTCACGACAAATCCTGACTCCAAGAGATTAAGGGTCCTTGCGATCACATTTTCGTTAAAGTAGAAATCATTTTTTTACTGAGATTTAAATGACAAGGACAGAGCACACATTAACGGCACATTAGGTGAGGACGGTAAGGCGGTTTATAAGTATTATAATATTAAGTTTAGAGCACTATAGGTTTAGTAGTATTTGCCGCAGCCCATCTTCTAATCCTCAGGTAGACTTCTTGTAGTCCTCCCCTTGACTGGTCTTTCAGCTCAGTTGGTAGTAGCTCTGCCTTCTGCGCTGTAAGTTGAGGGTTCGATTCCCTCCCAGGATAAACATTTGTGTGAAGAACATAGGTGTTTGTTCTGTGGCTGGGTGTTATAAAGTATCATAAGTATGTATTTAAAACTAAATAAGTATTCTATCAGTCATCTAGTCACCATAATACAAGCTATGCTTCGTTTGGGACTAGATGGTGTTGTGTGCATTGTCCATCAATATTTATTATTTATTTATTTAGGTCATAGAATCAAATTCAGTCTGGCAATTTTTTCTGCTCGAAGCCGTGAAGAAGAACGTTGTTATGAAACCGTCATGTCGTAGAGCCTAAAAGTGAAGGACGTGTGTACGTCTTTGTGACGCGAAATAAAAGAAGAAGTTTTGAAGTCCACGTAGCGATTTCCTAAATTATTAACTCGCAGGTCGAGGCGTGGGTCCTAAAAAGGACCACATGCACCTCCAACTCCACCATCTGAACCCTGAAGTAATTAAGGAGCGGCTTCCGGGAATTTCCGAGACTGCCCACACCTTTACAGGCGTCGATGTGTTTACCCAGCCGATACCTGTCATACCCACTGTGCATTACACCATGGGAGGAATACCCATCAACGCTAAAGGAGAAGTATGTTGGTTTTATTAAAGTTATCTTATACAACGAACTTACTGTAACTAAAATAAATAAGTTTTTGCAGAGTCAAAGAAGTTCGTTAATGTTTTGTTGTGATCCAGGTGTTGGTATACCAAGGAGCAGACTGCGCAGTGCCTGGCCTGCACGCCGCTGGCGAGGCCGTCAGCAATTGTCATGGCGCTAACCGGCTCGGAGCCAACTCTATCCTCGACGTGGTAGTGTTCGGAAGGGCCATCGCTGACAACATCGGTCGCATCGCTAAGCCGGGAGACACGCTACCCAAGTTGAAAGATGTAAAAATCTAATAAAAAAAATATTGAAGAACACAACACCATCTAGCCCCAAACTAGGCAAAGCTTGTATTACGGTTATACAATTTTGAATACATACATAAGTTACTTTTTAACACCCAGACACAAACAAAAATCTATCATCATCATCATAACAGCCTTTAAGAATTCCACTGCTGAACATAGGCCTCCCAAATAGTTTTCCAGGTAGAACGATTTTGATCCCTCTCCATTCACCGACTTCCTGGGATCTTTACAATGCCGTCGGTCTATCGGGTGGGGGGTCGTCATACACTTCATTTTCCTGTCCATTGTCGCCGTTCGAGAACTTTTATTCCCCAACGGTTATCAGTTCCCGAGCTAGTGCTAGCTAGCACATAGCTAGAGTGCTAAGTCGGTGACTTTGGTTCTTCTACGGATTTCCTCGTTGCGGATTTAATCATGTAGTGAAACACCTATATTCATCAAATAAATATGTGTCAAAGCCTTCTACGCTATAGGCGTAATCAACTGAGTTAGTACCTATAGTCTAAACCTCTGCCACTAGAACCTGGGTGTCTACACATACCTTTTTCCCACAGCGTGAATGGTGTCTACCTACTGACCATGAGCCAGATAGCAAGTATATCACAAGCTACTGTAATATTCAAACAATTTGATCATTTGTGGGCACACTTTCAGTTGGCGTTCAGCTAACTGAAAGTGTGCCTACAAATCTCCGAAACAGAAAATGTCGTTCTGTTAAAGATGCCTTGTTTTGATAGTCAATTG
Source organism: Lampropteryx suffumata (assembly GCA_948098915.1). Lineage (NCBI taxonomy): Eukaryota > Metazoa > Arthropoda > Insecta > Lepidoptera > Geometridae > Lampropteryx > Lampropteryx suffumata. Next base: position 26,779,184 of record OX402544.1, read on the forward strand.
ACCAAAGATTTCATACCGATATCTAGAGCTGTGATGGATGCTCTTAGGCGGCCTTGAATAACGTCACAGTGTAAGCCACTTCCGGTTAGAATCATAAATACAGTCACATATAATAAATAAATAATTTTGATAAACATTTTGATTTTACTCGTGTATTATTTTGTCACGGTTCGCAACTTAACGCCCTGATAAAGTTTCTCTGGGTGAATCGAAACAGTGTCGGTGCCTCAATCGACAAAATAATACGTAAGTAAAACCCGTGTCAAAATGTATAGTAACTCACGAAAGTTTTGAAAGTGAAATAGTAATAACTAATAACAAAGGATGCAACGGAAATATACTTCATTGATTGATTATTAAAAGATGTCTTTAGACAAACATGAACCTAAGTTGTACAATGTTTTGTACCCACGTTGCATGTATGCCGGGGTGACTAGTTATTGCGTGTACAAACACTTCGGACTATCGCATTTTTTTCTTACCCAAATTGAGAAGGTGGATATACGAGAAAATCACCTTACTTTATAAATAACTAGCTGTTTCCCGCAGCTTTGTCCGCGTGGAAAATAAAAAGTAGCAAGATAATAATTGGACGAATTAATGTTTCGGAAAATTTACAAACCATGATTGCGGTTTTCGCGGTTTGACCATGATCCCGAGTAAATTTTTCGAAAAGCTTTTTTAGCGAGCACCGACGGCCCTTGAGGAAGCTGCATACCAAATTTCATTCCAATCCGTTTGATAGTTTCTTAGATTTCTTGATGAATGAGTGAGTGGTATTTGATGAATATATACCTACCCAGTAGATTACCAATTTGGAAGACCAATCTATTGTTTATTAATTTCTCTAATATTTTAGAAAGGGAGGAGAGTAATATCCATTTGAATTATGAATTATTGGTGTTGTTCTGTGTCTAGTGGTTATAAAGTGTCTTATGTATATAAAAATATATTAATATTTTATCAGTCACCATAATACAAGCTAAGTTTTGTTTTAAGAAACATTGTATTATGTGTATTGTCCATCTATATTTAAATATGTTCAGAGAAGGTATGATCCCTTAAGTAGCTTAAAACCGCCAACCCCGCTGACACAGAGCGGAGTGGTGGCGTGTTAGCGACATTATTATTAGGTATACCGTATACCGCGTACACCACCGGGTCGACAGATTTCATATGTGCTTTTGTCATATATTCAATTTGGGTGAGAAAAAAACGCGCTAGTCCCAAGTGTTAGTACCTACACGTCATAACTAGTCACACCAGCGCCGAGGCAACGACACTGTTTCGATTCATCCAGATAATCTTTATCAGGTCAGTTTAATCCGCGGTTAGTGAATTGCAACTCGCGTTCAAGGTGCGAACCGTGACAAATACTAATTTTATTTTATTAGTTCTCGTGAGTTGTATCATCTAAATGTTTCACAGGAGTTGTGTGAAGCTACTTTGGACAATTTGGACAAGGTGCGTCACGCGAATGGCTGCGCGCCCACGGCAGAGTTGCGTATGGAGATGCGCAACACAATGCAAAACAAATGCGGCGTCTTCCGCGAAGCCTCGCTTTTAGCTGAGGGTATGACACTAAACCTGTACTGTAAACCATTCCAGAAAGCCTAGGTCATTATGTAAATGCGTTAATACCGCGCGCTCAACGAACGAACGAATCAACGAACGCTCATTGCTACTCGCGCTGCCGGTCCTTTGACATAAAAAACCAGCAATTTAACGAGCAACGAGCGACAGCATGAGAAGTAAGTAGGAGAAGGAAATTACGCCCGCCTTCCGCGCGTCGCTGCAGCCGCACGACATTGTTTTGTCTTGTCGTCTTGCGTCGTTTCTTTCACGGTTGATTCCTAATAATTGTAAACTGTAATCAAAGCGACGCTTTTTAAACATCATCAAGAAAGCAAACAAATATGCACCACGATGGTATTAGAACCACAGGCGACTAGGAAAGTCTGCATGCATTTGCTTACTGTACAAAAAGTTCGTAAAACGTCCACAAGATGTCTCTGCACTGAGATGGTTTTCTGTCACTAGATTATGACACTAAGAGGAGCTAGCTGTGAGCTATTATAGAATACCTACGGTATTCTTTAGCATTTTTAGATTAGCAAAAATGCTGGGTAGTTCCTAGTCACACAAGTTGCTTAGCTTAACTAAGATAGGTAGGTACCTATATTAAGTAAATCACTGTACTTACATACATATATAACATAAATGTATCGTGTCGTCATTCGAATTGAATGTCCACAATATCTTATTTTTCCCCGAATCTTACTTTAATTATAACGTAGGTATCCTTACTAAAAAAATCTGACTCCATCATCAAATCAACTCCTTGTCACCTTAATATACCTACCTAACTCCTTTGATGAATACAAATAAGCGGAAGATGGGGCACGTCCATTCATTCGTCAGTGAAATTATAGGCATGATGCATAAGCACATGCACAAAAACTCGCACAGCTGTAGTTCTATTTTACGTTGAACACTACTGAACGACAGAGACAAATCGATTTGTTTCGACAGTAGCGCGAGCGAGACCACTGTCGTGCGTCACCGGCATACTTCGGGTCGAGTCGTGTCCGTGACAATGACTACTAAGGAGCGTCAGCAGACAAATTATAATTATTAGGCCAGTCAAAATAGCATTCAACTTTGCACTAAATTTCCGATACAAATTGTTTTTTTTTATAAGTAAAGGTTTAGGATCACTTTACTGAGCATAAAATCACAAAATGCTGACAGATCCAGGTGACGCTTCAAGCGCCATCTTGAGAAAACGTTTTTGGCCGATATCTCAGAAACTATGCATTTTAGGGCAAAAGTTATGGAAACCATTATTGTAGAGAATAAAATTTCGCATATTTTGTTTCTTGTAAACTTTTTTGTAAAACTTACCGTTTACGATTTATGGCCCATTTAATGAACCGGTTTTTCTATCGCGGCCGATAACTTTTGAAATATTAGTCGTAGTAGTAGTGAAATATAAATCAATAAAATGCATCAATCAATTATTAAAGATCAGTTTATTTTCTACAACTTTTGCTTCAAACTTTTTTTTCTAATGTCCATACTTTTTGAGTTATAGGACGTTTAATGTTGGACTACCGGGCGTAAAGTTGAAAATTTCAAGATACGCATAGAATATAATGGTAAAAATTCAACAAATATTTTTTTTTTGACAATCTTCTATAATCCTTGTTGGCAGTATATATATATCTTCCGGTTTGAAGTGTATCGAACATATATGACTATGTTGAGTTGGTGTCCAGTCTGGCTCTTGCCTTTGTTTACAAACTACAAGAAGCCATTTATGTCTAACAATTACATCCCCAGGAAACCTAGAAAACAAACAAACACGGAACGCTTTAACATTATAAAATCAAATGTTTTAAAAAATTTAACAAACACACTAGTGTTTGTACTAACATAAATTTTTATTTTTTTGTTTGCATATACTCGTAACATGACAACTATTTAATTTATCTACATAAAAAATATTATTTTAGGCGGGAAATATTTTTTTTATATAAAAGCCTTTACATGTTTTGATATTCTTGTGCTGACGCTACTGCGAAAACAATACGCGGGCCACGGGCGCTTTCGCTCGGCACCACGTGCGTGATCATACTTAACTTGTCGCATTTATAAGTATCGTATATTTCTATCTCGCTCTGCAAAATGGCGATCAAAACAATAAGCTAATTTATAAGTATCATAAGAAATTTCATGTTTTTGTGTACTTACGAGTGAAAAGTGATTCCATGAGATTGGTTTGTTCTAATGGAATGATTGGTACAACGCATAAAAGCACACGAAGGCATTTTAGTAATGTTTATCCCGCTTAAAATAATAAACGAGTAGGTAGGTATATTCACGTCTCACGCGCGCGATGCTCTTGCGACTGAGAGCAATTATTGGGACTCGGAGTCCTAATTTTAGCGGTCCATGCGCTAGAGACGCGTCACTCATCTTCTAACTCTAGTCATTTCAGCTCAATCGTCCTATTTATTGAGGAGTTCCGTGGAACAGCTCCCTGGTTTTATCATTGTTGTGGAACAATAGTAAATTTTTTTTAAAGAAAATATTATTAAACATCTCAATCAGAAATATGTCTAAATACCTAAATGAGAAAACTACTAATCTCTTTATAAGTTTAGACCTCAATCTGTAGCGAATGGGAGCTTAAGTTAAAATAGATTAGTTTTCACGTTACACCCATAAAACATATAGGTCCTAGAATATAAATAAAAACCAATGTACAAACAAAGCACGTGACTGACTGGAACATTTTATGTTTTGTATAACACTTACTCATTTTTCAATTAGGTATTGTATTCTGTTCATTTGCCAAGTTCAATGCAAATCAGATCAACCGTTTTTAAGTTATCGTCGAACAAACAAACGTAAAAACATACAAAGCCCAATTCACCCAAATTGCCACCGACAAAAGTACGTGAATAATCCACGAGATGACGTTGCACTAAGTTTAATTAAAAAAGTCAAAAAAGTCAAAAAGTCAAAAGATACTTTTTTCAATACAATCGCAAGGATCACTTTACATACATACTATACATACATACTAGGTGAGTTTAGGTGCCAATTCATCCTAATCCAAGCCCGAGAAGAACTGGCGAGAAACTCTTCTTGGTCCTAGCGCTTTTTTTACATGATCCATCTTATAACTACCCTAACTAGGAAATACTAATACAAGAGAGTTTATACATTTCAACTGTGTCGGTTAACTGTCTGACGGCAGAGCGACATGAGCCATGCATTCTTATCAATAATATAGCCATCTAGATTATAATAAGCTTTCTTCAATAGACTACTTTTTATGTACCTATGCTTTACATTTCTTAATAGATAGTTTATTAGCATTTTCAGGAAGCTTATTTTCAGCTTAAACACACCGTGTTCTCATAAATAAATGACTTATTAACTTTTTCTAAACTCAATGTATAGTAGCATAGACGAATTAAATTTGTCTATGATAATAGGTAGTTTTTGTTATAATCACTAGATTACGGCAAACTATAAGCAAATTGCTAAATAAAGTAAGTTAGAGAATACGCAATGGGAATAATGCGGGATTGCGGAATATCTTTGCATGTAGGTAACGTTTCTAGTCACGTTGTTTCCTAAGATATAGGTAATAGGTAAGTAAATAGGTATATAATTCGTGGACAATGAACACAACACCATTTAGCCCCAAACTGAGTAGGTAAGTATACCTTGAATTATGGTGACCAGGTGACTGATACTTTTATAACACCCAGACACAGAACAAGTTCTTTACACAAATCGACCCCCCACCATTAATATGAAATTGAAATTTTAGGCGATAAAGAAATAAAGGAGTGGTACAAGGCATTCGATCAGATACGGGTGACTGACCGCCGGCTCAACTGGAACTCCGACCTTCTGGAGACACTGGAGCTGCAGAACATGCTTCAGTTAGCTGTGCAGGTACGGAAAAGGTTTACTTAGATACTTTTAAAACTATCATGGTTTTGCACATAATTTTCACTCAGAAGCAGAAAAACTCATGTATCATGGTAAATATCCCGTTTTGAGTGAAAGTTATTTAGATACGTTTTCTACGTTAAGCACTTTAACACAAGGAGAACAGAGAACAGACAATATTTTGATTATCATTATCCCTGTAGTAAGTAGGTATACTTTCCTAGTTTAGGTCTTTGTTATGAATGTAAAACTTGTGTCAATGTTAGGTTATTTTATCATCGGATATTTATAATAGAATAAATAGCCCAACCTAACGCCTGAACGGATTTAAATTAAACTTTGTGTATTAGTCTGTGACCTAGAAAAACACATATGGTACTATTTATATACTTAGGTTGGTACGACGCTTGCGAAGCCACATGCAGAAGTTAGTTAAAAATAAAATGGTACAGTGACCGGCATTGTTGCTGAAAGCGACTCTCACAGGCCACCTGTGTACGTTGTTCTTCACGGTAGTGCATGATATCATCGTAGAAATACAAATACAAATCTTTCATTATTCAATAAAATCACAAGGACCACTTTGAATTGTCTTCTTACATGCTAGTGAATCTAGGTGCCGGTTCCTCCTAACCCCAGATCAAGAAGAACCCGGCAAGAAACTGGTCTGGTCTGGTCTGGTCTGGTCGTCTGGTCTTAACTCTTTTTTGTATGATCCTTGCCAATTTTGTTACGGATGCCGAGTCGAGTTGGAGCAGATTCATCTCAAGGTTTTATGTTCATGTATATAACCAGATATTTTATAATATGCTTTAATAGACAGTGGCCTCAATTCTGTTGGCACCAACCTAAACCTAATTTTAGCTAAAATTAGGTTTAGACTGTCAAATGAAACTTTGGTATTCTGCTGTTACCAACTTATCCTAATTTAATTTTATCTAATTCAATTAAGCGTTCCTAATTTAGTCAGATGGTACCAACCGAATAGGTATAACAAATGCTATGACTAACTAAAATATATTTTAGACAATCCTAATTTTAGAAAGGAACCAACCGAATTGCCACCTTTAAATTTCTGTTTAATTACGTTTTTAAATTTGCCAATCGACAAATCTAACACGTCGCTCGGGACCTTGTTAATAGAAGCGTACACATTGCCCTATAATAGACTTATTAACTTTAACGAGCCTGACAGTGGGAAAAGCGAGTTTATCTTTATTTCTAGTGTTAATACTATGATTATCGCAATTTTTTTAATACATAAATGAACATTTTTGTGCACATATATTAAATTTTCGTATATATTAATTTCTCTAAACTTATTTCTAAGTGATTCTCTGGGGCCCATGTTATTAATTGAACGAACAGCCCTCTTCTGCAACACTAATATGGTGTTAATATCATTCTCCACAACAGAATGATAATGTTATTTAATTTAATAAATGCTTTGGTTTTTTTAATTTTCCGATCAAAATGGTCGAGCGACGAGTGTCGTTATTTGATCGGTTAACGCATTGAGTTGTGTTTTTTTCTCTCTGGGTCTAAGTGTCAGTCTACCCGATGTAGTCTGATTTTTTAGACGCTTAACAGTATCTACTACGATTTAAGCTTTGCGTCAAAAATACGAAGATCCGATAGTTTTTGTACAGCTATTTAGAAATTTCACAATAATTTGAAACTGTATTCAAAAATGTTAAATCTAGTCTTGTAGTCCCTTTTGGCCTTCCTTACGTAGTGCAGAAATCGGATAGAAGTAACTAACAGTGACCTTGACAATGCAGGATTGAACTTTATCGATTAGCCTCTATATACATATGAAGATAAACATTAAACAATAGTAAAATCCTTAATCATTGCATAACGTCAATTCAGGTGGTGGCGTGTGCCAAAAACAGAACCGAGAGTAGAGGGGCACACTTTAGAGACGACTTCCCGAAGCGAGAGGATGAGATGGATTACTCCAAGCCGACTGAAGGACAGGTAGCTAACCCTACAAGCTCACGTCATTACCAATTATCTATCTATCTAACTATATCTATCTATCATCTATCAGACGATACATATTAGGTACCTAGTTTACTAAGCTTGACTAGTTATATAACAGTTTCGTTTGATTATCGTCATGGTGTTTGCTCTATGTAGTGGTGTGATGACTGAAGACGCGCTTATACAATGTGTTCTGTCCACCATGAATTTTGGTGCTGAGCCATGGACGCTCACTCATGAGGCTGTGCGGCAGTACCTACCGCATGTGATTTGCTCAGAGTGACACGTAACGAGCCACGCTCCGCATCAAACTTATCGATCGAATTCCAAACACTGAAATCTAGAAATACACAGATCAAAGACTTTAGAACCAGATAATTTAACTCCAATGGAGCTGGGCAGGACACATGATGAGGCGTGGTGTTGACAAGTTGAGTAAGTCACTGAATGGTGGCCAAGAAATAGATATAGGAACGTCGGTTATCCTTTGGCAAGCTGGGTAGACGACAAGTCGCGGACCGTGGATGGACAAGATTGGCAGAGGATCCCTAAGGAGACAATTACAAAAAGAGATATTTACCAAGATTATGTGAGTTTTACTACATTATGATATTTCGGCACAGTTGCATGCGCCATGATCACGAGATGAAACTCTACATATCACAAAAACACCATGGTAAATATCCCGTTTCGAATGAAAATTATGATCTAAACCAAAGGTTAAGGGAGCTTGAACCCAGCAATAGATGAAGTAAGGCTGTGGATGGTGATAATGTAATTACTTAAATACTCACAATAGCGCTCATCGTGCTCATCAGTTCGCTTCTAGTAAATATTTACAAGTACATATATATAGGTACTTACTATTATATCAGTCATCTGGATCTCATAGTACAAGCTCTATTTAGCTTTGAGCTGGAAGGTGCTATGTGAACTGCACAACAACTATGTACATTATTTTATTTATAACGTGTATCCATACCAATATTGTAAATTCGAATGTCTACCTGTTTGTCTGTCTGTTGGTTACCTTTTGATGGCTCAACGGCTGCACGGATATTGATGAAATTTGGTAGATCTTGTCAATTAAGAGTCCGTCTATATTGTCAATTAACACTGTCACATGTTGTCAGACAATATAAAATCATTGTTTAGAGTGCTAAGATATACTCGTATATATATTGGGACGGGGACAAACGCTACATTTTATGTAGGTATCGAGCAAAGCTACGGGCAGCACCAAACTAGGTGCTTAATTAAAAACTATTAAGAAGTGATTATGAATTCGAGTATATGTTTTGCAGAACAAGAAGGACATTTCCAAGCACTGGCGCAAGCACACCCTATCTACCGTCGACTTGTGTACAGGAGCCGTCACTATCAGCTACCGGCCAGTCATCGACACACCCTTGGACAACGAGGTTCAGACCATACCTCCTGTTCCACGAGTCTACTGATGTTATCAGACGCAGTACTGCGGTTTTAAGAATACTCTGACAGTGGCTTCCCATCACGTAAAACTAAACGCGTGTATTTATTAATATTTGTTATCTACTGACTAAATAAAAATTAATAAAGTTTCATAATTTTATTTACTTTATGGGTTGAGGGGATGTCTAGAGGTTTGCTTTTCAAAGAGGTAAAGTGCTCGATTCAAGATCACACACATGGTATGTCAGAGCCACAGTATCTTTGGTTAATATAAATAAATACATTGCTGTAAGTGGTGTAAGTAGTACATTTGACATATTAGATTCTGTACTGTATTATTCAGTCGCACGATGACATTCATTATCATTGTCATTATCTCACCCGAAAACTGTAGGTATACAATTTGGGTGAAAAGCCGCCATCTGCGCGAGATGTTGATTTCACTTTCTTAGCATTAGCACCCATAACTTTTGCAGGGATGAAGCTCGTGTCTACTTTGTTTGTGTCTAAGGAATTGATTCAAAATATACCGACCGAGCACAACCCCAATGTGTTCATCGTTAAGGCCACCTTTAAACTTTCAAGCCATATATTCAAGTAATATATTATTTTGTAAAAAAAATGGCGACCAAAATTGTTGTATTGATGCAAACGCATGATTATGAAATTTACACATCAAAGGCACTGTTCCATTGTTTATGTAAATTTGACACGACAGCTTATAATCGGAAAATGGGATGCTTATACTCAAACATGATGACTTCATCTTGCGTTTCATGCGATACCGCTCAGAATCGCCAACCACCGTCTAATAAAAAGCTGAAGAACATCTTTCATCAGTTTTCAATCAGTCAGCTGTTGCAAGTGCTTTATAGTCTGTCACGGCTTTACTCGTATAACAAGACAGGGGATACTGACTGCGTGTTTCATTGCCGCACCTAGCCAGGTGATGCGATGTGTTATTAAATCATCGGTTACGCAACTTACAAAGGTATCGACCATCAATTCACTAACGCTCGTCATCGGCTTTGTTTTAAAGGAAGGGGCCCTTATTGATAGAGGGATAACAAGAAATGTTATATGTATGCCCTTAATGTATTAATGTATTCATTTAAAAGTTCGATTATTGTTGTGTTAACAATTTTCAGTGTTTATATTTTTTTCTTCTTCTTTGTTTATAGCATTTGACATAATAATGTAAATTTTGCCAAGTGCCAAATTTTGTGTCAAGTGTTTATATTTGTTTATAGTCAATTTATTTGTTAAAGTCTTAGTCGATGGTAAACTCTCAATTCTGGACTTCACGCGGAATGGCCGTCTAAAATTTTCTTGGGATTCCTCGTCGTTCTAATCACATTGCACCACAATACACAGTTAATTAAATTGTTCATACTTGTCCAAAACTTATTCATTCAAATTCCGCTAAGATTACTGAATAAAACATGCAATAAAACGAGTAAAAAATATTAAATTTGCAGAGCTATGTAATATCTTGAAATGACAAACGAAGAATCATTTTTCGTTTATCTATATATTAATACGTGAAGCAAAAACTTTCTACCCCTTTTTACGAAAATTGCGCGGACAAAGGAGTATGAAATTTCACACACTTATAGTTTATATAGAGAAAGAGTGCAGAATGCTGATAGTTATGCTGATAGTTATGATAGTAAATTATGCTTAAAACATACATTAATTAGTAATTAATAATGGTCAAATTCTGACCAGTGGGCGACCTTTAGTAATTTTAAATAGACATGTATATGGTATTTGTTTTTGACGTTAAAACAATATGTTTTATTACGTTTCTATTAGTATGTGTAAAGCATATAAAAGTAATGTAATATACGAGTATGAGCTATGGTATATATTGTGAAAATCTTGAGAAGCTACTCTAACATTTTAGGGATATTAATAAACAGAATTTGAAGCTCCTTTACTAGTACTTAGTATAATGCTCATGGATTGATTATCAGAGCCTGTCAAGTTATCACAAAACAACGTTTATTAAACGTTTAACGTTTACTAACTAGCTGTCCGCGCGCAGCTTCGCCTGCGTTGAAGATTTTTCCCGGGACAAACCAATTTTCCCGGGATAATAAGTAGCCTATGTCACCCGGGGATAGTGTAGCTTTCCAACGGTGAAAGAATTTTTCAAACCGGACCAGTAGTTTCGGAGCCTATTCAATGCAAACAAACAAACAATCAAATCTTTCCTCTTTATAATATTAGTATAGACTACGTCTACTGTATTTTTTTTTGTCTATGACAAGGAATGCATTATAATTCATTGAGATCCATGTATCCATGCATTACATGTAATGCGTGCCTGAAGTTTGTGCCTCCTGTTTAATTACGAGAGTCATCAACATACATTATCACCCATCATGAAGAAATTAAAGTATTTTATTAAAAACTAGCTGACCCGGCAAACGATGTTTTGCCTTATTTTTGCCACCCTCAACACTTAGGGGTATAAACATTTGTTATGAAACTATTCTCAGACCTACTGAATATACATATAAAATTTCATAAAAATCGGTCCAGCCGTTTCGAAGGAGTATAAACACGAAAACTGTGACACAAGTTATTTATATATATAGGGACTAGCTGACCCGGCAAACGTTGTTTTGCCATGTATGTATTAGAAAAAAAAATAGGGGTTGATCGTAGAGGGGTGAAAATTTAGGGTTGCATGTATTTTTGTATGATGTATCATAAAAAAATAAAAACAAAAAATTTTGTCTGAAAAATAAAAAAAAAAAATTAAGGTGTGGACCACCCTTAACATTTAGGGGGATGAAAAATAGATGTTGTTCGATTCTCCCCCCTGACTAATATCCTCGCTAAGGATCACGAAAATCGGTCGAGCCGTTTCGGAGGATTTCGATTACGCACCCCGTGACAGAAGAATTTTATATATTAAGATATACCGTAAAACGTAAAAAAACTGAACTTAGTTCCTACTTAGGTAAGACTCATTTTCACTTGCAAGACGTACGGATCAGTACCATAATATACCTTGTCAGTCTACCCAAGTCTAGCTTACGAACAAAGCGCTTTGCTTCCACATCTGTAGTACGTATACGTACAGCCAAGGATTGGATTACTTCGTCTATCATACCTTAAAACTACAATCTGGGTTTCCTCAAGACAAGAGTGAATAGGTGTCTTTTAGACCTTCGTGTCCCATCGTCGGCTGCATCGTCGCTTACAACCAAGCAAGATCGTGGTAAAATAAAAAAAATGTCACATTCGTCTCTATACCAGCAAGGAGTGTGGACGTTAAAGTGAGCATCCTCCGCTGGCATCATCCTACGAAACAGGCCGCCAACTACATGATGTCAAAACTGCCCAATGTACTCGCTAATAGACGTTCTTGAGTCGCAAAGTTAGATTCTAGAGATTGCTTGCGTTGTCTTCTTGTAGCTATAAAAAAATAATAATAAAAAAAAACTAAAAACACGCTTTAAAAGAAAACCAAACTAAAAAATAAAAAATAAATTTTAATTAATTCGAATTAGAAATAAGAGTATACAAAAAATAGTATACAACAAACCATACTTACCAAACCTCAGTTCACATGTTTTTTGACCAGCAGAGCCTCAAGACGAAAGTCTATAATCAGTGTGTGTTGCCAGTGATGACATATGGAACTGAGACTTGGTCGCTAACTATTGGCCTCATACACAAGCTCAGAGTCGCGCAACGTGCTATCGAGAGAGCTATGTTGGGTGTTTCACTACGTGATAAAATGATGGACCCGATTCATTCATGATTCACCCGATGGACTGATAACATTGTAAAGATCGCGGGTAATCGGTGGATGGAGAGGGCTCAAAATCGTTCTTCCTGGAAATCTGTTGTGGAGGCCTATGTTCAGCAGTGGACTTCTAGGGGCTGATATGATGATGATTATAAACTATAATACATTTTTTTCTTATTTACTCTATTATTAAGTTATATTTATCAAGAAATTTACACTATTATTAATTCAAATTTATTATTTTTTAGTTTGGTTTTTTTTTAAAAGCGTGTTGTTTAGTTTTTTTTAAACTATTATTTTTATTAGAGCACAATTAATCGGTAGCTGTAATGAATGGTGATCGAACCATTCATTTCAATAGCGAACAGGACTCTTTCCTCAAAAATTGAGAATTTAAATTCTTGCTTATTTTTTTTAATAAGAAATTCTCTTTGGTATCCGTAAATTTGTTAATATTAGATAAATCGGTTAATGATTGGAAATTAAAATTAACATTAATCCCTGCCTTATCGACTATAGATGTAAGTTAAATAAATTAACAAATCTTAATTTGCTAATTGAATAATGGTATAATCTTATCAAATTGGTGTATTGTCATCGGTCCTCGATAAATCTACATCTAGTGACCGTTTGAAGTGGCTCAAAATCAAGTCCAAAGAAGTCGGTTACAAACATACAAACATACGTGTGTACAAAAGCGTGTAAAATAAACGGGCAGGTATACTATGGGCCTAGACAGTGCTGGACCAACGGTTGATGTTGACGTTGCTTTAACAATGCAAACACAAACGGCTATAGTGCAGCGATAAAGAGGATTTTAGGAGCGTGTCTGTCCACAGGACGCGCCATTTGTCTGCAGCGGAGGCACACTGTGTTGTCGACTATAGTGAACGCGTGCTCTTCAGAAGGAAGATACACATAAACTCAACTTGATTCGTTTCGCTTCAATGTTCATTCCACTTGACACCAAAATGACACCACCGACCGGTGATGTCAATTGAAATCTAATCCATTTGACACCACCGATTATAAGTTAGTGATTGCACATACTAAAACATTGTTATGCTACTATAGAAATCAATGTACAAGGCGAGCGAGCAAAGCGACCGTGCCGAAAGATAGTTCATCTATCCAGATACTCCGAAAAATATAAACTAGTGTCACGTGATGCACAAATTTTGGGTTAATTATTATTGAAACTTTTACTTAATAGTAACTAGCTACGTAAATTAAACAAATATGACGTCAATAGAGTGCAGACAAATGGAATAGAGATTACAATTGACACCACCGGTGGTGTCAAGAGTTGAATATACATTTGCCTTCAGCGCTGATGGTATACGCTTAGTCGGTCGAGCTCTTTTAGAGCCCTAGTGCTCTAATGGTCGAAGGGTGCGTTCCGCCCCGATTTACGATTAGCTGTACTCAGTGAGCATTGGCTTAATTACCCTGCTTGCTTACGAATCACAGGGCTCGAGTGGGTGTAAGCTTTACAAGCCAGAAATGAATCAAGTTCAAGTTATTTCGTCTCTGAATATTTCTGCGCTACAAATGCCAGTTTTTTTTATAATCAGGGAATAGGTTTTCTCAAAATTGAAGGAAAACTCAGTTTCCTGAAAAACCTTACAATATTCTTTAATTTAAAAGGTTAAACTTTACTTTTTACTTTAGTGAAATAAGTGAGTCTAGACAAATACCTCACGCTTAATTTTCACGCTAAACGGTCTTTGCGAAAGGATTAAATTGTATGGAATTGACAGCAGCAGTGGCGCTTCTGTCTCTTGACATTCAGTGTCTTTTCAGAAGCTACAGTCTTATCCAAACAATTAAGTTTTGTGTTTCTTTGTTATTAGAGCAAAAATAATTCGTATAATTATTGTAGTACCTGGGTGACCGAGCTTTGCTCGATATAAAACACTGATAAAACAACGTTTTCCAAAAATGATACCTAGCTAGATCGATTTATCGCCCCCGGAACCCCCTGCATACTAAATTTCATGAAAATCGTTGGAGCTGTTTCCGAGATAGATTATATATGTATTCATAATATACCTACAAGAATTGCTCGTTTGAAGGTATTAGATAAAGAGACACCAATTTTTATAAAATAACAAACGACGAACGAGACCATACAACTTTGTGACGTCTTACTATAAAACAATCTGAACACTTGACATTGGCAAAATTGTTATCATATGACACATGCCATTAATGAAGAAGAAAAACAATTACGGCCTTACATATAAACACCTCTCAACTTGAACACCACCTAAACAATGCTTAATATTCGCTCTGTCACCATTAATTACTATCTTGCAAGACGGGATAACACTATTTAAGACAGTAGTAAACTTTTAACAGAAGTAGAAAGATGTTTTTAAGTAAGGTCTTTAGTTTTTTCCGAAAGTGGATCTTACTTAGGCCCTCTGGTATGTTATTGTCAAACACATCGTGTCATAGACAAAGCAAGTAGGTAGGCACGTACTTTTGCCAAATAGTTGATCTACAAATTGCATTTACTACACTGTGTAATATTTTTTGAAGTTGGTCGTTCAAAGCAAATAGGTAGTGCTATCACAAAAAATATATCGTAAAACATCGTAATAACGTCGTAAAAATCTGCTGCAAACAAATTATTTCTCATCGAACGCGGCTCGCTATCTCTGAGCTCGCTTTCAGGGGTCCGTATCGGAATCAAGCGCAGATATGGTCCATCATCCCTTGCAGCTGGGGTCGGATGATCCCGCGCAGGCGGCCGCAGTCCCCGCCCCGGGGCGTGGCCACCCTGCTGCTTACCACCCCCGTGCCACCGGACGAAGCACCTCACTCGTATTATCCCGGTTTCCTGTCCGCGGACGCGCGCCTAGCTCTCATCTATCGATTTGTTTATTTTTCAAACGACAAATAACTTGGCCGGATCTTCCCGAGTGACAGTGCAGTGTCATGGAGGTGAATGAAGGTCGGAAGATGGCGAACTGAAGGTGAGTTTTCGGAAGTGAGATGTGCCGTTGGCTGTTATATTTTACTGGACGTTCTCTCTGATTTCTTGATACCTTTAGTGTCCTGTGGAATGGTTCTCGTTAATATTGAATCGTTTTATCATGTTAATAAAGATTAGAACTATATGTAGGTACTTAGTAAATGAAGTTAGCATTGACCTTACCAATCTGCGTTGTTTTAATTTGAATTTCTACCGCTACGCCGGAGCCCGTCGGTCGGCTAGCTTCGTTAACTGATTCGCTAATTTTGATTAAGCACCATGGCTGCTTTGAATTGGATTGAATATATTTAGCAGTAGCAGCGATTTGTATACCTTCAATTGAATTAAATTCTTGGTTAATGGTCTTTGTGGAAGGGACCACAATTTCGCTAATGTCACGTTTGATGTTGTTCTTTGCACGAAGGAGGTTGTATAACTTTATCAATACGTTTTAGTCTAGCAGAAAATATTACATGGTTAAAATATAACTGTCACAATCGAGCATTATAGACATGAGTGCCATTCTTCGTCTGTCATTTCATGGAGTAACATAGCTCTGCTAATTTAATATTTTTTACCCGTTTTATTGCATGTTTTATTCAGTAATGTTGGCGGAATTTTAATGAATAAATTGTGACTACAGGACGGGTATGGATAATTGAATTACATATGTATTGTAGTGCAATGTGATTTGAACGACGAGGAATCCTAAGAAAATTCTAGACGCTATTCCGCGAGACGTCTTGAATTGACAATTGACTATCGACTAAGACTAATAACAAACAACCTGACTATAAACTATAAACACTTGAAATTGGCAAAATTGACATTAGTATGTCACAGGCTATTAACAAAGAAGAAGAAGAAGACATGAATGCCAAGATTCAGTCGAAGCAAAATGTGTACTTACTGTTCAATTTTCTCTGCATATAACCTTATTCAACGAGTAACAAAGAACAAAGTGCCATGTTGAACCTCGCCAGGTTTTACAAAACTTGAACCTCATTACAGTTTTTAGCGACACCGACTTTCAAGATTTCCAGTTGTATAAAGCTCATATCTAATTCCATCTAGATTCTTCGTTTCTCATTTCATGATGTAACATAGTTCTGCTAATTTAATATTTTTAACTCGTTTTATTGTTTTTATTCAGTAATCTAAGCGGGATTTTATGAATAAATTGTAATAGGACAAGTATGCACAATTGAATTAAAATATGTGTATTATTGTGCAATGTGATTTGAACGATTAGGAATCCCAAGAAAATTCTAGACGGCCATTCCGCGATGACGTTTAGAATTGACAACTGATCATCGACTACTTCTTGTTATTATGTTGGCGTCTGCGACTTTATTTGTCACAATTCTGCTGATCATCGACTAAGACTTGTATTAACACTTGGCACTGGCATAATTGACATTATTATGTTACATGCCATTGACAAAGAAGAAAACGTTGTTTTGTCTTATTGAACATAAAAAAATTTTTTTGGGCTGAGCCACCATTAACACTTAGGGGTATAAAAATTAGTTATAAACTTATTCTCAGACCTACTGAATATATATATAAAATTTCATCAAAATTGGTCAAGCCGTTTCGGAGGAGTATAAACACGAAAACTGTGACACAAGATTTTTATTATATATAGGGATTATTCAAGCAGATAGGTAAAGAATTATACAAACAAGTTAATTAAAGTTAATTTAATTAACTTGTTTGTATAATTAAATTAACTAGGTACCTACCTATTATGATAAACTAACCCATTTACTAACTACTCGCAGTCCGCAGCTTGGTGCGCGTAATACCTGCGATAAAGGCGTACATGGTATCTGTACAAAATTTCAAAATTTGTGCAGGCGTTTAACAGTGAAAAGATAACAAACTAACAGCCCGACAGGCATACAGACCGATATTTTCGAATTTATAGTATTAGTATAGATGTCATAAATAACCCTGACGTCACCCGATAGATACGTGTTCAGAAGACGGGCATCACATTGTAAGGCAAAATGGCAATGCTAATTTGCTGACTGAAATAGAAGCCAGCATTTCCGTCACACATGGCATCAGTATGTGTATAAAATATTGCTTCCGTAATTCTACTTATATTATACTAGCTGCTGCCCGCGGCTTCGCATGCGTGGTACCTACATAAAAATTATAGATAGCTCAACGATCTGGATCAGTTGAGCTATCTATAGATCGTTTTAAACGGCCCTTAGATAGCTCAACTGTTTCGCAAGTATTTTATATTATTATACATTGTTCTGTACATTTCTGTAATTATTTTTGTAAATAAAGCTATAATACAACTTATATTGTTATAATATTTAAAATACTAAAGTTTGTCTGAATGCTTGTATATTTTTAAGAAAGTGGCTTTCTCACGAGGTAACGGATTTAAAGGATTTGAATAAAACTTTGTATAGTCTGTAACCAGAAACAGCATGCATAGACTCATTTCACTTACAAAGTTCTGTGCAAAATATAGTAAAATATATAATCGTAAGTCTATTTTCGTATCAACAGTCGCAATTAAGTTATCGTCGGACAAAACATGAATACCATAGTTACGCTGATTCACCCAAGCACACGCTAAACAAGTTATTACAATGTCATACAAACATCCACTACTGTTTTGGCACTATGGAACAATTACGGTTGGACTACACAACATCGCGTGCAACAGCTGCACTGGCACATTTACCCATGTAAGTGGCCCAGCGTTTAATGTAGCGTTTCACATGAGCGTCTGGCTAAAGTGCCCGCTAAAATCGTGTTCTTATTCTGCATATAATATCTAAACTGTCTTGATGTCAATTTTGGCAATATGAAGTGGTTTTGATTGTTATGTAATCGTCACTAAATCATAGTTCGTCGTCATTTGTCTATTGTAAACGTCATCGCGTAATGGCCGCCTTGAATTTGTACGATCTGCGGGGCGATTATGTAATTCTGATACTATCAAAACTTTGATACTAATCGGTTTCAATTACTATTGATGAATTGGTATAACGGAAGGTTGATGTTTATTGTCATACATGCTGTCATATGACTAGAAAACCGAACGTACGTAATAGTAATCCATCTTGTCAAAACTGGTTCTAATTACAATCAAACTAATGATTGAAATTATGCCGATTGCTAATCGAAACTGATAGACATTGGTTGTGTCAAAAGTTCCATAACCGCCATACAGGATTCCAAGAAAATTCTACTGTCATTCCTTGATGACGTTTAGAATTGACAAAAGACTATGGAATACGACTGTAAACAAAACAACGATATTAAAACAAAACGATCACTTGACACTGGGAAAATTGTTATCAAGACAGATGCCATTATAGGAAGAAAAAGAAGGAAAAAGACAAACAAACTGTGACAATATTATTACAAACCGATCAATTTCAAATGATTGCCAAAATTGTTGAAACAGATGCCATTATCAGCACAGAAGAAGTAGTTAAGTTGTTTTTGGTCGTCTTCCGACGCAAAGTTGTGCTCTTGTATTTTTCTCGAGTTATTATAATTTTGGTGTTTTTATTTATATAGAGCTAGAGTTATTGAGTCGGGTGTGAAAAATTAGAATAAATTAATCCGTATAATTTATATGATAAGACACCATATTTTCATATAAAATAACAAATTACGAACGATAAGATACGACTCTGTGACATCATACCATAAACAATATAAACAATTGACATTGACAAAAACTTTATTATTACAAAACTGCGTTGATGGTGTTTGTTGGTCATCAGCTGTACTTAAGTGCAGTCCAACCTTTGTTCAAACATTCCACGAATGAATGCATGCCATGTTTCCATTTCAGTATATTTTTATGCTTTATATTATTATCCTCGGGTTGATTGAATAAGGTTGTTATTGCTAATCTGACACCTACAATATGTAGGTAAAACGTGTGTTAAAAATTGCAAGCTAAGCACATGTCGGCCGCAATGTAAATGCTTCTGGAGTCAGAAAATATAAGAAGGACTATTGTTTAGTATTACAATTTATTACAACAGTTTTTAAGGTTTTCAGATCAGAATGATTACCTGAATCAAATAAAACCATAATAGCTATAGATTAATTCCTTTTTAATCTCATCATACCTAGTGGTGGTTAGACAGAAGACAACGTGGACACTGGACTCAATCACTTCAAAGCGTTATAACTTATAATATATAAACGAATCTCTGTCTATCGATATATATAAATTACAAATTATACACCCGGCACAAAAAACATATATCTATTACCAACTCATTCATATGTGACGATACGAATGAGTTCAAATACTGAACTAAAAATAATTGAGGAGTTCAGAGTTCTGCAGACTTCAGGATTCCAGATGCTGCAGCATCAGGTTTAAATTCCCATGACCATGCTATCATTAAAACAGGATACCAATTTTCGAATCGAATTCGAATTTTGTCAACTAAAAGAGCTTATGACCTTCTAAGGGCAGAGCAGATTTTTTTAAATTATATCTAATCGTTTTGTCACAGACAGACATGGAGCCACGATGCCACGGACAGACTCACACATGCAGATACACTTAAAACTAGTTATATATAATGACTCTCAGTTTTCTGCAGCGTTTTAAAAACTGTAGTGGTACCTACGTAGGACATTTACTAGCCAATTGAGTTGTACTATGCATAATAGTGTAGTTGTTACAGTGGCTACGGCCTACCATCATCTGCTGAACTTAGGGCCTGGTCTGTTATATAGAATGCAAACAAAAGAAATACTGTAGAAACGTTGCCTTTAAGCTTCCGCCCGCGGTTCCGTGCGCGTGGTACCTACATACAAAGTAACGCATAGGTTATTCCAAGCAAGCAACAGACAATATCTAAACCAAGGTTTATCCAAATCCGTTTAGCCGTTACGGTGTTATCGAGCCGCATAGTATAAACATACAAATTTACTAAGAAAAATAAACTTTGGCATTTATTATATTAGTAGGATGTAAAAGTAGGTAGGTACTTAAATCTGAATTTACTAGAAAAACATGACCATAAAGGAACGGTGAAGCGTAATAATTAATTCGTACATGATTTATGCGTATATTATTCAGGCACTCCGAGATCCCGACTTACGTCTGTACATCGCAAGGATTTATGCCTCTATGGTAATGAATGTACTCACAAGTTCGTACATGTAGTACGCTGAATATATTTACGAAGGAGAACTTGGCGTTATCTTTGTGTGGTTAAGTATTTTTAAATTTTAAAACGTTTTTCACTTCCGCTAGTTTTATATATCTACATGAAAATTTTCCCCCATTTTTCAATGCAAATTGTAAAGTTTAGTGTACTTAATTGATGAATAAAATATATGGCCAAGAATTCACAAGGCCGCATTCAAACCCATGGATTTTTTCTGTTTAAAAAAAAATATGTGTGCTAGTGTTATCAAACGGCGAAAGGAAACACTTTTAGGAAACTGGCATGTCATGGACCTAAAATACTTAAAGATATGGGCCAGGTGCACGAATTGAGTATCTGAGGTGCACTTTCATCACACTGGGTTCGAATTAACTCATGCCATAATGAGAAGAAAAGCAGTTTTATTTTCAACTTTTATAATAGGTATCTGAGGTAGGTAAGATAATCAAAGGCAATATTTTTTTTTTTTAATTATATAGGAGCTGATTCAAATAAGCCCAAACACGGATACACGGATACTCATAAGGCATCATAAGTATGTATATAACAAATGATATGTATTATATAAATAATCTGGTCTCCATAATACAAGATATGCTTCGTTTGGGGCTAGATGGTGTTGTGTGCATTGTCCACTAATATATTTTTTTTATTTAGGGTCAGATCAGCTCGCATCTTAGTCAAAGTCAAAGCCAAAGGATTACTTTGAAACGTTTTACATACTAGGTGAATTTAGATGCCACTTCTTTCTAACCCAAGACTGAGAATTGACTAGAAATTCGTCGTTGTTCTAGTGCTTTTTTGTGTGATCTTTCTTATAACTCGCTAAACTGCGATGTACATTATGGGTATTTATTACAAATCGGCCAATCACTTGTCTAAGGGCAGAGCAACATTATAATTCATTCTTACCAGCATTCTTACGAATAGTAATTTATAAAAATATAGTAATTTATATTTACTTCTTCACAAGACTACCCTTTCTATAAGCCTTAAATTTCTTAATAGGTATTAATTGCATTTTCCCCATAGAGGACTTTTTATCTTTTTCTACTAAAACTTAGGAATATGTATTTTGTATCTGTTCTTAGCATTGATTCTATGAAGATTTTGCTACTATTTTGCTGTAATCCATCAACATTTTTATGACACTGTTATTCTTGATAGGTATGCCAAGTTTCAGCTCATCGGCCTATTTATTGAGATGTTCCGTTGAACATCACCATGGCTCCATCAGATCAGTTCGCTTTCACCATACCTTTACAAACCTTCTAACTTTGCTTACAATTATTGAATCAAGAAACACTAAATGAACTTTTGAAACTGAAATCATTCTAATTCAATCTGAAATCAACAAATCTCGTGTAACCTATGAAATCAACGAAACTGTAGAGAATGCGAGCTCAGGTTAAAATCATTAAGTTATTACGTTGTTACTCCATAAATACACATCCTAGAATAACAATTGTTTCAGAATGTATTAACAAATAAAAGCACTTTCATATGACACAAAACTTAATA
Organism: Lampropteryx suffumata; assembly: GCA_948098915.1. Classification (NCBI taxonomy): domain Eukaryota; kingdom Metazoa; phylum Arthropoda; class Insecta; order Lepidoptera; family Geometridae; genus Lampropteryx; species Lampropteryx suffumata. The sequence goes on from OX402544.1 coordinate 26,801,517, forward strand.
CATTTGTGTTAGTCCTAGTTGCTACTGAGATATTTGCTCGCTAAATCTATAAGTTCAGATCCCGGATTCCCAGCTTTCCCATATCCAGTACTACTTGATAGGACTGCAGATCAGTACCAACTACGGAAAAGGACAAGTTAGCCTTGTCCTTGTTATAGTATATACAATATAAACAAAATTAACAGTATACATTTATTTGAATTCAGCAGTTTCACGTCTAAAGAATCAGCAATGCTCTGGTTGTTTAATAGTTACGCGTATTACAACGTGGTTCATTATGGTATAAAGAAGTGTCATAAGGTGATATAGAAGGATAAGGTGAAGGGTATGGATAAGAGATCGGGATAGGATTTTGTGTTGGGTGTAGGTACTCATTAGGATAAGGAATTGAGTTTGGAATACGATCTTGGGTAGGGAATTCGAATGAGGTTGGATCTTGAACAGGTAATGGGTTGTTGTTAGGGGTAGGATATTGTACTGGTATTGGGACAGGGTTCGGAGTAGGATTTAAAGTTGGATAATGGACGGAGCTTGGGGTAGGGTATGCGGGAGGATCGGTGTTATGTAATGGAAAATGATTGGGAGTAGGATATGAGATGTGAATCGGAGCAGGATTAAGAGTAGGATATATAACAGAGGCGGTGTTGGAACACGGATTAGGATACGGGATAGATTGTTCAGGCGCGGAGTTACAATGACGACAATTATTCACAGGATAGTAAAGATTCGAATGGTCAACCGACGGATTCGCAACCGGTTGATAATAGGGAACGTGCTCGAGTCCTCTGATTAGTTCGCCGGTCTGGTGGAGTGGGTCATCAAGCTCAACAGGTTCATCATACTGCGGTAATGCGTCTGCTCTACCTTGGAATTGGACAAATGCTATCACGACAAATAAGCTGGCAAAAGTGTAGATACCCATTGTGAGGTTTTTGAAATTTTATTCACTTTGACCCTCAGGCTTCTGCCTCTGAAAGTGGAATATCGAGTGACACTGATCGAGTGCCTTATATGTACCCTTTTGTAAACGCACCGTGAAACCAGTTCATGTAGGTAAATAATGATGCGGTAAAACATGTATTATTTACTATAATAGTGGTGACGAATCGTACAGTCTTAGTACATTATTTAGCAACATCATTTAAATGTTGTTATAAAAATAAATTGGTGTTTTATACTGGCTATTATTTTTATTTATATAAAAAAACTTGCAATCGATACTACAGTAGAAACTACTGGCACTAATGTAAGGATTTTATATAACTAGGTGCTGCCCGCGGCTTTGCTCTCATGGTACCAAGATAATAAGTAACGTGCATGTTAAATGTAATTTATATCAAATTTCGTTCAAATGTCATTATTTTGTGATTGAGTAATAATTAAACTCGTTCTGGTCCTAGCGTTTTTCTCTGTATGATCTGTATGATCCTTCTTAGCCTTTTTTGAAGAACAGTAATAGTAGGTAGGTAATAGTACCTAGATAGTGATGGTAGAGGTACTCTTCACATTGTCCACGTACTGTTCAACTATAAAACCACTAGATTACTAACTGGCCGGCACCGGAAGCGTCTTTTTGCCGCATGGGTATAATAAGATACGAGTGGCATATGCAATGCATCCTGTTGAAGCGCCCACAACGCCAGTTTGTCGTTTTCCTAGGCTATCAATCATTCGTTTAGTGTTGTTACTTTGAAATTTAAGAAGGTATTTTTGTAAAACTTTACATCAGTCAAGCGCTGTGCCATAAATATTAAGTGTGACCAGGCCCACCGCTCTATTGGTAGTAACTATACCTTCTGCACTGTAGCCTGTGGGTTCTGTTTGAGAATCGAGTAAGTGCATCACACAAATGTTTGTCAGTCATCTAGTTCTTAGGTTTGCTTAAGCTGGACGATGATGTATGATATGTCCGTTTATTATAATAATAGATGACCCGGTAAACTTCGTACCACTTCAATTGATTGTAGATTGTTGTAAAAGTTATATTCGCTCCCAGGACATACTTTTGTGTGACGAACATAGATGTTTGTTCTGTGTCTGGGTGTTATAAAGTATCTTATGTATGTATTTAAAAATATATTAAGTATTCTATCAGCCAAGTATTCACCATAATAAAAGCTATGCTAAGTTTGGGGCTAGTCCATCTATATTTATTTATTGATTTGTGTGTAAACCAAGACTTATTTTATTGAAAAAACAAAACAAAAAAATTGTGCAATTTTGTATTTTTAAGATCCCGAAGTCCACAAGGAACCCTTATAATAGCGCTTTGTCCGTCTGCCTTTCTGTTTGTCCGCCTCTAACCAGTGCTTTTGATCGCTTGACTACTAGTTAAATCGTATTTTGGACGGTAAAATGTTAAAAATTGGTTTTCAGAGATACCTTCATCTAAAGTTACATGTAAATTTTTTTCGATACAGATATTAAACATTAAAGTGGCATTTTTGGTAGTGGCCAGTGTCAACCAGTGAAAAAATCATCAGTAAACATACATACGACAATTGATTTATATATATATATATATAGATTTATACGTAATAAGGAACTAAGCCATAGAATCAGCTCTGGTAGTCGAATATCAACTGCAATTACTGATAGCATAATTAAAACTGTACAATACGTATTCTGCACCAGTGAATTTTAGTCAAATCAAACTGGGAATAAATTGTTTGTACGACATATTTCCCTTTTGCCGGATGCGTTCAATTTGGCCATTTGTGCGCGGGCGCGGCAGTCCACATCAGATCGCGGCTATGGTCGTCGCTTGATCATTCTTACCTATGGATAATTGACTGGAAATACGGTAATCGATAAATCGTGTTCTCCACACCGTGATTGCCTAAATTAGATTTGGTGTTTACTCGTACTAAACAAAATGGACCGTGTAATAGAATTGTGATAAGATTCTGGTCTTTTAATAGGCAAGTGTTTTTTTACATGAGGTGGTATCACGACATGTGATACCACGTGCAAGCTTCCACAACGGAGAAGATCAAGAAAGACAAAAAAGGGACGAAGAGAAAGAGAGTCTCTGACATGAGGTGAGACACAGCTCAAATAATTGCTATAAATTCTCACCTGAACACACAATAAGCAAGCAAACATATACCGTAATAGTCACGTAGTTAACTAATGTGGCGATAAAGTATCGTTCATCCTCGTCATTCTAATGTCAATTAATAAAGATTGCAACAGATTTTATCTGACAAGCTGCTGCCCGCGGCTTTGCCTGGTCGGTCGATAAAAAGTAACCTCTAAGTCAGTACAGGTTTCTACGTCTATACCAAATTTTATCTAAATCCGTTAAGCCGTTTAAGCGCGACGAAGTAAAAAACTAACATAAATACGCAAAACTTACACATTTATAATACTAGCTGATAATACTATAATACTACCCATTCTCATGAAACACAGTAGACTCATTCCTATGTTTAAGTCTGTTTAAGTGAAAGTGATCTCGCTAATTATAGACCGATATCGATATTACCTGCGATAAGTAAAATGTTTAACAAAATAATTCTGAATCAGTTATTATATCACTTTAACGTTAACGGCCTGCTACATAGTAATCAATACGGATTTACTAAAGGTCGATCAACAGCTGATGCAGGTATAGCGCTCTTAAAGCATATATTTGAGGCCTGGGAGAAGTCACAGGATGCAGTTGGGGTATTCTGCGATCTATCTAAGGCCTTCGACTGTGTGAGTCATGCAACCCTAATCACAAAGTTAAAATATTATGGCATTAAAAACCGGGCGTTTGACCTCATACAGTCTTATCTATCTAATAGAGTCCAGAAAGTAGACGTGGGTGGTGAGAGGTCTTCAGGTTCAATTATTGATATAGGGGTACCTCAGGGATCGATACTAGGCCCTTTTTTATTCCTAGTATACGTTAACAATTTACCATTTTTGTTAAAAATATTTGTGACATAGTTTTATTTGCAGACGATACGTCTTTAATTTTTAAAGTTAATAGAGGTAAAACCAATATTTGCGATAACGTTAATGAATCCTTATCGTTAGTTCTTAACTGGTTCACTGTAAATAATCTTTTGCTTAATTCAAAAAAAACGAAATGTATTAAATACGTAACTTTGCCAAATGTTATTCATAGCCCGACCAACATTGAAATAAACGGAGAGGCAATGAATCTTGTAAATTCCACGATCTTCTTAGGTCTTAATATTGATGCAAAACTACAGTGGGGACCACAAATTGAAACACTTGCTAGTAGGCTTAGTTCCGCTGCATATGCAGTTCGTGCGATACGGTGGCTTACTGATGAAGCTACAGCTAGACTGGTTTATTTCAGTTACTTCCATAGTGTTATGTTATACGGCATCATTCTCTGGGGGAAAGCAGTTGATATTGGTAAAATATTTGTAATTAAAAAAAAGGCAATAGGTGCCATTTATAAAATGAAACCACGAGAATCTTTGAGAGAAATATTCAAAGAAATTAATATTCTCACAATAGCTTCACAATATATATATGAAAATTTGCTATACACACATAAAAATAGAGATGGGATTCAGCAAAATAGTGACCTTTATAGAATCAACACTATGAATAGACATAAATTATACATCCCTAGGTTTCGACTAGAAAAAGTAAATAAGTCCTTTATGTACTATATAACTCTGCACAATCCTGCACCCTGCACCCTACACTCAAAACTACTTGGCAATTTTATTTGCATACCCGATTTGATAGCCTCATTACACTGGTCCGTTTAACCGTGATTTAGTCCAGATCTTCCTGCGGTAGCCTTCGTTATCTACGGCTGTATACTGAATCCTGCTGCGCACTAACATTTAACACAAATATAAATAAAACTAACAAAACTATTTTCTTTATTCTTTCTTTTACGTATTAGGCTTGATTTAGGTGGATTTGACCTTTCTTATGCGCGAATACTTTTGAGACTTCGTGTAGTTTTCTGACGTTAATACAGTAAACGTCATCTGGAGACCACGGTATCCTTCAAAATTTTATTAGAATAATCACGTTTTAAAAACTAACCAATATTAATCAACCAATATTAATAAATAATTAAGTAATTTATTTTTTATGCATATTTAAAATAAATATTAGCATTCTGCACTTCTTCTCTATATAAACTATTAGGTTGGGGAAAAAGTCTTTTCGCATTATAGTATGTATGAACTTGTAAAAAAATCTCTTTGGCTATACTATTTGTATCTGGCTGGTTTTGGTATCATTAAAAGTTTAAATTTTAAAGAAATCAAATTAAATTAGGAAATTCCAAATTCAAATTAGGAAAATGTGTGATTTTTATTTGTTTTTCGTACTGTCAAGATGAGTGAATCTAATGAAGAAATTCGAGACATTTTAAAATTTTACTACAAAAAAGGTAAAAATGAAACGCAAGCCTCGAAAAAAATTTGCGATGTTTATGGACCTAGTGCAGTGTCTGTAAGAGTAGCACAAATTTGGTTTAAGCGTTTTCAATCCGGAAATTTTGATGTCAAAAATGCACGTCGCTCTGGTCGCCCTATTACGGATAAAATGGATGCCATTTTTGAAAATGTGGAGCAAGATCGGCATATCAGTAGTTACGACGTAGCTGAAGAACTGGGAATTGACCACAAAACAGTTTTGGCGCATTTTAAAAAACTGGGTACACAAAAAAGCTCGATATTTGGGTACCTCACGAGGTCACTGAAAGAAACCTAATGACCGTGTACTCATTTGTGATTCTTTATTACGACGTAATGAAACCGAACTATTTTTGAAGAAGCTGATATTTGGTGATGAAAAGTGGATCACGTACGACAAGAACGTGTGAAAAAGGTCGTGGTCAAAGGCCGATCAGGCTTCACAGACTGTGGTGAAACCCGGGTTATCTCGCAACAAGGAGATGCTGTGTGTGTGGTGGGATTGGAAGGGCATTATTCATTATGAGCTGTTACCACCAGGCAGGACCATCGATTCTGAACTATACTGCGAACAACTGATGAGATTAAAGCAAGAAGTTGAGAGAAAGCGGCCGGAATTAATCAACAGAAGGGGTGTAGTTTTTCATCATGATAACGCTAGACCTCACACATCTTTAGCCACTCAGCAAAAATTAAGAGAGTTTGGCTGGGAGGTGTTAATGCATCCGCCGTATAGTCTTTACCTTGCACCTTCAGATTTCCACCTGTTTCGGTCTCTTCAGAATTCGTTAGGCAGTGTCAGGTTAACATCACGAGATGACTGCCAAAACCACTTGTCGCGGTATTTTGATTAGAAGTCCCAAGTGAATTTTCTTAAAAAATGCGAAGAAACTTTTTCCCCAATAAGTGTGCGAAATTTCATACTCCTCCGTCCGCGCAATTTTCGTGAAAAGGGGTACAAAGTTTTTGCTTCACGTATTAATATATAGATAATCACGTTTTAAAAACTAAAATGAAAACCGACTTCATTTAATAATATTTTTTTAGTAGAAAGTAGGTGTACCTATTTTGTTTATATAATAATACTAGCTGTCCCGGCAAACGTTGTTTTGCCATTTTAGCCATTTTTAGGAAACATTTTTATAGGTAAATATGATGTTTAAAAAATAAGGGTTGATCGTAGAGGGGTGAAAATTTAGGGTTGCATGTATTTTTGTATGATGTATCATAAAAAAATAAAAACAAAAAATTTTGTCTGAAAAATAAAAAAAAAAAATTAAAGGGTGGACCACCCTTAACATTTAGGGGGATGAAAAATAGATGTTGTTCGATTCTCCCCCCTGACTAATATCCTCGCTAAGGATCACGAAAATCGGTCGAGCCGTTTCGGAGGAGTTCGATTACGCACCCCGTGACAGAAGAATTTTATATATTAGATGGGTAGGCCAACTAAACACACTGCTCCAATGAGACAGTGAGGTTTCGGAGTAAACAAAAATATCATCGATGTATACAATTTTTAGCCTTTTCTTGATTTTTTAAAAACTGCTTGACCGATTCCGATAAAATTTAATTGGGAATTGGGAAGTTTGAAACAAAAAAAAACAAATCGGTTCGGTCTTAAAGTAATCGGGAGATACGACGAATTGAGAACCTCCTCCTTTTTTGAAGGCGGTTAAAAATGTCGGAAACATTATCAAATTTAAGTAGCGTTCTGAATTAGTATATTAGTTCTTATCCACCTCGGCCCTGCCTTAGCTTCAAGCATCTTTGACGCGCGACTTTGAACATGTCGCTCTCCAGTAGCGAGATCTTGATACGCCGTGTTTATTAATAAAAACGTGTGGGTGCCAAGCGACCTTGGCGGAGCAGATCTCCGCCGGAACCGGTGAGTTATCGTGGATCCGGTCGTAATTACGGGACAATGTAGACTTGACCGTCCGTCGGGACAAGGCGAATAGACATAATCCGCAACTTGGCCGACCTGTTCGGTCAAAGGCTAATAAATACACAATACTTATAGCATAATGTCGACCTCAGTGGGCGATGGCCTGCCGGAGACGCTAAAAATTTGCAAGTATTTGTCTCGAGTCTGACTGATATACTACTTATATACTTTTTTGTAATAACATTACGTAAAAAGTATAAGTATCTACTTTTTTTTGTAATGTTATTACAAAAAAAAATAAGTAGTATATCAGTCATATGGTACCCATAATACAAGCTCTGCTTACTTTAAGGCTAGATTACGCTGTGTGAAATGCCCAGCATTATTTATGTACTAGCTGGTGCCCGCGACTTCGTCTGCGTAGGATTAGTACTTCATGTAATTCTAACGGTTTTTGCAGCGCACGCCAGAATAGCTTGCAGATGGCAGATTTTTTCCTACTTGCTTGGCACTTATCGTTATATTTTGGACAATTCACACAATATCTTAATAAATTATAGCCTATGTGTTATTCTGATGTATAAGCTATATTATTTTAAAGTTTCATTAAAATCCATTCAGTAGTTTTTGCGTGAAATAGTAACAAACATACATACAAACATTCGCGTTTATAATATTATATATAGTAAGGATTTATAAAGGGCGTATTTTTAATTATAAATAACTAGCTGCCCGTGGATTCGTACGCGGGGTACCTACATAAAAAGTAGCCTATGTCCGTTTTCAAGGTCCCATGTATCTCTATACTAAAACTCATCAATTTCAATGTGTTCCAGAAAAGCGCTAGGACCAGGATGAGTTTTTTGTCAATTCTTATTCGGATTTGGGTTAGGAGGAATTGGCACCTAAATTTATATGATTATAGTGTTTAAAAGCATATTTGAATTCGAATATCTATTTATTAATACGTGAAGCAAAATCTTTGTACCTCTTTTTACGAAAATTGTGCGGACGGAGGAGTATTAAATTTCACATAGTTTGGAGAAGGATTGCAGAATGGTAATATTTTTTTAATATTATGCATAAAATATGTGGGCAGTAGCCAGTGGACAACCACTAGTACATAGAAATACACGAACCCGAGACAAATACTGCAGACCATACACACATTCGTCCCGCGGTGGGAATTGTACCCGCATACTTCTGCGTCTCAACCGGGCATTGGCCCAGTGCGCCACAGAGGTCGTATATAATATAAAATAATGACAATATGTATTGCCTTATTATGATACAATCCATGGATGCAACGCGGAGATTAGACAATGATTCTACCAAACTAAGGAATACAGTAAAGTTACGAGCATGTTTTTTTGAAAAATTAATGTACCCAAGAGCTGGGTCCTATCTGGCCCAGCGTATAAGCATTACCAGTCAACGTGGCAATGTCGCCAATGTCTTGGGGACGCTCTCTCTGGCAATGATCTGTATCAGTTGAGTTATATATAGATCGTTTTAAACGGTCATTGGATAGTTCAACTGTTTTACATGTTTTTTATATTACTGTATTTATTGTGTATATTTCTGTATTATTAATTTTTGACAAACCTTAGTGGTTTTAGATAATATTTTTAGTATAGATATGTATCAATTGTTTAAATGGTAAATATACCAAAAAAAACTGTCACGTACATTCGCGAATATAGATATAGCATTTTCAAATCTTGCTCCTTAAAATAAAACCCAGCCGCGTCTGCCAGTCTGACAAACTTAAAATTTACCGAGAGGATCTTCATACGGTGTCTGCTAATGGACGCAGCAATTCATGACAAGGTGTAGGTGTTATACACCCGTGTGAAGCCGGGGCTGGTTGCTAGTAATAGGTTAAAACGCTCGCACCTATGTCTCATACAGCCCTGCTAGCAGTTTATTGAATTTAATTGGCTCAAGTTAATTAAATGATACAGGGATGTGATGCATTGGGCAGATAGCTGTAGAGCCTAACTCAATTTAGTTAACAGAGATACGGTTTGATACGAAATAAAATTGATTTGAAGCCGTCAGTGTAAGTGCTTATTACCTTTATGTGAATCTTTGATGTAGGTGTGTTTTTTAAATAGTAATGCCGGTATTTTCATGCAGCATCTTGCTAGCAGAGCTAATCTAGCGGACCATAGTAAGCAGAGCATGCGTTATGTATGACTGACTAACGTTTTTTTTGTTAATACATAAATATAGTACAGTCACGGACTGAAAAGGTTCGTCAATTTTCAAATTGATTCGTTTAACGTATCGCGTGCACATTTTACCTTTTGGAACTTTGTGGGGCCAGATGATGGTGTGTGAAATGTCCGGGATTATTTAGTTATTTTTATTTATTTCATCATACAAAGAAAATAATAACTGCTACACTCAGAGTCATTAATGCATACTAATCATTCCATAGTATAGATTTGCTTATACAAATCATTAATTACTCTGATTAGGAGGACTGACATACAAACAAAACTCTCAGAAAATTACTTTAAGATCAAAAATGATTGACTGTCCGATTACGTACTCGTACTTGCTCAGAAAACTTCAAAGTGCTAATAAGCGGTACTTCTTCCTCACCAGGGTTGACTTTCGCGGATTAAGGTGTGCAACAGCACTCCGTGGCGTCAAAGCTGCCATGTACGAAAGCAGCTGCTCCTATGCCGGAGCCTTGGAGCTAAAGCGAAGCGCACTTAAGGAGGAACCCTGGCCGGCTGCCGAGTGGCCTCCCTACCGTCTCCATCAATCCACTTTCGAACAGTTAAAGCAGAGTGTGGAGAAAGCTAAAGCGGCTTTACAAGATCGGTCAGGGTTGCTGGGCACTGCGACGGCTTTCGGGGACTTCTATGGCGGACAGCTGGGACAAGATGCAAGCGCGACTCTCGGATTTGGCCGAACAAGGAATGACGACATGCTGGGGTCCATGGACAAGAAGAGTACAGGTGAGTGTAGTACTTCGTCAAACACAACAAAATTATCATCATTACACATTCCGGACTGACTCAACACAGAGTACAGTCAAGTTTTTTAAGTAAATGAAAATAGCATAACGCGGTCAAAGTTCCGTAGAGTTCAACGGGTAATATTTAATCATATGTAGCATAGCCATTATCATATCTAAACATTAATATCGCAACGAATCTGCCGAAACGACGCGATAAACGTCAAAAGCCTTAAATTTTTACACCTACAACAAAGATAGCAGAGCTTCATTGTACCCCGATGTTATCGTGTTCTCGTGCTGAACTCACAAAGAATATCGATTGCTGCGTCTTCACCCGCCAGCCGGCAAAGTCTGAGGCATACCACGTTGTAATAAAGTCCTGTTTCCTTTAAGCACAGATAGAACCCTTTTAGATTAAGTGATGCTGCTAGGTATAAAGGCAAGGTGGAGGCAACATCTTCCACAGATGACAATCGGTACAAGGGAGATGCGGGGCGCACGGGATATATACCCCATGGTTGCCATAGCGACGTGCCCGCCCACACCCCGCCCTAAAGATCATCGCACACAGCCTTCATAAATACTAGTTGTGAAAATAAAATTATATTATTCGGTTCATTATTTGGGATGTTGGTCGACTCGGCCAGCGCGAGACTTCCCTGCTTTAACGAGGGTCGACGGGGAAATCTCTTCGCTTAAAAAATAACGCTGCATTTTTGGTGCAGGTTTTCAAAAGATTTTCGGCAGTTAGCGAAAACAAATGGCACTGTTTTTATCTGCGACGTTATAAAGGTAGTCTACGAGCTCGTAAATGCCGGATTATTGCCGAATGTGTCTCTATTATGACTATATACTCGTAGCGTGATTCAGCCGTTTATTTTCTTGTGGTTGTTTTCGCGTATGAAATGGAGATTATCATATTATCAAATCAAAATATGGTATAGTAGCTATAAAAACTTTAGGTACTTACTTTTTGCGTTTCTACAATGGTACATACAATTTAGAAGTCTAATGCTAAACGCTAAACAATCGAGTGAGACAGCAGCCATGTACTAGGTATACATAATGAGTTTGAAAAGATTTACCCTTTGGAATTTGCACAGCTTCATTCAAAATAGCGTTGACAATGGATGTTCTTTAGTCAGTCCTATTATTCTGCTCCAGAAAATGACATTCGAAACAACGGGCTCGGCATTTTACATTTCTCGAGAGAAATGAACACAAAAGATCTCGTGACAAAGGCATTGGAAAGACAATAACTTTTTGCCATTAAAAGTTATTTTGACCATTAAAAAGTTCACAATACATTGGAAAAATGTAAATTTGAGCAACCCCTCTTTGTGGACTTGGCACGGTTCGCGGCTCTGAAGGTAGATTGGGGTCTTCCGTGATTGTTCCTTGTGAAAACCTGTTTGTATTTTATATGCTTGGAAAAAGGTACTTGCAATATATAAATATATACATTTATTTACAGAAATGTACAAAATAATATATAATAATATAAAATACAGGTGAAACAGTTGAGCTATCTAAGGACCGTTTAAAACGATCTATAAATACTCAACTGATCCAGATCACTGCCAGAGGGAAGCGTTCTCAAGATACTGGCGGCATTAGCACGTTGAATGGCAATGCTAATACGCTAATATATAAATTAAGTTATTATATTTATGGTAAGGTTTTTCGTGTATTAAATATTTCGCGAATATAATTGTCGTATGTCGTTGGAATAGTCGACAAATAAAGTACTATAAAATATCCGTGTTTAGAATAAATCTGCTCAAATCCAAAGATTGATATTATTATTTCAGCAAAATATTTAAACAAACATAATGGACGTGTTAGCTGTAGGCAACAAGCACGTGCCGCCTCCATTACTCTAGTGGATAGACCGAATGGAACGCGCCAAGAATATAAAACAAAGAAACACCCAATTTACATAATATTCAAACAACTGCAAAAATACCCAACCCTTAATCTCAGTCATTAGGAGAAACATATTAAAATTTATAAGTCCCGGGGGCACTAAAGAGTTGTTAACACGAAAATGATTACAGCTCCCTATCGGGCAATCTAAGCCGTACCAATCGTCATCAATTACGATGCCGTACTTTAGATTGTATCTGCGTAAAATATTATTAATAAATCACACTGCAACTGGTCCGATACGCGCTGTACGAGATATTGATTTACAAAAGGGTCGGGTAACAATTTATATTCATTAGGACAGTCGCGCCCGTTCGTCCGTCCGTCTGGCCAACGTCGGGAAGCGGCTAGTTTAGACTTCCAGGTGTGATCGGAATATAAGTGGAACAACGAGACTAGCTTCTTTGTCAGTAAACAATGTGCTGTATTGTGATTAAGCATAAATAAGACACTGTTGTATCTAGATCTGTAATTAGCCTCGAAAACGTAAAGCCACAGTTACTGGGTCTACAGACTTATCTTACGAGATCACGATGATTATACAAATAAGTAGGTATACTCCCTTAATTCACTGGCGTAACTAAAGATGTCATTGCCCAGCTTTTCAATCCTATTGTCGTGGGTTCGAATCCATTCGTGCACCAATGGATTAAAACATGATAAATATATGTGCGAGTATAAATTGAGAGCACTACTCTCAACCGGTGAAAGAAAACACCTATCACAACTCCAGTTTGAAAAAGATCACAGAATATTTGAATGTACCTACTCTTCCTTCTTCTTTTCTTCGTTAATAGCCTGTGACATACTAATGTCAATTCTGCCAATTTCAAGTGTTTATTGTTTATAGTCAGTTTGTTTGTTACCTATAAGTCTTAGTCGATGGTCAGTTCTCAATTCTAGACGACACGCGGAATGGCGTCTAGTATTTCTTGGGACTCCTTGTCGTTCAAATCACACTACACCACAATACACATGCAATCCAATTATCCATACCCGCCCCGCAGCCACAATTTATTCATTAAAATTCCGCCAAGATTACTGAATAGAACATAAAACGGGTAAAAATATTAAATTAGCAGAGCCATGTTGCCATGAAATGACAGACGAAGAAACATGTAACTACTCGTAGCACACTTGTAAAACTTGACATTGAAAATATGTTTGATGTAACAGATGCCATAATCAATGAAATAAAGAGTTACGCAGGTTCTACATAGGCTCTACGCAGACTCTACGCAGGTTCTACGCAGGCAGGTTCGCTCGCGTCTTCGAGTAACTAGAAGTGAATAGTGAATTCACATATTACAAACATATATTTTCTAACTAAACCCTGTACTTAATAGCTCAAGTTCAAAAGGTCTAGTCATTGAGCAACCCTCCCACAAAGTTTGCAAAACACTTAGCACAGATAATTAAGCATTAACACCAGTAAGCCAATAAGCCCGGCACTCGAGTTCCCACAGGAGCATCCCCCATCCCCAAACAAACGATTAATGCACAATCAAAGCGCACTCGGCTGTGCATTATAAATCAGCGATGATAATGGTGACATTACGTGACGTCATCTTGCGTTTGCGCAGACTGACAATAGGTGGCATAGCGCCGGGCGCGCGCGCGCATATCGAAAACATTGTAGGGGCAATTTAATTGATACTCGTACTTTTGAATTTTACACTGAAATGCTACGTTATTTGATAAACATATTCGGGGTGAAAAAACATTTTAATTATAATTAACATTTTTAATATTTTGTTTGGTACTATTGAGTGCTTCATGCTTTTTGATTAGTTTTTTAATAATTTCAAAAGATAATTGAATTATCGTCTTTGAACTACAAAAGATGGTGACGGACATAGGAAACTTTTTATGTAAGTACTACGCGTGCGAAACCGCGGGGCAGCAGCTAGTATAAAATACATGTGGAATAGTTGAGTTATCTAAGAGCCGTTTAAAACGATATTTAGTGTACAAAGATAGGTCAACTGATCCAGATAACTAGCAGATGTCAGCGTCTCACTTAATTATCATCTTTGAACTGGAACTAGAAATATACGTGTATAAAACACGTGTATATTTAATATTAATTAATGAACATTAATTAATAAAAACTACATATGAAACAGATGAGTTATTTCAGGATAGTTTAAAACAATCTAAAGCTCAACTGATCCAGATCACTGCCAGAGGGCAGCGTTCCGAAGACACTGGAGGCATTGCCACGCTGAATGGCAATGTTAACACCTTCAGCCACAGGATCCAGATCTATTAAATACAAGCGACCCGACCCGGCTTCGCTCGGGTTGCAAGGAACGATTTAGTTGGATAAGGACTCATAATTATCAAGACTAGTGGTCGCCCACTGGTCGAAATTCGACCATAATTTATTAATCATTAATGGATTTTTTATGCATTTTTTCCAAATGATAAAATGTAAAATTTGTTGTTACCTTAAGTTACATTATTGCGATTCTCGTAAGGATCACTTATTTAAAAAAAAACAGCCAATGCTACTCGCTGATACTGTTGCTTTCTATAGGTGAAATAATTATTTAAAGGTTAGGTATTTTTTGAATTTATCAATTACAAACAAACATACAAAAAACATAACATTTATCTTTAATATATGAGAATAGAATAGAACCTTCGGTATACAATAGTACTTGAGAACTAAGACATGAGATATTAAATAATATTATTATATCTTTTCGTTGTATAGGGACATGTAAAACGGGATGTAGGTATGTAGATAAACAACGACCCATGAATGTTAGTTTAGATTAGGTACTTAAATTCATAAAAACCTATATATACAAAAAATACAAATAAATAAATAATGCCGGACATAGCACCCAGTATCATCTGGCCTCAAATTAAGGCGAGCTTAAGTTGTGTGTACCACATGACTGATAAACTACTTATATTACTATCTTTAATACATACATATTAACATAAAAATACCCAGACCTGACAAATACTTGCCGATTATACAAACATTTGTTTCGCGGCGTCAATCGAACACGCAACCTTCTGCGTCTCAGCTGGGCCTTGCCCCACTGCGCCACGTAGGTTGCCACAGATCATCCAATGCTGTTTACTTGATGGGAACTACAGTTTAGACAATACCATAGATAAGTAAATACACAATACCAACTTAATTGTGCGAATAGACACCAATAATAATAACCCTCTTTTACATTTTATGCGAACATGACCGGTCGAAAGTACCCTACGGTCGAAAGGACCCTAACGTATTTATTTTACAGAGAAATCGCTCAAAACATATTGTGCGGGGTGATTTGATACGTTTGACTTTACGCGTGGGAGCGTTGGTTATTTTTTATAATACAGGGTGGTCTACGCAGTAACATCTATGTTCTTATTCGATAATTGCATGTGGCATAATGATGATAGTTTTGTCAATGTCAAGTGTTTACTCTTCTTTTCTTCCTATAATGACAATGAAACATGTGAAACAGAAACTGTCTATTAAAGCATATCATAAAATATCTGATTATTTAGATGACAAAAAAGCTTGGGATGAATCTGCTCCAACTCGACTCGGCATCCGTAACAAAATTGTCAAGGATCATACAAAAAAGTGTTAAGACCAGACAAGTTTCTTGCCGGATTCTTCTTGAACTGGGGTTAGGAGGAACCGGCACCTAGATTCACTAGCATGTAAGAAGACGATTCAAAGTAATCCTTGTGATTTTATTGAATACAGAAATATTGAATTTTGAATTGAATTTTGTCAGGTTGACAATCGTGCCAGTGTCTAAGCGATTGTTTGGTTATAAAGTTTTTTAGTCAATCGTCATTTGTCTATTCTAAAGGTCATCGCGGAATGGCCGTCAAAAACATTCTCGGGATTCCTCGTCGTTCAAATCACATTGAACCATAATACACTAATAATTCAATTGTCCATACTTGTGCTATGAGTCACAATTTATTGATTTAAATTCCGCTAAGAATACTAAATAATACATTCAATAACACTAGAAAAAATAATTAATTTAGAAGTGCTTACTTCACGAAATGAGAAGCGAAGAATCGTCAAGTGATCAGTTTGTTTATAAATAGGACGTCACAAAGTCATATGTTGTCGTTCGTCATTTATTATTTTATAAAAATGGTGTCATATTTATAAAAAAAACTGTAGGTAATTTTTTGCTCGAATAACAAAGAAACACAAAAATTTTATTCCAATTATTTTGACCAGAGTCAATAACTCTAATTTTATCTATATATTAATACGTGAAGCAAAAACTTTGTACCCTTTTTACGAAAATTGAGTAGACGTAAATAAAATGACGGAGAATGAAATTTCTCACACTTATGGTTTATTTAGGGAAGGAGTGCAGAATGTTTTTTTTTTAATTTACCTTAATTATGGTCGAATTTCGACCAGTGAGCGATCACTAGTTTAAATAAAATCACCTAATTCTATATATATAAAGATGCTATGTTGGTTTGTGTACGCTTCAAAAACTCAAAAAGTTCTGCACCGATCGAGCTGAAATTTTATAATATGTATGTAAATACAAAAAAAATATTTATTATTTATTTATTTATTTATTTGTTAGTTAAACCGTTTATACGATCTGCATGACGATTTATCAGGTCAACAGAATACAACTGAGAAATGAGATAGTGACTTTTTGAACAAAATTGGACAATGGGGTATTAAGATATGGGATTCCAAAAGGGGCAAAAATAAAAAATGTATAAAATCCAGTGTCTTAGGAAAGTGCTTTCTTTGTGCATTCCAAAACGATTTTTTTTAATTCTAGGACTTATAGTTTTTATGATACAATAAAAAAAAACATTTTAGCTCCCATCCACTACAGTTTCGTTGATTTCATAGGTCTATACTTAAAACGAGACTGGTGATATGACATTTAATTTGACACTTTAGGTATAGAAGTTTCGTTAATATTTTCTAGTTTCAAATATTGTATACAAAGTTTATAGGTATGGTGGTATGGTTATGGAGGTATGGTTTATAGGTATATGCTATGGTGGCAACTAGCCGACCTGATGATGGAGCCAGGGTGCTGTTCAAAGGATACCTAATAATAATAAATTAATAATGCCGGACATTTCACACAATATCATCTGACCCTAAATATAATCAGAGCTTGTGTTATGGGTACCACATGACAGATATACTACTATATATCAGTCATGTGGTACCCAAAACAGATGATATTATATAATCAGATGATATTGTGTGAAATGTCCGGCCTTATTTATTTATTATTATTATATGTGGTACCCATAACAAAAGCTAGGTATCTAGGTCCTTTTTTTTGCCGTGTCCGTACCGATAAGGAACGTCGCGTCGTTCCAATAATGATGGACATTTCACACAGCATCATCAGCCCCAAAGTAAGCAGAGAGTTTTCGGAATCACATAACTGTTGTACTTGTAAACTTTTTTTGTGAATACACATTATACATAGAAAAACAGCCAGATCTTAGACAAACGTTTGGAGATCCGTACAAACACTTAATTTATGGCAGGAATCAAATCCGCAACTTTTTATCTTTTTTTTGCGTTTTACACGGGCATGCGGCCACTGCGTCACAAAGATCAAATACTTGTATCACTTGCTTGTCCTATCGAAAGTCAACCCATTCTGCTATAGCATGTAACCTACCTGCTGTAGATATTTATCTTATATCTTATTATCAACAGGCTCAGATAAACTCAACGGTGGACTCAGTAAGGGCTACTCCACACCGACGCTCTCAGACACACTTCGGGCCACAAAGTGCACGGGTAAGTCTTAAAGTACATCATTTTATTTAGGTACTAGCTGTCCGCTTTGCCTGCCTTGAAGATTTTTCCCGAATGAGTCAATGGTCTCTTATGACGCAGCTAATAGATTGCCAAAAGCAATGACAACTTGACGTAAAGCACAGATGAAAACATATAGGAATGGAGGATGCTAACCCTCATAGATCTGCTAAGTTATCTATGTATGCTATGTGTTTTATACATATGTGTTACATTATTCTGTTTAATTCACAAGTAGGTATGTATAATAAGTATTCCATAAAACAATGTTTGTTGACAAATGTTTCGTAACTTCCACTCCAACCAACTAAACTGACCAACTGAAACGGATCAACTATTTTTCTTTCTCAACGATACAACTTTTAGGTTGGTTCGATAGGAATATTTTATTACTTTAAATTGCTTACCATCTACACAACTTAAACTGGTATTAAGCCTTTTCAGTCTACTCCCACCTGTTTTGTTGAATAGTTCTGTTCACGAATCTTGTGACATGAAATTCAGTACGAAACCAGTTGGTTAGTTTATGTTAGAGTATAGAAAACAATTCGCAAGGCGAGCGAGCAAAGCGAGCATGCCGTGGCAGCGGCCGCCGAAGCGCCAGAAGAATATAGTTCGTCTGTCGATGATCATCAATTGCCGCATCAATTTGTCATTTGGTTGGTTCGACTGGAACAAGTTTGCCCAAAATAAAGTATATGATCAACCAGTTGGTTCGATTGGAACAAAACCCTTTATCGAGTTCCATTCTGCACAACTAGTTGGTCGGTTTAGTTGGTCGGAGTGGAAGTACAAAAATGTTTGTGTGATCTGCCAATGTGCCGAGAATAAAATGAACAGTTAATTTCTACCCTACCTAACCTGGTAGTATGAAATGAAAACTGAGCCAAGTAATCGTTACAATAGAATAAAGAAAATACATAGCAGGAGGCACTTATATTTATAGGGTCATGGTTGTCCGACCTGAAGATAATGGATTTGTTTACGCTTCCACAGCTCTGTACTCTCCTATGTCGTAGGTAGGCAGCGATAGATGATAGGTGGCCTCTAGGTGACGGAAAATGGTAGCAGGCAGCCAGGAAGTAGGTATGTGGTAGCAAAAGGATCCTCTGCACTAGCGCGCAGTGGGGGTATATACACGAAGCGGCAACAGCACTCTTACCCGTGACTTGATTGTGACTAAATTCCTGGAATTATAAAACCACCTGCTAGATTTGGTTCTTCAGCTATCTTTTTTGAGGACCCACCGACGGCAACACGAAGAGCTAGGAAAGTACTTACGTAGTAGTTTTGCCGTGTGATACGATCAGAACGGAGTTTGCAAAGAAAGTGTTAAAAAAAACAAATTAGAGAAGCAGAAGGCTAAAGATATTCTAAATAAGATAACTTGTTAATATTGTAGAGGTATGGGCGGCATTATCAGGGCGGCCTATTTGTAATGTGTAAACATGCTACTGCAACCAATATATATATTTATTTATACAAAGAAGGTATGCACAATCATCATTATTGGCCTTAGTTCATCGGTTGAAGATGATTCAGGTGGCGAGTCAGTCAAGTTACAGAGAAGTTATTTGTTATTGAAAACATTCGTTCATGGATCCACTCCAGCAAGCTGAGGTGGGTGAAGTTTCCTCTCCACTGACGCCACTCTGCCTGGGACTCTGTTTGATAGCGCAGGCCTTCCCAGGTAGCCACACTAACCTCTCTCGCTTGCCGACAGGACCCGCAGGAAAGACGAATCAGTACATGCGGTGTCGGTTCGGTTGCAGGTGCATAACGGCTGGCACCGAGCCGGGCTTGTTTCAAGTTTTCCTTCTCTGTTGCTAGCTCTTCTGTTAGTTACGCTATGCACAATACATAAAGCGTAATGAAACCATTGCATCTGTTAGTGGAAACGAAAACATCTATGTCTGTACATATGACATGATGATTATGACGATATCCTTATGCACAATAATACAAAATAAAATGAAAAGAACCTTTAATAGTCTGCACTGAACTCATAATACAATATCAGGGCAATTTGAATTTTTGCAATTTTTACTTACAATGTAATTATTAAAATAGGTACCAGTGCGGCTGGGCGTGACGTCATTAATCAGAGTGACGTCACCGTTCAGATAGGACGCCGTTAGCGACATTTACATAGAAAACAAGTTAGATTCCTGCGGGAATAAATTATCGTGTGGCAGTGAATAACATTATTGGAAGGGATATTCCCAGAAGGGATCATAATTTTTAAATGATTGTTTTGTATACCATCGCAGTGTCTTATCCTTTTTATTATATTATATAAAAATAGTATATACTTAAGTAGTATTAGGTACTATTTGACTATTTGAGCTGTTTCCGAGATTCAGATTATATATATATATATATATATATATATATATATAATCTGAATCTCGGAAACAGCTCCACGATTTTTATGAAATTTTGTATGCAGGGGGTTTCGGGCGCGATTAATCGATCTAGCTAGGTTTCATTGTTAGAAAACGTCGTTTTATCTGTATTTTATACCGAGAAAAGCTCGATCCATCCAACATCCTCGTACTGTCAGTTATGAGGTTTTGATAGCACGAGCTCTGCTTACTTTGGGACTATATGATGGTATGTGAAATGTGCAGCATTATATATATTTTTAGTTCTCTAAACTGGACATAACACACAATCTTGAACTATTTAAGTATTTATTTATAACAAAAAATAAGTACGCGAGTGTATGACCTTCTAGAAGAGAACACAACATGCATAAAATAAATTATGTACTCTTTCAATTAAAAAACAAAACAAATGGAATTTACTAAAAATAAAAACAAAATAAATGCGAAACAATACTCAAAATACTAAATTTGCTTATCCGGGAGATTAAGACAGTCTCTAGATAGAAGAGACTAGGGTGAAAAATGTCTACATTATTACAGAATACGGATCCCTAACTTTTTTCAAATATTTTATCGCCTATTTTCATCAAGGATAATGTAGGATTCTAATGTTGAAAGAATTTTTCAAATCGGTCCAGTAGTTTCAGTGCCTATTCAATTCAAACAAACAAACAATACAATCTTTCCTATTTTTAATTTAGTATTTCCTCTTTATAATATTAGTATAGATATCATTGTAAAGATTTCTGAATCTGATAAGATTTATATGAATATATATTTTTCTTTTCATTCATTCATTAACATTCAAAATTAACCGTGCGTGAAAATAGCTGAAAATGAATATATATGTTTTGTGTTGCGCGCCTAAGATTTGGCTTAGAAAAAAAAACATTGGTAACCCAAAGGACAGCAGAAACATCAAAAATATCTAAATTGGTAATTTTGTATAGGTATGTGTTGCGACTTCATTACTTTCAATAGATAGCGTTCGTGATAGACTTATCGTCTGACAATCAAATAAAATTAGGTAGTATGAAGTTCCCCGCGTTCTTATCAATAATATAGTCATCATTATCATTCATTACATAGTATAAAACAAGGTCGCTTCCCGCTGTCTGTCTGTCCCTTTGTATGCTTAGATCTTTAAAACTACGCTACGCTAACTTTGTAATAGATAGAGTGATTCAAGAGAAAGGTTTACATGTATAATACATAGATAATATAGTAGAGAAACACAGATCAGTTTAGAGGTTTCTAATATGATGTCTTAAATAAACACATTTTTTTGCGCTTACATTGCAAACGTTTGCTAAACCCTACGAGATAGATCAAAATAATGTACTTACTACAGTATGGTCGACAAAAAAGTCCGCGATGGTATATGTCTATAGGGTAACGTTGTATATAAAGACGTTCTGTAGTATATTTATTTTCAATAGAGGAATTAATTGGAATAAAAATTATAGCAATGAAACATAAAATAATTTTAACTTATTTTAGAACTGTGATTTAAAATGGGTACTCTAATTTTAACTTTATTGATAGCAAAATAAGGTCGTCCATATTTTAGAAAATTTTAGCTAGTCTGGCGAAACAACAGAATTGCCAGCAACCCATATTACACAATTAATTACTTCGATTTGTTTGGAGTCATCCAATAATAAATTTTAGTTTAATTAAGTAGGTAGGTACAAACATGCTTTCTATTAAATTACTCACACGAGCCTCATAGCTAAACTGGCATTAAAATCTTTCTATAATATCTTATTGATGTTTGAATGACGAAGTTACAGACCGCATTTATCAAGAGCTTTAAATAATTATGTCGGATATTTCACCCTGCATCATCGAACCCCAAAGTAAGCAAATCTTGTGTTATGGGTAACACATGGCATGATACACTACTTAAATATATATATATTATATTATACATAGAAATACCCAGACCTGAGACATACACTTTTAGATTATACAAATATTTATCCCGCGGCGGGAATCAAACTGCATCTCAGGCCGGGCCTAGACCCACTGCGCCACAGAGGGTGTCAAAATGGCAACATGTTGGGAAGAAGGGGTGTTCATTATTTTAAGTTACTTCCTTATAAGTCTGTGTCAAAATAGGATGACGGAGAAAATAGATCACCTAAAACACTCAGCTTAGTCTAATATAGACGAGACGACCCGGCTGAGACTGAGCTGACATGTCTGTCAGCTATGGTCCAAGGTATATAATAGTATATAAGTAATTTGGTTTCCGTAACACAAGCTCTGCTTACTTTGTGGCCAGATGACAACATTATCCAGTCCCAAACTATGCATAGATTGTACTTTGGCGACCAGTGGGGCGATTATGGAATTCTGATAGTATCAAAATACTAATTAGTGCGTTAAATGACGTTTTACAAAATAACCTTAAAACGTACGATTTATATTAATAAATGGTGTTTTATGAGGTAAAACGTGATTCTGTGACACTTTTTTGCCCCGGAATATGTAAATGTTTTTTTTGTAAATGTTCGACATGACAACTAATAATACAAGTACAAGTATGTACCTATGCATATACTAAGAGCGAAGGACACGGTTTGGGTGGATGTGTCCGTCTCCGTCTTTATATTTATTTGGTCTGAGAAAGAAACCGAACGTACGTAATAGTAATCCATCTTGTCAAAACTTGTTCCAATTACAATTAAACTAATATTTGAAATTATGCCAATTGCTATCGAAACTGATAGACATTGATTGTGTCAAAAGTTCCATAATCGCCATGCAGATGAATTATAAAATATTTTTGTATTTAAATAAATACTTATGATACCAGACAGACAGACAGAACTACAAAACCCAGACAGAACTATAACCTATGTTCATCACAAATGTAGATCGTAGTGGCAGTCTTTTAATTGGACTCTAAATAACATTTCGCTTTAAAACATTCGTAGGTATACGTTTCTATACGTTTTAATACTCACGTATTATTTTGTCGATGAAGGCACCGACACTGTTTCGATTCATCTAGAGAATCTTCATCAGGGTGAGTTTGATCCGCGCTCCGCTCGTTGTCGAGTTCACGGTTCGCACTGTCAGTGAACTCGAGAACCGTCAAAATAATACGCGATATGAGTAGAACCCGTTTTTCAAAATGTCTCAATAACATGTAAATAAAACCTCCATGGCCGTTTACCAGTGCCATCGAGCGAAATGATCTGTCTTTTTGAATACTGCGAAGGGACAAAGGTTACTTAATTGCCGTCTCCCTCCTGCGTTTGAAGTGACGGGCGGATGCTCCTAGTTTCATCCAATGCTATAGTTTTAATTGCAACGATTTTGTTCAAGAACTTCAAGATCAAAGCCTTGCTACTGCTTTGATGATGATATCACTGATGCGCTAAATTTTATGAACGTGGTCCCGACCACGTTCATAAAATTTAGACCAACCGTCATAATGTTAACAATATCTTATTATATTAATATATCATTTTCGGCACTCATTTTTGTGAACTGAATTCATATTGTTTTAGTAGCTAACGTTTATTTATTGTGGTTAATTTGATTTATTCCCGATGTTTCGGTTATTTCAACTCGGCGGCAACTCTCCATGTGTCCAGTACAAGTAATATTTGTAACAATCGAAAAGAAAACCGCTATTACGTAAATGTTGTGGTAATGATGGAAGAGGCAATACGACACTAATAAACGAAAATTATTATATAAATTTGCATAAAAGCTCTTTTTGAGGATTCAGCCTTGCGTATTGCATCTCCTTCGCCCAAAAACAGTTACAAGTAATCTTAAATGCGCATTTTAAGCTAATCGCTGCGTATTGCATGTTTTTCATCCACCTGGTAAACACCTACAGTCTAACATACTCCATAATAGAGCATACAAAATGTGTATCTGATAGGAATGATCGCGCAATTCACGCCTATTGTTACTTGTCGCTAGTTATGTAATAAAAGTACCGAAATAACTTTAGCAGATAGATACATTGCGTGACACAAGAGCATGCTCCTATCTGGCTCAGCGTATTAGTATTGCCATTCAACGTTGCAACGCCGCCAGTGTCTTGGGAACGCTGCCCTCTGGCAGTAATCTGGATCAGTTGAGCTATCTAAAGATTGTTTTAAACGGTCCTTAGATAGCTCAACTGTTTCACATGTATTATTATTGTGTATTATTATTGTATATTATTCTGTACACATGTGTAATTCTTTTAGTAAATAAATGTATGTGCTACAGCAAAAACTTTAGCAGAGTAAAGTAGACTAGCCTAAAATAAAAAAGACTGTAGCATATTTAGAAAAAAAATTACAATAACAAAAAACAGTGCAGCACAGTATTGAGTATAATGTAAAGAATATGATTAGTGAGTGAAACAAAAAGTACTCGAAATATATGAAGTTGAAGCCGTTACTAACTGGCGCACGTGTCGTCACGTGTATCGCATTCATTAAGTACCTCTTGGTTTAAGCAATCACATTTGTACTTCCTCTGACTGGCCTCACTGTTTAAATGGTAGTAACTCTGCCTTT
This sequence comes from Lampropteryx suffumata, assembly GCA_948098915.1. NCBI lineage: Eukaryota > Metazoa > Arthropoda > Insecta > Lepidoptera > Geometridae > Lampropteryx > Lampropteryx suffumata. The sequence goes on from OX402544.1 coordinate 26,826,429, forward strand.
AGCGCTGTAGGTTTAGTTTCGATTCCCATCCAGTACATAGTTTTGGAAAACCTGTTATGGTCTTATAACTATTTCTGAAATAAATAAAATAAATAAGTAAATAACTGTTAGGCGTCATCTAAAATTTTATAACTAGCTTTTGCCCGCGGTTTCGCACGCATAAAAGTAGCCGATGTCAGTTCCTAAGATACAATCTATATCCATATCAAATTTGATCGATGCAAAAAAAAAGTCTGTTAATCCGATCGCTACCAAACTTCACAGGATCACCCGCTAATCTATCTGCTAAACCAATCTGAAGATTTCCTAAAAATTCGGAGTCTCTATGGAACGTACATACACACATCGCCTTTTATATATATTTAGTATAATAAACAGACATAAGTGACCGTTTGTAAATAACTGTTATATACTGGTAGCTACTAGCTTAGGTATTGAATCAGTCACCCAGTTCTGGTTCCCTTACAAGCTTTGCTTAGATTTATATTCAGATTCAGATACAATTTTTTTATTGATAACTTGAATGTTACATGTCTATTATCATATTAAATGAATTAAAGTGATAAAAGTGTATATACAAAAATAATTACAGAAATGCACAGCATAATATAAAATACATGTGAAACAGTTGAGTTATCTAAGGACCGTTTAAAACGATCTATAGATAGCTCAACTGATCCCGATCACTGACAGAATGCAGCGTTCCAAAGACACTGACGGCTAATACGCTAAGCCAGATAGGAGCCAGCTCTTGGGTCAATCTACCAGACGCAGACGCCGTGAAATAATTTTGAAAACGCAGTGGGCTCCTGTTCCCCACGGGTCCAGAAAAGGCTCAAATACCATACCGTATAGACACATTTATCAACAAACTCATCAACCCTATAAATGGATTTTAGGGCAGATTAAGGTAAATTGGGACAAGATGGTGATTTCTGAATAGTATTTATTTATTTACTTCTGATACCGATTGCTACAGTAGTGATGCCACTAGCCCCGAGGTTCAGTCTGAAAACCAGCGCTGCATACCTACTATTTACCTATGACCTATTTACGCACACACAGGGAAGGACTGTTGATCGTGGGTGTATGTTAGTAGGTAAAGTGTTTGGGTACCCATCTGCCTAAAGGGGGGCCTATACTTATTCTATTTTATTTTATTTATTATTTTATTTTTACTGTCTTTACTTTCTTTTCTTTGTGTGTGTACCAAATATTTGTCTATTCTATTCTATTATATTCTACAGTTAGTGTAGGTTGTACATATATAAGACTAGCGGTCGTCGCACGAGTATACATTATTTTTATTAATATTCTGGGATAAACATAAAGTAAATGATATAACTTTTAAAACTATCATGGTTTTGCACATAATGTTCACTCAAAACGGGATATTTACCATGATATATGAGTTTTTCTGCTTCTCGATATTTCGGCACAGTTGCATGCGCCATGATCACGAGATAAACTCAAAACTCATATATCATGGTAAATATCCCGTTTTGAGTGAACATTATAAAGTAAATGTATCTTTATGCGGGATATAGTAGTTTTTTTTATATTGTAGAGTTTATTTTGTTTTATCATCAATGGTTACCGCAGCGCATGCGATGAAAGACATTTTATGGCCAATTTCTTTACACCTTGGGTTCCATTATTGAAGATTAAGTAGAGATTCCTCTTTTTTCTAATAATAAATATAGCCTATGCTAGTCAGGGATAATGTAGCATTCTAATAATGAAAGAATTTTTTAAATAGGACCAGTAATTTTTGAGTGTATTCGTTACAAACATACAATAATTACGTTTTAAAAACTAAAAAGACAAGCGACTTTATTATTATTATAATATATTATAAAGTTCCCATCAATACAAATAATTCAAGCCACAACACCAGGTAATTGATGTAAATCGTTGAGGAGTTTCCTAGACTGTCTTTCGGCTCCACCATCAGATTGACTCCAGAACTTCATTAAAGTAGAAGTGCTTTACAATACTTAGTGAAGTTTGAAGTTTTCAAAGGTTCCCCTTGATTTCTCTGCGATGCCATCACCAGATCCTGGATTCCTTACCATGGTACCAACATTGAGGTATCTTCTTTCTAACAAAAAAATCATTCAAATCGGTTCATAAACGACGAAGTTATGCACGAAAACACATAAAAAATATATATATGGTCGAATTGAGAAACCTCTTTTTTTTGAAGTGGGTTTGAAATACAAATCTTTCCTTTTCATAACATTAGTGTGGATTGGCCGTATAAGTCAGACTGTAAGCCGAATGAGTCATACGGTTTGAAAGCAACACCATTGTTTGAAGCCATGATTTTCGCGGTAGGTTTATATGGAAGGGCTGTGCATGTCTACAACAATGTTTTGTGGAGTTTTCGACTTTGATGTCTAAATCCATGTTTTGGGAATTGGATGCGTTACCGTTAGTTTGCTAACGCTCTTACACATAGGCTAGCCTAATAGAGCTTTTTGTACTTATTAATATTACATATGTAAAAAATTTATGCTACGAAATATTTGTTATAATAATAATAATGCCGGACATTTCACACAGCATCCTCTGACCCCAAGGTAAGCAGAGCTTGTTTGACGGGTATACCACATGACTGATATACTACTTATTTTTTTTTATTTTTTGTAAATACATACATATTCATGATATATAGAAACACCAAGGCCCGATACAAATATTTGCAGATCATACAAATATTAGTTCCGCGGCAGGAATAGAACCCACAACCTTCTGCGTATCAGCCGACCCTTGGCCCACTGCACCACAGAGATCGTGAGGACGAACCAGTGTGGTGAAAGGATTAAAGTGCGCCTCAGCGCCTCTTTTCATGCACATGGCACGTCAACGAACTTTTTTGGGTCTACGATATGCCAGTTTCTTCACGATGATTTGATTCACCATTTAAAAAGAGTAAGCCATTGGTGCGCTGTAACGGGACAGAAGGTCATTCAGTTATAATTCACAATTATTGTGGTATGCTTGGGTACAAACCTTATTAATATCACGTAGGCATACATGGGTTATTCTTATCAGAACAGATTTACCAGCAATTCTATCTCAGATCTTTAATTATTGAATAAAATAGTGCGTAATTCATTACAATGTAAGTAAACAAAGCATCTGTCATAACAAACTATACCATAGACGGAATATGGCAGATGTATGCAATTGTCAAGGTCCGTGAAAGAAAGCTAGCAAAAAGTAATTAATACTAAGTTTATAGACTATGGTTTAGAAATATCTTACGACTCATAGAGTATAATAATAAATAATACTGGATTTGAATTAGTAAGATTAAATAGAATTTGATTCTATAAGATAGAATAATCTATCCTTCTATTTATATATTATTGATAGAATGATTTGGGACGGGAATATCTCTAAGGAGGTTGAATTCGGAAGGGTAAACAATTAAATAGCTATATAAAAACAATATTCAAACTAGAATAGATACATTAAAATCTATTTATGTTAACGATATAATATATAAATCATGAAATAACTTCATATAGATAGGAATAAATTGAAATTTTAATTAATTTAGGGCTTGATTATAGTAAAGAGGTTATTTAACTATACCACGGAGGTTGGGACGTAAATCGAAATACCCGAAATTTCGAATGTGTTTGGAAATGGAAAGAAAAGGAAAAAAAAGATGAAAAGGAAGATGGCGGATTTTGGCATTCGAGATAGGAGGGACGCGAGAGGCTGTTCGAGCTGCACGTTTTCGGTAGAATTTTCTCTCATGGTTTCTTACAATTACATGGTGTCTTGTCGTGCGTTGTTTCTGTGATAATTTGATTGTGTGAGTTACGTAATAGTTTATCCGGTCGGTAAGTCGGAAAGAAGACAAGATTCGCCAAAGTGATTGTATGAAGCTCTTACACGGCATGGTCTGTGGGTCAGATGGAAACCTAGCGGTGTTATACTCAAGTCTGGCTTTCCCACCCTGTTAGGAGTTCCCCCAGGACCTCTCGGAACGAGCCTGGAGCCAGATTTTACCTCTCCTGAGGATCGGCTTACCTCGACCTCGACCTCGACCTCGACCTCGACTCGACCTACAACATTGGACGATTTGATAAAAGATTAAGTCCTCTGATACCCCTTTGCTAAACTATGACAGACATACTAATTACGGAAGTAACTGTTTTGTTTGCTGTCGAAATTAAAATTAGAGTTCCCTTGGGACATGAAATTATCCATTGCGGAGGAAGGCTGTCCAGGTCACATGGAAAGAAACCTACTATCGCTAGCAAGGAGGGGCTAGTGATCTAAGCCGCAATAAAAATATATCAATGTAAGACTAGAATGACATAAGCTGCTATTAGGAAGTATTAATATAGAACAAGTATGTTTACCTTGCTTAACTATTGAAACTACCGAAACTATTATCTATATTATATTAACGAGAAAGTGACTATGTCTGTCTGTCTGATACGTTTCGTGGCTGAACTGATTTTGATGGATTTTGATAAAAAGATAGATCGACTTTGGGAAATGATATAGGCTGCTGTTTGTGTGGATATCATGCGTGCAAAGCTTGATATTAAACAAAGTAATATTTAATGACAAGAACTAATATCGTATTAAAATATTGAAATAACTTAAACCGTTATAATAAGGTTTCACAGTAATACTAGATTGGATATAATACTTATTTACTTTATGCAGTTTATAATATCACTAAAGGACAATAATTAATATAATTATTAACCTTAATATCGAGACACAGCGTAGGCAAATCAAAGATATTCTTATTATAGAGGATGATTACTTCTAATAATAAAGTTTATAATATTTTAAATACATATCTCAACATAATTCTCTTAAAGAATCAGAGTTACTATATTCGAACACAACGTAGGATTTTAATCACAAACACTAGACGTATCATTGGCCAAATTAATAATATATCAAAGTATGTTTAGGGATTTAAATAATATTATATAATACCATTTAGTTATTTGGGGTTAATTTAGGTACTTTTAACTAGTAGAGAAGGCGAAAAAAAAAGGTTAGGTCCATCGAGTACTAGTCAGTAGGGGAGGGGGCGTTACAGCACTACAGGGTTCAAACCCACGATCCTTAAAATGAAAGGCGAAGTCATTTTCCCGTATTGAACGAAGCGGCCATAAACAGTTAAAAAGTTGTAGAGAACAATTATGTAATAATTGAATTAAAATATCTCAATTTATGAGCACCACTCACATTACAATACACTTTTATCAGCGTCGATGCCGCGTGTCGAAATGGTGCACGCGCATGTTGCCAATTTGCGGTGACAACCATACCCGTCCAGATTTTTCCCATGCCATGATAGGATATCAATTCATGGTTGATCAAATACAGTAATTGTTACGCATTATATAGCGAGAAATGCAGTAATTTGAATAAAGTTGTTTCTACATAATTAGACTCAAAACAAAATATAATGTTAAAATAATGAACCATTTATAATATTTTTCAAGTGGTGCAACTTTATATTGAAGAGAAACGAAACGCAAAAGCTACAGAATTGTAACAGCAACATTTATTTATCTTCAAGAAGAATCAGTGAAAATAAAACTGTTTAACAACGTATCAGGGACAAGCCGCGTTTAATGGCACTGGAAATTAGTTCTTTATTCCTGTGTGATTGAGTTTTGTATTGGTTTGATGCGGATTTATCCTTCTATCCGAGTCCTGACTCCGTGACATAACAATATTCTGCTGTACCTTCATACGAATAAAGTTTAAACTTCAGCTATATCTTCCCTAGCTCTGTAGCATCCCTATCATATCATTCTTAATACAGACGATTGTATTTTACTTCGTATGCCGCACAAAACCGATACAGCAGGATATTACAAACATTTCAATTCGAACCTGTTAAAAAATAATTCCCTATACTCGCCAATGAATACAATACACTCGCTCCCGCTTTAAAACAAGTTGCAACTAGTGTACAGGATGCGCCCATTTCCTACTGCCAGAGAAGTTTGCACAGAAGCACATAATACAACCTATTGTACTTTAGTTTATGTCGATGGAATGACAGGTGGCTTATTAAGTACTTACCTATTATATCATTTACTAGTTGCTGCCCGCGGCTTCGCATGCGTAGTACCTACATAAAAAGTAGCCTATGTCCTTCTCCAAGGTCCCATCTATCTCTAAACTAAAATTCATCAAAATCGGTTTAGCGGTTTAGGCGTGAAAACGTAGCAGACAGACAGAAAAAGTTACTTTCACATTTATAATATTAGTATAGAGTATATCAACAGCCTAAAATTGTATGCTTCTAGTTCTGATAGTACTTTCATACAACCCTTCATCTCCCTTTTTAAACCTTTACAACACTTTTTTCCAATTAAAAAGTAGCCTATGTCCTTTCTCAGGTTTTAGACTATCTGTGTACGAAATTTCATTCAAATCGGTTTAGTAGTTTTGGCGTGAAAGCGAGAAAGACAGACAGACAGACAAAGTGACTTTCGCATTTATAATATAAGTAAGGATTACATGATCCTTCTGAGTATTTGCTATGCAAAATGTGGGTATTATGTTGAATATAATGGACGTGTCTTGTACTGGTAGTACTTCAGATATCCTAAAAGACATAACGAGTATTGATGAGAAGAGATCTGAGTAGGTATCAAGCCATAATACAGTCATCAGCATGTTTGCTTGTGTTGTTTTAAAAGTTTCGAAGTCCACAAGGTACTCTTATAGTTTTGCCCGTGTCCGTTTGTCTGTCTGTCTGTCCGCCGTAATCAGAACTCTGGTTCGCAAACCAATTAATCTTATGAAATACCGCTTTTTTGCATGGTAATGCATTTAATGAACATTTCATAAACTCATAGCTGTTAAAATAAAAACTTTTAGAGGTAGGTACTTACATGTAAAGAGGGGTTGATTTTTTTTCTACCCCATCTTGTGGCTTATCGTTGGATAGGTCTTTAAAGATACTACGAGATTTCAGGAACAGGTTTTTGATACAGATGTTCGTTGGATAATTATTAAGTGGTAATTTTTATAGAGGTTAGTACCAGCTAAACCGGCTAAACTTTGAGTAACAATCTGATTTGTAAATCTTGAAAAATATTTAAATGTTTTATTCTATTTTTTTGTTTCACATAAATAGATGGCGATTTGGTTAGGAACCTGATCACTGGCCATTCTTATCCCGTCTGACTTTGGGATTATTTATTTATTTAATTTACGTAAAAGGTAGGTACCTACTATTGAAGTGAAAACTTCTTTTAAGCGGTACGCATATTTTTATATGAGGTAAAACCTCTGGACTCGCGACACCGTTACGAGACACAGGGCTGCCGCGCTCGCCCCATTTGATTATAAACCTTAATTCACATGTTTACAGTCTACTTTTGTATGGAGAAGTTTACTGAGTTAGGTTCTTTGATATATTATCTACATTCTAAACAAAAACATAAAAGAATATTAAATGTATTTTAAAGTTTCTAATAACTAATAAAATACAATTCATAAAAAAAAAACAATTCATAACCCAATAACCCTAGTACCCATCTAAAAAATGTCTAACGCGCCAAAATAAGTTTTCACTTCTGTCGGCACTCCCGGAGTGCAACCCGTTTTTTATTTTTTCTGTGGTTATGTGGTTGTGGTTATGGTTTTGTGTTTCTACGCTTTTTCTTCTCATCGTTTCTTCTTCTTTTTTCGATATTCTTCATTCGAACCAGAGTGGTGAACAGAATCAAGTGCTCATTAGAAGCTCTTTTCGTGTACGTCTTAGATATCTTCGAACTTTTTAGGTTCTACTACATGTCGGTTCCCTCTCGATGTGCAGGATGCGCTGCTTGAGAGTTTTGAAATAGCGCCCAAAATCTTTTCGAATAGAAGATCCATTGTTGCATGACGGAATTCGAACCCTCGACCTTAAGCTTTTCCCTGTAGCAGAGGAATACCTAGTATGTGTACTTAGATGATATACGTATATGTGAAAGTTTGTGTGGGTGTTTAGATAATTTTAATTTTGGATCTCCGTTTGTTATTTAAATACGCAATAATATGGATGATACGTTTTGGATGATATGGTATCTATAGATATAGATGTATTGGTCGTCCAGCAGCGGGATGTCGAGCGCCAATCCTGGGTGAGGATGGCATAGGACCGAAGGACTGGCACATCCTAAGGCCTATACCCAGAAGTGGGTAAAGTTGGGCTGCGGTAGATGATGATAGATTAGAACTGTATGATATAAGCTACTTTTTATCGAAGTACGAAACTCGTCGTAACAAACTAAAAAATTTAACTATTCTTTAATTTATTTTTCAGTTTACTAAAAAAATTACAGATTGTTAAACAATAATATAAAACATACGTGAAACAGTTGAAGTATGTGTCTATGGACCGTTTAAAACGATCTATAGATAGCTCAACGGATCCTGATCACTGCCAGAGGACAGCGTCCCTAAGACACTGGTGACATTGCAATAGTTTAGTTGGTGTTAATATTTTATTGTGCCTGAAGTTTGTAAAGTGTATTTGATTTATTGCTATTTCACAATTTTTTACTCGTAATTGAATGGTTTCTCACTTATCACGTTAAACCGTGAACCATGTAGGAGCTCCCGAGTCGAATCGCTCGGTCACGGCGCCACCCACCCGCTCGCCTGCCATCGCTGGTCCCACCGGAAACTAATGCCAGTATGATTGACTTCGCTCTGGGGTGGATAACTCCGATTACATTTGTAGATAGAGATTGCGAGTAAATAAATTCTTGCATATCGTTATGAGAGTTGGTCCAAAGCCCAATTACCTATCATTCTTCTTTTAACTTTCACAATGCACAGTTACCGCTCTTTAGGTATGTGTTGTTCCAATTACTCCGATGAAATAGCCACTTTTATTATAATGGATTTAAAAACAGAAGATTATTTATATAATTTATTGGACTCTTTTAGCGAGTAAATGAATTTTATGGTTTATTTTATTGTACAATAAATAAACTACAATAAATTGTCTAAATCATTATTACTATTTTAAAATGTTTATTTGATCATTGTGTTATGGACCCAGTTGGTCTAAAGGTTAGAGTCCAAGTCTGTGCAAGTTCAATCTTAGCTTGCGCTAGACAACCTACTACATAACTTCATAATCATTATAATGTATTTGTTCAATTCCCCAGAAACGGTATCAATACAAACATTAAGATTACAAAGTGCGCCCCCACCCCGTTTATTGCTGTAACAAAATAAATGGCTTAAATTCTACACCCGTAATGAATACTTCCAGGGTTGTGGATAAATCATTGTTACGTTGCATTTTGGGAGCTGCGGTTGAGGTGAAACTCGCTCATGAGCGAAGCGATTTTTGATAAATATCAGCTGTATCACAAGAAAACGTGACTTACAATCTTACTCCGTACGAAGATCTGTTTAGCCGTGTAGCCGTGAAAAAGTACAAATCAAACAAAGAAACAGACAGATAGGCAGACACATTTTCGAATTTATAATATATGTATGAATTACGATCTTTTTGCCCAAGACGTGTATAGATAGATAGATAGAAAACTATTTATTGACTACCACACGGAATATTACATTCACAATAATTAAACTTAATTAAGGCAATACAATGAGCGGCCTTATCGCTAATAGCGATCTCTACCAGGCAACCGTTGGATGGACTGGACTATAAATAAAAGAGAAGGGGCATGTAGGTGTAGTGTATTTATATAATTACATACTTGCAACTAAACAAATACTGATATAAATATATACATACAAACTAAAATAAAGATACAACTACGTATAACAGCACGACAAATAATGTTTCATGAACATGTTTTTGAAGATGGGAAAAGTCTTGGTCTTTCTGATATCTACAGGCAACGCGTTCCACAAGCGGACAGCCTGCACTGTATATGACTTTCCATAGAAGGTAGAGGAGTGAACGGGAATTTTGAGTTGATTGGTATATGTGGAGCGTAAGAGTCGAGGGTTAGAGAGATAGAGAAATACAAACCGTTGTTTGAGATAAAAGAGAGTTGAATGAGAGAACAGAATATTATAGAGAAGATTGAGAATGTGAGCAATCCGGTGAAAACGTTTCGGCAACCACTTGAGTTTATTGCAAAATTCAGAAATGTGGTCATATTTGCACAAACCAAATATGAACCGTATACAGTAATTTTGGAGACGCTCAAGCTTATGAAGTTGCTCTTCAGTGATGCCGAGATAGCAGGCGTCAGCATAATCAAGGATCGGGAGAAGGACGAATTGTGTAAGCGCAATTTTAGCGGTATAAACTAGCAAACAAAATTATAATTACTAAAAAGAACCCACATTTTGCCGATATAATGCGCGGTTCACATATGGTGAAAGACCACAAGAATCTATTAGATAATTTACTACTTTTTCTTCCTGTCTGCTTTTCTAGATACCCACACTCCGCCAGTCGCTCCGCTGCCTGCTCCGCTTATTACCAGACTCTCGCCGTTAGTTAGGTGGCACGCGTCATTCCCCGGAAGCGGGTGACGAGGAGCGCACGCGCATCTCCGATCATTCTGGCACTCAATGGGACGGAGGCACACTTAAAACATTTTCATTGTAATCGCCGAGGGGCCACGGTCATTGTTATCATCCCTTACTTTTTTGGATGCAAAATTGAAGTTTTGAAATACCTATGAAAATTTCTGGTTTCCGTAATTTTGGTTTTAGTACTAAAATTACGTTTACTAGAAAATTTTGCTAGCAAATTTTAACTGCGTTTTGCGAATATGTCCAAACTCTCTAAAAACTTAAACCAGAAACTTGAAATGTGTTATTGATAAATTAATACTTATTTTCTTGATAAATGCTCAAAGCTATTTCCTGCCAAAAAATCAATTCGATCTTCTTTATAACATAGTGAAAATAAGAACTTTATAAGCTATAGTTACGTATCAAAACGTCAGTAGAGTTTTCATTAGAAAGTTTTGACAACCACTAAAATCATTTTTGTAAATACTTTTTCTACATTTAGTTATTATTTACAAATGTTTAAAAAAACTTTAGGCAACATTGTTTTGGAGAGAAATGGCAAACAAAGAATATTACGAACGATGGCTCAAAATCAAAGAGCAGATGAAAGCTGTAGTATCTGAAGACATTCGTCTCCAAGAGCTCGCTAATGCTTTCGTGGGCGTCAAGCCTCAAGCGACGGCCGTGGAAATAGTGGCCAGAGTATACTGCAAGTACTGCAATCTTTACAACCAGTTGTGTGACTGTTATGATCAGATGGAACAGGCTCAACGGCGACCTTATATCAAGAAAATAATAGACGCCATTACTTGCCGTCTGCTCGAAATAAAATGGACGCTAGAAGAAGTCGAAGTATTTGAGTTTACATATCCCGATAACGCTCTGCAGCAAATGCTCATGGTACCTCACGACATACAAATACTCTGTCCGTTCTTCTACCCGTTTGAGATAAGGCAGCAAGAAATGCAATACATCATCGATCAAATTTTCGCCGGGAATCGAATAGGTGATCCTGAACCTACACCGTCTGAATTAGAAAGAAAAGAGGAAGAGCTGATTGAAGAAAAAAGGATCAAACAGGAACAGAAAGAGGCCGAAATTAAACATAATCTAGCTATGGGAGTGGCTATACCGGAATTATTTGACGAGGTTGAACTATCTCCTGCAGAAAAGGAAGCAAGAAGGGCTCAAAAAGAATATGAATCACACGTCTACTGTATACAGCGTATGGAAAGATCACGAGTCGCTACTAAACAAAAAGTTCATCAAATTAACAAAGACGCTAACCTGTACCTTGAACTCGCTGGTTTGAAAACACCGCCCTTTAAAAAGTCTATTAGACTAAAAGCAGCTCAAATAATTCAGATGGTTTATAGACGCTACATGAATATCAAACGTGAGCAAATAACTGACCAGAAGCTGAAGCAAAAACTTGGTATGATCATGACAGCGTATAAACCTGTTTCGGCTAAAATCCAATTAGAAAAGGTTAAAGCTGATAGGCGACAATTTAGACGTGATTATTATAAAAAGTGGCTGGCTGAAAATGTGAAAGAAAAAGCAAGGGTTTTGAGACTCCGTGAAGGCGATATAATGGAAGATATATCGGCTGAAGTGAGGCAATGGTTTAAAGACTGGTATTATGAAGTACGACTATTTGATGAATACCCTTGGCCTGATGAAGGAGGCTCAATACTAGTGGTTAAAGGTGAAACTTTCACGCTTGAAGAATACATAGAATGGCGACTTGCAGAAGAGAAAAGGATAAAGGCCGAGTCTGGTGCTCCCAAAAGTAAGGAACAAATCAAGGCCGAAAAGGTAGCAGCTCGTCTAGAGAAAAAATATCTGGCAATGGAGGCTCGCGAAAAAGAAAAAAAACGTCTCTTAGACTATAAGAAATCTCGTTTGAACCCTGAGAATGACCCTGGTATTTACTTATCTATAGGAAAAAATCTTGAGCCTCTGTTAGGTGCCTGGAACGCGTATGAGAGCCAGTGGAAAAGTATTGATGTTGCAGATGCTCCTTTAGAAGCTTTGAAAGGATTCATTATGAGTCTTGTCACCGAAAACGCTTTTCATGATGTTCATTTACAGCTTCGACCTATAGTTGACGACATGATGAGATTAGAGTTGAACCTTTTAAAAAACTCATTAAAAAAAGACTATCTAGACGCTGGTATTACACCATTCCCGAGCAAGAAGAGGAAGAAGCCAAAAAAAGTTAAAATACCTAAGCCAGATAAAACTCGGCCTGAAGCAATATTTCAGCAGTTGGCAGACGCAGGTATAGTCCGAAAGTATCCAAAAATGAGCTTAGATGACTATTGGGGAGATAAAAACTATGCGGCTGCTGATATGAGGGCTGTTTTATGGACACCATCTTTTTCGCCGCCTTGTATGGGTGACGTGCGGGAGCAAGTAAGAACTCGATGCGTACTTACTCTTGGCTCATCTTGTACAAATGCGTGCAGAGCTCAACTACTGGTCGGTTCCAAAGCGGCAGGAAAAAGAAGTCTGGTTTACGCCATTGCATCAGAAACCAACTCAATTTTGATCGATCTGTCGCCAATGAACGTGTACAACAAGTTCCCGGGACCTAAAAATTTAAAAAAAATGTTGAAATATGTAACTAAAATTAGCAAATTGATGCAACCGACAGTGATACTTATAGATAACGCAGATAAAATATTTTTGAAAAAAGTACCTAAGGAAGAAAAAATGTTTGATCCGACGCGTCTAAGTAAAGATCTTTACAAGGAAATAATAAAATCAATAGCGTTCAATGATAAAATATTAGTGTTAGGAACGGCTTGCGAACCTTGGCTGGCCAAAGGTCCTGCTATGTACAAAATATTCCCTTCCTTGATCATGATTCCGAGGACAGATTATGGGAGTATTTCGTTTATACTGACGCATATGCTGATGCAATACCATGGAGTTAACAGAGAGTTCAATGTCCACTCTGTTGCGCAAGCGTTAAAAGGTTACGATATAAACACCATCAGGAGAGGTGTGGAATCGTTACTAAACGGCGAAAGAGTAGCGCAGTTATACTATCGTCCTTTGGAACCCATGGAAGTGGTAAACGCCGTTCTGGATTACGAAGGAGGTATATGCATGGATAATGAAGATTCCCTGATGTTTCAAGAATGGTACCAGTCATACTCGCCTTGGGGAAAGAAGTACTTGGACTACGTGTTTATGCTGGAGTCTCAGCTGATCTACAAAATGAAAGCAGATAAGAAAAAAGTGTAAAAGAAATGCTAGAGTAAACTTTTATTCCTCATCTTTTTTAAGACCTACTCCACTTTGTTTATAGTAAATTCGTTAAATTTCAGGTGCTATATGAGGCAAACTGCTGTTGTTGAAATTGACTTTTATTTGTATAATTTAATTTTGCATTGTTCTAGTGAGAGATTATTAATAACACTCGACATACCTATGAGCATCTATAAAGAGAGTATTTCTATTTAAACAACATAAGTATTTTAAAAACTATAGCATATTAAACATATAATCACTACATAGTATAAAACAAAGTCGCTTCCCTCTGTCTGTCTGTCCCTATGTATGCTTAGATCTTTAAAACTACACAACGGATTTTAATTGGGTTTTTTTTAATAGATAGAGTAATTCAAGAGGAAGGTATTATATGTATAATACAAGCGTAATATGTGTAACATTGATAATTTTAGAGGTTTCTAATCACATTAGACATTCTGTAGTATATTTAGTATCAGTGTTGCACCCGTGCGAAGCCGGGGCGGGTCGCTAGTGCTAGATAAAGTTGACGCTCCCATCTCGTCTATAGACTATAGGTTAGTGCTTATGTACCACACGTATGTAATTAAAAATATAAGTATTTAAGCAGTGATCTGGTTTCGACACAAGGTTTGCTTAGTTTGAGGCTAGATGGTGTAACGATTGTCTTACCAATATTTATTTATTTCCTTTTCAAATTTCATCAGGATCCGTTTAGCCGTTAGTTGGGAAACATAAGGACAAATGAATAAACGGATACGCAGACGCTTACAATTTATAAAAATAATATCTAGTCCGATTTTGACTCCAGACCCCTAAGTTCGAATAGACTAATCTAAATTGGTAAAGTTTGTACCAATTTTGTTTCAAACTACTGAATCAATTCTAAAAATTATTTGTAAAAGATTTCCTTAAGTGCTTATATGCTATTAGCTTCTGCCCGCGGCTTTGCACGCATAGTACATATATTAAAAATTGTAGCCTATGTCCGTTTCTAAGATACAATCTATGTCTAACCATACCAAAGATTGATGCAAAAAAAAGTTCTGTATATCCGCTACCAAACTTCACAGGATCACCCGCTAGGCCAATTTGAAGATTTCCTATAAATTTAATCAAAATCGGTCCAGCCGTTTCGGAGTCTATAGGGAACATACATACACACATCGCCTTTTATAGATATAGATGCTGAGTGCGAGGTAAATGCTAAAACCGTGGGACTGGCAGAGAGTTATAAAAAAAAATAAGATTTTAGTGTTTTATGTCTTCTGTTCTGTTTCTTATCTCTAGCTATACGGAATAAAAGTACTTACACGGGTTATATTGTGAGCGATAATTGCTTTCCAACTAATAAAGATCATTCGAAGCAACTAGTTTTAAAATGCTCCATATCGCGAGGTAAGGTGTAGCGGTATCTTAATTACCGTCTATGCCCACCTGTTCTGTTAAGTAGTTCTGTTGGCAGAAATATTGGGATTTTTTTACCATTAGTTCTGTGACATACAAGACTATGCTTTACACCTAGCTTCAATCTCATCGACAGACGAACAATATTCTTCTGGCGCTTCGGCGGCCGCTGCCTCGGCACGCTCGCTTTGCTCTCTTGCCTTGCGCATAGTTTTCTATACTCTAACATAACCTAACCAACTGGTTTCGATCTGAATTTCATGTCACAAGATACGTGAATAGAACTACTGGGAATTAATTTCCCATTTGTTCTGTGAACAGAACTAATGGTACAAAAAACCTAATAGTTCTGCCAATAGATTCAACATTCAACAGAACAGATAGGAGTAGACTTTCATTACTACTATTGCTTCTTTGAGATGCTTAATGTTATCGTGAGCTCATAATTGCAAGTTTAATTGCCCGTATAAGTGTATTCTTAGGGCTAGGCCGCCCAAAGATCTCCGAGTATGATGGGCAGCTTTACCAGACTACCTCCGTTACCAGAGGCAGTACGTACAAACTTCCTTGCCATATAACATAATCCGTTTAAAAACAATGAGAGCGCCATCCCACGTGGCCTGTAGCAATATATCTCAAGGGAGGGTGCTAGGGGTTGAAGTTCGCTCCCTTCACACCCTACTCCATCAATTTAGTTCGCGATAATTAAAGGAGAGGGCGTTAGATGCTTGTTTCTTTAGTTCTTTGACAGCTGTGAGATGGCGCTTTAGTCTGGTCTATAACCATTTTCTCATTATCAGGATTAGGGTACAAATCATTGCAAAATATTAAAGATCGGATCTTTTTGGGTTCCGTACATCAAGAATTAGTTGTTAGTTGTCCGTCGGTCTGTCTGTCAAAACCATTTTTATCAGCAAGGTGCTCAACACGTTTACGGCACGGGTACTGCAAAATGATCCTAAAACCTACAAATCCTAAAACGAACCTAACAAACATACAAACAAAATAATTGGCCAAGAGCTACCCGCGCACAGTGAAGGCTTCCGATGTCAGATCGGAGTAGATAAAAATAACCAATTCCTTAGCCAATTCAATACCATCTAGTTAAAAAAACAAGGAAAATTGTATCGGCTCTTTGTTTTATTTAAGGTTTACAAATCGGGCTATTTACTCGAAATCGAAAACAAAATGACCCATATAACCTTCAACGGCTAATAAGCCATGAATCGTAATTGACCGATTTTCCATTATCCACAATGCAAATAAATTAATCTAAAATGTACTTCAGGTTAGCAAGAATAAAATTGACAAAATAATAAATAAAAGAAATGATTTTGTGTCAAATAAGTAGTGATTACCTAGATGATCGAGCTTTGCTCGGTATAAAACAAAAAAAAATAAAAAAAGTGATTTTTGTGTCAAATAAGCAATGAGTACCTGGATGATCGAGCTTTGCTCGGCTAAAACGAAGACTTCTAAAAAAGAAACTTAGCTAGATCGATTTATCGCCCCCGAAACCCCCTGCATACTAAATTTCATGAAAATCGTTAGAGCGGTTTCCGAGATTCAGATTATATATACAAGAATTTCTCATTTAAAGGTATTAGATAAATTATCTTTAGCCACCTCTTGTATCTTTCAAGAATTATTCATGCCGAGCACTCAAATAAAACAATATGAATTCTGATCGCAAAAGTTGCAAAATACAATCATGTTTTGAATTATTCTAGTGGGTTCTAGCCATGCCTGTCTATCGGCTACATACTTGATCGCTATCCATTACAGTGGTCAATCGCTGACCACGGTGTAGGATGCTCGCCAATTCCTCATTTACCGGTCCGGGAGTACAGCAATAACGTGGATTTCCAAAAGTGGGTCGGGCTAAGGTGGCTGTTCCGCCCCGGCTGTGTGGAGCCCGGGGTCCAGGATACCGCTGTCTCCGCTCGCCGCCGCCGCTTCCTGCACAGAGGGGGGACTCGCATCCGATGAAACTACAATGCTCTTTATACCTTCCTACTCTAAATCTGCCTTTAATACTGGCAATATTAATGTATCTGTTTGTTGTACTTTTAATAACTAGCTGGACATTTCACACGGCATCGTCTAGCCCCAATTTAAGCAGAGCATGCGTTATGGGAACTACATATACTACTGATATACTAATTACATTCTTATATCCATTTTTTTTATAAATAAATTTATATGTGTTGACAATAAACAGAACATCATCTAGCCCCAAACTGAGCATAGCTAGTACTAGAGTGACAAGATGATTGGTAGAATACTTATTTATTTTAAAATGAATACACAAGATATAATACCTAATACCTGATAACACCCAGACAAGGAAATACATACATATACAAAGAAAACACCCAGACCCGGTATATATTTGCAGATTTGTCAAACATTTATCCCGCGGCGGATAATCTAGATAGGTATCTGATAGATCAGTGAAATATTTTTTACTGTTGATTCGGTAGTTTCAAAGATTTCTACAAAAAATAGAAACATATTTAACCATATATTTAATAAAACGATTTATCAGGATATATAACATACCCACGTATTATTAGTATTGCATGTCTTAGAAGGTTAAAGTTTCAAGACATGAGCCAAATGCATGAAAGAAGCCTCTGATCCTTTAGTTCTTTAATCCTTTCACCACACTGGTTTGAAAGAACTAGTGGCACAATAGGAAGAAAACCTACTTCAAAATAGTATGGCAAAATAAGGCTTTAGTTTTGTAAAACTTGAAGCGACTATAATTTATGAGCTTTTAACACTTTGGAACTTTACTATCCCAAGTACTTGTTAAGTGACTTTTGAGTACGACTGTACACGGTGATCCTGCAGCCCAACTTTTTCCATCAGAAAAGCAAACAGCTGGTGTCGGACCCCCACCTACAACCCACTTCACCCCCAGTTGGCGCACCGACTCAGTAAACTAATTAAATTCCTCGTTGTAAAGTTTTTCAGCGGGGACTATGTTTTTATCCCAGCAACTACTGTAGGAGTGTGCGACCGTGGGCTCCATTTACTTTTCTCTGAGCAATTTTAAACCCAATCTTAACACCCTTTAAAATCTTTAGCTAGTGGCCTCAATTCTGTTGGCACCAACCTAACTAATTTTAGCTAAAATTAGGTTTAGAATTGTCAAATGTTTTTTTTTTCAATGAATTTTGGTATTCTGCTGTTACCAACTTATCCTAATTTAATTAAGCGTTCCTAATGTTAGATGGTACCAACCGAATAGGTTTTACAAATGCTATGAGTAACTAAATATATTTTAGACAACTCCTAATTTTAGAAATAAACCAACCGAACTGCCACCAAAAAAATGGTCCTAAAAATGTAACTTCTCAAAATGTTATTTCATTATCATCATTCATTATTAATAGTTAATAGGTCCGAAAATCATAATGTTACAGCTTAGTGCTTATAATTAAATTATTCATTGTATTTTGAAATAAAGAAATAAAACAATTTTAATAAAAAGTAATATATGTCCTTCTCCAAAATCCCATCTATTTCTATCAAAATCGGCTCAGCGGTTTATGCATGAAAACGTAAGAAACGGACAGATAGACAGAGTTGTGCGAACCGTGAACTCGAGCGGCAACTCACGGGCCGCGGATCAAACTCACCCTGATGAAGATTCTCTAGATGAATCAAAACAGTGTCGGTGCTTCCATCGACAAAATACTCCGTGAGTAAAGCCCGTATTTATCAAAATGTATAGACAAAGTTACTTTCAGATTTATAATATTAGTTATATAAAAAGGTCAATAATGTTGCAAGGTTATTAAAATCTAATTGTTGAGAAATCGAGATGCGTGTTGTAATAAGCCTTATGAGCATAATATGTTGCTCGCCAGTCTGCAAAGAACTTGTCTGTAAACCTAATAGTGGAAAGTTTAGAAGGATGTCCATTTTAGAGTAGGAATGAGAGAACGGGGTACAACGGAAATATTTCGAGCAACTTCAATGTCCTAATTAAGTTGGCTTTGAGTTGAAATCACACGGTCGCTGAATTCAAACCTCGGAATTAATTTTGCTTAACTGAGCTTTATTTAACACTTCAGCGCTCTAATTTGTAACGCAAAAGTCTACCGTGTCCACCGGACTCAGTTAAATGTAGGTACATAGTATGGTTTAAGTAGTAATAATCCTTATTACGAGTGAAACAAGTAATAGTATCAAACAAATGTTTAAAAATTACTATAACAAAAGCATATTTTAATGCAACATACTTATAAGACACATTTAACTCATAACCTTGTTTATTTTCTAACCTATACTACCTAGTATCATTAATTCTAAAGTGTTTTTGTACGTCTGTTAATACTTTGATTGGATCTTGTGGAAAGAGAGGCTACTTTTTGGGTACCACGTAACCGAAGCCGCGGCCAACTGCTAGCTACTTATTATAACGTAGTTATTATTTTTTATACTAAAACTACTAAGAAGCAGGCACTTAATACAAATCACAAAACAATATATAAATAAACTCTGAAAATCTGCAAGAAAAATAAAAAAAAACAAACACACAAATTGAATAGTTCTTCATAATTTTTTTTGGTTATTTTTGCAAACCACAATATACATTTCGTCCACTAACTGCGGGCTTGATTAGGGAGGTTAATTTAATTATTCAATTACATATCAACTCAGAGACGCAGACCTATTGGTAGCTATTTCCTAAAATACAAAAAACTCGAGCGAGCCTTAGAGTAGTCGCATATTATCTAACATCTCACCTTGGCAATAAGAAAAAAATACATTATATCCAGCCAACAGCAGCTGACAGTACCAACCTCTTGGAAAATATCGCACGCTTCCCTGGCGTCCTGTTAAACACTTCCGTTCCTTTTTACGAAATCACTCCCACAGATTGCAGGAGCTATGGAGGAAAGGTGTCACACATCAAAAACTGTTTCGAATTTATGGAAAAAACTAACGTATTTTGTCACGTGATTGTTAAGGATGTAAAAGACGCCAGTGACTACGCGTCTCACGCGCAGCATGCGAACTGACTGCTGCGGCCGTCACATCACCCGCTATCCCGTGATAAACTATCCCTGGAAAGTCGCTAATATGAGGCATTGTGTATTGTTCTATTCATACTCGTATTCCTAGGTCTTATTTACGAGTACATTTCTGTTTCTGTTTTATCACAATCGCTGCTGTACCGTGCAAAATACAGCCTCGTGTTTTTCAACTTTGCTTTCAAAAATGGCCGCGGGACATTTCGGAACGTGGTCGGCGCGAACAAAGTCTGTCAGACAGTCCTGTCAGTGCTATAGCACTTATGTTAAATAAATAATCTGCAAGACTAAACCAGAAAACTCTTGAAACCGCTTCTGGTGGTTCATTATGCGTTTGTAGTTTGAATTGTCAATATCAGACTTCCGCCGATGTGGTACGTTTACACGAACCATGGTGGAGGTCTTATAGACGGTAAACTTTACACCTTTTCCTGTTATCGGTGTAGTAACTTACTAGTTATTTCGAACCAGCAGCAGTGTGATTAAATGTTTAAAGTGTGCATCAAGGGCTCATTTAGTGTTAAATCGTTATTCTTTATTGTACCCAAAATATTTAATTAAAATTAAACTTGTTTTAATAATTATAGTTTCAACGACATGCTGATTTCGCCAATCATTTTTTGAAACAGAAAAATCCGGTACTGTACAAACTGATAAACTGTCAAGTTATATGGGGATTCGGTAAGAACTGAAAACGGATCTAGGCCTACGTGAATTGTCCGATGTCTCTTGGTAGGAGTGTGTTGCTGTCGGTTTCAAACTTCGGATGGAGCCTGTGTTTACGGAAGCCAAGATCGGCCGTCATTGTGCTCGAGGCATAGCTGACATAGCACCAAGCTATTTCAGCTATGCTATTCCATTCTATTGCCATTCCAGCTATTTTTCATGCCATTCCAGCTATAAAAAATACTACGAAAAAAACCAATGAGTTCTGTGACCGACCGATAAACGTTTGACCCTTGGGCCCTACTTTTTACATCGATTAACGATATATCGGGTCAATAATCGTGTAAAACCCTACTCTTAGCTACATCGTTTCGACTCGTTTTGAGCAATAAAACGATAGTCATTACTTTTTACAATTGATGTCGTGATCCTCCACCATAGACGATTCGATAACATGAATTTGACAATGAAATAACTGTCTATTGGACTAAATTCGAAGAGCGATTCCACGACTTTATCGTTTCGATATATCGAAGTTGGATCGCAGAGTAGACGCCCTGATTTCTGAGCAGTTAAGACTCATGTATGCCAATACCGCTGATGGCAAGATCTCTGTTATCAATTTTGTAAAGTTAACCAGAATAGGTACAAATTACTAAGCAAAGGCAAATTACTTCAGCAACCGGTCACAGTGAATGTTTTCTACATTTTTCTCAAAAACAGCAGAGGAGATGATTAAGATGGTGTGTGCGTGTTGTCTGCGTAAGATAGAAGTAAAACTAGTAGTTTGCCGGGAACTGAGATCTCGCGCTGTTCGTATCATGTCATCATGTCGATATTTTTTTATTAATTATTAAAATAAATGAATGCTTTCATTAAGCTCGCCCTGATTCAAATGAGCCTAAACATGGATATTTTACCCACTCGTGCCTAATAAAAAGTTTCATTAACAGATCCTGACTCCATCATCAGATCAGCTGTCTGTCTTCTTCATAATGAATGAATGAAATATTTATTTGGCACACACTGAAAATAACATTTTAACTAAACCAACTTAAAAACTAAAATTAGGTATACAAACCTGTAAATTATAGGATAAGTTAATCACCTACCTATTGAGCATATGTATGAGTGCCAAAAAGGCGTCCAGCTCAGCATGTGTTAGATGGAAGCGAGTAATGCTTACACAAAACGCTGATTTTCAGCTTAGGAGATCCTAAGTTTAGGCGAGTAGTGCAGCAGCGACAACAGAACAATTAAAATAAGGTGAATACATACTCGTAAGGTGGAACAATCAACATAAAAAATAAGCAAATGTTATAATATGGTACATTAGTAAAATAAGATACGATAAATATAAATACTTAGGTGTTAAAATAAAAATGAAGTGATTAGATAAGTTAGATAGGTTGTTAATTAAATAACTATTAACTAAAGTACTTTTACAAAAACGATGAAATCTGCTTTATCATATAGCACTTCTTCTTTGTCATTCTTGACATGTATACCAAGTTTTACCTCAATTGGCTTATTTATTGAGGAGTTCTGTTGAACAGCAACCTGGCTCCCTCATCAGATCTGCTCGCTGTATATATAATTACATAACTACCTACTTTGTGTACAATGTTTTAATCAAGAAAATACTGAAGCAACTTCTGAAACTAAACTATTTGAAATGTAATCGTTATAAGTTCAAACCTACGAAATCAACTAAACTTTACCGAATGAGAGCTCGAGTTAAAATGGTTTTATCAACAGTCCTGGAATAAAAATAGTTTTGGAATGTACAAACAGAGCACTTTCGTATGATCAAGCACTTTATACAATCGTATAACTTTTATATTTTTCCTCTCTCTTAGAACCCTATAACTTATCCAATTGGATTCATGTCCAGTTTGAATTAAAATTCTTTATTTTGTTGACCTGCAAAATTTTGTCCAGATTTGATTAACGGTTCGAAAGTTATTATCGAACAAACAAACATACCTAGCCAAATCACCCAGCATTTTACTGAGATCTTAGATAAATAAATTAAAAAAAGATGGTTGTTCCTATCAGATCAATGAAGTTAAGTAGTTCTGTGTGTGGGATGACCGCTGTAGGTTTTTCGTCAGAGCGCCTCCATTTATCTCAGGGCTTTAAGCCGTCAGCTTGTCTAATGTTGCTAAGCAACGACCATTGGACCTTTGGACTGCCTTTGGCCACTGAATGATACGAAAATAGTATGCTGTCAGTACTTTATATAAAGAATTGTTTCACAATTTTCCACCATCCTTTAGCTCTGAGATTTGATTAAATAACGTCGCGACGACAAAGAAAATTCCGAAGTCATTTTTCCAAGATATCAGATTATTTCGTCGATTCGTGCTAATTCAGAGGCTGCGCCCTCCGCTTCGGCAGCCTAAGCTCATTTCCGGTGCGCCGCCTGGCGGTATTAATTTTAAAGCTGTCAATTTCCCGAAATGTTTGTTTATATGAAATGTGTTAATTAAAATGTGTGGCTAAAGCGGCGTGTACTGGACTATTTGCAAATGATGGCGGAAATCTTCTGTTTGTAATCCCCGCTGAAACGTGATTGTTTCATTGACAACTAGCTTCACGCCACTTCGCTGTCAGGACATACCTGCGTAAAGTTTTTTCTACAATATAACTTTACAGCCCAGAATGTTGCAGTGTAAGGATCTACCCGATTTATCCATCTTCATTGGCTATTATATTATATCTTTCAGATAGTTCATATTTTATTCCACTATTTGAAAATATTTTTGAAGTTATTATATAGGTACCTCTACATTTCTTTTAATATGAACTATTAAGTTTTATTTGCGTTCTATAGTTACCTTTTTGCGCTATTATAGCACTTTTTAAAAATGATTGTCTGGGTAAAATTTTCCCGCGTCGCCGGCCGCTGGGGCCGTAACTTTAGTGGCATTTCCTTTGCCTCATAGATATAGATTTTATTTGATTTTATGCACCTATTTATAGGCGATTCCATACGAAATAAAATATTAAGTAGTTATAGCTGGAAAAACTAGAAACTGGTTTTCGTTTTCAGTGTCTTGCAAACACTTCAAAACATTTATTTTAAAACTGTTTAAACATTTTAATACACTAAAGTTTTTATATAAAACTTATTTTAGCTGGAATTACATATTTATACTAAATAATGTTTATAGAAGTGTCTACATAAAACTAAACTATAATTTAACATTGACTTTTGACTACTCTTCGTCATTAACACAATACACAACCCAAATCTTTACACGTCCGACTTTTGGAAAACCAGATAACAGTAAAACTGGATCCTTACAAAAAGGCTTCACAATGTCAGGAACGCCGCCTAACCGTATCAGCGGCAACGTCGCTACACCGGAAACGAACGGAGCGGCAACACCCCCGCGCATCGATCATGGCCGCACACACACACACACGCACACACAGCACGCACACTCGCACTTGGCACTTCGAGGTGCTAAGGCTGTTTGAATCAGGCGATGCTGGTTATTAGGTTATCTCATTCCGATTGAGGTTTTTATTTGATATCCTTCGCTGTCTACGCCGGCGGTTTTTCTGGTTACATTACTGATGGAAAAGCCCTACCATTTGTTTTGCATATTAAAAAAAAAAATGTTTGAACTGGTGTGCCGGCTGAATGTGTCGAGGTTCTCAAAAGGCGCAAATATGCCGGTCTTTATAAGGCCTACATATTTGAGCCTTTTGAGGTTGAGACTCTGTGCCCGTGGGGAACAGGAGCCCACCGCGTTTTCAAAATTATTTCACAGCGTCTGATAGGTACATTGCATGACCCAAGAGCAGGCTCCTATCTGGCTCAGCGTATTAGCATTGCCATTCAATGGCAATTCTACCAGTGCTTTGGGAACGCTGGCCTCTGGCAAAGATCTGGATCAGTTGAGCTATTTAAAGATCGTTTTAAACGGTCCTTAGATAGCTCAACTATTTTACATGTATTTTATATTATTCTGTTCATTTCTGTAATTATTTTTGTTAATAAATTAATTAGCGATGTTTCGCTAAATACATAAACTTAACATACCATATAGGTAGCAATTTTTTTTTAGCAAAAGATAGTGTTTCTTTGTTTTTTGTTGGCTAAAGACCAGTTTGCGAATAGTTTAAGTTTTATTTTATCTTCATCGTGTCACTCTTCGAACGAGTGTGGTGGTGCAGGCTTTTTTATATACCACTAGCTGCTGCCCGCGGCTTCGCACGCATGCTACCTACATAAAAAGTAGCCTTCTCCAAGGTCCCATCTATCTCTATAACAAAATTTATCAAAATTGGTTCAGCGGTTTAGACGTGAAAACATAGCAGACAGATAGATATAGTTAATTTCACATTTATAATATAAGTAGGAATCAACAGCCTAAAATTTAATGCTTCTAGTTCTGAAAATGACAATATTTTCATACAATCTTTCATCCCCCTTTCACCCTTTACAACACTTTTTTTCCAATTAAAAAGCCTATAGCCTGTCCTATATAGTATGTCCTTTTTCAGGCTTTAGACTATCTGTGTACCAAATTTCATTTAAATCCGCTAAGTAGTTTTGGCGAGACAGACAGACAGACATACAGAGTTACTTTCGCATTTATAATATTAGTAAGGATGATTGAATATTCTCTCAATTTTCTTTTAACACTGGTTTTATTTTTCACACGTGCTGTAATTTTTGCTGAATTATTAAACGTTAGCTGTCATTGTGGTTATCTAGGCTGGCATACTGTGTTATCCTGACAAGTGGGCAAAAGTTATAAGTTTAAACTATAGTTATAGCTATAGTTTTAGTGTTCTAGATGTATCACCCAGGTGGATATTGTCTACTCTACCGCGTGAGTCTTGATGAGAAATCGGCTTGCAGCAAATATAATTTCCGGTAGACTGTCGCGGATGCAGACAGGTACTAACGTTGTCTTATTATTCACTCTTCGATAATTGTCTGATTGCTGAAACTGAATGAATGAATGAATGAATGAATGATAGTAAATTATTTATTGTACACCTTAAAACAAGTAAATAATCAGTTTGACAATTAATGACACATTAGAAAGTTATGTACAATAGGTGGTCTTTTCGGTAAGGCAGCGATTTCTTACAGACAATCTTTGAATGGAGAGGAGGCTAATTTGAATAGAAGATTGGTCGGGCTGCACTATATTATGATCTATGACATACATATTTTTGTATTATATAAACATCATAAACGTTATATTATTGAGACTTATATATAATTACTTAAACGATATACACAAATCCAGATTTCACATAGTATAAGTACATCAAAATAATAATTAATATTATACATACAAACAGATCGATGAATGATTCATGATGATTCAGCAAGAAACACTTCTTTGATCCTTATTTTGAAGTAATTTTGAAGATTGTTCCATACGTTGTGATTTTAAGGGGGTTTTGAGATAATCGAAGATTTTGAGTATTCTCACAATGGAGGTAAAAAACGTTCCTTCAGGTAATAGGAAGTGGAGGGATTTTTGAGTGTATTAAACAGAATGTGAACAAGAAAATGAGTTCACCGGCGAAGGCGCTTAGGGAGCCATCACATAATTGCAGCTATTTCAAGCTTGTACATACTTTTTATGACTGAACATACTTTCAGTGCAAAGAAACAGTTTTTTCTGAAAAGAAGAGAAAACTTGCTTATTTATTTTCTCAAACCCTGCTTGGCTAAGGCTTCACTTTGTTACCCCTACCTCTGTCCCTATTGCAGTTTTTTATTCCCGACACGGATTTTTCCACCACTCTGCGCAACGATCGTCTTTAGCAAGCACATGTCACGTGTTTCTATGAGAAACATGCATAGTGTACATGTTTTTGATAAATAATTTAAAAAAAAGGTATGTCTTTAAAAGTATGCTACGTATACAAACACACGTCCTGCTTTTTTCCGAGCCTTAGAACACCACAATATTGCTTAGGTAGTTAATCAGATGTGATATCGTGTTGTCTTCTTCTTCTTCATTAATAGCATGTGAAATTTTGGCAATGTCAAGTGATTCGATTTTATAGTCAGACGTCACAAAGTCGTATGTCGTCGTTGTCAAAATGGTGACCTTTCATATAAAAAGAAACACACTTTTATTCCAATTACTTACGCCCTAGTCAATAACTCTAGCTTTATTTCCAAATCACCTTAATTACTAATAAAATTGCAAATAACACGAAAAAAATAACGAAAGTAAAACGCAATGTTTGCTTCGCAAGACGGCCAACACTAATCTTCCTCGTTTCGTCCATCGTTCCATCTTTATTAAAATAATGAAAAAAAAATATTCATTAAACATTTTTACTTACTAAATAAAATATGTAATTGGAGAAATTATGCAATTAAAGCAATAATTTTCTACCTTATCGTTATTAAAGAAAGAATTGTCAATTTTGGATATTTTTTATACCAGTATTAATTGGTGGACAATGCACACGACACCACAGCTTCAAACTAAGCATAGCTTGTATTATGGTTACCAGATGACTGATAGGTATATTTTTAAATACTTACTTAAGATACTTTATAAAATATATGGGATTTATTTTACGCAAAGGCGCTTCAAAATCCTTAACAAATCCACTGATGACGAATCGTTACATAACGCTTACGATACGATAGTAAATCGTGATTTGATCGTGATCGATAGATCTGTTCTCGAATATTGGCGCCTTGCAGTAAAACGAGCATTGAATAAATTGAAACAATTTCAACGCAAACGCTGCATGAAATCCCATTGTGTTTTACTATCTCACATCTTTTGACAAAGGACGCTGGTGCAGTCACTTGCCGGCTGGGCTGGCGATTCAGCGGAGGTGTTCTGGAACGTAATAATAGTGTAGCAGTCAAGGAATGAATTGCCATCAGAGGCACATTTGGCGAGATACATATTTTGTATACATTGCATGCTGTGATAGCTGCACGAGTTTGTTACAAGTTCTGTGTGACTTAATATTATGTAAGTCTCTGAATATTGACTGTAATATACCTGCTAGAATATCACCCATCTTTTTTAACCTCTCTTTAATAATTACAGAAAAACATGGGTACTTTCATTAGCCATTTCAGGGATCACAATAAAACAAGTTATGCATAGTTTTGTGATTATTTCAAAATTCAAAAATTCAAAATTCAATGTTTCTTTATTCAATAAAATCACAAGGACCACTTTGAATCGTCTTCTTACATGCTAGTGAATCTAGGTGCCGGTTCCTCCTAACCCCAGTTCAAGAAGAATCCGGTAAGAAACTTGTCTGGACTTAACACTTTTTTGTATGATCCTAGACAATTTTGTTACGGATGCCGAGTCAAGTTGGAGCAGATTCATCTCAAGCTTTTTTGTCATCTAAATAATCAGATATTTTATAATATGCTTTAATAGACAGTTTCTGTTTAATTAGGTTTTTAAATTTGCCAATCGACAAATCTAACACGTCGCTTGGGACCTTGTTATAGAAGCGTACACATATTGCCCTATAAAAGACTTATTAACTTTAGCGAGCCTAAAAGTGAGAAGAGCGAGTTTATCTTTATTTCTAGTGTTAATACTATGATAATCGCATTTTTTTTAAATAAATGAACATTTTTGTGCACATACATTAAATTTTCGTATATATACTGACAAGGCACTGTCATAATATTAATTTCTTTAAACTTATTTCTAAGTGATTCTCTGGGGCCCACGTTATAAATTGCACGAACAGCCCTCTTCTGCAAAACAAATATGGTGTTAATACAGCAGCACTCCCCCACAACAGAATGCCATAAGACATAATGCTATGAAAGTAGCTGAAGTAAATGAGTCTAGCGGTAACTACGTCGGTAAAATGACGGATCTTTTTAAGAGCGTATGCCGCAGAGCTGAGTCTCTTCGACAATTTATCTATGTGCGGGCCCCATTGCAGCTTATTATCTAGAGTAATGCCTAAGATTTTTCTCGTTAAGTAATATGTTGTTTACATTAAACCATGTTACAACTTTAGAGATTGCATTGTTTACATCGTCAAGATTAGTAAGTCGTAGCTTTAATTTAAATAATTACGTTTTAAAAACTAAAAAGAAACCGACTTCTTTGAATGAAATTTGAGCCTATAAAACATTTTTAATGGAAAATAGATGTATTTTGTACATATATAATATGGGTAGGCCAAATATACGCACCGCTCCAATGAGACAGCGAGGTATGAAAACACATAAAAACATCATCGATGTATACAATTTTTAAATTTTCGTTGATTTTTCAGCTCGACCGATTTTGATAAAATTTATATGGGACCCCCTGTGAAGTATACCCTTTCAAACAAAAAAAGAGTTTTTCAAATCGGTTCAGCCGTTTTCGAGTAATCGGTGAACATACATAAAAAAACGAATTGAGAACCTCCTCCTTTTTGATAAAGTCGGTTAATAAAAGTGACGTGTCATCAGCAAACAGTACAATCTCGTGATCATCCTTTACAAGTTTAGGTAGATCATTTATATAAATTAAAAACAAGAATGGCCCGAGAACGCTTTCCATTTACATCTACTTGTTGTGTTCGGTCACTTAAGTAGGATGTGAGAAGCTTAAGTGAAACTCCCTTAACACCATGGTGATGTAGTTTGCTGATTAGAGTTTCATGGTGAACGCAATCAAAAGCTTTCGACAGATCACAAAAAATACCTAAGGCATCGCGTGATTCCTCCCAGATATCAAAAATATGTGATATTAACTCAACACCGGCATCAGTCGTTGAGCGTCCCTTTGTAAATCCGAATTGTTTACTGTCTAGTAAATTGTTGGTATTAAAATGCCGTTGTAATTGGTTTAGTATAAGTTTTTCAAATATTTTACTAAATGTAAGAAGTACTGATATAGGTCTAAAGTTACTAGGATCGGAATGACTACCTGATTTGAATAGAGGTATGATCTTGCTATGTTTCATTAAATCAGGAAATACTCCACTGTCAATACATTGGTTAAATATGAAAGCTAGATCTGGTGCAATAATGTTAATTAGTGGTTTTATAACACTGACAGAAATGCCCCAGAGATCAGTGATCTTTTTTACATTAATCATTTTGAATGCCTTGATAATATCGTTTTTGTCCACATGTTCAAAGTAAAATTGTGTGACACATTCAGGTAAACTATATTTTAAAAATGATTCGGCTATTACATGAGAAGAGTTTAAAGACTTTGTAGTTGAGACTGGCATATCAGTAAAAAAAGTTTCAAATGCCTTTGCTACATCTATATCTTGCTAAATGATATTATTGTTGATATTTAAATTTATTACACTATTATGAGTTTTGGTTTTTCCGGTCTCACTATTAATTATTTTCCAAGCTGCTTTTATTTTATTTTGACTGTTTTTAATTTTTGAACATAAATACTTAGATTTAAAGATTTTTGAGTAATTTTTTACCTTTTCTTTTACCGTTTTTCACTGTACAATTCATACAAGGTACGCCTACTCTTACGAATACCTGCTGTTGCCCACTCACAAAATGTTGAACTGCCAGAGACCAAAATAGTTTTGGATGTGAAAATGGAACTGAATACTTGGCAGGTATATAAGTTTTTTTTTTGTACATCTTTATTATTCATTTTAGTTTCTATATGAACTAGTTGACCGAGATAGTCAGAGTGAATATTACTCATTATATTTTTGCTTATTATGTTTACATTGGTAAAGATATTATCTATGCATTTGGCCGTAGTGGCAGTTATTCTAGTTGGCTCCATAAATGTAGGTTCAAGATCAAATGAATTAAATAAACTAGTTATTACATACAACAATTTCTTTATTTGATTTTGCAATATACTTATGCAAAATGTCCTCCATAATTGTTCAAAAATATCAAATGAGGCGGTTGGTGGGCTATAAGTGCTTATAACAAGGAACCGCTCCAACTCTACGCAGGCTATCTCAATGTGTCTTTCTACATATGTCTTTCTTTCTTGTTCATACGTTTATTAGTCTAAATGAAGGAAACTTATTGAAGAAGGTGGATTATTAACGATCTCAGATCTCAGGCGTTAGGCCTAAAACACACAACATTAGTTAATGTGGCGTTAAAATACATCTTTATAACATTATAATTACAAGGATAGATACTTATTATTTGTATTAAAATGACAGGTGATACGAGATAGAACATTGGTTTTATCCGAATCGTAAATTTACCTTATTAATAAAAACTTACTGTATACAAATTCTCTATTCCTTTTTCAAATAGAGTTCAACCTTTCACTACAACTGAAGCTCAGAACTGTAGCGGCGGAGATCTTTTATGTAAGTGCATTGAAGTTGACACGCGCCAACTTACTCTGATGCTGAATTGAGACCGATTAACTCAGCTTATGGACTCGCTCATTCAGAAACGGTCTACCACAATCCACAGTTTCTACTAATATCATAAAAGGGAATGTTTGTGTGTTTGTTACTCGACTTAACCAATCATAATCAGCACGTCGGAACTAGGAACTGAATGGATTGTGGTGTGTGGCAAGTGAAAGAAAGAACTATTTTTTTTTATCAATAAAATCACACGGACTATTTTGAATCGTCTTTTTATATACCAGATGCCAGTTCCTCCTAATCCCAGTTCAAAAAGAATCCGACACAAAACTCGTCTGGTCTAAACGCCTAGCTAATTTACGGATGCCGAGTCGAGATAGAGCAGATTTGTATAGCTTTTTGTCATCTAAATAATCAGATATTATATAATAAGCTTTAATAACACATTTTTTGTTTATAAACTTTTTATATTTGCCAATCGATAAATCTAGGACGTCGCTTGGGACCTTGTTCTAAAACCGTACACATTGCCCTATAATCAATTTACTTACTAAAGCGAGCCTAACAGTCGGATCAGCGAGTTTATCTTTATTTATAGTATTAATATTATGACTAATGTTACGATATAGCCTGAAATAGTAATGCTTTGTAGCTATTTTTATACGCTTTATATCAGCTTCACTTGTATGTATGTTTGTATGTTTGTAACCGACTCCTTAGGAAGCAATTTTGACCCACTTTAAACGGCCAGATTTCATTCAAATTTTGCACACCTGTCAAAGACCGATGACAATGCAATAATTCGATAAAAATTAAAAAAAAAAACCTATCCGATAAACTAATAAATAAATAATAGTTTAAAAAAAACTAAAAAACACGCTTTATATAGAAAACCAAACTAAAAAATTGAAAATAAATTTTAATTAAGTAAGAAAATAATGATTTATTTAATAAGGCGTGGGGTGCTTTTTAAGATATTATCGAAATGATAATCCTTCTTCACATATCTGTCAATGAAATATTTATAACTATTGACACCATGATGTTTCTATGCAGGCGAAGTCACGAGCGGATACTCGTATTGAACGGGGTGACCACTTTACTAGAATTTAAAGTACTTTATATCGTACTGTAAGGTTATTCTGTGGTTACGGAGTAACTTAAGAGTACCTCCCTACCTAACATAGCGGTTTATGGAATGAATTTTATATACAAAATTTATTAAAAATTTTGGTGTTTTTATTTAAATAGAGCTAGAGTTATTGTTTCAGTATGAATTATGGAAATAAAAGCTTTTATATAAAATAACAAATGACGAATGACAAGATACGACTTTTTGACATACTATAATCAATATAAACACTTGACACTAGATATTGACATTTATGACAGATGCCATTAACGAAGAAAATTGATAAAGTAAGAGAAGTAAAGTTTAATTAAAACCAACAATAAAATTACTTAATAAGTACATAATTTTTTTTGCAAATATTGGTTTGGGAACTTCTATTGACTGATTTAAATGCATGAAAAAAAAAAAGGTTGTCATGTATTAAAGATTGTCTGAATGATTTCGCCAAATGCTATAAGACCGTCGTTTGCAGAAGGTATTATACTGTAGCCGTAGCATTATATTATATTATCTTTATATTATATAAATATTCTGTGCGTATGTTTGTAATTAAACTCCTCCTAAACGGCTGGACCGATTTTGATTAAATGTTTTGTCTGTGTTAAAGTAGATTCGAGATTTATTTTTTCTTTATAAAACGCGTGGACGAAGCGAATGCGAACGGGATAGCTAGTTGTTAAATAAAATGTCATGTTCTCAATAGTTCATTTATTATTATTATTATTATATTGGAATCCATGAGTATTATTTCAAGAATACTTTCACATGCATGATCGTCAGAATTCAAGTTATAAAATCTGTATTATCCAACAGTAAGTACTGCGTCCTTAGGCCTACTTAAAAGATTTGAGACAGTCTATCAGTTAGGTGAATATACTCTATATGCGACATGTGTCATTTGGGTTTGAGGCGTCATAAATGCTCCGGAAATTTAAGTTTCACAGGAGCGAGGTGACGCTTGGAGCATTTGCCAATTATCTGCTTCAATCTGAGTTTCCTAGTTATTAGTCGTAATGCATACCTTTTTAGGGTTCCGTACCTCGAAAAGAAAAAATCGGAACCCTTATAGGATCACTTTGTTGTCCGTCCGTCTGTCCGTCTGTCTGTCAAGACACTTTTTCTCAGGAACGCGTGGAGGTATCAAGCTGAAATTTATATCAAATACTCAAGTTTACTGTCCCTTAAAGCTGAAAAGTGAAAAAAATCAAACTTCTAAGCCAACGCAACCAAAAGACACAGCCGTTTATGCCACAAATTTTCGACACTCGCAAGGGAATCAAAACCTACAGGGTACTTCCCGTGAACTCAGAATCTTGAAATTTGGTACGAAGCAACTTCTTATAGCACAGATAAAGGATAAATTGCGATAACCGTACATTTTTAGTTAAATCGTATAATAAAAATATTTTTAATAATTTTAAACTTACTACCCTTTTTCTCATGAACGCGTAGAGGTATTAAATTGAAATTCCTATAAAATACTCAGGTCTATAATACCTTTTAAGCTGTAACAAAACCAAACTTCTATGTCAACGCAATCAAGAGAAACAGCAATTTAAGTCGCATATATTCAAACTCGCAGCTCGCAAGGGAATCAAAACCTACTTCCCGTGAACTCAGAAATCTTGAAATTTGGTACGAAGCAACGGCTTATAGCACAGATACAGATGGTTGAAATTTACTTATACACTTATAGGTTCGTGTATGGAACCCTAGGAGCGCGAGTCCGACTCGCACTTGGCTGGTTTTTTTTTTGCTATGACTAGGCTATAAACAATATCAACAAAGTTAAGCAACGCTGTGGGCGGTCAATAATTGGGTGGGCGGTTTTACCATCCAGCGTTTTGGTGATTTTTAAAATGCAAGAGGCATTTACAATTTTAAATTACTGAAATAATTAAAAGTACTAATAGTACACAATAATAAAGTAAGATACCGTTGGATAAGGATGAAATTTATTAATATCCTTATTTTTGATGTTTCTCTAATAAATCAATGAAAAGAGCACTGATGATGTAGTGGTAGCACCCTTGTTTTTCAATCATGAGATTTTGGGTTCAAACCTGGTTGAGCTTCAATAGTGCACCATTTTTATGGTCCCAAACGTTAAAAGAAAAGATTGTGAAAAACTGGTACTTTAGAATCTAAAAAATTTGAAAGTGTGTGTCATTTCTATAAGCGGCGATTGGCTTGCAACCTACGGAATACTAACTATTGTGCAAAGTGTGGGTATGTGTCAATTATTATAATGTTTAGTTGTGCCTCGGACTACCTGACTACTACTCTGACTACTTATAAATATGAAAGTAGCTCTGTCTGTCTGTCTGTTTGTTACGTTTTCACGCCTAAACCGCTGAACCGATTTTGATAAATTTTGGTATAGAGATACATGGGACCGTGGAGACGGATATAAGCTACTTTTTATGTAGATACTACGCGTGCGAAGCCGCGGGCTGCAGCTAGTAATATTATAAATGTGAAAGCAGCTCTGTCTGTCTGTCTGTTTGTGACGTTTTCACGGCTAAACCGCTGAACCGATTTTGATGAATTTTGGCATAGAGATAGATGGGACTTTTGAGAAGAACATAAGCTACTTTTTATGTAGGTACCACGCGTGCGAAGCCGCTGGCCGCAGCTAGTTGTTTCATAAAAGCGGGAAAGCTTAGGTACGGTGAGATATTCAAAGTTCCTATTTGATCTGGCAGATCAAGCGCTGAGACCAATAAATGTATGATAAAGCCACCACGTTAGAGTATGTACTTACTTACCAAAAGCTAATAGTAGCAAACGTGTTATAGAGGGGACTCGCTAGACACGAGCGGAGATAGCACAGCGGGTGATCTACCCAGCCGTGTGAGCTCTTATCGCTAAAACTGATACGTTCGTGCATTTTGCAGCTATTCGTGACATTTATATCATTGGTGTAAGCTACAAAATGCTATGGCACACGTGTACATACTGGGTCTTGTTTGATGATTTATTTTTGTTTTCATTTATTCGGCTCGGAGCGTTGTACAAATTAAATTGCCTATGGTAAGTAAAGTGTTTGCGAATTGTGTGGTTGTCATCAGTTTTTTTATCATAATTTAAAGTTTTAAGGTTTTTATGTGTAGATAACAATAGTTTAGGTATATTTAATGTAGCTGACTGGCCTGTCAGCTCAGAACTCTGCCTTCTACGCTGTAGGCTAGGGAGGCGATTCCCTTCCAGTACAAACATTTTTGTGATGAATAAAGATGTATTTTTCTGTCTGGGCGTTTTATAACATTATAAGTATTTAAAAATAGATAAGTACTAGCTGTTGCTCGCGACTTTGCTTGCATTTTTTTTGAAAGGAATTGTAGCTTAATGCAGGTTGTTTTTTTTCTCCATGGCAAACTTTATTGATAAGTTTCAAACCAATCACACCCACCACCAAAGTTTGTAAGTTTTAAGTTTATAACATTCTCACACCATTTTACACTTTTATGAGAGTTATTTTGAAAAATTCTGAAACACGTATCCATTTATTTTGCATTTATTTATTAATATCAAGTTTCAAATAAATCGCACTACGCGTTTAAAAGTTTCATACATTCGTTTTCACCCCTTTTCACCCCTTTCCACCCGTTTTCACACCTTGTCCTTTTACAGCAAAGAGGGTCTTTGCTGTAAAAGAAAGCTACCTTCCAAATTTCAGCTTTCTAACTTTCTAACTTTGCGGTTTCGGCTCGGCGATGATGAATCAGTCAGTCAGTCAGTCAGGTAAAGCTCTTTTATATGTATAGATTACATCAGTCATTTAGTGTAGTCATCTAGTAATACAAGCAATGCTTAGTTTATCGCTAAATGGTGTTGTGTGTAATGTTCTCCAATATTTTTCTATTTAATAATAATATTTGTTAACCCAGTTAATAACCTGCTTCTGCTACTTTTGTATGATCAGAAGAACTTTGATGACGTAGTTAGATAATAGACCGTTCAGTCGTCAACGTCATAGCGTAACCACTTTTAAAAAGATAGGGTGATGATGAATGATGTATCAGCATCAACCAAGAAAATCAAATAAAAAAATAATTGTCTGTTAAGTCGGTTTACGAACGATAATGTTACATGATACCGTCATAAGAAAACATTGATTAAAAATGGCATACTTTTAACCTATTGAGATACGTCGCAATCCGAACGCTTAGACTGATCGTGCCTCTCTATCGCGTGTTCCGCGAACAAAATCATACAAATTACGTGGTGATTTTCGGTGCCAATTTCTCCCAATCCCAGCCCAAGAAGCATCGACAAGAAACTCGTATTGCTCATAACGTTTTTTTGTATGATTGTTACAACTAGCTTAAAACTATTATTTAAACTATTGAACTTGCCAAAGATAACTGTCAAGGACAAAATTGGCATCTGTCAGATGACAAGCGTTTATTGCTGACTGTCAACAATTATTAATATAGTATTAAAGTACTTTTATACTTCGTTTGTTATTTTATAAATATCCCTAACATTACCAGATTAACTATTTTGTTTTCGGGCTATTGCATATTCATTGAAAAATTGTAATCCTTAAGTTATGACTTCTTTGGAGAAGTGTAGGCAATTTTAATTTTGAATTTTATTACAAGGTTTACCCTTTCTATTATGTTGCAATGTGATTTGAACGACGTAGAATCCCGAGAAAAATGATGATTGACTTTGTGACTATACTATAACAAAACCATTACTTGACTTGACACTGGCAACATTATCAACAAGACATATTTCATTATAGGAAGAAAAGAACAAGTACTAATTTTACACTTGCACTTATCAGATGCATTTGGGTATAACAACTTATTGTTTTTTGTTTCATTGCGAATCATAGGGAATAACAATAACAGGTCACCTTGAAAATCAGAGCTTACAATGCAAAAATAGTTCCATTGACCTCGAGCTGAACCAGCTAATGTTGATAAATTAGAGTTAGAACTAGTAAAGTCCAGTTGCATGCCGAGGGGAGCCGTGACCGTGAGCACATTAATCAACATTAATTTGTTAATTTCCATAAGTTAGAGTTTTGAATTTAATAGGTGAAGCAGATGCAATGTAGGTGAGTTTGTGACCTAGATCTTTGCTGAGCGAAGATTCACTTTATGGGCCCTATGTTGGTACCTACGTTCGTATGACTCATACCGTCAGCCGTTAGCTCATATTTAAGTGGGTTAACAGTCCTACTAAAAGTTCACATATAGATGGTTGTACTTACATAAATGTTTTTACTTTGCTGTTTTATTGCATATCGAACCGAGGACGCATAAATACTACTAAAATTCCATCCCAATTTTTTAAATATATTCGAAACGTATGGAATTTGAACCAGACGGCATCTGAAAAACCTTTACGGGAGAATTCAGCGCACAATAAGCCTAAGCGCAACCAATTATATGGACAATTATCGAGATAGGAAAAGCCGAGCTGTCGAGCAATTTACAACAAAAAATAAAGGTCCCAGCACAATGGCCGCGAACGCGCGCTTTGTCTGCGCTCAAACGGGACGGCCGAATTAAAAAATACAATATGCGTCCGTGACAAACAGTCT
Organism: Lampropteryx suffumata; assembly: GCA_948098915.1. Classification (NCBI taxonomy): domain Eukaryota; kingdom Metazoa; phylum Arthropoda; class Insecta; order Lepidoptera; family Geometridae; genus Lampropteryx; species Lampropteryx suffumata. The sequence continues at coordinate 26,864,314 of OX402544.1, forward strand.
CGCCCAATAGGCCGAGTGCCAACTCCGACACTCAATAGGCTTTAATGAAAACCTTTCGGCTGAAAGAAAAAAGTATCGGACCTTTCGATTATGACCAAACAGTCTGACGTCGAACGAGCCGGTTGGTAACGGAGCGTCGGCGTCATCGGCCACAAAACCTCTTGATTATCGGGCTGTCGTAGAGTCATTATCTCCCGCCCACCATGTTTATTTTGTAAGATAAAGATTAGCTAGAGTGGTGTGCGATTGGCGGGGTGGTGTATGGGGGTGCGCGAGGCGTTAGAGGGCGTGTCGCGCGCGCCGCCCCCGCGGCCTGGGTGCGTAGCGGCAGACGGCCGCGGCAGTGCACAGCGACGTCATGTGGACCACGAGCACACCGTGACCATGCTCGACATAAAGAGCTCCGCCGACTACCTCAGTCGGTCGGGCACCTTTACCAACTTCTCGATGCTATTTGCGGGTGAATATATCTCAATTTTAAATCGTGCTGTGAAGTGTTTCACGTGTAGTGCTGGTGTGTGAAGGGCGATGGTATGGGGGAGTCGTAAGTACGGTGGTAGACGGCATCAGATGTCGGAGTGCTAAGATCTGACGCGTAAGGTAGTTGGTGTTAAAACGAGGTATTCAATTATGGAGACGAGTGGGTTGTATGGATTTATTCTCAAATTAATCAGCACTCTTCATTGCTCAGGTTTATACATGTCTTGATCTGGGTACTATTAGGTGACCCTTAGCACCCACTGTCATGCGCCAGGGTGCGTGCCGCGCAATGGCCCAAGAAAACGACCGTAGAAAAACTATGACGATGAATTAAGATTAACGTCTATAAAGGTAATTTTAAATTAACGTTCCTTGAAATACATTATGGGTCTGAACTAGTTAAACATTTTATAAATTTGGTTAGTTGCTTTTGTAATGAATTGTCAAGGCGGTATCATCTGAAGTCTTCGTTCCTGGGCCCAAAAACATATTTCTTCATAATATTATTATTCTAATTAGAAATAGACTAGAAGACGATAGAGGAAATAGCATAGACTTTGAAGGTAATAATGTAGACATTCAACGTAATATTTTCAATCATCAATTGATATATCCACATATACATAACAATGTCGTGTTTTTTAGGTCCCATTTATAACTCGAGAACGGCAGGACCGATTTTCATAATTTTTGAAATGTTGTATTTGTATCTGCCACGAAAAACTATTAAAACATGAATTGTCATTGTGCGTGTGTGAATAACTGTCTCATATAGAATCAGTGCCGTGTTTTAATGTGATATTTTTTTTTATAAAACGCGCGGACTAAATCTCGAGCGGGACAACTAGATAAAACTTAAGGCCTTATTTTATTAAACATAAGTCGAATATCAAACTTTTGAATAATTTACCATTCCCAGTCGGATTATAAAATCAAAGAATAAAATATTTATAATATATTTATACCCACCCTCCTCTTAGTGGAGCATCTAGGAGTAAGAGGCTGGATCTACTCGTATAGTAAAAGACTTCGACATTTTTGTTTATTTAATATTCGCGATAGGTTTTCGTTTGACCGCCGCCTCAAATGATAAGCGATAATGTAAAGGAGCAAACTAAGAATAAAAATTATTCACTCACGATTTAAAAACGTAAAGATTGTACGTACATCTTATATAGTACCTTTTCGGAACTCAAATACTATGGATACTAAACAAAACAAAGTATAAGTAATTAGTACAAAGACTAACAACACCTTTGGGTAATCTATATATGTCTACACCAGCGTAATATAAATAAACGTCATTGAATGAAATGTATTTAAATTAATTAATATTTAACTAGCGACAATATTTATTATGAGGACACTTATGAGGGATGAAACACTTATTTCAGAACATTAGATTTCAACGCGCACTTATGGCCTTAAGGAAACAATTAATTTACCTAACTATTAATCAGCTTTAACTGGAAATCCATGATCTCTACCTACCCTATAATAATTAATTACGTATCTTACAGTCACGTATCTGGATTCTGAAACACAGTTTTTCTAGTTCGGGAGCCAAAGCATGGATCATTCAAAGATCTGTAACATTGTATTAAGTCAATAATTTTTTTTTTTGCTTTATTTGTTTTTTTTTCATAAATAGAGTGTATTTAATATGTATATATATATATATATATATATATTTAACTATGTATATATATATATATATATATATATATATATATAATAATAATCATTTAAAAGGTGGAACAAAAATTCATGTGGTGGAGTACGGCAAAGAAGAGCAAGAGTAGAAACGATTGGCGATTCTTCGAGGCTTTTTCCGTAAAAATATTATTCCCAGTCACATTTCTAGTATTAATTAATTGTACTTATTTGTACTGGGACTGTAAAAGTCTCAATTTTCCTATTGGCCGCCATTACTTGGACTACCTACTGAGTCTAAAAATGTCTCAACTGTACCATGAATAAACTAAATTCTCTTAATTGTATAAACATATGAATTTACTAGGAACGCAGAACCGCCAAGAGGTCACGTAACTATGAAATTACTAAATTTACTTTGAGTTTATTTTTGTTAGTTTTTATAAAATATTTGCTTCTGCCCGCGGCTTTGCACACGTGTTAACTACATAAAAATAGCATTACTGCCACATTAAACCTATTTCGTAAATACAACCTTCAGTTAGCACTTGACAGCTCTGCATTCCTAGTACATATTGCTTTAAAAGCGTAATGTTCCAATAATGTGCATATTTTTGGTATCTGCTTCACTTTTGCACGTCTTTTTTTGGTTTGCATTATTCCATGCCTAACTTTAACACTTAATACCGGATGTAACTTTGGTGAATACTCGAACAGTTATGCTGTCTGTCTATCTTTCTCTCCGTCTTGCTATCCACCTCTAATCAACGCTATTATTGTAATACAATCTTGTACTGTAATAAGTGGTTACAAAGTTCTGAAAAAAAATCTTTGACATGTGGGGTGATGCTTCTGCATTTTATGGCATAAAAAGTTTTTAAAAATAGTAGCAATTACGATAAAATTTAAATGAAAGTTATCACACCCAGTAAGACTTTACTAGATCATGAGTTTTTGATTTGTAAGCCCTGAAAATCATGTAAATATAAATTGTACATGTTGTTTCTGTTTTAGTTTCAACAGTTTTTCGACACAGGTATTTGTTTGATAAATATTAAGCTTCGAAGTTGTAATTTTTGATTTAGTCTCCAGTGTGTAATCCATCTAAACGCTATTTGGGGGTACCTGAAAAGTTTTCATAATTGTAGCATATGTTGAATTTATAAGAAAATCTTTCACAGCTAGTAAAATTTTGATTATTATGAGCAACAGTCTGATTTATAAATGTTAAAATAAATGAACAGCTAGATATTAAATTATTTTATTTGTTTAACTAAATGGGTTTGAATTGGCTCGGGACCTAACCATTGATCAATCTTACCCATACCACAGAATACGTATTAAAACAAGTACAGAAGGTGGACTCCACGAAAACATTTATATAAATAGCGACTTTGCGATGACGTAACAAAGTGCAATTTAGGGCTCACAAGTGCTTACATTATATTTACCTACATAGTGCCTATCTTTTTATTGCGTAACTCTCGTCTGACGAGGCAGTTCTTCACAAATATGGGTGTACCAATGTACTTATAACTTCGTACCTACAGTGCGTGGTATGCCTTTGTAATAGATTTTATCGACAGCGTGGTTGTTAATAATAAGAAGGATATCTTCAATAAAACTAAACAACATCATTAAGAAACAGCGTTCAACAATATCAAAAATCTCGTATCTCTTGCTCACCCGTTATGGTGTATTCAGGCAGTGGATGATGGTTCTTAAAGGGTGTCGCGGGTGAGGCTAAAAGCCCTTTTAAGCGCGACTGTCTGTCTCTAAATGTCTCAAAGTGGGGGTAGTTTGCTACTGAATGCTAATGTATGGAGAATCCACGTGTAAATTATCTATTTTTATATTATATCAGATTAAGCAATGTAGGTAGCAACCGTTAGTGACTGGCCTGTCAGTTTAATTGGTAGTGCCTCTGCGCTCTAGGTTCGATAGGGGGTTCGATTCGCGATTTCGACTTCGATTCCAGACAAACATTTGTTTGTTGGACAAATTTGTTTGTCTTCAAAATTGCCTAGGTATTATAAAATATTAAAGTATGTATTTCAAAATATATATTCTATTAGTCATAAAAATTATATATTTTTAAATGCTTATTAAAATAAATTAATTAAACTAATAATCCCGGATATTTCACACAGCATTATCTGGACTCATCTTATGATATTTATAGTACCGAGACAGAAGAAACAACTATATTCACCACACAAATGTTTATCCTGCGTAGGAATCGAACCCTAAACTTAGAGCGCAGAAGGCATAGCTACTGCCAATTGAACTGGCCAGTCATATTATGAATCAGAATACATTATATCAGCTACAAACTTGACAGAAATGAATAGCACTATAGAGGCGCGTTTAATCAAAACGCAATTCCTTTTATGGGGGATTTTGACACTTCGGGCCGTTCCGAATGCCGTCGGAGTTTCGGAATGTCGGAGCGTCGGAGTGTCGGCTATAAATGTATGAAATCTGAGAATGAGCGTGAAACCCCATAGGGTTTTGCTTGCTATTTGTACAAAATATTGTTTTTTTTTCAGATGCATCGTACAAAAGCTCATGGTCAGCACACGCTTCGTCACAAGGCTCTCAAGGTTAGTTGTTATAATACTTTTGTAGAATGGAATGTCATTTGTTTAGATAGACAAGGGCTAACACATGTTTATATATGATATTTTTTTTTATGTTACTACCCCACCGTGTGGCATGTTGTTGATTAGGTATTTTAAAGATACTACAATGTTTCAAAAAATAAATAATGGTGACAATTCGGTTGGTTCTATCTAAAATTAGGAATTGTAAAAATATATTTTAGTTAGTCATAGCATTTGTAAAACCTATTTGGTTGGTACCTACTAACTAAATTAGGAACGCTTAATTAAATTCGATAAAATTAAATTAGGATAAGTTGGTAACAGCAGAAAACCAAGTTTCATTTGACACTTCTAAACCTAATTTTAGCTAAAATTAGTTAGGTTGGTGCCAACAGAATTGAGGCCATTATATATTTATAAATACTACTGGGTATAAATATTAAGCTTTAAAGTGGCCATTTTTGGTGGAGGTCAATGTATTTTTTATAATAATATTAATGGGAGACAGCGGGTCAAGCTGAGTGTTGGCCTGATACGTTACGATAACTCGCGGCAAACCGCGAACCAGGTGGAAGGACGAGCTCACCAAATTACGTGCCAACTGAGCCATTTTAGCGCGGGAGAGGGATGACTGGAGATATTGGGGGGAGGCCTTTGCCCAGCTGTGGGACAGTGTGAGCTGATAATAATATTAATAATAAAATCATGTATTTCAAGCATAAAGCTCATAGAAATACAGAAATCTTAATATTACAAAATAGGACTCTTATTATTATGAATATACATGAAAATAAATTAAAAGCGATCAAGCTTAGATGGTACAAATATCACTAGCTGGTGCCCGCGACTTCGTCTGCGCAGGATTAGTACTTCGTGTAATACATACGGCTTTTGCAGCGCACGCCAAAATAGCTAAATAGCAAATAGCAGATTTTTTCATACTTACTTGACACTTATCGTTATATTTTGGACAATTCACTTAATATCTTTATAAATTATAGCCTTTATGTTATTCTGATGTATAAGCTATATTATTGTAAAGTTTCATTAAAATATATTCAGTAGTTTTTGCGTGAAAGAGTAACAAACATACATACAAACTTTCGCATTTATAATATTTGTAAGATTATTTTGTCTGTCTTGTCTAAATGAATAAGACATATTTCTAAATGACACATCTTAAATTAACGAAATTGATGTTTGATTGGAATATTAATGTCTGTCTTATGAAGCAAACGTTGCACTCGTATTTTATTTATTTTTCTCGCTTTATTTCGGGTTTTATTAGTAATTTTAGTGATTTAATTCAAATAGGCTAGATATATTGGCTCGAGTGTAAATAATTGGAATACATTTTTGTGTTTCTTTGTGATTCAAGCAAATATAATCGGTACATATTTTTTTATGAAAAGCCACCATTTTGTTTAAAATAACAAATGACGAACGACAAAATACATTTTTGAGACTTCATACTATAAAACTTGACAATGGCAAATGGAACATGCCGACACCGCATGTACTGGCTCGTCTTTGCTGGGGTTCCTGTGGGCAAGGTCGAGAGGTTAATGTGGGTACCTGGGAAGGTCTGCGCTATAAAGCATAATCCCAGGCAGAGTGGTGTCAGTGGAGAGGAAACTTCACCTATTTTCAATTACGAATAATTGCTCTGTAACTTTACTGTCGCCACCTAAATCATCATCAACAGATGAACTAAGGCTAATGATGATGACAATCACAAGGTCCACTTTGTATCGTCTTCTTACATGCTAGTGAATCTAGGTGCCGGTTCCTCCTAACCCCAGATCAAGAACAATCCGGCAAGAAATACGTCTGATCTTAACTCGTTTTTGTATGATCCATTTTTGCCAATTTAATCAAATTTGGACTTTATTGTAAACAAAATAGGATCGATCTTATATAACAAAGTTTGAGCGAAATAACAACACCAGAAGCATTGCTGATGACATGCTTCTCTGTTGCCGAACTAGTTATTTCTAACCATTGTGGTGAAAGTACTTATGTGAGGCTCATATTGTTATTGAATATCCCTACATCTCAGTAAGTAGTAGCTCTGCCTGTTCTGCGCTCTACGATGCGGTTTCGATCTCCACATGGAATAAATATTGTAAATGTTTGTTTTGTTTATGAGTGCTAAAAAATTATCGAATAATTCAAAGTAGATCCGATAAAGTAGACCCGGACAAAGTAGATACTTTGTCTGTTGGACGACATTTTAGTAACCGACCGTAATATAAATGAACATTTAGAAAGGCTGGACGCCGTCTGGCAGCGTTTGCAAGAGGCTGGGCTAAGGTTGCAGAAAGAATAGTGTAGCTTCTTTCAAGATGAAGTAAGTGGGCTATCTGGGTTATATTATCACAAACTACGGGTTAAAGAAAGCACCGGAAAAAGTTAAAGTTATGGTGGAAGCACCAATTCCGACTAATGTTAATCAGCTACAATCGTTTCTGGGGCTAATTAAATATTATAGGATTATAATATATCGTACCTAATGCAGCAACCGTTCTCAGTTCTCTGTATGAACTGCTCAAAAAGGGCTGCAAATGGAGCTGGACGGAAACTCACGATACGAAGTAGACCCGAACAAAGTAGATACTTTGTTCGGGTCTACTTCGATTCCCGCCACGGGACAAATGTTTGTATGATCTGAATATATTTGTCTTTGGTCTGGGTGTTTCTATGTATAATTAGCATGTGTTAAAGAAAAAAAGGAGTATACAAGTAGTATATCAGTCATGTGGTACCATAACACAAGCACTCCTTACTTTGGGGCCAGATGATGCTGTGTGAAATATCCGGAATATTTATTTATTTATTTTCATAAATGATCCAGTTTGTCTATACTAATAATATAAAGTGGAAATATTTGATTGTTTGAATTGAATAGGCACTGAAACTACTGGACAGATTTGAAAAATTTCACCTAATTTCACCATTAGAATCCTACATTATCCCTGATGAACATAGGCGGTAAAATATTTTCAAAAAGTTAGAGATCCGTATAAAAACTACGATAATGTAACCCAACGTGTGAAAAAATTATATTATATATTACTTTTTTGTATTCTATCTATGTATCTATTCTATGAATAAAGTAAAGTTTTTACAAAAAAGTAAAATAAAGTATATGGTACCCATAACACAAGCTCTGCTTACTTTGGGGCCAGATGATGCTGTGTGAAATGTCCGGGATTATTTATTTATTTATTTATATAGCAATGCAGCAATAAGTCATCTGAATACTTTAGTACAATATCTGCTTAGCTTGGTGTTAAACGGTGTTATGTGAAACGTCTCATATATTTAAATTATTTATTGATAAAAATGAATAATCAGGAACGAAAGCAATAACCACGTGAGTGTCAGCGCCCTTTCGTTTTCAGTGCAATTTTAAACTATGACGTCATTGAATTTCACGCGCGAAAATCAAAACAATGGTCCCCTAAAATGTCGCACGCGACGTTCAGCCAACCGTAGGGGCGCGCTCCGCACACGCGCCACTGCCAACCTAACAATACAAACTTAATTTTTTGATTGACACTTACAATATTTCGATAAGTGATGCAATATTTTGATGATTATCATTTACGGGCGCGCCGGAACGCGAACCTATTATAGCGCATGCTTCGCTAGATGCCTCCCATTGTTCGACGAGCTCTCAACTTTGGAATAGAATATTAAATTGGGAACAGATTATTTTAAATAGTTTTATATCTTTGTCATTGGACTGACTGAACATCTGATTTGAATAACAGTTTACTATCACTATCTAGTTTCTGATGTTTTTTATTTATGTAAGTTTTCTGTAATACTAGCAAATAGGGTAATACATTTTAGGTAAGTACATGTAAAAAGTAATTAACGAGAAATCTATGTCAATATCTATGTTTACCTTAAAAACAATAAAAAAACACTTTGGGGCTTGGAAACAATTCTTATTTATGAGTTACGCTGCTAATTTTATAAATATGCGATGACATATCAATTCTAAAAATTTGTAATTCATAAAGTGTTCCCCCGAGACTGGTTCATGGCGTGGCGTCGCGTCAGCCGTGTCGACTTCTACCCCCAGACAACCCCAGACAATCTTCACGAGCGATTTAGCTAGCGCTCCCCTGTGCTCGATTATTGATGCCATTATTCTTAAACTACACTATAATATACAGTTGCAATATGCTGTAATATCAATGGTCTTTTTTCTATAATCATTTTATGGTCACATAAACTGACAAATATGAAAGTTATAACACGTAAAACGTAAAATTTAGAAAAAACTATGTTTCTGTATTAATCTTAAAATTTAATTTCGTATATCTCTGTTTAAGTAACAAGGAAATTTCCAGACTTTTGTCATTGGTCTATACGAAGTTTGGTTCTCATCTATTCAGTTTTTAATAAAAAAATGCTATCTGGCTTTCCCACGAACGATTCGAAAATAACAAGCGAGCGTATCTAACTTACTCGGCATTACATCGAGCGTGTCCAGTCGACCCCGACCCTCGCGTCACCCTAAATGAACTTTAAATAACTAACCCACGGTATTCATAAGCTAAACGCTATTTATTAACTCGCATTTCTGAGGTGGCTACCGTGATTGTGTTCGTTAATACTGAGTAAGTTTTTGTGCTCATTTGTTTTCATTAGCTTTTAACGCGGCATTTTAGGTGTCTGAATTCTAAAGATTTATTTTTAACATGATGTTTCGAAAGAGAAATTTCAAAACGTTATTACATGTTCATTTTCTTTGTAAGAACATTGTTGACTACCTGATTAAAACGAATTAAGTAATTGAGTAATTTCACATAACCTTAATTAGAAAATTAGGTAAGTTCCTGTCTATCAATTTCAGCATAAATAACTTCAGAAATAAATTATTATATTATATATCAGAATGTTTAAGAAATGTTCAACAGATGACATAAATAAGTTATTCCATATCTATGTTCTTCTCTTAAGGATGATCAAAACTCTCTGTATAAAACATTTTCTATTTAAATGGCTTCTAAATAAAAACCGATATTCCAAGCCGAGACTTGAAAATGAGAAGCGACGAAACGGCGGCGGCGGCGGCGAAGCAAATTAACTGAAAGTGCCTTTTGTCCCGATTCATCGCACCCCTCCCACTCGCGCATCATCAGTATGAGTAAAGGAAATGGAAGGTAGAGGAAAAACCGCTTCAGGCGTCGGAGGGAAGCAGTAAGCACCCTATTGTTTTGCGCGTCGTGATGTGAAAACGGGGATACAGTTGGCGGCTAATACCCGACGTATTAGTTCCTCCTTATAACAAAGGCGGTAAGGGCGGAAGTGGCTGAGTCGGCGCTGCCGGCTGTATGCTCCGCATAGTCAAGTTAGACAGAGATGATTGTAACTTCATCATTTTTATGCTTACCTATTGTATATATAGGTAGGTAGGAACGTAGCTACGTAGGTAGCATTTTTTTGAGTGTCATTTTTATATACATAACTCGAATATATTGCTAGTTCAGAACATTAACAATTAAGATATTAGTTTAATTTAATTTTATCTGTTTAAGTCTACAAGAAGCCACCCTAAAATTTTCTTAGCCAATTTTTTTTGGGAGAGTATTTGAAAGTTCCAAGTTCCAATCGAGAAGAACTTTTACAGCAAAACACCCCTTGAACAAGCGATTACTTCCAGTCCGCCTCTGCTGCGTGACAAACAGACACGACAAACCCGACAACCTTTGATGTGAGGCAATGAGTTATCCAAATTGTGGTTTTGACGCACACCCCTACGTTTTATATTAAACTGCTGTTTATGAGATTTTAACCACTTGAAAAGGGGTACTTGTTTAGAGGGATGGCTTTTTGTTATTTTATTGAAACACTGCCCGCGGCTTCTCACGCGTTACACCTCCGTAAAAAGTAACCTTCGTCCGCCTTTAAGATAAATTTTAATATTCGACCCCCTCTTCATGTTCCTGGAGCTTCTACTAATTACAGACAGAATTCGCTTATGATAAGAGCGAGCTCAACCGTTACCGGTTTTAGTAAGCTTTTAGTGGTCATTGATCCATTTAATTTTTTGGCAAGGCACGGCATTGCATTGCTCAGACTTTTTTAGCACTTTTATCTTATACTAGCTGTTGCTCGCGATTTCGTCCGCGTGAATATCAGTTATCGCAGTTGGATATTATTAATTTGTCCTTTCTTGAGGTTTAAGCTTACTATATACTAAATTTCGTCAAAATCGATTCAGTAGTTTAGCCTTGACAGGCAGAGTTACTTCAGCGCGCGTGAACCCGAACAGATTTTGTTGCCGAGTTATTTTAAAATTATGATATTTCCTAAGATGTTATTCCAAATCATTATATGTCTTGGACAATTTTGTTCACAATGAAATACTTGTAATGAATAACATATTTATTTGGATAAGGATTAATATTATGTTGATAAACTGCTGATAGTGAGTCAATCTTAAAAGACATAATTATGCTATCGTGGACTTTGTTTTTGAACTTTTGAAGAGGAACAATACATAATACAATATTTTTGCGTAACTTAAAGCGTTTACGCAGCGCACGCAACGGAAGCTCTCAAAAAAGAATATTTAAATTATATTTTATATTTTTTTTTTATATATTTTTTTTTATATATTATTATTTATGCTTTGCTCCTATTGGTCGCACCGTGATGTTATAAAGCCTAAAGCCTTTCTCGATAAACGAACTATCCATCACAAAAATATTTTTTCAATTCAAACCAGTAGGTATTTATTGAGATTAGCGCGATCAAAAAAACAAACAAACTAACTTTTCAGCTTTATAATATTATTCATGAAAATAAAAATATATGATATTATTATTTTCATGGAGGTGCGTTAAAATAATGTTTACACATTTGACTACCATGTTTCCATTAGTAAAAACCCTTAATTGGCTCTCTGTTTTTTTCTTGTTGTATTTTTAACTGTTGGTTTTCCAAATATAAATAAATAAATCTCCGTAACTAACTGATAGACAGAGAGACAGGGACTTTCGAATTTATAATATTTGCGCGTCTGTCATATTTTCACGGCTAAATGGCTGAACGGACTTTGATTAAATTTGGTAAAGACATATATTGTATCTTGAAGATGTATATAGGCTTTTTATATAGGTTTAATGCGTGCGAAGCCGTGAGAAGCAGCTAGCACAATATAGAAGACATCTTAGATCTTTAGTTAATTGAGGTCCTCGATGAGATGAGATAAAGAAGTGGTGCTATTGGCTAAGGCTTGAGACGTAAAAGAACAAATGTTTGAATGATATGCGAATATTTGTCCTAGGTCTGGGTGTTTTATGTGGATCCAATGACAGAAGCTCTGCTTACTTTGTGGCTAGATAATGCTCTGTGATACATCCAGTAGTAAGATTACATTTACAATGTAATAATATTGCCCTTAATTTTGTTTCAAGCTCATCGCTGGTTATACTGGAATACTGATCGATGACACACATCTTTGAACTCTTGGTTCTACAGTTTTGGTTTTTTAACTATGTTTTACCTCAACTTTTGAGAGGACATATTATCGAAAAAAACCATTGGTGCACAACCAAGTGTGAACTCTGCTCTACTTCGCTTTGCGGATAAATCCGGGCCTTTTGTTTTGTGCACGCACTAGAGGAAAAATCCACGTTGAAAACTACATACCTACTTAAGGTTTGAATTCAGAATAGATCGTTTTAATACGCTTGTGCGTGCTACTCCTCAGGCATAGGTTTATTTCATTACGGATCTTCATAAAGACTCCGTTCAAACTTCACAGAAGTGCTTCCACTACAAACGAGTTTGCGAAGTGGACTAAACGAGTACAGAGCTACAACTTGACAGGCAAATACCAGCTTTCAGCGAAACTCTTAGTGGAGCCAAGACTATTTTACTCCATATTTTTTATCTCTTCGCGATTCGTTTTGTTTTATTAATTAACATGAATTTATCGCGTATTACCTTACGATTGAAATAAACAAAGAACAGGAAACATTCAATAAAAGCACAAGAACCATTTTGAAACGTTTTTTTAACCGACTTCAATAAAAGAAGGAAGTTCTCAATACAGTGGGTTTTTTTCTGTTTGTAACCTTATAGCTCCGTCATTTATGTTTCATGTGAAAGGATCTACTTCCCGATTATTTCCATACAAAATTATCAAAATAGGTTCCGTAGTTTGGTTATTAAATCAAAACAGCTGGATAAAATATGCCATCCAAGTAAATACAATTTCGATATTTGACTTTTTTGTGACTTTCCAGTGGTGTTTACTAATTTCGAATAATGATAAGGTACTGAAAAGCGTAAAAAAAACTTTTTTAACCGACTTCAAAAATTTCATAATTCGGAGTATTTTTATGGGCTTAAATTTCATTAAATGAAATAGTTTTTTTTAGTTTTGAAACGTAGTTATTATATTCTAGGTGAATGTAGATGCTCGTTTCTTCTCTACCCAGTTTAAAAAGAACCCGGCAAGCAACAATTGGTCTGGTCTTAACACTTTAAAATAAATAATCCCGGACATTTCACACAGCATCATCTGGTCCCAAAGTAAGCAGAGCTTGTGTTATGGGTACCACATGACTGATATACTACTTATTGATTGGCCTGTCAGCTCAGTTGGTAGTAGCTCTACCTTCTGCACTGTAGGCTGAGGGTTCGACTCTCCCACCCAGGATAAACATTTGAGTGAAGGACATTGGCGTTTGTTCTGTGTCTGGGTGTTATTAAATATCATAAGTATGTATTCAAAAATATATAAGTATTCTATCAGTCATCTAGTCACCATAATACAAGCTATGTTTAGTTTGGGACTAGATGGTGTTGTGTGCATTGTCCACCTTCTGCCTCTCAACCGGACCTTGGCCAACTGCGCCACAGAGGTCGTCGAATTAGCAATAAAGTTGTTCAATGGTTATTTGTTAAATATAAACCATTTCCTCGTTTTATTTTGTTCCGGCGGTTGGCGTTTAATTGTTGTGGTCTGAAGGACGGAATTCGTACCTTTCATTTGATATACAATACTCTATGGTCGTTTAACATTTTGATTGAGATAATCTGTAAAAATTCGACGACATTTATTTCGCCAATGCACTTGGACTAATTTTCAAGTAAAAATAACTTGGTATTTTAATATTGAAGTGAGTAAAATTAAATATGTCACTTATCTGACGACCTCTGTGGCGCAGGGTTCAATTCCCGGCGCATGACAAATGTTTGTATTATATGCAAGTATTTGTCTCGGATGTATGATATGTGTGTATAAACAAAAAAAACAGTATATAAGTAGTATGTTAGTCATATGGTACCCATAACACAAGCTCTGCTTACCTTGGGCCAGATGATGCTGTGTGAAATGTCCGGGGTTATTATTTATTTATTTATTTATAAAAAAAATATATCAAGCAATATATTGATAAACATAACAACATATAATATTTGCGTAAAGAATAATGTGTTTTTAAAATAAACAGCATATTGTATGAAGCATATTGTATTTTTTTAATTAATATTATTAATTAATTAATAATATTAATTAAAAAAACATATATATAATAATTTTAGAATAAGGGATGAAACTACAATAATCTAATAGAAAAATTAAATAGGATTCTTCAGCTGTTCTTGGATTGTTGATAGAAGCAGTAGTTTGTTCAAAATAGTTGATTTTCTGAAAATACATCTTATGCCGCCATTTTGCCGCCAACAGCGCTAAAAGATTCAAAATCAGTAAATCACTTCAAAATCAGTAATTATGGCGACTGCCAATCAAATACTAAACGAACACAGATGATGCAATATTTTTTGTTCAGAATGTAGATCAGACTGATAATATATCAAAGAACCTAACTCAGTAAACGTCTCCATACAAAAGTAGACTGTAAACATGTGAATTAAGGTTTATAATCAAATGGGGCGAGCGCGGCAGCCGGCTGCGTCTCGCCCCAGACGGTAACGGTGTCGCGAATCCAGAGGTTTTACCTCATCTAAAAATATGCGTACCGCGTTAAAAGAAGCTTTCACTTAAATAACCTAATTTGGAACCATTTTTTTAAAATTGCCAAGTAACGATTGACTAAGACTTTGTAACCAAACAATCACTTGACACTGACAAAATTGTCAACAAGGCAGATGCCATTATAGAAAGAAAAGAAGAAGAAGGCGTACAATTGACATGTTTTTGCTAATTTTAGACGCCGTGTTATTTGGTTTTGATTAAAACTGAGGAAAAAAACCAAATCAATTCAATATAAAAATTTACTTATATATGAAACTAAAAGTAAAATGCAGAATGGAGTAAGTTTATTCAGCGCGGTCTCTCTATACTTTATACAGGGTGGTTGTTTGAACAGAGAACTCGCACTATCGCCGGTTATCGATCACGTGCTGTAACTCGATCTTTATTCGAATAGAAGCTTCATGTTCAATATTTATTCAGTGTTCTGGTGATTTCGCGAGCAAAAGTGTCTGCTCCACTGTCCGGGCTTAACTATTCCGCACGCGGTTTGGCGCACGTCGTGCGCAGATAACTAATAGGTAGCTTATTATTATTCCATATCTATTTTCACACCAAGTCTATTTAATCTATCTCTATCCATCAAGTCTATTTATTTATATCAACAATCAAAATTATTTCACGGCATCTGGTAGAAACGTCGCGTGACCAAGAGCTGGCTCCTATCTGGCCCAGCGTATTAGCATTAACCATTCATCGTGGCAATGCCGCCAGTGTCTTGGGAACGCTGTTATCTGGCAGTGATCTGAATCAGTTGAGCTATCTATAGATCGTTTTAAACGGTTCGTAGATAGCTCAACTGCTTCACTTGTATTTCATATAATTGTTTATTATTTTGCAAATTCTATGTTTTGTTATTCATTTTTGAAGTTGCAAATAAATATATTTGATAGATACAATCAAACTTGCACAGAAATAAACACTTTTGTGCAAGTTTCTACTCTTTAAATCTCTCTATCCTGATGTAGAGAGATTCAAAGTTGTAATAAGAGTGTAAAATGTTTTTATTCTCGGTATTTTTTTGAACACTTTGCTGTTGTTCACGAAATTTCCTCATATTTTCAAATTCTGCTCGCTAGAAAAACATCCACCAAACTAAATCCAACTATAGTTATTCCCCGTCGCATCGCGACGTCAAAGGACCGTGAAACATGAAATCAAAAACACCCAAAATCAAAGTAGTTTTCACAATGTTGCTCTAACACTAACTATCCGTGAAATCCTATTGAGAGCTTCAAAGAGAATACAATCCTCTGTGCGCTCGCTAGCAAATATTGAATCTACCTCTCGAGATGTAAGACTTAGTTTTGAATGACAAAAATGTTGTGTAACGCCTCGGGATTCTTTCGCCCCTAAAGGAATAAAAAGGCCAATATTATCGTCGAACGGAGTTAAAAGCGATGAGGTGGCTGATAATTATAAAGTGATTGGTACAAATCGAACAGATTGAACGTTAGATTTAAAAAGAGCCCGATTGCGTAGCGAATAGGAAATCTGTAAAAATAAAGCAAGAATTGTGCATTAAAGTCACAGTGGGGATAGGGTCTCGTTTTGCGGACGCCGCGATGATTATGGATAACTTGAGCGATCTATAGATTGTGTATAACCAACTGATTCGCGTGTTTTACTAAACCAATTGACAATGTATTGTACTTTTAAATATAGATAAAATAAATAAAATGTATCTGTTAGTAGGAGAGTAATAGGGTATTGATAAATAATGGCGACTCAATAACAAAATGAGGAAAAGGAAAAAAATGGCAAATTACCAATCTGTCCCAGTCTCCGAACCCAGTCACAGAAACAATACTGAATTATGAGAACAATCAGATCGATTATTTGGAAGGGAGCATCGAATGATGGTAGAGTTAGTTATATAGCGTCTTTTGGCAAACGAAGACGCGACTTCAGGAATCTGACAGAATCGAAAATAAATCGAATTTCATCTTGATCACAATCAAATGGTTTTAATAAGAAAGCCATGAGATATATTAACATCCGTATTTTATATGATCTATTGATATTACTGTAGGTTGAGGGTTCAATTTCCTCACAGGATCAACATTTGTGTGATTAACATACCTAGGTGCTTTTTTTTTGTTTGTTTTACGGACATTTCTCACAGCTTCATCTGGCCCCAAGGTAAGCAGAGCTTGTGTTATGGTTACCACATGACTGATATACATTCTGTCAAAATGTATCGGGAATGGATGATTTGTTTACAGTTCCTAATTTATTTTTTCTTTCGCACAACTGTTTCTTTCGCACATTTTGGCGCGGAGTTTAAGTTGCATATGTTATTTAGTGTTATCTGTAATATAGTGCTGTTTTTAGCTAGATCATATCTAGTGTGTACTGCGAATTTCATAATGGACAAAAATATCAAACAAAGAGTTGTCTTAAATTTGGCATTGCCAATGGAATTTTGTGTTCGGAGTCCCTGAAAATGTTACCGAAGACTTACGGTATATCAATTTTATCAAAAACACGTCCTTATGAGTGGTACAAAGCGTTCAAAAGAGATCTAGATTTTTTGGAAGATTTGCCTCGCTCTGGTAGCCTATCAACGTATTCAACTGAAGTTAACATCGCAAAAGTGAAGGAAATAGTGACTGAAAATCTTCATTCAAGTTTGAGAGAGCTAACCGCTGAACTCTCTGTGTCTCACAATTCTATCCGTACCATTTTAAATAATCACTTGGGTATGAAACATGTTGCCGCTCGGCTAGTTCTAAAAGACCTGAATTTTCTCCAAAAACTCAATCGCATAAGAGTCACTGAGGACATGCTAAAACGAGTCAATTCCGACCTACCATTCATTGGAAAATTCTTGGATTTTGCACCACGATAATGCTCCTTCGCACAAGTCTATCATTGTGAACGATATTTTGACCAAAAACTCAACAAATACCACTGAGCAACCACTTTATTCCAGATAGCTGTCCGCGCGCAGCTTCGCCTGCGTTGATGATTTTTCCCGGGATAAAAAGTAGTCTATGTCACCCGGGGATAGTGTAGCTTTACAACGTTAAAATAATTTATCAAATCGGTCCAGTAGTTTTGGAGCCTATTCAATACAAACTAACAAACAATCAAATCTTTCCTCTTTATATTATTATATAGTATAGATGGCTCCATCCGACTTCTTTCTTTTTCCTAAACTCTAATCATTACTTCGTGGCACCCGTTTTCGTTTGGTACTGAACAGAACTCACTCACTCAGCGGAACTCAATTCCGGAAAATCGTTTAAAAAACGTTTTGATGATTGGATTATTCGTTGGCGTAAGATTATGAAGGGGCATACTTTGAAGGCGACTAAACAAATTTAGATGAATAACTAAAATTTTTTGTATTATTGATCGTTTCCCGGTACTTTCTTAAAAGGGTAGTACATATTACCGGTTTTTAAGAGTAATAGACCCTTTATCAGACAGCTTGTTCTGTGTCTGGGTGTTATAACGTATTACAAGTATGTATTTCAAAATATTACTTCAAAAGTCATCATCTTCAGGTCACCATAGTACAAGCTATGCTTAGTTTGCGGCTAGATGGTGTCTGCTATCCACCAATATTATTTTAATTAATATACTTAATTTTATTTTTATTTTATCTTATACTTTTATCATTCTACTTTGTTACAAATTTTAGTATTACGTGTCGTGTTATATTAATTATTTTTTAGTTAGTTAGGTTTATTAATTAACAGAACTGTTCTTTAAAGGAGGCGGGCGTTGATGCTGCTACACAGTCTAAGTACTTTTGCAGACTCATCGTTCTATTGTAATCTGTACAACTTTCTATGTTCTGAATAAAAATCTATTGTCTAAAAAAAATCTATAACCTAGAAAATATTTTGACGTGCCTTTGACTACTACTATTTAGACATTCCCAAAAACGTTTAAGTAACTCAAAATGTGATGTAGCCAAGCGTCCGTATTACAGTCATGAGGGTGTTTGTTTCTGGTTTTCTTTGCTTCTGTTTGTTTCAATTTCAGTTTTAAATCATTGTTGTAGATGTTTATTTATTTGCAGGTTATGGCACCAATTCACTATCGGCAATGTCGAAGTCGACGCTGGATGCGCACACGCACCTCCGTCAACCAGGTCAGTTTTTAATAAATATTCTAAATCCTTTTAATTTTCTTCAAATATCTATCACCTATGTACACCTATGTACACCGTAGCGTAGAAAGTTAGGTGAATTGAACTTTAATGCAGGAAAAGAGCCTATGAGGCTCTGTTTAATCCTTTCACATTTGTAAGAATTAGTGACAGGATCAGAAGATGTAGCTAGGTGGGGCGATGATATTCGTAAGGCAGCGAGCAAGGATTGGAGGAGGACAGCCAAAAATCGATCTCAGTGGCGTGCCATGGGAGAGGCCTATGTCCAGCAGTGGACTGACAAGGGCTGATGATGATGACATAGAAGATGAACTTTAAAATACTTAATTTTATTAATACCTACTGCTTATGTTGCTCGCTAATAGATGCTTTCTAATAAAATACTTTTCTAAATCGGTTTAGTCGTTTTTGAGTTTATTCTTTACTTAAAGTAAGCATATTAGTGACTATTCAAATCAAAACAGTCTTTATTCAATAAATCACAAGGACCATTTTGAATCGTCTTCTTACATGCTTGAGAATTTAGGTGCCGGTTTTTCCTAACCCTAATTTAAGAAGAATCCAGCAAAAAAGTCAGGTCTTAACATTTTTTTTGTATGATCCTTGCTATTATGTAAAGGATGCCGAGTCGTGTTGGAGCTGATTCAAAAGATGTAATATAAATGATTTACCTATGAGTGATTAGTCCACTGAATATCAGCATCTGTCTGGGTCTCTAGGTTATAATCTCTGAAAATCTCTTTAATCCAAACAATTGAGAGTCGGTGTAAGTCTGGTAATTCTGCCAAAGTATTCGGCGTCCGTCCGATATCTGTTCTACTTTTAGGCAACGCAGTCACGTACGCGGAGTGGCTACAACAGCTACCTACACTTAATGGCAATGATGGTCCTTCGTTAGGTGAATTCTCCCAAATTAACAACAGAATGGATAACTATTGGATTGTTTTGCTTCGCGTCACAATTTATTTATTTTGTGTCACCAATATTGTGACACAAAATAATTAATCTATCTATAAATAAAATCGTGTTAGTTCCACGATTTATAACTCGAGAACGGCTAGACCGATTTTCGTGATGTTTGATTTGTTTGAGTTGTCTCCGTCCTGAAAAGTATTATAGGTGTAAACATTAATAAATTAGTGAAATGAACAAAAAAAATTGCGAAATTTCTATTTATTGTCGTGAGTTCAGCAAAGTCAGGCAAAGTGTCTTAATGTGATATATTTATCATTTTAAAATTCGCAGACAAAGTCGCGAGAGGGACAGCTAGTTTACAATAAAATGAGACATGCTGAGTTTAACAATAACTTTAAGAGATAAGTAAATATTATTTATCTTCAATCTAATTCCATATTTTTTATTATTTTTGACCATAATTTAAAAAATATTAAGTCACCCTATGAGTACATAAATTAGGTAAAAATCACATAATACATTAAAATAAACTAATATTTTTACAAACTTATTTATAGAATTCGATTTTATATTTCTATGTTATTAAGACTAGATGGAGAGCGAAAGCGATTTACAGGTATCGTCGTAAGAGTTAAAAAGATAATAAAAAGATACAATGTATTTATGTAATCTGTCTATCTGTCTGTTGCCCCTGATTATTAGTACCATCGTTATAAATTTTGAACTGTATGTGGCTCCTATACAGTTCTCGTATACTTATGTGGCTTTTACAAAGTCATGAAATAAAAACTTTGATAGATATTTAAATGATATGAGAAGGTTTCTTGGACAGTTTTTCATTATAGATATTCGTTCCGTTGATACATATTATATAAAATTCTTGTTGCTAACTTTATATAACAATTTATTTACATAAATAATTACAGAAATGTACAGAATTTAAAATACATGTGAAACAGTTGAGCTATCTAAGTACCGTTTAAAACGATATGTAGATAAACAAACTGATCCAGATCACTGCCAGAGACCAGCGTTTATAAGACACTGGTAGCTTTGCCATGTTAATTGGCAATGCTAACGCTGTGCCTGATAGGAGCCAGCTCTAGTTTCCTAACTAGATGGTGTTGAACTTGTTTGGGACCTGACCATTACTCATTCTTGCCCTCACTAACTTGGAAGCCTTCACTGAGCTGTCAGACACGTTCTTGGTCAATTTATTGCTGCTCGTCCCGTCCGCGACTCCATCCGCGCGTTTTAAAAAGAAAAATATATCAAATTAAACATTTTGTTAGACTTTGCTTCTATATGACACAATTGTTCATGCGCGCAAAATAGCAACTGTCGTTACGTAATAAATCGAACATCGTCAAAGGTTGTATCGAACTGGACTCAACACTTTAAATCCTATTTTGTTTATTTTACAATTAAAATTTTTAGTAAGTAGTTCTTACTATTCGGAGACAAAGCCAACAAATGTAACATCATGAAAATCCGTCCAGCCGTTTTCGATAAATGGTGTAATTAACACGACTTTGTTTTATATATTTTTTATCATCGATAAGCCTACGTTTGACCACGATCTCGCCTGATGTTAAGCGACGATGTGGCCGACGATGGGGCACGCAGGTCTAGAAGACACCTATTTAATCGAGACTATATAAACACATAAAAGAGATGGTTAGAATTCAAAATAAACAGTGTTATTTGTTCACAAATCAAAGGTAGTAGGCATTTGCTTACTTCCCAAATGTAATAAAAAAGGTTTGTGAACGAACAATAAAATGTCCCCTAGAGAATATGTTCGGTCACATCGGACGGAGCACAAATAAGCTATATGTACCCGTGTAACTGACCGTGCACTACAAACAGAGGTGTATATCTACATGCCGAACCGGGCTGCTTGTTGTTGGAATTGAATTACATATAGTTGAGTGGATTTTTCCTAAAACTATTATCGAAGCCATACCATAATGTTCCATAGCGAATTATGGGATCTGTGTTATTATGTTTGGGTTATCGTTGACGCCACGTTGATAAATACAATGTATAGATTATCTTTCATTCGGTTTTGGTTTTCATTTACCAAATAAATGTATTGTTTTGTCTCTTGCTTATGTCGCTGTTTCAACTGTTTCAAAATAATGTCAAATCCGTTGGTTTCTCGACAATCTTGAAGTCGAATTTGCAGATTCTGGAAAACTCTGCGACACGTTGCTTTCGGTATAGCGTTGATTTCCCGGATGATGTTTTCTTACTGCTACAAAGAGGTCGAATTAATATCATAGACTCTTGATTTAAGGCATCCCCAGAGGACATAATAATTTGGAATGAGATTGGAGTTCCGTGGTGGTCACTCAAAATATCCCTTTCGCGAGATAAGTCTTTGCGTGAACAATTATTTTAACAAGTCTGCTACCATTCGCTCCAAAACAAAAGTCCTCGACGTGGCTGAAAAAGCTGCGAAACTGAAGTGGTACTGGGCAGGGCACGTCCGCCGCATGCCGGACGAACTGTGGGCCAAAGCTACCACTGAGTGGAGCCCTGAGACAGTGAGACGGCGCGGTAGACCACGCAAACGTTGGCGTGACGAGCTAGACACTTTTAGCGACTGTCGGTGGCAGACAATGGCGTTAGACAGAAAGCAATGGAAAACTCGAGGGGAGGCCTTTGCCCAGCAGTGGGACAGTACGGGCTGAAAACAACAACAAACAAAACAACAACAAACAAGAAGGCTCTAGCAGTATGACAGGTGGTAGCATCTTAGAATTGCAAAGCTGGGACCACTAACTCCTTCAGGTTCTTTCTGAGAAATCAACAAAACAAAGAACCAACACAGTTAAAGCCCAACCTGTACAAGACAATCAAAACAGTACAAGCCTGATGATAGTTGTATTGATTTGCCCCTCAGGGCATCCGCAAATTTCACGTAGTTCCTGTGACTTGTCGCCATTACACCCATCCCAAATTCATTCTGTTTTTTCTGTTTCAACTATTCTTAAACCGATCTATTTAGAAACGTCTCTTAAGTTCTGTGAACAGTTTACCACTGCTTAAAATAGTGCTGTTCTGGCAGTGTTCAAGTTAAGAGACGTATAATGTACGTCTCAAGTTTGAGTAAAGCAGGAAATGTTCAATCATGTTGCAACTCATGTCTTATTTACTTACATCAATTAGCACATAAACACACACACTTTCTGTGGAGGATAACGGAGGATGTCTCAAATGATATGAAACATTGTTCTAAAATTTGACGCTATATTTCCAACTAGCTACTGCCCGCGACTTCGCATGCATGGTATCTACAAAAAAAGTAGCCTATGTCCTTCTCCAAGGTCCCATCTATCTCTATACCAAAATTCATCAAAATCGGTTTAGCGGTTTTGGCGTGAAAACGTGACTGACAGACAGACAGAGTTACTTTCGCATTTATAAAATTAAAGTAGAGATTTACTGTATACATCTTATGACTGAACGAGCCCGGAGAAACGTTTTGCGACACGTTACACAATACCTAGCCTAGCTTAGTTGTGGCTAGCACTTTGCTTCACCTTGTTTATAAAAAAAAACCCCGCATAGTCACTACACGCTTTAATTTTTGAGAGCACTGGTGGTCTTTCGTGGTTTACCTTCCGATCCTAAGGTCGTGGGTTCGAACCCAGTCGTGTACTAATAGATTAATCTGATCGAAAATGTATGTGCGCTGTACCAGTACACTCAAACTGTGGTGGAAAATCATGAGGAAACGGGCATGTCGTAGAACCTTAAAAAGTTTGAATACATGTAAAGACGTGTGCACGAATTGCTTCTGAGGCGCGCACTTTTTTCCTTTCAATACACTCGTTCGAAATAACTTATGATAAGAAAAAAATTACCGGATAAACAATTCGAAAGCTAGCGTCGGACAAAATAATAAATAATAATAAATATTGCTCGACAATGCACACAATACCATCTAGTCCCAAACTAAGCATAGCTTGTATTATGGTGAGTAGATGACTGATAGAATACCTATATATATTTAAATATTAAATGTTTATCATGGGAGGGAATCGAACCCTCAACCTACAGTGCAGTAGGCAGAGCTACTACCACAGTGCACAGTGCAGTCTTACTCTTAACTAAAAGATATCCACTGGCTTTGCATGCTCGTTAAAAAAACAACGGTTCCGTAAAAAAAACACTTGACATGACAACAAGCGTTACGCAGTATTTTATTAAAATATTTTCACAAAATGGCGGCACGATCGACGACGTCTTGGTTTCATTAGAACAGTGTTTGCGCTCGTGGCGGCGGCGCGTGGCTGCCGACACGCGATCTCGTATTACAGAGGGTAAAGGTCAGATTTGTTATATTCCGCAGTTTGGTCTAGAGGTACATTAATATTATTGGACTGAGAGTGAGAAATTATTGTTTAGTCAAACGCTTGATTGGAATGATTATAAATATAAACGATCATACTAAATAAATAAGGTTATTAAGTATATGTGGACAACGGACACAACTAGATAGTGTTGTGTGCCCCAAACTTAGCACAGCTTGTATTCTGTTAAACAGATGACTAATAGAATACTTATATATTTTTAAATACATACTTATATTCATCACACAAATATTGGTGTTGGAACGAACACTCAACCTACATCGCAAAAGACAGAGCTGATAGATAAGTCATGATCATTTGTTACTCGGTCTCGCATAATGGCTGAAATGTTTTTAATGAAACTGTCTACAGATAAGGACCTACACCAGCTACGATCCTCACCTAGCAACGACATTGAATTTTTTCATCAAACATTTTCTTGTAGTCCACTAAATTATTTTATATTATAAAATTTCCTTAGCAAAAACTATACCAGCTGCGTACAATGTACAAACGGCAAACACGCTACATCCCGGATTATTCGATTCACACTTCCAAAGTTCTGGAAGTTCGTAAGTTAAAAACGCGTGTATTTATAAATGTTATTATATTGTTCACGTGCTTATATCAATGTAGTAATTTCTAGCAGCGGTGGCAGGCGAACGACCACGCTGCCTTGACGTGTGCAATTCTATTTGTTTCCACTAACAAGACAAATACCTCAAGTTTAGTTTTCCTTCACGCTAACGACTTTGCGAAAGGATCAAATTGTATAGAAATTACAGCAGCAGTTACGCTGTCACTGGTCACGTGACTTATCACACACTAGTGTCATAAATTTGCAAACTACTTCTGTCTAGATTATGAGTTGCATTACGCACTGCCTAAACGGTGTTGGTACTAGATAAGGCCTACGGTGAAACATTTTTCTGCCTTTTACTACTTATTATTTGGGAATCAACAACTATCAATAGGCGTTAGTTGTGCAATCACTGCTGTCAAACACAATTTTTCTAATTTCCAATATCTCTGCTTGTGGGCGCCAGGTGAGTAATAGGCTGCGCGTAGTTTCTGTAATAGGTTTTTTACGGCTTGAGATTGATTTCACAGATATTGCTGTCTCAGCTGCTACTTTTATGTAATAACTCCGTGTCTCTATCGCTATATTTCTTCGCTATATTATCTTAAGTCTGAATACCGATTGGGCAATGCGTAATGATATTCAACTCATAAACTGACAGAAGTGACAGTCTGTAAGCGTTACTTAACTAGGCATTAAGTAAGTGAAAACGAGAATAGGTGAAATAGCCATTATAGCCTCAGGAGACATGCAACACAAGAAACTAGAGGTCGCCCACTGGTCGAAATTCGACCATAATTCATTAATAATTAATGTGTATTTTATGCATACTAAAAAAATAGTAGCATTCCGCACTCTTTCTCTATATAAACTATAAGTGTGCGAAATTTCATACTCCTCCGTCCGCGCAATTATCGTTAAAAGGGGTTCAAAGTTTTTGCTTCACGTAATAATATATAGGCTAATGGTCGCCCACTGGTTGAAATTCGACCCTAATTAATAAATAATTGATGTATTTTTTATGCATAATACAAAAATATATAAGCATTCTGCTCTCCATCTCTATATAAACTATAAGTGCGCGAAATTTCATACTCCTCCTAAGAAACAACAACTAAAAAGGGTACAAAGTTTTTGCTTCCCGTATTAATATATTGGTGGACAACACATACAGCTCATCTAGCACTAAGCTAAGCTTTTCTTGTATTATGGTGACCCGATGACTGATAGAATAGAATAGAATAGAATAGAATAGAATAGAAAATATTTATTAAACGTCACATATCAAATACAGTGCAAATGTAATATAAACTAGTCTATGTACAGTGACGAAAAAAAGGCTACCACTCAGCATATGATACAGAACTGTGAAGGCTGCTGTATCGCTGGTTTTCAGTGGCGCCATCGTGAGTAGCGCAGCAGCTACCACACGCCATGAGTGTACCGTACCACATACCATAACATAACATAACATACATTAACTAACTAAAATTGGCAAGTTAACAGGTAAAACTCTTAAAACTAATAAAAAAATTTACATGTTTGTTAAATAGGCATTTAACGAATACAAATATAATATAAAATTAAGCAACCAGTCACATCACAATGTTTTAAACATTGTGATAAATCCATTACAAACAAAAATAATATAAATAAATTTAAACCAAAAACGACTTCTTAAAGAGCAGACTTTTGTGCATTTAACAGGTATTTTTTAAATGAATTTTTGAAGGACCAAATGGTAATAGAATCTATTTATCTATAGGTATATTATATAGTTAGTAGGAAGTTTACGCACTGAATCACTTCACATCGCGAATCTCCATAACTACAAGGGTTACAGGTTTGAAATTTGGCGCGAGCATTCTTTGAAAGGTGTAGGCTAAGAACGGATTTTGATAAAATACCAATATATTTTATTTTCAAACAACTCTTAAGCAAGGGTGGAATTTCGGGTTTAAAATTTCTAAGGGAACTTTTAAACGCGTGATGCGATTTGCATGATCTACAGAACATGCTCCAAGAACTGAGCACGGCGAGTCTTGAGGCTGGACTACAAATGAACCGGTCCGAGAAACGTAGGGTCGTGGTAAATGGGCAAGAGATACATTAAGTCAATAAGTACATCTACTCGGGCCAAGTTAGCCAGCTTCGAAAACAGGCAGGAGAAGGAAATCGGTCGCCGAATCGATAATGCCTGGAA
The DNA here is from genome assembly GCA_948098915.1 of Lampropteryx suffumata. NCBI lineage: Eukaryota > Metazoa > Arthropoda > Insecta > Lepidoptera > Geometridae > Lampropteryx > Lampropteryx suffumata. Next base: position 26,891,259 of record OX402544.1, read on the forward strand.
GAGCTACTGGTCCATGAAAGCGTACGTGCGGAGCTCCCATGCAATCCGTCCTCCAGCTGCTAGTCAGCAAAATCTAGTGCACTCGGTAGGGTAGGGGACCAAGGGTTGTCTCATTCCGTGCACAAACATTGATCTCTTTAATGAAACTGCTGTGTGACTAAATATTAAGTACTAGCTACTACTAGCCTATGTCCGTTCCTAAGATAAAATCTACCTCCATACAAAATGTGAATGATGCAAAAAAAAATCTATTGATGCGATCGCACCAAACTTCACAAGATCACCCGCTAGGCCAATCTGAAGATTTTCTAAAAATTTAATTGGAATCGGTCTAGACGTTTCAGAGTCTATAGGAAACATACTTACATACACATATCCTTTTATATATATATATTTATCTACCTACAGCAAAAATGTACCTTAAGAAAAATTTAAAGGTTTATATTGGCCAAGCGCCTGTGCCAAGAACTACGCACGTAGTAGGCTTCCGAAGTCAGTAAGGACAAGAATGACTGATCCCAAACCAAATTAACAACATCATAATTATCTGATCATATCAATAATATACCTAATATATTTTTTTATGGAACTCTCATTAATATTTGGTTACATGGTTTACAATCAGGCCGTTACTTCATTTCTAGTAAAGCCTTACTAGCCGTGATAGTTATCCATATAATTTCAGCATTTATGCTTTTTTAAAAACTTTCAGGTTTGAACTCCAAACAGTAGCTTAGCCAGTGGAATGACGACTTCAATGCATTATATTTAGCAAACTAAAATCTGTATCCAAAAACTGATTATGAAAGCTCGTAATATATTTGAAGGACTTATCTCACGAAATGCCACACGATGGAGTTGTAAAAATAATTAACCCCATTTTACATCATTTAGCGACAGGACATGATAAAAACAGCTATTTAAGCTACGTATGAGAATTTTTGATCTACTTACCCCTAAAAATGTTTTTTTCAAAATTTTTATTTCATAATTTTTTGCAAATTTCAATTACAATAAGCTTAATAGTTTTAGAGATAGATGTATAGGGGTGAACAGACAGACAGACAGACTATAAAAAAATCTTTTGGACTTTGGTACTTTAAAAATGCTAGAATCGTGTTTTTTAGATACTCCTAAGGCCTTAACCGATTTTATTAATATATTTTCAATTCTCGGACATCAACCTCTAGTTTTATTAAATAACGATATTCATAGATATTATGAAAATGGTTATGAAATCCGCATTCACTAACTTTCCTTGCCTCAATAAAGAGTGACATCAGTGACAAGGAGGTGACAGAGAAACAAACAATGTCTGTTTGATCACACGCACCCGTGTGGCGTCGCAGGCCATGCAAACAAGGGTAGGCAACACATAAATTCGGCCAAGTGCAAATCCAACTCACGCACCGATGCCGAAGCTAAATGTAGTAAAGAAACTATGAAACGAATGTAAGTCGTCCTTGGCCAAGATGGGTCAAAAACCATTATTATCGCTGGTTATGTTATGGATTGACGCAAGACTGAAGGTTGCAGATGATGAAACTAAATTATCACACGAAACGGCTAATAGAGCGGTAATTCGATCGAATTAGCAATTTCTTCTGCTTCTTATCGTGTCACTAGTAATTTCTAACCAGTGTAGTGCAAGGATTAAAAGTATTTAAAGATTTAAAGTGCGCCTCAGAGGCTCCTCTCGTGGACTTGGGTAAGCCTTAATGTAAGCTCTCTCGACCTTGCCGACAGGACCCGCAGGAAAGATGAATCGGTATCGGCTCGGTTGAATTAGTTGAAGTGCTTTATGTCAGCAGTATGCAGTATTGCAGTATGAATTTGTTCCTCCAGATACGCTTTCTGCCGCGTGTGTCGATGACAATGGCAGAGATAGTGGTGTTTCGCCAGACTAACTCAAATTTCGTAAAATACCCGTGATCTTAATTTGTTTGCACCAAAGTGTAAATAAGAGTTATATTTTGAAATTAGTCTAAAGTTAGTTAAAATTTTCATTTTTGATTGATTTTTCTACGGTTTTCTGCAGTTTTCTTTAGCACTAGTTTACGTGGCGACTAAATTAAGATACCTACTCTTAAAATACTTCAACCACACGTCTATATGGCGATTGAACAGAAGGGTAAATTTGGTTCCAGCTTAAATAACTCTCCCTACAAGAGATAGATCTCCCAAAACAATTACTGGTCAATAATCATGCGTCTTAACAAATAGAAATGTCAAAATAGATCTGCTCGCGGCCGTTATTGAGTCGGGGGGCGCATCGCAATCAAAAAGCCATGCCGGGCTGCAAGCCACAAGCTTTGAGCTTGTACTTAATAAGGTACCTTATTGTTCCACTATTTTTGGACTGAAGCCCGCGTAATGCTTTTCTCGACAGTAATCGTCATTGGCGGTCGTCAGCTTAGGAGGAATGGGCACCGAAAATTAATTTTATTGTGATTGTATTAAATATAGCAATCTTGACTTGATTATAATCAATAGGTAATAATGACCAAAAGTGGATGTTAGATCAATATTCTCAAAATCTAGGAAACATTTCACCTTAACCTACACAAATGGCGTAATACCGGTTTTCGTATTATTTTATTTGGTCGCTGGCAGTCGGGCCGCGCCCTAAACTACTGAGAGGGTCGGTAATGCACTGAAATCGATTAATTATCCCTTTATTATTATTTTATGGGCTTAACTGTCTTTAGTCCATTAAAATGTTACATTTTTTAGGCCTTAGTGTGCATTTGTCAGAGGACGCAATTTTATTTTTTTAATGTGTAGGGGGGGTCAGTAGAAGCTTAAGTTCAAGTTTGTGGGGTCGGCACCCTTGTCCCCCGGCCGCCATCTTGGAAAAGGGGGTGCAAAGGGTTTTCGCGCTGTATCTCGTAAACTAGTTACCTTACAGAAAATTTAATCAAACATAAAATGTAGCAAATTAAATTTCCTACAATTTTATTTCTATTACTTTTTATCGTCAAGTGACCAACAAAAAAGTTATAAACAAAAATAAATGAAAATTTTGTAACAAATTTCCTTTTGGAGGTTATAACTTTTTTTCAGTTCATTTTACAATAAAATGACATCACAGCAATTTTGTAGAGGGTTTTTCAACGAACAATTTCCTCTATATAATTGTTTCATTTTATTTATTTATCTAGGTTTTACAGCGCTCCAAACTTAAACGGATTCTCGAATGCTCATAGGGATGCAATAAAAACTAAAAATTAGGCTTACTTTTCTATCTATATTTTTTTTATTCATACAATTTATTATGATCTTAACATTCCTATGCTATTATTGAACTATGTTTGACCCTTTTTTGACTGAACTGAAAAAAAGTTATAACCTCCAAAAGGAAATTTGTTACAAAATTTTCATTTATTTTTGTTTATAACTTTTTTGTTGGTCACTTGACGATAAAAAGTAATAGAAATAAAATTGTAGGAAATTTAATTTGCTACATTTTATGTTTGATTAAATTTTCTGTAAGGTAACTAGTTTACGAGATACAGCGCGAAAACCCTTTGCACCCCCTTTTCCAAGATGGCGGCCGGGGGACAAGGGTGCCGACCCCACAAACTTGAACTTAAGCTTCTACTGACCCCCCCTACACATTAAAAAAATAAAATTGCGTCCTCTGACAAATGCATACCCAAATGTAACTTTTCAATGGACTACTTCGCTTTGTTCAGTTGTTACGCAGTTTCTACAGTTTGCGGGTTGCGCTGGTTTCCTTTTAGTTTCACTTGCGCACGTCCAAATTGATTTTTGTATCCAATCTAGTCTAGATAGTAAGTTAGTAGTTCGCTCCGAACTGAGATTTCGCGATTTACGTATCGTGTCGTTGTCTTTCAAAAAGAATAACCTACCACCTAGGTAGGCATTTTGTCTGTTATCTTATATATAAGATAACAGACAAAATGCATGAATAAAGGAATACTCTCATTAGGCAAGCGTGAGCCCAAATGAGCCCAAACACGGGTATTTTTACCAACTATTATTCACTAAGAAGTTCCAACAGCTGAGTCATCATCTAATATATCTCGGTGATATCGGCCTATTTTTTCAAGAGTTCAATGGACGGCGCCCGGACTTTATCAGCAATTCAGCTCGGTTTCATCATAATTACATAATTACCTAGTACCTGGATGACCGAGCATTGCTCGGTATAAAACACGTATAAAACCATGTTTTCTAAAAATGAAACTTAGCTAGATCGATTTATCGCCTCCGAAACCCCCTGCATACTAAATTTCATGAAAATCGTTAGAGCCGTTTCCGAGATTCTGATTGTATATATACAAGAATTGTTCGTTTAAAGGTATTAGATAGATTTACAAAGCGAAATCGCAAATTGCCCAAGTTGCCACTAAGATATTCCCTCGTTTCGCTCGCTCAGTATATATAAAATAAAGTATACGAGTTGGATGTTAAAAAGCTGTATTTTTTTGATAAAGAAAACGGTTATGATAATTTTTATGAAGTAATCATAAAAATTAATCTTGTTTGGGATTGTGCGACGTCACAGTTTGTATCGAGATGCACACCAAACTGAATAGAACTGATAATATTTTTTCACAAATATAAAAAAGTATAGCAGCAAGCAACTATATCGATTGCCGGGTCTCTATTCCCGCGTCATAATTGGAATACAAATTCGCTCTTTGACGCGGCCGCACGTAGGGCAGTGATTTGGTCCTTTGTGCCGCACACATTAACTCGTTCAAGCCTCCGGCCCCACACTTTGCTCCCGTACCCCAATATCAACCTAATCCTCATGCAGTAACGTTCACTATCCCACAACAGCGAAAACCCCACGCAATTTTGTATTCTCATCCGAGGCAGCAAGACTCACATCCCTACACACGATGGTGGCTCTCTATTGGCTCGTTAAGCGATAGCGCACTGTATTCTGTATGGATACGGTATAATTTAGCTGAGCGTGTTGCGGTGGAGATTAGTGCTGGTAATGGTACGTAATTAGAGTAGAAAAGGCTAACATTGTCAGGTTCATTTGGCGGCTCCAATCAGTCGTAATGCGAAGGGGTAAGAGGTTTGGGCTCCTGTGATACACTTGCAAACAACACGAGAGTCCTTCTGATCTCAAGTCCTCGGTTTATTGACACCTCCTGTTTTGAAAACACGTATCTCACTCATAGTATTATGAGAAGAAATTAATCTGGCACATTCCATGCGGTAAGCCAATTTGTATGACTATACAAAACGGGAACGCAGATCTTGGCTCTTGCCAAACGACCATAAGCTTTGTTTGCTTTCATGTTTTCTGAATCCTTATTTTCTATAATTTTTGTGGGTAAAGCTTATATTTACTATATAATATAATACAATAAATATATATATATAGATAGGATTCCTGTCCTATCTATATCTATATATGTATATATATAACAAAGTCGTGTTAGTTACAGCATTTATAACTCTAGAACGGCTGGACCGATTTTTATGATTATTGATTTGTTGGATTTGTCTCCGCCAAAAATAGCAGAATAACTATAAAAAAATAACTAATGATTTAAAGTGGTTCGCGCATGTACAATTGTGTCATATAGAAGCTATATGATATATATATTTTTTAAAACGCGCGATCGAAGTTTCTAACGGGACAGCTGGTTGATAATAAATGTTTGTTAGTCAATTACGCAATGATGGCTGAAACGTGTTATAGATATTATGTAGATGTGGACCTGAACTGTTTAATTCGTACAACGCAACCAAAGCCACGGGTAGCAGCTAGTCTAAACTACACGCGAAACAGATGACTAGCATGTCAGCTCAGTTGGTAGTAGCTCTGCCTTCTGCGCTGTAGGTTGAGGGTTCAATTCCCTCCCAGGACACACATTTGTGTGACGAACATGTTTGTTCTGTGGGTGTTATAAACTATGTCATATTTTTATTTAAAAAACATATTCTATCTGGTTAGCATAATACAAGCTATCCTTAGTTTGGGGCTAGATGGTGTTGTGTACATTGTCCACCAAAATGTATTTATTATTTGTTTATTTATCTAAGGACAGTTTAAAACGATCTTTATCCAATTTTCCTATTCCACTTTAGACAGCTTATAAATACCAAAACTTCGTAAAGTCAGATCAGAAATTGGCTACGAGGATCCCAGTTTACTCTAGATATGAATATATCTCGAGGAGCGACCCCCGCTGTTTGCAGTCCGCGCCGCTCTGTCGCCTGCCAACAAAACACTGGGTTCCAGAAAAATCTGTGCAAACACATTCATATCATGAAGGGAGCCATTGCAACTTATGCTTACTGAGAAATGGACTTGAAAGGGCCTTTTCTGCATTACCGCATTTATCACAGACGTATGAAAGGCTAGTCGCAGGCCAAATTAATATTTATTAATAATTAAGTATTTTTTAGCATTAGTACAATATTATTATTATTAGGTCCGGCTGAGACGCAGAAGGTTGCGGGTTCGATTCCCACCGCGGGACAAATGTTTGTATGATCTGCAAGTATTTGTTTCAGGTCTGGTTATTGCTATGTATTTACAAAAAAAAAGTATATAAGTAGTATATCAGTCATGGTACCCATAACACAAGCTCTGCTTACTTTGGGGCCAAATGATGCTGTGTGAAATGTCTGAGATTATTTATTATTTATTTATTTACTATCGATAACGGCATATTTGCGTCTTTTGGAGTCAAGACCCTGAGTCTATGGGGAATAGGAGCCCATCGCATTCTCAAAATTATTTAACGTCTGGAATAATCATCGCGTGACCCTAGAGCTGACACCAATTCGGCCCTGCGTATTAGCATGGCAATTCGATCTGAATCAGTGGAGGTATCAGTTGACCACCTCTGTGGCACAGTGAACCAAGACCTGGCTGAAAAGTAGAAGTATTTGTCTCTGGTCTGGATGTTTCTATGTACTTACAAAAAAGTAAATAAGAAGTATATTAGTCATCTGGTAGGTACCCATAACACAAGCTCTGCTTACATTGGGGCCAGATGATGCTATTTAAAAATGTCCTACATTATTTATTTGATTATCTATAGATTGTTAAAACGGTCCATAGATAGCTCTACCGTTTTACATATTTCACATGTTTATATCATAATATCCCCTGTTTTCGTTTTATTTTTATCATCCCTGTTCCAGTGACATGAATCATATGACTCAGATCAAATCAGCCGACACACAAACAATCACTGAAACGCAATTTATAACTGAGCCAGGGACGGACTCGGAGCATATGGGGAGATATTTAAGTACACAACCCACAAATATTCATACCCTCATTCACTTAACACATAGTTGGATAGTTTCAACTATGAGTAAAGTGATTTTTTGTAATGTTGCGTTTAAAATATAGGATGTTATGTTTATACGGAAAGAGAGATTGAATGAACAATAATCCATATGAATTCAAATGCTATGAAGTGATAACTTCTTATGGGAGGGTCAACCGCTTTGTTATGTAACGCGTTACGGCGGCAATCTGTCTGGCTTCCCTTTCTCTCACGCATACGGCATGTCTTTTCACGTCGAGCTAAGGATATAGTATCATTATAATTTCTAATCATAGGTTTAGACTAGACTGATTGACTAACTTTTGGCTTAAGGGTTTGCATGAGTACTTTTTGTGCTAAATATAATTATTTACAAAATAAAGTAAATTAATATTATTTACAGAAATAATAAAATAATATACAATAATATAAAATACACGTGAAACAGTTGAGCTATCTACGGACCGTTTAAAATTATCTATAGATACCTCAACTGATCCAGATCACTGCCAGAGGGCAGCGTTCCCAAGATACTGGCGGCATTACCACGTTGAATGGCAATACTAATACGCTGGGACAGATAGGAGCCAGCTCTTGGGTCACGCAATGTATCTACCAGACGCCGTGAAATAATTTTGAAAACGCGGTGGGCTCCTGTTCCCCACTGGCCCAGGGTCTCGACTCCAAAAGGCTCAAATATGTAGGCCTTATCCAACCAGCATATTTGCTGTTTGGATATGGATAGATCAAACAAAGTTATTTGAGATCATATATACACTATTTTGAAGTTTGCGTACCCCGTATGTAATTTATTTATGTCCAAACTTGGGTTAAAATCAGTGTTATATAAGCCATGGAATAGAATCATTACAAAGTATAAAACAAAGTTATTCCCGCTGTCTGTCTGTCCCTATATATGCTTAGATCTTTAAAACTACGCAACGGATTTTGATGCGGTTTTTAATAGATAGAGTGATTCGAGAGGCAGGTTTATATGTATAATACATGACTAATATAGTAGAGGAACACTGATAATTTTAGAGGTTTCTAATCACATTAGACAATCTGTAGTATATTTAGTATCAGCTTTGCACCCGTGCGAAGCCGGGCGGGTCGCTAGTACTTTATATATATCAAGATTATAGTTTAAATTAATTCTCAAAAAGTCCTTAGTCCGTCCACATCGCAACAGCACAGCGGTACACAGAAGTTAAGTATGGCCGTCCCACCAATTTGTATCTAAATCGAAATAGTAATCAGTTTTGACAATTCCATTTTCAATGTTCGACATCGGTGAGGGATATAACTAAGTTTGTGATATTGCAGGTAACCGCATAACCCTCCTGTCACATTTACCGCAGACAGGAAAATGTTAATAACGAACCTACTCACAACTGTTTAAAAAATTTGCTTATTCTGTGTTATAAAATAAGCACGAATTTCATGACGACCTATACGGACAAAGGGCCGTTTGAGACGCAGAAAGTTGTCGAAAGTGTTTCATGATTTGCAAATATTTGTATCGGATTAGGTGTTTTTCTATGTATATATTTATAAAAAAATATATAAGCAGTATATCAGTCGTGTGGTTCCAATAACACAAGCTCTGCTTACTTTAGAGTTAGATGAGCTTGTGTTATTGAGCTGCGTGAAATGTCAAGAATTATTTATTTATATTAATAATTTAAATATATGGATATAAAATAGTATATTCAAAATATTCAGCGTTCAGTTTTCGCTGTCGATGACATAGCTTTTGTTAAATGTCTTTCTAATTTAAGTTAAATTTAGTTAAGATTAGTCAGTAAGTTAAATAAAGGTTAAGTAAATAGTCCAGGATCCCTGGTTCATTTTTGCTTTTGATTACTATCAAGCTAATTTTCCGTGAGTAGCTTCATTTTGATGAGACGCCCAACAATTTCCTGTACTAAACTCTCTATCGTGGTAGCTAACAGAGGAAGCAAGGATAAAATATGTCGATTGTATGATTATCAAATATTTATTACTAACTGATTTTTTTTTATTAAATCTTAAGTTAATTATCTAAATTATTCGAAAAAATATTTGTCCTACAAAATCTATGGTTTCATCAAAGAGTCCCCTCCTTCCAACATGTATCGATAACGAGGTCATCATAAATGATTACTAACCAGCTGATTATTTCATTTTTTACTTAGTTAATATTTATATAATTTAAAAGTCATATTGTCCCACAAATTGCGTGGTACGTTATCCCGGTCCTACGCTCTGAAATTGGATATCTTGAGATTTAACAAAAAAAAAATCAGTTAGTAATAAATATTTGAAAATCATAAAATCGACATATATTATTCTTGCTTCCTCTGTTAGCTACCACGATAGAGAGTTTCGTACAGGAAATTGTTGGGCGTATCATCAAAATGAAGCAACTCACGGAAAATTAGCTTGATAGTAATCAAAAGCAAAAATGGACCAGGGATCCTGGACTTTTATGTAGTGTTCTCAATAAAGTTCATTATTATTATTATTATTATAATCAATTAGAATAGAATAGAATAGAACTGTCTAAATTATAATATGTATTAAACGTCACATATCAAATACAGTGCGAATATAATATAAACCAGTCTATGTACCGTGACGAAAGAAGGCTACCACTCAGCATATGATACAGAAGAAGTATGAATGCTGCTGTATAATTGTACAGGTTACAATAGAACTATGAAAAATTAGGTAGGTATTCTATCAGTCTGTTTGTTCTATAAGTATTTGGGGCTGAATGATGCTGTGTGAATTGTGTAGCAGTATTTCGTATTTTAGATAACCAGGCTTTGTAGAAATCTGCGCAGGCCGATTTCCGCATAACGCGCCTAGACGAAATCCACTTATCGTTGACGTTATCGCTTGCGTAGTGATCAATTGTAAGGAAATTGCATTAGCTTGTTACACGAGGAAATTACGATACTGAATGTCAATAAAATTGGATCTTGTCTAGACACCCAGATCTCATGTTGATTGGACTAAGGTTTAGATACGAAAACGGAAATTGACAAACGGAACGCGAGCTCGAGCTTTTAATTAATATTTGATGTTTATAGTATAGTTTTTACGAAGCATGTCCATTATTTAGCACAGTATTCCGAACATGACATAGGTATTACATTACGTAATTAGTTCTATATATATATTATATATTCGAGAGTGTTTCTCTCCGTTTGTTTGTTTGTTATCTTGTTACCTTGATTCGATAATGGTTTCGATTAACAATTAGATTTTTGTTTCTTTTTAAAACGCGCGGACGATTTTGCGAAAGGGACAGACAGTATTATAATATAATTGTCGAAGCACTAAAACAAATTTACAAAAAAAAAATACATTACCAATGGTATAAGATTATGGATACGTTCCATCTTTCTTATTGAGAACCTAAATGGATATTGCTGTTCACGTCTATAAATAATAATTTCGCATGTCCGTCTGTTAACTGCACTGATGTAACGCGTCCAGTCAATTTGAGCTTTACGTGTCTGGTTATTAAGTTGAGTTTTGCGTGGTAAGTGCAACGACGGGGTCGTAAGTAGAGCGGATACCGCTGTTCTAACGTATATCCAGGCCAGGGTCTTTGGACGGTGATTTTGGTACATAACAATATTACATCCTTATACGTGTTGCACTATTTTAGACTCTATATAAAGAGGTTTTCAAGGAAAAGAGATATACATTGCGTGAAAGACTATATGAGAAAAAATAGCATGATTACAGATGGTAACTGATAGAGGGAGAAATAAACTTGTTATGTCGGTCTCATTTAGCGTAAGAGCAGGGAGATAATGATTATGTTAAAGAGGTTGTTAATTTAAACGCACGTAGCATACGTAGTTCGTAGCTCAACCTCATGCAAGGTCATTCCTTCGATAGCTAATCGTGATATATTCATCTTCCGTGCTTCGGAGGGCATGTTAACCTGTCGGCCTTGACCTGGAGATGTTCATCCGGCCTAGGATCTTCTACACCAGAGTTGTCGCTGACTCATACGGAAGTCGTAGCAGTGATATTTTAAGTTGGTTTTTATGGCTACTCCAGCTCGTACCATAAAGTAAACAAATCGGCCATGCATATGTGACCACGCACAGTAAAGGCAAGCAGTAAGATTAATAAGGGGACCTAGCCAAGAAAAATTGTAACGCGTTAGAAAACTCGTTACGAAAAACCGTAAGAGAAAGAGATTGAGGGAGATCAATAACTAGTCTCCCACATATATATATATACATATATATATATATACATTGAATTTTCTGACCCAAAAAAGGTATATATATATACTTTTTTGGGTTAGAAAATTCAACTAGGCAAGGCCAACTTCGACAAAGAGTTCAGCTGACGAATCCAACTCGGATGGGCAGCGTTCGGGAAATTACGGCACATCTTCTCGTCACAGATACCGCAGAGCCTCAAGACGAAAGTCTTTAATCAGTGCGTGTTGCAAGTGATGACATATGGAACTGAGACTTGGTCGCTAACTATTGGCCATTTCGAATACTGGCCAGAAATTTTTCATTGATTTTGAAAAAAGAACATTTGAGCTTTCTAAAAATAAAAAATAAATTCATATAAGTTCTATTTTCAAAATGGAATGGACGCTAAAGGAAGATCGAGTTGCTGTTGTCACGTTGCACCGCTGCGCTGTGGTCACTCGCCAACAAAGATTTTCAACAATCTGCAAAATTTGAAAATAACATTAAGGTTTGTTCATCGAACCATCAAACGATTCAGAAAAAGAGCGGCCGACCTCGCACGGTTAAGATACCAGCGGTTGTCAAAGCAGTGAGAGCGCGAATCAAACGAAATCCCGTGCGGAAATTAAAAAGTCTTAGCTCTTCAGATGGGACAGAACAACTGTTAAAAGGGTGTTAATTCAAGACTTAGGATTACGGGCTTATCGAAAAAAGACCGGACAATTTTTGGATGCACGCTTAAAAAAAATTAGGTTGGAAAGATCTTGCGCTTTGATACGTCGGGCGGTACGTGGGAAAAAAATACCGCCAAATTTTGTTTTCGGATGAAATAATTTTTAATATTGAAGAAAGTTACAACAAACGAATGGCTGGGAATGTATGTCAGGTCTAACAGATGTGCATTTCTGTCAGAAAGGTGTTAAAACTGTGTATATTTTTTAAATATGAAATGTTAAACCTTTAAATAAATGTAATATGAACTGCACGTTTTGCACTAAATAAATTACATAAATGTGAAACGTCGACCGCTCGTACTCAGTTCTGCAGCATTTTGTGATACGCCTCTTAACATTTTTGCAGTCACGCCTAAGGGCCTAGTCAAGATTCACTTTCACTTGTTGGAGTTCGCGCCAGTTATATATTAGCTTATGAAAAGTAATGTGCCTGAAACGTGACTACCGCTGTCATTTTCATACAGTTAGTACTTCCGCAGATACGTTAGCGTTAAGGAAAACTAAGCGTAAGGTATTTGTCTAGACCCCTTGAGTGTTTAGAGTGTACAAGCTGCCTCTGCGCTGTGGCCCCATTCAAACGAGCCCCACTCATCCATCATAATCTCGATAATATCTCGCCTCGCCCCCAAGCTATTTAACCACCCTCGATTTAACAGCCATTACGTGTTTTTGACTGACACCGTGTCTTTTCGCTTACTCACCGATGTAAACCGTCTTTCATCTTCGGATTGTTTGGGATGGTTCTTTTGTGTAAATTGGCCTAGTTTGTTTGTTACTTGGCGCTTTATGACTTGTATTTTTTTTTCAACATTCGCGATCTAAATTCATATTTTTAACGGGTATTTTCCCTTTTATTTTATTCCAGACGTTTCGGTTGTTTTGCAATAACGATTGCAGGCTGACTTTGTGATTTGCTCTGTCTTTTGCCTGATTATGATTATTTAAACGCTACTCTCAAATATTTAAGTGATTTTGTATAGTTAGACCTATTATTTTAAAAATGTGATTAGACGTTTCACACAACACCATCTATCTAGCCCCAAACTAAACAAAGATTGGAAACCACTATGGGACCAGACCAGACCAGATGACTGATAGACACAGAACAAACATCACATATACTATGTCTTTATCATACAGATGGCAGGGTTTAAAACCTCATCTGGTACTACCAAATGAGCTTGTAAACTAATTTCAAAACTTCTTTTAAACTAGACAAAATTGCGGTTGGCGTTACGGCGTAGTACCTTCGTAGCACCTTCGTAGCACCTTCGTAGCACCTTCGTAGCTTTTGTGCAATGCTATTAATTCTGTGGAAAAATGGGAGAACTCAATTTGAACGATTTACCTGTCAGAAATAGGGGCTATTATCTGTAAAGGCGCTTTTACACGGGCGAATTTTAAGCAATTATTCCCGTAGTTCCCGTAGGAAAAATTTGACAAGCGGGTGCTGGATAGTTCATTTTCGATCACTCTAACAACTCATCCTCATCGGATTTAGGGCACTCTTCCAGGTCCTCTTATCTATATCTATACCTATAAAAGAGCTTAACCTGACTGACTGACTAATTTATCATTGCCGAGCCGAAACCGCTGAAGCTAGAAAGCTGAAATTTGAAAGGCAGCTTCCTTTTATAGCAAAACCACCACTAAGGCGGGGTTTTTGAAATTTAATCACTAAGGGGTGAAAACGAATGTATGTAACTTTTTAACGCGTGGTGCGATTTGCTTGAACCTTGATTTGAATAATTAAAATGCATAATAAATGGACAAGTATTTCAGGATCATTCAAAATAACCTATACAAAGGGGTAAAACGGGGTGTCAAAGTTTGTATGGAATCTTTTTAATAGGTGTGTGATTGGTTTGAAACTTATCAATAAAATAAAGTTTTTTAAACATACGTGATCAGAACACATTATTATAAATATTTACGGGTATTTCTCGCGTCAGTTATCAGTCATCCCGTGACCACAACAGAGTGTAAACCCGCGAAACGTCGGGAAAAATAGGTAAATAAACTAGATAAATACCCGTAAATATTTATAATAATGTTATCAATAAAATTTATAAGAAGATACAAGAGACGAAGTCGTGGGCAACATCTAGTTATTATTATATTTAGGTAAGCATTAGTATGGCTATTTAAGGTAACGAGCCCTTTGGGCACTTTTCCTACTTTCATTTAACTGAACTGTGGATTTTATGTATAAGTAATTATATAATAAGAGTAGTAGAAAATAGAGTTCATAATTTTGAATAGTTTCGTATAGAACAAATAGGTTAACTCGTTAATTGTTTGTACCTGCTGGTAAGCTTGTTTATACAAAATTAATTTGGTAGTAGATCAAAATTAAAGAAAATTTGTGTTTGTATATTTGTTTCTAATGATTTAACCCAAAAACTACTAAACCAATTTTGAAAATTTTTTCACTTATAAAACGCTACATTATTGTCAAATAAAATGGGCAGTATTTTATTTAAAAAAAATAGAAGATCCTTAAAATTGCAATAATGTAATCCGAGGTATCAAAATTTGCCTATAAAAAATATTATTTGGCGCGCGTTATGATAACCATTAATAATACTTAAAATAATGTATTACCTGTTAATAGGTATCTTCTGAACCCACAAAAAAGTCTGCGAGGCTATATGTCTTACCATTATATTATAGTTAACTAACATTATAGGACATAGGCTAATTTGTATGGTACCTACATAAAAAGTAGCCTATGTTCTTTTCCAAGCTCCTATCTAACTCTATTCCAAAATTCATCAAAATTAGTTCAGCGGTTTAGGCGTGAAAACGTAACAAAAAGACAGACAGACAGAGTTACTTTCACATTTATAATATTAGTGTAGATATATATATATATCTATATATAAATATATATTAGTAAGGATCAACAGCCTAAAATGTTATGCTTCTAGTTTTGAAAATGACATCCTCTACGATATATGTCCTTTCTCAGGCTTCAGACTATCTGTGTACCAAATTTCATTTAAATCATTTCAGTAGTTTTGGCGATAAAGCGATACAGACAGACAGACAGAGTTACTTTCGCATTTATAATATTAGTAAGAAAGTAAGGATTCGTAATAACCGCTTTTTGTTCGAATCAGTCAAAACCAAAACCAAAGTCAAAATCAAGACTCGGGTAGAATCGAAAAATGGCATTCGTAACATTATAAAATATTAAATATTATCCAACTAAATAGTTTCATAATCAAGGTTGATTATGTAAATATATTATAAAACCAAATTCTGTTATTATCACATAAAAATAATAAAATTGGTTAAATCCGTGAACTATGGATTTTAAAGGTGTTAAAATTACAGTTCCAAAATGCACCCAAACGAAACTGGTTCGCTAGTATAAACTATTTAAACGGATTATTTTTGCTGGTAAAAATACACAAACCTTTAATAACTAGCCTTATTTGAAAAGTCACTAACATTCTCTGGATCTGGATCAGTTAAGTTGTCTACACCAAAATCGTTTTTACAGTCCGTAGATAGGTCAACACCGTAATATTTATTTTATATATATTGTTTATTATTCTATAATTTTTTGTAAAAAAATTTTTTGTACCATAATTGAGCAATTATTTTGCAAACTCGCCATTTTCGAGACGTCAAAACATTTTGTTGTTTGAATGCATGTTCCGTATCTAGAATTGCCGCCCTATTATGTAACTCGCGACAACTTACAATAGCCGTGAACTGCGCGATCACTGCTGCCAAACACAATTTTGTGCATGCTAATATCTCAGCTAAATACGTTTATTTGCTTGTAGGTTGGCGACAGGCGAATAATAGTCAGCGTCCGTAATGAGGGTTTTTCTAATGATTGATATCGCCAGAAATTGCTGTCTTGATATTTCTTCTGTCGCTACTACTTTTACGTAATAAGCCACCAGGAGTTATTTTAGTTATTGCGCCAACAACTTGAAAAATCTGAAACATTGCATTATGTTAATTCCCAATGTCAATGTCGGTTATGGCAACACAGCGGTTGTTTCTCGTATTAAGTTTCCTTTTTAAGCTAAGTAATGTTTCCTGAACTGCTTTCTTCGAAACACGCGAATGTCATGTGGAAATGCTTATTTTTTTTAGAGTGTATTTCATATGAATGTATGTTACATTCTGTCAAATAGTATCGGGATTAGATGATTTGCTTATGGTTAAAATTTTTGAAGTTATATCTTCTTATGGGAGGGTAAACAACTTCGTTAAGTCACCCGTTACGGCGCCAGTCTTTCTAGCTTACTTTTCTCTCACGCATACGGCAGTGGTAGGCAGGCCCCTCCTCTCTCACTTTAACCCACAGCGCTAGTTAGATTACTTTAAGTTATCACTTCTGTCGGGCGTCCCAAACGCACACTTTTTTTTTATTTTTTGTTGTAGATTGACACAACTGTTTTACATTTTGACGCGGAGTTTGAGTTGCATTTAGGTTTAAACTACAGTGCTATATATACAGTGCTGTTTTTAGATAGATCATATCTGGTGTGTATTGCGAATTTCATAATGGGCAAAAACATCGGACAACATAGAGTTTGTCTTAAATTTTGCATAGCCAATGGACTTTTGTGTTCGGAGTCCCTTAAAATGTTACAGAAGGTTTACTGTGAATCGACTTTATCAAAAACACGTGCTTAGAGTGGTACAAAGCGTTCAAAGGCGGTCAAGATGTGATGGAAGATTGGCCTCGCTCAGGTAGGCCATCAACGTCTCCAACCGAAATAAACATCGCAAAAGTGAAGGAAATAGTGACTGAAAATCCTCATTCAAGTTTGAGAGAGATAGCTGCTGAACTTTTTGTGTCTGCCGAGTCAATCCGTACCATTTTAAATAATTACTTGGATATGAAACATGTTGCCGCTCATCTAGTTCCAAAAGGCCTGAATTTTGAGGACATGCTATAAGAGTCAATTCCGACCCAACATTCATGAAACGCATTGTTACTGGTGACGAGACGTGGGTTTACGACTTTGACATGCAAAATTGGACCGAAACCGAAAAAATCACGCCAAAGTCGATCAAAGGTTAGAAAGAAAGAAAAGTCAAAGTCATGTTGACTTTTTTCTATGAATATTGCGGTGTTGTGCACTTGTAATTCTTGCCGGAAGCTATGCGGCATTTAAGAGAGCAAATTCTATGAAAAAGGCCAGATTAGTGGAAAGAAAATTCTTGGATTTTGCACCACGATAATGCGCCTTCGCACAAGGTCATCATTGTGAACAAATTTTTGACCAAAAACTCAACAAATACCACCGTGAAACCACCTTATTCACCAGATTTAGCTCCAGCCAACTTGTTTCTTTTCCTAAACTCAAATGACCACTTCGTTGCATCCGTTTTCATTCGATAGAAGATGACATAAAGAGGAGTTCGCGGCGAGAACCAATTCCGGCAATTCCAGAAAAAGCGTTTAAAAAATGTTTTGATTATTGGATTATTGGTTGGCGTAAGTGCTTCGGTTCTGAAGGAGCATACTTTGAAGGCGATAAAATTAATTTGGATAAATAACTAACATTGTGTGTATTATTGATCATTTCCCGGTAATTTCTTGACAGAGTAGAAGATAGATAGATAGAAGATAGATAGAAAATACTTTATTGCACACAACAAAATACATTAGACTATTATAAGAAACAGTGTTTAGCTACACGGTAGTACAATGGGCGGTCTTTTCGCTAGATAGCGATCTCTGCCAGACAACCTTAAGATGCTTATTCTGTGTCTGAAAGTTATGACGTACTGTATTTAAAAGGTTTGAAGTATTCTGTCAGTCATCAGACAGTCATGTTGCTCTGCACTCAGACCGTAGACAGAGAAACCAATAGACACATGGTGATCGTGCCGCGTGTGAGATAGAACGATAGGTGGGTGGTGTTGCCACATTAATACTTTTACCCTAGTTCTAAGTAATTCTAGATTTATTAGGGACGTTGTGTTTTATTAGAAATCTCTAGAGCTTGTCTCTCTATCATAAAACTCAAACTTTTATAACAGATGTGTGATATAGAAAAAATATAACAACAGTTGTGTACTTAATTGTTTATTTATTATCAAAGCAAAGCATACCATTACAGAAATATTAAACCAATAAAGAGAACACAAAGTCAAAGTATACATTATTCAATACAATCACAAGGATCACTTTGAAAAGTCTTACATACTAGGTGAATTTAGGTGTAATTTCATAACCCAAGCCCGAGAAGAGAAACTCGTCCTGGTCCTAGCGCATTTTTGCATGATCCATCCTATAACTACCTTTACTACGACATACAAGAGACTTTATAAATTTCAAGTGTGTCAGTTAACTGTCTGAGGGTAGAGCGACATGAGGCCATGCGTGCTTATAAATAATATAGTCATTTATATTTTATTAAGCTTTCATCAAAAGACTATCTTTTATGTAAGCTTTAAATTTCTTAATAGGTAGTTTAGTTGCATTTTCAGGAAGCTTATTATAGAAGCGTACCGTGTTCCCAATAAAGTAGGTAGGTACTTATTTTTCTAGTCGAAAAGTTTTTTTACTTTTCCTAGTCGAAAAGTATTGATCAGTATCTACCTACCTACAGAATAAAAACTTATAAATCAAATATTTACTAACCACCAGTGAAACAGCATAAGGATACAGAATGGTTAATTTGTTCTTCTTAGACAAGACATTTTTCTCAAAATGGGTACTACAAATCCTTGAAGAGTTTTAGGGTGTCCAGATTTTTCGGCCTGTGGCTCCAACCCACTGCAAAGTACATTATCGTTTGATGGAAAACTGTAACAAATTAATAGCGAGATGTGTTTTTTACAATTTAAGAATCATTTAAATCTATTTATTTATACAGGGTGGTATGGTTATTCTCGCTGAAAGAATATTATTTCACATTAAATTGACTTCAAAATCTATGAAAGGTCTTTTCAGACCAATTTTAAGCAGCTTTTAAAGTTAAGGTGGCTGCCCTTGCTATCGTGAAATACCTTGGCTCCATATATTTATCTATACAACATCGAACGATTCTTACGTTAAATTGAATTATCAATATTCATACGAAATGTAAGACATATTTATATGTGAAATTTATGTAGTCTGGGAAATGTTAAGGTCGAATGCAGGCAACACCAAAATAAATAAACTATTTGTATATTATATCTATGAATTATGCTGTAGCGAACAAAATTCAGTTCGAATTGCTGTTATCTATTGTGTATATTAATAAAAAAACAGTATGAAAGCTAATAACTACTCAAAAATACTTGTACCTACGAGTGAAAAGACAAATCGGGGAGTTTCCGTTCACTGTTACTTTTACATCCTAAAACGCTACATCGAACCATTATCTTCACAAAATCCGGTAAAGGAATTTGTTATTTGCAATTCGCAAGTAATTCAGCGTGTTTTTTCCGGTTATTTCACACAAAGCGAGCACAAAGCATCCAAACAACGGCGAACTGTCAAACGTTGCATAAAAAAGTAGTGTGCTGATCTTGAAAAAAACAGGCACGCAACATGAAACAAAAAATCAAACCATTCTATCTCGTTTCTTTACACATAAGTTGTTCTCTTTCTTGTATGAATGCGACGGATGCTATCTAGTCGTCTATTCGTTTCTCTGTCTACGCCTCAGACAGTTAACTAACAGATTTGAAATGTATAAACTACTGTAATCTATTATATTAGTTTCTCGAAGTTAAGGTAGTTATAAGATGCATCATACAGTAAAGCTTCAGAACAAGGTCGAGTTTCTTGCCAGTTCTTCTGGGACTTGGGTAAGGAGGAAATGGCACCTAAACTCACCTAGTATGTAAAACGTTTCAAAGTAAGTAATCCACGTAATTTTATTGAATAAAAATATTTTTGACTTTGACTTTGACTTTGACTTTGAAACCTGTTTTATATATAGCTGTGTTTAGTTTGGGGTTAAATGATGTTGTTTGGAACGTCAAATACTAGATACTCATTATTGTTGTAATTGTACATCAATGCAGCTAACAGCTTTGCCAGCCTCAGAGACGGGACAAAGAAAAGTGTATAATTACTACCTACTTATTTTATTCTTGAACAGTTCAAATCACCCTTAGACCGGACCCTGCGACAATTATGGCCTAAACTTTGAACCGTAAAAAATATAAAAATATCGCCCCCCATTATTTTATGCGTTCAATAGTAGCTATGCAAATTACGGTAATAATTCCCGCGGCACATTCAAATTGAAACAAAAGCGCCCCCTAACGACAGTTCTCGCCTTTTGTTAACATTAAAATAAAATAGTAATTGTGAACGACACTTAGCTACCTCTCGAACTATAAAGTGGGGAGACTGTGACTAATTTTCGACCCCAAGTCATTAATAGTGACGTCATTATGGTCACTGATTCTTTCTTGGGGCTACCCTAAGGATATTCCGAGCTTGAACGGTGAATATGCGTATTGGTTTATTTATATTTTATTTTATTCGTTTTCGGGTAACTTACAGCTATGCAATTAAAATGGTAGTCATGAATTTTAACACACATTCAAACCATATATTTTATACAGAGAGCCAACTAGAAGTCACAGATATCGTTTAAAAAGTATTTAAGCTGAAATAAATATATTTTGAAAAACATTTAAATAAATATATTAACGAATAGTGCGATTGGCTCTCAAAGTTGAATTTTTCACTAAATTTGCCTTTTGGCATGTGTTGGTCCAAGCATTCAATTTTTCAATTGTTTTAGTACATTGCACATATTTATTTTATTGTTTTATGTTTTAGTTAGCCTATACTGTCCCATTGCTGGGCAAAAGCCTCCTTCTCTTCCTTCCACGCATCTTGGTCCAGTGCCAAGTCCTCGCAGTCCTTGTTGCCGTCGTCGCCAGCCTCGCTAGTGCTTTTTTGGTCTATAGCGGCTTAGATTTCCACGTCCTGATATCTGTTTTATGGTGATCTTGTCCTTGGCTATTTTATACTAGTTATTTTTCTGTATCTGGGTGTCTGTACATATACATACATATTTAAGTATTCTATCAATGACCTGGTTTCCATAATAAAAGTTTTGCTTAGCTTGGGGCTAGATGTTGTGTTTGATTTTTTGCCAATTTCAGGAATACCTGTCAGTACATATTGATTATATACTTAATGGGGTTTCGTCACAATTCTAGCCTATTACGCAAATTCTTCATCTATATATTAATACGTGAAGCAAAAACTCTGTGTCCTTTTTTACGAAAATTGCGCGGACGGAGGAGTATGGAATTTCGCGTACTTATAGTTTATATAGAGAAATGCGCAGAATGCTTATATTTTTTTAATTATGCATTAAAAATACATTAATTATTAAATATGGTCAAATATCGACCAGAGGGCGACCACTATTTAGAATAATTGCGCAAGCGCATGCGACCACGCACACTGAAGGTTCCGAAGTCAGTATGGTTAAAAATAACTAGTGATCAGGTCCCAAACACATCCAACACCAAAATTAGCAAGCAAAAATATATAAAGGCCTTTTTGTTTTTTAAGGTTTACAAATAATAATAATAATAATAATAATAATAATGCCGGACATTTCACACAGCATCATCTGGCCCCAAAGTAAGCAGAGCTTGTGTTATGGGTACCACATGACTGATAAACTACTTATAAACTTTTTTTTTGTAAATACATACATATTATACATAGAAACAACTAGACCCGATACAAATACTTGCAGATCTTACAAACATTTGTCTCGCGGCGGGAATCGAACCCGCAACCTTTTGCGTCTCAGCTGGCCTTTAGACAACTGCGTCAGAGAGGCTGTTATAAATCAGGCTGATACTAAAAATCCAGTAAAGCCTTACTATGCGTAATAAATATCTTTTTAATTTATTATTATTAGAGCTGGCTCCTATCTGGCTCAGTGTATTAGCATTTCCATTCAACGTGGAATCGCCGCCAGTGTCTTCGGAACGCTGTCCTCAAGCAGTGATCTGGATCAGTTGAGCTATCTATAGATCGTTTTAAACGGCCCTTGAGCTATCTAGCTCAACTGTTTAACATGTATTTTATATTATTGTATATTATTCTGTACATTTCTGTTATTATTTTTGAAAATATATGTATAATTCCTCATTTATTATATATCCAACTATTTTGTAAAACATTTCGGGTTTGAGCGGTTTGTCTGGTAGGGGGGTGACACAGACTTCATACGAAAAATTACCACTTCAAAGCTTAATTTTTATAAAACGAATGTAATCAAAAAATGTAAAAGAAAACTCGTAGTATCATTGAAAGACCTATCCAAAGATATGCCACAAGTTGGAGTAGATGACCTCTGTGGCGCAGTGGGCTATGGTCTGGCTGAGACGCAGAAGGTTGCGGATTCGATTCCCGCACCGAGGCAAATTTTGTGTGATCTGAAGGTATTTGTATCGGGTCTGGGTGTTTCTATGTGTAACATGTATTTATTTACAAAAGTATATCAGTCATGTGGTACCCATAACACAAGCTCTGCCTACTTTGGGGCCAGATGATGCTGTGTGAAGTGTCCGGCATTATTTATTTGTTTATAAAAAAAAAAAAAAAAAATTATAAGATATAAAAAATAACCATACTTTACATGTAGGGGATGTATCCCTTAAAACCGTTTTATCACGTTAAAACAATAGTCAGCGAGCAAGAGCAAGATTATTGGCGGACAGACAGACAGACAGACGGACAAAGCGAGACTATAAGAGTTCCTTCAGTATTCTTTATATTGACTTCGGAACTCTAAGAACCCGTTAAAGAAAACACAAGATTAGAATTCTATCAGCAAAGTCTGTATCAGTACATAAGTCGGTAAACTTTGGCACTCTCAACAAGTATTTGCCAACAGGAAGTATATCTATGCAAAGCCGCGGCAGTCCCTACCTTACGGCTACTTTAAATGCAATCTGTTCGCTGTATCGGGTTTTTTCGTTTACTGTTGTTGCCTGGTTGCCATGACAACGCTATCTGCGATGTCCTGAGTGATCTAGTACTGGGGAAAGAAGGCCGTGCTTCTTGAACCGTTTACAAGAATTTTAGATTCGTGGTGTTACGCGTGTTTGAAGCGTGATTGTAATCGGTGATTGCAGTTTATCTTTTTCGCAAAATAATATAAATACATATGACTAATTATTTACTTATTCCTACACATATTGTATATAGAAAAGTTTGGTGATTGGATGTATATAAATATGTGGCTTAATCACGCTGTTTGTTTGGACGAAACTTGGTATAGGTAAAGATTTGGTTCAGAAATCCTACTAGTATTTCAAATTTCTTAATAAGGTCACGAGATATTTATAGAAAATCCATAACGCAACGTCAGCGTGTTCTATTTTGTCCTGCGGTGCCATATAGTTTTTTATGCCTACGTTTCAAAGCAAAGCACAAAACGTCAGTGATATAACTAAACTTTACCAATAAAGCTAGGCCATGCGCCGAATACTTATATAACATAAAGAACTGGGTATCATTGGGTTTTAGGATAGTTTGATTTATGTACCTTATTTAAAGGTAAATATTTTTATTATTCTTCTATTTGTGTTATTAGTTAGTTCGAACCAGTGGGATGAAAGAATAAAAGAGCGCCTCAGAGGGCTTAGTGCGCCTTTCGTGGACTTTTAGCTTCTACGACATGCTGGTTTCTTCACGATGTTATAATTCACCGTTTGAGATTACTAGCAGACCGCACCTACATTTTTCGATCAGAAAAATCACGTGCACGACTGGATTCGAACCTACAACCTTAGGATTGGAAGGCAAGACCACTACCACTAGGCAACACGAGCTATATATTACAAGTACTCAATATTATTATTTAAATGGAGTAAAACTATATTTGTTTTTCTTTTTAGATCCATATCAGATGTTTGGACCGACAAGCAGCCGGCTGGCGAACTCAGGTAATCTTACTAATACTGATATATACTGATACTAGCGACCCGCCCCGGCTTCGCACGGGTACAATGCTTATACTAAATATACTACAGAATGTCTTATGTGATTAGAAACCTCTAAAATTATCAATGTTTCTCTACTAAATTATGCATGTATTATACTTATAAAACTTTTTCTTGAATCACTGTCTATCAAAAAAACGCGCATCAAAATCCATTGCGTAGTTTTAAAGATTTTTTAAGCATACATAGGGACAGACAGACAGCGGGAAGCGACTTTGTTTTATACTATGTAGTGATATACTAAAACTAAAATACTATTTGTATCCGCGGTTTTACACGTAAAGGTATAGTTTCACCCGTAGCTTTCTTGTTTTTTGTTCTTCTTGTTCTACGAAATTTAGAACACACATTTTTACACACCTATAATATTCTGAACTTACTTAAATTACTGTACGAAAATTTGAGTGTACGAAAGGAGCCTTGAGACGCACTTTAATTCTTTCACCACAAAATAACTAGTGACACGTTTTATGACCATTCATTACTTTTGTTTCAGTACTTTCTTATCATAGAATTATATATTGTAACTAGCTGACCCGGCAAACGTTGTTTTGCCTTATTGAACATAAAAAAAAAAATTTGGGGTGAGCCACCCTACCCTACTTAGGGGTATAAAAATTAGTTGTAAACCTATTCTCAGACCTACTGAATATATATGTAAAATTTCATCAAATCGGTCAAGCCGTTTCGGAGGAGTATAAACACGAAAACTGTGACACAAGATTTTTATATATATAAGGCATGTATGAAAATATGGAATTGTAATTGGAACTGGATGAATAACTGAAAGAAAACTAGAATGTAGAATATCTAGGTATTATTTAAGGTATGTAACATGACGACGTTTATACCTATGCATAATATTTAGATGTCCAAGAGCATTCGGAGAATTCCTCTATTCAAACAAAAAATAAGCTCTCTTGAAAACCGAAGACTTGTACTAAGGTACATCATTTATCAAAGTCCCACAACCGTTCTTAGGCTATCGCAGTATTTTCCCGCATTCCGTTATATATTTTTTTCAACTTCTTGATGATCAGATATTTTGCGGAGAAGCTGTGTACAAACAACACTTCTCCTTTTTCTTCTTTGTTTTTGGAATATGACATAATAATGTCACTTTTGTCAGTATCAAGTATTTATTTTTGTTTATAGTCAATTTTTTTGTTAAAGTCTTAGTCGATGGTCAATTGTCAATTCTAGACGTCATGCGGTATGGCCGTCTAAAATTTTCTTGGAATTCCTCGTCGTTCAAATCACATTACACCACAATACACATACAATTTAATTGTCCATACCCGTCCCGTAGTCACAATTTATTCATTAAAATTCCGCTAAGATCACTGAATAGAACATGCAATAAAACGAGTAATAAATATTAAATTAGCTGAGCTATGTTACTTCATGAAATGACAAACGAAGAATCCTTTTTCTTGTTTAAAGACATGTGTCACAATGATGCCAATTTGGCCAATCTCTAGTAATTAGATTGGTTATTAGTAGGACGTTACAAAGTCGTATGTTGTCGTTCGTCATTTGTTATTTATAAAAAATTTAGTTATAAAATAATTATGTGTTATTTTTGCTTGATTTACAAATAAATACTTACAAAACTATTATTCAATTTACACCAGAGTCAATAAATCTAGCTTTATTTGAATAAAATCATCAAAATTACATAAAACCCGAAATACAAAATACAAGAGTACAATGTTTGCTTCGCAAGACGGCCAAAAGTAATCTAGACACAACAAAAAACAATACGAGTACAATGACGTTGACTGAGATACAATACTAACCAAAATGGCGTTCACACGGCGAACCGATTTATAATATAACTAGTGACCCGCCCCGGCTTCGCACGGGTGAAATATTCTACAGAATGTCTTTATATACAACGTTATCTAAGAGAATAACATAACCTAAGATATAGACATACTATCGCGGACTTTTTTGTAGACCTTTTTAAGGTGTACAATACTGTAGTACATTATTTTGATCCATCTTGTAAGGTTCAACCAGCGTTAGCAAAGAAAGCGCAAAACAAAAAAATTGTTTACGACATCACATAAGAAACCTCTAAAATCATCAATGTTTCTTCACTATATAATCCATGTATTATACATATAAACATTCCTCTTGAATTACTCTATCTATTAAAATAAACCACACTAAAATCTGTTGCGTAGTTTTAAAAATATAAGCATACATAGGGACAGACAGACAGCGATAAGCTACTTTGTCTTATACCATGTAGTGATAAATGTTCATTTAGTACATAACATACAAACACACGAAAATTTGTAAGACAGTAGAATCAATCAGTTAGGTAGGTAATAAAGTAAGTGAAAAAAAAACTATGAATTACGGTTTTATAACTAAACCCTTACTAATAATATAATTTTTAAAGTAACTCTGTTTGTCTGTCACGTTTTTACGCCTAAACCGCTGAAGCGATTTTGATGATTTTTTATAAAGAGATAGACGGGACCTTGGAGAAGGACATAGGCTACTTTTTATGTAGGTACCATGCGTGCGAAGCCGCGGGCAGCAGCTAGTATTATATAAATATACGGTGGGTAAAAAAAAATATTTCGACATATCAGAACGAAAAGCGTTGAACGTCGGTTGTCGAAATGTTCGTCTATATCAGTTAAATTGACAGTTGTTTTATAAAAAATAAACAAATTATCGTAGGTACCGTCCTACGATGATTTTCGTATCATCGTAATTTTCCATGGATTACGACATCACTTGTCAAAAGTAATGCTGGTTAGCAGGGTTTAGCATGATTATTGTCCGAATTTTCGAGTTCAAGAGTAGGCATCTTGAAAATAACATAAAAGTATATTTATTAATTCCATATTTTTTATTTCATATTGTAATTTATTATAATTTTTTTTAATGCTCCATTATCATAATTTTAATATAACAAAAAAAAATCTATAAGATTGGTTACAAGTTATTTAAACGAGTGTAAACATAAAGTAGCCAGAAATGTGTTTTCTGCATAGTACAAAATGAAGATTAGATAGTTTTATTCCATAATTGAGAATCCGACGTCACTTAGGTAAGTTATTCTGATTCATTATTCATATGTTCAAGGACATTTGAGATCTCCATTCGCCCATTTAAACTAAAAAGTACTGGGAAAGTTGACTTAACAAACACGTTCTCCCACTGGAAATCTAAGCTTATGTTAAACCAGGGCGAGGCGAGTGACTGTATAAGTAGTTGACCCCAAGGGTGGCACGCAAACCTTGTACAGAGGGCTCACACTAAGCAAATACCTGTGTTTTTATCGTCTAACTTCAACCTTACTTCTTACTGACGACCTTTGTGACGCAGTGAGCCAAAGCGCGGCTGAGAAGCAGAAGGTTTCGGGTTCGATTCCCGCCTCGGGACAAATGTTTATACAATCTGCTACAAAAGTATTTGTCTTGAATGTTTCTATCTATAATATTCACAAAAATATAAACTAAGGTATATAAGTAGTATATCAGTCAAGTGGTATATAACACAAGCTCTGCTTACTTTGGGGCCTGATGATGTTGTGTGAAATATCCGGCATTATTGAAAGTGAAATAATAATGTGGACCTTACCTTTTTAGGATAAACAGTGACCTATGTAGCGGTTAGAACTTTCGCTTTGTTGATGGCCCGACAGCCTCTAACACTGTAATAACTGAGACCAACCGACATCTGAACTTGCTCTTCAAAGTGGAAGCGCTTAAATGTTTTGACCAACATCCAGATAATCCGTTTTGACCATTGCTTTACCGTTGCTTAACTATACCAGAAATTATTCACTATTTGTGTTATGCTTTCAATAAAGTTAGAACCTTCTAGAAAACCATTGCTGTTTTGAATAACATTTACTTTTCGTGACACCAAACATAACTGAACAGTACCTATCATTTCCTCACCCACCGTGAGAACGGAATATTATCTAAAATCAACCCTCAAATGCTAATAAGCCGAGAATTTGGAAACGTCACGCAAGGGTATATTTTGATTGTGCTCGGTGTTAAGTTGTGTGAGCTTGCCTGGACAACTCTAATACTAGATGGCAAATCCGCCTAAAATATTTGGTCATAGTGATCACAATCTATAGCTTAATATGCATTCGAGAGCATAAAGGCTCTCAAAATGAATTTGATTTACTGGACCCATAATTTTTTTACCGACTTCAAAATCGGAGGAGGTTCTCAATTTGGTTGTATTTTCTATTTATGTTGCTATGTCATAACTCATTTATGAACCGATTTAAAAAATATTTTTTCATGTGAAAGGATATACTTTTCGATTTTAGAAGTTTCATCAAAATCAGTTTAGTGGTTTAGTTTTTAAAACAAAATAACTAGAAAAAAACAGTCATCCAAGTAAACGGAATTTCTTATTTTGCTGTCCTGTCATTTTCCAGTAGTGTTTACGAGTTTTGAAAAATGATAAAGTTGTACAAGTAAAAACGTAAAATAAAAAACTTTTTTATCCGACTTCATAAAAAGCATGTCGGTTTTCTTTTTAGTTTTTAAAACGTAATTATATTACGTTTAAAAAACGTAATTATATTTTGTTTTAGTAAAAATTATTAGTTATGACTGTACTCGTTCTTATATTCTATTGATTTTTTCTTGTTCTTTGTTCATTTTTATATAACGCATTAGATGTTGTAAAGTAATGTTATATTAAGGTGGGAATAAACTGAATTGAGTTGATATCTACATATATTTATGTAAAAAATCTGAATATTTATGTCTAGTCATTTCTAAATTAATAATAGAGTTAAGGTCCCTTTGCGAGTTCAGTATCCGGATGGCGACCGCAGTGGCATTTTCATCAGAGCGGTTACATGGTTCGAAAGGCAGGTTAAGCTGTCCAGGGCAGGGAAAACTGTTCCAGCTTTTTATAAGTTGTCAAGCCATGACTGAGAATTTTAAACAACTGACTTATACGAAAAAAGAAGATCGTGATTAGGAACACAGGTACCACTTTACTAGTCCTTATTATACATGGCATAGGTACACATGTATATACATGATTTCGTTGATTGTAAAATAATGTCATACATAAAACTTGGCACAAAATTCGACCTGTATCGTTAACCACTCGTAAATTTACGTAAGAGTGGAGTGTCAGGTTATCTAGCATCAACCCTTGAATGTCAAATGCTAATTACTAAACTAGGGTGGCTAGGGTGTAGGTGAATGTCAGACCGGCACGCACCCAATTTGGGCTTCACAACATAGTTGGTAGTAACTCTGTCAGAGCTGTAGGTTTTGGGTTTCGTCCCAGGATAGACATTTAAATAGTAATCTTTACTATAATTTTATAAATTTGAAAGAAACTCTGTCTATCTGTCTGTCACGTAAACCGCTGAACCGATTTTAATGAATTTTGGTATCTCTATACCAAAATACATAAGACGGGACCTTGGAAAAGAACATAGGCTACTTTTTATGTAGGTAACACGCGTGTGAAGCCGCGGCCAGCAACAAATAATAATATTAACGTTATTTAAGGCAACAAAACCATGTGTATTAAATACAAAAACATGGGTCCATAGAAAATAAATGCCTTATAGACTAACAGACATACATATTAACTTATGAAAGGTCAGGCCACTTTCTTCATTAGCGGTGCTTCTCTATACCGTTGGTGGGACAACTCCTGCTGACCAAAAGTCGGGTGCAAGGAATACGTCCTTGTACTTGGCAGCTACCCGGAGCACGAATGACTTGAAGTTGGTCTCTCTATTAGATTCTAACCGCTTTAAGCCATGCACAAGTACGGTGGGTGGCTCGGTGGTATCGGCCTCTCTCGTCTACATACTCTCCCAGGTGGTGGTGGGGTCAAACCGAGACACATAAATCGACACGGAGGGTCCACCGTAAGCAGAGTGAGCCTAGCAGATAGCGGAGCGGTACCTCGCCTATTTCAGGACGATTTCGATCGACGTTTCTTCTCCACGATAGTAAAGCCTTCATCGTCGATCTTATGCAAGCCACGGTCAGACATATCACTTAACATCATCTGGCCCCATAGTAATGTAACTTGTAAAGCAGTTTGTCTGATGAAAAATAGATGTTTGTTTTTAGTCTGTGATCATTCCCACCTGTTCTATTTCCAGTACAATTGATGGGAGTCTAAAAAATTGATTAGCTTCCACTTTCAAAACTTTCGTGAGTTGTACTATACATTTTGATAAATACGGGCTTTACTCACGTATTATTTTGTCGATGGAGGCACCGACACTGTTTCGATTCATCTAGAGAATCTTCATCAGGGTGAGTTCTATCCGCGGTCCGCTCGTTGCCGCTCGAGTTCACGGTTCGCACGGTTGCTTAGCTTGCTTGAAAACGTCAACCAATACTTTTATTCAGAATTTTTTAAACATTATAAAGTTCATAATATGTAAAATGTACCATAAGCTTGGCAATCTGTTACTTAATCAAGTTTTTAACTAAATCGATATACGTATTATACGAGTAGTACTGATTATAATAATAATTACGTTTGAAAAACTAAAAAGAAAACCGATTCAGACGAATTGAGAACCTCCTTCTTTTTTTTAAATCGGTTAAAAAGAACGGCAACTTCATAGGTGAAGGTTTACCCCTTTACTTAGAAACGCCTAAAAGTTAATCTCTAAAAATAGTAATAAAAATAGTAAAATAGTGCCAGAGATTATTTTAAGTTGTCTCGCGAAAAAAACATTGCACTCTTATTTTATTTATTTATCTCTAGTCATTTTCGGTTTTATTAGTTATTTTGTGAATTATTTACATAAATAGTTCAAGTTGAGACGCGTTTATACAAGTGAGTAAGGCTGTTCATAATTAAAAAAATGCGAAAGTTTATGTAGATGTTTAGATTTTTCATTGTTTGTTTATGGAAATATTATTATATATATTGTGCTTTGGAATTACAAGAAAGGAAAGTAGAGTAACGTAATATTTTATTGCATCAAATACATGTATGTAAGGTACATAGGTGTCGTATGCTAAATGTGAACCGGTACGGCGTGCAATATTTTTACACAATGTTAAAGTAAAGAAAATATTATATTAAAATTGAAAAATAATAATCAGACTTAAAATAAAAAAATGAAATGGCAAAAATGTCAAAAATACAGCTTATCAATTTGCTGCCTACGTGCTTAAATCAAAGAAATTTTTTTTTGTCTGGTTTTTAACTTATTATGAAACTGTGATACATTAATATTTGTTACTTTGCATCTAAGTAAAACACGGGCCTAGCCAGGTCCAGACGCCAGTTAATAAATAAATATTGTATATTTCACAAAGCTTAGAAGTTTTTGACATTAAGCTTTATCTACTTCAAAATACACTATTCAGATCTCGTGCAATCAATCAATCTAAGATATTCAAAATAATCTGTACCATAAATACATACACTTTTATCGCATTAAACATCATTTAACCCTTAATGCCCTCTGTAAAAACCGTAGCTAATAATTACTTTTTATTACATCACATCGACTGCACAATCACACCTGGCGAAAGGTTAAAGGAAACAGTCCACTAAAGCAACATATTATGTTGTGCTCAACCACATTATATTTCGCAATAATGCCATTATGTACAACTTGTATGGACTAAATAAACTCAAGAAATAAAAAAAATGTTACCACAGTATGCGTGACGCTCTATAGCTTTAGCTGACATGAAGCTTAACGTAAAAATCACTAGAAGGGAAAAATCAAAGCTATAATTTTGTTCTATAAATCTACGGTCGGCGCGGGCGCAATTTAAAAGTAAAACAATTACTGACACGTGCTGACGTAATTATTAGGGCGCGTTCACACAGGCTTGTGTTTACCTGTCGTTTCACGCGGTTATTAAAGCAGTAAGCTGACGTATCGCTTACCTTTATGTACACAGTAGGGCGTGGGATATAGGGGAGTCACGTGATCAATACGAAAATAATTTCATGAAAGTTGTACGAGATTGACGAGCTTAATACGAAATTAATATTTATAACATTATATAAATTGTTAAACTCACAACTGTCGACGCCATTCTTCTAGCATTGGCCTTGTATGTAACCTAGTATGCCACATTTCAGAGATCCTTTTTCTTCGTTTCAATTTCATCTGTCTTCAAAACCAATTTTCCCAGTGTCGAGTGAATAGTTTGATAAATGTAACGTCAAGTCGTGTATTCGGCGTTTCTTATTTCATACAAAATTACTGATGAAACACAAAAACTTTTATTCCAATCATACTCGAGTCAAAAATACTAGCTTTATTTGAAAAATATCACCTTTTATTTTATTATTATTAATAAAAGAGCGCAATGTCAGACGGCTAAAAATAATAAAAGTGACCCTTGTGATTGAATTTAATAAATTATTATACGACTTTTGTATTTTGTCTTTGACATTTTAGTTCGTTTGCCATCTCAATAACCTGTGTATTATGGCATTTAATATTGAAAATGTTTTCTTTCTCTTTTAGCTCTACAACATTATCTACCTAATGTACCGTTTCATATTAAAATTGAATAATATTTACAAAATCACATTTCCACAATACAGCAAAAAAAATCGTTATAAGGATGGAGCATCAATTTATCAACTGGCTCAATTCAACCAAAAAAATAATAGATTTCCCACATCCATCGAGCGAGGGCTCAATATTTTGCCGATCAGCGCATTAATTGCCAGTAATAAAACCGATGGTCCGTGCTCACAATGGCTCAAGCGAGCCGAGATGCGCGGCGGCAAACGTTGTGACATAAGAGATGAAAATAGTATAAATCACTTGTGCACGGTCGTGTGAACACGCCTTTACTGCTGTACAGTTCGCACAAATTTTTCGAAATCATTAATCTATTTATTATCGTGTCACTAGTCATTTTAAAACCAGTATGATGAAATGATTTAGAGACTCATTTCGTGCCGTTGGCAAATGTCTTCAAATTTTGAGAATTATTTTTAATCAAAAATAATTACTTAGTAAAACGTTTATTTATTGGATGTTTAATTATCAGGTATTATCATTTCAACCAATAATTGCGATATTGCAACATCTGCAATGAAGCAAAGAATGTGGTCATAATTTACATAAAAACCTTTTCAGTAAGTAGAATAAAAGTGCTTGATACAGACAGAAAAAAATAACTTCTCCACCGTCGTAAGGGCCGTTCCACACGAGTGCGTTTGGAATCGTTCGTGCGAGAGGTAACACAGCCGCCCAATATCACGACATGTGGGGCTGAAACCGGGAACCCATGTCGACTGGCGTTGCGCTATCTATGTAAGAAAGAAAACGGTTTTATGAGATTCATGTTTTTATAGGGGCGTAGGCTTGTTATTTAGAAAAGATAATGTTCGAACGTGGAATGAAAAAAACCTTTTTTTGTCTCATGGTAATGATGTGGAATATGCACTAAAACACTATGCACGCTCTTTTTACTCGTATTTAGATGAATACTATTTTTGATACTTGAAATTATAAATTAACTTATGTTTGCTCTTGAACGGCCAAGCGCATGTTACAACGCGCAGTGAAGGCTTTCAAAGTCAAGAAAGGGTCAATAAAATAATGAGAACAGATGACTAGGATCAGCTCCCAAACCATTTGACCAGCTTCTAGTAAAATAAAAG
The DNA here is from genome assembly GCA_948098915.1 of Lampropteryx suffumata. Lineage (NCBI taxonomy): Eukaryota > Metazoa > Arthropoda > Insecta > Lepidoptera > Geometridae > Lampropteryx > Lampropteryx suffumata. The sequence goes on from OX402544.1 coordinate 26,925,075, forward strand.
AGTTTTTTATAAGTTTCCATATTATTTCGGCATATAAGGTACAATTTTGTTATTTTTTCTGGTACCACAAACACTGGTTTAGTAGTAGACTAATGTAGTAAGAGGAGTCAAAATCAAGTCAGAGTCCAAAAGATTTTTATTCAATATAGGTGCCAATTCCATCTATGCCAAGTCCGAGAAGAATTGACAAGAAACTCGTCCTTGTCCCAGCATTTTTATAACTAGCTAAACCACGAAAAACGAATACAAGGTACAACTTGTACAACAGTACAAGGTATACATTGCAAATAACTGTCCGAGGGCAAAAAACATAAGAAATTTAGTTGATAAAATATAGTGAAGCAGTTGAGCTGTCTATGGAATGTTTAAAAAGTTCTATAGATAGTTCAAATGATCCAGATCACTGCCAGAAGGCAACGTTCAAGACACTGGGAGTGTTGCCACGTTGAATTGTTATGCTAATACGCTGAGCCAGATAGGAGCCAGCTCTTGGGTCACGCAATATTTTTTAAAACTCGGTATGCTATTGTTCCTCACGGACCCAGGGATAAAGTATAGTATTATTAATATTGTGATTAATATAGGTAGTTCTTTTTTTTTGTATATATAATATTCAATATACCTAGTATTTTTTATTAGCGTATTATGCGCTGTCTTCACGAGACTACCCTTTATGTCAGCTTTAAAAAATTAATTGCATTTTCAGGATGTTTATTATAAGAGCCCACGGTGTTCATTAGGAAGGACCTATTTACTTTATCTAGTCGAAACATAGGGACGTATTAATTTGTTTCTGTTCTTAGTATTGGTTCTATGAAAATCACTATTTTGCTGATACTTTAAATTTTTAAATTTGAGTGTATGATAAATATATATGAAAATTATAGTGATAGTATTCATCTCTTTGAATATTAATCTCAAAAGCTCTTTTTATAAATGGTACGTTCTGCCTTCTTTATAAATTTTCCGTGTGGTTGTCAATAAAGAGTTACCTATCTATCTATCGATATGGGTTATTATTATTAATGTAAATAATAAAGTATTTTTATGATTATTATATAAGTATTATTATGTTTGTTTCTATTTACCCTCATTTGAGAAGCTAACAAATTGCGCTAACAAAGTTGTCGGGAAAATCTTCAAATTCACACCAAAAGCTAACATTAAAAAGTTATGTTGTTTATTAGTTATAATTTGTGAGTCACTTTCACTTCCAGCCTTGAACATAAGAATGGGTTTACTGTGTTTCATAAGGTCGAGTTTCAAAATCTCCCTCGTCAATATATGTATTAAATATATAAACTAAACACGGAGCAATATCTAAGGATAATGACACCAAGCAATTTTGTAGTTTCCCCAACGACCTGTATATTTTGTATTAAGTATTAATAGTAACCTATCACAATACTAACCTCGTTGAATAGCTAAAACTATACTCATTCTTTAATTTTGCAACACAATATTCTAACAGAACCGAAGCTCTGGCTGAAGAGTGAAGAGTTTGACGTCTTGTTCATAATTTTAGGTATATTTGAGAAAAAAATATCAAATGCATTCGCAACTTCCAGTTCCTTTATCAAAATTGTATTATTTATATTTTATATAAAAGAAGAGTGCTAAAAGCTTCGCTGATCATCGCCTGTTTGTAGGTTCAGGTCAAATTCAGCTATGGCAGTTCCTTCTCGAGTTGCTGAGTGACTCCAGCAATGCTGGTTGCATCACCTGGGAGGGCACCAACGGGGAGTTCAAGCTGACAGATCCAGACGAGGTCGCCCGGCGGTGGGGGGAGCGCAAGTCTAAGCCGAACATGAACTACGACAAGCTCAGCCGGGCACTCAGGTAACAATTGGTGACCTTTAGTGACCTTTAGTGATCTTTGGTGACCTTGGTGATCTCTGGTGACTTATGTTGATCTCTGGTGACTAATGATCTTGGTAAAAGTGACGCGAGCATTTGCGACTGCCCGGGTACCCACTAAACGCTCGGCGAATAGCCTATGCTAGTATGATGTGCATTTTCTAGTTCTTGAACAAGTTTATCAAACTAATGAGTGTGACACTGACAGATTTGTTCATTGAAAATTTGGCGTGTTGATAAGCTTGTTCACGTTGTTGTTTCAAGTTCTTTCTTAAACTTATTCAATTCGATTAAAGTTGTTTATTTTATATCTTACAATTACAACATAATAAATAATGTTATTATAATTTCAACGTGAACAGTTTGTCTCCAGCAAACAGAGCAACTAACGATCTTAGATTTGGTAATAAATTTCTCTTTGTACAGATACTACTACGACAAAAACATAATGACGAAAGTTCACGGCAAGCGGTATGCGTACAAATTTGATTTCCAAGGGCTGGCCGCGGCCACCCAGCCGGCGGCCAGCGACCCGGCCTACAAGTACCAGAGTGACCTGTTCATGAGCTCCTACCACCACTCGGCCAAGCTTTCCTCTTTCATGTCGCCGCACGCAGCGATGCCAACCTCTACAGGTAATATTTGTAGCGAATACTGGCTATTGCGATTTTATTTGGACTAAAATGGTTTCAAGATTGTCTCAATGCTGTTGTCCTATTCTTCTAAATTTAAAGGTTTAAACCTCTATATGATGCGTCTCCATCTACAGTACATAGGTTAGCAAAGCAAGCCACGGAATACTCGTATTACAACTCTAAATTTCATGTTCATTTAAATAAAAACTACCCATCTAAATTGTCTCTCGAGAGTCACTATAGAGTCCCTTTTAATAACGCTGTTCATTTGAGCACTCCAAACAAATCCCACAATTGAATTTTAATTAAGATTTAAAAAAGCATGTCACCCTAAGTAGCTTTCGTGTTTATGCACCCTTCACGCGCTAATCTGCATTTCTGTACGAGCTAATGCGTCGGTACACTCGCGTGAACTAATATTTGCCCGGTGCTCGAAACGGCTTGTCACTGGCACGGCGAGTACCGCACTTGATTTAATGGAGCACTTTAAATTGAATGTGTCGGAATGGTAAATCATTGGCAGGTTTTATTGAAACTGAGAAAAAGGATTGGAGATTTCAGAGTTAAGAAAACTAAAAAAACTATTGCGGGTTGAAAGTGTTAAGAAAGTAAGCTTTAATTTTGATCGTTTTTTTTCACCGGCACGCCGTTTGTGCGATTCAAACTTTTCGACATTTCAAGTCTTGATTTTTCTATAGGAATAGCTTACAGGAAATGAAGCAAAAACCATTTTAGTCCAGTTGTAGCGGCACTTAGGCGAGTATAATATTGTTTGAAAATATTTTGGATTTCATATATATATATCATGTATTTATGTGTACGTATGAACTATTAATTAATTATTTAACAAATTTTTGGTCTCTTTGCAGGTGTAAAGATAAGTATACTTTGCAGGTGTAAAGATAAGTTTACTTTGCAGGTGTAAAGATAAGTTTACTATCTTGCAGACCGGTATTTAATGAGAATTAAATTGGCGACTCTACAATACTACGGAAAAGCTCACTCGCTACGAGAACTCACTACCTACGTTCCCATCGTACTAATAACTTGGCTCTAGTATTTTTTGCTGCACTACGACTAACAAACCAATATTATTAGTTAATTGACAGCACCACAGTTAAGAACATTATACAATATCTCGTAGCGTGTGAAGCCTCAATTAAGCTAGAAACAACTTGTCTGACACATACATATAAGTTGACGGCACAAACGCGAATCAGTTTACAGCGCGCGATGTGGTTACATCATGTGGTGTCGACCACATCATAAGTTGCTTTGTCCGACAGTTTGTTTGAAGCTTAATTAAAACCGTACTACTCCGACGGCTATTCCAACACGGTTTTATCTTATTTTGAACAACAATTCAATCTTGATACTAGGATATTATGTTTCACTCAGCCTCAAGATTCTATTATAATGTTCAACTTGGATTCGTTCACTGAGGCAAGTATTCTTGTTCCAGCGTCTATATTCCCGTCGGCGTCGGCGTGGGGCAACTGGGGGGGAGGCGGCAGTAACCTCTACTCTCCCCACTCGATGGCCCCTCCTCACGTGACGTCACATCTTGGCTCCTACCCGCATTACGCATGACCTGTCTAATTTTGACCACGATTTTATGCCCACACTTATCTGTAGAGTTAAAACATATAACAACTTATGTAAAATTGTACCTCAATTTGTTTACCCCTAAAAATATGGTAGCCACCAAGCAGATATACAATGCCTATTCGTGTAGCACCTATTGACCCAGCACAAACAAACGCTACATAATAACAAAAGAAGGTAAAACGTATTTATAAATATTATACAAAACCATGAGTTGGGAAAGTTTTGTAAGAAATAACCGGAAAAATGCAAGACATGCTTATGAAATTCTTTGAAGTTTTTATTGAATGCATCACAATGTATCACAATGTAAAATGATACATTTTATATGTATCATTTTACACTATGTATCACGTTAAGATTTGATCGTAATTTAAAACAAGGCAATTGAAATCTGAAAAAATCTTTAAACATTTTTTGTTTGGTAGTTAAACGTGACAATCTCCTCAGCAAATTACCCTTTGCACACAAAATCGTGGCATTTTTTACATTATTTAGTCGCTAATCCGTTAGTTGAAGAACTAAAAGTTTTAAAATGTGTTGCAGAGTTTTTGTAATATTTTCTCTTCAAGTTTCACGTATTGAAATTTATTCAAATTATATTTCCACTATTTTAAAGCGATGTTAAACGGTCTCAGTAATCTATTTTACCTTATTTTATAAAAAAATACCATCAAACTTGTTAAAGCATACGGTCCACCTGATGATAAGTGGTTAACATAACCTATGACGTTTGCAATAATAGGAGGTATCACACGCACGTTGCCGGCCTAAGCAGGTCCTTTTGTCTGTTTGTCCAGTAACTTCCCTAACTCTCGTGCCCTTCGAACCTCGGACTCAATAATGCTTGCACACTTCTGCTTGGAGGTAAAATATCTGGCAATGTGCTCACTAAAACAGACTCTTGCTGTAGTCCTACCATCCACAATTTGAAAAACCTACTGAGAGCTAAATTAAATATTATTGCTTTCATTGTTTAAAAAAACAATCCCAAAAATTACGAGCAACATACGAGTAGTAACTATAAGGTTGGAACTCTACAGAAAGTGTGGAACTATTTTATTTCACTTTTATGAATTATGTAGTTATTATCATAAGATAATGTAAGTAGTTATTTATTTTTTTGACTACGAGAGCTGGTGCCTAGTTTTTTAATACTAAAGCATACAAATAAAATGATCACAAGTTAAAATGCGAGCCCGTAAAAGCTCTCCAAGTCTTTAAACATAAAACTCAAAAAATATGTACCAGGCAATATCATTTTATGGAGATGTTTTATTTTATATATATATTATTTTTATGGGTAAAAACTTGCAGTTGTGATTGATGGTAGTTTCGAACCCACACTTTGTGGGTACCACCATGATGCAACACTAGTCTGTAATTAAAAATATTGTAAATACTAGATACTCATTAATGTTAAGTAGAATTATTTATTTAGGATACTAGTTTAAGTTTTATTGGAACAATGAAAATGAATCAGAAAAATGAAAAAAAGATCGTGATTTTGTAATAACTTTTCAATTAAGAACTCGAATTGAAAAATTATTGCAATAAAGCACGTGGTACTAGAGAATAAGCACGTCGTTGAGACGATCTACCAATATTCATTGGATACTCAGTATTATTATAATAATCTATAAATCGTTTTTTATCAAATCTTGAATCTGTGTGTTCTACAATATAACGATACTCATAAGCAATTAGTGAAATTTGAAGAAAAAGCTCAACTTTTGTGCCATTTCTTGCAAATTCGAACCATCATGCTACATGCTTCTTTGGATCGATAACAATAAATCCAGTCTATTTTATTATGTCAAATGTATGTAGGTATTGTTTAAATAAAACCTGTTACGTTTTGAATCTGTTGTAGCTAAACTACGGCAGTATACAATTAAACGAAGATAAATTAAAAGAATTTCATAACAATTGTGTGATTATAAAGCAAACTGTTATCAAACTTTGTATGTATGAGTATTTACTTAACTAAAAATATTAAATGTTTCTTTGTTAACACCCATCTTCGTATGCAGACAGATGTGAACACACATCGTGCTATATCATACAATATCACACAATTAAATTGTGATGGCCTATCAAATACACATATTGGTGGTGATTCTGTTATATCACCGGACTAGATAAAAACCTACTTTTAGTTCAGCTAGTTCGGCAAAGTTTGATCACTAGGATTGTAGCTATTCCAGTTGTAAGTTAAGATTGAGTTACTGTGCATTATCTTACGCAATTCATGCAATTCAGCTTCAACTAGACGAAAAAACAGTTGAACAGATGGATTAAACGATCCTAGAGGAGTCAAAAAAGCTAGCAGATACAACAATCTTTTATGTATAAATAATAGATTTTGTGGCAACTTTTAACTACAAGTCAAAATTAAAATAATATTATCATTCAGGTCGAAAAAACTTAGGACCTTTTATAACATTCCTATACTCATTCCATCAGATTAAGGACATTTTTATTCTTAAGTGGATATTTTTATCTCTTTTTAAAATCTACTGATGAAGTGTAAATATAATTAGTTTATTTTAAAAGTGCAATCGTAATAGATTAGAAATAATATAGTAATCAATCTTTGAAAATACATTCGATAATTTGTGTATATCCAATAAATAATTTATTCACAATGTTTTGATTCTCTAATTTGGTTAAGTATTTAGTAATTACTACTACATTAATTACCAAATAATTAATTAGGTATTATCACTTTCTTTAAAATTATTTTGTTATCGTAGATAAATGACACGATCACAAGTTAAAAAAAATATGTTAAATTTATGAATAGTTATAGTGTAATTGCGTTTTTTAATTTTACTGATATTTTTATTAATTCATTACTCTAGAGAACTTCTTACCAATTATGTTCCTCGTATTTTTAAAAAACCATGTGGATGTATAAGACCTTGCTATAAGCTAAGTTTTGAAATAGCTTTTTCTTTTATGTACTGAGAAAGAGTTAGACAAAATATTACAATTGAACTAAGCATATACTTGGATTTTGAGTTATAGTTATTTAGTTTTTTTGCAATTTTAGTTTCATTACAATTTTAGGTTTACGTAAGAACGTAGTTTCTTGCGTTTTGAACAAACTAATCTGTGAAATAGTGCATTTTTTTATCAACCAGTAGGTATCATTAATTCATAATGATCAATTTTATAAATAATAAATAATTCATAAATTCCTTCACATAAACCGGGGTAAAAAAATGATTTAAAAATCTTGTAAAACCTAACCTATATCGACCATTTTTTTAACTTATTATGTATGCTGTATAATATAACCATTACCTACCATAGTTACCATATAATTTTGTGATCGTAGTTTCCAGTCAATATTTAGATTTAATATTTATTTTTAATTATATGAATAAATTGTAATAATTTAAATTATATTTATTTTAATGCATGTGTCAATATAGTAAAACATTTAGACGTAGAACCATTGTATAGATGTTATTGTATTTGAAAACGAATAAAACCAAATGAAATGTAATTTTTCTTCTTTTCTTCCTATAATGGCATCTGTCTTGTTGTCAATGTTGCCAGTGTCAAGTGATTGTGTGGTTATAAAGTCTTAGTCGATCGTCATTTGTATATTATAAACGTCATCGCGGAATGGCCGTCTAGAACTTTCTCGGGATTTCTCGTCGTTCAAATCACATTGCGAAAATGCACTAAGAATTCATTGTTAATATTTGAGCTATGAAGTCACAATTCATTGATTAAAATACCGCTAAGATATACTGAATAAAACATGCAATGACACGAGAAAAATAATTAATTGAATGCAATTTTGCAATGTTACTTTATAAAATGACAAACGAAGAATCCAAATATAGTTTTTATAAATAGTCGTAGTTATGACAACGTCAATGTTAAGACGATAGATAAAATACTACACACAAAAAATAATATAGTTAAATCGCTCATTTGGTGGAACAATGACGTAATTGTAATATTTGGCAATATTGAGTTAAGTATGTAAAAGCACCTGTAACAAATATCTATATTTGGAAAAAAATCAACGATATTGTGAAGTTAGGACGAGTTGAGGGCTACATCGACGTAAAGGATTATGATAATTATGACATCTCTTTTTTTTTTTCCTGGGGAAACAAAGGCGGAATGTCACTTTCGTCGTTATTTCTTCAACTAGACTAAATGTTATAGAGCTAATAGAGCTGGAAGAAGTAGTAAATAAGTTGCACTGGGATATTATAGGGTTATCAGAAGTCCGAAGAGAGGGAGAGGACAGTATAATCCTAAATTCTGGCAACTTATTCTACTACCGGAAGGTCGATCAGCTATCTCAGCACGGTGTCGGGTTTCTCGTCCACAAATCCCTCGTTAACAACATTGTAAAGATCAAAAGCGTGTCGAGCAGGGTGGTAATACCTTATACTCAGAATAACCAAACGGTATTCGCTAAGGTCATACGTACGTACGTACGTACGTATACGTAGGTCGCTAAGGTGTACGCACCTCACTCGAAACTACCAGACGATGAAGTGGAGGCTATGTGTGATGACATTTCTAATGGCAACTCGGATTTGTACAGCGGAACCAACGGGGTCAGCGATCGGCCAACTTCATGGAAAAGGAGAGGCTCTTTATGATGATCTCCTTTTTCAAGAAACAGTCGGTCGTCCAGATAATGAACGTGGATTGACCCCGGTGTACACAAACGCGAGATAGAATTCATCATGACGTTCAAAAAGCAAATATTTTATGATGTCTCAGTGATCAACAGGGTGAAAACCGGCAGTGATCACCGAATGGTTAGAGGCTCATTAAATCTTAACGTAAAGCTAGAAAGGTCTCGTCTGATTAAATCTACTCTTCGCGGAATTCTTCCCCAATTCTAAAACCTCGAGAGTTTTCAGTTGGAACTCCAAGATCACTTTCAATGCCTCGCCGAATGCGGATCCGTGAACGAAATAAATGACGGGCTGGTGGAAATTGGCCATGCCGTTGGGTCAATGTTCTGTAGGACCCAGCGAAAAAACAGAACCCAAAAACTTTTTGAGCACACTCTAAAACACATGGCAGATCGTAGCGAAATGAAACTGCAGTCTTTAGTAGGCATGTCGAAATACAGCACGCTCAATAAATAGATCTCTAAGGCTATGCGACGCGATTTCTAGGACTTCTAGTATAAAGAACGCATTAGAGCGCAACCAAGGCTCCAAAGTGTTCGCGAGAGATTTGTCTATTGGGCAAAGCCTGTTGACGAAGCTGAAGACCTGAAGTGGCAGTGTCGTTTCCTCGAAGCCAGCGGTTTTACAAGATCTCGAGATGTTCTATGGACAACTATACACCTCATCGCAAAGCCCTGCTACAAGCACGACTAGCGATGCAAGAGCCCTTCTAGCCCGACACTATACAGAAGACATCTCGGACGTCAACCTACACGAGATCCGAACGGCTCTTAATCAGCTGAAGAACAACAAGGCACCGGAGGAAGATGGAATAACGACAGAGCTTCTGAGAGCGGGTGGAACACCGATACCTACTTAAGGTCCTCCAGAAGCTGTTTAACTCCGTCATCCTCGAGGGAACTACGCCAGAGGCGTAGATCAGGAGCGTGGTGGTATTGTTCTTTAAGAAAAGGGATAACACCCTCTTAAAGAATTACGAGCCCATCTCGCTGATGAGCCATGTTTATTTAGTATAAACATGGCTATTTAGTACAACTAAATTAAACTAATTTGACAGCGCTGAAGTTGTTATAGTCTCTCTTTTATAGCAGTCGAAATGAAAAGGATGGAATTATGAAATTGTTTTAGTTATACTTAGTTAAACAGCTTTAATATATATTTAGTATAATCATAATCCTACCACCAGTTGCTTACAAATTCATTAAAGAACTCCAAAAAAACAGAATAATCGCTCTCCTGTAAAAATGCAATACTGTCAATTACGTCGATGTTCTACCAAATGAGCGAAATGTAGATGATTTCTGAGAAAAAATATGCTGAGCAAAAAAGTTTCATAATCTATGTAATAAAAATCAATTGCTGTTCGTTAGTCTCGCTAAAACTCGAGAACGGCTGGTCTGATTTGGCTAATTTTGGTTTTGAATTATTTGTGGAAGTCCAGGGAAGGTTTAAAAGGTGAGTACCTAAATATGAAAAAATGCTTGCCTTTTTATTTATTCTGAGGCGGTACGAAGTTTGCCGGGTCAGCTAGAGTGGAATAAAACTCTCGGCGGCAACTCCCATGTCCCTCCGAGACCAGGTCATTGAGATCACGAATAACGTAATTTACGTTATTCGTGATCTCAATGATCTTATTGATCAATCAATCGATAATAACCCATAACCAGTCATTCAGTTCGGACAGAGTAAGCGCTACACAGATACACCGACTTCGCTGGGGAGGTCGAAACGTTTTTCCGTTCCCGCCCGAGTCCCAGGCAACAGTCTAAGCCGAGGTCCGTACCTAAGTGCCCTTGCATTTGTTCTCAACCTAAATTTTTTTGGGTCGAGTGCAATTGGATCGAGCTCGCTTACCAAAAGTCCATGTAACATAGGTCACTGTGACTTGTCAGACAAACTTGCAGAATATTGTTCAGTCCAAAAAAAAAACAGTCCGCGACCATAGTTGTTACAACACATTAAACGGTATTACACGATAAACATCCGTTAACTACTAAAACAATATGAATAATATTCGCTCATAAACATGAGACATTCACCATTTCACATTATACAGTAAAGATATATTTTGAAAAACACCGATTTTTGTATATATAAACAGTGTTGGTGCCTCCATCGACAAAATAATAAGACAGTACAAGTCACGAAAGTTTTGATAGAATCATAGGTCATCCAGTCGTCTGGTTTTTATAGTACAAGCTTTGCTAAGTTGGGAACTAGATGCTATGTAAATGGGCCTGCAATTCATGTATTTAATAGCTTCTACCCGCGGCTTCGCCCGCGGAAAAGTGAATAAAAAGTTGCGTTATTCCAGGTTCTAATCTACTATTTTATTTCGAAGATTACATGTATATGTATATGTATATGTATATGTATATGTATATGTATATGTATATGTATATGTATATGTATATGTATATGTATATGTATATGTATATGTATATGTATATGTATATGTATATGTATATGTATATGTATATGTATATGTATATGTATATGTATATGTATATGTATATGTATTGTAAATATTTTATAGGATACGATTTACGAACGCTGTTAATTATCTAACTGACTACTAGATACCAAACCAAAACAAGTATAAATATAATAGTCATTGCAATAATGATTAGCCTACCTATCAAGCCCTCACCTATACAATTAGACTATTCCACTGAGCCCAAACAAGTTGGTTGCTGCTGTAAGTTGGTGAGGACTTGGGTATCCTGCAGATTCCAGGTGATGCTGCGAAATTTCCAATGGATCAGACCTTTGTTAGATGATCAAAACACTAGATCCCTACATCCACTAAAAAAAGCACTTCTTAAATCATAGCTAAAAACACATTTACACCTTTCTAAAATACGAAACGAACGAAAAAACTAAATTAAAATCTGTTCATCCGTTTGGGAAAGTTAAACATTATAACTCCTCTTGTTGCGTCGGGGTTAATAAAACGTTGTAGTTGTAGACCATCGTAGGCACTGCTACGCGCCGTAGGATGTCGTAGGACCTGGCTACGTCGTTTGTTATCGAAGGCCCAAGGGCATTTATACTACATGTTGAAAATGTACCAAGATAATCTATACCTATAAAGAGCTTAACCTGACTGACTGGCTGATTCATCATCGCTGAGATCTTTTTAATGCGTGGTGCGATTTTCTTGATGTGAAGAAATAAAATGCAAATGGTCACGAGTTTCAGCAGGATTTTCCAAAATAACCCTCATAAAGGATTAATGTTTGAATGTTTGTATGGAAACCTTTTAATGGGTAGTGGGTGTGATTGGTTTGAAACTTATCAATATAATTTGGCAAGGAGATAAAAAGCATCCTGGGGAAGATTTAAGCTACCTTAAAAAAATGCGGACGAAGTCGCGAGCAAAAGCTAGTATGAAGTTAATATGATGACAGATTACAAATTACAGCAATAAGTAAGGTAAGTAACAGGGGTGAAACATAATTGTTTTTGTTTTACCTTTAGAAAATAAATAATGTACCGACAATGTAAGTGTTCAAGACTATTCATCTAACGCCATCTGTCGTACATCGGATGCCAATTTCCAACGAAGTGAAGATAGCGTTGCCAACATAAACTCTCGAATGATTCATTCGTATTGATTCGTTTTACTACGCACTTCAGACTAGATCCTTAGCAGCTTACACGTAATTGAAATTATTAAAATATACGTATATATTCCTGATAAATTAAGAAGCCTTCATCGTGAGGTGGCGGCCACGGGAGTTGTTTAAACTCCCGTGGCCGCCTCCAGATCCCCCCTGTCCTCAGATGCAAACGGTTTCCTTCCACTGACTCCAGCACACTTCATGATCGGCCGACCGATGATAGCACCCGCCTGCGATAACACGAATAATTGTATTATATTATATGAATAAGTTGATACGTTCGAGTGGAACTGCCCATACAGCACTTCTGGCAGCGTTAGTCCAAACAGTACGCGTCAGAGCTCCAAGAACGCACAAAGTAGAAGATCAACAGCGAAAACCTTACCCAAGACAGCCTGGTATTAATCAAAGAGGAGAACCTTCCGCACCTCGCAAGGAGACTGGCACGCGTCTGTTTCCTAGAAAAACGTTATCTCACGAGCAGCTAAAGTTTGAACTGCGACTGGCACCATTCGACGGGCCTTCTCAAAAACCTGCCTGCTTCTTGCTGAAACTTCGAACCCGTAAGCAGCTTCCTTGAGAACTGAGTTTTTGAAGATCGAATCCTGGCACTTCCAAGACGACCGGTATGTTCAAGAGGATAATTTTAACGCCATCTATCGTATATCAGATGCCAATTTCTAACGAAGTGAAGACTGCGCTGCCAACACCGACGACGCCCAAACAATTCATTCGTATATTCGAGAGGATAATTTTAACGCCATCTATCGTACATCAGATGTCAATTTCTAACGAAGTGAAGACTGCGCTGCCAACACCGACGACGCCCGAACAATTCATTCGTTTTACTTCGCACTTCAGATTAGAACGTTATCAGCTTACTGGTTTAGAGATTGTAATCAAAATTATTAAAATATATGTTTACTATATATTCGTGATAAATTAAGAGCCCTACATTGAAACAATAAATACCTAATTAATGATTGACAATCTATACAACTCTGGGAACCAGATGAATGATAGAATGCTTACAAATTATTGTAAATATAATGTTGAGACTTTATAACACTCAGCTACATAATAAATATATAATATATATTAATAATATATTAAATATTAATTATAATATTAATATATGTAATATAATATTAATCACACAAATTTTTGTCATGAGATGTAATCGAACCCACAACCCAAAGCGCAGAAGGAAGAGCTACTACCTGAGAGACCTGTCAATAAGTAAGCAGGTACCTACTTACTTTTTATATACTAAGCATAAGATAGTTTCTCTAATCTCCCTGTTGATGTTTAATAGCTCGTTCTCTGCTTTTTATGATAAATTATCGTAATGTATGTATGTATTTCAAAATATATAAGTGTATATTGGTTCCTATTGGTTTCTTTTAAATAACATATGAGCACACACACACATCTCTCTACTTTACCTAACAACATGTATAAGTTGTCAACGTTTAATGTGTATTTTTCTCAGAGGAGGAAGTTGATGTCTGCGACACAATTTTACATTTCCGCAGATGTCATCGACTTTCTATGTTCACGGTGGTTCAAGTGTGCGAAATTGCATACCCCTCCATCCGCGCAGTTTTCGTAAAAAGGGGTAAGTAACAAGCTTTTTGCTTACGTATTAATATATTAATATAATATTAATTTAATAATATCAGCCATCTTGACACCTTAATACAAGCTATGCTTGGATCGTGGCGATATTGTATGGTGTTTATCGTCCACCAATATACCTATATTTATTATATTTATCTTTGTATTTATTTTCTAAAAGCTGCCGTAGATAATAAACCTTACACTAGAAGATATCTAGAAGCTTCTGGATGATGAACGAGTATTATTAAAGAAAGCCAACATGGCTCACGCAAAAACAGATCCACATCACTGTGTATTCGGGAAGTTCTAAATATATAAGAAACTAGCTGACCCATGCCCACTTCGTTGGGCGGTTACAACTTCACAAAAAATATTAAAGTACTAATATCGTTATTAAAAAATAGATAGTTATTCAAATTATGGTAATAATTACAGAGATTAACAAAGTTACGGACAAATATTGATAGATGGCGCTAGCGACCCGCGGCTTCGCCCTTCCGTTCTCGTTGTTTTTCTGGGATAAAAAATTGCCTATATCCTAATCCAAGTTACTAACTATATTCATTTAAAGTTTCATCCAAATCGGTCCATCGGTTCTCTAGTTATAAGTGGTGTAACTAACACGACTTTCTTTTATATATATACTTGTTGACCCGTGCCCACTTCGTTGGGCGGTTACAACTTCATAAAAAATATTAAAGTACTAATATCGCTATTAGAAAATAGAAAACTATTCAAATTATTGTAATAATTACAGAGATTAACAAAGTTACGGATAAATATGTATATGATAGATGGCGCTAGCGGCCACCCGCGGTTTCACCCGCCCCGTTCCTGTTCCCGTTCCCGTGGTTTTCCGGGCAAAAAAATAGCCTATATCCTAATCCACATACTAACTATATTCATTTTAAGTTTCATCCAAATCCGTCCAGCGGTTATTGAGTTATAAGTGGTGTAACTAACACGACTTTCTTTTATATAGATATATATATATAAATAGATTAAAAAGACAGTAGGAAATACGTAGATAATGTAAATAGGTAGATTCTTGCCTACATAATATATTTATGGTACAGTGACCCGTGACTTGGCACATAAATAGTTTGCATCATATCAACTCCACAACAAAGCACAAAATTTATAAAATACAGAAAATTAAAATAATCCCCGAAACAAAAATATACATTTATCTATAACGTAATCATTGCGATATATCTGAGCCCACACACACCTCTGTAGTGAGTTGGTCAGGAGTTGAGTATCCTGCATATTTCCAGGCTGCAGCACCAGGTCAAGCTTACCCAGTTTTTGCAAAATCATCGAAGTAACAGAACACCAACTTTTGAATTGGTCAGACCTGTGGAATTTGCTCACGTCTCCTTATTAACTAGCAAAAAGTGAATGATCCTCAAATGGCTGAACACGATTTTCTTAAATCATAGCTCAACACTCGATCATGCTGCCTATCAAACAAAAAAAAACCATATCAAAATCGGTATATCAGTTTAGGAGTTACGATGCCAAAGACAGACACATAGACACACAGATATACACTTTAACCTTATCACACCATGTCGTTTTCTTCTGGGAGTAATAATATATTAGCTGATAGGTAGGTATCAGCTAATCTTTTATTACCTAACGCGACTTCGCAACCGTGAAAAAAAAATAGGAAATAGATTGTATCTACTTTTTACCTATGCAGCATATAATGATCAAAATCCGTTCAGCTGCGAAAAGGTAATAAAACAAACAGCTAGACACTTTAAAATTTATAAGGCACTAGGTGATGCCCATGGCTTCGCGTGCGTGGTACCTACATAAAAAGTAGCCTATGTCCTTCACCAAGGTCCCATCTATCTCTATACCAAAATTCATCAAAATCGGTTAAGCGGTTTAGGCGTGAAAACGTGACAGACAGACAGAGTTACTTTCGCATTTATAATATTAGTAGGGATTATTTATATAGTAATAATTTAGATCGATGAGTATGGATGGTTTATGTAGAACACCACTCCAGCGCCATCTTACGCTACATAAATTAACTACGTAGAGAGAATGCCAACAAACGAAATTCATACAATAAAATTTACCTCGCAACTACTAGCGGTTGGTTAGATTGTAGCTGTGAAAAATAAACTAGGTACTTATTCGCTTCTACTCCATGAATGTTTGCAAATTACAATCTTATTTTAGTTCATTCGTGTGTAGATAGATGTCACTGTACTGAGCACTGTTCGCAGTTCACACTTGACGTGCGCTTGCAAAATGTTGAGGAATTTCTGGTTTTTGAGTAGTACATATAGTCCATTAAAATGTTACATTTTTTAGGCCTTAGTGTGCATTTGTCAGAGGACGCAATTTTATTTTTTTAATGTGTAGGGGGGGTCAGTAGAAGCTTAAGTTCAAGTTTGTGGGGTCGGCACCCTTGTCCCCCGGCCGCCATCTTGGAAAAGGGGGTGCAAAGGGTTTTCGCGCTGTATCTCGTAAACTAGTTACCTTACAGAAAATTTAATCAAACATAAAATGTAGCAAATTAAATTTCCTACAATTTTATTTCTATTACTTTTTATCGTCAAGTGACCAACAAAAAAGTTATAAACAAAAATAAATGAAAATTTTGTTTGTTTGTTCTAGGTTTTACAGCGCTCCAAACTTAAACGGATTCTCGAATGCTCATAGGGATGCAATAAAAACTAAAAATTAGGCTTACTTTTCTATCTATATTTTTTTTATTCATACAATTTATTATGATCTTAACATTCCTATGCTATTATTGAACTATGTTTGACCCTTTTACCCACCACCTATGAGGTATAACATGGGCAAAGTCAAATTTATAAAAATTTTGCAGAAGCATCCAGAGTTAGCAAGTGGAACTAAATTATTTATGAGTGAGAAAGTCGAGTCATCGTTACTCAGTGTTGTTGGCGAACGTTTTTTCGTCTTTTTATATGGCGGAAATAAAGACGATACTCTAGACACTCTGCGATACAAACGATTTGCTAAGACAGTGACAAAAAATGCATTAAAAAATGCATTAAATTTTTATAAATTTGACTTTGCCCATGTTATACCTCATAGGTGGTGGGTAAAAGGGTCAAACATAGTTCAATAATAGCATAGGAATGTTAAGATCATAATAAATTGTATGAATAAAAAAAATATAGATAGAAAAGTAAGCCTAATTTTTAGTTTTTATTGCATCCCTATGAGCATTCGAGAATCCGTTTAAGTTTGGAGCGCTGTAAAACCTAGAACAAACAAACAAAATTTTCATTTATTTTTGTTTATAACTTTTTTGTTGGTCACTTGACGATAAAAAGTAATAGAAATAAAATTGTAGGAAATTTAATTTGCTACATTTTATGTTTGATTAAATTTTCTGTAAGGTAACTAGTTTACGAGATACAGCGCGAAAACCCTTTGCACCCCCTTTTCCAAGATGGCGGCCGGGGGACAAGGGTGCCGACCCCACAAACTTGAACTTAAGCTTCTACTGACCCCCCCTACACATTAAAAAAATAAAATTGCGTCCTCTGACAAATGCATACCCAAATGTAACTTTTCAATGGACTAATATTATTATGCAGATAGTTAGAGCATTGTTTCATGTATTGTGCACGAACTGTCATAATTGTGCGTACACAGGAAAAAAAGTTAACAACGAAACACAAATTTTACTAGGGAACATTTTCAAAGTTACAAAGTTGTGCACAATCATTGAAATTTGTGCATCCCATGACTTTCCAGATATGAAATTTTTGCCGACTATTAACACAGTGCACATTATTAAACGAAACAATGCTCTAATTATTTATGGGGTTTTTTGAAATTCAACCCCTAAGAGGGTGAAAAGGGGTGAAAACGAATGTATGAAACTTTTTAACGCGTGGTGCTATTTGCTTGAAACTTGATATGAATAAATAAAATGAAAAATAAATGAACACGTTTCAGGATTTTTAAAATAACTCTAACAAAGGGGTAAAATGGGGTGTTAAAGTTTGTATGGGAACTTTTTAACGGGTGCTGTGAATTTTTAGAAAGATGGCTCAAAATGCAAAATAAATGCAAACGTGTTTAAAGATTTTTTGAAATAACCCTCATAAAGAGGGTGAAAAGTGGTGAAAGCGAGAGGGTGAAAAGGGGTGAAAACGAATGTATGAAACGTTTTAACGAGTGGTGCGATTTGCTTGAAACTTGATATGAATACTACTATAAATAAACTCGATAATTTCTCGTACAAACGCGCGAGCAAAGTCGCGGGGGTTCTAGCAAATTTTGCAGGCCCATGGACACAAGGCGTAAGTTAAGGTTGCAGTCCGTTTGAAAACGTCTTAATTCTGTGGAAATCTACCAAAGAATTCTCTAACCTCAGAGCTGAATTAAAATATCGTATAGTGTCTGCCTACAGTGTTTGTACGGACAATATTAGTCAATAGTGGACAATATTGGCCGGGATATGCGGAAATTCTAGCATCACATTTCGAGCCTTTGGTCAAAGGAAGGTTTTGAACCCAACATAAATACTATCTGCTACTTAAATCTGGGTTTATCCGTCAAGGGTTACTTCAATACCTAAAAAAAGCTCTAATAAATCCCTTGTTGAAGAGTACCGTTCTGTTGCAATTTTGTCCTCCCCAGGAAAGATTTTAGAAACCATTCTGCATGAGCATATAATACGCGCAGGTCAATAAGTATAGTATTTATGTAATGAACAGCATGGATTCAGGAGCAAAAGATCAGTGAACACTAATCTATTGACACTCGTCGATTATGACTCCACTCTCATGGATTGTAGGCATTAGGTAGATCTGACTGTAATATCGAGTCGGTAATTTTCGCTGAATTATATACCTAACACTTCGAGTGAGGATTTTGAACCGATACTGCATGTACTGATTCGTCTTTTCTACGGGTCCTGTCGGCATCGGCAAGGTTACATTAAGGCTTACCAATTGCATTACTCCCACACCCCTCTGGTACCACTCCCAATTTTGCGGAATTACCCGTTCTCGAGATATTTGAATAAATGAAACCCAATCTCAAAAAAAAGGGGGAGGAGGGGGGGAAACAGGGGGGGGGGGGGGACCCCCATACCCCCCTGGCACCCCCAATTTGAGGAATTACCCTGTTCTCGAGATATTTGAAAAATATTGATACAAATCTAGTTTATATTACCAAGGGGGGGGGGGGGGAGAGGTCGCTTCTGGCGCTTCAGCGGCCGCTGCCGCGACACGCTCGCTACGCTCGCTCACCTTGTGCGTTTTTTTTATACTCCAACATAACCTACCTAGTGGTTTGTAATAAAAATGCTCATCAGATTCAAACCGATCTTTTGCAATGGGAGCATCAGGACATAAAATTTGGTTATTATCTGTAAATTTTTACATTTTGTTTCATAATTTATCAGATTTCAGGTTAGAAATGTTTTATTTTCTCGAAAACTAAGGATTTCCGCAAGTTAAAAGTGGTGAATATGTAATCAGGAAGCAAAACCCTACCAGATTTGAGCATTTTCTACCTCCAATTCCTGTATCCAGATACTAAATCCAAGCCGAGGACGTAATTATAAAAATATTTTTTTCAATAAATTTTGATTGATTATTATAATGATGTTTTATTATTGAACCCAAATCTATACTGAGCCGAGAACCTGGTTTTGTGGTGCGAAATGAGACTTATAGAATTTCATTTAATTTCATTTCACCACTAAACCATTGCTAAATCAATACCACCAAAGAATTCAAGCCGTGCGTGGGTAGGTCAGGTCATTCATCGATATCGATAAATTTTATTATATATATGTTATTGCTGAACAGCCTTATTTCGTTTTTGTTTGGTTTAGAGTTTTTAGAGCTAATTTTTGACATTGACGTAAGAGTTAGTTTATTTTAATCTATGGTGTCCGTCTCTTCCTAGACTTAGAGGATATTGCATTGCATACTCTTGCTTGACTCCTCTCTTTGATGGATGTAAGATGTAAATAAAGATGCGTTAGCTAGCATCCCAAAGTAGCATCCTATAGCTATAGTTTGTGGATGTAAGCGTAAGGGAACGAACATCCACTGCGATTACTCTGTAAGCTATACTTTCTTCACTTTATTACGTTTACACTACACAGCCCAATAAAAGCCGTTTAAAATCTGCTACTAGTCATTTGTTGTGGCTTTGTTTACTAAACATCCGTTTCAAATAGGTACCTTACCTACTTAGATTCGGCTGTTGTGAGCATATCATTAACGTTTACAGTTGGTGTGGCAGAAAAGCTGACTTCCAGCACGGTTGGCCCAGTGCCCACAAAGTCTCGGCGCCGCAAAGTGTAGACAAATCCTATTTAAAATATACTAAGCAACTACAATGCGTACGTGGGTCTTGTGCTTGCTAAAATTGCAATGTTAGGTGAAATAGAATAACATTCTAAGGTACATATTCAAATTATTTTAAGTGAATATTCAGTGAAATTAGGCCCAAAGTTGTAACATCTAACCTAAAACCAACTGTTCAGTGAAATAATGTGAGGAGCAAGCAATGGACCCACCACAGACATAAGTTCAGACCTCTTCAGTAGTACAATGCAGGAAGCGGGCAGTGGACCCACCTCAGAGATGTGTTTGAATGTTTCTTTTGGGTTTCCGGCTAATACTAGACAGGAGCTAGCTGTGGATGCATCGCCATTATCCCTGATTACTGATGAGCTCACGATAACCAAAAGTCAGGTAAGTCAGTGAGCCACTTCTATAGAATTGCCTGATTTTATACAATTTGATAAGCATGCTAAAATACATTGGCATTGACAGTTTTATCATCATCTGAAATTAGCATTGTTTGTGGCTCCTCATTCTGAATGCTAAAGTTAAACTTCACTATCGAGAAGAGAACTATAATAGCCCAGTCACTTAAGCAAAAAAAAAGGGTCAACCGCGGAATGACAGCTAATAACACTTAATCTCGTAAAAGTACTAAAACTAGTCTCGAAAGTCTCATAAAATCCTGTGTCAGCGTAAGGTATTCAAGGTCAAAGGTCAGAAAAATCTGTTTTACGCGATTATCTCGGCGTCTATAGCTCCAATGATGTAAACACATAAAATTTGTGACAAATTTTAAATTAAAAATATTCATACACCCAACAATTTTTCAGATACACAGTGGAGAGCCCACTGCGCTCAGCCATACTCACTGTAATGCAAAGTCAACCATGAATCTCAGTGAATCATACTTTGTGTAATTCAATTCAATTTTAATTCAAATTATTTCATCAAATAGGCGAAAAAGTACACTTTTGAATGTTGATACAATACAATATCAATACAGTAAAAAATAAAATAAAATGTCAATACGATAGAATACAATGCTAATACAATACAATCAAAATAAGTGAAATATATAAGTTTGACTTATCAATGTAAGTATTGCTATTTAAAATAAGTAAATTACATGTTAACTTAGTACCAAACACAAAGTTGGTAGGTTTATAATTAATTATCAATATTCTGTACAACATACATATTATGCTACGTTTAAATTCTAAGCAAGACAGTTGTGATTGTGATACATTTTATCAACAGTAACAGATACACAGGCCAGTACATCCTATCCAATATGAACTCATCAGATCTGTAATAGGCCTTTTTTATCAGCATTTGCTTTAACTTCTTTTTAAAGGCTTTGTCATCTAAGCTGTTATGCATTCGGGTAGTATATTATAATAATGAATATTGTTAACACAAAAAGACTTATTGGTTTTAGCTAAGCGTGTTGAAAGCAAGATAAAATTGTCTTTGTTCCTTGTTGAATACCTATGAATATCGCTATTTTCGCTATGTAAAATGATTTAGTCATTGAAACATTATTAAAAATCAATTATTTGTATTATTTATTAGTTAATACATTATATTCAATAACATTTTGCTTATATCTAGTATATTCATTCATTAATACTGTATAAAGTTATTCAATCATTGAAATATCATTAACAATAAATCATTTGTATTATTTATTAGTTAATAATATACATATAATAACATTTTGCATATATCTAGTATATTCATTTAATAATACATTAATCATCTTCCACCGACAAGTGCAGCAGTAAAATCATATAAATGTTTCTCACCAGATTCAAAAATGATTCTTTATTTTTTTATTAATGATAGACGAGCAGCTATAGCCGATATGTCTATATCACACAGTGTTGAAATAGTTTTTATATATTGGTTAATCTTTTGAGCACTGATTTGTTAATTCATAGAACTTGTTTTTAAACGCATTGACAGAGGTAGCAGTCACAACGTCATCTGGTAGTGCATTCCAATTGTGGACCACTCTGTTGCTAAAGAAGTGATAAGAGGCATGTAAGCGGGCAGGGTCATAAATGTGTTATAACTGGTGGCCACATGAGCATCTCTGATCATCTTTTTCTCAAGATGTCATAAATATTTGGCAGGTTGTACTGATAGGTCATAATCTTATGATACTATAAGATCTCCTTGAAGGCGTCTATCTTCAAGAGTAGTCAAGCATAGTGATAGTAATCTATCCTCGTAGTTTTTCCGACGTAGAGCCTGTTATATCTTGGTGGCCTTCCTCTGGACACTAGGTTAGGGCATGATTTAGAACCCCAGGAATGGGGTTGGATGCTGCAAAATTGTAAATTGCAAAAAAGTGCTCCAACAATACCATCCTGAGGGCTGATTTTCACTACCTAGTGAATCCAATTTACAGGCACTGGATTTGTACTAAATATTTGTCCATCTGTTTAATGTACTTAATACACTATTTTGTGATTGTAAGAATTAATGTGGTGTACGTTGGCTGTGCAGAAAATTGTGGTTGCAATGCACTTTAGCTTGTGCCTGATGTAATGGACAAGCTTGCCTCAATGCTGTTTCATCATAACGCGACCCTGAAGAGAGTAAATCTGACCCGGAAATTTTGGAAGGCCTGGAAACAATGATTCAGGACAATGAAGATGATGGCAATGAAATAGACATTTTTACATGCCCGATGACGATGAAGAAGAAGTAAGTTAATACTTTTGTTCTTGAAATAATTTAAGGTTTTCATTTCAATTCAAATTGTAAGAAATATATAGCTACTGAATAAAGATAAAATTACAACATTGTTACTCATTTTATTTCTACTTAAAATCTACTTTATATCAATTAATATAAAATTTGGATTTACAATAAGTATTTCATCTAATGAGTTTTTAATTTCGCAATGGAGGTAGTTATGTATTATTAAATGAATAAGTATGTATATAAGATATGTATATGCAAAATGTTATTGAATATAATGTATTAATGATATTTCAATGATTTAATAATTTTATACAAGGTATTTACTGGGATTCACGGTTGATCTTGCATTACAGTGAGTATGGCTGAGTGCTGCAGCCTCGCTGCCCTATATCTCAAAAATTGATGGCATATGATATTTTTTAAAACAAAATTTGTCGCAAATTGCTCTTATACTCTATATTTTTTATAATAAATATTAACATCATTGGAGCTATAATCGCCGAAGAAACCGAGATAATCGCAAAAACATATTTTTGTGACATTTGACCCTAAATAACTTACGGGATTTTATGAGACTTTTGAGACAACTTTTAGAACACCAAAAGGACACCTTTGTTTTTGTTGTTCTAAAAGTTTGCGATTTCGCGATTATCTCGGTTTCTATAGCTTATACGAGTTTACAGCTTAAATATCTCTCATTCCGAGGTGAATCTCCTAGTATGACTGGACTACAAATAGTTAGCACCTATACCACAAATTTTTCAAGCTGGATGAGTGAAATATACCTACTTTTTATTCAATAGGTTCACACTGTTGTGTAGGTATTTACTCTGGGTACTTGTGAAACCTGTTTTTAACGGACTTCATCAAAAAGGAGGAGGTTCTCAATTCATCGGAATCTTTTTTTTTTTTTTTTTATGTATGTTCACTGATTACTCGAAAACGCCTGAACCGATTTGGAAAATTCTTTTTTTGTTTGAAAGGGTATACTTCACAGAATAATCAACGAAAATCTAAAAATTGTATACATCGAAGATGTTTTCGTGTCCTGCGATACCTCGGTGTCTCATTGGAGCGGTGCGTTTATTAGGCCTACCCATATTATATATATACAAAATACATCTACTTTCCACTAAAAATGTATTATAGGCTCAAATTTCATTCAATTAAGTTTGTTTTCTTTTTAGTTTTTAAAACGTAATTATTCTGTTAGTACTTTGTTTAGATTGACACTTTTAAATTCGTAATATCTTTTTAATGGAGTTGTCAGATTTGAATAATTCAATAAGTAATCTACAGATATTTAATACGAAATGATTTATTTGGATAAGCATTAATTTAATTCAATTCAATATATCTTTAATCAATAATAATATAAAGGTATGGATAACATGGTCTGATTTTTGTCGGCATGTCTATCAACTTGTAATTTATGTAGGTTAGGTTCATTGCGTGTGATGCAGATAGTCTATACTTCTATATAAAGAGGGTATATTAAGGAGACTATATTATAAAGAGGAAAGATTTGATTGTTTGTTTGTTTGTATTGAATATGCTCCGGAACTGCTGGACCGATTTGAAAAATTATTTTACCGTTGGAAAGCTACACTATCCCCGGGTGACATAGGCTACT
Organism: Lampropteryx suffumata; assembly: GCA_948098915.1. Taxonomy (NCBI): domain Eukaryota; kingdom Metazoa; phylum Arthropoda; class Insecta; order Lepidoptera; family Geometridae; genus Lampropteryx; species Lampropteryx suffumata. Next base: position 26,949,750 of record OX402544.1, read on the forward strand.
TTTTATACCGGGAAAAATCTTCAACGCAGGCGAAGCTGCGCGCGGACAGCTAGTATTTAATAAATTAAAGTAACGATAAATATAATATATTCAATAAATTAAAAAACTATGTACTTACTTACTGATTATTTAAATAAATATGAAACCTGCATGGCTGTTATGGAACTCTTGATACAATCAATGTCTTCAGTTCTCATAAACAATGATAATTATTTCACGCTATTACGTACGTTCGGTTTCTTTCTTAGTTTCTGTTCTTAAGACAGCATGTGTTACAATCAACATCAACCTTCCGTAATACCAATTCAACAACAGTAAATAAAAGCTATTAGTGTCATTGTTTTGATAGTATCATATAATCGCCCGGCTGGGCATAAAAGTGTTCTGCACGATCTAAACTGACCCAGACCAATAAGAAGCTCCAGGAAGCAGGAACTCAGTTTTACTGTTTAGACTATGCTTCACAGATGGACTTAGTAATGGCTGAACAGAAGAGTGAGCATCGGCATTTAAAGTACCTGATAACTCAGACAGCTCTATACGCCCATTTTCTAAAGCGTGGTGAGCTCCTTGACTTCGACACCACCGCCAACCATATACTTCAACAACTGGACGAAGACTATGTACCAATGCTTGGACATATTGATTACAGGTATAACAAAGGATTTTACACTTTACTTCGTTCAGTGCCCGCTAGTTATACTGGAAGTTTTACTGACTAGTGGGAATCTTGTCCCACTGGTTACATTTGAAAATGAATGTACTCAAGCTCTGCGAGTTGATTTGCTTTGTTTCTAAGCGTAAATTAATATTGCATACTAGCAGGACAAGCAATTTTGAATGTGGTATTTAAGCTGTGCGAATTGATGTAAAGTGGGGTTAATTTTTTAAATATTTTGCTATCCCATAGTGTGGCATATCGTTGGATAGGTCTTAAGATACTACAAGTATTATTTTACAGATTTTCGTTGTGTTACAAAATAAATAAATAATAAATAATGCCGGACATTTCACACAGCATCATCTAGCCCCCTAAAGTAAGCTGAGCTTGTGTCATGACTGATATACTACCTATATACTTTTTTTTTTATAAATACATACATATTACACATAGAAACACGCAGCTCCGAGACAAATACTTGCAGATCATACAAATATTTGTCTTGCGGCGGAAATTGAACCCGCAACCTTCTGCGTCTCAGCCGGACCATAGATCATTGCGCCATGGAGGTCGTCAAATATAGCATGAAAATACAAGGAAAATTATCGCAAATACTAAGGCTTTACTAAATTTTGAGTAAGAGCTTGATTATAAACCTTAAAAAGAACAAAAAGGCCATACAATACATTTTGATAAACACGGGTTCAGTCACGTATTTTTCGATGCCGCGGACCGCGGATCAAACTCACCCTCATGAAGATTCTCTAGATGAATCGAAACAGTGTCGGTGCCACCATCGACAAAATAATATCTACGTGTTTATCAAAATGTTTTGTATGGCCTTTTAGTTTTTTTAAGGTTTATAATCAAGCTGTTACTCAAAATTTAGCAAAGCCTTACTATTTGTAAAAAAAATCCTTGTAATTTCATTATATTTAACGGCCTCCGTGGCGCAATGGTCTATGGTCCGGCTGAGGTCCAACTCACGAAAGTTTTGAAAGTGAAAAAAGGCCATTTTTTTACTATGTTGTTAAATTGGTTTGGGTTAAACTGGTCATTCTAACCTTACCGACTTCGGAAGCCTGTCACATGTGCATGGCCAGTATTTTAACTTGTGCCTAGCTGGTAAGCAAATGTTGTTACAGGGCCATCGCAATATAGCAGCTCTAGCAAATGTCGCAAGGTTCAAAATGCTATGGATCCAAGTGTTGTTTATAGTCGCTCTAGTGATTTCTGCAGGCAGGCAATATGTAGATTAATGTTAATATAATTTTTGGTTAAGACTACAATATAATTAAATAAAAATAAATAAATAATACTGACTGCAGAGATCACTACTGCGACTATAAACTATAAGATCCTGAATCATTCTGAATGCATTTTGAACCTTCTAATCCTGATCATAATAAGAATGATCCTACGATCATTATTTCAATCCATAGATTGGTTTAAAGGCCTTTATAAGCCTAAATTATCGGCGTAAGAGCGACGACACGACGCGAGAATATCAATCTGTAGGTACACAATGTGGTACAATGGCCTACGTTTGATCTCGCGACAAGTCGCCGGAATATTTCCGTCGTTTAGGTACGCACAATGGCCAACGCATCTATAATACCAAGTCAATATTTTTTTACAGCGCAGCATTGATGGACAAAGCGTCTCGGAACGCGCGCAAAGCCTTTCTAGCAGAACGCACACGTACGCGAAAGTACGACGCGGAATGCAGCGTCAGCTCCACCATGGAAATAGGGGATTGCGGCCAGCCCTCGATGTTCACAGGGCTTATGAATAAACAACAGTTAGATGACATGAAATGGCTTGCCATATTGTACAACAAGGTAATTAAAACAAGCTTTGATATAGCACTTTACATGGATGTGTCTCTAATTAGCATTTTTTTAAAGTTTTTATTAGGTACAAATTTTATAGGGGCCACTTAGTCTTAGTCAGCGAGCGAGAGCTCTGATTACAGACAGACAGACTAAAACCTTTATTTTGTTTTTAATATTATAATTTTGTTTTATAGTTTTATCTATTTTGTTGAATCTCGACCGCTGCCTTCATACTTTGTGGCATAAAGCTGAGACTGGACCTAGTTGGGCACACACATCGTTCTTAGTAAGTAGGTAAAACGATAAGTACCTACCCATCTCTCTGGACCAGTAGTGGTAAGTCTGTGGTTTCGCCGGACTACCTATAATTGGCCAAAATCCGAACTATCTTGTTTTCATCAAAGTCTGAATTAAAGAACAAAAGATATCTAAATTCATGTGCAATTGAAATGTTTTAGCTCAATTTAGACGCCATGTAAGTTGGTGTTAATTTAAACTGCAGAAAGTCGTGGAACATTATCATTTTAGCATTTTATTTTATATTTTACCATATTCATTTATTTTATAACTGTTATTCTAATTTGTGCTTTGGTGTAAACAAGTTAAAATTCAAATATATTTGTATTCAATACAATCGCAAGTATCACTTAGAAACGTCTTACATACTAGGTCAATTAGGTGCCGATCCCTCCTAACCTAAGTCCGAGAAGATTTGACATGAAACGTGTCCTTGTCCTAGCGCTTTTTTGTATGATAGTCAAGAAAAACTACGAAAATCTAATAAAGTAAGTTATACATTGCAAATCTGTCAGTTAACTGTCAGAGGATAGAGCAACATGAGGCCATGCATTCTTATCTTCTATAATTTAAAAATGAATCTCTGAATGTGTTGCTAAGCGCAAATCTCGAGAGCAGCTAAACCGATTTCGCTAATTATTTTTTTAGAATATTCCTTGAAGTACGAGGATGGTTCTTACGGAGAGAAAAAATTAAAAAATTGCCTGAAAAAGTCTAAAAACAACACTTTTCTATACTCTATTTCTATACAATCGATTCAATTTTATCGATTCAATTTGAACTTTATTACTATACCATAAAGTTTAAGTGTTAGTGAAGAGGTTCCGGGAAGGCAAAACAATTGAGTGACGTTAGTATCGTATAAATATTAATGTCAATATTTATACGATGGTAACATTATTCAAAAACAAATTGACTATGGTGTTGGAAAACCATAGTGCTCTGTTTGTTTACGCGCCAGGTAATCAAACAAAAAATATCGTGTACCATAAAGTACTATAATAAAAATAAATCTTAATTTAGAACAAGTAAAAATAAAATATAATATAATAAGTAGGTATCATAATAAGAAATCTGAAATTGTCATTTTCATTGTGATGTTTTACTGACTATCAAAAGAATTTTAGGTGTTTATAATTTTTATATTTTGACATATGTAATGTAATTGTTTACTTATTAACTTTCTTTTTTCTTTTTTTATCTTACTTGCTGACCCGGCGCCCGAATAGCAGAAAAAGTATTAAAAAAAAAAAAATTAAAGAATCGACTGTTAGGCGGTACGAAGTTCGCCGGGTCAGCTAGTCAACAATATATTCATTTATATTATAATCTTTCTTCTCAAGACTACCTTTTATGTAAGCTTTAAACTTCAGTTACAAGCCGTTACGTTGCATTTTCAAGAAGTTAAAGCGTAACATGGGGAACATAAAGGATCTAATTTACTTTTTCTGGCAGAAACATAGGGATGTAAAATTTGTTTATATACCTAGAATTTATTATACAAATATCACTATTTCCCATCTCTATTTTTATGAGTATATAATTTTTTTTCATGTATATATTGTGAAGCTTCTGTGAGAATATTCGTTTCTTTGAATAGTTCTCTCAAAAACTAGCTATTTTATTTTTCAAACAAAATAATGTCGTTCTTATTTTAGGAACTTTTAGCTAGTCTGGCGAAACTACAGACAGGGCCAGCACCTATTACCTATTACAGTTACATCTATTGCTTACAGTAACCTACAGTATTACCTACAGTTTATTTTTCTTTTCTTTGTTACTTACCTACTGTTACTGTGCTTTTCTTATTGTTATGCCTTACATTCTTTTCTTTGTATGTACCAAATAAATGATATTCTATTGTATGATATTGTACCAGTGAAGATGTATAATAATGCATTAGTTATTAAGTTTAAATATATATATATTTTTTTATAGTTAAATAATTTTATATTGCCATTTCGACACGGAACCAAATCACGAATTTTTCAGTAAACGAATTGTTTGTCTTGGAAAACAGGTTTTACTCACATATTATTACGTCGATAAGGCACTGACACTGTTTCGATTCATCTAGAGAATCTTCATTAGATTAGTTAGTTTGAACCGCGGTCTGTTTGTTGGGCAACTCACGAATCGCGGAATAAACTCATGAAGAATCTCTAAATTAGTCGAAATAGTGCCGGTGCCTCCATCGACAAAATAATGCCTGAGTAAAACACTAGCTTATCAAAATGTATCTCTTGTTTTGATAAATTATTTATATCTTTCTCAATTTTGCACTATTAGTGCGGTGAAGTTTACTTTAAAGTGATAACTTTAAACCTCTCTTATGTGTCTTTATAGTGTCACTATGTATTTCGAACCAGTGTGATGAATGGAATTAAATGCGCCTTGGAGGCTGGAGCACTTTGCACATGTCTTCGGAATTTCTACGACATACCTACCGGTTTCCTCTCGATGATTTTAATTCACCGTTTGAGAGTACTGATACAGTGCACATATATATTTCGAATCAGAAGATTAGACTACCATTACGCTTCTAGTGCTCATAATATTGCAAGCGTCCATATAGGTTACGATCTGAGGATATTTCGGTCATGCCTGAGGTTATATAATTTTCGCAGGGATTAAATGGTATACTGGCCGATGAGATAGGTATCGCCACAACAATACAGGCTATCGCCTTCTTGTGTCACGTGGCGGAGCGTCAGCCTAGGTGGGGGCCCATTCTCGTCGTTGCCGACAACTCTAAGCTGTCACACTGGCAGCAAGAGCTTCAACGATTAGCGCCTGGCTTGAAAACGGTATGTAACTATAAGTTTTTGTGATATCCCAAAAAGTACAATTTCATTACCTTTTGTTATTGGTTGGTTCAAAAAGGTTGTTTTTCAAAATAAAAAATATCGAAATATTATATATTATTGTAAACCGGTTTAGCAATTAAGATATTATTGAGTAACGCATCCAAACATCCGTCACCCGAGTTATACCGGTACAAGAAAGGGATTATGACCTAGAAAAACATAGGAAACGCTTATACCTTTTTACAACAGCATTGCGCCAAACATAAGGGTATGTGATCTTCACTCTTCAATACTTAATTCACACGTCAAAATTTGTATTTGGATAGCAACGGCGTCGATGGGTTCCGATTTGAAATAAGATCATTTTCTGAGTTCTAAAAATTCTAATTATCTCCGTCACCATAATTGTCCGCATCAAGAAAGAAAAAATAATCTAACCCTTGCGTTTGTTATTATTAGTGTGATTGTTCGAGACCTCGGTTATTCAGCCTGTGTGTTTCCAGCAGTCTGAATAAATGTTTGCCAGCGTTATTTGAACCTTACAACAATAACAGGTATCATACGGGGACGGTCCATCCGAGCGCAGGATCATCCGCCGTTCCTGGTCTCCTAAGGATCAACAAACGCGCGTTGCCGAATGCCACGTCGTAGTCAGCACTTACGAAGTTGTGAAGTCTGATCTTAAATATCTGAAAACCATGAAGTGGCAGTATTTGATCCTGGACGAGGTGCAAGAGATCAGCGGCTCTCGCAGCATGCGCTGGAAACTCTTGTTGAAAATCAAATGTAGAAATCGACTGCTGCTTCTGACTGGTGAGTACTGTGTACCTTATTTTTAATTCTGCGATTTGAATTAGCGCTTTATCATAAGTATATATTATATCAGTCATCTTGTTCCTATATTACAAAGTTTTGCTTAGTTTAGGGCTAGATGATTATGTATGAAACGTTACCCAATATTTATTAAATATTTATACTCTAATTAATTAACCAGCCTAGCTGTCCTTGTCATTGTAATGTCAATGAATAAAGATTGCGATAGATTTAATACATTACCTAATGTGTGGTTATTGGATAGAACTTAAATTCTATCAGTCAATTGATGACAAAGCAGCTCCATTTCGCACTGTGTCAAGTAGCATAGAGCTGAGACTGTTTTTTTTTGGAAATCGCAGACTGGGTTAGTACAGTGTAGGTACACGTAATGTATACGAAATTTAGTATATTAATATGCGATTGTCCTGTTGATTGTGTACCTGCTGTGTTACTATCCGTGTGCGTGTTCCAAAATAAATATATTTAGTTTAATTATGCTGCCCGCGGCTTCGCTTTGTAACGTTCTGATTGTGTTCCTTAACAGGGATCCAGATTCAAAATAGCATGACGGAATTGTGGACTCTCCTGCGTTTCGTCTTGCCGACCCTAATTGACTCCCGCAAGGAGTATAAGGAGTTCTTTGCAAAGATCAGCCATGATGTGAAAAACCGCGCTGTCGATGAAAGTTAGTAACTGTGTTCTTTTAATACCTTAGTTTATTTACACTTCCATAGAGAGCAGTCGAGAGCATGATTGTTCAATCCAAAAACATTTCAAGTAACAAAATGAAATATGAAAGGAAAATAAAAGACGCTCCAAATGTGATCAAACGCCGTTCTTGGTATGGTGCTGGATGAATTGTTCGCAGTTTATTTACTCACCGTGGCTTTACCCGCGTGGTACGCAGATAAAAAGTAGCCTAGGTATATGGTAATCCAGATCCACATCTGCAACTAAACTAAATTTAATTCAAATCGGTTGTGCTATTATTGTGTAATGAAGTATCATCCAAAGTTATAATATTATTATACTGGCCATTTAGCTCAGTTGGTAGTAGCTCTGCCTTCTGCGCAGTTGGTTATGTTGGATTCCCTCAAGGCAAACATGATGAACATAAATGTTGGTTCTGTGTTTGGGTATCGTATAAAGTATCATATAGTTCCCCCGCTAATATGCTGATTACTGTGAGAAAAATCTAGGTACCCAACTTACCGTATCAGCCATGGCACCTCTTATATAGATTAGAATGGTCGAATCTAATGACTTACACCTAATAATTATACGGACTGAAATCTGTCTAATCAAAAGCTAGGATAAGCCAATCAGTTGTAAGATAAGTTAAGTACAAGCTATGGTTAGTTTGGGGCTAGATGGTGTTCGGGTTGTCCACCAATAATAATAAATTTAACAACGGAATAAAATATTGGCTACTTTTTACCTACGCACCACTCTAGTTTATAAATATTAAGGCGACTCCCTGATTAAATAATCTCGACGGCGCCGGCGTATTCACGGCGCTCACATCGCGTATTTTATCAGAAAACATTTAAATAAAGAATGTTTAAAAATGTATGAAAAAGTTCAGTGTGTAATGTTTTAATAAGCGTACTCTCCACTTATTAGTGTAAGCTGCAAGTTAAAACGACGAATTTTAGGAGAAGATGATAACTATTGAAATATTTTACACATTATTTTATAATTAAATTATAAAACCAACAATTAAAATCGATTTGAAACGAGGAGTTATGAGGCAAAATATTGAAAATACATTCTATATATATTTTATAATTATTCCTTCAATTAACAAGAAAGCTTCTAAATAACGGTAAAATAAGCCTAATTTTTTCATATAAACGTTAATTTGCTGAGGGCATCGTCTTAATTGGTTAACTCGTAATTATCCTGTTGCTCAACATTTTCAGATAATCTCTCAAAGCTGCAGATGATCCTGAAGCCGTTTATGCTGCGTCACATGAACAAACACGTCCAACGCAGAAACGTCCATGATGAAATTTCAAATGAGATCTCGGCCATGCAGCTCAGAAAGGTATGCCATTTGAAGTTACTGGTGACTCAGTCCTATTTCATAATTCGTTGTTAGTGTAGGATATAATAATGATTTATTTGGCACACATCACGAAAAAGTGACAGAGAACAAACAAGTAAATAAACAGATTGCGTTTCCACCAATCAAAACAAAACATGGTACGTTCTTCCAACATATCAGAACAAACCTCTAAATCTGATTGGTTAACTTAGTAATCTAACTAATATTACAAAATAAAATACTAGGAGAAAATAAAATAAATAAATAATGCCGGACTATTCACACAACATTATCTGGTCCCAAAGTAAGCAGAGCTTGTGTTATGGGTACTACATGACTACTTATATACTTTGTTTTGTAAATACATACATATACATGAAACACCCATACCCGAGACAAATACATGCAGATCATACAAACATTTGTCCCGCGGCGAGAACCGAACCCGCAACCTTTTGCGTCTCAACGAACCTTGGCCCACTACACCAGAGAGGACGTCAATAACCACAGCCTGTTTTGATATTTAAAAAAATAACGCTATTAAAAAAAAAACTAGTAACTTCGAATCAGAGTGGTGAAAGGATAGTGCGTCTCTTTCGTTTATTTTAATGTTGTTTTGTTTTTATATTATGTTACCTACCTGTTCAACCGTAAAAGCGCTTCTCAAACCACTGCGTGTCATAGTCAATATGAAAATTAGGCTGCACTTCTTTGTCCTGTCAACAGAATTGAACCTGATATATGAAGAAGGAAAGCTGCAATTTGTTTGTATTGTGGGTTAGAACAAAATAATATTCAACTAAAATAAATACCGCTCAGCTCTAGCTCATAATCTGCTTAGTCCAGCTCTACAAATATTTAAGGATGTGAAAAGGGTTGTCTGAGGCATTTCGTTGCACCGCGCTCGCTTCCTCACGATGTTTTATTTCGATATTTAAGAGCAACTTGCGATTCATAAAGAAAATCGTCTAACATTTAACATTTGTTTTAGATGTGCAAACAACCAGATCTGTCCGTACGGGGCAAGCCATGCACCTATGTCCCAAAGTCTGATGCTGTGTCTCAGTGTGGTTCGCCGTCCGTGTAAGTGTTAGATCTATAGTATAACCTAGATAGATATAACACATTGTTGTACACAAATACATGAACAAAGTTACACAATTAAAAAAAATCATAATGAGCTCATGCTACAAGCAAACCGAGTAAATAGTAACAAGCACACAGTGGTGCGTTGATGAGACATAAAAACTGATTAGCAATACCTGTATATAAAACTAAATTGTGTAGTGCAGCTGTTATACCATGGCTATCATAAAATGGCTATATAAAACTAAATTTATGACAATTTGCCAAGTTATGTGAGAAAGCTGAAGAGGGGAATTATTTAACAGAAAGCTATTTGAGATGATAAAATTTATTAACTGATCATTCTGTTGACAGCTACCTTCATTTTAAAATTTTACCTATTATTGATTGTGCAATTGTATCAGAATGTTCTGAATCAATTGTCATTTTTATAATATTACAAGTTATTTCAAATAGGTATTTAGGTACATTCATTTGGATTTTATGATTATAATGTAGTTATTATGGGCAATAACCGCTTTAATAGTTTTGATTGATTAAATACATGTAAATTTCTCTACAAATAATTGAAATCAGACCTTTCGTTTAGAAGATACGATGGGGTATTGACGGGATTGTTTCACGATAAAATTATCCGTGCGAAGCCAGGTCTGGTCGCTAGTATAGTATGGGTCGCTGGTTAATATTAAAGTGTTTTTATTTCCAACAGATTGCGGCACATCGGATTATCAGGTAAGAACAATTTGATTGAAGGCTCGAAGCCCACTCAATTACTCGACCGTGCGCAGACACAAGACATCCTACTTACTTATGTGCCCCGATGGTGATACCCTGTACCTGAAATTCTATTTGTTTAAATTATGTTAAGGCAGTTAAGCTCTATCAATACAGGAGAAAATAAATTAAAATAATAAGCTATATTCCTTTTTCAAAATGACAAAAAAAAACTGCCAAAATATAGTTTAATTTACTTCATTTGACAACATCATCTGCGTGCCCTCGTCATAATCTTAGGTAATGACTCGAATTATGTTTGCGTGCGCGAATTACACTCCCACACACTCACACTGCACATTTTGCCATGTGCAAAATGTGCAGTGTGAGTGTGAGTGAAGCACATTTTGCCATTTTATTGAAACTAAATTTTGTACGAAGTCAAGATTGTGACTGATTTAATGATAGAAGCGAGTAGGTTTTTTGACCTCGTTAAATGGCTCGCACCTTATCTACCTCTACATTTGTGTTCATATTTGATGGTTTTGTAGTGATTAATGATAACATTACTAGGTAATTAAAAGAAAACTTAAGTAAATATCACTAATGTCGCTTCGTAATCAATGAACGACAACAAACTATGGTTGAGAAAATATAAAATGAAATGGCGAATGTCCATTAAATATTTAAATCGTGAATGGTCTCGAGTTCATCCATAAATCCAAAAGTTTAGTTGTTCCCAAATTTTTAAGTTGTCGGGAAATTATTACAATTTTTTTTTCTTTATTCGGACTATGACGAACATTTTAATACAAAATATAGCGAAATCGATCCAGCCGTTATCAAGTAATATTCATAAAACGTGGGCATGTGTCAAATATAATAATGTTTCAACTCTGACTTCCTCTTAAGACATCCTCAATATTTAAAGAGGTGTTTAACATACCTGGGGATTTTGTGTTACTTTTGTTTTTTATTAATATATTTGAGATGATAAAATGGTGCTTCGTTCCAGGTGATCCTCGAGAGTTGCGCCATAAGAGTCAAGACGCCACCAGATCTATGGTAATCATTAAGAACACTTTACCTTGTAACAATGTTTATTTTCATGAGAAATAAGCAGTTCATGGTTCATAATGGCCTCAATTTTGTTAACACCAACCTAACGAATTTTAGCTAAAATTAGGTTTTGAACTGTCAACTTATCTTAATTTAATTTTACCTTAATTAAGCGTTCCTAACTTAATTAAGCGTTCCTAATTTAGTTAGATGGTACCAACCGAATAAGTTTTACAAATGCTATAACTAACTAAATATATTTTAGACAATTCCTAATTTTAGAAAGAAACCAATAGAATTGACACCACTATCAGTAAAGATCCTTATTCCGTTCTAAACTTACAAAACTATTTCAAAAATCAGACCATAGAAAGCCGTTCTAAACATTACGATTTTCACATATCACTAATCAGTACCATTCTTAGTCCAACATTAAGATTATTCTAGTAATCACTTCCTATATGTATTTTTACCTGTATATCTTCCTATATCTACTTTACATAGGGACTCAATCATTCTCAAAACTTACAATCACAGACACATTTGGTTTATGTAAGGTAAATGTCGTTACAATCTCTATTAATCCTTACTAATATAATATTATAAATTTGAAAGTAACTCTGTCTGTCTGTCTGTCCGAAACCGCTGAATCGATTTTGATGAATTTTGGTATAGAGATAGATGGGATCTTGGAGAAGGATATAGGCTAATTTTTATGTAGGTACCACTCATGCGAAGCAGCGGGCAGCAACTAGTGTAATATTATAAATGTGAAAGAAACTCTTGTCTGTCTGTCTGTCTGTCACGTTTTCACGCCTAAACCGCTGAACCAATTTCGATGCCTTTTGGTATAGAGATAGATGAGACCTCGGAGAAGGACATAGTGCTACTTTTAATGTTTATCTCGTTCCCCTTCGTAAGAGTTTTTGTGAAAGAGCATACTAGGTGATCCTATCATGAATTTCATGACTTTATTTCATGCTACCCATACTCATACATAGTTCTACTTGAAGTTTCGTAAATGAGTTTATGTTATTAAATGAAAGCTCATTTGTAGAGTAGAGATGTTAGCAGTTTTTATTTTTTATTTTTTGCGCATATTGGGAAGGCACTTACATCGGGCCAAACTTTAGGCTCCGTCTTATGCATTTTTCAATAACAGTGAACTGAATTGCCTCCATTCTGCGTGAGTCCCTAAAAATTTGTGAGTTATCGAATTTATAGACCGTTCACCGTAAGATGTCCCCTGCCTTGGGAATTGGCTGCATTGCCTACAGTGTTGTCAACAATATAATGTAGTATTGACCCCACTTGGTGATTGGTGGTTGCCCGCAACATTATCTAATCTTGTATGTACACACCACAGATTAAAATGTTTTACTTGTATATTTTTAAATATTATACAGTTATAGCCTTTGTTCGGTGTAGGACAGATTCGTGATTCGGCAGATTCCTACTCGACAGCTACATTTTTATAACGAGAACCTCTTAGTCATGTATGGTGGTGCTTCGGCACGTTCGCTTCGCTCGCTCGCTACTAGCCAATACTACTAGGTGCCTATAAATTGATATTGTGTTATGAACTAAGTATTTGTTTTGTATTTGGGTGTTATAAAGTATCATAAGTATGTATTTAAAAATGAATATGTATTCTATCAGACGTCTTGTCACTATAAATCTAATATATAAAATTCTCGTGTCACAGTGTTAGTTACCATACTCCTCCGAAACGGCTTGACCGATTTTTATGAAATTTTATATGCATATTCAGTAGGTCTGACAATCGGCTACTATCTATTTTTCATACAACTAAGTGATAAGGGTTGTCAACACCTAAATTTTTTTTTTAATTTTTTGGACTACATTTTTTTTTTAATTTTTTTATAATGTGGCATTAAAAAATACATACAACCCTAAATTTTGACCCTTCTGTGATAGAACACCTATTTTTTAATAGTTGTTTTAGTCATTTTTAACGAAATTATCATAAGATAAGAATCATCCCATTTTGTTCCCACCAAAGTCAGAATTAGTGAAAATTCATAAATGATACTTTTCTACACTAGAAATTCCCTAGAAATAATTTATATGGCAAAACAACGTTTGCCGGGTCAGCTAGTAAACTATAAATACAAGTTTGGGGTTAGTGTTTGCTTTGTCCATCAATAATTGTTATTATTATTATTTATTAATGTAGGAAATAATTAAAGAAAATGTGGATTGTGTGATTGATGATAGGGAAAGTGTGGAGAAGTAAATGTGCCGATACTTAAGGATACGAGCAGGGAAATGATGAAATCAATAATTGTTTGAATTGAAATACTAGCTTGTAATTGCCTGGCCTGTAAGCTCAGTTGGTACTAGCTCTGCCTTCTGCGATGTATTTTGAGGGTTCGATTCCCTCCCAGGATAAACATTTATTTGAAGAACATAGGTGTTTGCTCTGTGTCTGGGTGCTATAAAGTATCATAATAGTGTATGTTAAACTATATAAGTATTCTATCAGTCATCTAGTCAGCATAATACAAGCTTAGTTTGGGACTAGATAGTGTTGTGTGCATTGTCCATTAATATTTATTTATTATTATATAATTTTGGTTTGTAGGTCGTAATGACATGGGTTCTGTACTCATTTTCGAGCAACATAATCCAACACCAACGTGCCGAGGATGCTTCGGGAATGGTCTTGCAAATTATCTCCCAGGCGCATTCTTACTGCGACGTCGTACTACATTTGCCCGGTGAGTCCAACCTATACACTGTGCAATATTAATCTTTTAGATTTCTTCTTTGTTTAAATTGTATCTGTCTTCAAAGACAACTTTGCCGGTGTCCAGTGAATGGTTAGATAAAAGTAACGTCAGAAGTCGTGTGTTATTTATAAAGACTGAACTTTTGCTTGAAGCATAACGAAACATATAACTTCTATTCAAATTATTCACACTTAATAGTTCTAGCTTTATTAAAAAAATATCACCAAACCGGCTAATGAACCCCGAAATAACTTGAGATTAATAAATATTACAAGAGCGCAATGTTTGATTTCCAAAACGGTCAATATTAATATTTTGAAGTGAAAACTTCTTTAGCATCGTTGTGATTTGAAAGTCGATGAACCGAAAAAGCGACAGTAAAAAAAGACAGACACATAAATTCATAAGATTTAACGTGGGAGAAAATGAGATAGGAAGCATTATACGTGTTTATTATTACGTGTTTGTGCGCGCATGCGTAGTACAAAGCTTGAGAAAGGGCATCACAACAACCGTGGTGTTTTGTATACGTGTACGTATTATAAATAGTTTAAGCTTAATTTTTAAAATTTGTCAATCGACAAATCTGGAACTTGACGACCTCGGTGGGCCAAGGGCCGGTTGAGACGCAGAAGGTTGCAGAAGGAAGGGTTCGATTACCGCCACGTGTCAAATATCAAATATGTTAAAATGCAAGTATTTGACTCGGGGGTGTTTCTATGCATAATATGTATGTATTTACAAAATTAAAAAGTATATAAGCAGTAATAACAATCATGTGTATAAATAATCTTCACTTATATTTCATGTCAATATTAGAAGTATTGGAAATATCATAAACTATAGTAATCTCATTATTATACTACAGTCTGACCAGAAAGAGTAAAAAATAAATGAGGGTGCCACTATTGTTTACATGGTATCACCATATACTATGGCAGAACGTTTTGATACTTGATATTTTTTTATATACGGTTGTGGTCATAATAATTAAGAACGATTTGAAGTTATAGAAGTTTTTTATTTACATCGTGTCATACACAGAGATGTGTACCTTCTGAGAAGCAGCTAGTTATGTTATAAAATAGCCACGTTAATAGAGCAACGTGGCTTAGGAATAAAGAATGAAATCGCTAACTATTTTTTTTCACATTTTATTTATTTTACCAAAGTAACACATTCAAATAGTACTGAAGCTGGACAAATAATTAAGAACGATTTATTAAACTGCTCGGGAATTGTTTTGTATGACACTTACATTTAAAAAATCACATAATTTGTAGCGCAGTATTAAATTGATTTTAAATTTTTAATACATTTTTAACTAAAATTAATATTTAATAGCATATCAACGGCTTGTAATTACTGCTTTACACCGGCGAGGCTATTAAATTCTATTAATTTGACTATGAATTTTTGACATTTCGCAAGAGAAATAGAATTCTTCTAAAAAAACGTACAGCTCTCTTAAATTCCCACACTGTGTATTTGAAACCTTTTTCTTTACTTCGAACCACAGATTCTCTATTGGGTTAAGATCTGGGCTGTTAGCTGGCCAGTCTAAGACAGAAACTGATTGCGCTGTGAGAAATTCCTTTACGGTGCGTGCAGTGTGCTTTGGATCATTGTCATGCTGGAATGTCCAAATAACCGGTAAAACGTTTTCAGCATAGCATAGGTAACATTATTTCTTCCAGTATATTTTTTTATTGGAACTGATCCATGTTACCTTCTATCGACTTAACAGGTCCAACACCATGTCCAGAAAAGCACCCCCAAATTTTCACATTTCCACCACCGTGCTTTAATGTAACTTTCGTGTACTTAGGGTTCAATGCTGTATTCGGGGGACGTCGTACATATCGTTTTCCATCAGAACATGCTCTGTTTATTTTCGTTTCGTCAGAATAAAGTACATTTTTCCACTGTCGCACAGTCCAGTTTTCATACTTTCTCGCAAAGCAAGCCGGGCTTGTCTGTGGCAAAGTTTCAATTTTTCTTATACCAAACGTCTTCGAATAGTGCGTGCTTTGATTGCTGAAGGATTTTTTTCACCAAAATATTATTTTTTGAGCTCATTGTCCTTTAAAAGGATTTTGTTTTGTCATACGAACGATGTTTCGGTCATCTCGAGGAGTTGTTTTTCTCTGTTTAGGTACACGTGGAACATTTGAAGTAGTTTGATACGTAGCAAAATGCTTTACAGCGTGGAAAACCATCGTTTTTGAACATTGCAGATGGTCGGCTATCTTTTTATAAGACCAATTCTTCCGGCGAAGTTTTATTATTACTTCCCTTGTAGATTTATCACAACTTTTATTTTTTCCCATTGTTTGTTCATAAGAAGCAATCACTTTTAATCTTTTAAAAAACTAAATGGCGCCAAAATTATACAAACAGTAACAAATCGACTGAGTGTTCTCTATTTAAATTTGAATAAAGGTATAAACTATTTAGCGCTCTTAACCAGCGCTCTTAACTTGTGACCAGCCAGTAAATAGGAATACAATGTTTAGAAGTAGTGTAAAAAGTTTGTCTATTTATTTTTAGCTAATCATGTGTATCAATGAATACAGTGGTATTATGGAAAAGTTTTACGATACCGAGAGAAATCAAAAATATTGCATGCAATTAGTTTTGCGTCTTAGTTTGAAAAAAATCTTCCCTTTATATCAGCGTTCTTAATTATATGACCACCACTGTATATATAACACATTGCAGTTATTATTTTATCAAATCCAAACATTATGCTCATCACATAAAGGTTTGTCCTGAATAAAAATCAAACCCACTATGTTTCTTGGTAACTGCCTAGAAAGAAACATAACATTGCTTTTTATTAACATTTAACATAGTGAAATAATAATTACGTATGTTACAACAATATTACAAGGATTGACTTTAAATAAATTATCTTAGTTTTAGTGTGCAATAAAAGCTATAAGTATAACGTACACGATAAATTAGTACATACTCTCGTTATTTAGGGAATACTGAATGATATGATTGCTAGGTGTGAAGTTATTCAGTTCTAATGAAGTAATACAAAAATACATAATTATTACGATGTATGAATTACCATGCAAGGAAATTTATCACTTTGCCCGATCACAAAAACAAGGGCCCTAGAGAAAAAATCTAATAATATTTATGTTTATCGCATCTGACAAACTATCAGAAAATAAATAAGTACTATATGATCAATTATTATTAATATTTTGACGAAATCTAAAATAAATATCGGTTTTGGTTGTGACTGCATTATTCGCAAAAGGACGACGCCATAGTCTTCAAAATGAGGGCTCGCTCGCCGCCTATGATTCCATATAACAGTCGCAAAGCTGCACCCAAATCCGATAATTAATTTCTAGTTTCATGAATGTATGACATAATGTCAAAACTAAAATGTACCATATTTACAGGAACAATTATACATCACGTCATAAATACAAAGTTTCTTCGAAATTGCCAAACAATTAATGTGCTTAGCCAATATTTTGTATTTTTTTGTGGAACTCAACTGAAGATGTGGCTCTTATGCTTATACTTAGTGTGTAATGCTACGAATATACATGTTTTCAAATTGTTTACATTAACTCAATGCAATAGACAAAGTACACAAGTAGACAGTAGGATAATTATTATTATTATAAATTATATTACAGTCTTAAGGGTTACTGCTGCATTTTTGTCAATCAAAAATATCGTTTATATTTCTATTATTAAAGGAAGGGGTTGTTACTGCGCACTTTGCGTATTGTGATACGCATGATCAAATTTCAAGTGTTTATCAATAAATATTTAGAAAGAAAGTATATATTGTATACTCAGAGGGGAAAAAACACAATAATAGACAATTTTGTTGAATAATGATATAATACTAAATCATACATAAATCACTCAAATGACACAAAGATACCCGACATCGATTCTTCTTCAGGATGTTGTGGTAGAACATAATTAGAAGTTCCTGACATAATGTTCATCTTCACTCTCAGATTCCTCGCTAGAGCTTTCATCACCGTGTTGTATTACCAGCTGCCCAATGTTTTGGTACATTGCTCGACCTCGCTCATAAAATTATTTTTCGATTTTTTCACATGTTCACAGTAATGCTTCCAGATAAGTAAAGTATCAAAAATAAAGGATGGCACTATAAAACAGTGCAGTGTTTCCGCTAGCGGAAAATTATTCTGGTTAGTCCAACAAAAATTTTAATAAGATTTCAAGAAATTTTTTTTACGTCTGTTTTTATTTTATTCTGGATATTCTAGTAATGAAAATAAATCTACATACATAAATCACATCATACCTACAAAGGTTTTGTTGACATAATAATATACAAATTGCTACAACCTAATGATAAAAAAATAAAATTGGTATTTATCTATATAAATACCATTTTTATTTTTTTTCATCATTTTATTATTTTTTATTATCATTAGGTTGTTGCAATTTGTATATTATTATGTCAACAAAACCTTTTGAATGCTTGATTCTTTTAATTAAGCATGATTTTTAAATATAAGCAAAAGTAGGTACTTATGTATAAAAGCATGACGATACTTTATCAAAGAAAAGTTAAATCTGGCGACAAATTCACTACAGCGGCCACACTGGCCTTTCATAAAGAGTTGCCAGTTTATAGTAAATTTTAGTTCCTCAATTTTAGATTCCTCACTTTCAAATCAGGTCACAACAACCAAAACGAGGGGGTTGTCGTGTATGTAAAAGACTACATAAATTGCACTGTTGATGAACCTCCCGTAGTGGATGCAAATTGTTTAGTCTAACTAAAACCGCCGCTATTTAAGCGATATATCGATCGCCTTCTCATAGGAATGTCAATAGTTTTCTTAATTCGCTTGATACAACACTTGCTTCTCTTGCTTCTTTTGAAACCAGCAATACTAGGTGACATTAACATCAATATATCACAAAATGCCACTGATCAAGACTCTGACTCTCTATCTAAATTTAATATTATCTCATGCTATGCTTCCAGCTCATCAATTGCCTACTAGGAATGAAAATTGTCTTGATCATGTGATTCTTAAATCCAACAAACCCGCCATCACGCTAGTCCTAAATTCACTTATTACAGATCATACACCTACTATACTTATGTGCTTCCTTTCTTTTTCTTACGTAATTTCTCGTAAAACTAAAACTACTGATATCCCTTCTTGTGTACGTGACCTTGAAACTACTGATTTCTCTATAATCACGAACTGTACCAATAGCGTAACTGCTGCAGAATCTTTGGTACACATTATCTCCCAGATTGTTGCAGCTAACACACGAACTGTCAATATACCTAACAGAAAAATAACTCTGAAACCTTGGATTATTCCCGGACTTTTGCGATGTATACGGCACAGAGATAAACTATTTAGTAAAACAAAACAACAGCCAGTTCGCGACCAGTTAACTTAGTTGTCAGATTCAAGAACCATTAAGTATATGTTTTTGTAATTATTTAGATCAAAATTGTTTTTCGCCTTATAGCTTATATACTCTTATTTCATTTTATATAAAGTGTATAACAATAAAACAATCTCCAAATTTTATAGAAATATTTATAGCTCAAATACCCTTTTTTGCCAGTTTTCGACCACCTAGTCCCTAGTTTTCGACCATGCGTTTCTGATATGAAAATATTTAAAATATAGGAGTGAAAATTGTGTGTAGTAATAAATTAAACATATTTATCGTGACATATTTTTATTTTTCAATATTCATATTAATAAAACTTATTACTAATTTATTTAAATAATCGTAAATTTGTCTACTCACAAGATACAAACTTCAGAAGAAGAAGAGAAAGAGAAAGAGAGTTCCTCTTTGGATTTTAATTTCCATAAAATAATAGTAAAGCACAGGTATGGCAGTAAAGCATACTTTGATATTTAGTATGATTACGATTACGATTTGTGTCCCCATTTTTGTCCCATTGTGTCCCACTGCTGGGCAAAGGCCTCCCCTTGATCTCTCCAGTCATCTCCGTTTAGAGCTATTTGGACCCAAGCTCTGTCAAAGGTGTCGAGATCATCTCGCTATCTCTTTGGGTTTAACACGGCGCCGTCTCGCTGTCTCAGGGATTCACTGAGTGGTGATTTTGGCAACAGCTCATCTGGCATGCGACAGACATGACTAGCATAGCTCCACTTAAGCTTCGCAACGTTTTGAGCTACATCAGCAATTTGGGTTCTGGAGCGCAGTGTTGTGTAGCGTGTGCGGTCTGTACGTTTAAAATCGAGAATCATGCGCTCCATAGCCCGCTGACAAATCTCGAGTTCGGACTGTTAGGAGTTTGTGCTCCATAAATTAATATGGAAGGATACACATATCCATTAGCTTCCGTTTTAAAGATAACGGAAGAGTACCCATCATAAGATATTTCATGAATGAATTCATCTTTAATATTTATTATACAATATTATTTAATCTTGACATTTATATATGTATAAGAAACTAATTCTCACTCAAAACGGGATATTATATGTCAGTTTAATGCTTCTCTATATTGGCACAGTTGCATGTGCCATGATCACGAGCAAAGACTTCAGTTTATCTTGATAAATCAATAATATCATAAATGGTCGAAAATCGATCGGATTTATCGGTTTCCGACCACAATATTATTAAGAATTTTAGAAAAAAATTGTATGGAAAAAAGAAAAACCTGAAAAATAAAATAAAATACACATTATATATTATTTTATAGCAGAAAAAACATTATTTTAATGATGTTTTGTACCATTTATTGTAATACTTAAATCGTGGTCGATATCTTAGTAGTCTTTTACCCTATTCTGTTTCCGACCGCTAGCAATAATTAAAAAAATACGACATCTGTATTTTTTCATTTAACCGTAACAGCCCGGACGAAAACTGGCTATTAAACTTTGAAGGGAGTATAATGTTCAAATTAATTAAAAACATCACTTGTTTATCATACATAAAAAAATACAAGATACCACCTTCTTGACATGATATAGCCAATCTCCGACCATGTGGACGAAAAATTGATTTTCGTTTAAAAGTGTGGTACAGTTCTCGACCACGCAATTTTAATAATTTATATTTAATGTTTGACTCAAAATAACAAGAATGAATTCTATGATCTATTATAAAGTATACAAATAATCCGAATACTAAAACTCATAAAAATCTATGAGTAACTTACCGCGAAAGCACTACACACCACTATTTGTTATGCTGATTTCAACGTATTTTTACTAGTTCTCGACCGACTACATATTGATTATATTATTTATATATGTTTTGATTGCGCTTTTGGATTGAAATTTGTTCGTGTGTTTGCTTGGGCATTCAAGATAGCGCCCAAATGCACTCCCTCAGCGTAGGTGTGTAATGTTATATAAGCTATTTTTCGCAATTGTTTAGTAGTAGTGCGACGAAAGGTCGAGAAAGGGACGTGGTCGGCTAACAGGCGAACTGACCCTATGTATGTATTTATAAAATAAAAAAGTATATAAGTAGTGTATCAATTATGTGGTACTAATAAAACAAGCTCTGTTATTTAATTTTTAATTGAATTTAGTTTTAATATTTTTTTTATCAATTTAATTTTAATAAATATATTTTTTTATTAATTTTATTTTAATAATTAATTTAATTTTTATTTTATTGAATTTACTTATTTTACGGAGGTGTTCTCCTCCTTGTCGTCTTTAGCGAAAACACAACTTTTACATATTAATTCTGTTCCACATAGTATTTACACTCAGAAAATGGGTAGCAACTAGGTACGATAAGATGGTATTAGGTAGGATACGCTCCAGGCGATGTTCGTTACGCAGGGCGCGAGACGAAACGGCCGCAAGGTACGTCAAGAGGTAAGGGACGGGGGGTGCGCCTGAGCTAACGAGGACATCTTTTCAATACTGGATACGATGCTGCGCCAGCGCAGACTGAATGCTCCGATCGCTGGCCGGCTTTTATATGCGAGCGGTGGGACTGAGGAGGGCTTGTCGCACGCACACTACGATGCACGGGACGCAGTGCTACACTTATCTATCTAATTTTATTAATTTTAATTAATTTTATTTTATTTTATTGTGGCAATGGGCTGGCCATATCTGCAGAATAACCGATAACCGTTGGGGTAAACGAGTTCTTGAGTGGAGACCGCAGCTCGGCAAACGTAGTGTAGGCCGCCCTCCGGCAAGGTGGAGTGACAATCTGCGAAAGGCTGCCGGCAGAAGCTGGATGCGTCGAACTGAAGACAGGGCGCAATGGCTCTCATTAGGGGAGGCCTATGTCCAGCAGTGGACTACTATGGGCTGATGATGATGATGATGATGGTGATGAATTTAATTTAATTTGCTCAAAGTACATGTAAGTTGTACAAGTTCAAGTTTAGCTTGGTTAGGTAACGAGGTGTCAGCTGACAGTGCGTGATGTTACAGATAAGTCGGTATGCGATAGACGTATGATGATGGCGCTAGACATACTGCTCAAAAGGCTGAAGCAAGGCGGGCACCGCGTGCTGATCTTCTGTCATATAACCAACATGATTGAATTGTTAGAGGTAAAACCCTACTGTTTCGTTAAACTTTTAATTGAGATCAAATCTTTATTTTTAGCTAAAAAATCAAATGAATTAAAAAAAATACAGTCTGGATATGTTTAATTCACTTTTCTCTATCTCTAAGTGTTAGCTGCAAGTTAAAACGACAAACTATTATTGAGGTGATCATTATTGAATATTTTTAACTTTGTCTTTATTTAATTATGATATATGGCGCAGTGGACTTAGGTCCAGCTGTGACGCAAAAGGTTGCGGGTTCGATTCCCGCCGCGGGACAAATGTTTGTATGATCTGCAAGTATTCAACTCGGGTCTGGGTGTGTATAATATGTATGAATTTACAAAAAAAAGTATATACGTAGTATATCAGTCATGTGGTACCCATAACACAAGCTCTGCTTACTTTG
The DNA here is from genome assembly GCA_948098915.1 of Lampropteryx suffumata. NCBI lineage: Eukaryota > Metazoa > Arthropoda > Insecta > Lepidoptera > Geometridae > Lampropteryx > Lampropteryx suffumata. Next base: position 26,972,788 of record OX402544.1, read on the forward strand.
GGGCCAGATGATGCTGTGTGAAATATCCGGCATATAAAAAAAAAATTATATAATGAACGCTAACATAAAAAACAATTTGAATCGATGGAAAATATTTATAGTATTTTTTTATACGCTTTATATTAGCTTCACTTGTATGTATTTTTGTATGTAACCGACTCCTTAGGACGCCATTTTGACCCACTTTAAACGGCCAGATTTCATTCAAACTTTGCACACTTGTCAAAGACCGATGACAATGCAATAATTCGAAAAAACATAAAAAAGCGTGTTTTTTAGTTTTTTTTAACTATTATTTATTACAATTATAGTAATAGCCTTTACACAGGTTCTTATTGTCTTTCAATCATGTAGGTGACTTTATATTTATCATGTAGTATATTTAAATATTTATTTATACCTACTTTACAAAACATTTATTAGTATTACATTACATATATATTTACAATACTACATACATCACGCTTACACAAATTCACCATACAAAATAAATAATATTATTTTACAAGCAAACCCACGCGATGCGCGTTGTTAAGCCAGCTTATCACCACAACGCCGAGCGGTGCGCTCGCGCCGGCGCCGATCGGCCGGTGGCGGTCGTTCGATCGAACCTACCGCCACCAGTCGGTATCTACGACGCGTCGCGGTGTGAGCTTGCGCTGACTCGGTGTAATTTCCATAAATACTTTTTAACTGTTAATGTTTATTTGTTTACTTCTGTTCTTTCAAACTATCATTGTGTCTATGTTATTTCCTTCCGTTTTAATTGTATGGTGTTGTGGCGTATTCAATCCAGAACTTGACAAGTCAAAGTGAAATTTTATATTGAACATTCCTACCTACCTTATATACTAGGATACCTATGTACCACGCTCCAACCACTTATAAATCGTTATATAAACATGGCCGCTTAAAAAAAATTTTTTGTTTAAGTTGCCTATTTTGTTGTTGGATGTATTTTTAAAAATTCTAAAATAAAGATCGAAATGTCTTAGTCTCCTAAAGACGTTTTCTAGCTACAACGATTATGGTGGATTTTTGGAACAGGGTAATATAGGCACCTATATTTTTATCTTAAAACTCCACCTTGCATAGCGGCAATTATTTTCATACAAAGAGCCATTTGTTGAGGGCACCGTAACGACGATAACGACGATACCTTACACGTGATGTTAACTAAAGTTGCACTATAACTATGTTAAATTCCAGGATCACTTGTCCTATCGTGATCACATGTACCTGTTAATGCGACGTGATGGCTTCAGCACCATATCGGATCAACGAGATACGACTGCTGGATTACAGGTGTGTAATATAAACTACCTACTTGAATCAGAATAATCAGTTTATTGTTATATTAACAATTTACATTATTAATTATATAATAGTAATGCTAACCCTGGTAATTGAAGAGGTTTTTGATATCATAAAATAATATATTAATAAACTTGTGTAAGTTATAATTTATTTAGAGTCTAAAGATCGCTATCGTTCCTGCCCGACATTTCATTTTCGTGTGTCACAAAATACTTTTCTATTTCTTATTAACCGACTTCATCAAAAAGGAGGAGGTTCTCATTCGTCGGAATCTTTTTATTTTTTTATGTATGTTCACCGATTACTCGAAAACGCCTGAACCGATTTGGAAAATTCTTTTTTTGTTTGAAACTGTATACTTCACATTACACAGGGTCCACCTTCACATTAATAAAATTTATTAATGTGAATTTTAATGGGACCACCCATTAAAATTTTATCAAAATCGGTCAAGCTGAAAAACACGAAAATCTAAAAATTGTATACATCGATAATGTTTTCATGTACTTCGATACCTCGCTGTCTCATTGGAGCGGTGCGATTATTTGGCATTATATATATATATATAAAATACATCTACTTTCCGCTAAAAATGTTTTAGTGGAAAGTAGATGTATTTACATTACATTACACTAAATTATAGGCTCAAATTTCATTCAATGAAGTCGGTTTTCTTTTTAGTTTCTAAAACGTAATTATTTTACATGAAGGAGTTTACACCATCTTTATTAACCAACTAGAGGATGCGTAGTGCGCGAGCTGCTTGCAGCTCGCGGGTTTAGTTCTGTGCTTGTAAATTTACGTAAGGTAATGTCCCTACAACCCCTTCAACCCCTACAAACCCCTACAACCCCTAAAAATCCCTACAACCCCTACAACCCTTAAAAACCTCAAAAACCCCTACAAATTCCTACAACCCCTAAAACCCCTACAACCCCTAAAAATCCTACAAACCCCTACAAATCCCTAAAAAACCCCTACAATCCCTAAAAACGCCTACATCCCCTTAAAACCCCTACAACCTCTAAAAAATCCTACAAATCGCTACAATCCCTAAAACCCCTACAACCCCTAAAAATTCCTACAAACCCTAAAAACCCCTACAGATCCCTTCAAACCCTAAAATCCCTACAACCCCTTAAAACCCCTTTAACCCCTAAAACCCCTAAAAAACCCTATAAATCCCTACAACTCCGTACAACCCCTAAACATTTCTACAAATCCCTACAATTCCCTAAACCCCTACAATCCCTAAAAACCCACACCTAAAAACCCCTAAAAACCCTTTAAAAATCCTACAAACCCCTAAAAATCCTTACAACCTAAGGTTAAGTTTGCTATGTCTAGCACCGTTTAGAAGTTATGAGCGTTTAAAGTTTTTTATTTCTGAATCGGATAATGAAGAGGGTCTTGCGCAACAATTGTTCGAAAACCATCCCTCCCCGACTTGTAGTTTCCGAGATAATGGAGATAAAGGGGGGAAATGGGGGGAGGGTGCAGTTTAAAAAAAGTTTAGTATTTTTGAAACACCATGTATACAAATCCTCAAAAAAAAAACACTCCTCGTCGGGAAGAATCCGATGTCGATTCGTGGGGGGGAAAAGGTGCACTTTAGGATTTTTCCCCCACTCACCGGAACCCCTCTACAGCTTTCCATAAAAAAAAACACACTTCCCCCTCCACCATCTGGGAGAACAACCATGTCAATCAGTGAGTGAGTCAGTCAGTGGTAATCGAGCTAATATAGTACTAGCGACCCACCCTGGCTTTGCACAAGTGCAATGCTGATACTAAATACACTACTGAATGTTTTTATAAACAACGTTTTCTAAGAGAATAACATAACCTAAGAGATAGACAAATACCATCACAGACTTTTTTGTAGACATTTTTAAGGTGTGCGATACTATATGTACATTACTATGTACTTACCTACATTATTTTGATCTATCTCGCTGGCTGAACCCAGCCAGCGTTTGCAATGTAAGCGCAAAAAAATGTGTTTGTTTACGACATCACATTAGAAACCTCTAAAATTATCAGTGTTTCTCTACTATATTATGCACGTGTTATGCATATAAACCTTCCTCTTGAATCATTCTATTTATTTAAAAAAACCGCATCAAAATCCGTTGCGTAGTTTTAAAAATCTAAGCATACATAGGGACAGACAGACAGCGGGAAGCGATTTTGTTTTATACTATGTAGTGATAAATAAGGTCCAACAGTTATCATAATCAATGAATATCATAACATTTATCTATACCTATAAAAGAGCTTAACCTGACTGACTGACTGACTGACTGAGTGATTCATCATCACCGAGCCGAAACAGCTGAAGCTAAAAAGCTGAAATTTGAAAGGTAGCTTCCTTTTTAAGCAAATACACCCACTAAGGCGGGATTTTTTGAAATTCAACCGCTAAGTGGGTGAAAGGGGGTGAAAACGAATGTATGAAACTTTTTAAGGCGTAGTGCGATTTACTTGAATTTTGATTTGAATAATTAAAATGCAATATAAATGGAATGGCAAGAGGTAAAATGGGGTATCAAAGTTTGTATAGGAACCTTTTAACGGGTGGTGTGATTTCTTAGAAATTTCTTGGATAATTAAAATACAAAATAAATAGATACGTGTTTCAGGATTTTTCAAAATAACCCTTATAAAGGGTGTGAATGTTTGTATGGAAACTTTTTAATGGTTGGTGGGTGTGATTGGTTTGAAACTTATAGTTTGGCAAGGAGATAAATTGCATCCTGGGGAAAAAAAATTTGGACGAAGTCGTGGGCAACAGCTAGTGAAACATATACAATGTCAAAATAAAATAAAATTATTGCAAATAAAGCCTACGACCTGCTTCTTTTAGTACTTACCTATTGGTAGGTGCTATCATAAAGTAAGATCTACATACACGGCTTAGATTATCTATGTTGTACGTAATGGCGGTCGGTAGCTACGTACATAGCAACAAACAAGACATGGAAAAAAAGTACATATCAGTTCATAGATATTTATTCTCAAAAACACTCACATGAGAACTAATCTAACTTAAAATAATAAACAGTACAGGTAAAAATCACGTCGTCCGAGTAAGTAGATTTAGATTAACAGTAGGTATAGGATGACAGTAGGTAATTATTAAAAGAAGGTAGGCCTTATAATAATAATCCTAATACATATGGATACATTTAAAGTAGGTAAGGTTGTATGTGCATCCTGCATTAAAATTTACCAGCAGATTATTTTAAAAGTAATTTTGAAAGACATAGTTCGATAGTTAAAATTTAAATGTAGTAAGTGAATTTGTATTTTTTATAGTTGTGGGTAGTTTATTGTAAAGCTGTGCGCCTTCAAAAGTGATCATTTGTTTGCCGTAGCTTGTCCGTATCTTCGGAAGAACCAAAAAACTTGCTTGTCGAGTGCTGCGTTTGCTTACTTGTCGAGCTGTGGAAATCCCCAAAGCACTGGCTATTACTAAGAGCAATGTAGAATATAATTATTATATGAACTAAACAATGATACTAACAGCTTTTAGTTTCCATTGATGAATTGGTACTGACAACACATATATGACACATGCTGTTATATGGATAGCAACGGAACTTACGTAATACCAAATGCGTACAGTCGATGGAAACTCATTTTGCCATTATATTATAATACAATGCTGGACATCTCACACGGTAACATCTGGCTTCTGAACTACTTGACGACCTCTGTAGCGCAGTGGGCTTAGGTCCGGTTGAGACGCAGAAGGTTGCGGGTTCGATTCCCGCCGCGGGACAAATTTTTGTATGATCTGCAAGTATTTGTCTCGGGTCTGGGTGTTTCTATTTATAATATGTATGTGTTTACAAAAAAAAGTATATAAGTAGTATATCAGTCATGTTGTACCCATAACACAAGCTCTGCTTACTTTGGGGACAGATGATGTTGTGTGGAATGTCCGGGATTATTGATTATTTATTATATACCTTTTTATATACTTACATATCAGACATAGAAATACCCAGACGGAGACAAATACTTGCAGATCATACAAACATTTGTCTCTGATGAATTTAAAAATATATAAGTATTCTATCAGCTATGTGGTTCGAATAATACAAGCTTTGCTTAGTTTGAGGCTAAATGGTGTTGTGTGCAATGCCAATCAATATTTATTTATTTATTCTTTCATCTAATATGTAAATACATACTTATATTTTAAAACACCCAGGCACAGAACCAACACCTACATTCATCATATATGTGTATCCTGACAGGCATCCCCAACCTACAAAGCAGAAGGCAGAGCTACTACCAATGCCTATATGTAATATTAAATGCCTTTTTGAAATAGAAACTGATAGATTTTGATAGTATCAAGAAATCCCAAATCCCAAATCAAGCTCAGTGCAGTAGGATCTAATTATAATTGAAGATTGAAAGTATCAAGAGTTCCATATTTTTTTAAACTTTTGATACTTTCAATCATCAATTTATGGTTTATGCCATGGTTTATGGACCATAAGTCGCCTTGCTGATGCATGTTTGTTTATATGTAGTAAAAATGTTACTGTATCTAGTCTTACATGTCATTCTGTGGTGATGATGATGCTGTGTGAAATGTCCGGTATTATTATTATTCTAGTCCACCTCAGTCTGCCTCATTCTTATTTTTTTTGTGCTTTAATTTAGGCATCAGTAGTATAATTATCTATATATTAATACGTAAAGCAAAAACTTTGTATCCCGTTTTAAGAAATTTGCGCGGACGGAGGAGTATGAAATTTCGCACGCTTATAGTTTATATAGAGAAGGAGTGCAGTATGCTAATATATTTTAATTATGCATAAAAATACTATTGGCCTCATACACAAGCTCAAAGTCGCGCAACGTGCTATGGAGAGAGCTATGTTAGGTGTTTCATTACGTGATAAAATCCGCAACGAGGAAATCCGTAGAACCAAAGTCACCGACATAGCACTCAAAATTTGCAAGTTGAAGTGGCAATGGGCAGACCATATAGCTCGCAGAACTGATAACCGTTGGGGAATAACAGTTCTCGAATAGCGACCAAGGACAGTAAGCGAAGCGTTGGACGACCCCCCAAACGATTGACTGACGATATTGTAAAGATCACAGGAAGCCGGTGGATGGAGAGGGCTCTAAATCGTTCTTCCTGGAAATCTATTGGGGAGGCCTATGTTCAGCAGTGGACTTCATAAATGATGTTATGATGATGATGATAAAAAAATACATTAATTAATTATGGTCGAATTTCGTCCAGTGGGCGACCACTAGTAAAACTAATTTTGTTTATTTTCAGACTCGCACGAGCACTTTTGCATACCTGTTACCAACCCGTGCCGTAAGGCTTAAAATCAACTTGGCCGGTGTAGATACGGTAAGACGAACATTCAATATTATGAAATGGTGTGGTTGTTAAGATATTTGTTTGTTACTCGATCACGCCGTAACCGCCGAACGAGCTTGGATGAAACTTATGTATTACCACAGATAACATAATACTATACTAGTACAGATGCCTCATCCCATACAACGAAACGCGACTGTCCTGAGGCGGGCTATTCTTCGGGCTATTTTGGTTTCGCCTACATAGGCGCTAGATGCCGTTTCGCGCGGTGGATATTTAGAGACACCTAGCGTCTGGAAGTGGATTTATTACCTACTAGTAAAACTCGCAACCAATAGATGGCGGTAATTATGCGTCGAAAAGCCGAGCTTATCGAGCGATCGATCTGTTTTACCTATCATTGCAGCTTTTAATGCAGCGACGCGCGACGTTGCCAGCGTGCCGCGTTGCGGATCGCGCGCGAGCATGATCGAATCAGGCAAATGATTCCTTTTAAAATAGGTAGATCGTGTACTTCTAAGTACCTACTTAGTATCTACGTAGATTTATATTTGTCAAACAAATCAGAACGTGTCGTCTGTTCTTACCTATGTAAGTACCTACCTACACATTGTATATTATTTAGTCGTGCGGGTGTGGGACGCGGTACACTACCTACCTAGGTAGGTAGGTAGGTAGGTACATAGAGGTTTTGTAAATACCTTCTTTTAGGAGACTAAACCGCTTCGTTACGTAACGCCTTACGGCGCCAGTGTGTCTGGCTTCCCTTTGTCTCACGCATACGGCAGCGGTAGGCAGGCTCCTCCTCTCTCACTCTAACCCACAGCGCTAGTTAGATTTGTTTAAGTTATCACTTCTGTCGAGCATCCCGAGACGCACACGTTTTTAGTTTTTTTAATAGGTATCTAAGTAGTTTGTAATTCGAATAAAAAATGTCTTGCAATAGATCTAAAAACTAAAAAGACAGCCGACTTCATGTATACTTATACACAAGGCAGCTACTGTACAACGTTGTGGAGTTCCCTTGACTGTCCTTCGTCTTCAACATAAGACCCCTAATGACAGTCACAACCCATATAGGTAGGTACCTAGGTTTAATGTTTTGATCAATACAAATTAATCAAGCCCAAACACCAGGTAATTGCTGTAAATCGTTGAGGAGTTCCCTTGACTGTCTTTCGGCTCCATCATCAGATCAACTCCAGACCTTCATTAAATAGTAGTGCTTTAATAAAACACTCAATGAAAAAATTAACAAACGCACTTCCTGATTTCTCTGAGATGCCATCATCGTATCCTGGTTTCCTTATCATGGTACCACCCTTTGTATATCTTTTTCTTTTTATCTTTTTTCCAACAAAAAAGAATCATCAAAATTGGTTCATAAACGACGGAAGTTAACCGCGAACACATAAAAAATAGGTAGGTATATATAGATGAGTCGAAACAGTGTCGGTGCCTTCATCGACAAAATAATACCTACGTGAGTAAAGCCCTTGTTTATCAAAATGTAAAATGCAACAATACAGTAATTGAAAATACCGCCACCTATTAATAGTTAATAGGTTCCTCCAACAATAAAACCGTGTCAACCTCAACGAAGTACAAAAAATTGCCAACAAAGGTACGACGACATCATTTAATTTTGAAAAAATAAAAAAAAACATGTTTAAATAGCTTTTATTTGATTTTCCCATCCTTATGATATTTACTGAAATTGGAAAATGCTTTTATCAGGACCTAATTTAGATATTTTATTAACTTGAATAACAAATCGATACCTGTAATGCCATCTATTGGTATTTATTTGAACTACTTTTCCTTTCTTAGGGATGAGACCCCATGGTATTACTGTGGTCTGTGACCTGGGACGTTTCACACGCGTGTGAAGAGACGTCCTGAAGCTAGTAATATTATTAGGTATCCGTGTAATGGTTATTAGAATGAGCCATCATCCAAGCAAAACCTAGATTCAGAATTGAAGTCAGATGGACTCTTTAAAACTTCTAAAATAAGACAACTAAAATCGTTAAATGGAAATAAAAATAGAAGTCCATTTTGAACTCTAATCCCATAATTCATAATGGCCTTGTAAACCTAGTGTATCTAAAATTATATTAAAATATTTTCTTCAGACAATTGTATCTTTGCCTTAGCCTTTATGTCAATTTTGCCAAATGTCAAGTCATTTTTCTTCTTCGTAGTTAATGGCATGTCTCATTATAATGTCAAATTTGCGTCAGCGTCAAGTGTAATTTATGAACAAGGACCTCTGGAAATCACTTGGGAAATCAAAGAAACAAACATTTTATCAGTACACAGATAAACGACAATAATACTAATAATAATAATAATACCGGACATTCCACACAGCATCATCTGGCCCCAAAGTAAGCAGAGCTTGTGTTATGGGTACCACATGACCGATATACTACTTATATACTTTTTTTTTCTTTAAATACATACATAATATATATAGAAACACCTAGACCTGAGACAAATACTTGCAGATCATACAAACAAGTGTTTATATTGTTTTTAGTATGATGTCACAAAGTCGTATATTTCGTTGTTATTTTGTATAAAATAGTGTCATTTTCATATAAAATAATTTTACGGATTATTTTTGCACACAAAGAAACACAGTGCTTTTTTTCCAATTATTCAAATTAATTATTAATAAGGTATTCAATTACTGTTCAAAAATAACTCGAGAGAAATAAAAAGCGCAATGTTTGCTTCGCAAGACGGCCAAAAAAATCGACAAATAAAGTTGCAGACGCCTTAAAATTTGAAATTAAGTGCAAATGAAAAATTATCAAAAATAAGGGGTAATGTCTGTTTTCATTTAACATTTGCTTAGCTAAGTAACGCTTTTTTAAAAACTGTCACTGATGTTGATGAGTTGCCTGGCATTACACTATGTTCAATCGGTTTCGGAATTGTTGACAACGCCCAACGTTTGGCGACACGGTTTTTGGGCATTTTTATCTAGAAATCAGATTTGGTTGTCTCCTAGAGTTACGCCGCCATTACAGTTGTATGTTGCTCCGTAACATTTATGTACCTTACTACTGTATTTATACATGTAGTAAATAATGCATACGTGAATTTTGATTTTAACTTGTGTAAATTATTACAAGCTTAAATTTTGACACATACTTACAAAACATTGTTACACATACTTACAAAAATCTCAATCTAAAATGCCCGCTCATCGTCAAGTTCAAGCAGCTGATATAAAAATTTTTTAAGTACCACTTTCACCCTTGTGTTTTTTTTCGCCATTTCGTGGCTAAATTACCATTTCAAATATGTATTTTTCCAGCTATTTCCACTGGTAATTACTTGAGTAAAACTTACAAGTGTAAGGCCGATCTTAGTGAAAACGGCATAAAATTATGTAACAGTGTACTCACCCTCCGAACTTCACCCCATATAAGTAGCTCAGTCGGTTTGTTTCCCTTATTCAGAACTAGATGTCGCTGGTAAAATGTTCCAGAAGTTAGAACGCGCTATCATTGCGTTTTGGTAAAATGACTAGGTTGAATGTGTTCCCTCAAGTTAGGTACGGTAAACTTACCTCGAAGTACTATATCTATGATTTTTGTAGTGTAAGCAATTTAATGCATACACATAATCACCTAAACCAATATATAAATTAATTAGAAGTCGTAATATTAGAAACATTTACTTGAAGCTTCTTTTTTCTTTGTAGTAGATATATACCTATGGTATATATACCTATGTTATGGATGGAACTCAGAATATTGTTTTAAAATATTTTTTTAAAAATAACAATGTACAAACTAACCCACCATAGCATAGGTAACAGTTTGTCTCGATTATAACATATTAAAATCAGAGTTACGTTAATATTTTCATATTGTAGATAATCTATTTAAATTAAAATAAAATAATTTACTCTGCAGATCCTGTGAAGAATATATCTTTATTATATCTTACTAGCAACTGCCTGCGGCTTTGGCCGCATTGTTTATACATAAAATATAGCTTGTTTGATATTCCAGGTCACAATTTATGTATATCAAGTTTCATTCAAATTGGTTCTGTCATTATTGCACATCCAAATTCCTATATATTTATACAAATATTCATAGTTTCATATTAGTAGCAAGTGGGGTGGGATTATGGTCTTGTTTTAAAAAAGCGTTCTCTAACACAGTGTTAGTATATGATAATACATTTGCCTTAAAATGCACCTCTTTCTGTATGTGGATATAAGTCGGTACTTTAGCCCGTTTTCACTAACATTTACATTTACAATCAGTCACATATGTCAGTTTATGTGTTACCATTACACATCTCCAGGTGGGTGTCGGAACTGTCGAATAGCACCTAAGGATTGTTGATACGTTTATTTGACTTTGGGCTACTCATCATTATCGGAATATCAGATTAATTGATCCGATCTGCATAATAAATTATGGGTATATTGACTGCTTGTTATCGATAACTGTGATAAATATAATCGATAGAAGTAACTACAAAACAAATTTAACAAGTTGTTTAATGTTAAAATATGGGATTCAAAAATGAAAAAAAAACATAATGATATACGAATGTATCAAGAACTCCTTTAACTTAAACTTACATTTGCTGGAGTTTCGTTAACTTCATAGGTCAGGACTTATAATGAATCTTGTCTAAATCCGATTTCAATGTTGCTGTACAAGATGTTTATTAGTAATTTTAGGGTTCCGTACCTCGAAAAGAAAAAACGGAACCCTTATAGGATCACTTTGTTGCCGTCCGTCCGTCCGTCTGTCTGTCAAGACCATTTTGCTCTGAAACGCGTGGAGGTATCAAGCTGAAATTTATAAAAAAATCAAACTTCTAAGCGCAATCGAAAGATACAGCCGTTTATGCCGCAATTTCCAATAGTAAGTGAATCAAAACCTACAGGAGTACCCTGTCCCGTGAACTCAGAATCTTGAAATTTGGTACGAAGCAACGTCTTATAGCACACTTCTTAGTGTATAAAAGATGGTAAAATACCCAAAATCGTGCGCGGTAAAATCAGCTCTCGCTTACCTAATAAAAGCTATTACACTATCATCCCCTTGATCTCTCCAATCTCCATCTCTCTTACACTATCTCTCGCCATCTCTTTTCGGTCTGCCACGGCGCACCATTTCGCTAATTCTTAATATTAGTATTAAGCATGGATGTGAAAGAAAATTACATGAAAATATTGTTTGTAACGCAGTTGTTATTCTACTACTCGGACTGGAACTTCGCTGTGAATCCACAAGCCTTGGACTGCGCATATCGCTTAGGTGTGATAAATCCAGCCACTGTATACCGACTCTTATGCAAAGGAACTGTCGAAGATAGTAATATGCAGCGCGCTCAACAGAGGGGTGAGGTAAGTCCCATTTAGGCATATTTGACGTTCTTGACGTTCATGGGGTCAGCAATATTGAAATAAGCCAGTGCTCTCAAACGGTGAAGGAAAACATCTGGTCTACTCTAGAACCCAAATTTTGAAGGTGTGTGACATTGGTTAGTATTTCCAACCTCCAACCCCATCACTTGGGGTGCGATGGGGTTGCGATCTGTCGCGTACGGAATAAAAATTGTTGTTTTGCAAAATGTGTGGAAAGTATAGTAATTGGTCGTGCCCTTTGACATCATTCAAAGTCTCAAACTATTTGACTTATAGAATACATAATATACATATAAATTTATATGTATATGTACAAGAAAAATTCATTGACTCTCTAATTCATTAACGAAATCTCCAAAACTACTAGGGTAGGATTTGAAATTTGGCACGAGCATTCTTTCCAAATGTCAACCCCTAAGAGGGTGAAAAAGGGTATACACGTTTGTATGAAAATCGTATTGTTCGAACTTAAACTCTTTTACTCTGCTCAAATATGCCTTGTGCAAATGACAAAAGACTATAATATTTTTATTTTCAAATAACCCCTAAATAAGGGTGCAAAAGGGGTTTTCCAATTTGTATAGAGACTTTTTAAGGTGCGATTTGCTTAAAGCTTGGTTTATACACCTTAAATTGTGATAGGCATGTGCTACAGGGTCAACAAAAAAGGGTACAATAAGGTGTTACAATTTGTAGCCCGCCAATAAAGATATTTTAATGCATTGTACACCTTGCATGGTACTTAGTTTATGTACATTAAATACAAAAGACACTTGTTTTAGAGTTTTCAAACCAACCTTTTAAAAGACCTGCAATGGGGGGTTAAATATTGTATTTCAATGCGTCGTCTGCTTTGCTTGAAACATAATTGGTGTACCTTTTTGATGTACCTTTGATATAAAATAAATATACACGTGTTTCAAAGTTTTCATCCAGCTAAAACGATAATAAATAATAATAATGCCGGACATTTCACACAGCATCATCTGGCTTCAAAGTTAGCAGAGCTTGTGTTATGGGTACCACATGACTGATATACTAATTAAGTATATTTTTTTACATGTTATATATAGAAACACTGGAAGCAATGGTTATAATTTATATTTTAATTAAAAAAAATACGCTCACTACATCCCGTATGTATTGAGCGTAATTTTTTACGGGGTAAACACTCTTTAAGAAGTAGAACTGACTGCTGGCGTTTCCGAATCATTCTAGTTTTGAAGACTGGATAATTATTTACTACTTGTGCATGCATATTAGCGCCCGTTGCGACGGGGTTAAACTGATTGCGGCTGCTTTTAAACGCTTTTTCGGGAAATGAGTTTAGTTCTCGCCACGTATTCTCCTTTATGTTTTCTACCGAATGAAAACATGTGCCACGAAGTGATAAATTGAGTTTAGGAAAAAGAAACAAGTCGGCTGGAACCATATTTGGTGATTAAGGTTGTTCGATGGCATTTGTTGAGTTGTTTTGCAAAACCAAAGAATTTTCTTTCCACAAATCTGGCTTTTTTCGACGAATTTGCTCTCTTAAACGCCGCATAACGCTCGATTTAAACACTTGTTTGTATTATATATATATATTGATTTTTTAGTGTAATTGGGCTACCTCCAGTACCGTGTTTGGAAGTAGCATATGCTGAGATTGAACCTTATTGGCCACACCACTACGCTGATTGGTTCTTGGGAAGGTCTAATTTTGGGCCTAGGTGTATGTATTTTTTTTTTGTTTTCATTCTCTTTGGGGCCTATTTTTGGTCCTTTTCCGCTCTTGTCTGCGCTTTTTATTGTTCGTTTTGTGTGTGTGCTAAATAAATGTATCAAACATTCTAACATTCTTTCTTTCTTTCTTTTTTTTATTTCTTTCTTTCTTGCTTTCTTTATTCTTTTCTTCTTTCTTTCTTTCTTTCTTACGGCTTTTCATACAAACGTTTTCACCCTTTTTCAACCTCCTAGGGGTTGAATTTTGGAAACACGTTCTTAATGAGCGCCTGCACCCCCAAAGAATGCTTGTGCCAAAACTCCTGATCAGTGAGTGAGCCAGTTAGCGGATCCAAACGAGTATAACTTAAATAACTATAATTCTAACATTCAGTAGTCTTTGAAAATACCACTCATTATATTAATGTTATTAACTAGATCATCATTTTAATAACCACAATCTCTCAACAATTACTTACAATAAAAAAAATCTCACTTTGATCTGAAGGTTACACCGCAGCGCAGCGCACCGATAGTTCTTGCGCAAAGAATTCTATATCTAAAGCAGGTACGGTACAATGAGGATCAGTAAAGTAATATCTAATTCAATAGAACACGTTATTCTTTATGACATAAGAATGATATATATATCATTTTGAATTATCCAAATCGGACCATTACTTACGAAGATATTAAGTAAAAAACCGGTTTCAGCCGGTAAAATCAATGTAGGTGTGCGTGTGACGTCACTGGGACGGTCCGAGTGCAGCCGGCCCTCTTACTTCACCATTCAATAACCGGCGGCGACCGTCCCTGTGACGTCACAGCTACCGCGGCAATGAATCAGTGAACTTCGCTAGTAATAAAATAACTAATACAAATGTTTGCACTGTATGTTCAGGATTTCTTAGCTCCATAAATTTGCATTCTCAACTAAAACGTTACGGATCCTCAGTAGATCTTGACGATCTAATTGCTTTAGATATAGACTTCGACATGAGCATAACAATATTTACCAATTTCAATGCACACAATAGAATAAAAAGAATACCTAGAATAGAAAGATAACCTAGAATAAAAAGATAGAATACATTGTAGAATAGAAAGCACATAATTATAATTAATTATAATATTAAACACAGGTCTAAATACTAAAAGTTAAGCAAAATAAATTTGCTTGTATACTTTCCTACTTTACTTGTACACAAGTACTTAGAATATAACACAAAATAAACTTTTCTTTCTTTCTTCTTTCAATTTTTATTGCCTGATTAAAAATATTGAATAAATAAATACTTAATAAATAAATAATACCGGACATTTCACATAGCATCATCTGACCCCAAAGTAAGCAGAGCTTGTGTTATGGGTACCAGATGACTGATATAATACTTATACACCATTTTTTTCGTAAAAATATGTACATAAGTACATATTATGCATAGAAACACTCAAACCCGAGACAAATACTTGCAGATCATGCAAACATTTGTTCGGCGGCGGGAATCGAACCCGCAACCTTCTGCGATTCAGCCGGACCTTAGCTCACTGCGCAACAGAGGTCGTCAAAATATAACAATAATAATGGCCTGGAATAACATCATCATCATTAGCCCGTGTGAGTCCACTGCTGGACATAGGTCTCTCCCATGGCATGTCACCGAGTCTACGAATACCATCGCCTCGCCTAGCTACAGGGTGTGCAATAAGTTATAGGCTATTTTTTGTGTAGGTGTAATAGGAACGTTTAAATGATCTATAGATAGCTCAACTGATCACTGTCAGAGGGCAGCATTGCTAAAGTTACTCTTTAAAACTCGATGTAAATAAAATTACAATCAATAATCAGTTCGATTTCCTCCCAGAATACACATTTATGTGATGAAGACAGGTGTTTGTTCTGTGTCTGGGTGTTATAAAGTATTATAAGCATGTATTTAAACATATTTAGTATCATTTATCTAGTCACCATAATACAAGCTATGCTTACTTTGGGCTAGATGGTGTTGTGTGCCTTTTCCACCAATATTTATTTATTTGTTGCAAAGAATCTTATACAGAGTGATCTTTGTTTTCAGAGATTATACATGACCATTCCCGCCCCGAAGCCGTGGATCTCGAATATGCCGTTGTTAGAGGAGGATGACTCTGACAGCTCCTATAATGTGGTTCTAGCTGATCCACCGGCCAAATGGATAAGTAAGTTTCAAGCTTACTCTATATACGAACTGTGCGCAGTAGAAGCCATCGCAATAGCAGTTTATATCATATCCTCTCACTCGCACAATATAGCTATTAGTTTTGTGCGAGTGAGAGGACACAACCAAGACAGCAATTTACTATTTCATATTGAGACAGGTCACATTGTTTTATAATTTGCTACTTGTTTGCTTCTCAGATCACCGGAAAATGAAAGAAAAACAAACACGACGCGAATTGTCGTTGGCAGAACTTCCATCTACGGTAAGTTTTTTTCTTATGCGATGTACCGCATAATTTAATACTCACCAGTAATTCAACTTATGTACAATACTCACACTGTATCTTTTTCCCTCTGAAGTTAGGCGCAAAGCAATCTTGCGCATGTACTGTTGTGCAGATAAATGTTGGCTACAGGTGTTTGAAGCCCGATACAGATCACAAAGGATAGTTTCTCAAATCATGGACCTAAGTCCATGATTTGAGAAACTATATACCTACCTACTTGTTATATAAACTACTCAATAATTACTTATTATATTCTCATTTTCTAAATGCTTATAGTATAGGATCCCACCATAGAATGACCTTCACCGAGCTGGCTAATGGATGAAAAGTATTTTATATAAAATTCAATACGTCCATAAATAGCAAATGGGTTCGCAAAAAAAATCATTAAATTTTTTTTTTATGAAACATTTCTCTGGTTGGTTATAGAATATTAAAGCTTTAGGTTGACAATTTTTTTCCAGTCACAACTTTTACTAGTATCGTTATTACCTGTTTATACCTAAACAGGTAATAACGATACTAGTAACTTGCACCGGTCTGGTTAATAAATTTAAGTTAAATTAAAATAAAGATATACTACAGTTTTTTTGTAAATACATACTTACATATTATATATAATATCTATGAATTGGAGAGGCAATGAATCTGGTTGATTCCACGATCTTCCTAGGCCGTAATATTAATGCTTACTACAATGGGGACTACAAATTGAAACAACTACTGGTTGGCTTAGTTCCACTGCATATGCAGTCCGTACGGTACGGTGCCTTACTGATGAAGGTACTGCTAGTTATGTTATCTACTTTTTGTAGTGTTATGTCATATGGCATAATACTTTGGGGGAATGGAGCTGATGTTGAAGCAATGTTTATTCTTCGAAAAAGAGCAATACGAGCTATTTATAAAATGAAACCGCGAGAGTCTTTGAGAGTAATATTAAAAAAAACATATTTTCTCAATAACCTAGTAAAACATACTAGTTCTGGGGCATCCTGTATTATCAAACAAAACTGAGGTATGCAAATTTAATGGAAAGAAGTTCCTTATCGCACGGACTTGTGGCGGATGGGGCGGATGGGATGGGATTAAATATGACGACCTCTGTGGCGCAGTGGGCTTAGGTCCGGCTGAGACGCAAAAAGTTGCGGGTTCGATTCCCGCCGCGGGACAAATGTTTGTATGATCTGCAAGTATTTATCTCGGGTCTGGGTGTTTATGTATAATATGTGTATTTACAAAAAATTGTATATAAGTATTATATCAGTCATGTGGTACCCATAACACAAGCTCTGCTTACTTTGGGGCCAGATGATGCTGTGTGAAATGTCAGGTATTATCATTATTATTATTATTATATAAATGGTACAATTTTGACAAAGGAACAGGATGTTGCAAATGCATTTGATAGTTTTTTCTCAGTTATACCAAAAATTGTGACCAAATCGTTAAACTCTCAGCCTCCAGAGCTTCCGTTCTATTAGAATCTAGTGTTGCAAAACGTAAGAATGAGTTTAGTTTTAGCTATATTAACGAGGCTAGTATTGTAAAAGCATTCAAGTTAATTAATATAAAAAATACAGAAGATCTTTGGAGAATGTCTACAATGGTGCTGGGTGTCATTATCTTAGATATTGCACCATGTTTAGCTTATATTTTTAATAGATGTATCGACTAGGGAGTTTTTCCCGATCTCATGAAATCCTATGTTTAAGTCTGGAAGTGAAAATGATCTCGCTAATTATAGACCAATATCGATATTACCTGCGCTAAAGTCTTAGAAAAAATAATTCTGAATCAGTTATTATATCACTTTAACGTTAACGGTCTGCTACATAGTAATCAATACGGATTTACTAAAGGTCGATCAACAGCCGATGCAGGTATTGCGCTCTTAAAGCATATATTTGAGGCCTGGGAGAAGGCACAGGATGCAGTTAGGGTATTCTGCAATCTCTCTAAAGCCTTTGACTGTGTGAGTCATGCAACACTAATCACAACAGTAAACAGACTGTATGAGGTCAACAGACCTCATACAGTCTTATCTATCCAATAGAGTTCAGAAAGTAGACGTGGGTGGTGAGAGGTCTTCATGATCAATTATTGATGTAGGGGTACCTCAGGGTTCGATACTAGGCCCTTTTTTATTCCTAGTATACGTTAACGATTTACCTTTTTTTGTAAAAAATATTTGTGATATAGTTTTAATTGCAGACGATACGTCTTTAATTTTTAAAGTTGATAGAGGTAAAACCAGTATTTGCGATAACGTAAATGAATCCTTATCGTTAGTTCTTAACTGGTTCACTGTAAATAATCGTTTGCTTAATTCAAAAAAAACTAAATGATGTATCAAATTCACTTTGCCAAATGTTATTCATAGCCCAACCGACATTGAAATGAATGGAGAGGCAATGAATCTTGTAGATTCCACGATCTTCCTAGGTCTTACTATTCATGCAAAACTACAGTGGGGACCACAAATTGAAACACTTGCTGGTAGGCTTAGTTCCGCTGCATATGCAGTTCGTGCGATACGGTGGCTTACTGATGAAGTGAAGCTAGACTAGTTTATTTCAGTTACTTCCATAGTGTTATGTCATACGGCATCATTCTCTGGGGGAAAGCAGCTGATATTAGTAAATTATTTGTTATTCAAAAAAGGGTAATACGTGCCATTTATAGAATGAAACCACGAGAGTCTTTGAGATAAATATTCAAAGAAATTAATATTCTCACAATAGCTTCACAATATATATATGAAAATTTGTTATACACGCATAAAAATAGAGATGAGATTCAGCAAAATAGTTACCTTCATATAATCAACACTAGGAATAGACATAAATTATACATCCCTAGGTTTCGACTAAAAAAGTAAATAAGTCCTTTGGGGAACATGGTGCGTTTCTATAATAAGCTTCCTGAAAATGCTACTAAACTAACTATTAAGAAATTTAAAGCTTACATATAAGGTAATCTTTTGAAGAAAGCTTATTATAATATAAATGACTATATATTATTGATAAGAATGCATGGCCTCATGTCGCTCTGCCGTCAGACAGTTAACCGACACACTTGAAATGTATAAACTCTCTTGTATTAGTATTTCGTAGTTAAGGTAGTTATAAGATGGATCATATAAAAAAGCGCTAGGACCAAAACGAGTTTCTTGCCAATTCTTCGCGGGCTTGGGTTAGGATGAATTGGCACCTAAATTGACCTAGTATGTAAGACGTTTCAAATTGATTCTTGTGATTGTATTGAATAAAGTATCTTTTGACTTTACTTTGACTTTGGGGGCTAGGCGAAAAAATGTAAGATTTTTCTGTCACGAATTTCTGTCACGACCCTTTATTTATTGTAGACAGTTATCCATAGAGTGACACGAATGATTTAATTAGATGAACGAATTAATTAGATGAATTGTATGATGTACTTACAATAAAATGTCTTTTTTCACAACTCGAAAAAATATATTAAATGCCATTAATTTCCTACCATTACTTATTTCTGCTTCTGCGTTTCATTTAATTGCTCTCAGACGCTAGTAGTTCATTTAATTTGTGTTTGTTAATCAATAATATAATTCGTGTATCAATAATAATAAACTACGATAGGAACTTCGTTCCAACCGACTGTTCCACGACACTCACATTTTTTTAACAATAATATGGCAGGTGCCGTCTTTTGTTTCAGACTGCAAAAGTATTAAGTTTTTTTTAACCATAGTTACAATACGTACTTCGAAACCTTAGTTTTTTTTGCAAAAATGCATACAGCCGTGCTTTCAACACACTTTTTAGACTTTTTCTAAGCGCGTATGGCAAACCGAGTCGAGAACCGAGCAGTACGCTCTGTAACTTTTACCTAATTAAAAAATCGTTCACAAAATGGTACCTTTAAAACGTTGATATTTGTTGGTGCGTCCTTAAATACCTGTAGGCATACATGTTTCTATGTATAATATAAATACATACAGTATTTACAAAAACAAAAGTATAAAAGTAGTGTATCAGTCATGTGGTACCCATAACACAAGCTCTGCTTACTTTGGGGCCAGATGATGTTGTGTGAAATGTCCGGGATTATTTATTTATTATATTTATTTATTTTTGTTAACAATGTTGCCTAACCCAACAGGTTGTCATTTCTAATGAAGACTTTACGACTTTATAAAACCGAAATGCAAAGACTTATACCATAACTTATACTAGACAAGTATAAGTTATAGTATAAGTCTACTATTATTTTTCAATGCATCGGGAGTTCACAAATAAAATTAAATGCAACCGTTTTTTTTTAATCCTTCCCAGACAGCCTTATTTCACAAAAATCCCATAGAAAAAACATAAAATTTTCCAGGCAACATTTCCAATCTTTGATTAAAAATCTAATTATTAAAAAACATTTTAAAATAAAGAAATAGGCGAATTTGTTCAACTGTTCTCAGTAACTAACCAACAACGAATGTTGGACTGTTAAAAACGATCTATAGATAGCTCAACTGATCACTGCCAGGGTTTGAGAACGCTGCTTGTTCCCAAAATTACACAGCGTAAAAAATTTTTTAATCTAAACCATTCTCGAATACACTTGAACACACACGAGCGAAACAGCTATTACAGCATAATTCGATAATCGAAACCTATGAAGTACTTCTAGTTCCCATATACAGGGAAACCTAGTTGGGAGTTGGGGTTAAGCCATGTACATCGTATACCTAGATACCTACACACTTATCGCAGACTAATATAATACGTACAATAATTACCTATATATTAAGTTTGTGTGAGCCAAGTTTCGAGGATGTAATTACTACTAAGTGACTAGTTTACTATAAGCTATTAAGTTTATATAACCTATTTTATGCCTTCTTGATGTACATGGAATGTATATTTGTAAGATTTAATGATTAAAAATAAAGTACGTACAATAATTACCTATATATTAAGTTTGTGTGAGCCAAATTTCGAGGATGTAATTACTACTAAGTGACTAGTTTACTATAAGCTATTTATGCCTTCTTGATGTACATGGAATGTATATTTGTAAGATTTAATGGTTAAAAATAAAGTTATTATTATTACTATTAGTTAACCTGGAATCATGAAATTTGGCAAGAAGCTAGGTTAAGAAAAATATTCTAATATCGATAAAACTAGATATGAATTTTTGTTCTCAGAGCTCAAGATTCGGATACACAAGCATTCCCACCCCGATGCCGTGGGTCTTGAATATGCCGTTGTTAGAGGAGGACGACTGTTACAACTTCCATGATATAGTTGTAGCTGATCCACCGCCCATGTCGATAAGTAAGTTATACTACAGCTAAGACAGCTAAAATTTTTCGTTTTTCCAATGCGACAGATTACATTATATTGTTACTGTGTGCTTCTCAGTTCGCCAGAAAGCCGAAGAAAATCAACAAAGACTACACGACTTGGCGTTGGCAAAACTTTTAGCTACGGTGAGTTTCTTTCCAGTGGGGGAAGAAATGGGGTGAGTTATGGGGTACAATGGATTTTTTAATGTTTAGTAAGGTTTTTATAACGCATGATGCAATTTGCTTAAAACATGGTTTTTCTACCCTAAATACAAAATCAAGAGAAACTAAGTTTTCCTAAGTCCTTATAGTCTAAGATCCCACCATAGAACGACCTTCACCGAGCTGGTTAATGGATATTTTTTTTTATATTAAATTAAATATGTCAATTAGTATATTGCAAATGGGTTGGCAAAAAAAAACAGTCCAGAATATGATTTAATGATGATGATTAACAATATATATTTTTTTTAATATTTCATTGTTTTGGTTAATAGACAAATTCCATACCAATCGAAAAATGTCTATAAAGTTGACTTTTTTGTCACAACTCTTGGGTAGGCAGGTATAAAGTATAAACAGGTAAATCGATACTAGTAAGTTACTAGTATTGATTTATCGATTTAATGAATTAAAGTCAAATTAAAATAAAGATTATTTCATTACAAAAACGGTGGTATAGGGTTGTCTACGAAAAATCGGTTGCGAGTGAATACGTGCGACAGAGAGGTCCCAGCGAACCATCCATGGGATAAGCACTCGTAGAGACGAAGGAGTGGGTGAAAGTTATTGCGAGCGTCGATTTTTCCAGATCATTATTGTTTTGGTTTTAATAATGAGAAACTATGCATTTTTATTTATTCAGATAACTAAGATCCATAAAAGTAAAAATAAAATAAAATCATTGATCAATAACAAAGTAATATAAGTTTAATTAAATTTTAAAAACTTTTCCTACTAACCTAAATACTACCTTAATTAATATAATAAATTTGCCGAGCAAAAGGGTTAATGAGGGCTAACACCCAAAAACTTTGCAGGACACTGTCCCACCTGCCTGCAAGAGCCCCAAGAACCCTATTGGGACTACCTAGTATTCTGTTTTTAATAGAACCAATTTTTTATTGTCATGATTGCATGAAAGTCCTGCACATGAGCATAATAAGCGGATCATTAATATTACTGAACTCATTACTGGCGTCTGTTTATCCCGATCGTTATAATATTGGAGTCTGAATAAGAGTAGAATATACAAAATAAGCAAAGGGACAACGCGGTTATCAAACCCTGTTAAATACATACTTGTTAGACTGGTTAGGATAAACTGATAAACTGATTAGGATAAACTGATTGCTAAAAGTTTTGTTCCGAATCATTATAGTTTTAAATTCGGGAACATTATAATCTACTTAATACATAATAAGCAACGGGAATACAGGAAAATACTAACATTTTAAAAAGAATTTTGGTACGTAGTGGAAGTCATTGCCGGCGTTTGATTTACAAGTCATTAAAATCTCGGAGTTTGGATCATAATGAACTACAGGTACCACATAAGCAACGGGATTACAGGAAACGGGAACGGGTACAAAAGTACTAGTGTCTAGACACGGTCTAAGCACAAGTTTAAGCTTATGTCTAAGTGCAACATCACAGATGAACTAAGTCTATATTTCATTTTATAGAAGTACATTTTGTAGGTTTGTTTGTCATTTTGCGAGTATTGTATGTAGAGGGTTATATTTGAAACAACTAAACCAATTCTAAAAAAATAATAACTGATAGACAGGTTATCCCGAGTGCTTAATGTTGTGTTTTAATGTTATATAATTTTCATTTCAAAACGCACAGGCGAGGTCGCGAGCGGGACAGCAATACCGCATAATTCGATACTTGCCAGTAAATCCTATGGAGTACTGCTCGTTGACATCGTGAAATTTGGCAAGAAGCTAGGTTAACACATTCACTGCCACTGACACGCCTCGCGTGTTCAGGCTAATCTAAGTCTCTACGCCAAGAACACGCCAGGCGTGTTTTGAATGTTTCGGTTATATTTCCAAAACTAGGCCAGATTTTCTGTTCAAATTTTTAGTGCATCATTTTTAAAGGATAGGCTATGGCATATTGAAGCGGTTCCCTAAAAAAAACTAGTTAGATTTTTTTACGAAAAATAGGTATTTTGTAGTGCCGAGAACACGCTAGGTGTGTTCACTTACTGAAGCTACCCTTAGGTTCCCAAACTTTTTTATTCTATTAAACGCTTCGCTAATTTCAGAGTTATAAGCTTGCGATATGAGATTTTTAACCAGTATTTGATGACAAAACGGAATGGCATAATTTATCGGACCGTTGTTTTTACCGTATACAGTACTGTGTCATGTATGAATCAATAATACATAAATAAATAATGCCGGACATTTCACACAGCACCATCTGGCCCCAAAGTAAGCAGAGCTTGTGTTATGGGTACCACATGACTGATATACTACTTATATGAAGTCGCTTATACAACTCCATACGCCATCAATGAAAAAAAAACGTACCTATCCGATGTATATCTTTATATAATTATACATATACACACACAGTGACATACACACGTACAGTAAAATTATCTCTATTATATAAAAATCAATTGCTGTTCGTTTGTCTCGCTAAAAATTTTGTCATCATTAATATCTTTCGTTTCCGGTACAAATTTAACTTTTCCTAAAAAAAAGTTTAAGAAATCAATTTATTTCATTTGAATATTTTGAATTTAATTCATACTTATGTAATTAGGTAAGGGGATTGCCCTTTTTACCAACCAACATTACGATAATACGAGATAAATAACGTAAACAAACTTTCTGCAGTTCAAAGCTTTTTATTGGTTTAATAATTTAGATGAATTCACTCATATAAGACTGAAAATATGTTTAAATATGATTGTCACTCAATATATTATTTAAACAAATGTACTTGCACTGTTAACAATGCCAATGTTACAGTTCACAATAAAACTTTATTCATTTATGCATGGGAATTTTAGTAAAAAAAGTTTGAGAACCTTAAATTACGTTATAGTAAATTTACTTACTAAAATCTATTTTTCCAAGCAATGCCGCGAGCACGCCTAGCGTGTCCGCGGTTTTATACGGCGGCATCTCGATAAACTTCAAGAAAAACGTGGTGGCAGTGAATGAGTTAAAGAAAATATTCTGAAGGCTACCGAAGTCAGTTAGGGCAAGAATGGTTAGTGGTTAGGTCCCAAACCAATTTAACACCAGCTAGTTAGCAAACAGAACGGAAGCTCAAGAGGCTGAAGAGTTTTATGACTTGGTCACAATTTATAGTATATTTTAGAAAAACTATCAAATGCATTCGCAACATCCTGTTACTTTGTCAAAAATGTATATTGCGAGCTTTTGTTTTAACTGTTTCATTAATATATAATTTCCAAGTAGCTTTTATTTTATTGGGATTTTACTAATAATTTTCTCTAAAAAACAATGATTTAGCTGCATGCCGTTTCACTACATACACTCGTGAGCAACCGAATCGAATCACCCCTACAAAATTTACAAAATGTAACTTTTTTCCAAAATGACTTTAGTAATGCATATAAAATAGTATATTTTTTGGAAGCTTAATTTTTAGGCTTTAAAATAACACTACTATCATTTAAATTTGTTCAGTTCTTTTTAAAATAGCGCTGTATCAGTGCAAGCATCAAAAATGCGCTTTGTGCAGTAGCTGTGCGGGCGCGTTCCAACCCCCTATAAAACCCCCGTGCAAGCAGTGCACACTTATCAGTCGCTCATCAGACGTTGACCTGAACACACCTACGCAAGTTACGATCGCCGATTCACAACCACTATGGATACAACACCAGAAATAGCCGCTCAAGTTGTTGCTTTGCTGCAACAGGATCTCAGCCAGCGAGAAGTCGCTCGTCGACTAAACCTGAGTCAATCTGCTGTGTTTAGGGTGTACAGAAGATTCCAAGAGACTGGTTCTTACTCCAGGACGCCAGATACCAGTCGGCGCCGGGTAACATCTGAGAGAGACGACCGTTTTATCGTTTCGACGAGTCTCAGAAACCGCCATCTTACCGGTGTTTCTGTCCAGCAGCAGCTGAGAGAAGTTCGAGGAGTGTCTGTCAGTCAATGGACAATCAGAAGAAGATTAAAAGAAGCTAACCTCGTTCCAAGACGGCCTGCCAGAGGCCCAAAATTGACCACAGCTCACCGACAAGCGCGCCTTGAATTTGCTCGCGAACACATTAATTGGAGTGCTGAGCAATGGCGGTCAGTCCTGTTCACTGACGAAACCAGAGTGTGTCTACATGGCAGTGATAGGAGAGCTCGGGTCTACAGGCGCCCAGGCGAGCGGTTTGCGCAGTGCTGTTTTGCCGAAACCGTGTCCTACGGGGGTGGTTCGTGTATGATGTGGGCGGGCATTTCGCTGGAAGGAAAAACGGAGCTCGTTTTCATCCCTGGTGGAGGCCGAGGAGGCGGTCAGACTGCTGCGCGATATGTGGAAGACATTCTTCTGGATCATGTCTTGCCTTATGAAGGCTTCATCGAGGACGGCTTTCTGTTAATGCATGACAATGCCCGGTGTCATACAGCACGAATCACTCGTCAGTTCATGGATGAAGTTGGCATTCGGACCATGGACTGGCCAGCATTAAGTCCTGATCTCAATCCGATTGAGCATGTATGGGACCAACTCAAACGGAGGGTACGAGCCAGAAATCCGGCGCCTACAAGCATCGCAGAGCTAAAGATAGCGCTGGAAGAGGAGTGGGAAAGGCTACCTCAAGAACTGATTAAAAAACTTATTAAATCAATGAAAAACCGCCTTCAAAGTGTTATTAGAGCTAGAGGAGGCAACACCAAATATTGATTAAATAAATGAAGAGTATTAAACATAAATTTTCTGTTTTATTTTAATTTTGATTAGCCCTATGTTAACTTAAATTAACTTCACTTTTGTTGTGTTTCCATTCAAAACTGATTAATTAAAAAAATACTGTGTAGATTTTCAAAATAATGGTGTAATTTTGAAGCTTAAAGATCAAGCTTTCAAAAAAAAAAATATTCTATATGCATTACTCAGGTCATTTTGGAAAAAAGTTACACTTTGTAAATTTTGTAGGGGTGATTCGATTCGGTTGCTCACGAGTGTAGTACAAACAAAGTCGCTTTCCGCTGTCTGTCTGTCCCTATGTATGCATATATCTTTAAAACTACGCAACGGATTTTGGTGCGGCTTGTGCGGTGAAATGCATAGTCATTTCACAAATCAAATAAAACGCCACTGTTTGTTTTAAAAACATTCACAAAAGAACCTTATTTAAAAAAATTCTTGGATACTTTTCCAATCTTTACATAAAAATCTAATTCGAACCATGACAAACATTTTAAATAAAAAAATAGGCAAATTGGTTTCAAGTAACTTATCAACGAACCGTATTTCCCTGTATATAGGCTGTTTAAAACGTTCTATAGATAGCTAAACTGATCACTGCCAGGTTTTGTAAACGCTGCCCGTTCCCAAAGTTACACAGTAAAACTAAATGTAAATCTTTGTTCCCAGAGTTCAAGTTTCTACACGACCATTCCCGCTCCGAAGCAGTGGGACTCGAATATGCCGTTGTTAGAGGAGGACGACTGTAACAACTTCGTCGATACCTCGATACGTAAGTTATTTGTATATACCATAACTCATACCCATTACACAAGCTCTGCTTACTTTGGGCAAGATGATGCTGTGTGAAATGTTTGGCATATTTATTAATTATTATTAATACAGTATAATTTTAAGGCTAATCTATATACGAACTGTCCCTGGCATTACAGGTACTTGCGAATGAGTAAATAGTTCCACTTGACGCAGTAGAAGCCATCACAATGGCAGTTTATATCATATCCTCTCACTTGCACAATATTGCTATTTGTTTTGTGTGAGTGAAAGGACTTAACCAAGATAGCAATTTACATTTTTAACCGACTTTATCAAAAAGGAGGAGGTTCTCAATTCGTCAGAATATTTTTTTTATGTATCTTCACCGATTACTCGAAAACGGCTGAGCCGATTTGGAAAATTCTTTTTTTGTTGGAAAGGGTATACTTCACAGGTGGTCCCATATAAATTTAATCAAAATCGGTCGAGCTGAAAAATCAACGGAAATCTAAAAATTGTATACATCGATGATGTTTTCATGTACTTCGATACCTCGCTGTCTCATTGGAGCGGTGCGTTTATTTGGCCTACCCATATTGTATATTTACAAAAAACATCAACTTTCCACTAAAAATGTATTACAGGCTCAAATTTCATTAAATGAAATCGGTTTCTTTTTAGTTTTTAAAAAGTAATTATCCTATTTAAACAGATTACATTATTTTGTAACTGTTTGCTTCTCAGATAACCAGGAAACCGAAGAAACGCAACAAGCGAATTTGCCATTGCCAGCAGTTATTGTAAGTTTTGATTTTCTTTTACGTGGCAAACTAAATGTTTGGTGGTGCCTTTAACTACTCCCTTCAGACATCCGTAAAGATCTACATTTAGCATATGCCTACGGTTTTCACGGTTGTATTACGTGATAGATTGCACAGTATAGATTTGCAGCCTTTATAGGAATACTAATCTATGACACACCTTCGAACCTTGAAATATATGCTGTGCCGGATAGTTCTCGATGTTCTCCTTTAACATTTGAGATTCCCGTTACTGTACTTATGAGAATTAATTGTCATGACAAAGCCTGACTATAAACTCCTTTACCAGTGTTGGCCACTGACTCCTACAAAAGTAGTAATTAAATAATTTTAATAAAATATAATAGCCTTTAATCTTCTACATTAGATCAGTTTAATAATAACATTTATTACAATAATAAATTACTTCCAATTGAATAATTTAATGCTAATAATAAATATCATACTTGAAGTATAAATTGGTTTATTTTGCCTCTCTGGCGTAAGCCTCCCACATATCTTTACATAGTTCTCTATCTCATGCATGTCTCATCCAGTCTCATCCACTTTTTTACCGTTTTTTTGGACGTCTTCTATTTATTCTCCTATCTCGTGGCATCCATTCCGTAACCTTTTTCGTCCATCTTACGTTTTCCATCCTACAAATATATTCAGCCCAGTATTTTATTTTCAAAGTTTTCGTATTGCGCCTGTATGTCAGTTGCTTGCTTATCGATTCCATAAACTTCTCTTCCCCGTACTTTTCATTTTCTCTAGAGACTGTTGGCTGGTCCCGTGTGTGCTTTGAAGCCAGTTTTTTGAAAATTGAAGTGTTCCGTGATTCAGCGTGCTCCAGGTCCATTTGTTTAAACATACAATTCTTAAATGTAAGGTTGTGTTCTAATGAAAATGCTACAAACTTATGACCACGTATACTTCTTTCCTCATGGCAATGCTTCTCGAATAACTACATTTTTTTCGCATTTTTGCATTTGACCGATTAAAAATTATGTTATTTGTGCTTAAAACGTTCATGGTCGAGTATATATAATTGTAAAATTGCTCAATTGCAGAGAATGAGCCTCGGTACTTATTTCTGTTGGTGCATAGCCTGAATAACCTACAACACTGTTTTATTTGGTAGCTCGACTTCAAGAACTGTTACTCTATCTGAAAATGCCTTAAAACTGAGGATGTTATTTTTAAGAAATTTTTAATTAAAAAACTAACTCACTCTCCAACCAACCAACTCTCCTCCGGGATTACTGAATGAATTGTATAAAATAAAGTAAAATAAAATAGTAATATAAAATAAAGTTTACGACTAAGGGATGGCGAGTTTGAGCCAACTTATTTCGGGGAAAACACGTTAACTACATCGGTTAAGACGTTAAGCCAACAAGGAACCTGTCCGTCCGTCCGTCCGGCCGTCCGAACTGATCACTGCCAGATGTAGAGTCTCCAGGAATATATTCTTAAGGCAAATAAGATGTGATTTTGGCGCAAAGAACATGGATATCACTGTTTTCAGAATGCAAGTAACATTAGGAATGTTACTGTTACTACTCCGTGGAAACCAGAATCTCAATCAGATGAAGATTCAAATGACAGCGGCAAACTGGTGATGGATATTCGAAATTACGAACCGATACGTAAGTTATACCAGTATAAAACATTAAACAGATAGTTACCTCCAAAAGAAATTCGACACGTGTTTCGCCCCTCCACGAGGCATCCTCAGGAACACTTGACTCACTCCGCACCCCGACGAAAAAACACTCTGCTCTGCAGACTTGTTGCTTCGACCAACGTCAGACTGAGACTGGGCCAGTTGCGCTCCAACTTTACTATTTATACACTCAGTCAGACCTGAATCAGCGCCAGCCGTTGTAAACAAACGTAATAGCGGTGATCATGAAAAACTTGTATTTAATTCGTTCAACAGTGTAAAATCTACTGAATTATGTCTTGTTATTTCTAAAGTATGGGAAGTATATCTGGGATTAAAATTTGATTTCGATTTTAATAAATAGTTCAAATGTTTTGATAAGTTATATGCTGGAGCACCGATATACGATACTACTGGGCGTATAGGAATGTTATCTTTATGTATTTTGGCAAACCGTACAACATAGGAAAGATAATAAATAATAATATATAAATAAATAAATAACTAGAAGGTCATTTTGAAAGACAGCGTATGCACCCAGGAGAGGTAGATGAATTGATATCTTTAGCCAAAGTCAAAGTGTATGGAACAGAATTAAAAGAAAGCAGAAAGCTTACCGTAGTTTTGTTCATAGATTGATGACAGTACCACTTTCTCAAGAGAATTATAATACAGAGCTTACCATACTTTATCACATAGCTGAGAGTAATGGCTACAAAATAAATATAATTGACAGTCTAATTAGGAGTAAACGGTCTAGTATTGTTCGTTCTCTTTTGTACCCAGTGCGTCCTGATAGACCAGAAAGATATTTAGGTAGCCTGACCTACTTGGGATCCATTAGTGATAGGATTTCAAACACTTTTTTGAGAAACAAGGTAAGAGTGGCCTTTAAAACCAACAACACTTTAAAACGGATATGTAATATAAAAGACAGATTAGAGAACCATAAAAAATCAGGGATTTATAAATTAATTTGCGATGAATGTAATGGTGTTTATGTAGATCAAACTGGTCGTAATTTTGAAACTAGGTACAAAGAACATATCGCAGCTTATAGAAATAATTGTCCAGAAAGGTCTCATTTTGCCAAACATTTGATAGATTCAGGACATTCATTGAGTAATCATAATACTTTTGAAATTTTACAAACCTGCGAAAAAGGTTTTAGAATGTCTGTACTAGAAACTTTATATACTTCCCATACTTTAGAAATAACAAGACATAATTCAGTAGATTTTACACTGTTGAACGAATTAAATACAAGTTTTTCAAGATCACCGACTGAGTGTATAAATAGTAAAGTTGGAGCGCAACTGGCCCAGTCTTAGTCTGACGTTGGTCGAAGCAACAAGTCTGCAGAGCAGAGTGTTTTTTCGTCGGGGTGCGGAGTGAGTCGAGTGTTCCTGAGGATGCCTCGTGTAGGGGCGAAACACGTGTCGAATTTCTTTTGGAGGTAACTCTTTAGGAATAGATTGGCGGAATTGTACTAAATATTTGTCCATCTGTTTAATGTTTTGTAATGGATTTCCGCAAAGTCACGCTTGAATCAATTATCTATAATACCAGTATGGCGATTATGGAACTTTTGACACAATTAATGTCTATTAGTTTGTATTAGCAATCTGCATAATTTCAATCATTAGTTTGATTGTAATTGAAACCAGTTTTGACAAGATGGATTACTATTACGTAGGTTCGGTTTTTATCTCGGACCAAATAAATATATATAACTGTGAATAACAAAAGGGAAGTCTTAAAACCATGCTCCTCTATGTAAATACACGCACCCACGCAAACGTATCGACCTAAACTGTGCTACTTGTTATTAGTATATGCAAACGTACTTGTACTATTAAGTTTTCTGTAATGTCGACGTTTAGAAAACATCTTACATAAAAAATATTAACATATTCCGTAAGGTTATTTTGTACAACATTATCGAACGCACTTGTCCTAAAGCGGGAAGGTTTTGAACGAAATTTATTGAAAACGCCGTGACATGTACTAAGAGCAAGGATCACAATTTCGGTGTATGCGTGTGCTTGGGTGCGGGTATTTATTCACGGTTTTGAACATGTATTTTAGCGGCCCTCCGTCTTTATATTTATTTCGCCTGAGGTTTCAATTCATATGACAGCGTGTATGACAATCAACATCAACCTTCCGTAATACCAATTCATCAATAGTAACTGAAAACAATTAGTAATCAAAGTTTTGATAGTATCAGAACTCCATAATCGCCCCGCAGTAGTTCGTACTATATATACGAGAAGCTCGGTAGTTTATGTACCTTCTTATATACCTTCTAGTATATTTATGGACAAAGTAAAAATGTATGAAAGCTATCAATAAGAAAACGCGAGCTCATTCACATGAATTTCAATTTCAGCTCCTCATATTCATTAGGAAACTCCATAACGGAAACATCATTAACGGTTCCTGAATCCATCAGTATGGCGATTATGGAACTCTAATTACAATCAATGTCTATCGAAACGTCAAACTCGTCAAACGACTGATTGAAATTACGCCGAAAACTGATTGTGATTAGAATTCCATAATCGCCCTACAGGTCACCCTAATATAACACTCAATCGGCCCATTTGTTGAGGAGTTTCGTTAAACAGCACCCTAGCTCTAATAAGATCAGCTTGCTGTCACCATATGTAACTATGGTAGGTATGTACTCGTACCTACCTACGTTGTGTAAAAAAAACAGAAATAGGTATTTAACATTAAATCTAAATTTGAACAGTATATTTTTTCGCAACACTTTCATATGCCGCTAAACTTGATTTTAGGTAATTGCCTAATTCATTTAAAAATTTATCATCGGGAACACGACGCCCGATTGTGATATTTATCTAGAGCTGTTACAACAATTTCTATAACTTTATTATCGCGAAAATATTATTATGATACATAATATGTTACAGCGCCGAAGCGCGGTGCAGACAGAGGCAGGGTCAGGCGCTGCCGGACACGTGGAGCGCGCACTCGGGGCACGCGACGCGCTAGTTCCTCAGACGTCGCCATCGCACTCGCCGCAGGTACGAATACACTCACCTCATAACTGTTTGATGTGTACCATTTCCTCTAAGATTCCGCTAAAATTCCACTAAGATAACACATTTCACGACATTCATCCCACAGATTGCAGAACGCTTTTCTGCAATCTGTGGGATGAATGTCGTGAAATGTGTTATCTTAGTGGAATTTTAATAAATAACCTGTGACTTCACAGCACAATGTGGACAATTTTTGTAATCATTTAAATGATATTTTTTTATTTAAATTTTAAATTTTATTTATATATTAGTATAGCTGACCCGTGCCCGCTTCGTTGGGCGGTTAAAACATCACAAAAACTAACAAAGTACTAATATCGCTATTAAAAAAATTATAGCTACTCAAATTATCGTAATAATTACAAAGTTACGGATAAATATTGATAGATGGCGCTAGCGGCCGCCCGTGGCTTCACCCGCCCCGTTCCCGTTGTTTTTTTCCGGGATAAAAAATAGCCTATATACTAATCCAAGTTACTAACTACTTATATTCATTTTAAGTTTCATCCAAATCGGCCCAGCGGTTCTTGAGTTATAAGTGGTGTAACTAACACGAATTTATTTTATATACGAGTATATAGATAAATCAATATTGGTGGAAAATGCACACAACACCATCTAGCCCCAAACTAAGCATAGCTTGTATTAAGGTGACTAGATAACGGATAGAAACGCGATAGGCTCCTGTTTCCCACAGGCCCAGAGTCTTGACTCCAAAAGGCTTACAAATGTAGGCCCTATCAAGACAGGCATATTTGCGATCTACTCTGAAACTGCAAAAGCGGTTGCTTGTTAGTTTGGTTGGTTTCTTAGCTTGTTTTGTTTGTTTGATTGATTTGATATTGATAGCAAATGATGAAATAATGTTGATAGTCTTATTCTTATCCGGATCGGACAAGAAAGAAGTATGAAAGAAGGGGAAGAGAACTGCCATTCAACTCAATTTGATTCAGTTTATTTACACCTTATTTTCACATATGGTATTAGATAGTATCTGTATACCATCTAATGCCATTATGTGATTACGATTCTATAAGCTATTCATCGGCCAGGCTTTAAAGATCAGAGATTGTCGCCCTTGCTTATCGATGACGATCGACTACTACTTTGTGACGTTAATATCAAAACAATCTCTTGACATTGACAAAACTAACATCAAGATAGATTCAATATTATTTTTGGCCGTTTTGCGAAGTAAAACTTGTACTCCTATATTATTTATCTTCTCCCAGTTATATCGGGTTTTACCTTTGGTGATTTTATTTAACTAAAACTAGAGTTATTGACTCGGGTGTGAATTATTGGAATGTAAGTTTTGTGTTTCGATGTGATTCGAGCAAACATAATTTGTATAATCAATTTAAAATAACAAACGACGAACGTCGAACAATGACGTCTTACTATAAATAATATAAACAATTGGCAAAATTGTCATCATATGACACAAGCCATTAACGAAGAAGAAGAAAAAGAAGTAAGAGAAGAAGATAAATTGACATTTAAAGTATTATGTATTTTTTCAGTACCCTATGTCATTTTTGACGTTTCTCCGTAGAGATAACTTTGTCAAGGCTGCAAATGCAAATGACTGTCAATGTTAGCCCAGCAAAAGTATATTATAAGTATTTCAAAAATATATAAGTATTTTACCAGTCATCTGGTGCACATAGTAGATGTTATGCCTAGATGGTCCACCAATATTTGTTTAACCTACTTCCAGGTGCACCTATCGTCGGGGCATATGGGCCGATATCCCGGCCTGTCTATGGAACAGATGTGCCGATCGAGGCGGGACGCGAGGAGGGAAATGGACGCAAGCGTCTTCGGGAGAGCTCCACCTCCCACTCCCCCTCCCCCTCACCCCGCCGCCTCTGTCGTAACCAGCCCCAGACACCACCACCCCAGCAGTAAACTATACCAGTATTAACGCGCACCGGCCGTAGACCTGCGAGCTCGTGCAATTCACTGTGAAAATAATTATATTGCAAAGACATTCGAGTGACAAAAGAGCCTGTTTGGCGTACTTTAATATGTTCACGACACTCGTTCTAAATAACTAGTTATTTATATTATATTATAATTTATAAGGAAATGTTGTGCAATCAATGTTTGCGTTTGGAGCAGGAATGTTTTGAAATGTTGTTTGGTAGAAATATATTAGATGTAGAGTTGGAGAATGCTTTAAAATATAATTGAAAGACTGGAGTTCGGAATTTATCAGATCAGACATTTTAGACGGCTATGACAACGGCTAGAAAGTAATGTAGTTTTACTTTCTAATGATCTAACGCCGTGATAACGACTTCGATAAAGGCGGGTTGTTAAAGGGCCAGATTTTAAGAGTTGAGGCTGATTTACAGTTTTGCTGGCTAACGGCTCGGGCGTGACACTACCACATTACAGTCGCTAGCAATCAGTAGTGTCACTACTATCGGGGTCCGTTTTGTCAGTTTATCTGAAGAATTTCAATTTGTTTTAAGTTGTAGTTTTATCAAAGTGCATTTCTTGCACTATGATAAAAGTACTTGATGTAAAATTTAAAATGTATATATTTGTAGTATCTTAGATTGTAAGTATATCATACTTTCCTTATACATTTACACGCAGAATTATCTGTGACATGCGCTTATTTTTCTACAGTAATATTTCGCTTAGTACAACCATCATGGAGAGATTCTACTTAGGTATGATGGTATGATAACATGCAGAATAATCTAGTCACTAGGTTATCAAACTGCTGGCTATTATTTTTTCAGAAATTATTTACCAAATGAAAAGTCCAAATCATGAATATTTTGTATTTATTTTGTTTATTCCTATACATTTTTAATTGGAATTTATACATTAAAAGATGTATGAAACAAATAAATTTATAAAAACAAAAAAAAATATGGGTAGAAAACAAGTACAGGTTTTTGGGGCGAGTATTTGTGATGTTAAATGCGGGACTGGTTTTATAGTAAAACAAGCTAATAGTTAAAAGCAAATTCTATAATTATTTAAGAATCTTTGTGATGTCCTGACTTACTGATTCATAAAGGTATCGAACGGCGCTTGAACCGGCCTGTAACTTATAATTATTAACTTGTTTGTACTATTCTACACGTCCCGGCTAGGAAATGGATTTCTTCAAGAAGTCTTGGTTAGATCGAGCGAAGCTCTAGATAAGGTTTGTCACAAAAATTATATTATTTGTATCTAGGCTGTTTAAAACTGTTTCGATTAATTTGCTAGTTATATTTCTGTTGCATAATATATAGGTATTATATATTATAACATAGATTAAGCAAAAACTGTTTCAAGTTTATCAATCTATATGTTAAAAACTACATGTGTTAAAAAAAACTAAGCTATTAATTGTCGATCTCAATGAACTATATTTTGTAATTTTATTAAAATATCATTTATTGTTGATACGTTAAGTGGGTGGTTTAGATAATTATACCCAATACTACTACACAATAACAGCTTAAGACCAGTCTAAATGTTGTAAAGTAAAAATGTATTGTATGAAATACATGTGGTAAGTATATGGTGGTTTAGTGTGCACTTGGTCAAGTTACAATGTATTCTGTCATGTTTGGCGTACAATTTATTTAATTGATACATAAAATTTAAAATGTCAGTTCACAATTCAAAATTAAAATAAAGTCAATAGCAAAACAACAACAATTTTAAGGTCAGAAAATAATAATAATAATTATAAGTAATTAATTTGTGATAATGTGGTTGTAATTTTGGATATAAAAAACTTGGGTAACGAAAACGAGTCATTGGGTTGGAAGAAGGTTCTTTGGGCGAGTATTTGTGATGTTAAATGCGGGACTGGTAACATAAATTTATAGTTCGTATTTCTTATCGAAGAGCGAAGCCTTGGGACGGCCTTAATGACCGTAGTTAGGGTTATAAGGACCACTAGCACCACTAGCACTACCGTGCTTAGGTTAGTATTTTGTGGTCTGATTTCTCGCCAGGCGAGATTTCAACGTATTTGCACATCACATAATTATAAAGCGCTTTTTATTCTTAAAGCAGGATCTTGATAATCAGAAATAAAATTTTGGAAAATTTAATCGCGATTTAAATAGCGCATTTACTTACGAATACTATAATAGTAATCTCACTAGCTTCAGATCACACAATAGGAATTAAAATTGGCGAATTAGTCATGTCTTCTAACTCGCGCAATATTGCTTTTAGAAGACCCGCCATTTATGATTAGTTTCTTTATGCTTGTACTAAACTAAACTACTAAATGTTACCTAAACTTCTATCAGAAGAACGTATATCTAGACGAGCTTTCTTAATAAGTTTTACCAATTTTGGTATCTCAGTATTTTAAAACGGTATGTAATTAAATCGATATCTGTGTAAGTATTCCCTTTTTTCGAACAAAATATTTCAAAGTTAAACCAAAAATACTGACTTGTACACAAGTTATGCACACTAAATAAATCAATTTATATATATTGTTTAATGGTATTTGCAGAACTCTTATGCTCCTACCGTGACCTTGTATTATTCTTCTGTTGTTGTTGTTTTCTATACTCTAACATAACCTAACCAATTGTAGGACATGTTTAGTTAATCAATTGGTTTTTTAGCACAGCATTCATTTTTCCGGTATGCATTTAGTTAATTAGTGGAGCACTTAGTTATTTAGTGGAGTTACCCAGTGTGCTGTAAAATTATACAGATGTGCATTTAAAAATATACCTTTTAAAACACGCAAAAG
Organism: Lampropteryx suffumata; assembly: GCA_948098915.1. Taxonomy (NCBI): domain Eukaryota; kingdom Metazoa; phylum Arthropoda; class Insecta; order Lepidoptera; family Geometridae; genus Lampropteryx; species Lampropteryx suffumata. The sequence continues at coordinate 27,010,336 of OX402544.1, forward strand.
ACACGTGTCGGTATCGAAATGATCTCATTTTATATATTTAATTAATTTTTTCAACATCTTAGCTATATTTTAGGTTTACTCCGAATTTTAAGGCCAGGTTTCTTTAGATTTTTTAGTTTCTTTATTATTTGTTTAGGAAAAAAAGACTTAGTTTTTTGCATAGATTATTTTTTTTCTAGGTGCAGTGTCATGCTTAAAATAAATCTGGTAACTCAATATTTTAGAATACTCAAAAGACACGTGTCAGTATTGAAATGATCTCATTCTAAATATTTAATTAAATTTTTCAACATCGTAGGTACTTCAGACTTACGATATATCTTTCCATACAAAAGTCTGAAGGATTATCACCCCTCTTTCTAAAGTCTATAAACCATAACTAAGAATTATATCAATCAGTATCGTAACAGAATCGTAAATAATGTAGGTTCTAAGATTCAAACATTTTAGCGCAACTCTTGCCGTAACATACGGAGTTTTATAATAAGAATGTATTTCTATATATATATATATTTGTACTACCTACTATTGAAGATTATACGTTTTTTTGTAATATTTAAGTTCCTACATATCTGTCTAACTAGATACATATTAAAACAATGTTAATATGTGTATTTAGTCCTAAGTTTCTTTAATGTGTGTCAAAAATAAATGAAAAAAGGTTTTTGTAAATTATTTGAATTTCACACTGCAGTATCCCGTAGGTACGTGACCGATCAAGTCAAGTCCGTCTACTCCCACCTGTTCTGTTGAGTAGTTCTGTTGGCAGAACTATTTTTTTTACCATTAGTTCTGTGACGTATATGCTTTGCATCTGGCTTCAATCTCATCGACAGACGAACTATATTCTTCTGGCGCTTCGGCGGCCGCTACCGCGGCACGCTCGCTTCGCTCGCTTGCCTTGCGCGTTTTTTTCTATACTCTAACATAACCTAACCAACTGGTTTCGTTCTGAATTTCATGTCACAAGATTCGTGAACAGAACTACTGGGAATTCTTTTCCCATTTGTTCTTTGAACAGAACTAATGGTAAAAAAAATCCCAATAGTTCTGCCAACAGAACAGGTGGGAGAAGACTGTCAAGTCAAGTCAAAATATACTTTATTCAATACAATCACAAGGATCACTTAGAAACGTCTTACATACTAGGTGAATTTAGGTGCCAATTCAAATAACCCAAGTACGAGAAGAACTGGCTAGAAACTCGTCCTGGTCCTAGCGCTTTTTTTCATGATCCATCTTATAATTAGGTACCTTAACTACGAAATACTAATACAAGAGAGTTTATACATTTCAAGTGTGTTGGTTAACTGTCAGGGCGGAGCGACATGAGGCCATGCATTCTTATCAATAATATAGTAATTTATATTTTAATAAGCTTTCTTCAAAAGACTACCTTTTATGTATGCTTTAACAAGCCCAGCTGCTCATGTTATTAGGAAGAAATAAGAACCAACTTATGACTATTTGAGTTCTATAGTCTGCCGATTTCCTTCACCGTTTTAATCGCACATAAGATAAATCACCCACTAATAGAACTAATATCATAAATTTGAAACCCAGGACCCACACGCACCCACGATGCCACCTAGTCGAACTAATATCATAAATTTGAAACCCAGGACCCACACACACCCACGATGCCACCTAATCGAACTAATATCATAAATTTGAAACCCAGGACCCACACACACCCACGATGCCACCTAGTCGAACTAATATGATAAATTTTAAACCCAGGACCCACACACACGCACGATGCCACCTAGTCGAACTAATATCATAAATTTTAAACCCAGAACCCACGCCCACGTTGCTAGCTAGTCGAACTAATATCATACATTTGAAACCCAGGACCCACGACCACGATGGTACCTAGTCGAACGAATAACATAAATTCGAAACCCAGAAAGAGCGTAACATTTAATTTGCAAGACGGCCTAAAATAAATCGAAAATGAATTCTCCTTTACGTCATACGGTTACGACTTTTTGCTTATGCCAAAATATAATCTGTCATGCAGTGATTATCGGTATTTAAAAAAAGCTGTCATTACTTTACTATTCACCTAGAAATATTAGTGGTATTGTATTTGAACTACATATAACTTGCATCGTTTTGCAAATACTTAGTAAATTAATTTGGAATTCTACCTCCAGAAATGAATCGATTAAGATCCCTCATTATTAGCGCAGTTCGTGCCAGGCCCGCTTTCGCCAAAATTCAGACTCCGAATAGGATGCAGAAAGTCGAACACCATGAAGGACCTGTGCTGCCGTTCGACAATATGCCCTTTTCTATTCCTAATCGGTTAGTTCTGTCATTATCGTCACGTTAGTCAACTAGGTACTGCTGGTGAAATTGTGTCAATTCACAGTAGTCAAGAAATGTATTCTGTAACTGAGCTGCTGGATACAGGCCTCTGTGCGTAGAATCCTGAACTTGCAGTTGAAAATTGGTCATGAAATTTCTTAATTTCCCCCCCCTTTTCAGGTATGTTGCCACAGCATTCTTCAGTGTTTTCTTCGGGATAGGACTATGGGCACCATTTTTAATCCTATGGTACTCTATGGCGAAGCGAACCCTATGATTATTATGTAATAGATTGAAATAAATACATTGTGACAAAGTACTGTTTTTGTTGAATACAATTTTTAATTACCTACCAGAGTTCATTGAAGGAATTTTACAAAAAAATAAATCTCTTTATAAGCTATTTAATAAAACAGAAAGATGATAATTCACTACAATGGTTTTATAAAGAACAAAATTAAGGCCATGTTGGTGGGTCTCCTTCCTTTACCCTGCCTCCATACAGGCAAGACTTGTCTCTGAAACTAGTCATCCTAAGAGTTTCCTGATCATCCAGGAACTTGCCAAAGAAAAAGCCAGTCAGAGGGACAGCTACCCAAACAAAGCGAGTTGTAATTCCGAAGATGGCCATTATTGCTTCTTCTGCTCTTTCCACTTTCTTGTGTGATTCCAGTCTAAGAATATCAGGCTGACAGTGACTGTTGGGAACGCAATGCTCACCAGGTTACGACTGAGAAAAGCCCCCAACGCCATAAACCTGAAATAAAATCTTATGATTACTTACGGTTAATAATTCGATAGGTATTCTTGTAGGTTTGAAGCAAGACCTACATGAACCAGAAATTATAGGATGGAAAGGATAATGAATGCCTACCTACTTATAGATGTATGTTGTTTTGGTTATATAATACACTTTTGTAAAGTAGTTCACAAAGCAAATAGTAGGTAGCACTGGTAGGCGTAGGGGCACTAAATTGTAATAGTAAGGAGTAGAACTTTCCAGAAGTGATCAATACTTTAAAAAAACCTTTGAAAGGCGAACAATATATTAAATGATTCTCTCAATCAAAAAATATACAATAACACAACCCGTACCAATAATCGCAAGCTAAAACAAGCAAACAGATATAAAATGTTATTTATAACGCACAAATTTGTAGATAGCATATAATTCAAGTAATACTAACCTAATTTCCACTCACGATAAGTTTTCTTTAATTTATTTTTGATAAATTGGAAATGTCACCCAGCATCAACTATGTCACAATTGACATAGCAGAAACTGACAGATTGTAATGTTGTGTTGCCATGCAAAATTATTAATCTTCAATGAGTTATTTTCCAAGTATGTTTCTCGAATAAAAACTAGATGGCTTTCCTAATATAAAAATTGATTATTATGCTATACCGAAGTCCACCAAACTGCACCGGCCCGTCGTTGTCGATGCCGTCGTTTTTTTTAAATTAAATAATATGGACCTTTTTTAACCTCTAAAAACATACTTCGTTTTATAAATTAAAAGTGTAGGTATTTGGGTGTCTGTGTTTCTGTGCTTATGCTGTGTCTGTTTTTGTGTATCGGTGTATTTGTATTTAAATTTGTGTATGGTATCGTAGATCCCAAACAGAGGAACCAATTTTGATTAGGATTTTTTGTTTGAAAAGTGACAGTATGAGTGTTAATATACCTACTGATACTGAACATTTAACACATGCTGTGTTAAATGTGGTACCCATAACACAAGCTTTGCATCTGGCCCCAAAGCAAATCTTGTGTTATGGGTACCACATGACTGAGACTGATATAAATACTACTTTTTTTTACTTACTTTTTATTTGTAAATACCTACATACCAACATATTATACATAGAAACACCCAGACCCGAGACAAATACTTGCAGATCATACAAACATTTGACCCGCGGCGGGAATCAAACCTGCAACCTTTCAGAGAATGATATATATATATATATATAATATAATATGTTTAATGTCCAAAACAAAATCTTTACAAGTTCTTAAGTAACTTAGGTCTAAATACAGACAAAGAAACATTTGTCGCCTTAACCTGTAAAGTCTTGACATTGACTCCTCACTCTAACTAAGTATTATTTACTTGTAAATAGACGTGAGGGATCTCTGCTTCGGCCTTTAACAAAGTGTAGGAAAACAGTTTGTTATGTATGTGTATTCGGACTTATATTTTTATTTTGTAGGGTTTCAACCATGCGAGATTATAATGTCATAATAGGAGATAGAGAAAAAACAGAGATAAAGAAAAAAAATATAAAGATATGCAACTAAAATAATTCATTAAAACTAAATACAGCCACTAAATAAAAAAATAATAAATAAACTAAATACTCTTGAAATGGGTGTGTGTGTGTTCGTGTGTGTGAGTAGGTTTATGTGTATGTATGTATGTATATGTTAGTAATTTGGGAATGTGTGTGTAATGTATTTTGTTTAGCCTGTGGATAGAAGGTCTTCTATTTGTTGGTATTCTAAGCTCTGCAGATAATTGTTAATTTTAATTTTACATTCTCTGTAAGTTGTGTTGTGTAGTGTGGAATGCTTGTTTATTTTATTATATAAATGTGCTGCTAAAAAAAGTGTGTGACGCTGTGCAAATGTTGTTTTACATAGTTTTGTGTTGAATATATTATGTTTAAGTCTTCTATTTGTTAGGTTTGAGCCAGCGCGTTTTGTGTGTTGTTTAAGGACAACTTTTTGTATGTAGAGTTTCCTAACAGTTAAGACTTCGCGCAATCTTTGTAGAGTTCAGTGGTTGGAAACCTATATGGGTGGGAGTAGGCTACCTTGAGCACAGCTCTCTGTGCTCTTTCCAACGGAAGTAGATGTGTCTTAGCGGCTCCACCCCAGGAGTATATGCAATATGTTATTAATGATTGGCATAATGCGTAATATACCGTTTTTAGTTGAGCTTTATTCGCCGCGTACCGTATGTTTTTAAAGACTGCAATACATTTTCGTATTCTGGCTGTCAGTAGGTTAATGTGAGGTTGATAGGACAAATGTGAATCAAGTGTCACACCAAGATATTTAATAGTGTTGCACCTTTCCAAAGTTGGACAAATACATGTTGATGCGTTATCCTTTAAACATGATATAGAGTGAGCTTCTGCTCTTTTCCAGTTGATAAAAGGATGTGAGCATTTCCACAGGTCTGATCGATTAGAAATTCACTATCCAGTTATGATATTGCCAGAATATAGTCACATTGACCTGATGCTGCTGCATCACCTGGAATCTGCAGGATAACGGACTCCTCACTAACATACAGCAGAGGTATCGTGTTTGGGCTCATTGGAATTGTCTCAATAACAGGATAATGATAAAAGTTTTCGTTAGAGTATGAGAACCGTCTTAGGAATTGAAGGCGTGCGTGTGCCAATTTACTACTTTTATAGCGTTGACAACACTGCTCTGTCATTGCCAATACGACTAAAAGTGTTTGATACTTGGTTGACAACATAGACAACACCTGTTTTCATCAGTACTTGGGTGCTATTAAGTAGATAGGCAGGTATGTACCTTTGCATAATGCTAATTAAATTGGCTACCATAGTACAGCACAGGTGTTATGTGATAGCCAAAAATAATGAATATGCATGATTCTACTCAGGTTTAATTGCTGGCTTTAATCAACATAATTTTTATAGGATAGTGTCTAGCTATGTTGTAAGTTTAACATGCTCCCATGGAGCATGGCCTTTCTACTCTTCTAGCACCTACAGATAAGGTGCACTGGACTTTGCACCCGGACTTTATGATACAAAATTAAACATGGAGACATTTTATAAAATTATATTAACATTATCTTAATATACAGTAAAAAATTACAACTATAGAAAATAATTTAATCAATAATCAATGCCCCTTATATCGGAGTTAGCTTTGGAGCATTCACTTTCGGTCACATCATTCTGATTCTGTTATATTTATGATAAATTCTTGTAAATAGTCCATGACATGGTCCTGTTACCAATATTTTTCTTCAACATGTATTACATGTTCACATTCTTTTTGCCACTGATCAGTGCCTAGTAATATATATTTTTGTTGTTGAAGCATTCATTTATTATGGCCAGCAATTCCTTGGCTGATACATTAATATTTTTTGCTGCAACATCTCGTTTAAATAGACTCCATATTAATTTGGACATAGGTAGGTAAGTATATAACATATTATTTTCAGGTTTATTTATACGTAGGAACACTGTGATAAAATGCATTATCCATCACAATCATCGATGGTTCAGTACGATTTATGTTTTTGTTTTACCCATTTTATTTTCGTTCTCATCATTCATGTCGTGATGATAATATGCTGAAAGTATTTTTACCCTTGTATGCAAGTAAACAATTATCCACAAATCCATTCCGGGTACCAGCATGTACGATAATATATCAACGAAATTTATGTCCTCTTTTAGTACTTAGCTTCCTTAGTCGGTACCTCTTTTCGAACAGAGTAAAATTGACGAATTTTGGTCCGCACATTTGTCAAAACCGTCCAGAATTATTGTCTTGGGCCGGCGTTTGCGTTTTTTCTCTGGATTACACCATACACCTCTATTTACAGCACCTTCTTCTATAATTCTATACACAGTGTCTTCACTACGACATGAAACATGAAACAGAATCAGTTTAACATCTATAAGCGCAAAGTATCAATATGTGTTAGTCGTACTACAAAATTTGGGCTTTTTGATGCTTTTTAGCGTTGACAAAACTGTATCACATTATATATTATTTGTCTTACAGAGCTGCGTAACGTTTTTCCTCTTTTCGACATAATTATGCAATTATTTATCACAAAAACAAGATCAACAAAAATGTGGAAGTTGACACTTGTCAGTTGCGTGATGACTTGATGAGACAGACAGAAGACATGACAGTTAGATTGGGTTGCCATATAAAAATCTCAATGCTAGTTCAATGTTAGTTGCCACGACGGGACGCGTCGCTTCTCTTTTTGCGCAGACTATGTGTCTGGGTTGTTATAATTTGTATGTATTTATTTTACTTTGTACCACACAAAACAGAAAAATGACAAAATGGGATGGATAAATGCCTAGGGTATTTTCAAAACAATAGAAAAATATTTACAAACTATGTACATATTTCTACTTTAATACAAGTAGGTACGGCGAGTTTTCCACGGCCACGTTTCGGTTCCGCATGTCATTATGACGCACTATTTAAAAACTTTAATCTTTAAACGTTGAAATTTGGGCGATGAGAACATTCGACGAAGTTTCGCAAATGCTGCCCAGCTCAGTTGTATTCGTCTATAACTTGTTATCTACCTAGTTGGTTTATAACTTTGGTTACCTACATCCAAGTTCATCCAAATTCGAATCCAAAAGACGAATTTGCAAAGGTGTCTATTATCTGTTGTAAATCCTGCATTAGAGAATATTCAAAAGGCTTTCTTAAGATTATTTTACACTAGCGACCCGCCCCGGCTTCGCACGGGTGCAATGCTGATACTAAATATACTACAGAATGTCTAATACGATTAGAAGCCTCTAAAATTATCAGTGTTTCTCTACTAGGTATATTATGCATGTATTATACATATAAACCTTCCTCTTGAATCACTCTATCTATTAAAAAAACCGCGTTAAAATCCGTTGCGTAGTTTTAAAGATCTATGCATACATAGGGACAGACAGACAGAAAGAAGTGACTTTGTTTTATACTATGTAGTGAAGAAGGTCTATGGATATTATCATAGATAGATGTTAAAATCAGACTCCAGAAAGTAGTTATACCAATTATTTTTAATATCAAACCAGGATAACCGACATAGTTTTTCATGTATTCTTCTCTTTACTAACCAAAAACCCCCGAGAGAAAACGCGGGCTCTTTTACATAGATTCACCAATAATACCACAGATTATCTATATCAGCCTTTGCAATCAATGAATCGATTAAACATATCGATTTCAAAATCCAAGTTTTAAAGGTAATATTTAAATAAATAACAATCGACCATCCTGACAAGTGCCTGTCCCAGGCACCTATAAGTTAAATAGACTTAAAAAGACGACAGTTATCCAATCTTCAACTGATGATAATCATGTCTAACAATTATTATCTTGTATTAATAAGTAAACACGAATTACAATTATTATTATTACAATATTAAAATATAATGAAGATAACAATGTTTCTTGTATATTATAGTAATAAACTTATTTGAGGTATCTTTAGGTGATAGTTTGTATGACTGATCCAATAGAAAATTATGTTTTGATAAAACTAAATAAAACATCAAAACAAAGGACTAATATAACAAATGTATACCAATATAATGTTAAAAGCTACACTTAAACACAATACAAAATAAAGTTAGTTTCAATGAGGCTAATAAGCCGCATTTCCTACATGCAGTACAAATACCTCTTCACTTAACAAACAAATTAATTATAAAAAAAAAAAGGTTTTACACACAAACAGCATCATCTCAATGTATCTATTATACCCTCTTATAATCAGTCGTCCCTACAAATAACTTTTTTATATAAGTAGCTTGATTTATTACCGAGGGTAATAAATCAAGCTACTTATATAAAAAATCAATCCATAAAAAAGCCATCTAACCACTACTGAATGTCCCCATTCATCTATCTAGAAAAATTAATATAATTTCAAAATTGTAACAAGCACTATTAATAATCATGCTATGGCGTTATTACATGTAACATATTTGCTATGACATAATAATAACAAAAGTTCAATGTTCTTTAATTAATAACTATTTTAATTTTAATTGGTACTAACACTATTCATCATTTAATCACATAGTTGTAATTAAACTGATAACTGTTGTTGTACATACACTTGCTCGAACAAATCAACACTGATCACTGAGTTACTGAGTCGTAAGCTAGAACTCTTTATGAATACCATCGTTTATAATAAGTTTCAACTACCAATAATAATGTCTGCATATTTTATGCTCTAAACATTGTCGTTACAGCCAGTTTCCTTAATCTGGGTAGGGTTATCTTTGAAAATCTGTACATGATTTCTGTGATTAGATTAGTGCATGCTTGCTCGTATAACACGTGTCTTCAACGTATTTTTATTATCCGCGTAGCGAGTTATGCTCCTTTAGTTTTGTCCACGCTTACCCGCACAAGGGGTTACGACCACCAGGCATTAGTTGTGTATTGCCGTCGCTTACCCGCATAAGGGGTTACGACCTTAAGGCATTAGTTATGTATTTCCGACGCTTACCCGCACAAGGGGTTACGGCCTCAAGGCATTAGTTATGTATTTCCGATGCTTACCCGCACAAGGGGTTACAACCTCCAGGCATTAGTTATGTATTGCCGACGCTTACCCGCACAAGGGGTTACGACCTCAAGGCATGAGTTGTGTATTGCCGATGTTTACCCGCACAAGGAGTTACGACTTCAGGATATTCATAATGTGTTGCCGACGCTTACCCGCACAAGGGGTTACGACCTCAAGGCATTAGTTATGTATTTCCGATGCTTACCCGCAAAAGGTGTTACAACCTCCAGGCATTAGTTATGTATTGCCGACGCTTACCCGCACAAGGGGTTACGACCTCAAGGCATGAGTTGTGTATTGCCGATGTTTACCCGCAAAAGGTGTTACAACCTCCAGGCATTAGTTATGTATTGCCGACGCTTACCCGCACAAGGGGTTACGACCTCAAGGCATGAGTTGTGTATTGCCGATGTTTACCCGCAAAAGGTGTTACAACCTCCAGGCATTAGTTATGTATTGCCGACGCTTACCCGCACAAGGGGTTACGACCTCAAGGCATGAGTTGTGTATTGCCGATGTTTACCCGCAAAAGGTGTTACAACCTCCAGGCATTAGTTATGTATTGCCGACGCTTACCCACACAAGGGGTTACGACCTCAAGGCATTAGTTATGTATTGCCGACGCTTACCCGCACAAGGGGTTACGACCTCAAGGCATGAGTTGTGTATTGCCGATGTTTACCCGCAAAAGGTGTTACAACCTCCAGGCATTAGTTATGTATTGCCGACGCTTACCCACACAAGGGGTTACGACCTCAAGGCATGAGTTGTGTATTGCCGATGTTTACCCGCAAAAGGTGTTACAACCTCCGGGCATTAGTTATGTATTGCCGACTCTTACCCGCACAAGGGGTTACAGCCTCAGTATATTTATGTATGTATATTGTTACCGCTTAACACGCCCAAGGTGCTACGGTCTCCTTCCAATGTCACACGTGTCAAGTATGGATAGGATGGGTTGGATACAGCAGGTTGTAGGAAAGATATCTATATATTAGGTTATTAGGGATTTTAGATATTTACGTATATGTTTTATATAATATATAAATTAAGATAAAATGAGACCGTCTGTCTGGTCATCAACTATTCAGATTGTTTCACTGTCTCCAGGTGAGCTTCCGGAATCAGACTCGGAAAACTTGCACCATGGTTTGATTTTGTCTACCGAAAAAAAACACTGATATAATATTTTCTTTTAGAGTAACCGTCAACGCTGCTGATTTCGTAGCGGTCATGATCAAACACGGCACTCACCCTGTACGGACGGTTAAATGCGGGAATGAGTTTATTACTTTCACCGGGGGTCTTAGTATTGTTTTGTATCATAACTAAATCACGTACCTCGTACTTTTTAGGCTTACATCTCTTTTTGTCAAATCTGAGTTTCATCTGTTCCTGTTGCTTCAATATATTCGAATTGGCTTCATCTCTGATCTTTTGTAAGTTACTATCCGATATTTCGCTAGATAGTAACGTACGATGGATTTCATGCAAATGCCCTTCAGAACTGTTGACGCTAGTTCTACCCAGTATGATTTTCATAGGGGCTTTTCCAGTATCTTGATTGATTGTATTGTTGAGACTCCACTGTACGTCCGGTACGTACTGGTCCCAATGTCTGTCGTCTGTTCCATGACAAAGAGCTGTCAGTGATGAAAGTATTGATCTATTGTATCTTTCGATTTGGCTATTTGCCCTCGGTGTTGTCACAGCATTTAGTATATGTTTCACTCCTATATTCTGCATTATAACCTTCGAATTCTTTGGAAGTAAAACTAGTTGTAGCGATTGGGTTACGGCTTAACCTTCGGTTAGTCGCGTGGGTAAAATAATTTGAAAATTTATATTTTATTTCCTTTCTAACATTGTGATTTATGTATTTTTTATTGTTTTGTCACGAGAATGCTAGAGCAGATAGCAGGAACTGGACCAAATGTCACTATGGTCAACTGGTTAACTACCGTTCTCTTGGTTGAACAATTACTAACAAATTATAACTTGACAGTAGTAGGCCCAATGAGAAAAAACAAACCGGAGATCCTAAATGACTTCAAGCGAAAATTATTAGAAGAACTTTCCACAGTGTTCAGATATAAGCCGACTGGGACCTCGCTCTCCTACTGTCCGAAGAAGGATAAAACTGTACTACTATTTTCGACAATGCACCATGATGGCAAAATTGATGTGGATTCTGTCGTCCACATTGCAACCACGGGCTACTATTTCAACTTTGCCCGAGAATTGAAACAGACTATGAGACGATTCATACCTCCGCTTCAATAATTGCAATTGCGGGCCACCATTTCAACTTTGCCTTGAGAATTGAAACAGACTATGAGACGATTCATACCTCCGCTTCAGGATGTTTTACCCAATTAAAATATTTTCATTACCAAGAGAAAGCATTGCATACATTGTCCAAGACCAACTGATCGGAAATTTAAATCAAGCAAACATATGCCAAACACATACTAAATCGATATGTACTGACTATGTCCAAAGGGAAAATTAGTCTAACTTCAATTGGTTAAAGTTTATATATATTTTTGTTGGTGCATTCCAAATTTAATGCAAAAGTGTTCGTTGTTCTGGTGTTATTGCATGTAGATTTATAAAAAAGAACATTTATTCATTTAGTTACGTAAAATATTTTTTCTTGATCATGATTTTCAAGAGAGAAATTTATGTTCCTATTTTTAGATTGTAAATTTAGGTAATAATAACAAAATAGTATTTAATTAACTTGTTGTAGTTTCATTGTTATAAAGTATAAAATAAAGAATTGCTTAGATAATCAGGAAAATATATGTAAAAAGGCTATTTTTACGCTGTTTATTTTAGGGGTCTTCAGAGACCCCACGCGACGAACCGCGTAAACAAAGAATGCGCGACCTACCGAAGGTTAAAGCATCGGCGTGTGCTAATTGAGCGCCAGGTCGGTATTCAATGCTGAAGGTGGATTGCTGCACCAACAGCCACAAACGAGCGATTCTTGGAATAAGGTCTCTTTTGGTAAGCGTTGTTCGGAGCGCATTGCAGTCTGTGACAACCTTGAACTCGATGCCCAACAAATAAACCCTCAACTGATTTAACGATGTGACTACAGCAAGTGCTTCCAATTCATATGAATGGAAGTGATGCTCTTCAGGCGTGGGCTGCCGACTAAAATAAGCAACTGCTTATAACGGTGCCGAATCAGTAGCATGCTGCAATAGATTCCTCCAAGACCTATGGAACTCGCGTCTGTATGTAGTTCGGTTTTATACTCCGTATTGAATATGGCAAGAACCGGACGGCTTATAAGGACCTTTTTGAGTTTCATAAAAGATGTTTCCTGTGCCTCGCCCCAGGTCCATGGGACGTTAGATTTTGTGAGGGAAGTTAAGGGTTTGGCGATTGATGCAAACCATTCAACAAAACGGCGAAAGAAACTTGACAAGCCTATAAATTGTCGCACCTCACGTACGTTCTCCGGAGTTTTGAAAGATCTCACTGCTTCAACTTTCCTTATTCCAGGTCGTACTCCATTTGCTGAAACCTCAAATCCCAGGTATTCTATTGACCTTCTAAAAAAATGGCATTTACTAAGATTGAGCGTCAAATTTGCTTTCTGAATTAAATCAAGAACTGTCGCCAGTTTTCTAGCCCTTCCTCAACGGTTTTGACGCTATAACAATGTCATCCATATAAGCCATTACGCCTGGTGTATTTCGACTTCTTAGTAAGGTTAGAATTAACCGTTGAAAAACGGCCGGCCAAACGGCCAAACGGCATCCTGTTGTACTCATAATGACCGTCGGGAGAGACACGAAAGTTGTCAGATGTTTCGACTCTTCTGCAACAGGTACTTGATGGTACAGTACCCTGAAGTTAAGTCTAGCGACGTAAAATAAACTTGACCCGATAGGCTATCTATTTGATCATCAATTAACGGCATGGGATATTTTTCTTTTAAAGTTTTACGATTTAGAGCCCTATAATCGACGCATAATCTTTATCTCCGTTTTTTTTTTTTCAACCAAAATTTATTTCTCTCTAATTGATTAATTACTGGATTTAATGCAAAGTATGGTTGCGCTGTCTAATACATTACCATCTTAAGTATCAAAATCAGTAGAATGTTTATCAGTTGATACATTCGTTGAAATTGAGATAGCCCTCGCGATCAAAGTCCCAGCTGGCAATGTAAAGGGATCAACACCTAATCCTAAAACTAATAACGAACTCGGGCTGAGTTTTTTGATTTGATCCTTGATCCTTTTGATTGTGTAAATCCCCGGTAGAACTAGATACTCCTGACCTAATTTGAAGCAACTTTCTGTGTCTACGTACACTATACCATTGTCATAATTGACTGTCTTGATGGGGATGGTTGTTAAACCGCGAATGACCGTGTTTTCCAGACATGTAACAGGAATTTTCTCTGTTTGCGGGTTTAGTTCTTGATACATAAAAAGGACACTATCTATTTTGTAGGCTCTTACACCAGGTAGTTCGGTCAGCGTGTGCCCTATTAGCATGTCGGTGGGTAGTAAACCGGGTTTCACTAGATAAACTTCATTTCTTCGTTAAGACCATCTAGTTCAATCCGCACTTTACTGCGACCAGCCGGAATCACGTGGCCGTTTCCAAATCCCCTTAGCATTGGTAACTTCTCTCTGTCAATCGGGACATGTAATTTTTCACCTAGATCTTCGCTAAGCTACAGAGTACATTGACTACCTAGATCAATAAATGCGCGGAATGGTTGTTTATCAACTAAAACTTGCTTGTAATATTTCTCCATCCCTTTTTGTCCGCATGCGATGTTCAGTACGTTTTTGGTTGTAGGAGCACGGCTTTCGTTGCTAAAGCGACTGCCAGTAGTGCTTCTGCAATTTTGGTCAGTATGTCCAAATCGTCGACACTTCAAGCACTTTACTATAGGCTTTGGACACGTAGCGATCATATGACCTAGTTCGCTGCGATCTGCTTTCGTGCTCAATGGGAGACGGTGTACGAGCTGAATCTGAATCATAATCTTTATAGTTATGACTGTGATTTATAAACGTTTTTGTGGGAGAAGACATTTTGATAACAGAACTTTTGGAAAAGGAAGGTTAAAGGAAAATGAACAGGAAGACACAATATGAGTATCTGAAAACAATTACAGCTTTAATACTACAACACTGATACTCGGCAATGTCGTAATGTGTACAATTACTTTTTGATACTCAAAACATCTATCACAATTATAAAGTGCACCTCAGGTGCACTACTGTTTCAGATTATTCTAGAAATTTATAAGCTATTTGTGGTACTAAGCGCATCACTATTGTGCTCATCACTATAACCAACTAATAATGGTTGTAAATAAACTTTGTTTCATTACTGTGGAATACAAAAAAAATATATTTTCATAATATATATATTATTTAATATAATCTAATATATATACATATATACATATATTTTAATAAGTATAGTATTATGCTATTGATCTATTAATTTTATCAACTTTAATAGTAATTGCTAATAATCAGCTGCTAGTATTGCAAAGCAGTTAAGCGATCATGATAAGCAAACCTTCATGATTAACGGTGTATCACCATGATCCTGTTTGGAAGAAATACTAGTGCACTATGCAAGGTTGCACTATGCACTATGCAAGGTGCAATGTAAAGTATGCAACAATACTTTACATTGCACAGGGTGGGTTTATTCAAAATCATATGAACCTACATCATGGGTATATGAGTACCTATTGTACCATTTATATTAGTTAAGTAGTTAAGTTATTTAGATATTAATTAATGTTAAGAAATTATGGTAACCAACCATTGTCTTATTGTAATTAACATGCTATTGATTCAAGCAATAAGTTATGCATTTAAGTAAAATAGTAAGTATTTTGTTTTAGTTATTAAAATAAATAAAAATTAATCCCGGACATTTCACACAGCATCGTCCAGCCCCAAAATAAGCATAGCCTGTTAGGGGTTCCACATGACTGATATACTACTTATATAGTTCTCTTTTGCAAATGCATACATACTATACATAGAGACACCCAGACCCAATAATCATAAATAATATTTTGTTCAACATAATATCATTGATTCAATCATAACCCAACCCCACCATGGTTGTTCAATAAGACTGATTCTCTTAGTGGTGTTTTGTGTAGATACATATGTGATGCGGTTTCTCTTGAATAATTAAATAGATTGTTAGTTTGCATTCCACCTAAACATAAAACAAAACACAAGCCAAAACAGTATCACCATGAAAACCAAAGAAAGCTGTTAGTAATCTATATTATTATATCATCACACAGGTCAACCATTTTAGTTATTACATAAGAGTGACTCTTAATTTAACATTCAATACATTAGGTATGTGATGCAGTTGAAAAAACAAAACGCTAACCAAGACAGTGCAGTGAGCAACCAAAAACAAACAATATTGAATCAGAGCAAACATACCAACATTATGCTCTTTCTCCTGATGTCTCTTGTCAACCACCTGTAGAGCTGCTAATGTAACAGCTGAACTGTTTGCTGTTGTCAATTGAGTATGAAACCATTGACCTCAAGTAGGGCTATGCTATGCCCAGCAATATGCAAATTAGGGAAATTGAATTCTCAATGTACCTATCCATTGTGGTACCTTTAGATACTTATATTAGTACATGGTACTGCGCCCGGTTAAAGACAATCTAGTCTGAGAAGGGTATTATTCATGTTTGTCTTCACAAAGTTGTGAAGCAATTTTCATTTTAACTTTCAACGCATGTTCCAATCAAAAAACTTCCAAGAAAACTTACCAAGGTTTCTTCGATCTTATTTACCTTTCCTTACGCAGGAAACATGGGTTCCACTTCTGATTTGTTAAAATCAGACTCCAGAAAGTAGTTATACCAATTATTTTTAATATCAAACCAGGATAACCGACATAGTTTTTCATGTATTCTTCTCTTTACTAACCAAAAACCCCCGAGAGAAAACGCGGGCTCTTTTACATAGATTCACCAATAATACCACAGATTATCTATATCAGCCTTTGCAATCAATGAATCGATTAAACATATCGATTTCAAAATCCAAGTTTTAAAGGTAATATTTAAATAAATAACATAGATGATATTATATTATTTGTAGTGGGGTAAATCCCCACAATATTGCGCTGTGTTTCGGACTGTCCAGAATTAGTAGCTCGAGCTGTAAGTCTGTCTGATCCCGAAGTATCTACTGGCAGCACCGTATGCGCGAACTGTCGCGCACGACAACGCACTTCATGTTGGGGTTTTAAAATTGTTAGATGCGCTCCTGTCATCAAAACCATCGTAGACAGAGAAAACACCTGTCTACGAAAACCATCGTAAGATCTGTTTGCTGACCGATGCACGAATGTGTGCAGAGAATGTCTGTGGTATTGTCAAATGATTGATAGTAGTAGAAATAGTTCTATTTGTAAATTTTGAGAATTTTATATAATATCTATTACCTAAGTAGGTAGGTACTAGCTGTCCCGTGCTTTTTTTTTTTAAATTCTTTGCATATTTTTTTAAATGTTCTATTGTACTTAGTTATTTTGCTATTCGGGGCAGAAACAAATCCAACAAATCAAAAACCATGAAAATCGGTCCAGCCGTTCTTGACTTATAAATGGTGTAACTAACATGACTTTGTTTTATATACCTATATTCATAAAGAACACAAGAAAGTGTCCTCCCCTTACCTATAGACAGTAAGAAAAGTGCTATTGGACACATTCTTAGGCATAGTTACGTTATAAAAATAAGTCATAGTTAAATTACTCATTGGCCTACTTGGCTAGATTGTAATAATATTAATAATATTAGAGTATAATTTTAAGACTTGTACCTACACTAATAACTATTAGTGACCGGACCGGGTTTTATTAATGGTACTGAACAATCGAACAAGCATATGGTCCACCTGTTGGTTAGTGCGGTTCACATCGAAGAGGGACGTGGTGGTGAGTGGATCAGAGTGGTCCATGCCTACATGCATTTTCTCTCATACCACCATAACATAGGTACCTACTTATCTACACAAGTTTTTTTATTGACTAGCCTGTCAACTCAGTGGGTAGTAGCTCTGACATCTAGGCTGTACGTTTAGGGCTTGATTCCTTCCCAGGATAAATTGTGTGAAGTGTGAAGATGAATTTGTGTGAAGAACATAGGTGTTAGTTCTGTGTCTGGGTGTTATAAAGTATCCTAAGTATGTATTTGAAAATATATAAATATTCTATAAGTCACCATAATACAATGTTCACCATAATGCTCAGTTTAATGGTGTTGTGTGCATTGTCCAGCAATATTTATTCATTTATTTTACTTAAGTACAAAAGTAATTACTTATTATAATAACCACTGTTTAACATTCATCGATGTAGTCTGCTACAAATAGGTGAGTAGGTATTTGTCTGGCCGGCATTGTGAATCCAACCTTGCTTCTCAACGAGCACTTGCCGTATGCCGCCGAACCGAGCTTGATATAGTGGATGAGCTCCAGCAGTACCTACTTACTACTATATTATCTAAGATGCCTTCTGTATAACATTAGTTAGAGCTAGCATCGGCCATCGGCATCGGTCAGCTAGAGATACAGTAATGGCGTCATGCGGTTATTTAAATACACTTATCACGCCTACTTTAAACTGCTGAGTTTGAACCAGCAAAGATACAATTAAATAACCTCTACCTACCTTTCCAAGTCTTTACACGAAGTATGGTAACTAGCAGCTCATATAAGTAGGTAGGCAGGTTAATAGTATTCATGACTACAAAATCTACCTACTTAAGTACTTAGGTAAACGTGAGATTGAAATTAGGTGGCTCCCAGAACCGTCAGGTCATACCATAGAAAAGTTAAAAGTAAGTATCATACCTTGCACCACATCAGCCGGCGAGAACTTCCTGCCTTCCACTTTCACATCTTGTAATGTGCTTTGGAACATAGACATAGCAGAGGTAGGGTAGAGGTATTACTAGCTGCCCGCGGCTTCACACTCGTGGTAGGTTCCTACATAAAAAGTAGCCTATGTCCTTCTCCAAAGTCCCATTTATCTCTATACCAAAATTCATCAAAATTGGTTCAGGGGTTTAGGCGTGGAAACGTAACAGACAAACAGACAAACAGTTGCTTTCACTCTTATAATATTAGTGTAGATTATGGATACTTTTATTATTAATTTAATAATGAACTTAATAAGTTCTTTTTTTATTAATTTTCTATTCAAGGTCACTCAGCGAGGTATGGAGGCGATGGGGCGATGATATTTGCAAGGCAGCGGGCAGGGATTGAAGGAGGCGAGCTGAAGATCGAGCTCAGTGTGCCATGGGTGAGGCCTATGTCCAGCAGTGGATTCATGCGGGCTGATGATGAAGATGATCAAATATTTAATATATAATCGGTAGGTACTTATAATATAAACATTCTGTACATAATATATAACTGTCAGTCTGTTTGTTTATTTGTTTGTTACCTGTTTACGGCAACACTGCCCAGGTTTCGACAGAATCAAAGGCTTTCTCATAGTCCACAAACGCTAAACAAAGTGGCTGGTTATACTCTTCGGTCTTCTGTATAACCTGCCGGAGCGTATGGATGTGGTCTATAGTGTTAAAGCCTTTTCGGAACCCGGCTTGTTCGGGAGGCTGGAAGCCGTCAAACCTATGAGCGAGACGATTAGTAACTACTCTCGAAAACAGCTTATGGACATGGCTCAACAGCGAGATGGGCCTGTAATTCTTTAAGAGGGTGTTATCCCCTTTCTTAAAGAACAGTACCACCACGCTCCTGTTCCACGCCTCTGGCGTAGTTTCCTCGAGGATGACGGAGTTGAACAGCTTCTGGAGGACCTTAAGTACCGGTGTTTCACCCGCTCTCAGAAGCTCTTTCGTTATTCCGTCTTCCCCCGGTGCCTTGTTGTTTTTAAGCTGCTTGAGAGCCGTTCGAATCTCATATAGGCTGACGTCCGGAATGTCTTCAGTGTAGTGTCGGGTTAGGCGGGCTCTTGCATCGCTATTCGTGCTTGTAGTAGGACTTTGCGATGAGGTGTATAGTTGTCCATAGAACTTCTCGAGCTCTCGTAAAATTTCTGGCTTCGAGGAAACGAAGCTTCGTCAACAGACTTTGCCCAATAGACAGATCTCTCGCGAACACTTTGGAACCTTGGTTGCGCTCTATTGCGTTCTTAATACTACACGTATTAAAGAGACGTCAAATCGCGTCGCATAGACTTAGAGATCCGTTTATTGAGCGAGCTGTATTTCGACATGTCCACTGAAGACTGCAGTTTCATTTCGCGACGTTCTGCCATGAGTTTAAGAGTGTGCTCAGAGAGTTTTTGGGTTCTACCTTTGCGCTGGATTTTACAGAACTTTGACCCAACGGCATGGACAATTTCCACCAGACCGTCATTTATTTCGTTCACGGATCCGCATTCGGCGAGGCATTGGAAGCGATTTTGGAGTTCCAACTGAAAGCTCTCGGGGTTTTGGATTTGGGCAGGACTTGGGCGAAGAGTAGATTTCATCAGACGGGACCTTTCTAGCTTTACGTTAAGATTTAATGAGCCTCTAACCATTCGGTGATCACTGCCGGTTTTGACCCTGTTGATCACTGATCCGCTGTCCAAATCCAAATTGCGCCACTCTCAGTTCATCGCCATTCATCACACCTAGCCGCGCGTTGAAGTCCCCCATCACAACCGTAAAGTGTGTTTTCGAGGCTTGCATGGCATTTGAAATGTCATCATACATAGTCTCCACTTCATCGTCTGGACGTTTCGAGTGAGGTGCGTACACCTGTACGACCTTAAGCGAATACCGTTTGGTTATTCTGAGTATAAGGTATACCACCCTGCTCGACACGCTTTCGATCTTTACTATGTTGTTAACGAGGGATTTGTGAACGAGAGATCCGACACCGTGCTGAGAAAGTTGATCGCCCTCCCGGTAGTAGAATAAGTTGCCGGAATTTAGGATTATCGTGTCCTGTCCCTCTCTTCGGACTTCTGATAACCCCATAATATCCCAGTGCAACTTATTTACTACTTCTTCCAGCTCTATCAACTTCTCGTCGGTCCTCAGTGTGCGTGCGTTGTATGTTGCCAGGGCCAGGGGTCGTTGGGATTGGTAGCTGGACCTCTGCCGGAGATTCTTCGCACCCCCTGTTCCGCCGTTACCGTGGCCGCCACCTATGCCAGGAATAGCGGAACTGCCGGGAACTGGGGGCCGTCTTCTAGTTGTGTTCATCATATGGGGAGGTTTTGCCATAGTCACCACGCTTGGCAGACGGATTGGTGACCGCAGATTCAGTATTTTGTGCTCGGGGGGTGCTGCTGCCCAATCCCCCGGTGTGTGTTCCCTTAGTCGCCTTCTACAACATCCACGGGAGGAGATGGAGGGGTCCTATTCTATGCCGGAACCACCACGGATTATTTCCATGATACTTATATATATTTTATTTATCTTCGTAACTTATTTTTGAAATGCTTTAACATGTTGAAAAGAAAAAAAAACATATTAATTAGGGTTAATAACTGTCTCAGAGTTCTTTAAAATCACAGACGAATGCCATTCGTACGTCAGTAGTGTGACAAAATGTAGTGTGTAGTGTAGTGTGACACGTCAGTGGTTAAGGGCTATTATCGATAATGTTGTGTAAGTTTATTGCGATTATTGAATACAAAAATATTTAAATCGTAGCTCATAATTTAGTGTACCTTGACCAATCTTCCATCCAAGTTAGGCTCTTCTCCGTCCAAAGGTTGTCTGGAAGAAATTACTACCTGGGCGATAAGAATGTCCATTGTACATTATATTATTTGGTAGAATACCAAGCTAATTTAGCTAATTTTAAGGTGTACATTTGGTATTTTCATTCATTCAATCATTCATTCACTAGTTGGTTTAAGTACACTGTTTTGATATCATAAACAACAGATACATTATTCATTATTATGTAAGTAAATATAATTTTCTTCAGCAATATTGCTTTTTTCAGACTTACTTAGGGCTCTTTTTAAAACTCTATTCAAAAATTCCAAACAATAAGTATCGGTACTGTGATTCAAATAATGTATTCGTACTTTATTCCCTAATAAAATTAATTTAAAGTCGAAGTTGTTTACAACCATAGAGCGTTCTAATTTCAAGGCTGTTTTAGCAGCGCCATCTAGTTTTTAAACGAAAAACCTCACGTGGTCATACTGGACCATTAATAGCATTTAAAGTAGGTAAGTATGCTGCTTGCGGTTTTGCACAGGTGGTGCCTAGATAAAAAGTTGAATGGGTCCTTCTCTAGGATACAATCTACTTCCCTAACAATATAAAACGAGAACCGTTCAGCCGTTTAGCCGATATCGCATCAAACAAACCTACGGTTTAATTCTCGCCGCGAGCGGGACAAATGTTTGAATGATCTGCAAGTATTCAGGTCTAGGTGTTTCTATGGATAATATGTATGTATTTACAAAAAAGTGTATTAGAATATATCAGTCATGTGGTACCTACCCATAACACAAGCTCTGCTTACTTTAGGGTCAGATGATGCTGTGTGAAATGTTCGGCATTATATTTATTTATTATTAGAACAGGTGCTTGATACAGATACATTAATATGAAACGTATTATGTATCAGAATCAAGTAATTTGCAAAACTAGTCGGTGTTAAAATATATTGCCTTAGGTCTTAGGTACTTATAAACGACTCTCCACTTGAACACTGTCTAAACACTCCTTAATATTCGCCCTGTCACTATTTGTCACTTTCCTACAAAAAGGGGATGGCGCTATTTTAAACAGTGGTTAACTTTTGACAGAAGTTAAGAGACGTTTCTTAGTAGGATTCAATCCTCATCACTTCTAAGATAATGCAGCTTGAAGTTTAAAAGTGTTATGTTCACGTTTTATTTTCAACTAGCTGCTGCCCGCGGTTTCGCGGCAGTAGCCTATGTCCTTCTCCAAGGTCCCATTTATCCAAATTTCACCAAATTTAATTTATACCAAAATTCATCAAAATCCGTTCAGCTGTACAGCCGTGAACTGTACTAAAACATTTCTTGCATGTGAGTGGGAATATCGGGGGAAGAACATAGGCTACTTTTTATGTAGGTACCACGCGTGCAAAGCAGCGGGCAGCAGCTTGTATGTTTTAAACCCTAGATCGCTTTATACTATGCTTACTAAAATTCCTCGATTACTTTTTGTCTGGGTGTTAAGTATGTATTTAAAAATATATAAGTATTCTATCAGTCATCAGTGGAGCGATTATGGAACTTTGATACTATCAAAACATTGATACTAATAGCTTTCAGTTACTATTGATGAATTGGTATTACGGATCGCTGCGATTTCTATCGCTAGTTACAATGTGATGTTGGTGTCAAGCTATAACTCGTTAATATATAACTAATTTACAAAGTACGATTGTGGTAGGAACTGTTTAGCGTACTAAGCATTTAAATACATCGTATATAATTGATTGAAATAATGCCTATTGCTAATCAAAATTGATATGACATTGATGCCGATTGCTAATCGAAACTTATAGACATTGATTGTATCAAGAGTTCCATAATCGACCTACTGGTCATTATAATATGCTTAGTTTGGGCTACTTGTTGTGTGCATTGTATATCAATATTTATTTGTATTTATATATGTACCTACCTATTGGTAGGTATAGAGCTACCTCTGACAAACTAATTCTATATATCACATTTCTAAAAAATAGGTGCAAACATAACAGGAAGGAGATAAAATAAAACAAGAATCTGCTCTATTTTCTTATATTCATTGACAACATAGTCACAGTAATAACAAACTTAAATAATAATGAATGTAATTGAGACACAGATCATGATCTAAAGAGATTTATATTTTCCACAGAATCTACACGACTTTACAACATTCTGAGTACGCGGATTTATGAATTGTACTTGTAATAATAAAACAATTCGCAGGGGTTGAACAGTCGACTCTACAGGAAACATCTTTTGGTATATATGGTATGACAATATTGTTAATATTTAAAATTCTAAATTAATAAATAAAACAAGTTCTTAAGCGTTCAAAAACTATTACATCAATATAACATAATAGTAATAAAAAAATTACAATACAAGATTTTTCTTCAAATTTATTATCTGATAGCGAGGAATGTTCAACCCATCAGAACCTCGGGAAACAAGTTTTTAATTTCAACAAATCAGTTTTACAAGAAAATAAATCTTATTAGAAACAAACGGAATTGAGAAATAAATAACAATTACAGGTAATAATGAAACGAATTACCAATTTGTTGCTATGATGATTCATGTTTAAATTATCTTGAACTTAAACCAAGTCATATAGAAACATTCAATTAGAACAACTCAAAGTGATTAAACATAATAGTAATGTTACATAATAAGAAATTATTATAATCAGTAAGTATGTTTTTGTGACCCCTATAACATTAAACATCTACGAATATTTTGTATTACATATATCGAAATAATCAAATCACAATTATTACATATATTATACTGGTAGATATTGAACAATTTAAACAGAAAAATTATTTACTTATTCAATTTTTCATTCACACAATCCGAACTTTATTAAAAGCGCACGAGTGCCTAAATTAAATTAATTATTTTTTTGATAACTTTAAATTTTTTGATTATTTTACAGAAAACAATGAAATGCGCCCGTGCGTTCCTTTATGCATTAGAAAAGAATCTACCGATTAAACGAATGCATCTAGATTTGAAACTAAAAATAGGTACTTAGTAAAATATACAAGCCAGATCCGAAACCAAAACTCCACTGGAACTAAACTTCCCAATCTTTCAATTTTAAAACATTATTTCGTCAATTTCATTTGCTCGTATACATGTTACTATCGTCTATTTACGTTACACATTATCATATTATGCGTTTACATCAAGTTTATATACTGAAGGCGACATTTAAAAGCATTATAATTATTAGAACGGATCGCACAAAGAGATGCCGAACAGCTGTCCGGTGACAATTACATACATACATTTTGAACAAACTCTATAAGTTTATGTCTTAAATGTGCTAAGTGACGTGATTACATTGTCATCAATCTAACTTTATTATATCTTGGAGTAATGTTGAGCCCTACCATGGCTCCATAAAGTACACACAAATATATTTTAAAGATATCATATGTAATTCTAAATAGGTAGGTAAGCGGTCTAACTAAATAGATCTTGGTAAGTGTAAATACAATGGTAAGTATCAAATAAATGTCACAGGGGTGACAGAAACAGGGAACATTGAGGTGATTCAAATTAAATTAGAGAGCTTAAAGCTCTACACAGGAAGGTTAGACAGCTTAGTATTGCACCGGGAAATACCTACCGCTAATCACGCAATTAGTATTAAAAATCGATACCCACCCAAACACAAAACGATATTTTTAAAGTGGAGTTTTCACGATAGCAGAATATATGTAGGCATTATTAAGTGGACAGGATTATACAAGGTGGGTACCGTTATATACGAGTACGTACACTACGAAAATACTGGAGTCGAACACTAAATTAATATAATTATCACAAATCATTTGGAGAAAGTTTAAATAACTTGTCATGCAGATAAATCGTGCAAATTGCCGTATTGTTTACATAAAAATTAGTAATCTACTGTTTTTAACTTACGAACCGAAATCGCCTCAATAGATGTATAATGTATAAGTAATACTACAAGTGTTTTACTTCACTATCACGAAATTAATATAGGTACTTAATTAATTAATCCGAAATTAATATTTTTCATATAATAAATTAATGTTTAATATGATTACAACTACAAAATCCACGTTGTGATACAAAAAATAAATGAACTAATTAGTCAGTTCGAACAAAATGGCACTTTGCAATAATTGCATTGTTTGCGATGAATCGAGATTACAAAAATAATAATAAGATTAAATTTTGACTTCGAATAGCCTAACCCTTGCCAGTCAGGGTAATACCAAATCCGACCGAAAATATATATATATAATATAGTATATTTTCACTATATAATAGTCATATGTATTTAATTTTTTTATATAAATTTTGAATTTTAATAATTCTATCTTTATATAGTTAAGCACGTTCTGTGCGGACGACGTCGCCGGCGGCCGAGCCCGCCGACTCAGCCGAGTCAGCCGAGTCAGCCGAGCCCGTGCCGCCGCCGCCGTTCTCCGCATCCTTCTCATCGCCGCACCCATCCCAACACTAACTGTGGTCAAAAATTTGGAAGGCACTTTCTACTTTTCAAAAATTTTAAATTTTAGTTATTTTTTGAACACATTAGCCTAAACTTACACAATAGAAAATATGCGTAGTAACATTTACCAAAATTACGCAATTCATCCGAAACGTATAGGCCTTAAATTTTTTTAAAAATTTTCATCTATGTAGATTAAAACTTTCTTTCCAAAAGGACAGCCAAATTGTCGACGCTAGTTCAGGAATCGCATTTAATTTTTCATTTTATAATTTGGTCTTTTATTTTACTTTCTAAATTCCGAACTTGAACCAAACTTGATAATTCCAAACACCAAATTAATAGTTGAAGTGTCAAGGCCACTTGAGACTTATTTATAAAACATTCTGTAACATATTCATGCGACGAGACTTTGCCCGGGTGCTGTTGCACCCTCCTACATATACATATTTTATAATAGGACGCCAACGAGATCGCCAACAATTTCTAAATAATGGTATACCCTTGCGGCAAGAACAATACTTTCCACAAATTTCTCACCGAAACTATCAAAATAAAATTAATCGCTATGGGTTCGAAGAAGTCACTGGTAAACCAAATTTGTACATCTACACTCAATGTGAAGTGAGGCCACGAGCGAGGCCCACGCGAGAGTGATAGCTACAAACAGTGGTACACACCTAGGTAAGATATACTCGTAGCTTATTAGCTACAAGTTTTTTGAAACGTTATCATAACTATGCGTAAATAGTAGCAGACAGAAAGCTTGAACGACGAACAGTAATTGGCGTTTTAGTGCTCTTATAGCTATGCGGCGCCTCCCGCACTCGGCACGTCCACTGAACTCAACACGAACAACGAAACCCCAATAATGATTATATAAGATAATGATGCTTTACTATTATCATATTAACACAAACATTAATATAAACGTTTAAATAAATCGAAAGTACTGATAAGAAAAGCAATCAAGTGGCAGGGTTGTGTTTGATTGTAATCGGGAATCGATTAATCAAAGAGTAACTACGTGGTGGGACCAGAAGGGACGTCTGATGTGGCAAGGGCCGAGGGCGCCGCGGTCTTCTACTTAATAGCCTAACATTTGGAACAATCACTACTAGCTAATGATACATCTATACATTTGGCGACCACTAAGTCTACGTATGCGAGTCGCAGTGAGAACAGCGGCGCGAACGCACGCACCCTTCACACTCATCTACTAACACACAAACTGACATCCATCTGACCAAAATAAGTGATTCACTAAAGGATTACATCTAAAGCTAATACATAATTTCACCATAAACACGAAAGCTTCCTGAATTACAATGATTAAGGTATACGGAACAGTCTTTTGAATCGGGCCAAATATTTTTTAAATTTTGATATCCCTACAGTCACAGATGGGTCTAAGATGTGATGTTTTAGAAGCTTACACATACAATGTTGACACACTACTGACGAGTAGATCTATTATAATAAGTATTATAATTATGATAAGGCAAGTGTAGGCGCGCGGGAGCGGTGAGATGGTGAGATACTCAAGGCTCGACGCTACCTGCCTCGCACACTAACGAAAGATACATATACTGGAACACGGACATTCTATGTAGATACAGGTCTTAATACTAAATACTCGTACTTAAAATCATAACTAAATAACAAGCATCGTATTGCACAGCAAATTCACAATAATTTATTAAATATGAAACATAATGTAGAAGCTACAGTTAACTTAATGTAAATAAAGTCATGAAAAGAAATAATAATAGTTGTCAAATTAGGAGCCTCTTATTTTTTTTCTGACCAAATCGCAACCGCCTTTCCGCCTTTGTCCGGCGCCGGCGCCGGCTGCAGTGCGGGGGGGACGCACAAATAACCCACTTGTTTCACCAAAACTACTCACACATCTAGCTTTCAATGGCTAATAGTTAACTTGCGCAAATTCAAAATAAAAGCATTTAAATAAAAAACTACGAAAAACTTCATAATGAACAAAAAGTATTATAAAGTATTAAAGAGCAATCAGCCAGTGTAACGACGACACTGTTTATTAACTGATTTAAACGCAGATAAATACTTGCCAGATGGTTGTTGTGCTATCTGTGGCACAGGCTAGTTTAGGTAACCGGAGAGGCCGCCTCAGAGAATGCGCAGCGCGGAAGGCAATATCTCTAGTGCGCTCGAATGCGCTCATCTTGTCTTGTCATAGATTTATATATTACTCTGATGCCGGTCCCGTAGCCGTACAAAGCGTGTTTTAAAAAACGCCTGCAACCACCCCTCTTTGGGAAATTTTAAGTTGGTGTACCTATATTCCAAAGCATCCTGACAACGTAAGTACGTTGTGAGACATTTTAAAAGATGACGATTTAAATCGTAAATTGCAAATTTTCTAAATTAAAACTGATCTTATGGTAAATTTTGTGACACACCACTATTCACTTGCTTTGGTACTTTGAGCAAAATTAAAATCTATGGAATACTTGTTTATAGTCAAATCACATCGAAATGGTTTTGGATATTTTTGATAAAATAATAATTCTAAGGAAAGTAACGCATAGCACTGGAGGTGAGGGGTTTTCTTGTTAACGTTATCAAACCTTAGAAGGTATGTATATCTATAGTAGACTTTAGCTCAATGCTATGTGTTACCTACCGATAGTGGTGTATATGGGAGGTGTTTAATAGTAGCTAGCAGATCCGTTGCGGTTCGGAAGGTAGTAATAGGCAGAGGACATCGGCGGTGGCATGCCTTGTTGCATGCTTTGCTGCATGCCGTGTTGCATACCCGGCAGCATGGTCGTCTGCATCGTGGCCGGCGACGTGTGAGCCGGCTGCAGCATGCCCGACGGAGTGTGCGGCATCATGCCAGCAGGTGAGTGCGCCAGCATAGTCGGTGTAGAGTGCGCCGGCTGTAGCAACCCCGGCGAAAAGTGCGCCAACATGCTGGGCGATGTACGTGCCAACATACCAGGTGAGGTGCGCGCGTGAGCCAGAATAGCAGGCGAAATATTATGCGCTTGTGGCATGTTGGGCGAAATATGCGCATGTTGCATCAAATTTGGCGATGTGCGGATATGCGTCATCATGTTAGGCGATGTACGCGCCAGCATGCTAGGCGATGTACGCGCGAACATACCGGGTGATGTGCGCGCATGAGCCAGGATAGCAGGTGAAATGTTATGCGCTTGTGGCATGTTGGGCGAAATATTCGCATGTTGCATCATGTTTGGCAATGAGTGGATTTGCGCCATCATGCTGGGCGATGTACGCGCCAACATGCCTGGTGACGTGCGGGCCTGAGCCATAATAGCTGGCGATATATTTTGCGCTTGCGGCATGTTGGGCGAAGTATGCGCATGTTGCATCAAGTTTGGCGATGTGCGGATATGTGCCATCATGTTCGGTGAGGTACGTGCATGCATCATATTTCCTGGGGTCATGTTCGGTGCATGCGGCATGTTAGGCGATGTACGCGCATGTTGCATCATGTTGGGTGATGTGCGAGGGTAGGGCATCATGCTCGGCGAAGTGCGCGCGCGCGTTGAGCTGCGCGAGTAGGGCGTGGCGCCCGGCGTGCGCCCGTGCAGCGAGCGAGCCGAGTGCGCGTGCGCTGAGTGCGCGTGGCGCGCGGGACGCGCGGGGGGCGCCCGAGGCGGGGCAGCGGGCGCCGCACCCGCGGCCGCACTTCATATGTTCATACGCGCTGCATCCGTCACCGAAGAGTCGGCGTCCATGGAGGCGGGCGAGGCGCCCTGCCCGTTGCGAGACACGGGGGTCTTCGGGGGTCCCATCTCGGCGTTATCGCGTTCGCAGTATCGGCTATCCGGGCGCGGGGAGGCGAAGGGTCGGAAGGGCTCGGCAGGGCGCGCGGGCTCGAGCGCGTGCCCCGGCGGCGGCGGGGAGCACAGCGGAGACTCCAGGCCCGCCGTCATCGGTGACGGCAGGCGCGGCGAGTGCAGCGGCAGCGGAGGCAGGCCGAGGTGCGGGGGATGGTCCGGCGGACGCTGCGCTGCGACCACCATGTTGCACATCTGACGGCGCAGCCCGTGCGCCACGGCAGCCACCGCGGCGGCGGCGGCCGCGTTCGGAGACCCGCGCTCCTCGCGTCCGTTCCCGCAACCGTTACCCCCCACGGGCACAGAGTTGGGCCCGACGCCGTCCTGAAACATGCACATTGCTACCTACAATGTATCACGGTTAGTGGCCGCGCCCACAGCACAATCACCTAGTTCCATGAAAGTCGCAAACGCATTTTCGCTTTGCTGACAGCTGTAACGAAATTATTTTAAAATATTTATACAAAAACAAGCGTTCAATTACGTATCGCGCGGAACCGAGATCAGTTCACATCGACGCCATCCACTCCATTCATTTTGGATCCGAAAGAAAGCAACATTTTGTAATTTTGCTTACTTCTGGAGTGTGGATTGTGCAGTGTGATGTGAAGAGTAGGTTCGTTCGCAATACTGACCGTGATGGCAGGATAGGCGGGCATCTCGACGTCTCGCAAGTGGGTGTGTGTGTGAGAGTGGGTGGCAGTGTGCGAGCCGTGGGTCTCGCGGAAGACGACGGTGCGGATGACGCCGCGAATGTGCTCATCCGGCCACACGCCCAGCAGTATTCTTTGCGGACGGCCGCGCCCCTTCGGTCTCAAATCTGCAATGTCGCATAATAGTAAAACGTGAACGGGCCGCTTACTCTTGCAAGCTACTACGACAAGATTGTAATGCTTTGGACTCAATGCATGGTTTCGATCAATCGATTTACGTTTAGGCTCCTGGATTTTCTTGATAACTTTGTTTATGCAGACAACAAATTAAGGCTTTGTGCATTTTCCCCTGTTACCATGCTTTACCATGACCAAATCTATATTGCAAGTTTCTTTTAAATATGTTTAGCCATTATTGCGTGCGTCATTGATCAAGAGTGAATTGGATTCGAAAAAGGATTAGAAGTTTTAACTCCTTTTATTTTAAACTATTAGGCTTTTGTTAGAACATTTTAGAGTAGGGATATTATAAACGAACGAAGAATATAAAATCATACATTAAGTCGTACAAAATCATAAAAGCACTATTAATTTAAAGTACGCAATTATTATACAAATAATGTGAAAACTTACCTTAACTCAGTCAGAATTGATATATTATTATAATTATAAGTACACCCAATTCTACAGTTATTTATTGTTTAATTATAATAAGCGGTCTGTTTGAAATTTATGCATGAAAGTGGATTCGTCAACATTTCTGAAAAGACATCTGGGTTTTTGAAAAATATAAACTATTTATTTTGTATTTTATCTATTATAAATAATGTTAACAGTCGACCCATATACAAATAGTTTTTATTTGCTATACATTTTTATTATCAAGGGAAAATATAGTTTTGTTAAAAAACTTTTCAATGATCTTTCGATTTATGACATGATTTTTTTCAAAAACCCAATCCGTTGCGCTCGCGACGGATAATGAGCATTTTACGAAATCATCTTTCAAAATGCATAAACTCCAGGATAGTATTCAACTCTGCTCAATATTCAAAGGCATAACTAGTTGTTTTATTATATTATTTAGATTGGATTAGATTTTTATTAAACATTAGGATAGTATGATGTGCATTTTGAATTGATGTTTAATACCGATTGTATCCTGATTGGTTTGATTATTATTAACACCAGCATATTATCTGTTTGAACAGAGTTTAATAAAATCAGCAGTTTTATAATATTATATTACACAGAAATCAACCCATGTCAATATAATATTAAAAAAACTATAAATCGCTTTGCAGACCTCGCAGTAAGACATTCGTTGTAATTTCGCATTTGATTCAATCAAATCTACGTAACATGCGTATACTAATATCAATAGATATAATGCACTAATGCAAAATGTGATTCAGTTATACAGAATTGTATATGTTTATAACAAATCGTAGGCTAAATTCTCGTAAGTTTCAACGAAAGTAAGTTTTCAAATAGATAGGTAAGTAGGTACTCAAATGTATTAAAATAATTTCCGTTGTGTAGAATATATTAAAAAAAAACTTGCTAAGTTATGCGAGAACTCAAAACTCGTATTATCAGTTTATTAAATAATAATTACGAAAAGGCTTTATCTTACTTTTCTTTCATAAATTCATTATTCATAAAATTATGCTGTAACTGAATCGTATTCATTGTTAGTCTACAAACTATTGATACTTCTATGAGCGTCGATCACCAGAAAACTATAATCGAAGATCACGGAGTAACAGTATAATACTCGACATAAATACAAGACACGACATCTAACTAATAATAATAATATAGATAATTATATTAACATCTATAAATGTCAGCTGAATGCCGTTCTAAAGGTTAGTCTTGTGTCATAAAAATATTTAGAATGTCGTTGTCAACGATCCAGCTAAATATTTTTAAAGATTGTTGTTAGTTATTTACAAAAAACAATGCCGTAAATAGTTCAAGTTTACCAGAAAATGCATTAAAAATATAATGAAATACTTATCAAATAAGTACTTGAAAACTTGGTAAACATAAGCTAAATACGACCATAAAATTTTATGAAAAACTCACTCCTTCTTCACTTTTTATAATTGTCGGTAATGCCTGATATCTATAACCTACTTCGGTGTCCACTAGATTGGAGTATTTATTCTTCGAATGATCTGATCCAAAAACTAAACGTTGAACGTTTTTTAGAAAAGTACGTAATTAAATAATCATCCAAAAAATAAATACCCAAACCAAGTAAATTCGGAAAGTGAGGTATAGATACGCGGCTTGTCAGTCCACATCTACTGTGAATGAAGAGTGACTTTCATCCATCAGACCGGCAAAACAAATGACATTCGAAAGTAGTTTCAAATGTCACTTACATGTGATGCACGTACCTGCTCCCCCGTCAGCGCTCGGGCCCAGCATGTTGTGGACCCGGTTAGCGTAAAGTACGAACGTCGGGTATGGAATGTCGTACTTTCTGGCGGCTTGGGAAAGTGAGAGCCCTTCCTTCAGCACAGAGAAGATGGCTTCTGCCATGGTTTCTGGCCTCCAGGACTTGAGCGGTCCGCGCTCTCGCAAGCGTAGGTTGTGCACCATGTTTTGATTGGTGCTCCAGCACTGTTGCCACAGGGACTGCATCCGGTATTGGTACGTCTCTGCTGAAAGGAGACGGGGAGAGAGTTAGTATCACTGTTGTAACGCAAAAATAAGTAATAAAATTAAGTAAGTCAATAATAACAATACACAAAGTGAGGTTTATATTGTATGCAGTCTATGTTCACATACAATCCAATGAAAATTCAATAAGGTAAAGATATATTTCAGTAATTGTACCTATGATAACATTTCAATGTTATTTGTGTCGACTCTGCGTGACTTACGACCAAATATTTTTAAAAAGGAATCTCTAAAAATAAGCAAAACCCCCTAATTTTTTATTAATACGTCAGTAAAGGTACCTACTACCTCCAATAATAATTAACAACTAAATCATATTGTAGTTGAATGCATTAAACCTTTGATTTTAAGGCTTTATCTATACTAATATTATAAAGAGCAAAAATTTGATTGTATGTAAGTTTGTAAAATTGTTTGTAACGGACAAACTCAAACACTACTTCACCAATTTTACAAATTCTGTCACTTACGGAAAGCTACTTAATCTGGAGTAACATGAGATATATTGTATTTTTAAATTGTAATGTACAAAATATTAAGGCGATATGAAATTCGCAGAGAGAACTAGTTTTTAATAAATTTACTTTATATGCCTCACTTAGAAGTGTCATTGGCGTTTTTAGAGATGCGTTTGAGAACACAACTAAATAATCCACGCCTATAGGCTATATATATAGGCCGATAGGGTTAATGTAAGGTGTATGTATAATAATAATAAAAAGACTCGATTTTAAAAAGACTTTTTTTTACAACTATGTAAGTTACAATAATATACCAAATAATTTGTATAGATAATCAGAGCAACACAAAATCATGCAAAAATAAACAGCATATTTACCTCCTAGGGAATCTGAGAAGGAAAAAATATATAATTAGCTTCGGGGTTATTAATAAAACAGTTTTAAATTAACAAAAGTATTTATAATCTTAACAAAAAGTACAGTCTTAGAGAATAGGACAAGTAATAATAGAACGTATGTATCTAAACACTAAACATAACTATTTCAAAGATACATGGCCACATTTGTTAACTAATCTTTTTATAATAGTATTGTTTTGTAGAGTCAAATACATAGTCAAACAGAGTCGTAGTTTTTCCTAAAATATATAAAAAATACAAATCAAACAAATTAAATTTGATTTTGAATTGATTGATTTGAGATTTAAATACAAATTAAATCAAATTTAAATCCAAAATGTTTTTATGCACTACTTTGAATCATCTTATATATGGTTTCTGGTGCCGATTTCTCGCAAGCCAAATCCAAGCAAGATCGCATGAAATAATATAAAACCACATCCAAACTATAACTAATTCGAATTTCGTTCTGTCGATTTGTGTGTCTGTCTGTCTCTGTTTGTTATGCAACCTTTTCATGACTGAATGGATTATGATATAATTTGGTAAGGATAGATTGTATCTTGGCGGACGGACATAGGTCCATCACGAATGCTATCTATTGAAAGTAACCATAAGGGGCAACTTACATACAACATTACCAGTTTCAATTTTTTAACTATTAGTCTGTTCTTTTGGGTTTTTTTTTTTCTATAACATAGTGTTGAGGCGACTAAAAAGGCGAAAATACTTAAAACGGTTAAGTGGATTTAGAAGTTTTAACGAGATCAACGCACGTTTATTGATTTTTATATATGAAGACAAAGTAGATCTAAAACAATTGTGATTCATTTTGTAGTTGAATTAACCTTCATAAGTAACATACAGATATTATTATGTATCTACTGTTTCTGCGCAACGGCGCAGGTGGCCCTGCAGTTTTACAATACAAGAATACCACAATGCATTTAATTATTTACACGAAACAATAACTTATAATTATGGCTCATTTATTATTATGGCTATGCAAAAACTCAACGCTGTTTCTTATTATTTTGTAATTACGTCTGTTATTACCCTTCAAAGTAGGGTGTAGGCTATATTATTTTATTATATTTATATATTTTAATTAGGTTATAGACGACCTCTGTGCAGATGGCTGAGACACGCCTGAGACAAGTGTTTGTACGATCTGCAAGTATTTGTCTCGTAGCAGAGTGTTTCTATATATATGTATGTATTAACAAAAATATAGTGTACAATCTATAGAACATCATCTAGTCCCAAACTAAGCATAGCTTGTAATATGGTAACCAGATAACTGATATATAACTTTATAACACCTAGACACAGAACAAATACCTATATTCATCACACAAAATGTTTGTTCTGGGAGGGAATCGAACCCTCAGCCCACAGCGCAGAAGGCAGAGTTTCTACCAAATGAGTTGACAGACCAAAAAAAAAATCATTTGTCCTGTCATCAAATATCCGGTCATGTGGTACCTATAACACAAGCTCTGCTTACTTCGGTGCCAGATGATGCATGTGAATGTCCGGTACTATTTATTTATTATTATTATTTCAAAACAAGAATTAACTTTTTTATTATATACATAATGCAATCAGACCACCGAATTCCTTTATTCCAAAACACTTTTTGGCACATGTACTTTCGTAATCAACTAGGTCAGCTAGCTTTCTAATACCTATCTATGTATTCAAATCTTTAACAATGTATACACTACCTAAATCTAAAGTTAATGTACTTATTGCAGTTTTGCTACACTAAATATTTTGTTCTAACTTGAAGGCACGTATTAGAGCATAACACATTAAGTACTTCTTTATTAAACTAATAAACTATGAACTAGATTTGTAAAAATACTCGTATTTATAACTTATTAAAAAAAATCTTTGATAATTTTAGGAGACACATTAATTAGGTTAGTACTTAGCTTAGATCAACTAACTAACCTAACTTCATTACTTTTTCATTACAGTTAACAATCAAGAGAGCTTATCAATAGTTATGATTATGTAATATATCCTTTAACAGGCCAATCAATCAAAATAATATCAAAAGAGAACGTTTTAAGAAGTAGTCACAGAGCGTTTATATAAGTAGTTCTTTTGTAACGTGACATAAAAGTTAGCTAACCTTTGTACTAAGTTTATTCACCTGACACATTCCTGACTATTTACATAATTTTAATAGGTTGACGCCAGGTGCTTTTGTTAGTACCTAGAGCTCAAAGTGGTATGCTAATACCACCATCCGCTGTTACACTTTTACGATTGCCTCGTTAATGTATTTACATGTATTACATATTTACTAGAAACATTATATAAGTTCCTTATTTACATTACAAATACAGTCTCTAGGGGAAGCGCTGGTCGCTTTATAAAAAATATAATTGTCGGTTTTTAGGGTACCGAATTCCAACCCGTGTCTGTCTGTGTCTGGCTTTTTTTAAGTGGTTGGTGTTGAATTGGCTCAGAACCAACCACTAGTCATTTTTCGTCTTATACAGGCTTCGAAAGTTTTCATTGTTAATGAACTGCCTATTTAAGTACTTAGTATTTTAAAAAAACATATATAGGTAGGTAAATAGTAATATGAACTAAAGTATGTAAACATTTTATCTAAATACACACTAATTAAACTAATGTTGCTACACTAGCTCTGCCAAATTATAAAAATAAATCATGATTTACAAGAGTTAATAATAGAAAACACATTTGTTTGAATATAACAACCTTACTAACAACCTCGAGTTTCGAATATACATTTGATGTCATTTCATATCTATACCAAACTTACCTAATCTATATTTGTACCAAAATTACTTAGGTACTTAAAAACCATTGCGTGTATATCATGTCTTAATTCGACAGATAAATGTATATGAACCAATGCTTTCTGTGTTTGAACAGAGAATTAACAAGGTGTGGAAACAATTTGGATAAAAACAATTCGTCGCACGGGACCTAATTCATAAAAAACGGTTTGCACTCCGGGAGTGCCGACAGAAGTGAAACTTATTTTGGCGCGTTAGACATTTTTTAAATGGGTACTAGGGTTATTGGTTTATGAATTGTTTTTTATTAGTTATTAAAAACTTTAAAATACATTTAATATTCTTTTATGTTTTTGTTCAGAATGTAGATAATATATCAAAGAACCTAACTCAGTAAACTTCTCCATACAAAAGTAGACTGTAAACATGTGAATTAAGGTTTATAATCAAATGGGGCGAGCGCGGCAGCCCTACGTCTCGTAACGGTGTCGCGAGTCCAGAGGTTTTACCTCATCTAAAAATATGCGTACCACGCTAAAAGAAGTTTTCACTTCAAAAACAACTTATTGAACAAATACTGACATAAAGTCTAATAATAAACCCATCATTTGTTTTCTAATACAGGCATGTCAGGTTCGTCATCGTCAGTTTTCGTCTCTGATTTTATCTTCGCCAGTCTAGTGCTTTTCGATTTAGCGGACTCTTCGTAATACAAGGACACAATAGAATTCTTTTTACAAAAAGCCCACCACCACCTAAAGCCTGTGAGCCCCACGAACGTGAATCCCGGATCCCTAGTACGCCTGAGCTTCTCTACGAACAATATAACCTCCTTCAACGACTTCTTGGTTCTCCTATTGTAGGGCGATATGCTGGTGTAGCAACAATAGTCTAAGATGGCTCGCTCTTCGTCAGCTGTTAGGCCAGCGTCATCGAGAACAGCCATGCGTTTTGATTTCCCTAGTATATTATCATATAGCGTCCCTTTAGGGATTGCGTAGTGTGTCGCGGCTTGGGTAAACCGCATCCTCTGCGTGACAACGGCTTGTATCGCTTCTTGCAGTTGGCCGTCCGTCCATCTTGGTGTTTTCAGTTTGAAGGCGAGACCGTGGTAGTCTGGTAGATAAGCAACTAAATAAACTCAGGTGCATGCGCCAAACTTAATTGCGGTCTGTAAAGCAGCAGTTGGGTGCCGACTTGTGTTGTTTGAATATCTAGCTTATAATTTTGACGAATAAAAACGTTGAATGCAGTATGTTATCCGGACTGAATTATCACAGTGATAGTAGTAAATTACAACCTAAGTCCGACTGACTGTCGTGAACACATAATATTGAAGTAATTGTACGAGTACGCTACTTTTTTCCCACGCGCCACGATACCATGACAATATAAGCTGTGGTCTAGATAACGGTGCCTAACTGTTACGTAACTGCATTATTAGTTCAGATAACATTACCGCAACATGCGTGCAATTTAAATAGATAGGTACCTACATCAAAAGCGGGAAGGTCTTGGCGTGAAGGGACTCGAGACATTTTATCGTCCTTTAGTTTAATTTTTCCATTATGAAGATTACAAAAACTTAACCTTATAGTAAACCATTTAAACAATTTGACTTGGCAGTGGTAGGGATTATAGAAGATAAAAAAACAGACAGTCGATCAATAAAGAGTGAACAAATAGGGGAGCCGACACATTGATAATTGATTAAGCTTACATAAAGTTTTGTAGAAAGCGTATTATGACTATATTATTGATAAGAATGCATGGCCTCATGTTGTTCTGCCATCATACAGTTAACTGACAGATTTGAAATGTATAAACTCTCTTGTATTCGTTTTTTGTAGTGGATAGTTATAAGATGGACCATACAAAAAAGCACTAGGACCAGGACGAGTTTCTTGCCAATTATTCTCAGGCTTGGGTTAAGAGAAATAGGCACCTAAATTCACCTAGTATTTAAGACGACAAGGTGATCCTTGTGATTGTATTGAATAAATATATCTTTGACTTTGGCTTTGACTTCGACTTTAATACAGTTGTATCGAGAAAATTCACTGCATTTCGCCAGTTGAATTCCGGCCTGAAGCTCACGTTCGATACAAAAACCAGCTAGAGAAAGCTAAAAACACCACCCAATTGTTTCCCACTGAAGAGTATCTGTCTTTTCCAAAACTGCCATACGATAAGATGAGAAAATAAAGTTAGAGAGATAAACTTTTATTATAAAATATTGTGTAGAAGTAGCAAATATCAATCAATCAATCAAATAACAACGCAACTAGAATTCCCTACAGTACCAAGTAAACACAATACGGTATAGTTCCAATCCTAGAGTAATTGCTTTAGATTTTTATTTATTTTACGATGTACGTGGGAGGTTAGATTTCAATTTTAAATTATCAAAGAACAACATTGAATAGTCTTGCAGGCGTTGTGAATTTAGATGCATTTCCCTCATAAGCAATCAGAAGAGAAAAAGAAAAGAAAGGCAAGAAATTCGTCTTTGTATGATCCTTTTTATCCACCTTATTAACATAATTGAGATTGATGAAGCTCCAGTGTGGTGCTAATTGAACAAGGTGCTCATAGCTCTAGAAGCTTTCAGCTCAAAAATACTACAAGAAGGAATAGAGTTAGCATCAGCAAATATTCTAAAGCAACACATGTTACGATTCTTTTAATACAACTAGGTATAGAAATAACACAAAGGAATTCCTACATCTTGATTATTCAATGAACCGAATTTCTTGAAACAATAACAATTTGTTATGAACCGGATGAAGAAAATTATATTTAATAGCAAAAATAATATCATTAATATATAGGATACTTAAAAATTAATGATGTTCCAGAAAAGGTATTCTTTTAATAACAATAATGTAAGTAAAACTATAACTTTAGGCTTAACCATCAAAGATAAGAATAACATGGCGTTACCAGACCTCGGAAAAGCGCTTGATTTGAAAATAATTAAACTATATAATAATAGAGATTAAAAAATGTAAATGCATGATCGGTAAAATGTACGAAATCTATTCCCGCCAAGAACAATAGATAGCCACAAACACACACATGCAAGAGTAAAAAGTCGACACACACCCAACTGACCTGCCAGCGCGGTGGACGTGGATGCAGCTCCCATCCAGGCCTGCGAGTTCTCAAGCATACGAGCCTGCAACAAATAAAAAAAAAACATTTATCAAAATATATTCAAAAGCATTCAAAACCTTCGAGGACGACAGGTACATTCAAAGGGAACAAAATGAAGTATGCCTAACTGTATCTTAAGGCGCGGTAGACATCTCCAGTTCTTTAGTTTCTCAGATATTAGAGGTAATAGCTGGTTCCAAAGTAAGTGCGGCCGTTAAACCGAAAAGAAACCCAAAACCTTGTACAATTTATTTGCAAATGAAAAGCCAAACAATACGCAATAATGAGTCGCTAACTCCGGCGCAGGTCAGGATGCGCATCATTAAAATTAGCCATAATCGCCGTTCAATAACTATAACGGTCAGATGAAAAAGAACAATTCCACAGTTAATTTACAATTTCCCCATCTCAAGCAGGAAGTTTACTGTTGCACATTTTATCGATCGCTACTGTATTTCATTCCAGCAGTACTACGTTGTAGGTATGCGTGTGCGCACACAGCAAGTTTATTTACGTCTAGCCGGCAACTGTCGAAGCAAAGAGCGGCATTTCTTTGTTCCAACTAAACATTATCCAACTTTTAATTGTGAACGCGGGCAAAAGCATTTACGGCACAGAACAAGGGTAATAGTGAACTACAAATAAAATGTTATATCGAGGCGTCAGGCGACGTCGGGTGAGGCTATTAGTGTGCGCGCACGTGCCCTAAGTACTGGTTGAAACGTTCCGATGTATTGTTTGTTTACCCGAATAAAACACTAAAATCCAATTCAATAACAAAGAATTAAAGATCCCGAAATAAAATTTATTGCTGGAGTACGATAAAATAGATTTATGTACCGGCCGGGTGCGGGACGCGGTGGGGGCAGCGACTCGGTAGAGTTACGACAAACGGCGACATTATTAACCGGACACTTTACATTTTCAATTGTTTTTTACTGCCTATCGACTTCATGTCACTATATTTGATTGACGGGTCTAAATGTTTTGCCTAACTCTATGTTAGTATGAAGACTGTACATGGTTCGAGATGCATCAGAGCTCGGCTATTGGTATAGGTGAACTAACGCAAATGTCAAAAAATAATAAAACTTGATTATAAAGGTTACATTTATAAAGAATCACTTCATATCGACAAGTTGAAACCATCTCATAAATCTATCGTAATAAATCCATGTTTTCTTCAAATATTCATTCATTTATTACCCATAGGTATTATAATATTGAATTAAGAAAGATTACTTTATTTACAGAAATATGCTTAATATTATTATTACATGTAAAACAGATGACCTATCTAAAGACCGTTTAAAATTATATCTAGATAGGTCAACTGATCCAGATCACGATATTAATTATATTATAACTTTTAAAACTATCATGGTTTTGCACATAATTTTCACTCAAAACGGGATATTTACCATGATATATGAGTTTTTCTGCTTCTCGATATTTCGGCACAGTTGCATGCGCCATGATCACGAGATAAACTGAAGTCTTTGCGGGTGGATGTTATTGGCAGACAAAACGGTCTACCCTCTTTCTCAGTCTTTTACTGCGAACATTACCCCTACTACCGGTTTCACTGTCACTAACAACTCGATCACGATTACGACACACAACACTCACGGTATCTGGACGCATAACTGGTACCTCACTTTTACGATTTCCACACATCCTCACCACAGGGTTCCAGGCTCCAGACAATTGAAAACCGTCTTCTCGATTGAAATTCCTGTGTTTGGTAATCTCTATTGCCTCTTGTACCAATCTTGGGATGTAATGTTTTTCAGTTGAGATTACCTGTGGATTGTGTAACTCGATCCAGTGGTTTGAGCCAGATTCTAGTAGATGTGTAGCTATGGCCGACTTTTGTGTGTCCATATTTTTGACCGCCCGGATGTGTTCTGTCACTCGACAGGCTATGGTACGTTTTGTTTGGCCGATGTAAGAGCTCCCACAGCTGCAGTCAATCTTGTACACTCCTGGTGTTTGAAGAGGAATCTTATCTTTAGGTGAGCGCAGGTAGTGTGAGATCTTCTTTAAAGGAGTAAAAATTGTTTTTATGGACAATTTTTGCAGGGTTTTCGCAATTTTGTCAGTCACTCCTTTGATGTACGGTAGAAAAGCAGGTTTTCGTTCTACTATACATCTGTGGGGTTTAGGCCTTTGTCTAACTGGAAAAGATCGAAGCTTATATCCATTTTTACGTAGGACATGCTGAACATGAGCTAGCTCACTCTTTATGGAGTACTCATCACATAGGTCGAAAGCACGGTTCGTGAGAGACATTACAACCGAGTTAAGCTGCCGAGGGTGATGGTGTGAATCAGCATGGAGATATCGATCCGTATGGGTCGGCTTCCTATAAACCGAATAGCCTAAATTACCATCATCACGAATCTGTACCATCACGTCCAGGAAAGCCAAGCTTCGATCACTTTCCATTTCATACGTAAACCGCATCTTGGTATGTACGCCATTTAGGTATGCCAAAAGGAGTTCAATCTCATGTTTATTGCCTCTTACAATACAGAAAACATCATCAACGTACCTTTTCCACAACTTCATTGGCAAGGGGGCAGAGCATATAGCCAGGTTCTCAAAATACTCCATCCATATATTGGCCACTACGGGAGCGACGGGACTTCCCATGGCAACACCATCAATTTTGATGGTGTTGCCATGCCATCCAATATATGGATGGAGTATTTTGAGAACCTGGCTATATGCTCTGCCCCCTTGCCAATGAAGTTGTGGAAAAGGTACGTTGATGATGTTTTCTGTATTGTAAGAGGCAATAAACATGAGATTGAACTCCTTTTGGCATACCTAAATGGCGTACATACCAAGATGCGGTTTACGTATGAAATGGAAAGTGATCGAAGCTTGGCTTTCCTGGACGTGATGGTACAGATTCGTGATGATGGTAATTTAGGCTATTCGGTTTATAGGAAGCCGACCCATACGGATCGATATCTCCATGCTGATTCACACCATCACCCTCGGCAGCTTAACTCGGTTGTAATGTCTCTCACGAACCGTGCTTTCGACCTATGTGATGAGTACTCCATAAAGAGTGAGCTAGCTCATGTTCAGCATGTCCTACGTAAAAATGGATATAAGCTTCGATCTTTTCCAGTTAGACAAAGGCCTAAACCCCACAGATGTATAGTAGAACGAAAACCTGCTTTTCTACCGTACATCAAAGGAGTGACTGACAAAATTGCGAAAACCCTGCAAAAATTGTCCATAAAAACAATTTTTACTCCTTTAAAGAAGATCTCACACTACCTGCGCTCACCTAAAGATAAGATTCCTCTTCAAACACCAGGAGTGTACAAGATTGACTGCAGCTGTGGGAGCTCTTACATCGGCCAAACAAAACGTACCATAGCCTGTCGAGTGACAGAACACATCCGGGCGGTCAAAAATATGGACACACAAAAGTCGGCCATAGCTACACATCTACTAGAATCTGGCTCAAACCACTGGATCGAGTTACACAATCCACAGGTAATCTCAACTGAAAAACATTACATCCCAAGATTGGTACAAGAGGCAATAGAGATTACCAAACACAGGAATTTCAATCGAGAAGACGGTTTTCAATTGTCTGGAGCCTGGAACCCTGTGGTGAGGATGTGTGGAAATCGTAAAAGTGAGGTACCAGTTATGCGTCCAGATACCGTGAGTGTTGTGTGTCGTAATCGTGATCGAGTTGTTAGTGACAGTGAAACCGGTAGTAGGGGTAATGTTCGCAGTAAAAGACTGAGAAAGAGGGTAGACCGTTTTGTCTGCCAATAACATCCACCCGCAAAGACTTCAGTTTATCTCGTGATCATGGCGCATGCAACTGTGCCGAAATATCGAGAAGCAGAAAAACTCATATATCATGGTAAATATCCCGTTTTGAGTGAAAATTAATTATATTAATTTATAAGTGCATATTTATGTTTTGCAATCGTCCGGCTGATCCGGCTTTTTGCATTTGGCATTTCTCTATAATATTATTAGGCGCACTCGGTCAACTGAATTACATTCTGTTCAAACTTAATGGGCATTAATTGTATTTAATTGAGAACATTATAAGGTTACAAAAACGGCAGATATTTCCGATCCCAAGGAGACGTTATTACAAACACAACCTACCCTATACAATATATAGTATATATATAAC
Source organism: Lampropteryx suffumata (assembly GCA_948098915.1). Taxonomy (NCBI): domain Eukaryota; kingdom Metazoa; phylum Arthropoda; class Insecta; order Lepidoptera; family Geometridae; genus Lampropteryx; species Lampropteryx suffumata. The sequence continues at coordinate 27,054,393 of OX402544.1, forward strand.
TATATTACAGTTGTGGAGAACATTATATTAAATATATATATATATTGTTGATAGGAATGAAAGGCCTCATGTTGCTCCGACATATTTCAGACTATAGGACTAGAAGGACTAGAGGACTACTAAGGACAGAATTGTATTGCCTAAAGTTCCAAAGACGAGTTAATATATGAATAGTAGCTATGCAATATGCGGAAAAGTATATAATTCCATACTTGACTATATAAAAAATTACCATTAAATAAATTTATTAAGGAACTCAAGACCTAGTTACAAGCTAAATGTTTTTATAACGTATCTGAATTAATAAAATGACATAAATTTAATTATGTAATATTCCTAAGTGACGTTTATATAGAATTATTACTATGTTACCTAGTTTTTTTTTAATAATTGTCTCACATTGTTAGAAAATATTGTACACCATTTATCAAATGGTAGCATAGCGAACTTAGCAATTAATAAAACCTGTAATATACCTATGTTCCACAATAAATTAATTATGAATAAGTATAAGTATAAGGCAATATTAGTATCGATGTATGTATTTTTTTCTTATCCAAAAAACGTTTACAGATTATTTTCATCACAAAATATTTATTATTATCACCCTTTTTACAACTAAGATCAGTTCTATCGATCGCAAGGTTGTCTGATCGAGATCGTTCATTTTTCTACCAAACCAATGTATAAAATTTTCGTTTGTTTTTTGTATGAAAAGCGCTAGGACCAAGACCAAGACAAAGAAGAGTTTCTTGTCAATAACCGGCGCTGAGATTCACATAGAACTTAAGAATTAGGAAATAAGATTCTTGTAACTTTATTGAATACTAGCTGGTGCCCGCGACTTTGTCTGCGCAGGCTTAGTACTTCGGTTAGTTCTAACGGTTTTTGCAGCGCACGCCAGAATAGCTCGCAGATTGCAGATTTGTTTTCTGCTTACTTGACACTTATAATTATATTTTTGACAATTCACACAATATCTTTATAAACTATAGCCTATGTGTTATTCTGATGTATAAGCTATATTATTGTAAAGTTTCATTAAAATCCATAGATCCATAAATCCATAGTTTTTGCGTAAAAGAGTAACAAACATACATACAAACTTTCGTGTTTATAATATTACCAGAAGCGATAAAAGTATCTATTTTCATTTAGGAATCAATTAATTACTACCTACCAAATGTGCATTTGAAATAAATTATCAATTTTTATTGTAGTTATAGTTCACTATTTTGGCTATAATGGCTTACACATAAGATATAGATACATACTGTGGCAGGCTTTTTTTAGGACTATTTATGATAAACATTTCCATCATACATTACATATGTGTAACTCGAGCGGTTTTGGCAGCGCACGTCAGAATAGCTCGCAGATGGTAGATTTTTTCCTACTAACTTATATCGTCATATTTTGGACAATTTACACAATATCTTTATTAATTGTAGTCTATGTGTTATTCCGATGTATAAGCTATATTATTGTAAAGTTTCATCAAAATCGATTCAGTAGTTTTTACGTGAAAGAGTAACAAACATCCATCCATCCATCCATCCATACTTACAAACTTTCGCATTTATAATATTAGTAGGATTTTTTTTCATCCTTTCTTTCCTAGCACGTAAGACGATTTTTTAATCGTCTTACTTGCAAGGATCGTCTTAGTTACAAGGATCACTTTTGTGGTCCTTGTGATTGAATGAAACAATAAGTTTTTCTTTTACTTATAGCCTGTCTGTAGTAATATTTTTTTTTATTTTTCCCCCAAATCCTTCCAATTAACTTTATCTTTCGTGATTGCCCACCATCGAGATCGATAATAATTGGTTGTGTTATTTGAAAATAATGATGCCAGGATTTTCGTTAAAGTCATTATTATTCGATTTCCGATAGTGCCAATATTTCTTGATGTTTGTTTTGTCAAATCCATTACTGCATCAATGGATTTGGTAGGCTCACACTCGTTTTTACCTAAGAACTGGTTAAAGATAAACAACCCATCTTTCTGACATTTCACCACATTCGTTATGTGGTAAAGAAGGTCACACATGTTATACGATATTTATAGAAGTTAATAGAGCTGTCTCTCACCAAGTGATACATTTCTTATTTTCCTTTTGAATAGATAATATCGTTTCGGTGTAGATATTCTAAAATTCATAGACACATGAATGATGATATTCTTTATGTTTGTGCTATGCAAACGGATTAGAATTCAACACGATCAACTTTAGCCTTGATTTTGATACAATTGTATAATATTTAAAAATATTCTATTAATCATCTGGTAAACACACATTCTAATCCAATCTAAGCAGATTGGAGCTAAATGGTGTTGTGTGGAATGTCCTCCTTTATTTTTGTTATTAGAAAAATATATTAAATCTTAGAGATGTCGTTGACTTTCAATGCATTAAGACAGTCTACTATACGTTGGGCCAGACAGTCATATCATAGTGTATAACAGCATGGGGTAGACTCGCGATGTCTTCATTGTTAAATCTGAGCAAGGAAGAGAGCTGCTCTTAAAGCGCTCGCAAATAAAGCTAACTTATAAGATATAGATTCTAACCAACACAGACATTTTGTTTTTGAGTTAAATGTATAGAATAATATTAAAAATTTTAATAATGTTTTTTTTTGCGAATTGCGAGTCTCTACAACAGAATAAATTAACAATTAAACATATATCACCTTCCTTTTGGATATATGTTTGTACAAATGTAAATCTAAATATTACAAAATAATTATTTTGTTGGTTTAATTTGTATGTTTAATTTGTAATTAGTATGGTTGGTTTTGGGTCTACGGAGTAACTATACCTACTGATTCCAAAAAAAATATTCTGAGGGCTACATGTTATGTTGAAACTGGGCTATTGTAAACTACCTACCACTACTCACTCTAGAAAAAAACCCAAACACCCGCCTGTTATTAGAATTATTGATCACGGTTCAAAACTCGCGGTTATTTACAAAATATGAATTTTTAAACAGTTTGCATAAGAACGGCGCCCTTTTACCACCCCTACCCTTCTTTCAGCGCCGCACTAAACTATAAATAATAATACACCACCAGCTATGCGAGTTAATCTATTAAAACGTACTATTGTAGGTAACCGTACTTCGTAGAACTGAATAATGGCGATAATAAGGTATGTTTCTGGCAACGAGCTCAATGAAATGCTGTCAAAAAACCTATGCGAAAAATATTTTTTAAATCATTTTGTTACTATTTCTAATGCTAATGCTTGTTGCACTATGCAATGTTCAGCACTTTCAATCATTGGATGGATTCTTTTTTGAATGTTCTAAATTTAATTATTTAGGTATTTTGCATTGTAAGTTGGGCTTTACGTTGTTATAATTGAAATCACTGTTGCCATGGTGACGGAGTTTTTAATAGACCTAATAATGTTAGGGATATACAGTATATTTACAGAAATAATTACAGAAATTTACAAAATAATATACAATAATATAAAATACCCGTGAAACAGTTCTAAGGATCTAAGGCTAGCTAAGGACCGTTTTAAACGATCTATTGATAGCTCAACTGATCCAGATCACTGCCAGAGGGCAGCGTTCCCAAGATACTGGCGGCATTACCACGTTGAATGGCAATGCTAATACGCTAGGCCAGATAGGAGCCAGCTCTTGGGTCACGCAATGTATCTACCAGACGCCGTGAAATAATTTTGAAAACGCGGTGGGCTCCTGTTCCCCACGGGCCCACGGTCGCGACTCTAAAAGACATAATTAATTAAATAACAAAACTAGGTAAAGATGTGATAAAAAGATCTGACATCTGTGCTCCCTATGACCTTCCTAAAACTAATGAAAAATCCTAATAAGTTAGTACTGAATTCGTCTGCTCTGTATAAACCTGAGTAGACTATTGTATTTCCTGTCCCATTTTAAATTACAAACATGTTTCTGAAATTTTATATACCCACCTATTGTCATAGTGTAAGTGCTTTAATTCGTTTCCGGCGTAACTAATAATTTACCTCAATTTCACCATTTTATCGTTCATCAGCATTCATGCCATCGATCGTTTTATACAACGTACATTATTCCAATTGAATAGTTAGAGTAAGTTGAAGAAATTAAGTCTATAACTAGATACTTGCACGAGGCTTTGCCTTCGACTTACGTAGACAAAAGAGCGTAATAATGTTAATCCAAGTCCACTTAACCAAGACCAAGTCCAGCAAGTTTCATCTGAAATAGGTTCAGTCTTTATTATTTGACGACCTCTGTGGCGCATTGGGCTAAGACCCGGCTGAGACGCAGAAGGTTGCGGGTTCGATTCCCGCCGCGGGACAAATGTTTTTACCTACGATCTGCAAGTATTTGTCTCGGGTCTGAGTGTTTCTATGTATAATACGTTGTGTAATACGTACGTACAAAAAAAAAGAAAATAAGTAGTTTATCAGTCATGTGGTTCCCATAACACAAACTCTGCTTACTTTGGGGTCAGGTGATGCTGTGTGAAATGTCCGGGATTATTTATTTATTTTATTTATTTATTCAACATCTTATGGAGTCACTGGTTCTTTGCGATGAGCGTGAAAGGATTAAAGTGCGTCTCAGAGGCTCCTTGAACTTGGCTCATTTCTTCAAACTTTCTATTTTGTTATATTGCGCGATGGAGTAACATAGAAACTGTGGAGCCCATCTAAAAAAACATTAACCCACCTACTAAGAAACGTCTCTCATCTTCTGTCAAATGTTAATAACTGATAAAATAGTGCATCCCTTTTTTGTGTAATTAGTGACAGGGCCAAGCAGTTTTAAGGTAGCGTAGCGTAAGGCTGTATGGAAAACTGCCACTAACGCTTTCAAGGTACGATGAAGCGATGATGCATTTCAAGTCATTATTAGACGTTGCAATCTCGGAATGGATTCCTGCAAATGAGTGCAATCTTACGCATTAGTTTGGTCATTATTTGTGTTCCGTCGGCGGTGGCGCCCTCTAATCGAAACTGCATATGAGCGTAATGAGCTTCCGCATTTGCAATTACCTCAAGAATTCCAAAAGTTGTGAGATGAAGTTATAATTGAATTTTAGATGAAGTAAACAATAGTTGTATAACAATTTTCTGAATTACTTATACCGATGGTGGTTATCGTCTCTCAGATCCTTTGCAGTAAAACGACAAATATTTTTCCACCTCAAGAGATTTGAAAACTCTCGCATATCTAGTAGTATACCACCCCACTATGCCATACGAGTCTTTGAGCCATGTTATTGAAAATAATATTAATTTTTAATTTGTATTATAGTAATTCGGGCAAATTATTTAAACCTGTTTTTGTATCAATCTGCAAGAACGTGTTATTTTGCTTATAATATTATTTATTATTGTTTATTAATTATTTATTATTGTTTATTATTATAGTTTATTATTGATTAGGAATGTCAAATATTGAATTTTATCAAAACTATAAGTTCATCGCGGCAGTCTAGAACTTTGTTGGATTTCTCACAATCAAAACATAAATAAATAATGCCGAAAAATTTTCACAGTATTATCTAACACACATATGTCTAAAACTTGTACTTAGAAATCACAATTTATTCAATAAAATTCCATGAAATAATGCCCGTAAACTTATTAACTAAGAAAGCTATCATACTTCGTCAATTTTCTAACGATCGTCTGCAATGAAACGAGTTACTAATATTGACAGCGAGCAGCTATCTAGAACCACAGGCCGATTCATTTGTTACGTTGGAATTGCAAAGAATGGCAGAGGGGAAGTATAAAATTAATCATATATCCTCTTCTATCTCTGCACAGCCACACAGGTTCGGTCCGAGTTACAGCTGGGATGCGCTGCGCACATTTCTAGTTGAGATTGAGGTTTTATAATCATACAGCTCTTGCTATTTTAACAAACTTTCTCGTGTTTAATTTTCAGCTAAGCGGTCAGTTTATCTCGTGATCATGGCGCATGCAACTGTGCGAAATATCGGGAAGCAGAAAAACTCATAAATCACTCATAACTCAACTCATAACTCATATTTCCAATGTTATCCCAATGTTCAAAACCATGACTAGTGAACGTGAACCAAATTAAATATATATTCTGAATCTCGGAAACGGCTCCAACAATTTTCATGAAATTTAGTATGCAGGGGATTTCGGGGGCAATAAATCGATCTCGCTAGGTTTGGTTCATCTTCACTAATCATGCTTTTGAACATAATTTTCACTCAAAACATATATGCAAGAATTGCTCGCTTAAAAGTATTAGATTTGTCGTTATTTTTATTAGGTAATCTATGTGGTAACTAATCAACTGTTACTTCTGACAAGAGTAGTCAATTTAAATAAAAGTGTAGTATGTAGGTACTTTCTAATTTATGCGTATCCAAGGTTGTCTGGCAGAGATCGCTACATAGCGTTAAGACAACCCATTATACTACCGACTAGCAAAACATTATTCTTTCTACTAGTCCATTGTATTTATGGTGTGCAATAATGTATTTTTCTATATTTTTATGATATCCAGGAAAATTTAAAACTTCAGTCCACGATGACGTTTCGATATTTTGCTTATTAATATGTTTAGTTTAGATAATGCGTATGATTTCTTCTTTTCCATGACAATTTTACTAACGTTAAGTGTATAATTTGTTATTAAACAAATATCAGCACAATGTCGCAGTCTATCGTTTTTTTTTTTTTATTTTATTTTTTTATTTTATTCGTCTTAGAAAAACTTACAGCTATGTAGATACATTGTTAATTATGAAATACATAATATATGCAAGGCATATATTTTACAGAGAGCCAATTAAAAGTTTCCACTTGTAGTTAAAAAAAAAGAATATAAGTAAGTAGAAATACAGTAGCAGACGACGGATTCTAGAAAATCATTGAATGCAAGAGATTTTGAAAACAAAAAAATAAATAAAACAAAACAATTACATAATGAGTAAACTACGATTGATTTACCAAAAAGAATTTATCATTGAGTATGCGCTTTAACTTACTTATTGGAGTGTTGAAAATGTCAATGTCAATGTTTGCCTTTGCCAAAGAGTTGAACGAAGAGCATGCTCTAATTATGAAAGCATTTTGCCTATAATTCGTTTTGGCATGCTGAACGTGTAGAGTTATAGGATTTCTTAACCCAATCACAGTGCGCAGTTCCAATAGTTCTAGCAACTCCGGACAGTCAACTGCACCATTCGCTATGCCCATGAGGTATGACAAATCGGAGATACATCTACGTTCAAAAAGGGGGAGGAAATGAAATTTGCGACATCTTGTCTTATAGTCAGGAAGGTAGGTATTGGCGCGAAACTGTAAATAAGGTAAAAATCTTTTTTGAATACCCTCTAACCTAGTAATATAGATGTCGTAGCATGGGTTCCAAACCTGAGAAGCGTATTCAAGGTGACTACGAATGATTTAAAACGTACAGGATTTGAAATGTTTTTATACTATTGAATTCAGAGGACATTCGGAAAACGAAACCAAGTGCACGGGACGCCTTAGATACAATATTGTCAATATGGTCTTTGAAGATGAGATGTATAGACATGATGCCATTATAGAAACAGAAGTCACGAGCAAAGCATGCAAGCATCACGGCAAAGCATAGACTAAACCTTTGTGTAATGAATATAGATATTTGTTGTGTTTGGTGTATAAATAAATAAGTATTGAAGCACACAATTAAGTATAAACTTTCATATGTATGTATTTAAAGATACCATGTAATGAGCACCATGAGCTATGCTTAGTTTGGGCCTAGATGGTGTTGTTTGCATTGTTCAACAATATTTATTATTTAAAAAAACCGCTTGTTGGAGAGACTTGAATTTTAATGATGTTATTTTTATAAATATGCTGACGCGCATCTGTGAACGTTTCGAATTTGAGATTAGCAGGATTTTTTTTTATACAATATTTAATAATAAATATTGTATAAAAAAAAATCCTGCTTGCAGCATGGGGCATTTATTTAAAACTGTGACCCAGCGCTAATGAGACGCAAATGGTTATGTAATTCGTACATATCATTTTTGATAAGGATAGATTTAACGATTAGCTGCGAATCAATGTGCCATCCGATTATAAGAGTGGGTTCAAATTGAATCCACCAAAAAAAACTATATGAACTCAAACCGGCATGACGAAGAATCTATAAAAGTATTCGTAGGCCAAGTGCACGATAGGTGTCTCCGAAGCGCCTTTTACTCCAATCTCACACTGACCGGTTTGAAATAGCTAGTGACACTAGAAGAACATAAAGACACAAGTAATTACTCTCTGTAATAATGTATGCTGATTCCCACAAAGGGCCAGGTAGATTACAATGATAGTGTATGGCACAAAAGAGCTTGCTTTAAGCAGCTAGTGCACACATTAGCAGGCAACGCTCACACACTGGCCACGCCCGCTAACCGGTGCATATCCATTTCCACATTAGTATCTTTTTGTTCTCCATTTGATTGTTTAAACGTGCGTCGATGCGGTATCCAGTGGTTATTATTTCCATTGCACTCTCACTCGGAATGGTCTCACTCAACTGTGGAAAAGTCTCTTATTGTTCTTCAACAATAACGTTCTATAATGTTTACAGCTTCTGAAGGCACGACAGGCTCTATTATGCGGGGTTTTGTTTCTTGCTTCCGTTTTTTTTAATAAAAGTGTTTTTATATAGGAATGTATGTAATTTTAAGTTTAATATGAAATCATTACTAAATGGTCAAGTTTATTAATCTCCTGTCAACATAAAAATAATTTAAGATAATAGTTTACTGAAACAGAGGCTTTAAACTTTTGTAAATCATACCGTTAAATATCAGGTCCTTATTTCTCTTTTAAATTTATTTACAAAAATAATTACTGAAATGTACAGAATAATATAAGATGTAATAAAACTGAAACAGTTGAGCAATTTAATGACCGTTTAAAACGATCTATAGATAACTCAACTGCGCAGCGTTCCCAAGATACTCAATTTCAAAAGTTCTTAATGGTAATGCACCATTTTAATTTTGGCTTTACATTCTTTCTTTACTAGCGACCCGCCCCGGCTTGGCACGGGTGCAATGCTTATACTAAATATACCACAGAATGTCTAATGTGATTAGAAACCTCTAAAATTATCTGTTTCTCTACTATATTATGCATGTATTATACATATAAACCTTCCTCTTGAATCACTCTACCTATTAAAAAAACAGCAAGAAAATCCGTTGCGTAGTTTTAAAGATCTAAGCATACATATGGACAGACAGACCGCGGGAAGCGACTTTGTTTTATACCATGTAGTGATATAGTTTAAATAGTTACACACCAATAACGAAGGGTTAATACTTTTTAATATTAGATGTTCAATAAGATAATTCATAATAATACATTTTGGTGGATAATCCACACAGTCCAAATTAAGCATGGCTTGCACTATGGGACCCAAATGACTGATAGAATATTTATATATATTAATCATCTGTTACAAACACACCTTTAATAAAACTCCTCCTAAACAGCTGGACCTTGATCCAGCTGGAGCTGGATATTGATTAATTGTTTTATGTTCAAGTGGATTCGAGAATGGTTTAGATTTACATTTTTTTTTGTTAAAATTTATGTATTTTTATGCATAATTTAAAAGAATATCATTTTGCACCCCTCTGTATAAACTATAAGTGTGCGAAATTTCATACTCCTCCGTTCGCGGAGGTAAAAAGGGGTACAAAGTTTTTGCTTCACGTATTAATATGTATATGATGTCTCGGGTCTGGGTGTTTCTATGTTTAATATGTATGTGTTTACAAAAATATATATAAGTAGAATATAAGTCATATGGTACCCATAACACGAGCTGTTACTTTAGAACCAGATGCTGAGTGAAGAGTCAGGATTAAAAATAAAAATACTATGATATTCATAATACAGAAAGTTATATATACCTAATTTTGTTACATCTAGCTCAAAATCTTAAGTCATTAGGTATATTATGTAAGATAACTCTTAGCGAACGGGCTATAAAGCTGTTGTTTGAAGTTGGGAAACAACAACAAGGTGCTTGGCCTGTCTAAACACATTTTTTCGGGTGTTACTCTCGTGAGTGTAAGTGAGTGTCTTTAGTGAAATTGTGCCACCCTCGGCATCCTTCAAGCCGTAAGTATTGAAATTAATAAATTATCACTTTCTTGCCTATTTTGTTTTGGGGTGACATAATTTCCCCCGAAAATTACAAGCGACTAGCTTCTGAATGCGTATTTGCCCGCATGGAGCTTAAACAATAGCTACCTATTGTCTAATCTTACTAGCTGCTGCCCGCGGCTTCGCACGCGTGGTACCTACATAAAAAGTAGCCTATGTCCTTCTCCAAAGTCCCATATATTAATCACAATCGGTTCAGTGGTTTAGGCGTGATATACGTTATCAAGCCTAACAAACAGACAGATAGATTTACTTTCGCATTTATAATATTAGTTAGATATTATGGGCGTGATGTATGACTGCGTCATACTATTCATACTAATTTAAACCGATTTTATAAAAGGAAGAGGTTCTCAATTCGACAGAATATATATTTTTTCTTAAGTAATTTCACCGATTACTCGCTATTATTAAAGACGCCTGAACCACTTTGGAAAATTACTCGTATTTTTTGTGAATAAGTATTTATAATCTATGTATATTTCAATTAATTGTTTAGATTGACTTTAATTAATATAAAAATAATAAATTTGGACCTGTTACTTCAGGTTAAAATATTATATCTATACAAAGTTTCATTCAATACGATTCGGCTATTATTGTGTAACTGGGTTACTCTGTGGCGCAGCGGGCCCAATCCCGGCTGCAACGTAAAAGGTTGCTGTACTATTCCCGCCACGGGAGAAATGTTTGTATGATCTGCAAAAATTTGTCTCGGGTCTGGGTGTATCTATGTATAATATGTATGTATTTACAAAAATATATAATTAGTATATTAGTCATTATGGTACCCATAACACAAGTTACTTTGGAACCAGTTGCTAAATGAAATGTCAGGAATTAAAAAAATATATATTTATTACATTACTATATAGTAGAAGTAACTATATAGTTATAGTTATAGCCTGAGGTCTATCACAAGAAGTTCAATAATATAACTTGATAGATTCCTGCTATGTCTTCTACCAGGCAACTCTAATAACACAAAATTAGGAAGCAGTCAAACAAACATTTTAATTCTTAGCATTAATAACAGGGAACAAACCATGTCGCGCGCGTGTTTGCCTTACACATTACCAGACGGACAGTTAAGGGGGGGATTTCGTTTGTGAACATTAAAATAATTACGATTAAAAACTAAAGAGGAAACCGACTTCATTGAATGAAATTTGAGCCTATAAAAATACATACGAATTAAGAAACTTTACAAAGTCGGTTTAATTGGTTTTATTTTACGCTTTGCAATACTTTTTTTTTCGTAATTCGTAAAAACCACTGGAAATCACAGGAAAAAAAAAGAAATTTCGAGTTATTTTTATATAAAAACTAAACTGCTGAACCGATTTCGATGAAATTTCTATGGCACTAATCGGAAAGTAGGTATATCCTTTCACATGAAAAAAATATTTTAAAATAAAAAAACATCCGAATTAAGAACTTGCTCTTGTTTTTAAGTCAGTTAAAAAGATATCCTCAAACTTTTATAAATAAACTAGCGACCCGCCCTGGCTTCGCACGGGTGCATAGCTGATACTAAATATACTACAAATGTATTTATTTACGACATCACATTAGAAACCTCTAAAATTATCAGTGTTTCTGTACTATATTATGCATGTATTATACATATAAACCTTCCTCTTGAATAACTCTATCTATTAAAAAAACCGCATTAAAATCCGTCGCGTAGTTTTAAAGATCTAAGCATACATAGGGACAGACAGACAGCGGGAGGCGACTTTGTTTATTACTATGTAATGATATTGCTAGACAATACACACGACACCATTTAGCCCCAGACTAAGCAAAGCTTGTATTAATGACCAGACTGATAGAATACATATATATTTTAAAATACATACTTACGAAACATTTTAACACCCAGAAACAGAACAAACACACGTTCTTCACACAAATGTTTGTCCTGGGTGGGAATCGAGGCCCCAACCTAAAGTGCAAGTTGAGTTACTAACAAACGAGTTGACGAGCTGACAACTTTTTATACAACCTTGCTTCAAAAACTTCAGGGAAATGTAAAAACGACACAAAATACCCGGTGAATTGAAACATACTTGAGTCCAATTCTAATTGACAGTGTTTCAACCCCAAGTAGATAATAACTAATAATATAACTGTCACAAAGCAGTGTTATTTGCCCGAAGTAGGTGTGTAATTGATGTGAAGGATAAGGAAATGTTGTCACAGTTAGTAATTATCTACTTGTGCATCGGTTTAATTACTAGGAATTCAAACCGGGGTAAAAGAGGCCCCCTTGAAATGTGCTCTTTCTGAGCCTCTGTAATTGTTACACCGTATTATCCTTGCAATAATACACACAAAATGTTACGAAACGTTCTTGATCCTTCAAATATCATGACTTACGACTCGGTGACTATAATTAAGTTTTAAAAACTAAAACAAACCGACTTCATTGGATACAATTTGAGAGCATAAATTATTTTATTCCGTTTTTTTTTTGGAAAGTAGATATATTTTGTTTAAACATAATATGGGTAGACCAACTAAACGCACTGATTTGCACTGCAGCTAACGAAAATATCATTAATGTATACAGTTTTTAGATTTTTGTTGATTTTTTAAAATCCGCTCGACCGATTTCGATAAAATTAAAATGGGGCCACCTGGGTAAACACTTTAAACCAAAAAAAATTTTGAAATCGGTTCAGGCGTCTTTTAGTAATCGGTGAAAATACATTAAAAAAAAGATTCCGATGAATTGAGAACCTTCTTTTTTAATAATTCGGTTTAAAATGTTGTATAACAACTTCGAAACTTATAAAAATGTAACATACCTTAACAGAGTGTACGGAATATACAATTATTTTAATTTCTTTTATTTCATAACTTTTAAGAAGACTTACAGCTAGGTATGTACATAAATAGACTAATATATAATATAATATAATACATATCTACTTACTGAAAGTACATATATAGTTGTAGTATATATAAATAAATAATCTCAGACATTTCACACAGCATCATTTGGCCCCAAAGTAAGCAGAGCTTGTGTTATGGGTACCACATGACTGATTTACTACTTATATACTTTTTTTTTGTAAATACATACATATTATTATACATAGACACACCCAGACCCGAGACAAATACTTGCAGATCATACAAACATTTGTCCCGAAGCGGGAATCGAACCCGCAACCTTCTGTGTCTCAGCCGAACCTTAGCTCACTGCGCCACAGAGGTCGTCTATATATAATACTACTGTACGTGCTTGACCGATTTGAATGATTTTTTTTGTATTCGTTTGGGTGTCGCCCTGGATGGTTTAGATTCACAAATCAGCCCGGCAGATGGCGCTGCAGTCGGTACAATAAGATATATTTTTTTTTTAAAACGAGCGGACGAAGTTGCGAACGGGACAGCTAGTAAAATTAAAAATACGAAAAAAATGGCAGACATAGGAAAAGATGCATCCACATCGAAAAGAATGCATTTAACCAAATTTGGCAAATGTGGCCTTGGAGCGCTAAGAACCCAAGTTAAATGGACCTTTGCCCAGCAGTGAAACATGATAGGTTAAGGAAAAAAAACAGTTCATCTAGGGACAGCTCTAAACGATCTTTAGATAGCTCAACTGATCCAGACCACTGCCAGAGGGCAGCGTCGGTAAGACACTAGCGGCATTGCCACGTTGAATGGCAATGCTGGACCAAATAGTTGCATATTAACAAAATACGTTACAGTAGGTGTAAGGAATCACAAGCATAATTTTGTTGCGCAACATTGTCATAATGTTTCCAGCTTCTAATTCTCTTGGAAACAGGGTGTACAAAATTAACGCTTTAAATTCCAAAGTAAAACAGGCGCCTTAACTTAAACACAAGTAAGCGGGTACTTATGTTAAATACGAGAGAATTTATTTGACTTTCACGTAGTTTCGATGTTAGCTGCGACATGAGCAAGACAAACATGATAATTTTCACCCTCTCGCCGCGCTACTACTAATTACGTCTCGTGGCGTAGAAGCGCGGTTATACTGGCGTGGCCAACAGCTTCTTCTTCTTGCTATAATGACATCTGTCTTGATAACGATTTCACCAATGGTTTCCTTTGTTAGTATATCGCCACAAAATCGTAGTCGATTCGGTCGATTCGGTTCGTCGGTCATTTCGAAACGTCGTGCAAATCACAAAAAACATACATTAAAAGCTACATTAGAAATTCAATTATTTACACTTGGGCTAGGAAGTGTCAATTTATTAATTAAAATCTCCCTAAGATAACAAAACACGAGAAAAACTAATTTATTTCTTCATCATAATTTATTCCTAATGTCATAATAATTAAAATTTTGCCAATTTTATAAGTGTATAGATTTTTTATAGTCTTAGTTTATTGTTTATAGACGTCACAAAGTCGTATTGTTTGTTAATACACAAATAGACAAGTTAAGGTGAACAAGTCTTTTTTTTTATTTAAAGGGACAAGAAACAAACCAAAAAAGATAAACCATTTAGTTCAACATCTAGAAAATAAAAACCTTTAGGTTGGCGTTTTCATGTTTTTCATGTGTAATATCTTTGCTCTCGCTTTTCTACAATCTGTGAGAAGTGAGTAACAGGAGGCCGAAAAAGCGCGTGCGGTATTTGATTTGACCAATGAGCGCGTGCGGTGGTAGAGTTAGCCGTCAGATGGTACCAACCCATTTTCCTGAGATGTTACACATCATATGCGACTTAAAGGCTCGTTTACAAATCAAGCTGTCACTCATAAGCTTTAAAAGCCGTGATAATTTTCCATAAAATTGCATTATAAATGCTAATAAAAAATCAGGTTTCCCCAAACAGCAAAGGCCCTCATCATCGTCAACCTGTTTCCACCCACTTCTAGGCATAGAGCTCTATTTGCAGCACTCAACTTATTGGCAATACGATAACAAGGGACTTATTTATTGATTTATTTCTCATTACAACTATCATTACAGGATACTCCTAATGCAATAGCATAGTCAACTTAATTAAATTCATGTACAAATTATGTCTAGTAGTCATAATTCAACTTCTTTTATGAAACGGACTTTTGTTTTGACAAACAGAATCAAGTTTACCGAGTCACTGGGACAAGTGATTTTCGTTTAATCAAACCAATGTATTCGTGATTTAAACGTCGTAAACGAGCAAAAAGCCGGAGCACACCGAGCTCTTTAACCCTAATTAGCCGGACGAAAGCGAAAACGTGCAAAATAGACGAGTTTTATAATTCGGAAGCCAGTTCTCCGTGCGAGGAGCGTTTTTTCGTTTTGTTTTTAATTAGTTGCCGCTTAACTTTGGCGCGTTTGTGTTGTTCTGTTTTTAATTTAATGTTTACTTGTGTCGTTTTTTGTATGCTCGTAGGCGCGGAGTTTGGAGAACTTTATTAAAATGTTAGTACATAGCGCAAACACCAGTTTATGAAGGTATCAAATCACTGATCACATATTTCATTCCACACCGGTCAATGACCTCATGTAGGTCTAAAAAGAACCAGTAATCCAACGAACGAACAGCACATAATATAATATTTAGGACACTGTATTATTCAGTACATTACCTACCAAAAGTTAGCCCCGGTAACTCGTAAACAAAACACGATAACTACCATGAAAATTAAATATTAACCGATGGCATATTATAAGAATACTACTAAGTAATTCATGCCACGAGGGGTAGTTGCTAGAGGTGGCTTTAGAGGGACGTGCCAGGAAGTTGGAGCTTGTCCGGCCATAAAACGAGCTAGTTTTAACGCGATAAACTTTTAAGATATTATTCTGTGTAGAATAGGGCGCTGTACTTAAGGCCAACCATTCAAACAGTTAAGTAGTTTTGTAATATTAATTTACATATATGTATAAAAATCATATAATATCATATAATATATATATATATATAATATATATATATATATTATATGATATTATATGATTTTTATACATATATGTAAATTAATATTACATATATATATATATATATATATATATATATATATATATATATATATATATATATATATAACGCTACACCTTGAGAATGATTTAATTCCATTCATTAGGTGTAGAAGGTTCTTACTGAGAAAAAATAAGAAAATTGCGACATACGCTGCTTTTTAAGTAGGTACCAAACAACAGGACATACATACTGACATATACATACATGCCAAACAATACTAGAACAATATTCGGTATGGAAAAAAGCCGGTATTTCACACATGTTCTTGAAAGCTATTGAAACGTTCGCGAACATTTTCCGGCTTTTAAGCTCATTGTGGCAACCCTAACTCCAGGGGTAGGTAGTTGCGTCACTTTTCGTATACATTAATAATTTATTACTTGTATGTTATTTCACGGAATATTTCCGAGTGTGCGTGCATTCTGAACATTAGAATAGTTTTAATGAATAACACAAAACTTTAACTGTTTTCTAAGGAATATAATGATGGATTCAGGTATTTTATTGCTGTTTTGTTAGAGGGTTCGGTGAAAGCTACGTAGCTAATCGTAGCTAAATTAAATTATGTATTTTTCAGCTGTTATTACGGGTGATAAGACAAAATCCACTTTTTTTATTACATTTATTACAAAAACACTTAGATTTGTTGATTAGCAAATTTAAAAACGTTATAAAATATCAGATTATCTAAATAATCTGACAAAAAAGCTTGGGTTGAATCTACTCTAACTCGACTCGTCATCCGTAACAAAATTTGGATCATAAAAAAAGTGTTAAGACCAGACGAGTTTCTTGCCGGATTCTTCTTGAACTAGGGTTAGGAACCGGCACCTAGATTCACTAGCATTATAAGAAGACGAATCTAGGTCCTTGCAATTTTGATGAATAAAGAATGTTTTAATTTGACGACCTCTGTAGCACAGTGGGCTATGGTCCGGCTGAGACGCAGAAGGTTGCGGGTTCGATTCCCGCCGCGGGACAAATGTTTGTATGATCTGCAAGTATTTGTCTCGGGTCTGGGTTTTACTATGTATGATATGTATGTATTTACAAAAAAAAAGTATATAAGTAGTACATCAGTCATGTGGTACCCATAACACAAGCTCTGCTTACTTTGGGGCCTGATGATGCTGTGTATAATGTCCGGGATTATTTATTTATTTATTTTATTTGATTTGATTTGACTTGTTCTGTAACAAATTATTTTTATGTTAGTACTATGTTTCGTTTATTTTTGTTGTTTAATCTATTTTTAACTTTTTCAAAACATTTTCTTATTTTTCGTCTTGTTTAGATTTTCATTTAAACTGTATTTCTCATATCAATTTGTTTTCTTTTACATCAATATGAATTTGTAATTGGCCTGCATACATGTATTAGACACAATGTATTCAAGACAAAAGTATGTAATTTTTTTTATTAGGTTCATTAAGTTCTCTGCAGTAAGTAGTGCTGTAAGTTCTCCGAAAATGTATTTGCAGTCAGTACTATTTAACAATGTTCAATGGTCGCAGATAATTAATTTTGTATTACCTATTATAATAGGTTTCAGAACGTTGTTGAGCAATTTAAGAGATAGATATTTGACGTAAAGGGCTAACATATTTCAGCTTTTTGGAGTCGAGACCCAGGGACCGTGGGGAAAAGGAGCCCATCGTGTTTTAAAAATTATCTTACGGCCTCTCGTAAAAAACATCGCGGACCCAAGAGCTGGCTCCTATCTGTCCCAGCGTATAAGCATTGCCATTCAACGTGGTAATCCCACCAGAGTCTTAGAGACGCTGCCCTCTGGGATAGATTTGGATGTGTACGTTTCTTTAATAAGGTCCCAAGCGACGAGTTAGATTTGTCGATTGGTAAATTTAAGAACTAAGACTTCAGACAGATTCCCGTCGTGAGACCAATTTTGTATGACTTGACAATATTTGTCTCGGGGTCTGGGTGTTTCTTTAATATGTATGTAAAACAAAAAGGTATAAATGTAGTATATCAGTTATGTCGTACCCATAACACAAGCTCTTCTTACTTTAGGGCCAGATGATGCTGTGCGAAATGTCCGGCATTATTATTATTTATTTAATTAATTGTTGTAACAATGTTGGTTAAGTTGGACGTTATCTAGCTTACCATTATGTTGCCTTTAGACAGCATTTAAGTTGTAAGGTATGTTTCTAATATGTTTGTTTGTGGCGAAAATAAATAAATAAAAAATATGAAGCTACAAAAGTTTATACTTTTCATTTTTATGGTTGTTTTCAAATATTATTTGAATAGGGGTTTTCTTGGCAACTATTACGGGCGCAATAACCAACTACTTTGTAATTTATAATAAACGTTCCTTACATACACATTACACAATTACGTATAAATCACACACAACGCAATTTCAACGGAAAGCGCCGCCGTACGCCGACTAAATTACAAATTATCTAAGAAAATAACATTTACTGATGCTCGTCTTATTGAAACAAAACAACCATTAAACAAGCATGATGTACTAAATTAATTAAAAACATTTTGTACAATTCAAGCAATATGTTATTTTTGTTCAATTTGTAGCGATTGTTTTCTTTGCTTTGTTCAATCCCATCGCCACAGGCTCCTAAGCAGACTCCTCCATTTGAGAGCAACAATACTAATATTATAAACTAGCTGACCCGGCAAATTTTGCACCGCCTCAGAATAAAAAAAAAAGCAAGCATTTTTTTCATATTTACTCACCTTTTAAACCTTCCCTGGACTTCCACAAATAATTCAAAACCAAAATTAGCCAAATCAGACCAGCCGTTCTCGAGTTTTAGCGAGACTAACGAACAGCAATTGATTTTTATTATATAGATTGAAAAGTGTCAGAACAGATATTTATGACATTTCATAAAGATATATATAGTATCTGAGAACAGGTAGGCTTTTCGTGTATGTACAACGCGCGCGAAGCCAGCTGCAGAAGCATGTATTATAAATGCAAATGTTTGTGTGAATGTTTGTTTTTTACTCCACCGCGATATTAGCTTAACCAGTTTGGTTGGAACTTTTTTTAGATATAGATGTAGACCTGGATTCATATAGGCTAATATTTATTTACGTACCACGCGAGCAAAGTCACGGGTATAATAAATAGTAGCCAGTTAATTATCTTTTTAGCTAACTTTATAATGCTGAGCCTGGTGTGCCTTAACAAAGCATTTTAAACTTATACAGTATCTACTTAAGATGCACTCGGTCGCTTAGTTGGAAAGTCAGATTCGGAAAGTTCATGAAAAATGCTGGTAGTTCCGTTGATCTACTATGTGGTAAAAAGCCAACATTTACGTGCAAGTAATGGTTGATAAATTCACGTCTTTCTCGTTTATTCTTGGTTCGTGCGGTCGGTACCGTCTTATGCAGCCAGTATTTAAACGTGAATAGTGTATTTTTTTGTCTATTTTACATAGTCTAAGCTGTCCCTCTGCTGAGCAAAAGCCTCCCTCTCTTACTTCTGTTTTTTTCTTCTTATTTATTGACTGACCTGTCAGTTGGTGGTCACTTCTGCGCTGTTCTGGTTCAATTCCCTCAAAAGACAAACATTTGAGTGATTAACATAGGCGTTTGTTATGTTTCTGGGTGTTATCTAGTATCATATGTATGTATTTAAATATATTCATCAGTTATCTGGTCACCATAATACAAGCTATGCTTAGTTTGGGGCTAGAGGGTGTTGTGTGAATGGTCCACCTATATTTATTTATTAAAAACTTTGCTATTATTTTTGTGTGAGATTTGTCAATAGCGATCGCTTATCGATAATAGCAGCTAAAAGCCTGTATACTGCAATCTACTGTATACTTGCTCTTCCACATGCTACTTTCATACCTGAAAGCATCCTGTATGTAACTTTGTATTTTTTAAGATAGGTTAGATATTATTTTGATATCCACATACTTCTCCCGCGATGATGAGAAACTATGATCGACATTTCAGATCGATAGAAAACATAATTGTTCCTAAATATACGAGATTAAGCAACGATGTGCGTAGTCAGTTCCGGGATGTGTAACCACAGTGGCACTTTCATCTGATCGCTTACGTGCTTCAGAGGGTACGTTATGCTATCAATCTTGGCTTTTCAAAGTTGTTAGGATGCTTTTAGGTGTATTAAGGTGACCGATCAAATCATCTTGACGCGTCTTCACGGCGCTCAAACCCAATTTTTATTTCTCAAAACATTCAAATAAGGAATTCTGAAATAAGTTTAAACGTAAAAGGTAAGACATAAAGTCTAAAATGTTCAAAAACATTTTAATAATCTAATTCAATATTTTAGAATTTATTTCATATATAAATTATAAAACTAACAATCACTTTAAAAGCAATTTGAAACAAGGAAGTGTGACGCAAAATATTGAAAATACATACAATATACCTTTAATACATATTATTCCTACAATTTACGAGCCACACTAAATAGTAGCAGAAAATAGAGTAGGGACTGGCTCAGATAAAAATATGTATTAATATATTCTAGAGCAAACTTTGTAGACCTAACAACCGTTTTCAAAGCACTAAAAACGACACGTACCTGTAAAACAACTTCCCAGAATCAAGTTTCCCCAAGTTAGTCCTATAGTGCGCGACAACTCGACTGTCACTGGCGTTCTCGCTCGCCCACATACGCCTGTTTACATTAATGTTCCTTTGAACTCGCATGTAGGCCCGAGGAAACGTTAAGTAAACAAAACTTTCTCGTAATGTTTAATTAAATTAATCAGTTGATTAGTCGATGGTGGTTTAGAAGTAAACAAACGGCGCGCTCTTTGATCTAGAGTCGCGCTCATCTGTATTGTATTTGTGTGGACCGGCGGACGGCGCGCGTCGGCTCCCGCGATGGCGCCTTGCCCCTAGTAGGTCTGCAAATACCCTGCTTTATACGCATAAACTAACCAACGATGTCAATTTAAGACATAGAAACCCGATAATCAACAAGATTTACCTTCGCAAGATTTAAATGCGAAATTAATTGTTTAAATATTCCGAGAGACCATACCAAGACGGAAGCGAAATACCGAACTTGTTAGGTCAGTTAACAAAGGATTAGGGTCGGTTCTCACAGTCTTATAATGACGCATACAAAATCTTATATAAATAATATTTCTGAACAATTCAAAAGCATTACAATAAAAGATGTTCATTTATCATACAGCGCCATTGATAAAATGTTAAACAAATGTACCTATTATTAGCGTAGATAAATGGAGGCAGGCGCCAGTTTTCCGACGAAGGAGCCGTCTCAATCACATATAAAAACAGTAGCGGATTTTCCGTTGGTTTCTCTCGTCTTTTGAATGTTTTAAGAACACTTGAATGTTTTCTATTATACTCGCAGGCCCGTAAATTTTTTTGGGTAACCGCTCGGTTTATGAAACCACTATGCGAAATTTCAGTAAATGTTTATTTTAATTTTCACACAATTGCGTTTTAATTACCAACATACAGCCAGACGCGACTTTCGCCACTTTGTAGTGATGAGTGTGAATGCCAGCCATGTTTTATTGTTATTCAAAGTAAATATTTAGTTTTATTTCTCTTGGAACGTTATGATTTCTGCGTTTGTGAGAATGAGCGAGTAGAACGCGTTTTAAATGTGCTAATTTTAGATTCATCGTTGTCATTGTTCAAAACTCGTAAAATCTAAAAACGACACAGACATAGTGAAATACTATGTCCACCGGAACAGCTGTAAAAAAACGTGCAACATCTATTATGGATTTCATCGTACTGAGACTCAGTATCTGCTTCGATTGGCATTATTTCAATTATTAGTTTGTTTGTAACTATAAATATAAACCGACTAATACAAATTTATCAATAGAAACATAATACTGTTAATATCAATCGTTAGATGCTATCAGAATTACACAAATGCTCGGCTGATATTTTTCATTGACTCAACAACAAAACCAATGATAGATGATATATTTCTTGTATTTTCTCTGTTTATTTATAGTTTGGTTATCCTTGAGGTCTGTCTTTGTTTACAGTAAATAAACAACAGTCAGCAAATAATACTCTCTGTAAACAAACAAAGAAATAAACGAAAAATATAATTTCTCATAAATGATTAGCAGTAGCGTGGAATATAAAGCGGGTGTTCGATGGCATTCATGTACTAACCTATTACATATAGGTACCGGAGGAATCAATCAGGCAGTACCCTTAGCAGGAGTCCCGTCTCTACGTTTTTGTATCGGCAGTGGGTTGATACCCTATGTTAAATTTGGACTATAGAATCTATGGTTCTATGGTTTTGTAGAAGAGCTTTTCAAGCTTGTTTAGGCAACTATCACTAACATAATATACTCTACTAAGTCTGTTTAAAATGAGTTAAGTCGAGACTCGTTTATATAATACTAAATGACCCAGTGAATGTACCTAAACTTTAATTGTTGGTGAAAAACACTTTGGTGATGTTTACAATCAAAGTTTAGGTACGACGTTGTTCGAAGTGAGGCGAATAAATCAGAAAAAATATTCAAATCAGTCGAGCCATTTTTGCAAGACTAACACTCGGCCATAATTTATGTGACTTGTTAATGTAACAATTTTTTTTATTTTGTGACAAGCAGTTTCTAATTCTAATCCTGTTTTAAAAGTGTAAAAAAATACATATTTTATGTTATAAATTCAAAAGAGTCTCTGTATGCCTGTTTGTTTGTATGTTAACTTTACACGACTAAATAATCTCCATTTCAAATTTGAGACGCGCGTGTGGTACCTACGACACGGTATATGTGGTAGGTACCACGCGTACGAAGCCGCAGGCAGATAGTAAGTTTGTATGTTTGTGATTCAACCACACTGGAATTTGTTTATTTATTACACATAATTAAACTTAGTATTCATAGGCTTTGAGCGAAGCTGCTGACCGACGAATCGTCTTCGATCGATCTTGGATCTTTATCGCTATCAGTTTTAACAAACGAACTAGTGCTGACCAGCAGTATTCATAACCAAGCGTATTAATCGCCAACTTAAAAAGGCAAAAAAGTTTTTGACTACGCTTGACTAGCTGCGCGAAATTCCAACGACTTATTGTTCCGTCGATTATGCCTTATTTATAACTTGATTCACCCCCCAACTCCCCCTCCTTGGGTTCAATGTGCCCGACTAATTTTGTAATCTCGCTGTTTTCAAATGAAACAATCAAACTCTAGATGTATTTACCTAAGTGAAGCAGTAGGGATACTTGAACTAATCTTTAGACTTTTATAATAATCTTGATTTAATTGGTAACGCGTTTCTCAATAACGGAATTTAGAATACCAAGTTTTGTTATAAGTTGGCAAAAAATAAACAATGCAATGCAACTTTCAAATCTCGCAAGAACTTATTTTCCCATCAGTGGGAGCACTAAGTGGGGTCAACCGCGCGGAAAATTACCGGAGAAACAGACGAAAATTGTAAAAATATCCAACAATACAACGTACAATGATGTTTGCATAAGTAGGCGCATTGTGGAGGTACTAGTGCAGCGGTGGTATTCTAGCTTTCATCTCTTCGGAATCGATCTTCGATCTCTTCGGAAGGTAGAAATAACTGCCCCACGAGTTCAAACTACTTGAACTTGAAACTTACGAGATTGAAACTTGCCTATACACTTTTATGGCTTGAAAAACATAAAAACGAAGAATGCAAAAAAATGCAGTGCTGTGCACTCACTGTGCTCAAAGTTCTAAGACAAGTGCACGAAAGGAGCCTCTGAGGCGCACTTTAATCCATTCACCACACTGGTTAGAAATAACAAGTGATACAATAAGAAGAAGAAGCTAGAAAAGTCCATGAAATGAACAAATGGCTTCATTTCCTTTTTTGTTTTTTTTTAATCTAATGCACAATATACGTTACTTTATATAACAATCTACTATCTAGCCAAATAGGGCAATAAGTAGTTTAATTTAAATTACATTTATGATTGTGTCTAATTGCACTTTTCATAGCGTCTCTAGATGAAGGGAAGACACTTTTTTCTTGTGTTCTTGTCAATATTTGTACTAGTGAAATTCAAATGTATTTGCCCGAGCCTTCTCAATATAATATAGATATTTTTAATATTATCTATATATTAATACGTGCAGTAAAAACGTTGTACGTGTACCCCTTTTTATAAAAATTGCGCGGACGGAGGAGTATGAAATTTCGCTTAGTTTATATAGAGAAGAAGTGCAGAACGCTTAATGCGTGCATTTAATTATGGTCGAATTTCGACCAATGGGCAACTGCTAGTTTCAATAATTACCTTCAATATGCTATAGTTACAAGTTACTTATAAATAAATAAATAATGCTGGTCATGTCGCACAACATCATCTGGCATCAATGTAAACAGATCTTGTGTTATGGGTACCACATGATTGATATACTACTAAAGTATTTTTTTGTTAATACATAATTATACATAGAAACACCCAGACCCGAGACAAATACTTGCAGATCATACAAACATTTGTCCCGCGGCAGGAATCGAACCCGCAACCTTCTGCGTATCCGCCAGTAATATCAGTCACGAGATATTCATAAGACAAGCTCTGCTTACTTTGGGGCTAGATGACGCTGTGAAAGGACCGGCATTAATCATTATTTATTTATTTATTCACGCTCACACTCAAACTGCTTGAGATGAAACTTTGGTATGGTTAGATTTAGTTATAAACCCAAATAGGCTACTTTATAATATACATTTGCGTCATTTCACTTCAGAACTTTATAACAGCTTGTATGATATTATTTAGAGCATTATTGCGCAAACTAACTTCACAAAACTTTTAAACGAATGTGTATTCAAAATATGCAAAAATAATGCATTAAGAGTTTGAAAAAAATATTTTAATCACGTTTACTGTGCCAATTTCATAGCTGCCTTTCTAACAAAATAAGCCTCCCAACCACATTTCTTTTAGAAACAGTTTAGTTTGAAATGGTTAGATCGACAGATTCTAATTCATCACCGGGTCTTAATTCTTCTTTATTCGATCAGGTTCCTAAGGTTCAAAGAAAACCTGGCACAAACTCATAAACAATACTAAGCATGACCTTACGCTTGTAAACAAAACGTGGCAAACCCGTGAAGATATTTAGAATTGTTATAGAAAATATTTTGTATTGTTCGGTATTTGCCATACAAGTGGAGGCCGTTTCGCTATCGGTGTAAATGTTTCCGGTGTTGAAGAAAAGTGCCGTGTTAGCTATAAGGTACTCACCACTGTGTTCACTAACGCATAAAGGAAGTTCATATGAGCAGCAGTTTATAATGGCGTTTCTTGTAGAACTGTACTTTTAAACTATGTATAAAATTCTAGGATTATTATATAGTGCTATGAGACCGAGATCAGATTGAGATTAAATAGATTTTCAATTTAGCGAGACCCAAAACGTGGTTCTAGATAGTATAGAGCCTCTAGAAAGAAGCCTCTAAAGCGATCTTTAAACCCTTCACCGGACTTATTAGAAATAATTGTTAACTGTTAACTATAAGAAGAATAATAGAGCGCATAAGAAAATAAAAAGTTGAGTGTCAAAAACAACGACCGCTAGTCAAAAAGCACGACCGTCAAAGCACGTAGAACTTGTCCATTACCTACATTGCCGTACGTGAGCGAAATATAGTCGGCGACCGCACGATGTAAACAATTTCAATCCAATTGAATAAATGCTACCGAACAATGAATAGTTCGATCACGAAAAAATGATCTTACAAGGCGATCGTGAGGTCGTTTCACGGTAGTCGTGTATTGTAACCAACCAACCAACCTGGGGGCTAGAGCTGGTAGCGCCCATCGCTTTACCGCCACTTTATGAGGTTTTGTCATCGTTTTATCGCTACCTAACTCTTCGGGAATCATTTATTCTAATCCGTTTTAGGGTTCGAAGTCCCCAAGGAATCCAACTATTGAAAGGAATTACACTTTTGCTATGTCCTTCTGTCTGTGTGTCTGCGCCTAAACAGAGCTCTTTCTCGCAGACTATACGTTTTATCGTAATTAAATATAAAACAAAAAAATGGTTTTTAGGGATAACTCCCCCACATGCAAAGTAAGGTTGATTTTTTTCTGCGAGGTTTCTGAAATATGTTTTCGATATATTCGTTTGAAAAATATGTTTTTAATAAAGGTCAGTCATAGTGGTCGTCCCATCTCCTCTACCGGCTAAACTGCTGTTTGAAGAAACCCTAATTTTACTTCGTTAATTATATGGTGTTGAATTTGATTTGAATTTGGGATCTGGTCATTCTTATGCTTACTGATTTCGGAATTATGTTGTAAATAACGATAATCCGGTCTTAATGATATCTACTAATACTGGTTGTATAGAATGGCCTCACAAATTAGTTGGTAACTCTGCCTTCGGCGTTTGTGGGTTCTGTCCACAAGCAGGACAAACATTTGTGTCCTGAATGCGGTTTATTACAATACATATCTGATATTCATATCTATTATCATAAGGTATGTACTTATAAGTGTATGTCACCTGGTTTCCAAGCTTTGCTTAGTTTGGGACTAGTAATTATTTTGTGTTATTTATTAAACCACTTTACCATGGTTTAAGGACATCAGGAATACATTTCGTAAATAGAAAAGTTTACTGCTCACGAGTAAGATAGAGTTATGCAGTATTTTCGTGTGTTTTACTCTCTTCAAAGCTATCGGCGATGCGCCAAATAGTTCGACACATGCCTTTTTTAGTTAGAGTTACGTCGAACTGAAAACCATTCCGCTAAAACCCACCTTGACCTCTGTGACGCAGTGGGCCAAGGACCGCCGGACCTGAGAAGTGGATGATTGCAGGTTCGATTCTCTCGTATAAATGTTTGTGCGATCTGCAAGTGTTTGTCTCATGTCTGGTGTTGTACCATATGTATATATTTAGAAAATAATAAAAAGTATATAAGTAGTGTACACACATATCAAAAGCTATACTTAATTTGTGGCATGATGATGCTGTGTATTGATTTTATTTATTTATCTTTATATGTATGTATTGAACTCGTGCGGTGGAGGAAAAAATCGACAATGCCTGTCCAAGAACAAACAATTCGAATGAAATGGTAACATTGGTTACTTGTGTCTTAGTATCCAAGTAATTGAAATGTATATTAATTCAATTTATTATCATAATTAACTGATTCTAAATGCTTCAATTTATGTAGTAGTCGCCTGTCCGCTTGGTTGTCTTATCCAGTCTGGATCACATTCTTAGACGAATGTCGTCAAAACGTTTTCGAATGATCTGAATAAGTCAAAACTAATAATCAGAACCTCTTTCATATTGTGGTGCGACACACTCTTGACGCGTTTAATTGCGACGTCGCTGTCTTTTTGCGAAGTGTGAAATGTACGTTGGCACACTGACGGAGAGTGAAAAGATATGCGATCATATTTTAGGGGTGACTCGATCGATGCTAGCTCTAACTCCAGAAAAGTAGCTGCTATTTTAATTTCGTCAAAATGATAAGGTATCTTTTAAAACATTTACACATGAAGCTACTGTAGTGCTAATACATAGGATGAAATAAACTTGCTACTCATACCGTCAATAACACTGTCTTCTCAACTTAGTTTTATCCAAATGCAGGTAAACTTAAAAATGGACACGGTTATGACTAATTTCACGTTTTGATTGTTTACAAGCTGCCCGTGGCCTCATACGATAGCTACGAGAAAAGCAGCCTATGTCCGTCCCTAATATACAATCTATATCCTGACCAAATTTCATCATAATCTGTTCAGCAGTTATGCCATTAAAAGGTATCAAAGGAACAGAAATACCTTTGAATTTAAAATATTAGTATGGATTTCTTTGCTATACCACTGAGACACAGATTTTAAAATGTTAAAATATATACATTTCAGTGCAGCCGACTGTACCGGGTGTCCAAACACATATCTGACTATACCTAAGCCACGGGCTTGCTCTCGCTATATTTTTTTTAAAGTTTCGTACCCGTCATTTTTTTATACTTAGTTTTGTTAACAAAAATGTAGATATGAATTGGGTTGTGCCGATTCTAAGCCAGGTCCGAGAAAAATCAAGCAAGAAACTTTTCTGAAAGTATATAATCAAAATAAATGCAATAAAATGTGTATTATGAAAACTGGAGGTAGTTTTAACACGATTTCACAAGGGTTACAAATTATGATGATGATTACGAATGATGACAAATGAGATTTAATTGTCATGTCATTAATGACAATGAAATAAACAGTTAATTCCTTGGCTGATTCCAAGGAATTAACTGTTTATTTCATTGTTGTTTGCAATTCGTAATTTATTAATTAAGTTTCCCGATAAATACTATCAACATTGTATCTACATTGTATTGTATGTACAACCGTAATATCATGCAGCCAGGTACCTTATAACTGTAATATCATGCAGCCAGGTACCTTATAACTGTAATATCATGCAGCCAGGTACCTTATAACTGTAATATCATGCAGCCAGGTACCTTATAACTGTAATATCATGCAGCCAGGTACCTTATAATTGTAATATCATGCAGCCAGGTACCTTATAACTGTAATATCATGCAGCCAGGTCCCTTATAACTGTAATATCATGCAGCCAGGTACCTTATAACTGTAATATCATGCAGCCAGGTACCTTATAACTGTAATATCATGCAGCCAGGTACCTTATAACTGTAATATCATGCAGCCAGGTACCTTATAACTGTAATATCATGCAGCCAGGTACCTTATAATTGTAATATCATGCAGCCAGGTACCTTATAACTGTAATATCATGCAGCCAGGTACCTTATAACTGTAATATCATGCAGCCAGGTACCTTATAATTGTAATATCATGCAGCCAGGTACCTTATAACTGTAATATCATGCAGCCAGGTACCTTATAACTGTATTTTAATGACAATAGTCATTAGAGGAGTCGCTATAATACTCATTTCCGTCCATTTTATGTTGATGTTAGACAGTTGTGCGAAAATATATGAGAAATAAAAGGCTTAAAAATAGAAAAACGGGTGACATTCATAGTGTTATTCCCTTACATACGTATTCTTAGGGTTTCTTTCAGGGATAAACGTGACGTGTCGCTTTATATATAAAGCTATGTACTCGTAGGTATGTTCAGATACTGGTCAGTGAAGTTCTATTATCCTCCAATTATTACCTAGCACCTGGATGACCGAGCTTTGCTCGGTATAAAACACAGATAAAACGACGTTTTCTCAAAATGAAACCTAGCTAGATCGATTTATCGCCCCGAAATCCCCTGCATACTAAATTTCATGAAAATCGTTGGAGCCGTTTCCGGGATTCAGATTATATGTATACAAGAATTACTCGTTTAAATGTATTAGATATGGAATAGATTATTTGCGAACACTAGATACCTGTGTAATAAAAACCTTAACACACTCGTACATACAGACCGTAAGGCAACCTACGTATTTGTACTTACACAAAACACAAGGCTATATTTTATAAAATATACAACAGTTTAAATGATAATTTATACTCCATTGTTATTCATTGATGTTATTATATGTATATTTCGCCATTGTTTCAAATCAGAGCATATTTCATGCATTTAATGTTTAATTCTGTGCTGTACAGAGCTCTAAGCGATAATATCATATTAAAATGTGTCTACTGAGACTTTTTTTTATGTACTGTATTTGAAGGTGTATATTTTAAACATTCGTGATCAGAATTCATATTCTTTTGGTAGACAGGTATTGTTGGAGTTGTCGGCGAGTAGCAAATACCGGTCTTATTATTAGATTGGATGATTGGGCATCCAGTAATTGGAAAGTTGGATGTATATGTTCTGTATTTTGTTTCTATACCTAGTTAACTTGTCAATACTACAAGATTGTTTCTACAACATTGTAGAAACATAGTAAGTATGATTATAAAATAATTTGTGAACCGTCATAGCATGGTATATCTTTCAGTGGGCAGCGAGTTGAAATTGAGCGTATTGTTTTGCCCGCTTGTGAAATGTTATTCGTATACACACACACAAACGCATATGTTATTTATATTTGGGACTCAGAGGTCGCGTGTCACATCGCCCTTCGTCCTTCGCTGCACTGGTTGCTTCTTTGTCAGGACGTATAAGTCAGTGGCCAAGTCTGATGACGGATTTAATAGGCTGTCATGGCTTCCGTCATACGTTAATTAGTTCATAGACAATACAATTTATCAAGAAAAAAATATTACTCGTATTTTTAAATACTAGAATCGTTTTTGCATTGCTTCTAATACCATGAATTGTGTATGTTGAATGGGTCTTAATGAATTATAAGTATGTTAATACTAGGTTTATACTGAGATACTTGTAGTCCCAGAACTAGGATTAACCTGTATCGTGGGAGGCGTAGGTGTTGTAGCAAGGTACTAGGTACTAGTATACTGGGTATGCTAATATAATACACGTAAATCAGATTGTTGAACTTCAAAATTCATTCTGGTTGAAAGTTCTTCTATATGGTACGATAAAGAATACTATGTATGTACAAAAAAACATTAACAAGAAAAAAAATACTACCGTAACAATACTAAGGTAAGTTAAAAGTAATGTGTATATAAAAAAAACAGAGAATATATAAATAAATCAATTTTCATAGAATCTATCACTGATTTTATCTCATGCCCACCGTTCCAACTTTTCGTCGTGTTTCGAATATTTTCAATGTTTTATTCCAAACGTCTGATTGCGTTCGCGTCTCACTGGGCAATACTCTTTGCAGCACCCCTGGCACAGGTTTCTGTAGCTATCGTATTCGTAGTTGGAAAAATGATTGGGCGGCGCTGCCAGAGACGGTGAAAGAAAGTGAATTATCTAAACAAGCAAATAAACGCTTGCATGGGTTTTGTGCATCGATTTTATACAAAGGGCTTTGTGCCTGCACACTGAATCATCTTGTTACTATACGAAAATACCTACCCAATCTGAAAAGATAAATAAATTGACTGTCCACGAGTAAGTCCTAGTTGGTCAATTATAGGGCTGCATGTGACGGAGACAGTTCTAACCATTTATTTTTTCATAAAGAATTTACTTTTATGATAGTTCCAACCAATAATTATAAGAAATAAAGCAATTACGAGGTAAGGGCAGCTCAATTATTTACTAACTGTTACTAAATCATCGATAGGCACTTGTAATTACTGGAAGGTACTACTGAAAAACAGGTGTTTTGGAACTCTTAATTACTATGAAAAATATAAAACAAGGTAGGTAAATGTCGTTTAGTGTCGATAAAAGAAATCGACTTTTAGGCTCTTTAGTCAACTCAGGCCGCTCAAACTCATCCCGCGGGCTGATTTGACCTAATGAATATTTGAATCGGTCAACTCATCCCATTCATACATTTTATGAATTGTATAGACACGAAAAAAAGTGTTTGACATACATACATAGTACAAGAAGAATTGGGTGACGTTGACATTCGTCTGAAGTGGAAAGAAAATAAAGATATTTAATTTTGGATGTTACAATATTGTAAGCTCATACTACTGGCCAGTTAGTGCGTATTTACAGGCGAACCAAAGTCCTCTTTCAATAGTAGATAACTGTTAGCTATAGTTAGAACCGACAATGACAATATCAAACCACAGCAACATCGACGACAACTCATTAACTGCGGCGCGACAAACAACCCCACGGCGTGTTTACGAGTACCTAAATGCTGGCTGCTACATTTAGAGGCGTTTTCCAGAACTGAACTCGAACTCAGAAGGAAACCAAAGGACTTGTTTTTGACAGCATTTCACACAGTACTAATAGAGATTTTATTGTAAATTTTCGATCTGTGTTCGAGTTTTATTTTGATAGAATCGGACACCTCTCTTTAGTATTGAATTCTGAATAGGGTAATAAGGTATCAATCTTTCAGTTTAGGCAGCAACAATAATAACCAACCGGCATTACTACACGCATATTTTCAAATCGCGCAGGAAATGGAACACAATATAAACACAACACGAAAAAAAACAATAAGAAAATAAGAGCTGTTATAAATTAATACTTTAGCAAGTAACCGGAGTACGCGTATTAGCTCTCGCTACGACGAAATGAAACATATTGGATTACAGAAAACGATAAATAATGTCTCGAAAATAATGTTTATATGTAAATATGGGGTATTGTTAGAGTAACGAGTCTTGCTAAATCACAATATGAAGTTGATTTATATCTCTACGGTTCGCTTACCTTCTTGGGAGGCCTATAAAAACCTTTCTGAGACGCAATGTACGGTGTGCACGTACGTTGCGTCGCCCACATTCGGGGCTCGCCTCTCGGCGCGACCAGTCGTGCGCGACACTCTCGCTCGACTCCCTTTCCTTTGTATTTAATTGCTCACTTTACGAGTATGACTCCACAAAGCACCATATACTTTAGATCCTGCGATACTCTCCCGCAAATTATAGAACGCCGATTACGTCTTTTGTTATGATCCCTCTATCGGAACGTCAACGTCAACGTTACGTCACGTTAGAGCAAAATACTTTTGCGATCGCGTAATTACATTCTCAGGAACGTGTAGGTGTGGAATTCATAGAACGGATACAAAAGCCCGGTTTTCACCGACACTCGAGACGTCCGTTCAGTGGCTGTTTAGCTCAGAATGATCCTTTTCCATTTTTGATTTAGTAGTTTAACCAGTGATTAAGATAACCATCCGTTAACGTGTCGGTGAACACAAGCCTAACAACGATAAATTAATTAGGTGGTAGTATGCGTATGAGAAACTACGAGTTTTTGCAACAAAAAGTTCTAGCCTAGTAATTAATGCAGCTCCGATGCTTGCTAATTGAGGTGTCCATCTGGTCGTTTAACTGTCTTGTTTCCAACTGAGTTTTATATGTTCTGGGACTTTATGATCGGAAAAGTGATAAATATCATTGGAAGATATTACGTTGAGTCTGAAACTCTACGTTGGTTTGTGTGACAAACTATGTAGAGTTTCACAATGTCAATTATCTCATACATTTTCATGTTTAAAATACCTTTCACATTTAAAAGTAACAACTACCTTCATTATATTTGAAAAACTGCTGACGCACACAAAAAATCTTTCTTACGTAAACAGTTATTTGAGGGTATTATTAATCGAATATATATAAAATAATCTGATCGAATCATAAATTATCTCGTGATGATCACGATCTCCCGTGATCTTTATTATTGACTTACCGGCTTCGCACTTGTAGTATTCTAAAAGTATTCTATATGTAATTTAGGACACAGACTTACCCTGTATCTTATAATCCAATAATTAGTAACGCTTAACGCTACGCTTAGTATGCTCTGCCCTTGTCATTCTCATGTCAAAGAAAAGAGATGGCTTGTAAAGTTACATCATAATCCATGCAGCCGGCGTTATTAAGCCACAAACAGAGTTATAAACTCCTTATATTAGTATTACTAGATTATAGGTCAATAGGTCTGACACAGTAGGTATACCCGCCTAAGCTCGTTATAACCACGATGCGGAGAGAGGACTCTTACTACGGTCGCCTGAAAGCCAACTAACTCCATTAGTGGAGTATCGTGTCCCGTGCGCTGAGGTAAGGCAATAATATCCCGCAGCAGCAGCATATAGGTGAAAAAGTATGAATTTGCCGTAGCCACGGGTCACGGGCGGAGTTAGGGTATTAATTTATTATTTACACGCTTTTTCGCTTGCGGCTGGGATCAGAAAACGCAAAAAAATTTAATAACTTTGACGGTTTATCGAAGGACGAGTCATATCGATGAAATTAAACGCGCGCGTTAAAGCCTCCACGCGTTCACTTGTTTTTTCTGCAGACAATGTAGTATTTAGCAGTTTTCCACTTATATCTATTTTCACATTTAAAGCGGGTTACATTCTTCCTGCTCCACACTTCCTCTTCAAATTTATGTAATGGCATCGTGTTTAGAGTTTTTGCACGTATTAATATTAAATTTGTTTAGTTTTTAAATTTTCTTTAGTTTGCTTTTCATTTGTTTTTGTTGTTTATCTGCCCTGTAAAGCCCTGTAATGTACTTTGTAATAGTTTATCATGTTATACTTTGTACTTTGTAATAGTTTCGGTTGACCGGTTACATGTGTAAAATTTAAATTTAATCTCATCTCATCTCATTTCATCTTATCGTATCTTATCTTATCTTATCTTATCTTATCTTATCTTATCGTATCGTATCGTATCGTATCGTATCGTATCGTATCGTATCGTATCGTATCTTATCGTATCGTATCGTATCTTATCTTATCTTAGCTTATCTTATCTTATCTTTTCTTATCTTAGTCATACCAGATGACTGATAAAATAATTATATATTTTTAAATACATACTTATGATACTTTATAACAACCAGACACAGAACAAACATCCTACTGGGAGGAAAGCGAACCCTCAACCTACAGCGCAGAAGGCAGTTACTATATTAGTAGGATTTAATTTTCTGCCGTTCCTATAAACTATAAACTGTTTAAAACATGATATAGGCTGACTTCATGCAGGTAAAGTTGTGAGGGAGGTATGGTAATCATGAGTTTATTATTGTAAGCCGAGTGCGGTAACATCGAATCTAGTCCATTCATTTATTGATTGCAAAGGCGCAAGCACACTTAACCTCTGTCAGCAAATGGCAAATGTCAATTTATAGACAATAAAGCAGAAATCAGATGGTATTTTATTTAATATTTCTAGGAACAAAATGTATTTGTAATCGAATGACCATCGCTCGAAGTTGAACAGTGGCGCGAGTAACAGATTAATTGAGGATTATGAGGGAGGCTGAATGGCGCGTGACGAGAAGAGTGTGAGTGTACCCATGTGGATGGAGATAGAAGTAAAGGTAGGTCAAAGAACAGATGGATATGTTATATGAAAGACAATAATGAATAAATAATTACATGTTAAAAACTAAAAACACAACCGACTTACATGTATATAAAAAAAACATCGATGTAAACAATTTTTAGACTTTTGTAGATATTTTAAACTAGACCGATTTCGATAATATTTTAATGGGACCTGGGAAGTATGCGTATGGTTAAATAAATGCAATTTAAAAATGTCTAGTAAATAAATATGCGCATAAAAACAATATAAACTCCATTTACTATTAACGCTGAATTTCTATATTAAACTAACATCCGTCAGTACAAGTATAATATTTATTACGAGGAAGGAAATTAGCCGTTTTGATATTCCGATAGAAATCCACTGAAGGATGCTACTAACTGATTTGTTTAAAGCGACTCCCTGATCAAATTGTTTTGACGAGTACCTCACGGCGATGTTTTTATAAGAAAACATTCAAGAAAGTTCTAAGAAAAAAATTAACCGGTAATGTTTTAATTAGATCACTTTAAGCCTATTTGTATAAGCTGCAAGTTAAAAAACGACGTCAACTTAAGGAGATGATGGTTATTCAATATTTTAGACATTATATCTAAATTATAAAACTAACAATTACTTTACAAACAATTTGAAACGAGGAAGTATGCCATACATCCCTACTATTATTATAAATGCGAAAGTCTTTTACGTTTGCATGCCTAAACCGCTGAACCGATTTTGATGACTTTTGGTATAGATGGGACCTTGGGGAAGGACATAGGCAATATTTTATGTAGGTACCACGCGCGCGAAACCGCGGGCAGCACCTGGTCTTTTATAACTATTATTATTTTATTTAACGAGCAGATAGACTCTAAATAGCGGTAAATAGAAACTCTCTTTTTCCATACAAATGTTTATTTGCTGAGGGCGCCGTCTTAATAGAAATCAATAAAATATAAATATGTCCGTTAGGATGTAAAAGCATAATTCAACTATTGGCTCTCTCACACTAAGTAGGCGTAGGTACCTTCAATAGTTTTTTCTAAAACAAAGTCACAGTCAAAGACAAAAGATACTTTATTCAATACAATCACAAGGATCATTTTGACACGTCTTACATACCAGGTGAATTTAGGTGCCAATTCATCCTAACCCAAGCCCGAGAAGAACTGGCAAGAAACACGTCCTGGTCCTAGCGCTTTTTTGCATGATCCATCTTCAACTAACTTAACTACGGAATACTAATACAAGAGAGTTTATACATTTCAAGTATGTTGGTTAACTGTCTGCGGGCAGAGCGATATGAGGCCATGCATTCTTATCAATAATATAGTCATTTATATTATAATAAGCTTTTTTCAAAATACTACCTTTTATGTATGCTTTAAATTTCTTAATAGGTAGTTTAGTTGCATTTCCAGAAAGCTATTATAGAAGCGCACCGTGTTAACCATAAAGGACTTATTTACTTTTTCTAGTCGAAACCTAGGGATGTATAATTTGTAAACATCAACCTGGGACCGAACAAAGTGACCGAACATTATCTTATTATGAGGACCAAGAAGAATAAAATTCATCTAAGAATAGTTAACTATATTGTATATACTGTTTTGGCTTATCGTTCAAATTCATATTGAATTAAGTTGAAATGTACCTACGCACGGAGTCAGAAAATCGCAAAATAATCGAGATATGAGTATCGCGGCACCGGATATTATCCCATTTGCCGGCGTTTAAAAGCCGTCGATACATAGTGCCAAATGCGCGTTGACGCTCCATTATAATTAGTTTTCAATTTATTGATATCGACTGTTTCATGTGTGTCCGACAAAATGTTAATTGCTAAATTACAATGTTGTCAGACTAGAAACGCGTTTGAATAATTTAGGCACGTCACTTGCCATACATGTTATACATTTTTTGGTTGTCAGTCAGTATTTGTTTAAACGTTTTTGTGTAGTGTTACGCGTCCTGGCGCCTTCTCGGACCAGGAATCTTATACGCAGAAACATTCAACGTTTATTGTCTGTGTTGGCATATGATGTCAGACTGCGGGCGACACTGACGGCGTCAGTGTCAGATATGTGTCAACATCACCTTCGATGACATACGAGCATACCCGACCACCGCTTATTCACAAGTTAAACTTTCACAAGTAACAGTAAAGTTCCAAGGTTGTTCCTTCCTGTTTCACTAACTAAACATCAAGTAGTTGCATCGCACAGGTGTTATCGCAATGTGTTGGCGCAAACTTCTAGCGTGTATAGGTCACAGTTTGGTTTAACTTCGGTCTTATAAGCAACGGCATCTTACACTACGAGATATACAGCTGGTATCTGGTAATACAGCGATATGGTTAAGCACCTTTTGGAGCACAGCAGTTCAAAAGTATAACTGGACTTTTGTGTTGTGTGAGAAAATGGCGTGATTTTGCGGAAATCCATTACAAAACATTGAAGAGATAAACAAATATCTAGTACTATTCCGCAAATATGTCCCTAACGAGTTAGATACAATGCAGACGCATGCACCTCCCTCTCGTCCGCAATTGAAAAGCAATTCAAAGCATATTGATACAAAGAGAGCATACACCTTTGTATATGTTGATGAGTTTTGACTGATGTTTGATTAAAATAAATCCTGTCAGTAAAATATCTGATAAGGTGTTGCCGAACTCTAGCCGTAGTAATTTACTGTAATCAGTGTGTTAGGGTTGATTCGTCCCTGGTACGTGTATTTGCCGAATGCAACATTCATAACATAGTTTCAACTGCAAACAACTGACACTCGCGCCTGCTAGTGGTGGGGCACGAAATCAATGGAATCGTCACAAAATATCCACCGACAATCCAAGAGGGCCCGCACACTTAGCAACTACTTGTTGCCACAAGAGGCCTGACCATGTCATTGTGACAAATATAATTATGGTCGCGGTACTTTTGTTCGATTTCCTGTTAGTATACGACGCTGGGGTATGTCAGCGATTGCGTGTGTGCAGCATTGTTGTGTGTGGCGACTAGACGCGGATACAGTACAGATGCTTAGTATATAAATAAATATATATATATATATTTACTACCTATGTAGCGCAGTGGGCTAAGATTCAGCAGAGACGCAGAAAGTTGCGGGTTCGATTCCCGCCGCGGGACAAATGTTTGTATTATCTGCAAGTATTTGTCTCGGGTCTGGTGGTTTCTATGTGTATAATATGTATGTATTTACAACAAAAAAATATGTATAAGTAGTATATCAGTCATAACACAAGCTCTGCTTACTTTGGGGCCAGATGATGTTGTGTGAAATGTCCGGAATTATTATTATTAATATTATTAACATTATAGGATTATATATAGAAGAAAGAGGAGGTTGTAGTTTTGTTATTTTTAAACTATTTCTTTAATGCTCGTTTGTATACTTTTTTAAATTATGTACCATTTTTGTTGTACTACCAGGAGGAAAGATTTGATTGTTTGTTTGTATTGAATAGGCTTCGAAACTAAAGAACCGATTTAAAAAATTCTTTTACCGTTGGAAAGCTACACTATCCCCGGGTGACATAGGCTTTTTATCCCGGGAAAATTGGTTTGTCCCGGGAAAAATCTTTTACGCAGGCGAAGCTGCGTGCGGACAGCTAGGGTTTAATATTTTTTTAAGCATAGAAGTGGCTGATATAACGGGAATGATCATGAAATAGCAATGTTGTGTCATGTTTATTATTACGTTAAACCAAGAGATGAAAACATGATAGAAGACTGTGAATATAAATGGACGCTAGAGTAGAAAAAGCAAACGCATAAACAGCATGGAAGAGTATCACTACATAGTATAAAACAAAGTCGCTTCCCGC
This sequence comes from Lampropteryx suffumata, assembly GCA_948098915.1. Classification (NCBI taxonomy): domain Eukaryota; kingdom Metazoa; phylum Arthropoda; class Insecta; order Lepidoptera; family Geometridae; genus Lampropteryx; species Lampropteryx suffumata. Next base: position 27,093,241 of record OX402544.1, read on the forward strand.
TGTCTGTCTGTCCCTATGTATGCTTAGATTTTTAAAACTACGCAACGGATTTTGATGCGGTTTTTTTAATAGATAGAGTGATTCAAGAGAAAGGTTTATATGTAAAATACATGCATAATATATTAGAGAAACACTGATAATTTTAGAGATTTCTAATGTGATGTAAATAAACACATTTTTTGCGCCTATATTGCAAACGCTGGCTGAACCATTCTGTAGTATATTTAGTATCAGCATTGCACCCGTGCGAAGCCGGGGCGGGTCACTAGTTAGTTATAAAGAAATATGTGGTAGTACCACGTTGGCTAACACAAATGCATGGAAGTAGAAGGCATCTTGTATTGCGTCGACTCTAAAGAGCATCTGATAAGAATGGCAGGTATATACATTTCCAGAAAAACAGTTCACCACTTCTCGTATCCAACACTGACATGAACAAAAATTTTCAGAAGATATCCAGAGATAGTTACACCGACATATACCGATGTATACTTTGTTTATTGATTTAGTATGAAAGCAAGTACCCCATTATATTGTATTACATTATATTATATCAGTAGGTAGTACGTAATTGATTGTGAATGTGATCCACTGTGGTTAAAGCATTATCGTGCAGTCAAAGTAAAATGGCAAGGAACCGGTCTAGAGAGAGCAAAGGTTGAGCAAAGTTGATCTATTTATTTGTAGTAATCCTAGCAATCTACATAGGCTCAACTCTACAGTAAACTATAATTTCAATACTAACTGCACAAAACATTACATTCCTTGCTAGTTCTGTGCCATGAGCACTAGTTTCTGACATCAGCTAGCCAATTGCTAGTCCTTCGCCTAAATCACTAGGGGTAATGTTTGGGACTTGCTAGTATGTCGATCGCTAGAAAATAATTCACACCGTATTACAAATTACGTATTATGTGAACGACGTGTGTGTACTTATACCTACCTTAAAGTAAAACGGATGTCCTGATTATTTAAATAATATAAGTACTCATGCTAGCACCACAGACTGGTGCTAAGCGTCCAGGGCGCGGGGTGGTGGGCGAGGAGAGACCCGGCTATCGCACACTAGATGCTATCATAATGATTATTAACATGTGAAGCACCGTGCCAGCCCGCGAGGTGCCCAGCTACAGGGTGGTAGTTAAGGGATTGGTTGGGGCCAAACCTGAGTCAACATAGTATGGCACTAAAACCTTCTATTGTTTATTCTGTACCAGTCTACCTATTTTTATTAACTGGCTTTCAAAAAAGGACATTGAATCCCCTTTGGTTTTTTTTATATAATTTTTCCGTCAATTTGAAATGCGATACTCCAGCTTTTTTTAGAAGCCGGTTAATTAAAAAAATATAATCGGTAACAAATAATTGTGTTCACATTAATATGTAGATTTATTAAACAATTATTTCCTTTAATTTTTTAACAGAAGCCGAAAGCAAGAGATGCTTTTAGTTCTACCCTCTATCTCATATTTTTCTTCCTCCTACAATGACATCGGTCTTGATGTCAATTTTGCAAATGGTGGTTTTGTTAGTTTTAGTATCGTCACAAGTCATAAGAGATCGTCTTTTGTTTATTCTAAACGTCAACGCGGAATGGCCGTCAAGAATTTTCTTAGATTTCTCGTCGTACGAATTACATAAAAACATAATCATAATCCAATCTACACAACATGCAAAGATGTCAAAATTTATTGGTTAAAATTACGCTAAGATTACCCCATTAAACATGATATAACTCGGGAAAAACTTATTATTTTTGGAAAGCTAAAATGAGAGTGAAATTAAATGTCAATGAATATGGCATTAAATGTCAATGAGATGGCAATTGATTTAATCAACACATTAGCGAATATGCTTAACCTAATCAATAATAAGAAAGACTAAAACTTTTTTAAAAACCGCTTGACCGATTTCAATAAAATTTAAAAGGGACCACTTGGAAAGTATACACTTAGAAACAAAAAAAAAATCAAATCGGTTCAGGCGTCTCTGAGTAATCGGTTAATATAAACTCCACATTATGTTTACCCTAGTTAAAAAAAGCCTTCGTCTTCTTCTTCTTTGTTAATGGTCTGTGACATACTAATGTCAATTCTGCCAATGTCAAGTGTTTATAGTTTATAGTCAGTTTGTTTGTTATTATTCTTAGTCGATGGTCAATTATCAATTGACGTCACGCGGAATGGCGTCTAGAATTTTCTCGGATTTCTCGTCGTTCAAATCACATTGCACCACAATACACATATAATTCAATTATCCATACCCGTCTTGTAGTCACAATTTATTCATTAAAATTCCGCCAAGATTACTGACTAAAACATTCAATAAAACGGGTAAAAAATATTAAATTAGCAGAGTTTTTGAGTGTCATTGTAAAACGTCGAGACCAGCAACCGTATCAATCAATACTGTACTTGTTCTTATTAAACCTACCTTCAGACCACAGTTTTTGACAATTAGGTGTTCATATTCTCATTCAAACTCTTATTCAGACTCCAAAGGACTTAAAGACTAACTGCCTTACTTCGAAACGTCTCTCAACGTCTCTCAAAAGTGAATCACTATTTAAAATACTGCCATAATTTTTTGTACGATAGTGCCGAGTTGAGAGGCGTTAATAAATAAGGCTGTAAGAGTCAGAAGAAAACAGACGATATGCCAACGCGTTAAGTAACGATATCGTAAGCTCATTCTTAGCTTTGTCTCTGGACTCTGGATCTTAGTCTAAGATGGACCAAGAGATCTCTGGCTCCGCCTCTGCCTTCCGCCCTAGATATGTTTGACACAAGCCAGTTATTTTAATATCTGCTATTAGAGGTTCCCGTTGGATCGCGAACTTTGGACGAAGTTTTCGATTAGTCTGCGGTTGTCTTAAAGTGGATTCTAAATTGCTTGCCGAATCGATCGCGCTCCTTTGGTTTCGAAGCTTTTGTGGAATCATGCAATTTATTAACGCCTATTTAGGTACCTAGTTCTAAGTGTTCCAGATAACAATAAAGACTTCAGAAGCGTCCATCCAAAAGTCAAAGTCAAAGTCATACCTTATTCAATACAATCACAAGAATCACTTTGAAACGTCTTACATACATAAATAACGTTTCTTTGGCCTTAAGTTTATTTGCTGATACTTTTTATATTTTTCCTCTATATCATAATAAATCATAAAAACAACAGCATCCTGAAAACTATACATAATAGGTACTCGTCGCCGATGTGGCCAAGGCTGTGGGCACGCAGGGTGATCCCAGAAAACTGCTCGGTACTCTCGCGTACTCTCGGTAATCGCTCTGTAAACCAGCTCAGCTTCTTTTTTTACTTTTTATTTTTTATTGTATCACAAGCAACCCGCCTCGGCTTCACACGGGTGCAATGCTGATACTAAATATACTACAGAAAGTCTTTATATAAAACGTTATCTAAGGGAATAACATAACCTAAGAGATAGACCTATACTATCGCGGATTTTTTTGTAGACCTTTTCAAGGTGTACAATACTGTACTACTGTAATAATGTAATACTGTAGAACATTATTTTGATCTGACTCGAAGGGTTCAGCCAGCGTTTGCAGTGTAAGCGCAAAAAATGTGTTTATTTACGACATCACATTAGAAACCTCTTAAAATTATCAGTGTTCCTCTACTATATTTTGCATGTTTACTATATACATTGTATATACATTGTTTACTATATTTTGCATACATATAAACCTTCCTCTTGAATCACTCTATCTATTATAAAAAACCGCATCAAACCGCGTTGTCCGAAATAAAAAGAAATAAAAAGATATTACTTAAATACTTTTTTGTAAATACATATTACCTTTATAAAAAGCACCCAGATGCGAGATACATATTTGCAAATCATATAAACCATTGTCCCGTTGCGGGCCTTCGCCCTGCTCGCCACAGAAGTCCTTAGAACATTGGCAATCTAACATGTAGGTCGTCCTTCATTTCAACAACAGTATAATTTTTTTTTAATTTGATGTATATTCATCACATCAGGCTGCAACACACTGACGGGGTTAGATTAAGAAGACGCTAAGCAAAGGCTATGTGTATTGTGTATTCTCCGTAATATTTTCACGTAGCGAGTGAATAAATACTTCAGCGGTACGTGTTCTTTTGTGGTTGGTATTTGAAATTTACATTTTGCAAGCCTACGTTTATATTTTTCTTTTTGCCTTACGTCTGTCATCACGTCATCACTACGAACTGCGTTTATTCAGAACTAGCTGCTGCCCGCGGCTTCGCACGCGTGGTACCTACATAAAAAGTAGCCTATAACCTTCTCCAAGGTCTCGTCTATCTCTATACCAAAATTCACTAAAATCGGTTCAGCGGTTTGGGCGTGAAAACGTGACAGACAGACAGACAGAGTTACTTTCAAATTGGTAAGGATTTAATCAAAAGTGAAACGCAACAGTCGGTATGTATCAATCAAATGTTAGGCTGATTTTTTAATATTTCTTGTCGGTTTGTAACCTAATAATATTATAGGTACCTATTATAGGTGATAGGTAAATGTTATTTACTGAAATATTATGTGCAATAATAACACATGTTTAACAGTTGATCTAAAAACCAACAACGTATAGGTTATCAATAATTTGTGTAAAAACGACACTAGAACAGACCAAATTCAGATACCTAGTACATTTTCTTTCTAACAACCCTACTAGCTTTGTACGTACGTAGCATTTAACTCAATTCACTAGACCATTAGCACGGTTAGTCTGCCGCGTTGTTTAGTTAATGCTTAGATTATGAATATAATTTAGTATTTCAAATACTAAAAGGTCTAAAATAGTCTACGGCGATATTAGACAAGTACTGCTAGTACATGTTTAATATCGCTGTAGACTATTTTATCCAGTATTCAACGAAATCTAAAGCTGAAATGGAGGCCAATAATAACAAATTGCCTCCTGAACATCGTAAAATACCTAAATAACTGAGAAGTTTATTAACAGATATGTACAGAATAATATACAATAATATAAAATACACGTGAAACAGCTATTCTATCTAAAAACCGTTTAAAACGATCTATAGATAGCTCAACTGGTCCAGATCAGTGCCAGAGGGCAGCGTTCCCAAGATAACGGCGGCATTGACACGTTGAATGGCAATGCTAACGCTGAGCCAGATGGAGCCAGCTCTTGGGTCATGCAATGTACCTGACGCCGTGAAATAATTTTGAAAACAGAAAAGTTGTTTATTAAACCTGGGGAGTATAGTCGTGAGTGCTTTTTACTGAAACTGGTGCTGAGGATTTCACGCAATGACGGCGTGAGGGAATGACGTCAGCCCATTAGTAGCGGTCAGTAACTATTTAAAGTTCGTTCGCATTTAAATCAAATAGGTATCAAAGTTCTATAACTTCACTTTTTACACAGCCGCATACTGACTTGCCCAGCAGTTACACTATCCTCTAAGCTGACACGGCAGAAAGAAGAGGCGTACTTTTAACCATTTACGACACTAGTTTGAAATAACTATACAAAGCTTTGATGCGATAAGAAGCTTTGTCGGCCGTATCCACAGAAATATATAATCAATCACGTTTAGTTCCCCCTTTGAGAGCACTGATACTGCACAAAAATGTTTAGAAATAATATATTTTTATCATTGTAAACCTAATTACCTGAGATCAATATATACCTTATCATATCTTATTTGTGCACTATGATTCACTAGCCATGCGAAATTATTTTAGCAACTACACAATACACGCTGCAATTTTTCGGATTCTTTTTAATCAAGCGCTATTGTGGCTAAGCCTTTAGTGAAGCCTTAAGTAGTGGATGACAATAGAACTACAATGTACCACCAGCACTTATTAGCCACAACTCTAATACACACAACTAATTAGATGAAGGGGTTAAAAGGGTGTTCCGGTTTTTGTTACCAAATAAACGGTTCAGCCATTATAAATGCAAATTAGTATTAGCCGTTTGTGGAGCCGTTTTAGATAATTTCAATATTATGTAGTTAGAATTATATATAGGTTTAGATAGAGATGTTAAGACTAACATCAAGTGCTTTATTAGAGCCTTGGTCGAGGGAAGTCGAGGGGAGACATCTATAATATAAAAAAAAATCGGGTTGCACTCCGGGAGTGCCGACAGAAGTGAAAACTTATTTTGGCGCGTTAGAGTTTAGTAATAAATCACTTCAAAATCAGTAATTATGGCGACTGCCAATCAAATACTGAACGAACACAGATGATGCAATATTTTTTGTTCAGAATGTAGATAATATATCAAAGAACCTAACTCAGTAAACTTCTCCATACAAAAGTAGACTGTAAACATGTGAATTAAGGTTTATAATCAAATGGGGCGAGCGCGGCAGCCGGCTGCGTCTATATCAAAGAACCTAACTCAGTAAACTTCTCTATACAGAAGTACACTGTAAACATGTGAATTAAGGTTTATAATCAAAAGAGGCGAGCGCGGCAGCCGGCTGCGTCTCGCCCCAGACGGTAACGGTGTCGCGAATCCAGAGGTTTTACCTCATCTAAAAATATGCGTATCGCGCTAAAAGAAGTTTTCACTTCAAAAATACATTTATTAAACCCATATTGAACATACAAATGCATTGTGACGATGTCTATGTGATTACTTTATAAGCCATACAAAACACCTTTTCTGAAACAAGGAACCTTGTAACATTTTACGCATGGTGGTAAATACATACATTATTTATCTAAATAAAATATGATGATTGGTCCGAAAAATTATACGTTGTTACCCCCGGGTATGAAGTATAGCCAAATGCGACATTTCACCTTCTAAATTTGTAAATTTGACAATACGCAGCAAACGTAGCTGCGGCGCGTTAATATTCATTTATAAAATATTAGGCCGGGGGTTGCGTCCGCATGCGAGGGTGAGAGGGGGAAGGAGGCCCCTCTCGCTAGCATCCACTCAAACACGCTCAGCGCGCCTTTAATGAACTTTGTGTCACTATTCGCCAATACAAGTACACTGTTCTTAGGCACTATCGTGTGTTGGTTTGAACAAAGCCGCCGGGTAGTCGGAGGGTAAACGGGACCCGCCACTTTCCTTTCTTATTGTTCGTTTGGTGCGACTATTTTTGAAAAGTCAAATGGCTCGCTCCGCGCGGCCGGTAGGTGGCATGCCCGTAACCGCTATAAACTTCGAACGTTTATTTGGTGAGTGCGTTGTCCAGAGGTACTCGGTGTGCAAACCCAATTACTGACAAAAACTTGCGCCAATTACTAAAGCGGTTGTTTGTTTCTTTTTCGATACGTCGTTTCTGAATGTGAACGAAGGCAGACATCATTGTTAACCTAAATTAAGTAAAAGAAGGGGAGGATGGTACGCATTTCACATGCCCCGATCTGGCATCTCATTTGCCTCATTAATTCACGTTTATGCCAGTTAAACCTATTTACTACAAACCTATTTAAAAGTTGGAGCTACCCAAATAGCTTGCGGCGCTATTTTGTTTTTCGCTATTCATAATTATATCCTAAAGGTAATCTAATTCGATCGAACTCGTGACACTCCGGTGCTTTGGCTTGAATAAACTAATTTCAGGCTGACCGTTCAGCTTGTAAATCTTGAGTGCAGGAACACAATATTTACCAAGTGCGCCAGTCGGCAATTTAATCAGCAGCGAATAGCACTCAAGATCTCAACCGAGAGGTCCAATTTGGTTCGGGCTGGTAGGTCACAAGTTGAAGCACTCGGTAACAAAATTAATAGGTAGTTCTCTAACTACCCAGGAATACAGATAATTTACTGTAGAAATTTATAATTAAGTAATTATTTAATTTATGACGACCTCTGTAGCGCAGTGGGCTTAGGTCCGACTGAGACGCAGAAGGTTGTGGGTTCGATTCCCGCAGCGGGACAAATGTTTGTATGATCTGCAAGTATTTGTCTCGGGTCTGGGTGATTCTATGTATAATATGTATGTATTTACAAAAAAAAAGTACTTATATAACTAGTATATCAGTCATGTGGTACCCATAACACAAGCTCTGCTTACTTTGAGCCCGATGATGTTGTGTGAAATGTCCGGGATTATTTATTAATTAATTTATTTATGATTTTAATAAAACAAATTTGTTAATAACATTATTATTGATATCATATAGATAAATAGTTACCTGAAATTCAATTCAATTCACACCTACACAGCATTTACAGCATTGTAATAAATGCATTAAAATCGTGCTAGTATTCGGACAGCTCGTAAAGGATAAACTCCTGAAAGCAGATACTCTCCTGCAATCACTGGATGAAGTTATTGTGTTACCAATGATTTGCATACCATACCTACAATCAAAATATGGTGATATATATTTTAATTAATTCAGTATTAATATTCAACGCCTAAAAGTATCAAAGTCAAAGTCAAGAGATAGTTATTTTATTCAATACAATCACAAGAATCACTTTGAAACGACATACATACTAGGTGAATTTAGGTGCCAATTCCTAACTCAACTCAAGTAACACTAACTCAAGTCCGAGAAGAACTGGCAAGAAACTCATTCTAGTCCTAGCGCTTTTTTGAACGATCCATCTTATAATTACCTTAACTACGAAAAACGACTACAAGCAAGTTTATACATTTCAAATGTATCCCCTAGATAGGTCCTAAAAACCATAACTAAACAACCTCTTTCTCTCATTTTTTAACCGACTTCATCAAAAAGGAGGAGGTTCTCAATTCGTTGGAATCTTTTTTTTTATGTATGTTTACCGATTACTCGAAAACGCCTGAACCGATTTGGAAAATTCTTTTTTTGTTTGAAAGGGTATACTTTCCAGATCGAGCTGAAAAATCAATTAAAATCTAAAAATTGTATACATCGATGATATTTTCGTTTACTCCTATACCTCGCTTTCTCTTTGGAGCAGTGCGTTTATTTAGCCTACTCATATTATATACAAAATACATCTACTTTCCAATAAAAATACGCTCAAATTTCATTCAATAAAGTCGGTTTACTTTTTAGTTTTCAACAGTGGATTCCTATACTTCTTTACTTTAAAATAATGGTAATCATAATTTTATTCTATGAATTGATGCACTTCGTACCACCTAAACTTGATTTGATTGTAAACCACTCCAGTATTAAAGCGAAGAAAAAGAAAATCAAATAGGTTCTGCTATTTTCAAGTTTCTGCGGCATTACTGCGCCTTCACGGCATTTGACAATGATATTATATTATATCACGGTGCTGCCCGCAGCGTCGCGCGCGTGGTACCTACATAAAAAGTAGCCTATGTCCTTCTTCTATTCTAAAAGATAAAAATGGGACTGTAGGTGATCCTTAGGATCTATATATATTCCATCACGGTCTTTTTATCGATCTTTTTAAGAAATACTATGCCGTTGTACATTAATTTGATCTATCTCGTAAGGTTTGCGATTTAAGCGCACAAAAATGTTTTTGTTACGACATCACATTACAAATATTTTTTCGGCTTTTCTGTACTATAATTAGTATGTAGTATACATATAAACCTTCCTCTTGAATCACTCTATCTATTGAATACTACATTAAAATCCATTAAGTAGTTTAAAAGATCAAAGCGAACAGATAGCGAAACCAACTTCATTTTACACTATGTAAAGATAATAATATACTATATATAAAACATACCTACTGCATTTATATCAAAGGCGTATGTATGTATATACATACGCCTTTGATATAAATGCAGTAGATATATCTGTAAAGATATTCATTTGCAAAATATAGAAGCTATCCTGGAGGCAATTACCATCCAATAACCGACGCACCTTAAACTATTGGAAATGCCTCGCCGTGCTAGCCGGGTAAAGTCGCGCTCACACTGGCTGAATCTAATATAAAATACAATATAGTAGAGCTACGTAATTTGACAATTTTATATTAATCAACTCAACATAGATATTTGAGCTGAGTGTTATTATATATAATAAATTTACATTTAAGAGTAGGTATTATAAGTATTATATAAGTTCCGATAGTACAAGCTATAAAATCAAAATCAAAAATTATAGAATTGCGTTAATAATTTCCCTTATTAGATAACAGATCGACCATCGCAGTCAGTTTTCCAACGTACATTGCACCTATCGATACTTCCATAGCAATAAGCTTAGATAAATACATTTTGGTAAGTAAATACATATATACATAATTAAAATAAAAAAATAATAAATCTTGGTGGATAATGCACATAACACCATCTAACTCCATACATAGCTTGTAATATCATGACAAGATGACTGATAGAATACTTATATATTTTAAAATATAAGACACTGTAACACGCAGACACAGAACAAACACCTATGTCCATCACACAAATGTTTGTTTTGGGAGGAAAACGAACTTTCAACCAGCGCAGAAGGCAGAGCTACTACTAACTGAGCTGACAGGCCAGTTAAAATGTACCTTACTCACGAAAGTTTTGTACAAACTTAACTGTTTACCGCAAGTTTTGTGTTCACTGCACAGAACCGTACCTAGCGTGTTTTCTATTTATCGCAGAATTATAACCAGGATAGAAATCGATCTAACAGTGGTCACCACCCGGGACACAGGGAACACCCGCCACCCCGCTCGTAGGGCTGCGGCTAACGATTAGAAAGGCCTACGGAAGAACCTAGCCTAGAACGTGGAAGTTAGTAGCAAAAAGCACAAATTTACATATTAGATATTATTTACAATTCAGGAATTTTATCAGTCACGTGAGAGAAATATAGTTTTCGGTTTAGCATATCAAATCACAACATTCTATATTCAATAAAATCACAAGGACCAATTTGAATTGTTTTTTTTGCATGCTAGTGAATCTAAGTGCCGGTTCCTCCTAACCCCAGTTCAAGAAGAATCCGACAAGAAACTCGTCAGGTCTTTTTTTTTGTATGATCCTTGCTGATTTTGTTACGGATGCCGAGTCGAAGCGGAGCAGATTTCCCCAAGCTTTTTTGTCATTGAATGAATCTGTTTATTTTATATAAGCTTTATTCAATAGTTTCTGTTTAATTATGTCTTTAAATTTGCTCATCTATAAACCTAACACGTATTTGAATCAACGTACGTATTGGTCAACATTTAATTATATATATACATATATATTTTATATAAATAATCTCGGAAATTTCACACAACATCATCTGTCCCCAAAGTAAGCAGAGCTTGTGTTATGGGTACCACATGACTGATATATTACTTATATACTTATAATTTTTTTTGTAAATTGGATGTATGAAATAAACTTTTGCGGAAGTTTCTCTTTTAAATAATTTATACCAACACCTAAAACTTTTCTCAAAACGTACTTAACAATTTAATATATATATTTAATAACATTTTTTATAATTTTTTTAACATTATCTTAATAATTATAACTGGCCTGTCAGCTCAGTTGGTAGTAACTCTGCCTTACGCTGTAGGTTCGATTCCCTCCCAGTTTGGGGCCATATAGTGTTGTGTGCATTGTTCACCTATTTTATTATTATATTAATAATAATATAGTTGTAGTAGCTCTGCCTTCTGCGCTGTAGGTCGGGGGTTCGATTCCCTCCCAGAAAAAAACATTTGTGTGATGAACGTAGGTGTTTGTTCTGTGTCTGGGTGTAATAAAGTATCATAAGTATGTATTTGAAAATATATATGTATTCTATCAGTCATCTGGTCACCACAATACAAGCTATGTAGTTTGGAGCTAGGTGGTGTTGTGTGCATTATATACCAATATTTATTTATTTATAAATGTAGGTACATGTTTGTGTTGATGTTAATATGTTGGGATGAAATTTGATATATATATATATTATAATTAATAAACTGGAATAGAACAAAGGTTGATTTAATAAGCGGACAGTAACTTATTATGTCTTATTATTATTTGATAAGATTTTAACCTCAATCATGCTCAAAAACTCTAGCTGAAAAAAGCATCTCAACCTTATTTAAAAAAAAATATTAAAATTATTTTTAAAACATTTTTCGAATAAGAAGAGGTTCTAATATTTATCAAATGTATTTTGGCAACCATAGCCGAGTCCTACTGTACGCCCGCAGCACCTCGAGTTATTGTCATTGATTTGACGTTCGTTATCGTCCAAATGCCAATTTATTAAATAAAGCCTTTTGCTACGAACGCGGGGCGAGAATGTGGCATCCGCATAACACAGCTACTTTGTGCTTTTATTCGGCTCATAATAATGTATAGAAACCATTTATAATTTGAACCTACACACCTAACATACTCAGTTTGCCAGGTCGTCGCCTTCACGTAGGCGACTAAATAGTAGGTAATTACTAACTTTGTATCATCAAACTATCCCTCTGCTCATAATAGCTTTTCAGAAGTTCAGTCGCCATCTATACCTTCCTAATAGGCGCTGAACGGTAATCGAAGTTGAAACTTGCCGTCAGCCCCCACTAACGGGGCTTCCATATGTGACAGTCAACCAATTTTGATGGCTAACAGCCGCGTGATGTAGCCGTAGCACAAACTGAACGATTTGCACAATTTGCTCTTTTCTTTTTAACTGTCATCTAGTTTCCATAGTTTTCCAAACTGGCTTTCCTTAGATTGGGACTAGATGCTGTTGAGAGAATTTGAAATTTGTCCAGCGATATGTATTTATATGACTAATATCATAAACTGACAAATTTGTAGTCTTTTAGTTGTTCATTTTGGACACTACAGAGGCGTTATACAAAATCCTTTACAAATTGAAAGCCCTCGATTACGTTAGTAAAGTCATGTGAGTCTATGTTACGGCAACTGCCAGCAACCCTGTAGATTAATTATGGCTGCCGGTACATCTGGAGGCTCGATAATCTTATTAACGTCCTATTTGTGACCCGTGGACTGAAATCTAGTTAGAGGAGGTTGCATGACTTTAATTAATGGTCTTTGATCAAAATTTATGCCTACAAGCACCAAACCTAACTTAACAGAACATACCATGCACTGTGTATACTATTTAATTTTATATTTGATGAATATGTTGAGTTTCTAAAAAAAAGAGATACCTATTGATACCTACCCTGAGTAGGTGCTAATAGGATATGAGGGTCAGTACTCGGGCCAGGTAGCAGTATTATTTAAGTTGTTGACAACGCTGTCACCTTAACTATAATTACTTTTTTAATTTTAAGTTTTCCGTGCTTCGGATGGAGGGATGTTTGTCACGATTTTTAATTAGGTGTTTACGCCAAAATGGTAGGTATAAAAAACAACTTCTTAATATTCAAAGATAAATATATAAACTTAAATTACTTCTGATCGCGAAATGTTAAAAAAATACTATTTACATGACTTTAATACTTTAGTGTTAAGTAAGATAAAAAGCTTCCGCTCTTCTAGATATTTTTTTTTTGTATACATTATTTTTAATTCCAGGTTAATGTATGACATTGACATTGACAATGAAATTTTCAAGTCTAAATACTAATTAAATTTAATGTAAAATATATTGAAACAATCATTGTCTTTATGGTGTTTTTATTCTATATCCTACATTTTTGACTATTCTCGAAGCGGAGAAATTGTTCTTAAAGCTATGCTGAAGCCAGAGTATCCATAGTGGCAATCGTGAAAAGAATATTGCCTTTTCTATCTGCTATTGAATGACAATAATCAAAGTCGTAGATTAATAACAATTTATAAATAAGAAACGCTTTACCCTCCATTTTACTTAAACACTTAACAGCAAAACGGAAAATGCCGAACTCTAAGTGGAAGGACATTATGAATATTTAAGAGGGTGATTAGAATTCTACACAGGGTAAAGAAAACTCAACGCTTTTATAGAGACGTCGTGATCAATTACGTTCTATACCTATGCAGGTAAGTACGTGACCACTGATGATGTAATGGGGAATGAAAACGCACTTGTTTATCATTCATGCTCAGTTTCACTTTCACCCTACAGGAAGATTTTTTACTCCTCCTTATGACTATATACTGAATCTCGAAACACCTATGATATCCAGAAATCCTGCGAGCTTAGTACCTTTACAACGAAAGCTTTCCATCAATCTTTACCTAATAACAATTTATTGCGATTGTTTTGTATTTATATTCAAATTCATGTTTCATAATTTTTTTACCAAAAGTTACTTAAATTTTCTATTAAGATAACATTGTTTTTTCAGTGTGTAATCACAAATATATTTATCCGTAATCTATGTATAAAATGGTCGTAACTCTGTGTGCCAGCACCTACCTCGTCCGGAGTTTGCCTAGCCTGAGCTCGCAGTGCACTAACTAACTATTTCCGTTACTTCTACCACTCCTTAACCCTCTCCATCCAATTTTAATAATTGGATAAGGAATAATTAAATTTGTAGGAGCAATTCTTAACTCTTTTATTCTTTTTATAGTAGCTTATAACTTCTTTGTAAAGCGTGGCAAAGCTATTTATGTCTTTGTTCACAATAAGTTACGCTTCAAGAGTATATACTTTAGTGCTCCTAAAGGAAGATCACTTTACATGGACTGTGTGTTCAGTATAAGTGTTTATTCTACAAGGTGTTTGGATGACTTTAGTCACTACCTACAAATAGCGCAGTGGGCGAAAGCCTGCCTGAGGCGCAGAAGGTTGCGGGTTCGATTCCCGCCGCGGGACAAATATTTGTATGATCTGCAAGTATTTGTCTCGGGTCTGGGTGTTTCTATGTATAATATGTATGTATTTACAAAAAAAAGTATATAAGTAGTATATCAGTCATGTGGTACCCATAACACAAGCTCTGCTTACTTTGGGGCCAGATGATGCTGTGTGAAATGTCCGGCATTATTTATTATTATTTTTATTTATTTAATAGAACAGTACATTGCCCGCCGCAACCAAACGGCTTAAATGCACAATGTATACAAATCCCCACCCACTACTTGAACCAGGCCCCCGAAAGAAGCTTTCGCTGGTCGTGTCACGGCAGTAATCCCACAAGAGCACAGATAAAACGCACAAACTCTACAACGCCCGAATGTGCCGAAATTGGGGAAACAAGTCTGAGTTTTGGCGTCGACGGCCGTCACCACAAAGCGACGCTTGACGTGCCAAATCCAAAGATACTTTCCGTGGTGCTGTCCGCTCTTTGTGCACGCAATCAACACCGGCTTTGCACAGCAATTATTCAAATACATCGAGCAATATTAGATAGGTAAGCTTCCTACGCATTTTGCATTCAGAATCAGACTTTGTGCGCGCACTCGAGGGACTCCGGAGTTTATGCGTCGACGTCACGGCAGATTGTAGGTTCCACCTTTTGCAATGGTACCTACCTATGTGTACGTGTGACTTGGGATATTGCTGTGTTTTAGTTTTGTGTGTTGAAAAACTAAGTCTTAATCTTTTGTAATCAGATGTTTACTAATATTGCGTCTGCCGTTTTAATTATTCGAGACGTTTCGGCTGCGTTCCAACAAACGTGATCACGGGCTGACTTGATCATAGAAAGTTACCGCCGAGTAACACTGGCAGTTTTGGAAACTACCCTTCACTAGTTACATAAGTTTTGTGAACACTATCGTACAGCGTCTGGCCGAACTAATTATTGTAACGAAGGTACTCAGTCAGAGCAGGCCTAATTGGACCGCTTGGATTGGATTGATTGCGATCGGTGGTGATTAAATCACACGTGTATTGCAGCCTATCAAACGTGATTATTGCTGATTCTGCTATAGCAAACCAACAGGGTCTTTCATAGTACCCAGAGCATTTATAATAATTTATAATTGTGTCAACTCCAAAAACCAACAACCTGGAGCCAACCCATTAACTTAATTCTCCAAGTGATCGGTCACAAAACACCTAATATAGACCAATAATGGTAACACCAGGACTCTTGGCGGATGATAAAAAAAAAATACCAATGTCTAATAATCAAAGATCTTATCTACATTTATGTACTTTTATGTCAAATTCAAAGTCGATACGGTTTTATTCAGTAAAACCACAAGAAATCTAAATATCTAGACAAAGCTTAAAGACCCAGCTTATCTAGTTAGGCATCTCCCTAATCTGTTTTGACTCACATAAATTTTTCGAATAGATAATTTCATTGATACCTAAGTAAAATGAAACCAGTCACTAGTAACTCGCATACATTCCATTCAATGAGAATGTTATTTTTATAAAGCACCCCTACAAATAGATAATTTCTTCGTTCCACTGCAAACCTAATTGCTCTCGAGTGGATGAGGATGCACGTGGCATCCTGCAAAACTAGAGGCTTCCACCAGAACCGGAACTGTCAAAGACATTGCTTGTGTTGCTGTGACGTCAGTCGGAATAATTTCCGTAAGTTCACATTGTACACACCTTAGAAAGAGCTTAGGGATAGGTAGGTAGGTTTTTATAAGGTATTAACCCTAAGACCCAATTAGACTCATTTAATTTTAAGGTGCACCTAACGGTTTAAAAACAAAGTCGGTTAGCCGTAACGTCAATTTGAATTCTTAAAAGTACCCGCATGGTTTCTATGCGTGTAGCATATGCATGGTGACACTTCTAAACAGCTGGCCGAGGCATTACCATCTAAATTACCTAATTTATGCAGAGCTAGTGCCCGCCCGCGGCTACGCACGCGTAAAATACGGACTTCCCCATCCCATAGGAATTTCCTAAACTCGTATTGCATTTAATCTGTCTATTGAAAATATTTGAAGAGAATTTCGTGATGGTACAGGGTTTAAAAAGCGGTTAATTTAAGGCATGATTTTTTACCCAGCATGGATTTTAGTTTTTAACTATTTAGATCCAACTTCATATGATCAAGCCCTTTGACACTTGGTTAAAATAAAATCCCAAACATACTCGTATACGACAAACCATTCAAAGAAAAAGAATCAGAAAAGTGTTAAGTTCTGCATTTCTAATTAGGTTCATGGCTTTAGGCTTATATTTCAGCCTTCAGAGTATAGAAGCCTTATTACATCCTGCAATCAGATTTTACATGATTACCCCGAGGTACAGGTTAGTAATTACCACCATCCAATGGAAAAAAGAACTCGTCGATAGGTCGTTTCCCGCGCGCTGAGTTTGATTAAGCTGACAACACACTCCATTCAGCATACATGGGTTTGCTCTGATGCTCCCAAAGATGAATCGAAATTTTAATGAGCTTCCATTAAAGCAAGGACACGCCTGAAGAAGACGCTGCGAAAAATAGTCTGATACGAATGGTTATCGGCAAATATGTAATTAGTCGGTGGATGCTGCTCAGACCAAATTCCCTTTGCGCGAACGGTGCCGCCATGATTTGTATACACTAAGCATGATATGTTGCCGGCCGAGCAAACGTGTAGGTAGTGTTTGCGTGGAGGTTTAGGAAAGGCGGCGCTCGTGGGGTGGGCCCCGTGGCCGTAGCCTTCCGGCCGTTTGCCGCCGGCCGGTGCGTGCCATGCCAGAATTCTCCCGCGTCGCCCGCTCAAAGGTTTCAATATCCCATATAGAATCGCAATCGCCGCAAACATTTTTCGGACAAACACAACGTTCAGATTAAAGCACGATTTGTGGTCTGCTATTCCAATAATGTCATGTTGGTCGAATTTGGAAGTAAAAGTCAAATATTCGGACGGCAAGCACTTACGTTTAACGACTACGGCTTTGAGAGTGGGATGTGTGGTTATGAAAAATTCGAGAGCTTTGGTCTAACTCAATTCAATCTTTTTGGCATTTCAAAGCACGGTTTGAAATGAAAATATAACTTGAAAATAAAGTTCTTGTTTAGCGTTAGTAATGTTTAATTTATATCGAAGCCTTAATCCTATTGGACGTTTATCTACGAGTATAACATGAGAAGTCTGAGATTTGCCATTTTTAGTTTAATATTATTATAAACCCTACCCCTTAGCACAGTTACAAAAAGTTATCGAGTTGTCCAAGGCAATTATAGGACGTTATTGGACCTGGTTAATAGGTTGGAGCCGCGGTCTGGAGTGGTAAAGTCATTTGCAAAGCAAGGAGTCAACATTCTGTTGAAATTGGATTTGGCAGACATTGTAAAGGGCTTAACGGAATTACCCGGCAGGGCACGGTTAAGGCAGCTTCATCACTTCAATCTACTACTGCGGAATTCGTTTTGTTTGAGCTAGGTCCTAAATCATTATCTATATATAAATATATCTAAATAAACGCCTGGACCAATTTTGATAAAAAAAATTGTGTGGATTCGAGAATGGTTTAGATTTACAATTTGTTTTTTTTCGGAGGAAGTCGTGAACGGGGCGCTAGTTCTTTATAAAAAAAAATTAAGCGATCCTTGGGATATGATGATAAGATGGATACGAAGCGTACAAAATTATAGATTTTTATATATATCTCGATCTACAAAATGGGGAAAATAGAAGGAGTATTAAACTATAAAATATAATTTAAATATATCTTAACTTTTTTACTAAAATAGAACGACGGGTGCTTTAATACTGTTCATATTTATCACCCATTTTTACTTAACTTATGGCCTGATTATTATTCTGGTTTCGTTCCGTCAAATGTACGGATCATTCCAAGACAGTACTAGCTATTTTCTAAGCATGCGATAGCTCCAGTTGGGTAATTCAAGAGACGGCAACTATTCTCACTTTCAATGGCAATGAGATCCTAAGAACGTGTCTACATATAGTGGACATGAATGGAAGGAGCATCTTGTTTTCGTTGCTGACGAGCTTTGAGTGTTGTATCGAGTGCATTTTCATAGAGATGGTACGTAATTATATTAACACAAGGCTTTATATTCCTTTACACAAACAGATAATTATGTTAATAAAGCAATAATACGTCAATTAAGTTATTTTTTACATTTTTTATAATATGAACTAGAAATAAAAGTAGCCTCTAAATTACTCAAAATTATTCTGATAGTGATACACCGGATTTCGTTCTTCACATCAACAACGAGGTGTTTTTTATCGCGAGGAAATTTTAAATATATACGCCGGGCCGTGAGCGAATTAATATTGAATAATTAACGATGGCAACGGATAAGCATGCATCACCATGTATTATTCTGTATTTATATAGGAGCGCTTGCACACGATTAGTTTACGAGATGTTGCTGCGGCGAAGCGCTCTTCTATGGTGGAAGTTTCTGTAACTTCAGATTTTTCTTACAAACTGTAATTCATCGCTTCATCTACCCTCAAATTTGTATCGTCTCTGGTTAGGAAAACTTCTATCTCTCTATGGCTGTAGCGGATAGTGTGTTGATTATCGGTCAGGCGGTCAGGCATAGTGATTTTACTGAGGTTCACAGTTTGGTTGTATTTTCATGGGCCCAAATTTCATTCGATGAAATCAGTTTTCTTTTTAGTTTTTAAAAAGTAATTATATGTGAATATATTTATTTACAGAAACAGATATATATCAAATAAATATACAATTACTTATAGATAAAAAATACAGTTCAGTTCACTGACAGCAGGTAGAGTGCCCAAAAGGCTGGCAACGTTACCTCGTTGAATAGCCATACTAAGCCTTTGTCCGAGGTAAGCACACGCCCTTTGATCATTAATTTGTAATTATTACAATAATCTCTTTCACTCATTATGTTACAGGCTGCAGTAGCCACGTTCCAACTCCATAGGCTTGTTTCCTAGTTATTAACTGGAAGGAACACTATAGATCAAGACTTAGGCATGGTATGTCATGCAGACTCGTGCAGCACTAGCACAACTGGTTGGAACACTTATGAGGTAGGCAAGGCAAGGATACGTCATGCAGACCCCTGAAGCACTTCGTGTGAAAGAGCCCTAACAGAATACACTTCGCTCGGAAACTGAAACATTAAGTATGCAACACATTCTGTTAAACGAGTCATGGAATTATGATGAGCCATATCCATAATGAAGCAAGTTAAAGTGCAAAAGTTGATACTCGTCGCATTATACTTTGGGATTTTTGGAGTTTATGGATCTTCATTTTGACTGGCCTCATGCCTCACTGGTCAGTAGTTAGTAGTAGTGATGTTGGTTGTCGGTTTGATACCCTGGACACAGGACAACAAATGAGTAGAACATTAATTGATCATGCACAGTGAGGCTTCCGAAGTCAATAAAAGTGAGAATAGCTAGTGGTCAGGTCCTAAAACAATTGATTGTGTTGAAGATCAAAAAGAATTTAGTATGGAGATTTTGCCGTGACAATTTTCTTTATTATTTAATATTAAATAATCCCGGACATTTCACACAGCATCATCTGGCCATAAAGTAAGCAGAGATTGTGTTATGGGTACCAAATGACTGATATACTACTTGTATACTTTTTTTTGTAAATACATATAAATATTTTCACAGGAACACCCTGACCCGAGACAAATACTTGCCGGTCATACAAACATTTGTCCACTGCGCCACAGAGGACGTCATTTTATGAACGAATATCTGTATCAAAAATCAGTTTTAGACAGCTCGTAATATCTTTAAAAGGTCTATTCAACGATATACTACAGAATGGAGTAGTCAAATTTGAAAAAAACACTCCTACTTTACATGTAGAGTAGGTATAAAAACATTTCTTATTTATAAGTTTTTTTTGGCCTTTAATATGTTTTACAGTGCACAATTTCACGACTATAAAACTGAGTCTGCGAGCTACAGCTTTGTATGCGGGAGGTCAAACACGTTAGGTAAGGAAGAAATATTTAAAAACTCTGTTACATGTAAATGAGCTAAACAATAATTATGAAGATTAATTATACATTAATGCGTAATGCGTATTCTTATTATTCCAAATAACAATATAAATGCGAAATGTTGTGTGCATATTTGGATGTTTGTATGTTACGCAATCATTTCAGAACTTGGATGTAACTTGTTCGAATCTCGTCGAGCTACAAATGTTTGGGTGTTTTTCAATGTAAAATACGTAAGTATTTAAAAAAAAATATCCGTTGTTGTGGTAACCATTACACAAGCTTAAATTAAAAATTATTTATTCAGAACAAAATACACAGGACATGTTACAATAAGAACGATGAGAACTGCAAAAGTTTAAGAGACTGTGGAGCAGTCTCAACGCCACCTCCTTAACGTTACATAGTTCTGAGAGAAAAACTTAGGTACTAAGTATCAAACAATAAACTTAAACATCAGTCAACTTACTCTAAACTTAAAATAAGCTTAAAATATTTTAAACAAAGCAAAATTGTAACTATTGTAAGGACACTTTTACTTTTACTAATTTACTGCGCGTCATTTGAAGGATGTTTGCAAGAGCGTTTGTGTATGTTTTAGTGTGTTTTGTGTGTGTGTGTGTGCGTGAGTGTGTGTAAGGGGTGTGTATATTATGTAAGGCTGAGTGTGCGAGTAGATGCATTGTTGCACTGATCCACTGGTTTCCTCTGATACTACAAGTCTCTTAGGAGTCTGAGTATCTTAGAAGAAAACCATATTTAGTAGATATATATGTATGTATGTTATATAATGTAATATCAGACAATGTTACATTGGTTATTCTAGAGTTTTTAATAGGCCCTCTGTTTCCTCATATGAGAGAGTAAGTAGCCATTTTAGACATTTTACTTTACACTGATAATTTGGGAGGGGGTAAATATGTAAAATGTTGTTAACCTTATTATAAAGCGTAGGGCTTAGATAGTAAAAGTTACGGGCTGCCACAGCTCTACGTTGGGGCTAGATGACGTTGCGTGAAATGTTCGGTATTTTTTAAATGTATTTAATCAAGTTGGTTAATTTGAATATGTATGATAATGTAATGGATAGACTCCGGAACTACATAACCAATTTTAATTAAATTTAGCTTACTGTAAGTAATTTAGTCTAACTTAGAGATGGGGTAATGTTTATCTTGATTATGGACCTGATTTTTATTGCAAATTAAATGCTACTATAAATTCCATAAGTTTCATAACAGATGGCAGTGCTTTTCTGAATCTTTTGTGGTCAAACTTATAAACGTCAACTTTTGTCAAAAGTTCTTCTTCTTCTTCTTTGTTTATGGCATGTGACATAATAATGTCAATTTTGCCAGTGTCGAGTGTTTGTTTGTATAAAGTCAATTTGTCTTAGTCGATGGTCAATTGTCAATTTTAGACGTTACGCGTAATGGCCGTCTAAAATTTTCTTGGGATTCCTCGTCGTTCAAATTACATTGCACCATAATACACAGTTAGTTCAATTGTTCATACTTGTCCCATGTAGTCACAACTTATTCATTAAAATTCCGCTAAGATTACTGAATAAACATGCAATAAAATGAGTAAGAAATATTAAATTAGCAGAGCTATGTTACTTCATGAAATGACAAACGAAGAATCTCCTGTCAAAAGTTAATCACTGTTTAAAATAGTGTCATCCTTTTCTTCAGATATTGACAAATAGTGACAGGACGAATATTAAACAGTGTTTAGGCAGTGTTCAAGGCGAGAGGCTGTGTGGTAAGGCCTTTATCTAGGTTTCTAGGTTTTTAGATCGGCAACAGAGCTCAGAAACAGCAACGCATGGCCGGGGCAGTTAGTCTAATATAATATCCCGTACTTCGTCCGTCCGTACTCACCCGAACTTAAGTTTGACTTTGGATTGAACGCATAAGAATACGGGGAGTTGCGAATATAATACGCTAGACAGAGAGGCAAATAAATATAAAACGAGACGGCACATCGCAATTACCTTGTGAGATTGTTGAATAAATTTACATTTAGTTGATTGAAATAATAATGAAATTGGCCTCAGCACGACCGAGCCGTACCTTAATAAATTAAAAATATATAATACTTACATAATTTGTGCGTGTTTGTACGAACCTATTTCTATTGTAATTTGGTTGGTTTATTTTCTCGTTTTCAATTACGTAAAGGAGATATCTTTTATACATGTTTTTATCTACCACGAGCTTACGAAATATTATTCATAAGATATTTGTACAGGAAAACAGAGCCACCTCTCGGGTCTCGGCTGTGGCATTTCCTAAAGGTTTAGGGAGATCGTCAAACAACATTTTGTTTGCTAGGAACAACAACATTGAGTTCTGCTTCGTTCGTCATCATCATCATCATGTCATAATCAACATCAGCCTCGGAGGGCTCCATAATGTTGAATGGACGTGACGGTTGAATATATTTAAATGAGTCTTAGTATATTTTGAAGTCTGTGACCTAAAATTGTATAGGCTACAGATCTTATTATAGAAATACAATATGTATATTTAAAAAAGTTGAAGGTACAACATTTTGATGAAATGAGAGTATGTAACAGAATAATTTTATAAATATGTCTCTTTCATTATTAAAACGGACGATATAAGCACAATTTTAGGAAAACACTTATTTTGTCACAAAAGCTCTATACAAGGATCTTTTAACAAAAGTATTAGCTGCTGCTCGCGTCTTTGCCTGCGTGGTACTTAGGTAAAAAGTGGCCTATAATATATGTAATTTTAGGTCCACATCTATATCTGTTCCGTTTTTTCATCCAAATCAGTTCAACCGGTATTGTAGAATTGAGTAACGAAGAAATATGTAACATTCATCTTATAGATGTATAATTATTAGCAAATACCCGCGACTTTGCACGTGTAGTACCTACATGAAAAAGGCTATGTTTTTCCCCATGGTACAATGTATCATCTTACTGAATTTCATTAAGATCAGTTAAGCCGTAGAAACGTAAAATACAATGCTTTGGAACTTATTTGGAAGTATTGAATATGTAAGTACAAGTAAAATTACTAATGTAAGATATTTTTTTATTACTATTTTAAAAAGTAATTTTTAGGATTCCGTACCTCAAAAGGAAAAAGACGGAACCCTTTTAGGACCACATTACCGTTCGTTCGTCTGTCTGTTTGTCTGTCTGTCTGTCAAGACCCTTTATCGGGAATGCGTTGAGGTATCGGGTTGAAATTTAAACGATACACTCAGGTCTAGTCTCTTAAAGATATAAAAAAAAAACTTCTAAGTTAATATAAAAAAATGATACGGCCGTTTATGGCGGAAAATCATATATCTCGACATTCTCAAGAGAATCAAAATTTATAGGGTATTTTCGGTTGACCTAGAAATATGAAATTTAGGCAAGTACTACCGTCTTACTACAAGTATAGGGAAAATCCGAAAACTATACATTTGTAATTAAATCATAAAAAAACACGGTTCCATTCCTTGTATAAAGATACAAGTTAACAGTGTCATGTGGGGTGTCGTATGAAAGAGCTTCATTGGCACAAGCTTAAACAGATTTTTAATTATTTTTATGATGTAGTTTTCGATTTATGACCAAGAATTAAAAATTCATTTTTCGTTTTTTATAAGTTTATGTAGGTTTATGTAGTTTATGTACCAAATAATTTTAATTTTAATTGCATGTACCTACTAACAAATTTGTACGGAAACCTCAGTGGGCGAGTCCGATTCGCACTTGTCCGGTTTTTTTAAAGTAATCCTAGTAAAGCATATACAAGCAATAAATATAAACCACAATGTAGACTATTCTCAGCATTATTATCTAACTAAAAATAAAACCAACGACATACTCGCCCTCTTGGGAAAGTCGCACGCAAACACGTGGTTCCTAATACCTATCCTTGACCCACAGATCATCGACCTGACCCATCCGATATCAAAAACTATTCGAACGGAAAAATCGGGCGATACGTCGCCGACGCGGTCCGGAGGATCCTCCAGCGAAGGCTGAACTGCGTTCTACTTAGGAAAGTACTATTTGAGGGGTCAGCGTAAATCGGGTGAGATGTCGTTGCGACCCTGACCTAGCTCAAGCTCTGGGAGGGTCACGTGGTCGGGCGGGTGGTAAGTAACTCCGGTCGTTCAACTTGAGACGAGACGAGAGGGTGGTCGCGAGTTTTGCCAGTTTTCCAACTTTTTCTGTTACGTTTTGGAGTAATTTCCTTGTAGGAATAAATCGATATGGCACCGATGACGGCACTCGCGAAGTGTATTAATGATAATTATAATTTGATAATGGATATCTTGATGATAATTTCATAACCTCTGTGGCGCAATAGTCTAAGGTCTGGCTGAGACACAGAATGTTGCACAAGCTCTGCTTACTTTGGGGCCAGATGATACTGTGTGAAATATCCAGTATATTTAAAAAAAAAGAAATAGTAGCCTGTTGTAACAAGTTGATATATAAGTTACTACCTGTTGCCCACGACTTCGTTCGCATTTTTTTTAAATGAATTGTTTCTTTAATCTTTCCCCAGGATGCATTTATCTCCTTGCCAAACTATAAGTTACAAACCAATAACACCCACCAACCATTAAAAAGTTTCCATACAAACATTCACACCCCATTTTATTTCTTAATGAGGGTTTTTTTGAAAAATCCTTAAACACGTGTCCATTTATTTTGCATTTTAAGTATCCAGTCCAAGTTTCTAAGAAATCACACAACCCGTTAAAATGTTTCCATACAAACTTTGACACCCCATTTACCCCTTTGTAAGACTTATTTTGAAAAATCCTAAACACGTGTCCATTTATTTTGCATTTTAATTATTCAAATTAAGTTTTAAGTAAATCACACCACACGTAAAAAAGTTACGTACATTAGTTTTCACCTCTTTTCACCTCTTAGGGGTTGAATTTCTAAAAATCGTGCCTTAGTGGGTGGTTTTGCTATAAAAGGTACCTTCCAAATTTCAGCTTTTTAGCTTCAGCGGTTTCAACTCAGCGATGATGATCCCTCAGTCAGTCAGTGAGGTTAAGCTCTTTTATAGGTATAGATTAATTATTTATACATTTTCATAATTATTGAAATATCAGACTATTTAGAATTCAAAATAAATGCGATTATTAGTAAAATAAAAGTTCTACAATAAGTGCTTACTTATTGTAGAATTGGTAGAACGCTTATTGGAATCTTCTGAATAAATAGATAGAATAGAATAGAATAGAATAGAATATAACTTTATTGTACACCTTAAAAATAAAAATACAAAATAACAATTGAAACATGGTAATAATATTTAAGTGGTACAATGGGCGGCCATACAAAAAAAAAAAAAAAAAAGAATAGATTATTAATTTTATTTAAGAATTATCGGAGAACTTACTGTTAGGTATTGTAACAAAAAAATACATTGAGCTCTGTATACATCACTTTATCTTTAGATAGTTTTACTGTTTCACATATATTTTATATTCTGTACATTTCTGTAATTTAAGTACATAAGTACTAATAAATTGTGTAGGTTGGTTGGTATTTCTATAAAATAATGGCAACTACGTTAATGGTCAATTAATTTACTAAACACGATGAACAAGACTAAGGTGCTGGTCAGATTGCTATTTTTTGTTTAATTTATACTTACTTTTGTTATACAGGATGGCACAGAAATTTTAAATCTTTATTAAATATTTTTTAAGGCCATTAAAATTGATATTATGTTATGAAAGATAAAAAAAAACCTTGTAAAAAGGTTTTTCAAGGGTGCACGTATGTAATGTGGGGTTGTATATATTTTTTAATAATACCAAGATACAGTATGGGTATTGCATATCGTTAGATACGTCTTTAAAATATATTAGGAGGTGTCTTTAACAGATTTTCGAATAGGATGTTCGTTTGATAAATATTCATCTATGAAATCTATCTTTTTTTTAAATGTGGTAATTTTTTAAAGAGTCCTGTGTGACCTGATGCTGCAGCATCACTTTGAATCAGCAAGATATCCAACTCCTCACTAACAACAAACAGAGGTTTCGTGTTTGGACTTATTGGAATCTTCTGAATAAATAGATTATTAATTTTATTTAAGAATTATCGGAGAACTTACTGTTAGGTATAGTCATAAAAAAAATACAAATAATACATGTATAAGGTACAAGTATGCTTCTTCTTCTTCTTATCGTGTCACTAGTTATTTCTAACCAGTGTGGTGAAAGGATTAAAGTGCGCCTCAGGGGCTCCTTTCGTGCAAGTATGCTGAAGGCCAATCACAAGTTCACAAGTGCAACAACAAGTTTAAGTACAAGTTCACACTGATATATGTTAAAAAAAAAAATCTAATCAAAAATACAGTCAAAGTGGAAACCTAAACAATACAAGATGTAAAAAAAAGATATTTTGTAATACATGTTTTGTGTCGGGGGTTTATCAATTTTTAAATGCATACATGAACTCTTGCATCATCCTGTACTTAGGAAAATACTGTATTTTATTATTATGAAAATGTCGGCACGCTTCGTTAAACTTAATGCTTTATCCGTTAGAGCTTCTAAGTTTTTGTATTTAACAATACAAGCCGATTGTATTTATTGTTTTAATTATTTTGATTATAAAGGTACAACAGGGATGTCCAAGAATAATTAAATATAGTCACATATATAATAATTAAATATAGTCAATCATCATCATCTCACTTTCAAAACTTTCGTGAGTTGTACTATACATTTTGATAAACACGGGCTTTACTCACGGATTATTTAGTCGATGGAGGCACCGACATTGTTTCGATTCATCTAGAGAATCTTCATCAGGGTGAGTTTGATCCGCGGTCCGCTCGTAGCCGCTCGAGTTCACGGTTCGCACTGATGAATCGAAACAATGTCGGTGCCTCCATCGACAAAATAATACGTGAGTAAAGCCCGTGTTTATCAAAATGTATCAACATCATTATTGGCCTTCGTTCATCTGTTGAAGATGATTTAGGTGGCGTCAGTAAAGTTACAGAGCAGTTAATTGTAATTGAAAACATTCGTTCATGGATCCACTCCAGCAAGCTGAGTTGGGTGAAGTTTCCTCTCCACTGACGTCACTCTGTCTGGGATTCTGTTTGATAGCGCAGGCCTTCCCAGGTACCCACGCTAACGGTTTGCACCTAGCCGGGCTTGTTTCAAGTATTCCTTCTCTATTGCAGGCCCTTATGTTAGTCAGCAGGGGGACTAACCGCCATAGTTAATATAGTTACACGAAAGAAAAACATGAAATAGATACATCTAGGAAGTTTTTGTGAGTTTTTTTTGTAAGGAACATTTTCGCGTTGTACCAGATGTTTTTAGAAGTTATATCATTGACTTACCTCATAACACTGTTAGTAAGTTTAGTAGCTCTGCTGCCTTTTGCGCTGTAGGTTGTAAGTTCGATTCTCCCCAGGACAACAAACAGATACAAACTTTCTCTTTTTACCCCCTTTTAAGGTTTCTTTGGAACCCTGGAATATGTGACACTTAATTTTGTGTTTAATAATAATATAATAATATAAAGTTTATTTTCTCTCAAAAAAATGTGTACCACAGTTAATACTACAATAATTGTAAGGATATGTCCTATCACCTGTTTACGAGCGACTGGTGCCTAAGATATATTTTGTAATAAAACCTGTAGTATACAGGTCACCAGAGACCCCGCTTCGCGGATTATAATTAGCATACCTAATATAACAAAATAATGTGCATTATATGGTACAGTTTTATTTTTTTATAAACTAAGTACCTATCTGTGTACTATGTGTGTTTGTGTGTGAGGGCGTGTGTATGTTTGTGAGTGTGTGGGCGTGTGTGTGTGTGTATAGTGCTGTGAGATGGATAGGGTGCGTACAGTAGAATGAATGTGCCTCTTAGCCCTACGACATCATCTTAGGTAATGTTTTGGGATCAAAACATTATGTTGTGTGAATTATGTAAGGGTGAGGGGGTATGTTACAGTGCATGTGCATCGTGATTTAGCTTTTTAAATTTAAATAATCTAAAAAGGAAATCGTGCTACATATACGGTCCCATACAAAAATAATACATATTTTGCCCTTTTATAGGGTTTATTTTGAAAAACTCACACACGTGTTCTTTATTTTCGAGGCACTCAGACCTACTGGTTCTTTCTAAGCATTTTTCGTGATGGTTTAACACATTGTCATGACACGAGGCAATTTAACAATTGTGTACGTCTATCACAATGTACAGCTTAAGAGCACTCGAGATTTGCGTGATCTTGGTGTACTGTACAGTCAGCGACATAATTATTTGCAGTATATTATAATCTATGCACCTGCAACCGAACCGACACCGCATGTACTGATTTATCTTACCTGCGGGTCTTGTTGGCAAGGTCGAGAGGTTAGTGTGGGTACCTGGGAAGGCCTGCGCTATCAATTAGAATCCCAGACAGAGTGACGTCAGTGGAGTGGAAACTTCACCCACCTCAGCTTGCTGGAGTGGAATCCATGAACGAAAGTTTTCAATTACAATTTACAGCTCTGTAACTTTACTGAGGCCACATAAATCATCTTCAACAGATGAACGAAGGCCTATGATGACTATAATCTAGTGGAACGTTTATATGGATATATATGGATATAGCCATTATGTCTACTACCTACTACTATGAGGTAGTACCTACCTCGAACCTCGCTTGCTTCGATTGAGTTAATAACCCGCGTAAAGACCTCAATCATAATGACATAAACCCATCTTTACCCTATCGAATGTGTATATATAATTTTTCTATAATACCTATAGGTTTGTATTGACTAACTATAAAATTACATTTCTGCTTAAATTTTATATATCTTTTTATCAATAATTATTTATTTATTGATAAAAAGATATATAAAATTATTATTCCTGGATCCCGGAAAAGCGGGTTATTATTATTCCCGGACATTTCACACAGCATCATCTGGCCCCAAAGTAAGCAGAGCTTGTGTTATGGGTACCACATGACTGATACACTACTTATATACTTATCTTTTTGTAAATACATACATATTATCCCCAGACCCAAGACAAATACTTGCAGATCTTACAAACATTTCGGCAGGAATCGAACCTGCTACAATATACAGTATACAATATACAAAATATACAGCGGATTCAATAATTAATCACAAAGCCACTAAGGATATGAATTACTTGTTAGCCATATAAGAGAATTGAGAACAATGCTTTCATTATCATCTACGAATCAGGCTGTTAGATATACCTACCCCGAAAAATCGGTTTAGCCGGTTCTAGAGGACACTAGAATCTATATAAAATGAAGATTTCAGAGCTAAATTTTTATCAAAAGAATATCAGCATCGAAAAGTTGTTCAAGGCTAACCTAACCTAACCCAACATCTATAACTATAAAAAGCAAAGTGCGTATGTATGTATGTTCCTTAGAGACTCCAAAACGGCTGGACCGATTTCGTTTAATTTTTCAGGAAATCTTCAGATGCTAATCTGTGAAGTTTGGTAGCGATCGGAACAAAAACACTTTTCTTTTTGCATCAATCAAATTTGGTATGGATATGTAGATTGTATCTTAGGGACGGACATAGGCTACTTTTTAATTAAGTACTATGCGTGCGAAACCGCGGGCAGAAGCTAGTCACATATAATAATCTATTTTCAAAGTGTTTATTTCATTACTTTGTAAGGGCTACAAATACGTTTTACAGTGCAAACATTTTAGACTAATAGTCAGAGGGCTAGAGCTCTAGTTATGCGCTTATAGACAGACCGCCATGACGATAAGGGTTCCTTGTTGGACTTCGGAAACATAGTAAAAGGACTTGACATTGGTTTTCATAAACTTATAAGTACACGGAACCAATTACGTGGCTGACTATACCTCGAATAAGCGCGTCGTCCATCACTCTTCATGATGCAGCAATTGAACATACATCTAGGGTCTCCACGTGACCTTTTGTATTCCATTTGTAGTTTAATAAAGACGTAGGTACATATTGAATGATACATAAAAGGTATCTTCCTACCAAGTAAGCAAAATTAAATAATGACCGGTAATCTGGCTTCATCGTTGTCTCAAATCTGTAGTTACTTAGTTACATTCTGTTGTATCTGTTGTTTTTAAATGCTGCTATGTTTATTTTTGATGTTAGAATGACAAGGAAAGAGCATACTAGCTAATTAAGCTAGCTAATTATAATATAAAGCTAAATGAATATAGGTTAATCTTCTATTACTTCTTTCTTTTTACCGGTAATACGCTAAATGATGTCGGCACATGTTCCATACTTCCATTTCGCTCTCAATACTAATTGATTCATCGCTCGTTGTTATCAGACAGCTGACGGCATTCACTGGGTTACTTCAAGTTACAACGCCACAATCCTTAAATGCGTCGTGTTTGTTTCCCACCCCGTTAGCAGCAGTGTACGCTCGCCCTGAGCGCTTACAAGGCGAATATGCCCACTCTATTGAAGCGAAGAGCTTACTAAGACCATCTAAATGCATTTGGGCCCATTTGCTGATAAGGTCAACTGTGTAAAACTGGTAAAAGGTAGGTGTTATGTATTATGCCAAAATAAGGTTTGAACATGCCTCCAATTGTCAATTAAGATAACATTAGTCCTGTTAGGCGAGTATGGTCCGTATGGGCCGTGCACAATTATAGTGGACTAGATGGCACCACATAGAAAGTTAGAACACGCTATCGTTGCGTTATGGAATTTTTTATAAATACATATCTAGCGATTACAAGATTTAAACATTTATAAAGTAGGCTTTTGGAGTTTTATGTCATCTGTGAATTTATCAAGTTTCTATGTTAGATAAAGAGCCCAGCAGATAATTACTAAGTGTCGGTACTATTCATTGGAAAAACTTGTTCTTCGTTAAACTTTTCCTTGATCGGACAGGACTTCCAAGTACCGCAAACTTTTGGGAGTGAAGTGTTGAAGACCGTTGAGCGAGAACAGATTTTGGAAATGTATTTTAAAATTAATGGTAATCTTTACTAAATTAAGTGATTTATAGATTTATCTACTTTGGATATATGTTACTTCATCTTTAGTTTTTAAGTTGACGCCTTTAGATGCCCGGGAATTATTTGTGCAATTTAAATTTGGAGCACGATCAATCGCTGGGAGATCATACCGTGGGATGTAGCGCATTGGGGTGTCGAGCTCACCTATAGTACGTTTGCTGTCGCCTTTATTTTCAAGCTGTGATTACGAAACAATAAAAAGTCTTCAAAGTAGCACAGTCTCAAAAGTTAGCAGGGGAACGCTTTCATAATCATTTTTGAGTGAAAAAGAAAGTTATTCGGAACAATAGTGTGCCGCTGCGAACAAAGAGCAACTTACGCAGTCAGTCTGTCTAGAACGCCTCTCAAAGGCGCGTCTCGGAGCTAATTCTAGAGGCGGCGGTGAGCGGTGACGCGCTTCCATCACCAGGGCCCGAAAAGCACTTCCCGGCGCGTTAACCACTCAGAGGGGGCCACCCCATCCGTCCCCATCGAAAAAAGGCGATGCACTTCGAATTGTTCTTTTTCTGTCCACCATCGATCGTTTCGGTAAAGGAGTGAGTTTTTATCTGTCCAGCATCCATGCTCTTACTTTACACGTGGCGTTGGGTACTAATTGAGGGACGTTCGGAGCAGCTCAATGAGAAAATAGAGCAATCGGGAGTTGTGAGATTTTCGGGGGGAGGACAGAAGATCGTGGGAGAGATACATAATGGCATGCCGCAGGTCTGTTGTTGTTTGTGCATTTTTAGCCATTTTGCGGTGTTGTGAAGATGTTAAGTCGGAAAACTGAAAACAGATGTGTTCTGCGAGAATATTATGTTAGTTTGAAAAATACTGAATACGGAAACATGGAACGAAGAGCGTAAGTTTTTATGCTCATGTTAATCTGTGACTTCAGCAGAGCTCCTGACCTGCTGGACTATAATCTAGTACTTACAAATTGATCTTGCGTTGCAGACTGGTGTTTGGATTCATAACTTACCTGGAAATTAAAAACAAATATTCACATACACTGTTGTTTTGTTGTTGAGGGCAAAACTTGATACTTATCGACTAATAATAGAGGTAGTGAATGACGGAAATATACCAGTGGAAAGCCCCGTATTTCATTCGGGTTTTTTCTCTTATCAGTTGTTTTCAGGATAAAGTATCCTGTCTAATTCTAGTAGTCCATTAAAATGTTACATTTTTTAGGCCTTAGTGTGCATTTGTCAGAGGACGCAATTTTATTTTTTTAATGTGTAGGGGGGGTCAGTAGAAGCTTAAGTTCAAGTTTGTGGGGTCGGCACCCTTGTCCCCCGGCCGCCATCTTGGAAAAGGGGGTGCAAAGGGTTTTCGCGCTGTATCTCGTAAACTAGTTACCTTACAGAAAATTTAATCAAACATAAAATGTAGCAAATTAAATTTCCTACAATTTTATTTCTATTACTTTTTATCGTCAAGTGACCAACAAAAAAGTTATAAACAAAAATAAATGAAAATTTTGTAACAAATTTCCTTTTGGAGGTTATAACTTTTTTTCAGTTCAGTCAAAAAAGGGTCAAACATAGTTCAATAATAGCATAGGAATGTTAAGATCATAATAAATTGTATGAATAAAAAAAATATAGATAGAAAAGTAAGCCTAATTTTTAGTTTTTATTGCATCCCTATGAGCATTCGAGAATCCGTTTAAGTTTGGAGCGCTGTAAAACCTAGAACAAACAAACAAAATTTTCATTTATTTTTGTTTATAACTTTTTTGTTGGTCACTTGACGATAAAAAGTAATAGAAATAAAATTGTAGGAAATTTAATTTGCTACATTTTATGTTTGATTAAATTTTCTGTAAGGTAACTAGTTTACGAGATACAGCGCGAAAACCCTTTGCACCCCCTTTTCCAAGATGGCGGCCGGGGGACAAGGGTGCCGACCCCACAAACTTGAACTTAAGCTTCTACTGACCCCCCCTACACATTAAAAAAATAAAATTGCGTCCTCTGACAAATGCATACCCAAATGTAACTTTTCAATGGACTATAGGTCCTGAACAAAATTCATGAAAATCTTGACTTGATTACGCGACGATTATCTATACTTTCGATTTTATAGTATTAGTTATTACTAGTTCAATGTAAATGTATAAAATAATATAGAAATAGCTCAACATATCCAGGTCACTGCCAGAGGGCAGCGTCCCCAGACATTAGCGGCATTGCCACATTGAATGGCGATGCTAATAAGCTGGGCCAGATAGGAGCCAGCTCTTGGGTCACGCAATCTTTCTACCTGTTCCCCACATGCAAACAGGCTCGACTCCAAAAGATTCAAATATATAGGCCCTATTAAGACCGGCACTTTGATTTAATTGATCATTGAGTAAATCAACTAACATTGAAAGTTAAGATGTACGAAATATAGGGCCTAACACAATGCCGATCCACTCTACACTCCCACTGATCCACGTAACTAAAGTTATGAGGTGTCTTTCCAGCCTAAGGATTACAGGCGCGAGCACGTTCGATTGTTAGTTTAAGTTAGAAAATAAAAAGGAAGGTGGTAAATCCTTTTTGGTATACAGGACAGCACACGCCCTGGCCACATGGGCAGTTGGCCAGGTGATTATCCCAAAGTGAGCGTATAAACGTATTTGTTCTAGCTCAGCAATTTTATTGACAACTAGCTTCTGCCCTCGGTATTCAATTTAACCTGCTCGGTAATTCTATCCCAGTATATTTAAACCAAGTTTTAAGGCAGATTGAACGCAAAAACAAACAGAAACATCCACACTTTCGTATATATGTAACATTAATGGGATACTAGAACGACAGTTATAAATATTGGTGGACAATACACACATCATCTAGCCCCAAACTAAGCATAAATAAATAATGCCGGACATTACACACAGCATCATCTGGCCCCCAAGTAAGCAGAGCTTGTGTAATGGGTACAATAATAACTGCTTATGAATGTGCTTTTTTTTGTAAATACGTGCATACTATAAACTCAGGCCATTATAGTTGGTAGTGCGAGGCAAATTGCTAAAATTAATTACTCTCTTCTCTCACCTATTATATTTGACTGTACAAAAATACCGATCAGCCAGACGGTGAAAAATCTTGGTATTATCATGGATAATAAGCTATCTTGGCAACCATAGATCAACGAAATCAGTAGGAAAATGTTTGCATCATCTGCGTAAAGACGCAGGCTCCGTAATTTCCTACCGACAGCTACCAAAGTTATGCTTGCACAATCCGTTCTCCATCCAATATTAGACTACGCGGACGCCAGCTATCTTGTTATCTCCGAAGTTTTACTAAATAAACTTGAGCGCATAAAAAATCTCTGTATTCGGTTCATATTTGGCTTGCGCAAGTATGACCATGTTTCCGAATTTTGCATGAAGCTCAAGTGGCTCCCTATTCGTTTTCACCGGAATGCTCATATCCTGTCCTTTCTTTACAATATCCTTTTTCTGTCTTCCTCTCCCTGTTATCTAAAGGAACATTTTGTTTTCCTGCATCAGGCAAACGATCGTATTCTGCGCTCTTCTGACACTCTTCAGCTCTTTACTCCTGTCCATAGTTCAGCTATGTATGGTGAATCCTTCACTGTTCAAGCCGTACGCTTATGGAACTCCTTACCTGCATCTATCCGCGCATCCAAATCTATCCATATCTTTAAAAACAAAGTTCATGATCATTATCTGTCCATGTCTGGAATCTGCTAACTGGTTGATATCATTTATCACTACTTATGATTATTATTATTGTTTTTAGAAAGTTGTTTGTATGTGTTAATAATTATCGTGTAAGTATATCGATTAGCATCATTAAAACTATATTTTGTATTTTTATATGTTTTGTATTAGTTTATTAGGTAACTTTATGTACACCGCCGTCGTTCTGTTTTTGTTTATCCTGTCCATACAAAGGTTGCCTGGAAGAGATCGCTTTTAACCATAAGGCCGCCCATTGTACAATTTTATTTATATTATTTCTCCTGTGCTCTTTTTGTATACAATAAAGTGTTAATCTATCTATCTATCTCTACATAGAAACACCCAGACTCGAGAAAAATACTTGCAGATCATACAAACAATTGTCCCGCAGCGGGAATCGTACCCACCACCTTCTGCGTCTCAGTCGGGTCTTGGCCCTCTTGTATTATAGTGACCAGCTGACTGATAGAATACTAATAATGTTTAAATACATAAATAATACTGATGATACTTTATAACTCCCAGACACATAAGAGATGTTCATCACACAAATGTTTATCCTGGGAGAGAATCAAACCCTCAACGCACAGCGTCGAAGGCAGACCTGAGCTGACAGGCCCAGTAATCTTCTTTTAATTTCATAATTCGGTTTTATATTTTACTAGCTGCTGCCCGCGGCTTCGCAAGCGTGGTACCTACACAAAAAGTAGCCTAGCCTAGTAGCGTATGTCCTTCTCCTAGGTCCAATCTGTCTCTGTACCAAAATTAATTAAAATCTGTTCGGCGGGTAAGGCTTCAAAACGTAACAAACAGACAGACAGAGTTACTTTCACATTTATAATATTAGTATAGATATATTTGTACATTGATTACTAAATTAGTTTGTTTGGTCTTATTTGACGATTTATAGAAGAGATCACTGGAATCATGATAAAACTATCTTTTTACAGTTCATCGGTACAGGTGATCGATTTCAACTAACAGAGTTCAACTAATCGATATAGTATCTATTACAAACTTTGGTACTGAAGGTCTAAATAAACAAGCCTCGCTACGTTTGTTAGAAAATAGAGAGCTGCTTTTATGTGGAACGAGCATAAGCGTTAATGCAAGTATGGATAGAGAAATGTTATACAGCGGCTACCGCGAAATAATATTTAAACATGAGCAGACGCACACTAACAAAGCACATTGTAAATTGTATTCGCTTGAGCGCGTTATACACTGTTGTTCTTTAGACATTGTGTTAGAATAATAAAAATATCTAGGGCTCCAACACACGGGAACAAATAGCAAGAGCCGCGTTCACACTGGTGGGTTCTTGGAATTAATTTTTTAACAATATCGCAATTATTTGATGCAATAAAACCAGCAACAACTTAAATACCTTTTAATTGTATACGCGATAAGTATCCGTTCATTACTAAAACATAGGTTCCTAAAATGTTCAGGTATTTTGGAAAACAACGAAATATCGATGAACTTTTGCATTTCAAAACATAAAACTCTTTCGTATATATTTGATGAAGAAAATTAATACTTCTATGAGGCTACTAAGGAGAAAATCAATCAACGCTTAATTAATCTGAGTATGATATCAAACCATCAATTAGAAAAAGCACAGAAGAAAACAAAATTTTTAATTAGTATATTTTAATGATATTTTTGTGACATACAACTATTTATACTAAGTCAGACTCTAACGACCGCATGACACAGATAACTTCCATTGACAACACTGCATTCACAACAAGCAGTTTTTTTTATTATACGACGAAGACTTTGTATTTCTGGCATTGTTTTGAAACGCGTTATATAAAATGTTCACACATTTTCCTGTTTACTTGAAAAAGTCTGTCAACTACTGTCAAAAATTAATCACTCCTTAAATTAGTGCCATTCATTTTTGTGTGATAGTGTCAAATAAAAAC
Source organism: Lampropteryx suffumata (assembly GCA_948098915.1). NCBI lineage: Eukaryota > Metazoa > Arthropoda > Insecta > Lepidoptera > Geometridae > Lampropteryx > Lampropteryx suffumata. The sequence continues at coordinate 27,130,552 of OX402544.1, forward strand.
AGGACCAATTTTAAACAGTGTTAAGGTTGTGTTCAAGTGTGTTTATAATTTAAGCATATACAATAAGAATATAACACACCCGATGGTAATTGATGGACAGCGGAAAACATTATGCCCATAATGGTACGCTTCAGTGGATCATACTAAATTAAGTGTAAATAAAACGCATTTGTGTAGTCGGCTGTCCTACTTGTTTATACTAATAGAATTATTAGAACCTTTACAGTCATGATGTTATAGTTCTGTGGTATTTATTTCATTCAATATCGGCAGAGAAAAAACATCAAAATAATGCTAGACGTTTCACACAGCATTATCTCTGGCCCCAAATTAATCTGAGCTATGTTATTATAACCACATAACTATTATACTAGTTTTATATTTTTTTTTTTGGAATAGATACATATTATCATAGAAAAACACCCAGACCCGAGACAAATATTTTCAGATCGTACAAATACAATACAATATGCATACGAATGTGATTTCGCTTGATATGCTTCTTTTTCCTCTTTCTTCTATACCTAGTGGCATATGTTTTGCCAACAACAACTGGTTTTTTAACCGACTTTATCAAAAAGGAGGAGGTTCTCAATTCGTCGGAATATATATTTTTTTTGTATGTTCACTCGAAAATGGCTGAACCGATTTGGAAAATTCTTTTTTTGATTAAAAGGGTACATTTCACAGGTGGTCTAATATAAATTTTATCAAAATAGGTCGAGCTGAAAAATAAACGAAAATCTAAATATTGTATACATCGATGATGTTTTCATGTACTTTCATACCTCGCTGTCTCATTGAAGCGTGGCGTTTATTTAGCCTACCCATATTATAATATACAAATACATCTACTTTCCACTAAAAATGTATTATAGGCTCAAATTAAATTCAATGAAGTCGGTTTCTTTTTAGTTTTTAAAACGTAATTATTATTAATATCACGAAGTCGTAGTTCTCATTTGTCTTTTATAAACGCCATCGCGGAATGGTGTTGTCTGTCTTGGATTCTTCGACAAATTAGAAAAAAAAATTTAGTCCTAAAATTTTATAGGTATTTGTGCTAAGAAATAACAATTTATTGATTAATTAAAAGATTATCTAATAAAACATGAAACAACAAGAGAAAAACAAATTCATCTTTAGGAGCTATTGGTACTTCTTAAAATGTCAAAGATCTCCTGAGATCTCTAATTACTAAGAACTTTTTGAGAATGATAAAAGCGGTAAGAAGAACGTTCAACCGTTATATTCGTCATACCGATGCTTTACACAGAAGTTAGTAATATTATTTTCATCGGAAGAGAACCGTTATAACTATGAAATAGCACTAATATATCACAAAGGACACTAATACCCTGTTTGTTTGAAGGTATTATTCATTTTTCCTCGTATCTTTGTAAAATGCAGAGACGATGGACGCAGTGAGAAATAAAAAATAATAATTAAGTTTTAAAAACTAAAAAGAAACCGACTTCATTGAATGAAATTTGAGCCTATAATATATATAGTGGAAAGTAGATGTATTTTGTATATTATAATATGGGTAGGCCAAATAAACGCCACGCTCCAATGAGACAGCGAGGTATGAAAGTATATGAAAACATCATCGATGTATAACATTTTTAGATTTTTGTTTATTTTTCAGCTCGACCGATTTTGATAAAATTTATATGGGACCACGTGTGAAGTATACTCTTTCAAAAAAAAAATATTTTCCATATCAGTTCAGCCGTTTTCAAGTAATCGGTGAACATACATAAAAAAAAAAAGATTCCGACGAATTGAGAACCTCCTCCTTTTTGATAAAGTCGGTTAAAAAGATGGAATATTTTTTTTCTTTCATCATTTGACTTATCTATGCTATTGCCTACGTCTATGGCAATATTATAACGCTAAATATAAAAATACAAAACTCCTTTTCAATTTTCTGATCTTCCCCAGTATCTTAAAATGTACCTACTGCAACGTGAAGTGCTTTGGTATAAAACGCATAATAATTAATTTAAATCTTACTAACGTTCTGTATGCTCACTTTATAGCTTATAAGTTAACTATTATCTTAGTTTAAAATATATAATTAAGTGAAATGTAAATTTTGAGAATAAATATAAATAGAAAATATGGATTCGCTGAAATCGTGGGTTTTGTACTAATGCCTCTGTACAACAGAAACTTAGCAGCAAATCAGTTAAGTTCAAGTTTACCAGATAGTAACTCCATCGAGCTACTTGTCGTGTAGGGCAAAGTAGAAGGCACTAGACACGCGGAAGGTCACCCATGCGATGGACTGAACTGATCAAATCTGCTGTGGGTGGTCCCTTGCATGAGTGCACTAGGATGTCAACCAATCGAGATAAATTGCGATATTTCCTGAGGCGAGCAATACCAGTCCATTACTAAAATACTTCTTGGGGACTATGACCTCAGTAACAACTAAGAAGAAGAAAAAACGGTCATAGAGCGACCGTATTACAGATATTGGTGGCAATTTGGTTGGCACCAACCTAACTAATTTTAGCTAAAATTAGGTTTAGACTGTCAAATTAAACATTGTTATTCTGCTGTTGCCAAATTATCCTAATTTAATTTTATCTAATTTAATTAAGTGTTCCTTATTTAGTTAGATGGTACCAACCGAATAGGTTTTACAAATGATATGACTAACTAAAATATATTTTAGACATTCCTAAATTTAGAAATGAACCAACCGAATTGCCACCATTGCCTGCTATTGCATATTTTTGAAACTGGCTAAATTAATTTAGACTATACAAATATGTTTTTAAATATTTTATATAATTATTTGTTTGTTTAAACCAAATATATAAAAAAAGATTCCGACGAATTGAGAACCTGCTCCTTTTTGATAAAGTCGGTTAAAAATAAATATAAAATTACTTATAGATAAAAAACACAATTCAGTTCACTGACTGCAGGTAGAATGCCCAAAAGGTTGGCAACATTACCTCGTTGAATAGTCATACTAATTCTTTGTCCAAGGTAACTTTCTTTTTTAATTTTATCAAAATCCTTCGTAACAATCAAACGTACATACAGACGGACAAATAGAGACCTTTTCGAATTTATAATATTAGTATCGATGAGTTTTGAAGTCACGATATTTTCAAATACAAATTGGTTTATTGGTTTAAATACAATGACTTTGTACCAATTTTTTTTTTTACTTTGAACCTTGAACACGGTGAATTTGAAATTTGGTGTAAATGCCCCTAAACCGAGTCCGAGAAAAATAAATATTCGGTTTATCGAGTTCTTTATGTTAATATTTCTCTCAGATTATGTTAGCTCGCCTACTTTTTATTTTCTCTACCTTGCAGGTTGGCTGGTAGAAAATACTACTACCATGAAGCCCACCTATTGCACATTTTTTTTAAATAATAATAAAAATACATTAAACGAAACTTATTTAACACGTAAACACGCGGACGAGAACGTATCACAGTAAGAACTAGCTAGAGTGTCGGTGCTTAGCTAGCCTTAACAACCTTACACCGCATTTCGACCTGACGTCGATGTGTCCCCATAGACTAACTAGTCGACCGCGACTTCCGATCATTAGTGTTGGGAAGTGGCTTTGACCGAAACACGCCTGGCGGTATTTATTGTAAAACGCCTAAGATTTTTTTAACCGACTTTATCAAAAAGAAGGAGGTTCTCAATTCGTCTGATCACCGATTACTTGAAAACGGCTAAAACGTTTTGGAAATTTTTTTTTTGTTTGAAAATGTATACTTCACAGGTGGTCCCATATAAATTTTATCAAAATCGGTCGAGCTGAAAAATAAACGAAAATCTAAAAATTGTATACATCGATGATGTTTTCATGTACTTTCATACCTCGCTGTCTCATTGGAGCGTGGCGTTTATTTGGCCTACCTATATTATAATATACAAAATACATCTACTTCCCACTAAAAATTTATTATAGGCTTAAATTTAATTCAATGAAGTCGGTTTCTTTTTAGTTTTTAAAACGTAATTATTTTTATAAGAACTTTAAAGTAATGGAGCCTTCAGAACTAACTAAAATGCTACTATCAGGGGAGTGTTCCACTAAACCCATGGATTCTGAAGTGGTACGATGAATAAATTCGAATGCTACACTGGATGAACACACTGGAGGAACTGCCTAAATTAAATAAAATAATTGCTATACATTTATAATAATATATATTTCATTTAATTTAAAAAGCAAAACCTTTTCTCATCAAACTAAAAATAATCTAAAAGTAATTAATACGTGAAGCAAAAACTTTGTAAAACTTTTTGACGAAAATTGCGCGGACGGAGGAGCATGAAATTTCGCACACTTATAGTTTATATCGAGAAAGAATGCAGAATGCTAATATTTTTTTTGTATAATGCATAATATTAATTATTGTTTAATTATGGCCGAATTTCGACCACTAGTTTTAATGATTATACCTACTATATTGTTTGAAGTCTCAAGTGCTCTTATGTATGAAGTGCTTTGTATGCAATTCTAATAATTAATTAGAAAATAAAATGGTCTTCACGTTTTCCAACCTTAGCCGTGGTAAAATTCATATAATTGGCATAGTACGGGTGTTCAGCGGAGCTTTCGCCAAATCTCAAATTTATCATACATAACTACCATGTAATATAATGAATCTACCGAAGACTAAAACAATCGAAACATATACCTCTCGCTGTGTTTGCTATTTTATGGCCGGTACATACATAAAAACCAGCGCTCATATTATCTTCTTATCGTTAATTCCCATCACAATCTAAGAAATACAACCAATCGAGAACCTCCTCCTTTTTTCAGTCGGTAAAAAACTCACATATCACCTGTTCACCAATATATGACTGAGTCGAGATTCCGTTAGTTTCAATATGCAATGTAAGTTGCTTATGCTAGCGTATCACAATATTCAACTATGAACTTCTTCTTATCGTGCCCTAGTTATTTCGAACCAGTGTGCCGAAAAGATTAAAGTACGTCTCAGAGACATGTTTCATGCATTTGACACTTTGGTCTTTTAACTTTTTATGTTCGATTCATGTCGGTTTAATCACAATTATTTCTCCCACCGCTTGAATGTACTAGTATAACGCACATACATTTTTCGAATTGAAAAACGAGCTCTAACTATAAACTAAGAACCGTAATTTCTTTTGGTTTAGTTTCCCCGAAGCCGAATGCATAATCGAAGATCCAGTCCAACACTATCCAAGGTTAATTGATTCGATTACGTGTTTAGGCAGTGAGTCGTCACAAATTAACTAGCGACGTGACTACGTCTAGCGACCGCTCGGTCTTGCCATGAACGTATACATTTGTCGACTTGTGGTCTGTATAACGTGTATTAAATGACACGTCACAGACGTGTTTCTCGGCAAACAATACCAACATAGCTTTCCCGACAGCTAATCACATCATGGTGACCGGTTCAACACTCGGTTGAACCGGCCTTGCCCTAACAGGGAGGGTTGTCAATGGCTTTCTACTAGCTAACGATTATAATTAACGTACAACATAAACTAAAACTATTTTCACGTACAATGACATCCTATTAACCTTTGGAATATATTTTATGGAGTAAATAAATAAATAGTTCGTTATACCACATCATTAAATGTTAAGTACTCGTAAAGCGCGTTACAATGTTGCGCGATCTCCCCTTTACAAAATAATGCAGGAAAAGTTTTTCCTGCTGTAAATTGTACATAAAATATAAATTATCTTAAAAAAAAACCTGATTATTCTTTAGAAAACAATACATCCTAACAATACATTGTTGTTGTATAATTAGAAACTAGTCGTCCATTTAAATTTAATTATGTACTGTTTTTGTAAAGTTAATTAATGTTATGAAAATAAAACAGCATTAAATGGCGTGAAGTAATACTTTTTGTTTCATTACGCGTGTATTGAACGCGGGCAATTACGGTGCAAAGTGCGGGTACATGCCAAATGTTTGGACGTGCCTCTGACTTACCCTTATACGTCCTCAAAGATATCAAAAACTAGTGATCTGAGAAGTGAACTAATTGAATTCGAGTTATTAAAGTTATTCGTTATTACCTATACTTTGGTCTTTACAAATATTATACAAATCGCGTGTTAGTCCTCAGTTACAAGTCGAATTGCCCTAAAGTAAGGTTGGTGACAATCGCCACGATAAAACAATTACGTATATAAAGAATTTTGTTTCATCGCACCCGACCGCTTAGTATAATTTAGTTTGCACATCATTTTAGTAGGTATGTACTAATCTGTTTTTAAAAGACTTTATCAAAAAGGAGGAGGTTCTCAATTCGTCGGAATCTTTTTTTTTTTTATGTATGTTCACCGATTACTCGAATACGGCTGAACTGATTTGAAAAATTCTTTTTCTGTTTGAAAGGGTGTAGGAAGGGTACTTCATAGATGGTCCCATATAAATTATATCAAAATCGGTCGAGCTGAAATATCAACGAAAATCTAAAAATTGTATGCATCGATGATGTTTTCATGTGCTTCTATACCTCGCTGTCTCATTTGAGGCGGTGCGTTTATTTGCCCTACCTATATTATATACAAAATACATCTACTTTCTACTAAAAATGTATTATACGCTCAAATTTCATTCAATGAAGTCGGTTTCTTTTTAGTTTTTAAAACGTAATTATAATATTATAATTTAATCAAACACCAGTTATTTAATAAAAATAATAATATAAGTTTTTATGGTTCCTTTCACAAACATTAAACTATTAATTTAACCTAATTAATATATTGTAAACGTGTAAGGACCACTTTAAGCGGCAAAAGCCTCCTCCAGCTCTCTCCATCTTGCTTTATCTCTAGCGACTCTGTTCCACTCCTTGTCTGCTATTTTTACAATGTCGTCTTCCCATTTTTTATATGGTCTTCCTTTTTTACGTTTTTTTATGGATTGGGTGGCAATTTGTTATTGTTTTGGACCATCTCTCATCGTTCAGTTTCTGGATGTGTCCTGCCCATTTCCATTTTAGGGATTAAACTTTTTAAGCCCCAGTTATTCACGATATTAAAAAATCATGATTTAAATCACAATTCCAATTACATGGTATTTAAATAATTGTTATTAATTTATAATTTATTTTCGAAATAATTACAGATATGTACAGAATAATATTCAAAAATATAAAATACAGAAATAGTTGTGCTATCTAAGGATCGTTTAAAACGATCTATAGATAACTCAACGGCAGTGTTCCCAAGACACTGGCAGCATTGCCGCGATGAATGCTAATATGCTGGGCCAGATAGGAGCCAGCTCTTGTTACGCAATGTTTCTACCAGGCACCGTAAAGTAATTTTGAAATTGCGGTGGGCTTTTGTTCCCCACTGGCCCAGTGTCTCGACATCAAAAGGTTCAAATATGTAGGCCATATCATGACCGGCATATTTGTCATCCAGCCGCCGCACCAGCAAAATCTATAATTAAGAAATAAATTTTGCAGAAATAGAGTTTCTTTTTACTAAAGTTATTATTTAAGAGCAATCGAATCACAATCAGTCTATTGAATCACTTCAAACCCAATCAAATTTCTCGCTGGTAAATTTTATACGATTTTTTTATCCTTCGGGCACTGTTTTTCTTATTCGTACTATGTTCTTCATTTGACTAGTTTCTAGTTTTGAATATAATTTATCCAACATGAAATTTGTCATTTATTTACAGAAATGTACAGAATAATATACAATGATATGAAATACATATGAATTAGTTGAGCTATCTAATTTAAAACGATCTATGGGTAGCTCAATTGATCCAGATCACGGCTAAACGGTAGCGTTCCCAAGACACTAGCGGCATTGTCACGATGAATGGCAACGCTGAGCCAGATAGGAGCCAGCTCTCGGGTCACGCAGTGTATCTACCAGACGCCGTCAAATAATTTTGAAAACGCGGTGGGCTCCTACATATGTATGTCATTATGCGGTTTGATGTTGCTAGGTTATCGTTTTTATGCATATGTGTTGCCATTATCATAATTCACAACTTATAATGCATTACAATATTGCTACCACCATCATAATGTGCATCATAATATACATTATAATGTTGCCAGCAATAATGCCAGGAAATAATGAAATAGTTTAATAATCATCAAATATAAATAAAACGAGCGAGTGATATGATGTGTAATATCTGACATCTCAGGAAAATGGGTTGGTGCCAACTTACCAACTGTACCACAGCGCGCGCTCATTGGTCAAATCAAATAACGCGCGCTTCCTCGGCTTCCTATTACACACTCCCGTCCCTTGTCACGAAATTCAAAAATAACTCATAACAAACAACCCTGCCTAGTGGCAAAGTGCCGAATTTGTGGTACGTCGTACCTAGTTAAAAACTTTTGTAGTTCACATTTTAACGAGTGCTACGATGCGAAATGTGAAGCTCTTCATTATTTGTAACGTCTTTCGCAATCCAGCTGAATATATAAGATTACAAAAAAATAAAATAAACTTTACAATTGATCATGATATCGACTTTTTTCCTCAAATGTCATTCAAATTCAAAACCTTATCTGAATTTTAAAATATTATAGGGAGAAATAAAATATTTTTTGTATGTTTGTATGTAATACATAAACTCAAAAGCTATACAACCGATTTCAAAAATATTTCATTAATTTATATTAATGAAACGGGTCAGCTAGTACTATATATAATTAAGCTTTATAGCTTATTTATATATAGTACTAGCTGACCCGTTCACGACTCCGTCCGCGTGTTTTAAAAGAAAAAAAAAATCTTATTGTAAATCTAAACCATTCTCGAATTCACTTGAACATACACAACAAATTTAATCAAAATCAGTCCAGCTGTTTAGGAGGGGTGTTTAATTACAAACACACACGTACAGAAGATATATATAAAAGATATATTATTTATTTAAATCTATTTATATTAGCGAGTAACAAAGGCTGTATTTTTTTTAATATAGATAGTGTTACTCGAGATATCAAAACATGGGCTATAGTTACTTTTTTTATGAATGTTCACCGATTACTCGAAAACGCTTTAACCGATTTGGAAAATTCTTTTTTTGTTCGAAAGGGCTGAAAAATTAAAAATCAAGCTGAAAAATCAACAAATATGAAAAAATTGTATACATCGATGATGTTTTCGTGTACTTCGATACCTTGCTGTCTCATTGTAGTGGTGCGTTTATTTGGCCTACCCATATTACATGTATACAAAATACATCTACTTTCCACTAAACATTTAATATCATTCAATGTAGTTGGTTTTCTTTTTAGTTTTCAAAACGTAATTATTAATGATCCTTATTGTTCAAATTAGTCAATATAACCTGGGGTAGAATCGAAAGATGATGATATTCGCATCATAATATTATCATTATCTACCTCGATAGTTTCAAATCGTTTTTAATTATGTACATGTCTAGTCTAAATTGCGCCCGTGTGAAGCTAGGACGGGTTATGTGTTATCGATACGCTGACAGGATCACATCAAAGCAACAAATATTAATTTTACATCAAAAGCAGATATAGAATAGCACAAGCTACGCCATTTTGCGACCGGTCACTTAAAATTCGTATTGTTGATAAATGGTTTAATTGTTTTAGCAATTAACCGCGCAGGGTGGTGGGCGTGTGGTGTAATTTGTGCTCTTTGGTTGACGATCGAATTTGTCGCCTAAGCTCCCTTAATCTGGTTAAAATACTGATGTTATCCGATTGGCGTAACAATTATTATAGTTACTAGTATGTTACTAGTATGTGATTAATGTGGTTACTGGTTAGGTCGAATTATATTGTTAGGTAAGAGTTTTGAGAAACGAACTGTTCAGTAAGCTGAACAAAGTTTCACTATTAATTTAAGCATATTTTTCGAACATTTTACATGCCTTTAGGTACATTATGAGAATGATATTATCTTGTCGTGGTATGAGCTAGGTATAAATTATTTATACAACATTGTATTAGAAAATTTACATAATATAATGCAGTAATACGGATGAGGAGCTGATAGTCAGCTACAAAAATTGTTCATCAAAATTTGAAATCCAAAAATTGCAACTTTACAATATTACGAAATTTGAAGTTTGAAGTTACCATAGCTTCGATTCAATGCTAAACCAGATTTTAAGGGACTGTAATTTTGCTGGTCGCTTTAATAAAATTCTCAATTTAGCATTACAAGAACAGGAAATCAGTAAAACACAATAAATTACTGAGGAAATATTTTATCAATGAGTTTATGTTCCTAACAAAGTAGGAATACATTTTTTCACTGACTGTACAATTCAATGTATTTTGAGTATGAATAAATAACCTATGTGTATGATAATGTGTGTTCGCTATTTTGCCATTTATACGATAGTAAACCCGGAGCGCTGGCGGGTATATAAACCAAATTTTGAGTAAATACTATTATAGCATATACGTCATTATGTACTCGTATAAATATATTAATAATTAATATTGGTAGACAATGCACACAACACCATCTAGCCCCAAACTATGCATAGCTTGTTTTATGTGGACCAGTGGGCCGATTATGGAACTTTGATACTATCAAAACATTGATACTAATAGCTTTCAGCTACTATTGATGAATTGGTATTACGGATCGATGCGATTTCTATCGGCTTCTTTTGTAGGTACAATGTGAAGTTGGTGTCATACTATAACTCGACCAATTTACAAAGCACGATTGTGGTAGGAACTGTTTAGCGTACTAAGCATTTAAATACATCGTATATGATTGATTGAAATAATGCCTATTGCTAATCGAAACTCATGACATTGATTGTATCAAGAGTTCCATAATCGCCCTATAGATGACTGATAGAATACTTTTATATATTTATCATTCCCGATGATTTTTTTGTAGGACATTTCACACAGCATCATTTGGCCCCAAAGTAAGCAGAGCTTGTGTTATGGGTACCACATAACTGATATACTACTTAAATATATATTTAGTAAAAACATACATATTATACATAGAAACACTCAGACCCGAGAAATACTTGCAGATCATACAAACATTGGTCTCGCGGCGGTACTTTGCCCACTGCGCCACAGAGGTTGTCATTTATATAGATGTCATTTAGATTGATTTACCTTATATGGTCAAAGTCAAAGTCAAAAGACACTTTATTCAATACAATCACAAGGATCACTTTGAAACATCTTACATACAAGGTAAATTTAGGTGCCAATTCCTCCTAACCCAAGCCCGAGAAGAACCGGCAAGAAACTCGTCCTGGTCCTAACACGTTTTGCATGATCCATCTTATAACTACCTTAACTACGAAAAACAAGAGTGTATACAATTCAAATGTGTTGGTTAACTGTCTGAGGGCAGAGCGACCTGAGGCCATGCATCGTTATCAATAATATAGTCATTTATATAATAATACGCTTTCTTGAAAAGACTACCCTTTATGTTTGCTCTAAATTTCATAATACGTAGTTTAGTTGCATTTTCAGGAAGCTTATTATAAAAGCGCACCGTGTTCCCGTGTGTAAGTAAAGACTTATTTACTTTTCCTAGTCAAAACTTAGGGATGTACAATTTGATTCTATTATAAGTTTTGTTTTAATGCAGGTCATTATTGCAGAAACTCATCTCTATTTTCATGAGTGTATAACACATTTTCACGTATATATATTTAGCTATACGAGCCCACAACCTACAACGTCAAAGCCAGAGATACTAACAACAGAGCCGCGAGGCATTTTCTTAAAGCTGTTTAAAATACAGTTGTTTTGACTTGACTTTTGTAACCTTATTTACAAACGCCTCTCAACTTAAACAATACCTAAACACTGCTTAATATTCGCCCTATCAATATATGTATATCATATATGTATATATCATATATAATATATGTATATGATATGTTCTACACTGTGTCAGGGTATATTCAACATACACGTTTTTAAACAATGCTCTTACTTCCATTTCGTAACGTCACATTTTTCCAGGAGAGACGAGGAGATTGTGAACACGGTTTCCCGTGGGACAGTGTGCAGACAGCATATGTGCATATCAAATTTCAGCTGAATGGATTCAAACACAATTGATTACACACATACAATGATATTTTAAATCGCCTCGTGTTTATTTCGATAGTTTACTGCATCATAGACTTTCATCTGACGGACTTTTATTGAGAAGTCAACTAATGGTACTAACAGACTTATTTGTAAACTTATCATTAATGGAGCACAGACACCCAGAAACATATATGTATTACTAGCTGCTGCCCGCGGCTTCCCACGCGTGGTACCTACCTAAAAAGTAGCCTATGTCCTTCTCCAAGGTCCCATGTATCTCTATACCAAAATTCACCAAAATCGCCTTAGCGGTTTTGGCGTGAAAACGTGACAGACAGACAAACAGAGTTACTTTCGCATTTATAATATTAGTAGGGATTGTATACTAAGTAATTATTGTTAAGATGAATATTTCTTACAGAATCCTTCCAAAAATATAAAAACAATAAGTGACCCAGCTGGCTCCTACGTGGCCCAGTGTATTAGCATTGCTATTCAACGTGGCAATGCCGCCAGTGTCTTACTTACACTGCCTTTTACCAGTCAGTGGTTTAAATAGTTATATAGTGTTTTCTTATTAATTAATACAAGTAGTACTAATCATTTTGAGAAACGCGGGTTCTATTCACTTATAATTTAATATTATTAATTATGTGTGCGACCACAAACGCGAGCGGCAACGAGCTGCAGATCTAAAGCGACAGTGTTAAATAATTCTTAAGTAAAAAAGTACAAATAAATAAGTAATAAGTAAAATTTTGGTTGTTTGTTTCTTATTCAATTACGCACTAATCGCTAAACGTATTAAAATGAAACATGATTTGTACATAGATATGTACCTGGAATTTATCTTGAACATTGGCTACTTTTTATTTAAGTACCGCTCTGACAAGCACGAGTAAATACTTGTATAATACATAGAGCATACGACAATTTGACGCGTTGTGATTCATCGGCTATGGGAGCATTCAACCCTATCCCGACAACTCCAGATGAATGTTCGCGTTATTTATATTCAGCATTTTGTACAATCACCTGTTGCAACACTGTACAAGTACCCATACTTTGTTACTGGCTAGTTCAATGCCAGTGATGCCGGGCTTTATTAACTACTAGCTGGTGCCCGCAACTTCGTCTGCGCAGGATTAGTACTTCGAGTAGCTTATTTTCTTTTCCAAAGTCTTATCTTTATAAATTATGGCCAATATGTTATTCTGATGTATACCTAAGCTATAATTATTGTAAAGTTGCAAATCCATTCAGTAATTTTTGCGTGCAAGAGTAACAAACATACATACAAACTTTCACGTGTATAATATTTGTAAGGATTTATGTTTAAAATCTAACAGCATCCACAAAACTTGAAATGTGTTTCATGTTTTGTGCATGCTGTCACGATCTACATTAATAAGTAACAAATTATGTATTTCTACATTAAAACATTATTTGGATTTTATTATATTATTTTGTAATGTGGTAAGTCGAAAGGCGTCTTTTTAACCGACTTCAAAAAAGGAGGAGGCTCTCAATTCGATGGGTTTTTTTTTAAATTAATTTATGTTCACTGATTGCTCAAAGACGCCTGAAGCGATTTAGAAAATTATTTTTTTGTTTCAAAGGGTATATACTTCCCAGATGATCGAATTAAAATTTTATAGAAATAGGTCAAATGGTATTTGAAAAATCAACAAAAATCTAAAAATTGTATATATCGATGATATTTTCGTTTACTCCGAAACCTCGCTGTCTCATTGGAGCAGTGCGTTTAGTTGGCCTACCCATTAATATAAACAATATACATCTACATTCTTTTACTAAAAAAAAAATATTCAATGAAGTTGGTTTTCTTTAAAGTTTTTAAAACGTAATTATTGTCTGTTTATTCTTACCTATTCATGGCTAAACAATATGATGTTCGAAGACATTCACCAAATACACAAAAGGAGCATCAGATTCGCACTATAAACCATACACCACACGGGTTCGAAATAACGAATAACACGGATAGGATGAAAGTTAGTAAAGTGAATAAAGATAGTTAAAAGTAAATAAGAAAAATTTTTCTGTAAACTTTTTTGAGAACTCGAGTTTTCATAAAGAACCAGGATGTTATTAACGGATGATTTACAGGAATCATTGAGTCATACACGTCAGTAAGTACAGTCTTAATTTGCAATAGTAAAAAATGTAACAGTCAAAGTGACGTAAATGTAAGGTATCGTGGTGCAACATTGTTTCGTTATACTAACTGAAGTGTGAATCGTCCCATAGGATTGAATGATTGCCGGTCGCACTGAGAGCCGTCCATTGATAACTACTTGCGTGATTTTAATGTAGGATTGGACATCCGCCGGTCTAACTTGCGCCTGACTGCTTCTCTTAATAACACTATTGTTGAATTCAGACAAAATAGTTTACTAAATTACAGCCTGCAGGGTTAAGCTAGCTTCACACCGGCGCGGCGCCAGATAACACCTACGTTTTTTTTTATTCTTTGTCGTTTTTCACTAATGCATAAAGCACTTTCTTCAAGCATTAAGTACGAGTATATTACGCAGGAACTGGTGTCTACGAGCTGCTATGTACATTACACCTTGAACGCCTTGAACAGTGAACACATCCGTATATTGGTAAGTACTATATATTATTACGTGGGCAACGACTAAATGATTAACATTTTTGCATCAAAAAAATTGTGTGAGTAGATAAAATAAAACATTACATACTCACGACTGCAGTCTCTGGGCTCCTTAGATCTTTAGGTTACTTAGTTCCATGAGAATGTTGCATATAAAGGTGTATTCAGAGGCACGTCCAAATATTATAATTGGATACTCACGCTTTGCACAGTACAAAGTATAAGAAGGTAAGGTTAAAATATTATGTTTGTACCAACTTTACGGTGTGAGTTAAAAAACGCCTTTTCTTTTAGCGGCGGCAGTTAGGCCGTGGCTTAATAGTGACTTACACTAGCAAATAGTTATTTTCTATGAAATCTCTCAGCGTGACCAGAGCTAATTGAGGGTCTTTATACTACCTACGTTCATACATGAAAGAAAACACCCTGTTTTTTCGCAGGTAAAGCTATTTGTTATTTTCTAAGCGATCACGTGCGTACGTGAATAGGATTGAATTGAAAAGAGGATTGTTCACGATTCTTGTTATGTATAATATTTACTTAATACAGAAAAATTAACTGGAAGTTATGTATGGTGTAATAAACGTAAAAACAAAAATACGACAAAGGTCTATTGAAATATGTAAGTACAGATAAATTGCCATAATCGCGATTGGTGCGTTTTATCAAGGGTCTCGATAGTTTCAACATAAAGATCATAATTAATTTACAGCAAATAAATACATTAAAGCATTTTTATCTTTCCCAGAGGCATTGTACACAAAAACCCGAACAAAATTTTAAAGCAATAAAATTTTACATTCGTCATATTGCGCGCACTCATCCACAAAATAAATAAAACTACGCCACAACACTTTAAACGTTTTACCATACCATTTTAATATGACCAGACAGATCGCACGGTAAATATTGAAGCTCTTTTCGACTGTTCCCGGGAAAAGGATTTGGGATATCGTAAACTAACAGTGATACCGCGCTGTAATAATTGGTCGCGGCAATTAACCTCGGGCGACGGCCGGTCGCGCAGTCCCGTACAATCCTTTCATTCCTGTACACAGTTTTAACCGCGATCAGGTCACACCCCGGCCGTGTGGATTGACAATCGGAGGTTACTGTGGTAACGGAATAAAATTTAAAGAATATATATTGGCTCGTGGCGTGATTCGTTTGGATTGTTGCACAGTCTCTTTTTTAAATCGTAAATGCGTGCTATTTATAGAATCACATTTTGTGGTAGTTTTTGTTTTTCTATTATTGATGTGTAACGCCTTTCCTCTCGTTTTCCAAATTCTGTGGGACTCATTTTGTGAAAAGGGACGGAATTGTGTATCATGAAGCCGGGAATTCGCGCGTATTTGATTTGAGCAATGAGCGCGCGCGGTATCGTATTACCAAGGTGAGATATTAGATGTTACACATCATATACGACTATTGTAAATCTCGCACGTTTTTTTTCGGCAAATCGCGACTGATTTGCAAGTTAAGCTTCAATGGTCAAATGAATTTCGCACCTGGTACGGAATTATTTGAATCAAACAAATCAATGACGATGAAAGTGATACTCATGTTACCGGTTCACACCGTATCGTTGCTAGTTTAAAACTATCTATAAATAGCTCAACTGATCAATTATTTATTTATTATTGTATTTACTAATCTAGCTTATAATATTATAATATTACGTACTGTTTAATGCACTTTATTTGAATATAAAGATAAGTACTTATCTATTTTTAAAATCTGTATTTAAGCAGGCTTTGTTATTTTAAATTAGTTCGTGTGTCAGGTCCGTGCGTCAACCACGGTCTGTGTCGAAAACCAGCGCTGCAGTTTACTGCAGCATTAAGCTGAACACTGACCCTTTTTGATGTGCTGTACACAATCAGTGCGACACGTATATATGCTCTTTTATTGTTTTATTTATGTCTGTGTGTGTATAGTTTATCAAAATAAACTTTTTACTTACTTACTTACTTACTTAGTTAAGCCATTTTAACTATTTTCGCGAAGCCTTTCCTCAAGTATTTTATATATTTTTATGTATATAAAAATACCTTTTAGTGATTCTATTGTTTCGCAGGAAATACTAAAACTCCGTAAGTTACAAATGATATTATTTGAATACAACAAAGCCCAAATAAGAATACAAGTAATTACGTGTTTTAAAAAAGTTAAAACAGACAATTTTGTCCCTTTATTGAATTGATTTACCCAGGATTTATTTCACACTATATCACTTGGCGTCTAAAATGTTGTCCATTTTATACGCCACGAATTCTTCTTCTTCTTCTTTGTTAATGGCCTGTGACATACTAATGTCAATTCTGCCAATGTCAAGTGTTTATAGTTTATAGTCAGTTTGTTTGTTATTAGTCTTAGTCGATATTCAATTTTAGACGTCACGCGGAATGGCTTCTAGAATTTTCTTGGGATTCCTCGTCGTTCAAATCACATTGCACCACAATACACATATAATTCAATTATCCAAACACGTCCTGTAGTCACAATTTATTCATTAAAATTCCGCCAAGATTACTGAATAAAACATGCAATAAAACGGGTAAAAAATATTAAATTAGCAGAGCTATGTTACTCCATGAAATGACAGACGAAAAATTATACGCCATGTATTCATTCAAAGATAGAAAACGTCAATCTCACGTCACTTCAGTAAATTTACGAAGTGTCATTTAAAAAAGTTTACTTTCATTACATGAAAGCACAATTTAAAGGAATCTTTCAAACATAAACTGATGGACGTCTGTATCCTTCCAATTCTAACCTATGGTGCTCAAACTCGGTTTTGACAACCCTTTGACAATCCTCAAGTTTGGTGTTTGGTGAACTGGTGTTCAGAGGACCAAACTTGAGGTTTATCTAAGGGCAATGGAGCGAAGCATCCCGGCATAAACTATTCGCTTCAAAACAAAACTCCTCAACGTGGCTGAAAAAGCTGCAAAACTGAAGTGGTACTGGGCATGCCGGACGAACTATGGGCCAAAGCTTCCACTAAGTGGAGCTCTGAGACAGCGCGGTAGACCACGCAAGCGCGACGTGTTGAACACCTTTAGCGACTGTCGGAGGTAGACAATGGAATTGGACCGAAATAAATGGAAAACATGAAGGAAGGCCTTTGTCCAGCATTGGGACAGTAGAAGCTTAAAAATAACAAGACGTAAGACTGTGGTGCAAAATAAATAAGATAGTTCAGAAGTTTCAGTTAGTCTACTATAAAACAGAATCAAATCCATTGCGTATATTAAACTGAATTGTTGTATGATTTGTTTAAAATATCAAAATTGAATATGCAACAAAAACATCGAATTGCGAGTGTACAACGGCCGTTGTAGAATGTGCTGACATTTAAATTATATAATAAATTCGTATTATCGTCGTGGTACGAACGAAATTGTTTTCAGTCCCGTTCGGCTTAATTCATTAACCAAGTGGATATTGCATAAGCGATAAAATACTGACTTCTGTGGAGCCGGAATGCTGGATAGGGCGCGATGAGTTTTTTTAATCTGACCAGTGAGGCTTATTGCGGTTTTCTTTTTCATTACACTCGCTACGACAATAGACACGATGATATTAAACTATCAATTTTGCCATTAATACATATTTTTTTATTTTAATTTCGAAGCTATATAATAACATTTGAAAAGAAATAAAAGCTACTAGTAACATAGGCTGTATTTCAATAAATAAAAGTTGAGATTGCTATAGAAATTACAATAAATTGTAATAAAGTATCAAAATAATTAGGCGTGCGACGCGAAAACTATTGATGACAGAATAGTTGATACAGAAGCTATCTAAAGAAATACTGTATTAAATGCAGTAATGATAAAGTTAATAATACCTAAATTTGTTTAAACTATAAGGACTTGAACAATAACGATACAATAACAACACGAAACTGCACAAGAGAGAAGCGGGAGCGGATAGTTAGTCTATAACAGTTTGTAGACGCGCTTGTGAGCTATTTTTTTGTTACAGGAAGAAAACAGCGTTCAAATCTGTGACCGCACGTAAAGTGCCTCAAAACGCTGGCAAAGACAACATGAACTCGTTGGACCATTTAATAATCATTTGTACGAGTAAATACCCGCTATTCAAAATTATTTTTAGCGGTATGGTATACAAACATATAACAGACATATGTACATCAGCTATTTATTTCTTACGGCTTTGTGATACTTAATCTGCTGACATTACAATCAAACTGGACTATTGTGTAAAATCCGTCTAGAAACAGACAGTTCGAAATAAATAATGCCAGAAAGTTCATACAGCAACATCTAGCCCCAAAGTAAGCAGAGCTTGTGTTATGGGTACCAAATGACTGATATACTACTTATGTAAGTATGTTTTTTTTGTAAAAAATATTTTTTATCTCTCGGCGGGAATCGTAAGCGCAACCTTCTGCATCTGCAGATCTTAGCACACTGCGCCACAGAGGCCGTCTTTAGTAACTGGATGTTATTATCAATGTTAGTACCAATACTTTGGTAGTATCAGAATTCCATTATCTCTCGGCTGAGCTGCTAAATACAGATTAGACGGACGCTTTTGAAGACCATCATAGATTTGACAGAGAAGGAAATAAAATGACCATTTATACTGAAATAATAACAGAAATGTACAGAATAATAAAAAATACAAGTGAGACAGAAATTGAGTACGGAAATAAATTACAATCTAAGGGCCGGTCAAAGGCTACTGTTTATTTAAGTATCATGCTTACAAAGCCGCGGGCAGCAGCTAGTAAACAATAAATTAATATAAATGTGATAGTTAGTTCGGATGTTAGCACGCAAGTAAAGCCGGGTATTGAAGATGACACAATCGAGCACAGTGCCACTCTCGAACGAAACGCACCAGAAGTATCCAGTAATCAAATCAAATGTTAATAACATCAGCCACCGAAGTGGCCGACATGGCCCGGATCAAATATTGACCGCCGATCAACACGTTACATTTGCACTGCACACAAAAAAACATTTTCGTAACAAAATAATTAGCCGCACAAAGGAATGACGACCCAAATTGTATGGGCATAGTTCTCAAATTAAATTGACAGGGGTGGGAAATTTTAATTGTACCCAACCGTACCGATGGCTTGTCCCGCTTGATGTATTAACATTTATTGGTTTACAAATTAAAGATGGACTCCGCACATCGTGGAGGCAATATTGGCGGAATTTTTCCAGCGCAGTTTGAGCGATCAAATTGCCGATGCCGCCTATTGAAATGCGAAATTTCATATAAACAAATTAATACTCGAATCGTGTGTACGTCGTTTTTAATTTTTAGGTTTTTTCCAACTGACGAAAATGGTACCAGAGTTCCATCTATTTTTAAAACAAAAACGTATGCTTTAACTGTCAAACAAATGTATTTGTTTTAGAATTTTTCTAGCCTAGTTAATACATTCCTGGAAAGCCTTATCATACATTTATGGAATAAATACAAGTGCTAACCATTGATAAAAATAACGACAATAGAATCCAGAAACTCAAATTATCTACTCGAAACTGAATCCGCAATCCAAAGCGACTAAAGAAACATCATTGATTCTATGTTTTCAATTGTTTCCCGCACTATACAAATGCTATGACGCATCTATTCCCGTCGCGGTCCCAATAAACATGTCGCATGTGACAATAAATGTCACTTCGACCATGCGAATGACACCTCAATCTTGCACCGATAGGTAGCGGCACTATAGTACCAAAACATACTCGTCTCATAACTAGTTTTACTTCAAGTTTTTTAGATATGGTTTTACGACGGGACGGAATTGCACTAAACACGAATGGTTTTTTTTTTAATAGACATTGGTGGACAACTGACAGATGGAATTCTCTATAATACATCATGCACATGAATGTAAAGTCAGCATTAAAAAACTCATTTCTCAATGCTCGCTTACCTAAAAAGTGATACGGGGTCTCTTGTTCTCATGTCGCTCCGCGAAAACGTGAAATAATTAGGCTATTCTGTTCTCTAATTGAAGCTTTTATATTCTAAAATGCTAGGACCGTGATTTTACGGACGCTACATAAATACTAGAAGCTCGTTTTATCCCGCTTTTCAAGTATATCAGGTACAAGAATCTGAGTTACAAATTGCAGGCGTGATTGGATTACTTTTACTAAGTATTTCGATTAGATTATAATTATAATACTTATTGTTACTATAAAAATTACTATTAATTTTTATTTTTTTAAAATTTGCATTTAAAAAAGTTAAGATCGCTCTATCTTTGTCATTCTAATGTCAAAGAAAGAAGACGGCAACAGATTTAAAAAATACATTAAACATTAATGTGTTTAGAAGATATACGTTATATATCACTATACATTGCCGCTGCTAAACCTAAATAACGGGCGACGCTATTTATCAAATAGTGGATGCGCTGTGGAGTTACAAAAGCTGGAATTCAATGCAATACTTAACAAGGTGACTCTTTTGATTGCCAACTTCGGCACTTATTACTTTTGCATGTTTTTGAAATTCCAGTCGTTATTTTTGTTGCTTGATATTTTCTCCGGCTCCCGTCGTATTCAAATTGATAAAACACAAAGCTGTTTTAACTTTAAAATAAGATTACATTAACTATATTATACAAAAACCAAGGCCACGGTCGTCTGCTGCTTGTTACTTGTCATTACGGCGTAAGGAATGTATATGGCGCAATCGGTAGGATAAATACACGCTCTTCTAGAACTGACTTTTTGCTAAGATCTTGAAAAACGTGTGATCAGCTTAGCAGCTAAGAAGCCATTCAGCTTAGCTATGGTGCTAGCTATTAGCTATTAATATCAAATATTTTTTTGTATGAAGTAAGCATATAATTTATCCAGAACAGTATACAATAATATAAAACAATACATTACCATTTATTATTTCTATACATTTCTGTAATTATTT
This sequence comes from Lampropteryx suffumata, assembly GCA_948098915.1. NCBI lineage: Eukaryota > Metazoa > Arthropoda > Insecta > Lepidoptera > Geometridae > Lampropteryx > Lampropteryx suffumata. Next base: position 27,152,186 of record OX402544.1, read on the forward strand.
CTGTAAATTTAACCAAAAAATAAATATTTTTTTTGGTTTTCTAATTTTTTTGATTTTATATGGTGAATGTTTTCATTAATTTAAATAACTTAGAGATTTTTTATGTTATAAATTATGATTTCAGTTACTAAAAAAAAAGTGCATCTCGATTTTTTTTATTTTTAGTGAGGGTTCATGCACATATTTTACGACCTCTAGCAATCAGCTTTGTTTTGGAATTGTTGTGAATAAACTGTTGGCGAACCTATTGTATGTATACCTATATATTACTCGCTGACCCGACAGATGTTGTCTTGTCTTAACTATGAATATTGAATTCGAATTGGTATCATTTATAACTGTCAAACGCCATAAGGTTACATTAGAAAATTTTATTTTGTCAAGAGAGCTAAGGTTACATTAGAAAAGTTAATATCGTCGTTAAGTTTTCTTAAATTTTCTAGTTTTCAACGCAACTTTTATAATTTTTTATTTCATTAAGACCTTCTGATAATAACAAACACTGTTGAGTTAAAAATCTGTAAAAAAATCAGCGAAATCGGTCTAGCCGTTCACGCGTGATGTCGTGACCAAGGAAAACAGGGATCATTTTTTATTTAAATAGATAATACAATGGGACTGGGCAGGCCACGTCTGCCGCATGTCGGAAGCGTTATGGGCTAAAGCCAGCACAGAGTAGAAAACCCTGAAAGGAAAACGAAATCGCACGACACCGCGGCGAAGATGGAGGGACGAGAAGATAGACGTCCATTTTAAGGATTGACCTCGTGGCTTTAGACAGGGACGATTAGATAAAAGGAATGGTGGCCTTTGCCCTGCAGTGGGACGTCACAGGCTCTTAATAATAATACCAAAATAATAGATAACACAAAATGTAAAGCTTACGATGACAATATTGCATCGCTAAAAGCGACAGAGGCCCGCAAAGTAGCAAATAAATTTGCACCCGTTGCGCAGTAATAAACGATAACGTGTTTACACAAGTTTTTCATCTGCGGCGCACCGCGCTGATATTACAAAAGCTATAAACCATTCGGTCGACGCCCGCTTCAATGACGAGTGTCAACTCAAAACGCAATATACTGACTTCAATACAGATGCAATTGTCCACCACGGAAAAAATCTCACCGACCAAAGTGAAAAAAGCACTTGCAATATCGAATTTGAAATCCAATCAAGCTGAGCGTGCTACAGTTCGAAAGTGAACGTTTGAGGGATGTATACATTTGTCAGTGAACCCTGAATCGTTCAGGTATAAAGTATGCCTTTCAGTAGATATTATTTATGCCACTAGAAAACTAGATTTTTATTATAATCTAAATTAAAAATAAAGTTCAATTAATTAAACCTAATATAGGGATTCGAGAAGAATAGTAGTTCAGCCTACATACGAGGTTCATACTAGCATACTAAGGTCCTATTTTATAATAACATAATTAGCTTGCGAGCCGATTAAGTGTGCTCTGTCCTTTCTAATGTCATTGAACAAAGATGCCAATAGATTTAAACAACACATTATTAATTGTAATAGACCTTAAGACTTAAGTTAAGGCCGAGTTTTAACTACTTACATTAATCAGTGCAGATGATGGTCGCACCATCTCATTTTGAATCATCGTCGCATCTGAGCACTTCGTTTCAGAGAGCTCTTAAAGCAGATGGTCCTTCTCAAAAGTTGGATGGCCTATCCACTGCGTCAACAAAGTTAATCACGGAGTCGTACGGAAGTAAGAAGCGGCTTCTAGCGCGGCAAGCGGTCGTCATAATCCAAAAAAAATACATTATTAAAATATTATGAAAACCTTGTTAAACTGGGATACAACCAGTTATAAGCAATTTCCACATTTAGTTGTCAATATTGGATAACCATTTAGTTTCTACTTTGGTTACTTAAACAGGATAAGTTAGGGCATAGCATAACATACGTATTATTATTATAAAGTCAAAGCCAACAAATAAAAACAAACAATATAACAAAACAAATGAATCCCTAGGCTAGGTAGACACCTTTGCAGATCCTAGTTACTTAAGGAGGATGTCAATAAAGCCAAGGACCTCTTTGAATTGTCTTACAATTCAAAGACAGGTCAATTTAGGTGCGGATTTCTATTGAACTCCAAAAAAAATTCCGCAATATCGAACTGTCAATTTTTAGCAGGTCATCTCAAATTAAGTTAGTCCATTAAAATGTTACATTTTTTAGGCCTTAGTGTGCATTTGTCAGAGGACGCAATTTTATTTTTTTAATGTGTAGGGGGGGTCAGTAGAAGCTTAAGTTCAAGTTTGTGGGGTCGGCACCCTTGTCCCCCGGCCGCCATCTTGGAAAAGGGGGTGCAAAGGGTTTTCGCGCTGTATCTCGTAAACTAGTTACCTTACAGAAAATTTAATCAAACATAAAATGTAGCAAATTAAATTTCCTACAATTTTATTTCTATTACTTTTTATCGTCAAGTGACCAACAAAAAAGTTATAAACAAAAATAAATGAAAATTTTGTTTGTTTGTTCTAGGTTTTACAGCGCTCCAAACTTAAACGGATTCTCGAATGCTCATAGGGATGCAATAAAAACTAAAAATTAGGCTTACTTTTCTATCTATATTTTTTTTATTCATACAATTTATTATGATCTTAACATTCCTATGCTATTATTGAACTATGTTTGACCCTTTTACCCACCACCTATGAGGTATAACATGGGCAAAGTCAAATTTATAAAAATTTAATGCATTTTTTAATGCATTTTTTGTCACTGTCTTAGCAAATCGTTTGTATCGCAGAGTGTCTAGAGTATCGTCTTTATTTCCGCCATATAAAAAGACGAAAAAACGTTCGCCAACAACACTGAGTAACGATGACTCGACTTTCTCACTCATAAATAATTTAGTTCCACTTGCTAACTCTGGATGCTTCTGCAAAATTTTTATAAATTTGACTTTGCCCATGTTATACCTCATAGGTGGTGGGTAAAAGGGTCAAACATAGTTCAATAATAGCATAGGAATGTTAAGATCATAATAAATTGTATGAATAAAAAAAATATAGATAGAAAAGTAAGCCTAATTTTTAGTTTTTATTGCATCCCTATGAGCATTCGAGAATCCGTTTAAGTTTGGAGCGCTGTAAAACCTAGAACAAACAAACAAAATTTTCATTTATTTTTGTTTATAACTTTTTTGTTGGTCACTTGACGATAAAAAGTAATAGAAATAAAATTGTAGGAAATTTAATTTGCTACATTTTATGTTTGATTAAATTTTCTGTAAGGTAACTAGTTTACGAGATACAGCGCGAAAACCCTTTGCACCCCCTTTTCCAAGATGGCGGCCGGGGGACAAGGGTGCCGACCCCACAAACTTGAACTTAAGCTTCTACTGACCCCCCCTACACATTAAAAAAATAAAATTGCGTCCTCTGACAAATGCATACCCAAATGTAACTTTTCAATGGACTAAGTAAGTAAATCAACTTCCAATTTTAAAACGGAACGGATATGACAAAGCCGGAAAGGCTTAGAATTCAATTCGGTAGCCCACGTCACACGATATGTACTCATCATTGTCGATAAAAAATCATGTGTCTAAAATATTCCTAACACTGCAATAAGAGTTTCATATAAACAACAATGTTTTATTTGTTTTGATTTATACTCTCCAACAGTGGGGCAACGTTTGTGGGGATTATCGGAATTAATTATAATAGGCAGTTAATTATTTTTTTTAAACTAACTCGTAGGTACAAAATCTCTAGAAAAATTGTATCTGCAACTTGTTTAAAGGCCTGGATTCAAGCGCTTTTGGCCTTTTTTTAATTTACCTAACATATTTTGCTTCAAATAGCTAATTGACATTCCCAAACATAAATTATATTTTTCTTCAACATTCTTGTTTTTATGTCACAAATGAACGCTTATTTCTGAAGCAAGTTGCTGGGTGATTAACTGGCTTATATCATTTACAGTTGAAACGAAACGTGTGCAATTTCAGGTGTGAGCAGCAGCTATCAGTTTAAAGAAAACGAACAAAGCATAATGTAATTCGTGATGCTGTCCCCCTCTCGAACTTCGAGCTAAATGCTCGTCGGAGTAAAAGCACGTCACAATGTAGTTAAAGGTTCAACTGTCATCGATTGATGGCATACGTCAAATAGGGTTGTCGGCAACACTGTTCTTACTTGACTATACACTTAGTTTACACAATGTTAAAAAAAAATCCTGCGAGACAGTAGCTAGTAGCTAGTAGTAGCTATTAGCTAACAGCTAACTTAGGGACGTTAAAATAATAACCATCAAATCTTTATTAGTAAAATAAGAGTTCATGAAAATAGTTTCTACGACAACTTTAGGCTGTTTTTTAACAGACTTCAAATAAAGGAGGTTCTCTCTGTCATTTATTAACCTGTTTAAAAAATATTTGGGTCGCATATAAATTTTATCATAATCGGTTCAGTGGTTGGGTTTTGAAATCGAAATACGATATTTCGATTACTTTCGTGACTTTCCAGTGGTGTTTACGAATTTTGAATAATGACAGAGTACTAAAATCGTAAAATAAAACGTAATTATTGTTTAATTGTCTGTGTGTTGTAATGACCTTGATTATTAATTAAATTACAAAAATTTTTTGATCTACAATTTTATTGGCCTCAATTCTGTTGGCGCCAACCCAACTAATTTTAGCTAAAATTAGGTTTAGAGCACTCATCTGAAACTTTGGTATTCTACTGTTACCAACTTAACCTAATTTAATTTTATCTAATTTAATTAAGCGTACCTAATTTAGTTAGATGGTACCAACCGAAAAGGTTTTACAAATGCTATGACAAACTAAAATATATTTTAGACAATTCCTAATTTTAAAAATGAACCAACCGAATTGCCACCAATATTTATCTGTTTTATATATCATTGGTTTGTAATGTGACTTCGTAACGCTTCATAGAGCACGTTATAAAATTGATTGTTGTTTTACGAGCCAGCCCTACGCGCGTAGACCCTCTACGATAGGTAACGTATCTCGTAGAGGTAGAAAACGAAGTAGACCAATTAAATCGGACAGCACGTTGAACCATCCAGGCATACCTTAATCGAAAGCATTTTTGTTAAGGAGCAAAACGGATAAGAATTTCCAGTGTTTTTTTCGAACAGTTTAAAGCTTTAATATAACCTAAAGCGTACGCGAGTAGAAATTCGAGTTAATGCATCCACTTATACTTACAAAACTGAGAACACCTAGTAACTCACTTTTTCTGTGGAGAACGCCAAGCGCTTAACACAAAATTACAAAGTGTCAAGTGTCGCGAGAACTTTCGCCACCGACTGCACCTACGTGGCGTGGAATTAAAAGCAAAAAATCGGTACAAACGTTTTGTCGTTTGGATTGGAGAAACTTGCTACAGTATACCTACCATTTCGATTTGAAAAGCGGTTTCTGCGACTTGATTGGTTGTCGGAGCGACGCGATTGTACCTACGTGGGTGACTTGATCAAATAACCGAAATTGAATCATTGAGTACATTGTGCCTGAACATTAATTTTAAATAAGTGACACGTCTCGCGTCTTCGTGTTAATCTTTGACCATACTTGGACCACTCTGCACCCTTTAGAGGTTGAACTTTTCCCATAAAACACACACACATTTATAGTCTACTAGGTGCTGCCCGCGGCTTCGCGCGCGTGGTACCTACATAAAAAGTAGCCTATAGCTTTCTCCAAGTTCCTTTCTATATCTATACCAAAATTCATCAAAATTAGTTCAGCGGTTTAAGCGTGAAAACGTGACAGACAGTCAGACAGACAGAGTTGCCTTTGCATTTATAATATTAGTAGGGATACTGGTTTGAAACGTACACGGTAAGTAAAAGAAAATAGTCTTTACTATAGCAGTTGGTAAATCGCGCCAAACCTGATTGATCGGATTATATCTCAGGTCAACGGGTCGCAGGTCACCCACTCATGTCCTATGGCTCCAATCCGCCCGCACAAGCCATTCAACCGGCGCCTGAACCGTGTGACCGAGTTAAGCAGGCTTGTCAGGCAATATTTGCGTTTAACTGACATCTAACTTCGCATGAGATACAAAGATTTGCATAATTGTGTATTTCCATGCATAATTTTCTTTAAGTAGGAGTTCGTAAATAACAAAAAAAACCCGACTGTCAATCCCGGGCTCAGTAGTTACCACCTCAGATCTTTCGATACTCTATGCCTAAAAGGGGTTAGTCACTGTCACGTCTACAGTATATATGGCATGCCTACGGTTGCATAGAAATTACTCGTAGTATTAATTAGTGATAGGTTGTAAGCTCCTCGCCGGCCATCAACGGATCGCACGCCCAGCGCCACAGACTGTTGATGTCCTTGAGCTATTCAACACAACTGAGTCGTTTTGAGCTGTTTGAACTGCGGTTCAGCTTTGAATTAATCGTATTCAGGTAAGCCTGAACAGCAAATTAAGTTTACTGAGTTAGTTATCCATGTCTAAGTCTCTACGACCGGTTAGGCTGTGTGCTGCCCTTATGTCTCTCAGTAAGATTTTTGATTATCTTAAATGTATATTAACTGGTTGTTTTTATACTGTTGGCCATTCAACGTGGTAATGCCGCCGGTGTTTTGGGAACGCTATCCTCTGGCAGTTATCTGGATCAGTTGAGCTATCTATATTACTACCTATATCTATTATTATTTTTATTATATATAAACGATTTACCTTTGATCACTAAATGTCAATGTGTTCTATTTGCAGATGATATTTCAATAGTTGTTTCTGATAATAGTAAAAATATAAGTTATGTAGAGTTAATGCTGAGATTGAAATAATTCTTGATTCGTTAGAGTGTAACAATTTGCGAGCAAAATTTATTCATTTCTAAAATTACAATAATAAAAATAATATTAATATTAAATTGACATGTCGTGATGAAATCGTAAATAATGTTAATGGAATAAAATTTTTAGGTTTAAAGTTAGACGAAAACTGTAACTGGAAGTCACATATTGACTTCACATGCAAAAAAATAATCGTTTTGTTTTTGTAATAAAGACATTGCGCCGAACATCAGGTCAAAAAATAGCTTTGACTGCTTACCATGGTTATGTTGCTTCGATATCGAGGTATGGTTGCTACTTTGGGGTAATTCGACTCACATCAATAGGGCCTTCATTGTCCAAAAAAAATGCATTAGAGCTGTGTGTGGTGCTGGTCCACTCGACTCATGCAAACCATTATTTATAAAATTAAAGTTGCTTACGTTGCCCAGTCTATATATATTTCAGGTATGCTGTTTTGTTGTGGAGCACAACAAATTCTTTGACAAATATGAGGACCAAATAAATTCAAAAATAAAATTGAGGGACCCCACTAGACTATTAGTTCCAGTTCGAAAAACAACTTTAAGTCATAAAAATAGCTACATAATGTGTATAAAAATATTTAATAGAATAACTAGATCTATAAGAGAATTACCATACAATAAATTTAAAACAAAAATGCTTGCTTACCTGGCTTGTTGACAAATGTTTTTATAGTGTCAAAGAATTTCTTAATTAACGTTCCGTTTGCTATGGTAAAAACTATTATGTAATTCATACCTAAATTTAATTATTCGAGATTGTAATAATTATTGTTAATTTAATTTGTTTAAAAATGTAGTCTTTAATTTTATTATTATATGTACCTTCTTAATTTTTGCATGCTGGGTTTCCTAACAAAATGTGTGAATGTAATTATATATTTAAGTTCTCTGTGTACCACATTTCACGCAAATAAATAAAGAAATTAAAGAAAAGAAAGAAATATAGATCGTTTTAAACGGACATTAGATAGCTCAACTGTTTCACGTGTATTTGATATTATTGTATATTATTTTGTACTAGTTGTTGAAAAACCTAGCCGAGAATAAAATAATTGCGGCTTGAGGTACAGCCAGATTGTGTAAAGTCAAGTTATAATAAATTTCCAAGCTGTTTAATGCACTTGCCCGTACAATGTTTCTACACTAAACAATAGACTAAAAACTACCTTTGAGAGTGAAACTACACACGAAAGTGAACACAAGCGATAAATATTTTGGTAGCACAGAAGGAACAGTCATTATATTCTGACCCCTATTCTAACGACATAAGAACTATTGAGCCAGCTATGTTTCAACTTTTCTAAGCTCCAAGCAAAATAGCCCGAATGCTATTAATTAAAAATGCAAGCGTACACGGTTTTACCATGGAGTTAAGAAAATAAAACAACAATATTGTCGAACTATTCCCACACTTGTTTCAAACTAAGCATTACTAATAATAATAAAACTGTATTGAGAACACTACAAAAGAAATATGAAATTTAAGCCTTAGTGCATATACATAAATTAATAAATAGTGTCCTGCAATCGGCGGTCTTATCGTGGTTACGATTTCTACCAGACAGTCGTATTATTTATAAAAGCGTTATATCAATAACATTAACATTTAAATCGAAAAGCTCTTAAACTTCAACAATTTACTTTGGATGATCTCTTAAGTACTTATCAAATTTTCAAGGTTATTTATCAAGACGCGATGTACTAATACATAGTATATATTCTATTATCGTGTATTTCGTTATACTTCTGAATATTTATAATGCCTAGTTGATTGTCGTGGTTTCAACGCGCTGAATGTACCGTTTTGGGTCTGAAAATAAGACTGCCTGCTATCTAAGTGCTACACGAAGCTCCACTAATCCTGCGAAAGATCGCTTGACTGGAGAACGCGCAGTGCACAGTTCAGCCTCCTCTGCTGAAGTTAGTTTATTTCGAGTTGGTGGGTAAAACAATGCTAAACAGCGGGGTCAGATTGTCCCGGCTATTAACATTTATCCGGTACTGTACAAATAGGTGGGTCTAAAGTTTGTTGGATTACAGCACAGCTCAACTAGCTCCCCCATTGCTTATAGAGAACCCTATCCTGTATTAATTCCTATTTCCTAATTATGGGAAAGTTTATATTTAGTTTATGGGGTTTCATTACGCTGCAGTGGCTGCCCTTGTTTAATGTTTTAATGCAACTTGATATGGATATAGAAAGTGATAGTGAATAGCATATAGGCTTTTAGGTGCTTACCCCGCATGCGAATCAGCAGGCAGAAGCTAGTATTGTAAATGAAAAACAGATTTTTGAAGTTTGTATGTTTGTTATTTTATTTCGAAACAACTCAATGGGTTGAAATTAAATTATACATGAAAATAACCTAGAAATTACGTTATACCATATAAATCTGCCCCAAAATAAGGTGTCAATGTTTTTTCTTAATTGGGTAGGTGCTAACTTAACTACACTAACCCTAGTGACGGAAAGTTATTGTAAAAGCCGTATAAAAGCTTTTGTGCCTAGTGTGGTGAGCGGGAAGGATAACCTGATTTTTGTCAAACCACCACTACTAAAAGCTTACATTGATAAAATAAAATGTTTTATAAAAACAAGTGGAACTTTTTATGAAAAGAACGCTGTTGCGCCCAGCACCTTAGTTGGTTAAAACGCGCGGAGCTGATTAAGCTGCGGTTACTTTGATGTTTTTCTTCATCTTTTGAGAGGAATGGCGCTGTGCACATAAATCCGAAAGAAAATGTAATTCGTAGACATAAGCATACGGACATGACATGACATGACATGACACGGACCGTGTCCCTTCTGTATTTTAAGCTTGAGACCACAGGTATCATTTGTGTTTGACCATAATGGCATTTCGATCGGAGCGAGAAAAACTGTTATATACAATACAATTTTTTTTTAATCGTCTTACTTGCTAGATGAATTAACGTGCCAATTCCTGCTTACCCAAGTCCGAGATGAATCTCCCAAATCTTCGGGTGACCTACTCCGTCCGTCCTCAGAGTTAACCTCTTACGTAATTGATGCTATTTTTTAAACATGCTCATCGATATACAGTTCAAGTTCAAATTGGAACATTGTCTACCGCAGACTGGCCTAGAAGTCGACTGAACTCCGCAGTTATTAATTGCTTCTTCATATTGAATGCGCACAAGGTTGCACATCCACACTGCTATAGTTTTAACTACATTAAGTAAGTTGTGGTAGAAAAATTATTTTGTAATTGGTAAAGTGATCTTTAGAAAATAAAACTTTCGATGGTGTCATCTGTAAGTTTGTCTACAATAAATGGGCTTCCAACCTGTCACAGAGAGACTTACTGACTGAAAAAGTGTGGGAATGTACCGTATATAAAGTTCGGACGTACTTTTGACTATACCCCCAAAATTTTATCAAACCCTTCAGTAACTAGATATTTGAGATGTTTACCAAGCCTAGGGATTGCAGACGTAATGTGTTTGTTACATTTTTGTATATGCAAAGGTTGATAATACTTTGACGCAGTTTCCTGTGCCTTACTAACTTGCTTGATCATTGACAGATCACGTTGCTGTTAAGCACGGTCAGAATTTGAATGGATGACCCAGTTTGATATCTGTAAATGGCTTTACGTAGAATGAAGCTCCAGGGTGAGCAAAGATAGAAAGGGAATTGATTCTATTGGAAACCAAAAGGAAGCCAGAAAGGCCATGAAGAAGGAGGAAAGACATTTATATCTTCAAATGTAGACAGGATTGAATGAGGCAAGCGCGAGAACTAGTGGAAGGATTTGGATGAGACCTGCACCGATGAAGCGACTACATTCAGAGTACGTTAAAGTTATAATACTCGTGGTTATAATTAGTTGTATGAAGTAGTTGAAACAAAGGCTTTTTTATTTTATTTATAAATGGTTTTATGGCTGTAAAAATCGGTCCCAAAGTTTGTCGTCTCTAAAAACTGCAGGTTAAAATAATTTTATGAACTGGCTTTTGTAGGTGAGGGCGGCAAACATTTACCTGCCAACCTGTCTGCCGACGACCACTTAAGACGATAAGGCACTCTCTTTGCCGCTTAAGACATTACTACTACTGATTTTACAGTCAGTGGCCAACTCTATTGCCGGTCGTGACTCTCAACTCCGAATATTAGTTTTTATCAAGTGACCCAGCTGTCTTAGATCCACTACATTACCGTGTTACAAGCCGAGTGAGTTTATTTAATAAAATATTATATAGGAGTAGTTAGTACCGCCCACCCAAGGCGCTCAAGTTACACAAAACTATTGCATACTTTAGTAGAACACGCCGTGTCTCATTATTTATTCAGCACAAATTCCCCAGTCTCAGGAAGGCTCTATTGACTGTACATAATGCATATAAAACATAGTTGTGTTGCCTAAAAATGGTTGTTCCGAAATGTATAAGTTAGATTGTTTTGTATTGTAATGTTTGTATACTTTTCTGAGAACAAAACACGTGCTGTAAATTAACTTTGGTTGTGTATAAGATATTATGTGTAAAGTAAACATGTTTTTCATAAAGGCATTTTACAAACGAAAATGAAACATCAGTTTTAAACACGCCAAGGACTAAGGACACCAAGGACGTCACGGCATGTGAACCAAAATCTAAATAAATTAGAACGTTTTTCGTATAATTCTAAAATAAATAAGAAAACCGTAGGACCATTTACTATCAAATCTTAAAAGAACTAACTAAAACCGGTTTCCCATTAAATCGAAAAATAAACCAAAACTTACATAACATTTTTGCTTCCTGGCTTCGCTTTTGCTTGTGGCTCTGATTCTTAAACTTAAAGATACAAGTGGAACTTCCCGCAACTTCATTCGTGGTATGTTATTTTCATACTTTCCAAACTTTGTACAGAACACAAATTTAAAGTCAACTAGCGTTCTAGGCATGTCAGTCAGTGACGACTGTCAATCTTATATATATATAAACTGCTGTTCGTGGCTTTGCCCGCTTGGTATATAGATAAGAAGTAGTTTCCAATGTTATTCCGCGTCCAAATATATCAATTATATATATAAATAATAATAATAATAAATATTTATTCAAAATTCCAATAGTACAATAATATAACAAAACAAAATCTTAATTAGACAAAGGTAAATGCTTAACACGAGCCTGAACTGGGTAATCCTGGGTTTCAGGTGATAAGAGCATAAAAAGGATCTTAAATAGAAAATAATCACTTACTTATTAATTATTATATTGAAAACAATTAGATGCATAGTTATATAATGTAAACAAAGTAGATCTAATTTATAGTAAAAATTCAGAAAACTTAACCAACTCTAAAAACTAAATTAATTTTAGTTAAAATTTATTTACACGCAATTAATAATTTCTCTGTGTCATCGTAAGACACACTTTGAAGAGAATCTCTAAGGATTGTCTTACAATTACTGTAATTGAGAGCATAGATGTTGACCAATGCATTCAGTCTATTATAGAGAAGCGGACCAAGGAACATATAAAATTTAGATGTAAAAGCATGTTTAGAGCCTGTTTGTTGAGGGCAAACTATATCCTTCCTTATAAATATATCTCTATAGCGTAGTGGACTAAGGTCAAGCTGAGACGCAGAAGATTGCGGGTTCGATTCCTGCCACGGGACTAATGTTTGTATGATCTGCAAGTATTTGTCTCGGGTCTGGGTGTTTCTATGTATAATATGTATGTATTTACAGAAAAAAAAGTATATAAGTTGTATATCAGTCATGTTGGTACCCATAACACAAGCTCTGCTTACTTTGGGGCCTGATGATGGTGTGTGAAAATGTCCGGGATTATTTATTTATTTATTTATTTATCTTCTTTATATAAATATGGAATAATTCTATTGTACATGTGTATGTCACTGAACTCCTCTTAAACGGCTGGACCTTTTTGAATGAATTTTTTGTGTGTGTTTAAATGGATTCAAGAATGGTAAAGACTTAAAATTAGATAACTATTTAAAAAAAAACGCGCAGACAAAGTCGCGAACGGGACAGCTAGTAATATATACATTACACACATATATATATATATATATATATATATATATAAAGTAGGGATTTAAATTGGGTTACAAACAAACATCTAAATATTCCCACAAAATTCAGCATTTTTAATATTAGTAAGATAGTACTCTATCGGAATATGTTAATGTGGTAAGATTACAGAAATTGGCAGATCACGAGCTCGGAATCACGGCGCGATTTGATGGGGCCAGACGTGCCGCGACCACCGATGGCTGATCCGGGCGGGGCAAGGCCTAAGTGCCCACCTTTCTCTATTTTTGTATAGGTTCTATAGATTGAATAACAGACAGAAAGCCTACTGGATAAATGGGGATTTAAGTTAAAAACGTGTTTTTTTAAATCACATGCATTAGGAACTATTTGCAACAGAAACAGCTATCTACAGACCGCTTAAAACGATTTATTGCTAGCTCAATTGCTCCAGATCTAGAAGCACCGACCACAAGACGATGACAAATTCTAAAAGTTCTAAAATGTAAATGTTTATATTTGATTCCATTGGAATCCATTTTCCTTACACTGAAACGTCGCATTTATAATATGAAATCTTAGGAAGCTTTATGAATTATTGCTGAATCCGAAAAGCGTTGACAACGGCAGCCAAGGCATTATCTTGAGAGTTCGGGAACGAAGGCCAGGTTAGTCGCTACTTCCTACATTTTGCATGAAGCCCGTCGTGTGCGCTGCGATTACTGCGACAGAGCGAGACAACTAGAGGGAGACAGCTAGAGCGAGACACGCTCTGAATCTACAATTTAAAGCGCATTGTAAGCAAACACATTATTAATGTATAAGATTTAGTTGTAGGAGAGCAATGGCGTTCGCGAGAACCGCCCGATTGTTCATTTAACATGTAAGCTACTCCATATTTGATTCCTTTTAATTTGGTTCGTCTTTCGTTCGTCTGTTTTCGTACAGTGATTTTGATTTTGAACTTAAAATTCATGATGGAAGTTTGATATAGTTTCGCTTAAATATGCAGGCCTTTATTACATACATTTTAGATGATTTACACAGCCCCTGGTAGAATGTGATAGTGTAGTGACAGAGCACCCTTGTCTTTGGTCATAAGGTCGTAGGTTCGGAACTATGCGCCAATGGATTTTTCGTTTGAAAATGTATGTGAGAAGTGCTTTCAAATAGGGAAGGAAAACCTCATGTTGCTATAAAAAGCGATGACTCTGCAATGTGTTAAGTCTGGAGTACAAAGAGTGGGCATGTACAAAATATAATGTTTACCTCTGACTTCTCCCTTAGACATCCTTGTAAAAAAGTAACTAAAGATCAAAGGTGTCTACCGAGATAGTGGATGATTATTGTCTCTAGATTTGTTTTTTGGTGGAATGTGTGTGTGAATGAATAAAAACATGAATAAATGTGATAGCGCATAAATTGCAATGTTTTGTCTGAGACGTGTATAGATGGAATAGACTTAATCGGATTTAACGTACATTATTTAACGGATTATATGCGTTCTCTTATTTACCACGCCTTAGCATTTTTAATGAGCCCAGTACAATAGACTGAGCCTGCGCCATGAATATTGCATAGTACGTTCCGTGCCTTTGATATGCTTTTGAAAGGGAACCCAGGATACTAGCACATACTAATAGTTAGATATAAATTTTGAGATACATGAGATCGATGAAGGCACTGTTTCGATTCATCTATAGAATCTTTATCAGAGTCAGTGTGATCCGCGGTCCGCTCGCTTCGCTCTTTTTTCGACCGCGTGCATTCATCGACAAAACATAACATAAAAAAACAGTAAAACAGTAAAACAGTGTGTCGATAAAAGCAGTTTTTATTTAAATGTATAGTGGGTATGAGTGGGTTTTGGAAGTGACAAGCTAAAATAGTTATCTACTTACTTATGTTAATGTTACAACCAGTAATAGGATTTGGAAATCATGTGAATGTAAACCTAACAACAAGAGGTTAAAACAAAAACTTTTAATTTTAAGAAGACAGACAACCTAAACTAAACCAATAATTTAGATCACCTTGTTAACGTTTATAAGATACTAGGTTCTGCCCGCGGCTTCGCACGCATAGTATATAAAAAGTAGCCTATGTCCGTTCCGTTCGTAAGATACAATCTACATTATATCCATACATAATATAAACGAAGATAAAAATAAAGTTCTGTTGATCGGATCAATCGGATCGGATCGCTACCAAACTTCACAGGATTACCCGCTATGCCAATCTAAAGATTACCTAAAAATTTCATCGTAATCGGTCCAGCTGTTTCGGAGTCTATCGGGAACATACATACACACATCACCTTTTATATAATACTAGTTGCTGCCCGCGGCTTCACACGCGTGGTACATACTTAAAAAGTAGCCCATGTCCTTTTCCAAGGTCCCATCTATCTTTATACTAAAATTCCTCAAAATCAGTTCAGCGGTTTAGACGTGAAAACGTTATAGACAGATAGAGTTACTTTCAAATTTATAATATGATATATAAATATATAATATATATAGTAAGGATAATAGATATAGGCGACGAAGATAACTCCAGTAATTATAAGTATAAGTAAAATATATAAGTATTCTATAAGACATCTGGTTCCCATAATACAAGCTATGCTCCGTTTGGGGCTAGATGGTGTTAGGTGCATTGTTAACACCAATAATTGTTTATTTTATGTATTAAACTAATTACAATATTCTTAGAACAGTAATATTTTAAGTAAGAAAAAAGGAATTCATTACCTATTATTGTAATCTAACCTACTTCCCAAACAATAAACTGGATTATTGATTTTTAATATCCATACATAATCTAGCAGGTCCCGGTCGTCAGATGGATGCGTTCCCGGCGTTGCCACGTTGTAGGACAATGCTAATTCGCTAGCCGAAATAGAAGCCAGCATTCCGGTTCCACATACACAGATTAGGTATTCATAATAGTGTTTTAAGTCACAAATGGCTGAAATGACGTTATTATAGTCTACCATTTATTTGACCTGACATTTGAATGACAAGGACAAACTATCTAATTAGCGCGGGTTTTAAAATGATCATAAGAGTTAGAACTCTTTATCTTTTTGAGCGAAAACACTAATCAGACATTTTTAAGTAACTACTCATACTTTACTGAATTTTTAGAGTACTTTTTGTGTCTAAGATAATCTGTGATTCGCAACTGCGATGAATGTAAATGAATGGAGTGTGATTTAACAATATTATAAAAATCATAGTTCTGAATGACTCACTGACTATAACTAACGCTATGCCTAAAATGCTTGAAATTTTGAGAAATTTTGCTCACAATTAAAGCCACTTTTCAATAAATTTACGCGATCGAAATTGCGGGGAGTCCTACTAGTTAATAATACTCGCTAAGCTGCGATCGAGTCGAGCCAAAGAGGATTGAATGCATTCACCCATCAGCTCTAAACAGGGACTTTGTTGTGGATTACTGCTCTAGTGCCCCAAGCACCAGTTCTTGGTAAGATCCAACGAAGAGCGCGTGACCTTAATGCTGGAATAAACTAGATTAAACATACCGAATGACTTTAACAGAGTTCTGCTCGGCAGCCTTGTTTCAAGTCTTTAATAAAGTTAATCGATAGTATTTTTTTGTAAGATATTGACTACACTTTTGTTTTATTGGTTCATTCAACAAGCGGCGACTGCATTTTTCATTTTGACCCACAAAGTGTGGGGTCAGAGGGAATAAGGAATTTTGGAGTGCATTCATAAGTGATGCGTGCCTGCATCGTGATGGATTACGATCCCTTGGTCGTCGCGTCGGTAGCGCTATCAGACGCATCTGAATATTTCAGTAGTCACATTGCGCATGCCTCAAGATGAAAAACTTATACCTGTAGCATAACATTACACTCCTAGTTAAACGCAAAATAGCTTAAAAGTTCATATTATGACCATATTAGCAGTATTGTAACCAATAATATAACGTAAATGCAAAAATAAGCGATTTTTTGCGGAATTTTTATTTACTGCTCATCATAATCTATGGTTGTCACCAGATTTCCTAGGCTGGTATAGCTGGCTTAGAATGCACATAACCTATAAATGCTGGTTTCCTGATGACTTTACCTCGATTGTTATCGACTTTATACCTAAATATGCAAATAAGACAGACTTAAGACATATATTAACTTTTTTGTTTTTAGTCAATATTTCAAGAAATCTATCAGAGAACAGCTATCTAATCAAAGCTATTCCTCGTAGATTTAGTATTCGTAGAATATTTCTCATTAATATAAACAAAATGCTTTGTAAGCACATATGAAACACGTTAAATGCGGTGCTTGAAAATTTAACAAATACTGTTTGTAGGAAATTATGGTTAAACAAATGTATTTTTGGACGAATCCTCCGAAAGTCTTCTGAAAATCCGAAATCCAAGCTCAGGATAAAACGTGATTAAACATTCATAAAAGTGAGTTCAGTTACTAAAAGGTTGGTTAAAAACACGCCTAATTAAATGCCTTTTGAATTCTGATTAGTTGGCATCAGCACGCACGTTGGCGCGAAAGTCCCACTTTCCAACGCAATTAAACAAAACAGGACTGAAGGCGGCAAACTCAAACAAAAGGTCGCACTCCACAATTTCTAAAAAAAACCGCCACCACACCGCAATTCAAATGAGTCGACCTGCACGTACATAAGTTATTAAAAAAAGTAAGGGAGGCTGGCTACACTGCAGACTAGACTGTGGTGTGGGCTCATCAGAATGTCGATCGATTGCAGAGAGACAGCTTCTTCAGAGCTTGTTTCAGTCGTATTACGAACTTCAAGAGATCAAAGCCTATGTGTAACGTGTTGTTTAAATCTGTAGCTATCTTTATTTTTTGATTTAGTATGTCACTTAACAGCAAGATCTGTAAGATCTAGTAAGATCTTTAGTGCTTTTTCTTCTGAATAATGCTTACAGCTATAGATTAAGTCGACAAAGTCAAAACACAGATATTAAAGAAGTTGTAGTTTGAAGAAATATTAGATTTCCAGAGGTCTATGGGCCAAACTCGAAACAGTTTGATCGGCAGTAGGTTGATTGGTTGATGCCTTTTTCACCACGCGCCTTCGTTTCCGTTTTGTTTTGTTGTTGTTTTGACTTTCACCCCCAGTACCGCATGGGCACAGAAAAAAATAAAATATTTGGGGGATAATTCCAAAATTGTTTTTCTTTGTGTTCTTCTAAATCACTAAAAAAGCATGCCTTCCTTATTCAGCTCTAGACCTATCGCTAGGCTATGCTTTGCAAATCAGTCAGTTAATCAGTTACGTACTGCTTATACATAATTTGTTTCCTTAAAAAATTTCGCCATTTAACCTACTGCCCAGCTAAACAGTTTGCTTTTCAGTTTGTCCTAAAGCCCTCCGTCGGAGGTTTTAATAAAAATAGTCGTCTCGCGTCAGTCTTTGTGCGAACATCACAGGAGCTTGCACTATACCTCTATTAGTGCAGGGCCTAAGACGCACAGGGAGGGACTAGGGATGCTTTTTATAAGAATTTGGATAAGAATTTGTAGCAGATGTCACTTAAATCTTTATTTTTTTTTACTAGATGATCCCACCAGATGAACTTATACCTTTTCCAGCTTTTTTCTAGGCTAGAATTAGCTCTTTACAAAGCCTTCGATGCTGTCCTCTGGCAGTGATCTGGATTATATTGGCCTATCTTAATCTCGTTTTAAGCAGTTCTTAGATAATCCTATCTATCTATCAAGGGATTAATTGTTTCGCGAGTATTTTAAATTGTTGTATATTATTGTGTACATAACTTTTAAAACTATCATGGTTTTGCACATAATTTTCACTCAAAACGGGATATTTACCATGATATATGAGTTTTTCTGCTTCTCGATATTTCGGCACAGTTGCATGCGCCATGATCACGAGATAAACTCAGTTTATCTCGTGATCATGATCACGAATTATTTTCATTTGATCATCAAAATTATTGTGTACATGTCTGTGTATCTAATGATTTATAATAGATAAAAAGGTTTTTGTATATCAGTTATATCAAACTCAAAAATGGTTATACGTTGTATTATCCGGGTTGACTTTGGTCAGTACATAATCGTATTTTCCGGTGTTTAGGGTAAAAAGATTCGAAGTCAAGCATATGTGTTAAACGCCTTGTTTTTTATTATTTGCTCGGATTAAAAGCTTTGACGTTCGTCGATCATGCGGGACCAGATCGCGGATTATGACTCGCACCCTTTCAACCCTCAGAGGCTTAAATCATCCCTGAGGCTCATAGTTAAAGGTTTGAAACCAAAATCGTGTAAGGGCTGGCATGGACGAAAATAAGTTGACTCATGTCACAATATTTATATCGACTTATTAGCCCAAAAATGTTTTATTATTTTTCTAAACGTTGTCTCGAGTGACCGTGTCGTTTTTTTTTCTTTTTTTGTCCTACAATTAACAGAACATTATAATAAACTTATTTATTTACGAGTACCACTGATATTTATCAATATTTATAGTTCAATTGATTATATTTTTGCCAAGAAGTCACAATATATACCTTCACATGGAACTTTGAAACCTACGCCTTTAGCATTGACAAGACTGACAAGAAGGAATAAATCAAATCAAATATCAAAAACATCCGTAATTCGTCTCTGAGATAAAATCGCGCAGTGCCAACAATATTTCCACTCCTCGCGCTACATATGAATGAATGTGAACACAGTCATAAGGTCTTTTTTCATCAAAGGACGTCTTTGAATTCTCGCTTGAGAACTAAATACTATACAGTAAACAGTACACTAATAATAGAGGCGGAATGAATTGCCTGTTGTAAACGTGAACGGTTTCTATTTTGCTATTTTTATCGTTTCCTTTTTGTAATGATTGTTTCGTTACTAATTAAGTTGGCTACGTCAATTTGATTTAATAGTAAGTACTTTAAGTATTACATTTTAACGATTATGTTTTTATGTTCTAGTTTAATGTAGAAACATGTTAAAATACGTAATGAATATACAAATAGAACTAATCAAACTAACGTTAGCATACAGTTTTAAACCTTATCAATTCCACTACGACGCATCCGTAACCAGCAATTGACGTACAAAGGACAAAAATAAGGGTGCACGAGGGTTATTGAATTAAACGGGATATGTACACAAAGTCAACTGCCGTGAAGCAACACCGACTTGCACTTGACCCTCCTCGCAGGAAGACAATAAACAACAAACAAATAAACAAATTGTACTTAAAGACAAGCACCAGCTCGGATCACACCCGACATTTGCATACGAAGAGATCGCCCGCGCGATGTGCCCTAATGATAATGTTTTTTCATGGGGGTCATACAGTTTGCAGCATTTTTCATCCGGCATAATCTTAACGCGTGCTCTGTATAAACGGAGACAGCTAACGTGCGAGAAACGACTTTGACCCGCAACACAAAGGCACAAAGTCCACATTTCCCCGCCGCGCACCTCCACACATCACTTAAGATATTAATGAGTGCATCCGTAATAGGCGAAACATACATATGAAATTCAAATTTGTAGCGGGCCGGGAGCGAGCTCTTCTACATATTTTAGTAGGCAACAGAGTGTGAATTTGAATCTTTTGTTAGCGTTTAGTACGTCCGCTTATACAGGAAAACAATGTTATATTAAAAGCAAATAATACGCGTAGGCGATGTTTGGTATTTGGTGACGTGACCGCGGTCTAAGTCGTAGCATCCCGTGCCCCAGTGCCGCTCTCCGGACGATATCCCAAAAGTAATTAGTGAAAACGAAAGAAACGGGGCTCGAAAAAAGTCATCGGACATAATTCATAACAAACACAGAAATAACGGAAAGTCGGTTCGACTGGGGTAGGCAATGAATAATTCTCTAACTGCGAGCACCCCACCGGGCGGGTGAGTACCACGAAAAAAGCACACGACTCAGGCCCAGTTTTATAGTCACGAAAAAAATAGGAGGTGGCCAAAATATCTATATACCGGGGGGTGGAGAAAAATAGAGAAAAATGTACAATCCCGCTGGCATGAATAAGTGTACGGACCTTCATATAGAAAACAGAAACGATAATAATAAAAGTGGCATTCGTGTAGGGTACAGAACGACACGCAAATCGTTAGCTTTCTCGAACAATCCTGGCGCATCAGTGCAATGCTTTCAGAAACTTAGGCCTTGTCGTAAGTTAGAAATAACTAGAGACGATAAGAAGAAGAAGCCGTTGTTTAGAGCTAGGGCGGTGGCGACGACGCCAGCGCGTTTATTTAAATATATGAAAACAAATTTCGGCCGGCGACCGACGCTGTCATGCTAATAAGTAGCTTATGTGAAGATACTTTGCGATAACGGAATTTTGAAAGCGGTATCAGCGAATTTTTCCGCAACCATTATATTTGCATGGTAAATCTGTGCACGACGAAGTTGTACTTATGCCTTGACATTCAGAATATATGTTGCTTTTGGTAAACAATTAGATGAATGAGGAAAATTCGTATATGAGCTTCGACCGGCTTCGCTGCGCTATGTTAGTTTAAAGTCATCATTAAAAAGTTGACATATTGTAGCAATATCGGCTACGAAGCTACGGGGCTACGAGCTACGGCGTAGCAAGTCACTGACCTCCACCAAACCGCGAAAACAGCTCCGATGCAAGTTTTCGAGATTAACTCCGCGCTGGCGAAACGCCATGAACTTTGGTATTTAATCACTTTATTAAAGCCATAAACCTCTCGGAACAATGGAGTTGATCGATACAAAAAAGTATCGAATAGTAATCGGATACAATGTCTCTAACTCGATTCCGTTTCCATTCAAGACGCTGGACGTTTAAGAGTTTTTTTTCTCATGCCTACTTAGCGTCTACAAAGTAAACAAACCTACATTGGTCTATTCAGGGTTCTTGAGAAGTTAGAACTACCTTAATTTTTATTAGTTATGTTGTTGTCTCATTCGAGACGGTCGCGACGTGATTTTTGATATGTTGGATTTGTCTCCGCCCCGAATAGCAGAATAATTATTTAAACATTAAAAAAACAAAAAAACTTGCAGATGTAGTCGCAAACGGGAAAGCTAATAATAAATAAATAAATAATACCGCACATTTCACACAGCATGATGAACCCGAAATAATAATAATAATAATAATGCCGGACATTTCACACAACATCATCTGGCCCCAAAGTAAGCAGAGTTTGTGTTATGGGTACCACATGACTGATATATTACTTATGTACTTTTTTTATGTAAATACATACATATTATACATAGAAACACCCAGACCCGAGACAAATACTTGCAGATCATACAAACATTTGTCCTGCGGCGGGAATCGAACCCGCAACCATTTTCGTCTCAGCCGGGCCTTGGCCCACTGCGTCACAGAGGTAATGTATGTAGAGCTGAGTGTTATGGATACCACATGACTGATATACTACTTACAGTTTTTTTATAAATGCTGTACATACCTATTATACAAGTAGGTACATGTTCTATAGAATGTTAACGTAAACATTTTAAATTCATATGCTGTTTGAGCTACCTAAATAAATAAAACTGATTCTTAATATTTATTTAATATTGAAAGCGCACTCAATTATAATCCGCGCTTGCATTAAACCAACAGCGCATCGAATCCCAGCTGGTTAAGTTAAATCCTGTTTCTAATAACTATATGGATATCATTTTAAAGATATACTTGCATTTATTCAGAATAAACTTCTGATATAATCCTTAAACTAACAGATAAAGAGTAGCTTATGAAATGTTATTTCAGGTCCCAATCTATATACCTACATTAAAATCAGGTAGGTATTATTATATGATTCAATTCAATTCAATTCAATAAATCTTTATTCAATAAAATCACAAGGACCACTTTGAATAGTCTTCTTACATGCTAGTAAATCTAGTTGCCTGTTCCTCCTAACCCCAGTTCAAGAAGAATCCGGCAAGAAACTCGTCAGGACTTAACACTTTTTTGTTTGATCCTTGCCAATTTTGTTACGGATGCCGAGTCGAGTTTGAGCAGATTCATCCCAAGCTTTTTTGTCATCTAAATAATCAAAAATTTTATAATAGCTTTATTAGAAACATTTTGTTTAATTATGTTTTTAAATTTACCAATCGACAAACCTAACACGTCGCTTAGAACCTTGTTATAGAAACGTACACTTTGCCCTATAAAAGATTTATTAACTTTAGCAAGCCTAACTGTGGGAACAGCGAGTTTATCTCAATAACAAACAAACATTAAAATATAAGTTATTAGCTGGAATGCCCGCGACTTCGTCTGCACGTTTATATATTTAAGTCTGTTCTTCATAATAGTTCGTTTAAATAATATATTTACGATAACGTAGGAATTAAAAAATAAATAAACGATGTTCTAATTACCATATTCTTCTTAGTACTATATTTTAAAATTAATATTGAAGCGAAAACCCGAATATGAATCATTATTGTTTCGCTGATTTGTTATTTAGTGAATCGATAAGGTATCTGTTGAATAAATAAATAATTAAGTACTGGTAGAAAATGTATTCCACACCATTTAGCCTCTAACTAAGCATAGATAGCTTGAATTAGAGTGATCACATGACTGACATGGAAAAAAAAACGTGTTTTTATATTTTTTAAAAGAACAGTTTTTCTAAATTGTTATACAGGAGCTATGGTTATAACGTATAATTTATACAACTAAAATTTAAATTTATATCCATACTAGGCACGCCTGTATCGTGGAGATCTGATTTACTATTATACAACACTGATAACATAAAATAATCGTGTATTTACCATAATGGGTACTAAAATGATTGGGAAGAAAAGAAAAACAATAATAATAGAAAAAATATTGTAAATGAAACTTCATTTAAATAACACACTTTAACAACTAAAAAAAAATACTTACGTATGTTGAAATACATACATATGATACTTTTAAACACCCAGACATAACAACCGTTTATGTTCATAACAAAAATGTTCGTCTTGGAAGCGCAGCGTAGAAGGCAGAGCCACTACCAACTGAGCTAAAAGCCCAGTCCAACAAATATTAAATTGTATACAAATAAATTTGTCTATAGTCTAAGCTGAGCTAACAGTGACGTCTGTCTAAGTCAGTCTCGTACTGTACTATTTCGTTTGCATAAGTGCAGTAGCTGGAGAGCAAAGAGCTATGGCTAACATCGGGTCGCACGTGACATCTCTACGTTCACGCCTCCATTATAAATCATTAAACCTAAGAAAATTTTAATTAACCATTGTTTTAGCATATTCACTTCGACGCAGTAATGAAAACTCAAAATAAATGTCTACACTCGGTTATCGGAAACCGAGATGTTAATGAGTTTTCAATCTAATTAACTCGTGTATAAATCTTTGGTACCTAGGAGTTAACTATAATGTTGATAAGTAATCTTTACAATAATGTGTGTATTGCAGGTAATGAGACCTTAATATGGGAAACTTTATAATTTATTGTATCTTTATCTATTATATATATCTATATATATGACTATAAAAATGAATCCCTATTTCCATTGGTCACGGCATCACGCGAGAACGGCTAGACCGATTTCGCTAATTCTTTTTGCTGTGTTTGTTATTGTCAGAAGAAGGTTTTTATGAATGAAAAAAATAAGAAAGTTGCGTGGTAAATTAGAAAATGTATAAAATGTAAATCTGTTATTTGCTTTAGGATAAACGCGTCAAATTAGGTAATATTGGATTTTAAGAGCTGTGGATTTTGTTAATAATTAAAATAAAATAAAATATTCTGTGAAAGTCATGATTTTATATTCACATTTTTTAAGTATGATATAAAAAAGATGCAGAAACACAAACGGCCTTACATAAATGGCTGTCAATTTTCAAAGTTAATCATTGTTAAAATAGTGCCGTCCCTTTTTGTAAGAAAGTGACAAATAGTGACGGCAAATCTTAAACAGTGTTTAAGTTGAGTTGAGAAAAACTAACTAGACTGAAAAAACACTTAAAAATTTGAAAAACAACTAAAACATTTGAGAGCCCCTTATCTTTCTAAATTTTAAGAGGAAAGAAGCGAAATCATCTTACTATCTTTACAATGATGTAGAGTTTTCAGTATTAAGGCATTAGGATCGAGTTTCAGAACAAAAGTCAAATTCAGATCGATAACTAAAAAAATTCAGACAGTTCTGAGTAATAAAAAACTAAAACACCTGTGTACAACAATAGAAATACAAAAAAGTTCCACAAGAAACCATTCAACATTCACTGGAATACAAATAGGCACATTTTACAAGTTGTTCCATTCAAAATATGTCGTCAAACCTTATCAAAACTAAACTATGTGGAAAAAAGGTGAAACAAGTCACGCTAAGTGTGAGCCGATGAAATAGCAGCGAGGGTTCCGTTATGCACTATAGAAAATGTTATATGTTGCTAAACATTTAACAAAATAGAGATATGAGAAAAAATGCATGGATAGTGGAGTCTTCTATTAATGACTACCTCTGTGGCGACGAAAAATAGCCTATATCCTAATCCAAGTTACTAACTATCCGTATATTCATTTTAAGTTTCATACATATCTGTATACCGGTTCTTTAGTTATAAATGGTTTAACTAACACGACTTTCTTTTATTTATATATAGATGTCAGAAGGTATAACTGTGCAAGTGTTATCTGTGATTAGCAATAACATTTTAAAAAAATTTAGATCTAATCGCTAACGATTTCTTTATAATTTTCTGTGCTAATCCCTAATTCAAATACGTGGATCACGAGAACACGGTACAATAAACAAAGCTTCAATAGGCGTAGGGAACCCTGAAGAGGTGAAAAACAGAGTTGTAACTGAGTTCCATTCTGCAGCACGCGATCCATGTATTAAAGGACAACAATGAGTTGCAGGTGCTAATGCTCATTTTAAATTTACTACTTTTAGGTATTGCTCGTTTGTTTTGAGTTACTACTTTAAAAAAGATTAGACGTACGTACTTTGTACTACTTATTGTATCAATATTGACATGACACATGTCATTCCTTCAGATGATTGTTTTACAAAAATACATTTTATTTTATACTAGCTGACCCGTGCCAACTTCGTTGAGCGGTTACAACTTTACAAAAAATATTAAAGTACTAATATCGCTAATAAAAAAAGATAGCTATTTAAATTATTGTAATAATTACAGAGATTAACAAAGTTACGGATAAATAATAATAAATGGCGCTATCGGCCACCCGCCCCGTTCCCGTTCCTGTTGTTTTCCCGGGGTAAGCTAACAAAAAAAGATAGCTATTCAAATTATTGTAATAATTACAGAGATTAACAAAGTTACATATAAATAACAATAGATGGCGCTATCGGCCACCCGCCCCGTTCCCGTTCCAGTTGTTTTCCCGGGATAAAAAATAGCCTATATCCTAATCCAAGTTACTAACTATATTCATTTTATGTTTCATCCAAATCGGTTCCGCGGTTCTCGAGTTATAAGTGGTGTAACTAACACGACATTCTTTTATACATATAGATTTGTTTCACTTTTACCATCCGCTATACTCTATAACGATCAGCTGAGGATCATCAAAAATGGCTCTGCACCCTCATCTGGCTCTAAAATCGGGTTGGTAATTTTCGCTGAATTATATAACACTTCGAGTAAGGATTTCTACGTGCAAGGAACTGATCCCAGAAGAGTGCTGCTTGGAGACTGATGATGGAGACGACTGTGATAGTCTTCAATTTGTTAGGGATTAGTCCCCCTGCTGACTAACAGAAGAGCTAGCAATAGAGAAGGAAAACTTGAAACAAGCCCAGCTCGGTGCCAGCCGTTATGCACCTGCAACCGAACCGACACCGCATGTACTGATTCGTCTTTCCTACGAGTCCTGTCGGCAAGGTTGAGAGCTTACATTAAGGCTTACCTAAGTGCACAAAAGGAGCCTCTGAGGTGCACATTAATCCTTTCTCCACACTGGTTAGAAATTATTAGTGACACAATAAGAAGAAGATTGCATGTATCCTAATGTTGTCTAACTAATATTATAAATACAACAGTAAATCTATGTCTGTTTGTTACGTTTTCACGCCTAAGCCTCTTAAACGATTTTGATGAATTTTGGTATAGAGATATATGGGACGTAGCAGAATAACCAGATCTAGAGTTTTCTTAAAACGTTGAGATTTATTATAATAGAAGACATCATTTAATTATTCTCCTTTTAATAATATGAAGTATTTATAACGATTTTTACTACTATTACAATACTGTTTCTTTGTAAGTGGACTGCATAGCAAAACATAAAAATGTATATTTCTTACGCTCAACATTAGAAACTACATTCTAAGAATAGCTTCAAGTGAAAAGAAACTCATTGCATCGTATTTAAAACGAACATTAGCGGTCATAAAAATAATAAAAACACCGCTAGCAATTTTGCTTAGCCGTTTACAGTTTATAAACTCAAGTGTCAAAATAATGCCTTTCTAAATAACGTATGCTTACGTCGCACCTCGCACGGGCATAGCCGCGGTAAATGTAAGATACTCAATAATTCTTCTTAATCTTTTTTGAAATAATCTCAAGGAGCCCACCGCGTTTTCAAAATTATTTCAGGGCTTCGGGTAGATACATTGCGTGACCCAAGAGCTAGCTCCTATCTGGCTCAGCGTATTAGCATTGCCATTCAACGTGGCAATGCCACCAGTATCTTGGGAACGCTGCCCTCTGGCAGTGATCTGGATCAGTTGCTATTTTTAGATCGTTTTAAATGGTCCTTAGATAGCTTAACTGTTTCACATGTATTTTATATTATTCTGTACATTGCTGTAATGATTTCTGTAAACAAAATCTCGAAGGACTTTTACCCACTTTAGAGTTCTAAAACATGACTGTATCTGTATCGGCATTTTTAAATAATATGAAACTGTTGAAAATTAAATATTTTATTGCTGGCTTTAATAAGCACTTAAACAGAATTTCATAGATAATTTAGGTTAAATATACAGAATTATATAACTTTTAATTAACTTTTAACTTTTATACGAGGATAAAATCCTGAACTTGTTGAAAGACACTAACACATACAAACTGGTGAAGTACAACCCGACGGCTAGAATACATCGTAGTACCCAGAAAATTATAAAGGAGTGCCAATACGCTATAGGAGCGGAACTAACAAAATAACTGTTGCGCCCTAAAAACATCCAGCCACCTAAACTGTATGGTCTGCCTAAAGTGCATCAACAGAATGCTCCGCTGCGACCCATCGTTAGTCAGATTGACTCACCTACTTATGAGTTGGCGAAGCATGTAGCGGGTGTGTTGCAGCCTTCTGTAGGCCTGACATCATCTTTCGTGAAAGACTCACGTCACTTCATACAGATTCTTCAGCAGACAACGGTTGATGAGAGTGAGGTGATGGTTAGTTTTGATGTGGAATCCCTCTTTACAAACGTCCCTATAGCCGACTGTATGAAGGTGATAGAGACTAGAATACAGAGAAATGGCATCCCAGCAGAATATGCAAAGCTTTTATACCATATTCTGGCCACAAGCTATTTCTTGTATAGGGAAAATTACTACCTACAAATTGATGGTGTTGCCATGGGAAGTCCCGTCGCTCCCGTAATGGCAAATATATGGATGGAGTATTTTGAGAACCTGGCTATATGCTCTACCCCCTTGCCAATGAAGTTGTGGAAAAGGTACGTTGATGATGTTTTCTGTATTGTGAGAAGCAATAAACATGAGATTCAACTTCTTTTGGCATACCTAAATGGCGTACATACCAAGATGCGGTTTACGTATGAAATGGAAAGTGATCGAAGCTTGGCTTTCCTGGACGTGATGGTACAGATTCGTGATGATGGTAATTTAGGCTATTCGGTTTATAGGAAGCTGACCCATACGGATCGATATCTCCATGCTCATTCACACCATCACCCTCGGAAGCTTAACTCGGTTGTAATGTCTCTCACGAACCGTGCTTTCGACCTATGTGATGAGAACTCTATAAAGAGGGAGCTAGCTCATGTTCAGCATGTCCTACGTAAAAATGGATATTAGCTTCGATCTTTTCCAGTTAGACAAAGGCGTAAACCCCACAGATGTATAGTAGAACGAAAACCTGCATTTCTACCGTACATCAAAGGAGTGACGGACAAAATTGCGAAAGCCCTGCAAAAATTGTCCATAAAAACAATTTTTACTCCTTTAAAGAAGATCTCACACTACCTGCGGTCACCTTAAGATAAGATTCCTCTTCAAACACCAGGAGTGTACAAGATTGACTGCAGCTGTAGGAGCTCTTACATCGGCCAAACAAAACGTACCATAGCTTGTCGAGTGACAGAGCACATCCGGGCGGTCAAAAATATGGACACACAAAAGTCGGCCATAGCTACACACCTACTAGAATCTGGCTCAAACCACTGGATCGAGTTACACAATCCACAGGTAATCTCAACTGAAAAACATTACATCCCAAGATTGGTACAAGAGGCAATAGACATTACCAAACACAGGAATTTCAATCGAGAAGACGGTTTTCAATTGTCTGGAGCCTGGAACCCGGTGGTGAGGATGTGTGGAAATCGTAAAAGTGTGGTACCAGTTATGCGTCCAGATACCGTGAGTGTTGTGTGTCGTAATCGTGATCGAGTTGTCAGTGACAGTGAAACCGGTAGTAGGGGTAATGTTCGCAGTAAAAGACTGAGAAAGAGGGTAGACCGTTTTGTCTGCCAATAACATCCACCCGCAAAGACTTCAGGTTATCTCGTGATCATGGCGCATGCAACTGTGCCGAAATATCGAGAAGCAGAAAAACTCATATATCATGGTAAATATCCCGTTTTGAGTGAAAATTATACAGAATTATTTTTCCCACTTCTGGAAATACCCGCGATAATTCTGTTGTAACAATTAATATATAATACCGGCATGGCAACAGTAATTAAACTGAATAATCTCTAGGTGTTCCGAGTGGTCGCTTTGTTGACTGCAGAGGCATTCGCAGCTCAGTAATATGCAAATACAATAAACTTGTTCAATATTTAAATGGAAATTGAACATTTAATATGAAAATATTAAATGAAACTGCAATAATTTTTCAAGTGGCGTGTTACATTATACGACTCGCTAGGGTTGTCAACAGCAATAAACACGACGAAGCAATTATTACAAAAAGCACAATTCTGCACCCAATGAAAGAAAATGCCGGCTATTGGACTCTATCTACACGAAAGAGCTGTAATTTAGCGTACAAGAAACACCAGCTCTATTAAAATTGTCGTTAAACTGCATTCATCAAGCTTTTTCTTTTCATTTCTTACGATCCTTTGAAAACGTTAATGGTTCGATTCGATTGTATTATTCACTGGTGGGGTGAAAGAGTCATTTTTTGTTTGATTGTCTGTCAGCGGTTCGATCCGATATGCCGATGTCGCGGTCTAATGGACTTTGTATAATTTTTTAACGTGGAGTCTCAATTATTAAACTTCTTCATAAGTCTCCATAAGCAACGCGGCGGCATGCGGTTTCGCGTGAAGGCCACAGACCAAACTACGCGCCAGTCAACCAGCTTGCGGAAGAAAACGGAGTACACACTAATTAGTATTTTGTGACTAGTCAGCCGAAACACATAACCAGACGTTTCTTCTGTTTACTTACATTTTTCATACAAAATGTTGGTACTTCCATACAATATAACCAAACTGTGCTGCTGGCTGTTTTTAAGTACCTACATAAGTTTTCGAATAATTTTAATTATAGTCTAGCTAGGTTAACGTAAAATTTAAAATATATATTTACATACAAAATATAAAACAATTTGACTGCGGTTACGTCGGAACATTATTTCTTGCAACAATTACCTGTAGCTATTAAAATGTTCGTAGACAATGCATGTCAAAGTACAATGTTACAACGGTAGCTCGATTTTAATACAAAATATATAATACAAAATATTAAGACAAGGTGGGACGAGGAGGTAGCCTGCGTGTCGCGGAAGTGAGGAATAAACAACGACCCCTTTTAATCCAGCGTGATTGTCTGTCAGAAGGCTTTTGTAACAAAAATTGACAGCCCTGACTCGCGATTTAGGTAGATTATTTTACAAAACTATGAGTAAGTTTCTGCTATCGCTTCAACAATTTAAAGCACTTACTTTAATTTCATGAAAAACCGATTACCTATAGCAAACTTGCAATATTACTATAATGAGGCTTGTTTAGTTTCGATAATAGCATATACCGCCTGTCTGTCGCTATTTTACTTACATATTGAATGCATGTTATGATCTTGGATCGAGAAGCAATATCACTTTTATAAATCGCTATACCATATAAACAAACTCGCGAATAGTAAAAATTTATTAAACAAAATTTAAGAAACCCTCACGACTTCCCGAATACGATACGTTATTCTTAGTGTAAATCTGAACGAGCGCGCAGAAAAGCCACGGCACCTTTGATCTTTGTGCAATAGGAACCTCTGAAGGGCTACTACCTACTCCCATTACCGTATGCAGATTTTATACTTTGTGTCATTTTTGTGCGAACGCCGGCTCGTCGAACCCCCTCGCCCCTGCCCCCTGCAACACCCCACCCCCCGTCGCTACTTAGCTGATGACTTATTAACAGCGCATTCTTTAGAGGTGTCTAGCTGACGCTGGGTTTAATGACGTGACTTGGAGATGCTTTTCGATTTTACCTTCGAGAATGCCCCACTTTTGTGACAATAACCGTACATGCATACCCTTGTACACAGTTTTATGCTTCGGGTTTTGGGGTTGTTTGTTTTCTGTTTATTGTCCTTTTTTGGAGATCATGTAGTGAACATGCTACATGTTACCAACACGGAAAGATCATCTGTTGAAGATTACAATACGAGTATAAAGGTTTAATGTATTTGAATCGAATCGAATAAACGAGTTTCTTGCAGGTTCTTCTCGAGCTTGAGTTAGGAGGAATTGGCACCTAAATTCACCTAGTATGTAAAACGTTTCAAAGTGATCCTTGTGATTGTATTAATAAAGTATCTTTTGACTTGATTTGAAATGTATTGTGACAGAACTATTGAGTTCAGTGTTAAATTGATTATTGAATGGCCTAGCATGTTATTTCCATAACTTATTTATAAAACGCAAGCCTTTACAAGAAGTCAACACTAACGTTTGTATAACATTTGTAATAATTGATTTGATAGAATGTGTTAAACCACGAGACTTATGATATATTATTCAATACGAGTGGAGTGGTGATTATTTGCATTTTGTGCTTTATATCATTGACATAATGACACCCCACGTTTCTATAATTATACAATCTGGCTCTACCGTACCTTTGAGATCAGCAGTCAGGAGTCCGGAGTCACACTACAAAGAGTGGAAAAAGTGAAAAACATTGATACAAAATATGCGTCTAAAGAACAATGGAGTTCTTTGGTAAGAGTGCACGCCTTTCAAGAGCTTTACAAAATAGTGTGCTTTGCCTTGTTTTTAGTAAGTAACAACAGTAACAAGTAAGTGACTTCACTAGATATCATAATGATATCCAACCTTACGTTTCGTAATGTAAAATATTAGAACTGTATTTATTTTAATTTGCTTTAGTACCTTAGGTATGCGTAGAAATTTCGTCCCATGAACTAATGTACTCATCAGTCATATAGTTCTCTAAACACAAGCTCTGCTTGCTTTGGGCATGTTATTGCTGTGTTAAATGTCCAGAATTATTTATTTATTTATTATTTAATAAGATCTGATTTATGGGCTTAAATATTATACATACGTTATATCGGCTTATTTAATAAGACTACATACTTGTAAAATATTATCTCAATCCGATAGTTGCGAATGCCGTGAAGAGGCATCAAAGATGGTCTAAGATGTCTACAGGCGCACTTGATATTTTTTGTCATCCTGAGCCTGGTTAGTTGACATCCTATAAAGGAATATGTAGATTATTAACTGAAGACAACACATTCGACCCTTTAGTTCTAACATATAGAGCATATCAGAATCCAATGCATTATCTGTAGAAATCAATAATAATAATAATACCGGACATTTCACACAGCATCACCTCGCCCCAAAGTAAGCAGAGCTTGTGTTATGGGTACTTACCACATGACTGATATACTACTTATCCGGACCAGACCTTAGCCCACTGCGCCACAGAGGTCGTCAAATAATAGGTAGTGTTTTTATAGAATTCTGTTATAAAATCAAGATTTAATCAGATGAGTAGTCCAAAGTCCAATATTACCAGTGACACTGGCGGTAGTTTTAGGTAATAGCATTTGAGCATATTGCAAATATGTCGCGTGGTTTGCTCTGCCCAAACTGCCCCAGTATGGTATTTGTCTAATATGCTTGATAGAGGTCGTTGTACTCGGCTCTAATACTGAACTAATCATTTATATGAGACGACTTGCGAAAACACTAAATAACATAAAAAATAATCTGTATTGGATGACAATAGCCACGTTATTGTTTTTTAGTCGTTTCTTGCTCAAAAGCTGTTGTGACTGTAATAATATTGTGCTCCCTTGAGCTCCGTGCTCCTAGAAGATATACTAGGTAAACATACTCACTCTCTCTATATATAAAATCATTCTACGTTACATATTATGTACGTTAACATCCATAGTAATCACTGTTCCTTTAGTGGGAATTACTTACCCCCCCTACATCCACCCCCACTTAATGGGTGAATAGAAACCCGTTCAGTGAGCCGACTAGTCTTGTGACACTCAGAAGTCTTACAAAGCTGTTATTTCTACAAACATTTCTAGACGTGACTTTATAGGGTTATGCGATAAAAAAATCCTTACTTATACTAGAAACGCGAATGTTTCTATGTATGTTTGTTACTCCTTCACGCAAAAACTACTGAATGGATTTTAATGAAACTTTACAATAATATAGCTTATACATCAGAATAACACAGGCTATAATCTATAAAGATATAGTGTAAATTGTCCAAAATATAACGATAAGTGTCAAGTAAGTAGGAAAAAAATAGCGTGCGCTACAAAAACCGTTAGAATTACACGAAGTACTAATCCTGCACAGACGAAGTCGCTGGCACCAGCAAGTAAATAATATATCTATGTGGATAAATTTATACAGCACCATCTAACACAACGTTGTAAAGTGTCTTTTATTAGACGTATAATAAATCAAAATGAAATAAAACTCCTTCAAACAATGTTAATGTCTATGATATTTGACTTTATTTAATAGATATTTTTTATGCCATTAGTGTTTAAATATGATTTCGGGCATATGAGCGCCATATGACAACTTTATCGACTAACTAGGCCGTACATCAACAACAACACGCTTATTGGCGTACTTATTGACGTAGCCATTTAACCAAAAATGAACCTCAATGGTGAATAAAATTTAGCGTTGAATAATTAAGTGAATCAAACCATCATTTTCAAAATGAATTAACACAATTTGCAAGCGATTTACTGGCGCCAGTCTATTCATGGTTAAATGGCAAAACGTACTGACCACAAAACAATTGTCAACTGTCAAATTGACAGACTGTAGAAACATCGTTGCCGGAGATTCTTCGTCTGTCATTTCACGGAGTAACATAACTCAGCTAATAAGGCAGAGCAACTACCAACTGAGCTGAGAGGGCAGTCAACATTTTGATTCAGTCAGATTGCGTTATTCATTCCTGGAACATCCTGCAGATTGTGTTCTAAAATATTCAATGCACCTAATAAAAATAGTAAATAGCCGGTGGTTATATACGTTTGTTACTTTTTACCCGTTTTATTGCGTGTTTTATTCAGTAATCTTGGCGGAATTTTAATGAATAAATTGTGACTACAGGACGGGTATGGATAATTGAATTATATGTGTATTGTGGTGCAATGTGATT
Source organism: Lampropteryx suffumata (assembly GCA_948098915.1). Classification (NCBI taxonomy): domain Eukaryota; kingdom Metazoa; phylum Arthropoda; class Insecta; order Lepidoptera; family Geometridae; genus Lampropteryx; species Lampropteryx suffumata. The sequence continues at coordinate 27,186,935 of OX402544.1, forward strand.
TGAACGACGAGGAATCCCAAGAAAATTCTAGACGCCATTACATTCCATTCCGCGTGACGACTAGAATTGACAATTGACCATCGACTAAGACCAATAACAAACAAACTGACTATAATCTATAAACACTTGACATTGCCAGAATTGACATTAGTATGTCACAAGCCATTAACAAATAAGAAAAAGAACATCGTTGCCAGATTAGAAACCAACCCTTAAAAAAAAGACCATGACTATGAAAACCGTACGACTAACCAAATACTCTTAAGCATGTAATTTAATTTTATCATTAATTACAATTGCATTGTCTTACAGTAAGGGACACCAACACTACTGTGTAGCAACATATACATATAATTTACAACATATTTTAATTTAGGTAATTTTTCCAAATTACCTAAATTAAAATATATAATTTTTATATCTATATGATCAATTTAACTTATGATGTTTATGATAGGACTCACGTGAATGGCGGAAGTTAGTAACTTCCGCCATTCACGCGTCCTAATCCTAGTCCTAATGTAAATTGATACAATATGATAAGTTACATTATAACAACCAGACGCACAACACGATAATGTTACTTGTATATAACTAGCTCTACTTACTTTGGGGCCAGATGATGCTGTGTGAAATGTTCAGGATTATTTATTTATTATTTATTCTAAGCAACGTTAAAAAACAAACATGCCCGCATTGTAAATTAGTTGAATTTTACCCCTAGAGGTTTTACTTTGCATTATTTTATTAGTATCGCTTTATACAGTAACCGATTCAAAGATCGGAAGGCGAGGCCAATACCAATAGACCACCAGTTCTCTTATGCCAGCCAGTGAGTGATCTTGAACCAAAATTTTATTTAAATAATAAAATTTTCTTCGAGAAAATTATCTCAAATACAGAACACTCAAATACTCTATATCTATCTACTATTATATATCTATGAAAGGCGATGTGTGTTAGTATGTTTCATAAAGAATCCAAAACGGCTGGACCAATTTCGATAATATTTTTAGGAAACCTTCAGATTGGTCTAGCGGGTGATCATGTGAAGTTTGGTTTCGATCGGATCAACAGAACTTTTTTTGCATCTATTAAATATGGTATGGCTATAGATTGTATCTAAGGAATGGACATAGGCTACTTTTTATGTATGTATTATGCATGCGAAGCCACGGCCAGAAGCTAGTTCATTGTATTGTCAGTTTTTCATTAGAACATACAAAATCCTATGCTTACACTTCGTTTTAAGTAGAAGTTTGATACGAGATACGTATTTACATATATACGCAAAGCGATATTACAAAATGATTACACGTTCTGTTATGTCAACGAAATTAGTTAATGAATGGTGCAGTGTCCGATTAATAATAGGTAGTGTTTCACAATTCCAAAGGAGAGGTTAATTGAGTCGGTGTTATTGTATCTAACCGCATTTTCAATGAACCAAGTAGACGTAACATAGTGTAAATTGTACATTCATATCCGCGGGTCAAGTGTCCATCGACGTAGGGCTGCTTCACTGATAACTTTGTATCATATATATATATATATATATATATATATTATCCTCGATAAACCTACGTTTGACCACGATCTCGCCTGATGTTACACAGGTCTAGAAAACACATATTTACTCGAGACATGAAGAGACCTAGATTGTAGTTTTCAGGAAAGACAGACGACGGCAAAGCATTCCAATCCTTGGCTGTACGCATTGTAAATGTGGAAGCAAAGCGCTTTGTTAGTAAGGGTGGTAGGTTGACAAGGTATGGTTGGTATTGAGCGGTGCTTGTCCTGTTGTGAAAAAGAGATGGTGGAATCAGATCATGTAATTCCTGGGCACATTCTCCGAAATGCATCCGAAATGTTGGCATATATAATATGCCAACATTTCTTTCATTGAACAGGTGCTATTTTGTCAATAAAGGCGCATTCAAGATTCGCACGAATGTCCTGCTCGCGATAAAATAATACTAACGTAGTTACGTAAGTAAAACCTATACCAACAAAATACTTTCGTCAAATCAACCTAAAGTTAGTGCTGAATAATGTTTATTAACGTCGCTAAAAATCCACATGCTTTGAGTAGACAGAGAATGAGCTAGAAATAATGACTTGTTGAGTTCTGGTAATGTGACTAGACAACCCTATGTGTACTCCATTCACCACTGATAGTTTTGATACGTGATCATAATATCCTGTAACGTATTATATTGTTTTTACTTTTACTGAAAACTGTATTATATGGCAACTATGTGTGAATAAAAGATATTTAATATAAACGCAGGTAAGATTTGATGTAAAAAGGTATTTAAATTCATTTTTAATTGTATTGTGAAGAACAAGCAGGAAATACTTTAACCCCCAGATTGCCCTGTAGTTATGCAAAGATCAAGTTTCGAATCTACTTTTAAAATAAATGATGGACCGAAGCCATCGCGTTGTTACATTATTAAAAAGTTACTGCGAAAACTTCTACTTTAGATAAAATTATCGTGAATGTTTCGCTAAAAAATAGCACCGCACCTGGCTAAAACAAAAGTAAGCTTGAATCAAATTGGAAGCATTTTTCAGTTATTTCGGAGCAAGGCTACACACACAAAAGACCACAGTCAAGCGTGTTGCGAGAAATTGTGTTGCCAATTTGCCTCGTAGTTACTTGTCGTTTGGTTAGTTGTGTATCTGTCCGCCCAAAGTTAGTTAACAATAATGGTCTATATTGAAATAATGGTATTGAAATTATATTTTAACTGATCTCATTATTGCAGATTGCATTTGCATTTCATTCCTTCTATTTCAGTGTTTAGATAAAACGTCATTTGAAAACACATAAGAGCACAATGAAGGTAAGTAGGTCACGGGGTCTGGGCGACCAACCACGACCCACATAGTACAATACGCTTCCGCCGCGCGCCACGCAATTAAACCAACACCAGACATAAAAAATTACCGAAACAAAAGCGCACTGCCTCACCCCACCCGGCTCTTTCGCAGTAACAATTTATCATAGCAAATAAAAATACACAGAATTAAAAAGAAAAGGACGAAGGAACTGTAACGAGAGGGAGAAACGATCGCCCGCGCCCCGATGTCCAAAATATTATATTTTTAGGGGCGCACCGGCTGCCCGCGGCTACCTCGCAGCTCAATGCTTTAAAATATTTTTCCAATCCGTTTATTTACTTCGTTGATCGGTGTTTTTAATAAAGGCACATGCTTGTCTGATAAAGTTCATTTTCTGATTGGCATCGATAAAAACATTTATTTCGAAATGCATGTTTTCACTCATATATTTTATTTATTTTATCACCACATATAGCATTCATAGGACTTCAGAAAATATTTTTCAATGTGCGGTCCGTGTACAAAGGATTATTTAAGACCGTTAATAAAATTATAATGCAGAAATAGCGTGGACAGTTCGCTGCAGACGTAATTCGATGAATGCAAGTGGTATGTCTAGTTCCTCGAAGGACGTTCTACTTCTGTTCAATGAAAATAATTAATCATTTCTAATGAAAATACAACGAATGAAAACATGAAAAAACTGCACATGTATCTGTTTTATGAAAAACTAAAACCTTATAAAGTTTTTAGAAAAATAAGGTAAGGAGTTTGTGGGAAAATCCTAAACAGAGCACTTAAACTGATAATAGCCTAAGTAATATGATAACAATTGCAATAGTTATGACTTAACCACAATTCTGGTGTTTAGTTATAAATTACAAAGCAACATACCGAAGAATACCTATACATAAACTAAAACAAACGTTACTAATTTTAATCATATTTTCCGAACACCAATAGTAAAAACAATATGGCGTCGTCAACAGAGCTCTTTAATAATTAAACACCATAATAATTAACGTATAGTTTGATCAGGCCTTAATAATTTATGTAAGTGATTAAGGAGGCAATAAAGAAAATTTGATGGGAACGTCGAAAATTTGATGATACTTTCGTTAATTTGATATAAAAAATTGATCCAGTTACCTGGCTACCAGCGTTTCTTGGGGTTTGGTATAAACGTTTTTTGTTTTATATTGACAAAACTTCTACATCTAATGATATAGCTAAATATTAGCTATATCATTAGATGTAGAAGTTTTGTCAAAGTTTTGTGCAAAGATATTTTCAGATGTGAAAAGGTATCACTTAACTGAAATCAACTGAAGCCTTAAGATGTAGGTACATAAGAAAGGTATTATAAGATTCATAATAACACCATCATTTTTCAATTTATCTAGCATCATAGAGCATCATCTAAATGCTTATTATAAACAGGCAATCTAAAGAGATTGACATTGTACGTCTATAGAAAATAATTAATAAGATTGCGCCGTACCTACGTTATTTTAATGAGAAAACTTTCAAGTCGCAAGAGAAAGTTACTATATATAATTGGTGTCTGACGTCGCGATCAATAAGCGATCGCATCATAAGTGAATAACAAGTTGCATAGAATTCTTTGACATGAAATGATTACCAATTCAAAACTGAGGATCAAGGGCTTTGCTTTAATTAGAAGAATCGCGTTCGTTCCGATCGGAGATGGAAATATGGAGAATTCTGAGTACGACTCATGACAAGGGTTCAGAACCGGATTACCGATGCTAGACTGGCCCTACAGTTCAGTTCATAGAAACTCAGCTTTCATCGCTGTAGGTTTTGTGGGTTCGATCTCTATTTGTGTTTTATTCTGTCTGTGAGTTATAAAGTATTAAAGGTATACTAGCGACCCACCTTGTCTTCGCACGGGTGCAATGCTGGTACTTAATATATTACAGAATGTCTTACCTTGCTACTTAAGAGATAGACATATACCATCGCTGTCTTTTTTGTAGACCTTTTTAAGGTGTACAATACTGAAGTACATTATTTTGATCTATCTCGTAGGGTTCACCCAGTGTTTGCAATGTAAGCGCGAAAAAATGTGTAAATTTACGACATCACATACGAAACCTCTAAAATTATCAGTCGTTTCTCATCTATATTATGCATGTATTATACATATAAACCTCTTCCTCTTTAATCACTCTATATATAACAAAAACTCGCATCAAAATCCGTTGCGTAGCTTTAAAGACCTAAGCATACATAGGGACAGACAGCGGGAAGCGACTTTGTTTTATACTATGTAGTGATTTAGAAGTATATAAATATCAGTCAGCCGTCTGGTTTACATAGTACAAACATTGCTTAGTATGGGTCTATATTTCATGAGTTTGTCCCGCAATATTTATTTATTAGACTTTAGGCCGTATTTCAACTCGGAAAGAAAACTGAGGATAGATTTTATGAAAGTTCTAAATCAAAAGCTGTCGATTCGTTAATCACGTATTATTTTGTCGATGGAGGCACCGACACTGTTACGATTCACTCAAAGAATCTTCATCAGGGTGAGTTTGATCCGCGGTCCGCTCGTTGCCGCTCGAGTTCACGGTTCGCACTGCGGGTGACGTACAAATGATACGTGAGTAAAACCCGTGTTTATCAAAATGTATAGTACAACTCACGAAAGTTGTAAAAGTTAAAAACTGACAGATTTTTTCTTCAAAGTGTACTCATATCATCATCATCAGAAAGACACACTTTTCTAAATGATGCATTTTCCACCTTCTGGCTCATCATCAGACCTTCTCTACCAAGTTTGATGTATAGGACTATAAAACAAACTAAATAATTGAGTTGAAACACAGGGTTTACTTGTGGCGAACACCCTGTGTCGCGAAACCCTAAATCATATATTTTAATTAGTGTCGAAGAGAAGATACAGCTTGTTTTGATTTCGAGAGCACTAGCCATCTTTCGAATGAACAAGTTGGTATTAATGAGAGTGACAAGTGTTGTACGCAATGTACCTTATAGGTACTTGTGCCCATTGATGAGATTTGAGAGAATATTCTGGATCAAGTTAGTCGAGTTTATTATATTGAAAATATATGAATAACTCCGTCTATTTTTAATGATTTTTTAAATTAGTATTTTCTGTATTTTGTAGAATAATTATAAAGTAAACAATAACTTTTAATAATATAATATTAGATGACATTCATTTTACTAGTTATATTGTGAGCCTAGTTGGTTATCAGTTAGAATAGTTACATCCAAAGCAAATCGTTACAGATGGACCCTTGATACTAAACATCGGACTTAAAGAACTCTCTTTTAAATAAGAAATCCGGATCAGTCGAACTGTTTCACATGTAGTTTATTATATTTGATTAATATATAATCTATACATTTTTATGAATGAACTATTTTCTTCGAAGGTAATGTGTCCGAACCCGATGTGCAGAGTTTTTTTTAGAACAGAACATAGTTTGAAAAAGTTTTGCAAATAGACGATGGTGGAGGTTCCAAAAGAGCTGTGGTAATGATGGAGCGGATATTGTCTTGGTCGCTGGCTGGCTGAGCTCAAGTGGCTGCTATCCGTGATAGAGTAGGTGCGGCAAAACCGACACATCATTGAGATAGTCTGCGGCACATCAAATAAATAATGTCCATGATAGTTAAATATCCCATTTTGAGTGAAAATTAAAAATCTATGTTTAATATTTATGATTTTTGCAAATATAATGCAATTTATCAGGTTTCTATATTTATCTTTCTTGTTTTTTTATTTATAGAATGTTAGTAGTGTTATCAGTTGAGAGCAGAAAGCGTTCAGTGGCAGCCCGCCGCCGTAACCCCATTAAAACAGCTACGGCCTCGGCTGCGTCCCTCTTCATGAAATATTAAAAATTCAATTGCGCTTCTCTTTATTTTAACTCCCACTCCCACCCCACATTCCCGTACAATATAAAATGAAATATGTATTCGAAAAAATAACGTTCACCTATAATTTATAATTTGTGTAACACGACCCCTCTCAATCCCACTTTACCCCCACGCCGGCTCCCACAATGCTGCTTGTACTAATCAATTTAGTATTTTTTTCTTACGCATTATTTAGATTACGATGCGACGAATTATCAAATTATATTTAATATGATACTCGAGTAACATTAAACCTATATTAAGTAGGTAAAAAGTTAGGTACATGACCAACGTCATTCAAACATGGAGCTTATTCGGCTTCGTTTATTTCCAAGTGTGCGCGATTACAGTTCCAACCCTAAAGGCCGTTTCGATCCGTAAACAAATAAAAAAAAATAAACGTACACACACACACACACATAATGCCACCGTTAATATTACAGTACCCGAAACTTTTAACACAATAAGCTATTACCTGAAAAGTTGGTCGGTAGATAATAAAATATGCTACCGTTTGGTACGAACTCGAATGTAGACTCTCATCGAACACTAAGAGCCGATATCGCACTCATAAATTCCATTCAATACGCCGATGTAGATATAGACCCTTGGACTTTTTTGTAATTTGTTGTATGCAATTTCGATCTGTTAGAACACGAGAGCAAATATCGTGGAATAAATGTGCAATCGAACCTTTTTTTAAAAAGAGATTAGAAACTTTTTCGAACGATATCGCAATCTTTTATTTTTACAGACTCTGATTTCGATACGTATTAAATACAGAGACTTTTTTCAGTCTGGCAACAAAGTTAATTATGCAAAAGAGCGTCGTGAGTTGTGTCTCGCATTTATGCGGAAAAAGAATCGTTCTTGATTTAAAATCTCCGCCTGCATCTAACTACACTTGTTTGGTGTCACGAGAGGCGCGACAAAGGTGAGGCCTGCTCTATCTACGCCAACCCTCAGGCACTCCTCCGCTCGAGACGTTCATGCGAATGTCCATTACTGTCGATGTTGCCATATCAAAGGATTGTGTAAATAAGTATACTACAAAATGAAATTAGTACCTTCTCTTACCAGTCACATTAGAAAAATATAGATAATATTAAAATAAATTATGTTTTAACGGTGCTAAAGTTAGCTCTAGTAACGTCGGTTTTTTACAAGCTAGTGATTTTGGGAACTAGCCACACTGATCAGGCAACTTTTAAGCCGAACTTCGACCCAACCTATTCAAGCCGTATTCTCTTTTAACTTTTTAGACGCGGAAAAACGCTGTTTTGTTTTCCTCGTTTGTCATTGTCGTTTGTGTGAGTAATGTGTTAATAGGTGCCCGCACTTTTGTGCTTTTAAGTCTAAGCGTTCGTTTGTGATACGGAAACGGCGCGAAAAATCAAAATGGCGGCTGCAGAGTTCTTAATTTGAAATTTGAAAGGTATAGTCTTTTTGTTCACGCTCTTAAAGGAGTTCTCAAGTCCGCCATTAGTAGATTTTTAATAGAAATATCATGCTTTGTTATTCAGCTGTGAAAACTATAATCAAATTTTTGTTTCAATGATACAAGTACCTTTCCAGTTTAAAATAAGGTTTTAACGCTTTCCTTTGTCACGCCACACTGTGAGAATGTTGGCACTCTGCTTTTTCACGTTATTGATTGATAGTTATATTAGAGACCGTGCTACTACTTGTTTGCTTGCATTTGAATGAAAAATTAACTATATTGCGCCAGTTACAAACGCGTTCGAACCTCACACCCTATTATTATGTCCACCCCCCGCAGTTAAGGGGCTGCTTTTGTCTTTTGTCACTTCAAGAAAGCCAAGCAAGCTGTCATGCACAGTCACGAGTTCGGTAAAATTCAGGTAGGTTGGTTTAGCCAAAAGAAAACTTAAAGCACTTTCAGACGCTTTGCCGTTATCCTATTTTTGATTTAAGCATGCATGGTTAAGGAATATATTTAAAATAATGTTCTATCAAGTATTTGCTGATTCATCAGAAATTTGAGTGAAATCCTTTATGCGACAAGCCTCAATTTACAATAAATATGTATGTAGCTGTTTCATTTTGCTAGAACTAGGTGTAAGTAGGTATCTATATATGCTAGTCATCCATCCATACCTAGACAAACAAATGACGGAGGTTTCACTTGCAGTAAATCCATGCTTATAATACTAAAATTCCAAGTACAAGTCGATATTGAAAACATCTTATTGTTGTGCATACCTAGCGTAAGGTGTAAATGACTCGCCTCCATTGTTAAATGCATCGATGTCGCGTTTAAAATGCGCTACGTACATGTTTGTCCGACTTACCTGTAAAGAAAAGTTAAATTAATATCTGAACTACAGATTTGATACCTTAGGGATACCGTCGAAACATATTTCCTACATCTGTGGTGTACCAAATCAATATCTCAGCTGTTGGCTATATCCGAGTATATCAATAAGTAAATGCTAATATCCCATAGGCATCCTGCAAATAGAAAAAAAAATCTATCCGAATCGGACCAATGAATCCCTAGGCAACGTGATTACGTTCAGATATACTAATACTATACTTCAGATAAACTTTACCATATTACAGAATGTCGAAACTACCTACCTAACATATAAAATTGTATCGTTAGCGAAACTTTGCAGTAATCCTAATTAAATAAAATTTACTATAAGAACAGTCCTGCTAATAGTTACATACCTATTTTGATCCAAACGAATGAACAACTAAACACTTTCGCTAGACTGGAACGTCGCAGGCCTCGCAGTCTATAGCCGATTTACTGAATGCCATACATATTCCGGTTCTCGTGCGATCTGTGGCGAGATTTTCGAGATTTTCAGCTCAGGCCTGGGGCCTTGTTAAGAATTTGACGTTCGAAATTTAGGCGGTTTCGACTGAACGGGTGGAATTCTCGGTGAGATGGATAATTTTCATCTGCCGATTGGTCGAAACACGCGTTACGTTTAGTTTTCGATTTGCATCTGTCTGTAATAGTGTTCGATTGAAATGTAAAAGTCATTCTTGATAGATTGCCTACCTAGTTTACCTTCTGGGTATTGTAAATAAACATTTTTTTATTATTCTACTTTGTGGTACGCTACATGAGGTTTCTTAAACAGATTTCAATACAGATGTCTTTTGGTAAATTGAGCTTTGAAGTCAGTTAAACTGCTGTTTGAGATTAAGTTTTTTGAAAAGTTATCACGACTAGTAACGCTTTACTAGAATATGTGTGACAGGATGATTTGTACATATTTAAAATAAATTATGAAAGCTCAATACTAAATTATTTTATTTTGATTACCAGATGATAATTAATGGTTCTGACCACTACCATTCATATCAGTACTGATTTCAGAAGCCTTTACTATGCATGGTTACATGCGTTTCACCAATTTATTTAACACACATAATTGTTTATGAAGTAGTCTAATAAACAATTAAGTAACTATTGTTAGTAATGTGTTGGTATAGATAGCTTATCTTACAATATCCAACATACAATTTCTCGCGTCACTAGATACGAACAAACTTGCTCATCATCATCATCATCTCAGCCTTTATGAAGTCCACTGCTGGACATAAGCCTCCCCAATAGATCCTGTGATCCTTCCTATGATCTTTACAAAGTCGTCAGTCCATCGGTTGGGGGGGGGGGGGTTCGTCCTACGCTTCGTTTTCCTGTCCTTGCTCAGTTGCTAATAATTATATATATTAAATTAAATTAAATGTTTATTGGATAGAACGTTTAGTAATAAGCATATAAATGTACATGTATAATACAAGGATCACGTTGGAACGTCTTATATACTAGGTGAATTTAGGTGTAAATATTTCCTAACCCAAGTCCGAGAAGAACTAGCAATAAACTCGTCCTGGTCAGTGAAAAACCAGTCAAAAATAAAACCTTATTAAACTGGATATAAGGTATTTGATGATCGTATTTAATTACAGTAATGAACAATGAACACAAGTTATCAAATTAATACAAGGTCATAAAAATAAAATTGATCTTCACCTAAGGAATGTTTATAAACTGAAATAAGTAAATGAAACAAAATAAGTTCGTAAATTATCGTACCGTTTTATAATAAATATAAATTATTATTTCTGGATATTTCACGCAGCAACATCTAGCCCCAAAATAAGTCACTTGACTGATATACTACATAATATATATGTTTTTTGCAAATACATACATTTATATTTACAAAATCACTCAGACCCGAGACACATATTAACAGATCATTCAAACATTTGTCCTGCGTCGGGAATCGAACCCGCATCCTTCATCCGCTCAGGTGGGCCTACGCTCACTGCGCCACGTTAACATTTTAGTTGTATGATGAGCGATCTTGATAAACTGAACGATTCTATTCAGACGTCACTGCGTATGAAGTGTGCATACACACGTGCGTTTTCTCCGCATCAAGATTTGACAGACGCGTTATTTCCGCCAGCGCGGACGCAGCGTCAGCAGTGTAAGGACAGTCTATTGTCTAATATATAAAAGCCGGTCGCGTTTTGTTCTATGATGAAAGAGTTTTTCAGTTGCTCCAATATAACCTCTCATATTATTCGGAGAAGTTTGCTAAACCGTGTTGTATATGGTGGTTGTGATCTGTTGTTCAATCGGAAATACGTCAGGTAGTTATTTCTTTATCTCTTTAACCCGTGAAGCAATAAAATGTTCTTAATTTACGTTGGGCTATTATTTAAATAGGTGATACCTTGTAGTTGAGATGCAAGGTCTAAAAATGGTCCTAAAATGATAAAATTTTAGGATTTATAAGAACATACTTTGATTATTATTTCTGTTACCCTTTTATAAAAGATCCTATAGTAGGTTTAGAATAACTACTAACTCAACGCACTATAGCACTACAAAGCGCAATGGCATAGAACCACCAAGGAGCTAGTATAAGAGGCTGCAACAAAATGAGTTTCTGCATTTTAAAAGACAACTAACAAAAAGAGTGAAGGGCCCGGCGCATAAACAACGTGCCCGCGACAGGCTATGCATACGATATGTCCTATGCATTATTTTGCGACACGTTATACTAAAATTGTCTAAGCTAAGTCGGCACCCCCTGCAACCCCACACTGTGCGGGTACTCACACACCCGAACGTAGCGCCCTACCCTATACATCCTGCTTCTTTTATTTCACATTTTAATTCCCATCAAACTTGCACACACTTTTGATCGCACTGCCTTTATTGGCGGCGAGCTTTCTTGCGTATTCGTTTTGTGGCGGTGGCCTCGGACGATTAAATATTCGATAGCAGAGGACTTACAGAGAGCTGCATTTTTTAATATCAGCTATCAATATGTCTCATATTTGGAATGCTTAGTATTAATTGATGAAAAGGCTATCTTCAGTCCCGGTAGTGGCAGGGCTATCGTATTTTCGTAAGCATTTAATTAAAAACCAGAAAAAAGCAAGAAAGCAATTTGGTTACTTACAAAATTGACACGAGCTGCATAACTTAGGCATATCGATCGCTACATGCATTGGCGAAATACGTCGTTTGCATTTTGGGGCGAATTGGCCCGGAAATTCGAGCACACCCCGTACCGGGCGAGGGCGGGTATTTGTTTTGCCATAGCTTTGCCTGGCCTGGGACATGCAGGTCATTAATTGTTGTGAACGCCGGCGTCTAATCGATAGCGCGTTCGATTCTACTTTATATTAATGTTATTTGTGCTCGCATGCTCGTCCTCGTAATGTGGGCCCCTAAATCTGCAAGTTTCTTAGAGACGGTGGCCGTCAAATATAATGACGACAAAGACTAACCGAATTGGAAAGTACTACTTTAGTGTAAAACAGATATTAATATATGTTTTTGTTGTTCATTTATTATTCTACGAGCAATTCCATCATCACTAGCCCCAGTCCTGTGGTGTTGGTTTATGTGTCGATTTTGAAATACATATTTTTTTATAATATTTGTTATTTTCGTTCATGTCCTTTCTAATGACCAACGACACAAAGATCCAGTGCTAGTTTTAGAGTTTAGTGACACTTTTGGGTTGCCAACTTCAGAACCTCTAAGTGAATGGAAACGTTTGCAGTTTCGCCTTAAATTCAGCCATCACATGACCACGGTTTTTTTAGAAACCACGCCTTAAATATCTAATGGCCTCGGCTGCGATTCTAATTCTGCTGCTTAACCATTTTGCGGGAATGATTAATTAGAATCGAGTATAGTATAGTAACTATATTGTATGCAATACCTACGTGGTACGAACACAGTTTTGAATAGATGGTATTGTCGACTAACTTTGTTGATCTGAAGATCTCTAATTATCCAATCAACTAAGCAACATACGCCGCAATCAGTATTGTCTTATGGTTACCCAAAATTAGGGCGAATTAATGAGGTACTACCTCAGAACGAGGGACCCTTATCGTGGGCTCGACCCAGCTTTATATTTCCAGAAGTCTCACGTTATGTCTAAATAAAGTGTAGCTTGTGAAAATCCAACAAATGTAAAAACTTATGTAGCATGTAAAATATCAACAAATTCCACCTATTGTCCCCCAAGATATTTAGAAAACTATAACACTGTTCCTTTCGCTTAATTGTTTTGAATTTGTTTGTTAAAGATTTCAAAGTGTATGTTAACATTGCAAAGTGTATGTTAACATGTAAACTGTCATTGTTCGTGTGTACTTTGTTTAGTACAACAGCTATTGTTTGAGGGTTTTCTTTTAAATAGGTGTTTTCTGGAAAAACGTGATATTTACTGTTAGAGATGTGTGTGTGTGTGCAGCATATGGAGTATATATCACTAGTGTATTAATTATAATAGATTTCTGTCGAGTTGTGTGGTTCAACTAACTAAGTGATAAGAGGAAGCATTTTGCGATAAGAGGGCTATCACATAATGTGGTCCTGCGGCCGACGCATGTAATTTATGTATAATTTTGGGTAGTTATTATTAATAAGAAAGTATCTGTTTTGATTTATGAACGACTTTTATTCTGGAATATTGTTTTGTTAATAATATTAATGCAAGTAGAAATATTTTATCTAATTCTGAATGTTTTAGTATTGTTATGGTTTGATTGTTTATTAATTGTTTTGAGATATCCCAAACATATTTCTAAATTCAGAGGCCTCTTTAAACCACTATTTAAGAGACATATTTCTTATTTTATTTGCTTAGTACTTACAGTAGTTCAATCCAAAATCCAAAAACAATGGTTAAAAAAGTGCCGTCGTTTATTAAAAATTTACTTCGGAATTTTAGCTAAACATAAAACATTAAAAAAATAGCGATAAGCCAGGCCGCTATGACCTATACAATAAACCAAAACTGACGATAAGTTTTAGTTTCTCTAAATAAGAACGTATTTAGTTGAAATCACGGTTATAATGTAGCCTCACAAGATAGCCGAAGGTAATTTGAGTTGGTAAACACGCGTCGGGCAGCGTGTGTAGCGTTGCAATACCTGCCTCGTGTTGTCCGTGTCCATGGTGTCGTCATACAAACATAATGACATACTATAACCTAACTTACGAAAAAATACAGATAAATAAAGAAGCTATGCCACTGCGACCACAATGTGGCCTGCAGTTTTGTGTATTCGTTTTCCTAGGCCGACCGTTGAATGTGCACTATGTGATTGCACCGCATATCCGTTTACGAACCCTTGTGTCTTATTTTTGACTATGGTAGGCTCCCATAAAAATTTAAATCGAAAGGATGCCGTGATTGAGACAGCCTTCTTCGTGCATGTCATATGATGACAATTTTGCCAATATCAAGTGTTTAGATTAATAATAGTATCATCATCATCATCATCATCATAACAGCCTGTATGAAGTCCACTGCTGAACATAAGCCTCCCCAATAGATTTCCAGGAAGAACGATTTTGAGTCCTCTCCATCCACCGACTTCCTGCGATCTTTACAATGTCGTCAGTCCATCGGGTGGGGGAGTCGTCCTACGCTTCGTTTTCCTGTCCTTGGTCGCCATTCGAGAACTTTTATTCCCCAACGGTTATTAGTTCTGCGAGCTATATGGACTGCCCATTGCCACTTCAACTTGCAAATTTAATAGTAAGACGTTGCAAAGTCGTATGTTTTCGTTCGTCATTTGTTGTTTTCTAAAAATTTGTGTCTCTTTATAAAATAACTATCTTCTGTCCGCGGCTTCGCACGCATAGACATACATAAAAAGTTGCCTATGTCCATTCCTAAGATACATTCCATATCCATACCAAATTTAATTGGATTTGATTGGTAAAAAAAAAGTTTTCCTGATCCGATCGCTACTAAACGTCACAGGATGACTCGCTAGGTCAATCTGAAGATTTCTTAAAAATTTCATCGAAATCGGTCCAGCCGTTTCGTAGTCTATAGGGAACATACACACACACATCCCTTTTTACAGATATAGATAAATTATACGTATTGTATTTGCTCAAATCACAAAGAAACACAAGAAATTTTCATTCCAATTATTAACCCTAGCCAATAACTCTAGCTTTATTTGAATAATAATCACTATAATTAACAATAAAACCAGAAATAACTCGGGAAAAATCAATAATAATGAGAGACGAATGTTTACTTTGCAAAGCAGCTAAAATACCTAATGGACCTGAGACAGAGAAGAACCAGTTTCTATTTGCGTCAGCGTTGACACTTAGTACTTGTGGTAAATCTGCTGCTGTCATTTCCAAACCATTTGATTGATCCACAAAGGCGTTGGCGTGTAGGTTAATTAAGAGTTAGGTACACGTCTAGACACCCAGGATTACGGAAGGCGGTCGATGCAGAAAATAATCGAAAATTACTTACACTGATAGTTATTTTAGGCGCAGGTGGCTGCTCTGGCTCAAAGGTCTTTACAATTTCCGGTGTGCAGCGCGCCGAGAAAATTAAATAGCAACAATCCGAGTCGGCGGCGAGAGCGGATGTAATGAAGGTCCCCTACATGGGAGAAAATTTACTTCCGATGCAATTATTGGTCACTGACCAACTGGATAAAAGTTTTTTTTTATAACGTAGCACTTAGTCTACTGATAGTACAAGGTACCCCTAAACCTAATATATGTAATTCCAAAAATATATTAATTTATTAATAAAATTTATTATTTAAAAAAAATGTGTATAAATGTTCCTAGTGCGTATGTGTATCAAATGAATTTCTATCATTTAAACATAATGTTAGATGATTTTACATAATTTTTGTTGTTCTTAGTATTTTATTGAGTAAATACTACTTTGAACAAGCCTTGACTGAGAACGTGGATTGGAAATAGCATGAAATGTAGCTGCCAATGTCGCCAGTAGACCATGCCGTACCTAGAATCTGAAAACTAGTTTGTTGGAAATAGGTAGCTAAAAATAACGTCATAAACAAGCAATTAGAATAAAATACGATGACGTGATAGTGCACGCTGATTGGCTAATTGTTCCCACACCTCGCTGCCCTGGTCTCTGTATTATTATTCACTATTACATTCGCCATTTTGTTATTCACAAGAACTTTGCTTTTCGTTTAAATAATTCCTCATCCATCTAATAAGTAGGAAAGTCAAAAGTAACATCCATCATTGTGTAGCTATTACGCGGCTTCAAAGTTAGTAGTTTAATACCTAAATCTTAACTATATGCAATACTTTTAAGAGAACTTAGGTGACAACATTATAATATTATCACAAAAGGTGAGTACATGAAAACTAATCTTAACTGACTCGGATAGTGTCCCATTTAAGCAGCTCTGAAACACTATTTGAAACTACGAGTAAATTACTAATTCATGCATATTGTGCTACTTGTTAATATACTAGTTCTAATAGTTAGAATTTAGAAATGGAACAAATAATGATTTTAAAATATTGGAAACGGTAAAATTTTGCTATTGGGAAGATACTCTACTAGACTCCCTTCGCACTCAGAGATCAATCGACAGACATGATGTATTTACGAGCATGTTTGTAAATACATTATGTGTGTCGATTGATCAAGACATACTCGTCCCAGAGTATGTCTTGACTAATAACAGACCAAATAAGAAGGCAGTAATCCCAAATCCGCAGTTTGCTCCTCAGTTGCATATTGACGATTCATATCAATTTTTATTTTTTCTACAGCTTCTAAGTCAAACCAATCAAAAAGTACGGCCTTTAACTTCATTTGTGCCGCATATTTCAATCTCGCATGTAAATCAAAACCTATGGGGTAGGTACGCTGTAGGATGAGAATTCGATTGAATAGATTCGACAGAAATGTTCCCAGGATAAACATTTCTGTGATGAACATAGGTGTTTGTGTCTGGGTGTATCATAAATATCATAAGTATGTATTTAATAATATAAAAGTATTTTTTCAGTCATCTGGTCACCTTAATACAAGCTATGCTTAGTTTGGGGCTAGATGGTGTTGTGTACAATATTTATTAATATTTATTTATATCGCGTTGACCAAATTTGAAGTAGTTCTCACAGTCCCCACAGTTACAAGTAATGGAAAAAAACTGAAAACCATTAACTTGTACTTAAATCATATTTTTTTTATTACAAACCTTAATACAACGTTCGGTGCTTTACTACTTATATACTTTAAAAAAATATATAGAAGTAGTATATAAGTCATGTGGTATCTATAACACAAGCTCTGCTTACTTTGGGGCTAGGGAATGCTGTGTGATGTGTCCGGATTTTTTTTTAAAATACTAATTAGGTTAAAATTGCTAATGCAGTTACATCTGGAATCAAACCAGCATTCGTCTCGGCTAGCTTCACTCGCCGTACGGGCACAGATTTTCTAGTCACGTCCCAAAATTCGAAATAATAGGTTGCTATTATCTCGTGTTCACATAGATAATATTGTATGCAAAACGATGGGTGGTAAGAAAATAAACAAAGCCTATGAATTAATTATTTCCCGGACATCCATTTTGTCATGGACAAGCACTACAAATAGATAGGCGAATAGGGTTGCCAAATTCTAGCACCAGTCTATCTAGTTTGCATTTCAAATTCTAGCCTTAAGTATCACAAAATATATTTATAGAAACGGCATTGGCTATTTACAAACGAAATAAACAGCTTTCAAGCAACATTCGTTGTAAGTAAAAAAACTGATAGTGTAATATATGAGCAGTAAGAATTAGTTGATTTTTAACCCAGAAAGAGGAGAAAGATTTGTTTGGGAAACTGTCAGGAAAAGAAGGCTATCCAGTAATATGTACTTGAAAGCGATTGATTCTTGTTTTAATCGTTCTAATACGCGCAGGATATCACGATGAAAAAACCTTTCGGGTTGTGAGACAGTTAAAGTCAGGAGGGGGTTAGCTAGCAAAATAAAGTTTATTTTGCTAGCTAACCCCCTCCTGACTTCATATAAAAGCCATAATCGATGAGTCGCCAGCCCTCACTCGACCGAATCTAAATTCATGAGTGCGTGCCTGATTAGAACGCGGTCCTAGTTTCGGCCCCACTTTCGTACCAGCAGATAAAGCTCTCCTACTGCCAGATTAATTGTTTATCGGCCATGTGTACCATCGACAATTTGAATTATGTGCTAATATTTAACGCTATAATGCCCATTATTTACTACAACTCTGTTTAGAATATTAGCAAGTAAAATTATTATAATGCTGTGTCGCTGTAGTGCAAATGAAACTAGCGATGTATTAATATTTTGTCATATGTCCTTGTTTTCCTTGGGTAGCGTCTCTACCAAAGCAGTGTCAACACATGACAGAATAATTGTATACAGAGTCTGTCTTGTGGACTTTTCATTGGTTATGATAGATGCTACGACAAAACGATGTATATGTAGGTACATTATTTGTTAATACGTTACATTTAGACAATACATTACTGTCATTACTTGTTTAGTGATGCTTTGAATTAAAGAACTGCCACATCAAAGATCCCGACAATGCCCACTAAGTCTAGAAGGAACATGACCGGCCCATATAAAGTAAATAGGCCTGATAGGTGCCGGTATCAATCAGGTAGAGGTCATTGCCCGATCATTAGCTTGGTATGCAAGCCGGCCGACGTCGTGATCCGACTGATAGTTTTCAATATTCAGGAACCTGTACGTCCGATATCGACAGGTACATGACTTAAACCCTAGTCTGCAGAATGGTGAGCGGTGAATGAAGACGGCAACAAAGCCGCAACAGGACTTTTAAGAATATACTGTAACGCCATTTTATGGTCTTAATGTGAAGCTATCTGAAGTTCAATGATGCGATTTTTATAATCGAAGTCAAAATATATTATTTTAAAAATAGAACGACCACTTTGAATCGCCTTACGTGCTCGAATTCGGGTCAAGTTAGTCTGCGTTCGTAACATGCCAACTTGTATTGGCAGAGTTAACAAAGCCCATTGCGTCAATGATGATTTTGTTAAGTCACTTTTGATTCTCCTGACTCCGTTTAAAAGCCAGCTCATACCTGCTGTTCATATTTGGGGTCACGATGAGATTGTGATCTTCTAGCCAACATGCTGCGGAGTACGTCCATATATATATATATATATATATATATATATATATATATATATATATATATATATATATATATAGTCCATATGTAGTATAGTCAAATAGTTACTAGGCCAAAACTTTCATTGGTTTTTCAATAGTTCATAACCAGTTCCATTTACATATACATGTGAAGATATGACGGAAGGGATGAAATATATTTTTTTAAATTTTGAAGGATTTATGCTACTTTGAGCTGTGGGAACAGCTGTTATTCCTAGCTTCGTCCCTGGACGTCTTCGTACGAGGCACCAATTGATATGCAGTTCGACAATTAACACAATTGCAGTGCCCCATGCCACGGATATGTTCCTATTAATACCGGATCTGATCGATTTTCCGCATAATTTTCATATGTCAAACTGTTCGATTGCCTGTTGATTTGAAGATTGCTCTAAGATTAGAATAGTTTATTTGAGCAGTATCCAACTAGTTGGTTCGAATAGTATTACGTTAGAAGTTACTACTTTTTTGTTACTAGATTAGTCAGCGAGATCGACAGGTAAATCTTTCTCTATTTAATCTTTCTCTATAAAAGGCGATATGTGTATGTATGTTCCATATAGACTCCGAAACGGCTGGACCATATCGATGAAATTTTTAAGAAACATTTAGATTGGCCTAGCGGGTCATCATGTAAAGTTTGGTAGCGATCGGATCAACAGAACTTTTTTTTCATCAATCAAATTTGGTTTTGATATAGATTGTATCTTAGGAACGGACATAGGCTACTTTTAAATGATGGATATTTCACACAGCATCATCTTGCCCAAAATAAGCAGAGTTTGTGTTATGACTGATATACTACTTATACATTTGTCTCAGGCGGGCCTTCGCGCACACAGAGGTCGTTATGTTTGACCAGGTGATAATAATCCAGATTGGAACAACCCTTTGGCTTCTTCTGGGAAGCTGTTGTATGTATGTTGAATTATTGTACAAATATTATTTTAATGCTAGAATAAAGAGCGACCCACTTTTGCATCTAAGATACCTATTGAGTCCGTTATTTGCAGAGTATTTTATTCTTAGCTTCCCTATACGTTATTGGTCTGTCAAATCAGATAATAGTAAAAAATCCGTAAATACAGTAAGGATCAAAAATTACAAGTAAAACGATGAAACTACAAAAGTTATAAACTGCGAAGCTGTCTTAACGCCCACCTCCGGAAATGATGAGTAGGTTCCGTATAAAAGAACTAAATAAAATAAAAATAAAACAATAATTATAACATTATTGAGAAAGTCCAATGAATGACTGAGGAGATGATAATCACATATTATGTGTGTGGAAATGAGAGTTAGAAGTGTAGTAACTCTACTCATCTACATTTTCACACTTACCGTCTCCTTCCCAGTAGTAACTCTGCCTTTTAGGCTGTAGGCTGTGGGTTTCATTGCCTCCCCTAAAGTAGTATCTATTCTTAGTATGGCTATATGGTGCTGTGTGGTTTATCTACTAATATTTATTTTAATATTTAAATAATTATTATATACTAGCAGACCCGGCAAACTTCGTACCGCCTCAGAATCAATAAATAAAAGAGCAAGCATTTTTTTATATAAACTCACCTTTTAAACCTTCCCTGGACTTCTACAAATAATTCAAAATCAAAGTTAGCCAAATCAGACCAGCCGTTCTCGTGTTTTAGCGAAACTAACGAACAGCAATTGAGTTTTATTATATAGATATAATTATTTTATTAGCTTTTCGACAAAACTACTATTTCTATAAATCTAAGATACGTATTTTATTTGTTATTTGCGGTATTTTATTATTTGCCTTCCTATATCTTTTTATATATATAAATATTGTGTTTGTTTTTAATAAAACTCCTCGTAAACTGGACCGATTTTGATAATTTTTTGTGAATGTGTTTAAGTGTATTCGAGAATGGTTTAGATTTTATTTTTTTTTTAATTCGCGAACGGTACATCTGGTATATTATACAAATATATCCTCTAACAAAAACATATTGTTATTGTCACTGGTCATCAACTACTTATCTATCGTTTCATATTTCAGTATTTACATATTCATGCAGATTTTAATAGGTATTATTGAATTATCATAATTTAGTTCATCGTAAAATATATTACTGGTAAAACACATTATCTGTTATCACGTACCTGGATAACCGAGCTTTGCTCGGTATAAATAACGGATACAACATCGTTTTCTAAAAATGAAACCTAACTAGATCGATTTATCGCCCCCGAAATTGCTTACAAAATTTCATGAGAATCGTTGGAGCCGTTTTCGATATTCAGATTATATATATGTACATACATATATACAAAAATTGCTCGTTTAAAGGTATTAAATATCATGTTATTATTGCGCCTATATAAAAGCGCCTTTTTTAACGTTATAAATCCATTTAGTCTTCGTTAGTAGGTACAGTGTAGCTATAGTCACCTAGCCGGATAGGTGAGAGGCAATCAGTTTAGTTGAGAGACCATCGTGTAGCGCTCGACGTATATCGACAGCTCTACAAGCTAAAACGCTACGGGTATTGTAGACGAGCTTCAGGTTTCGACATTGAGGCCTTACCACTGGTCTGCACTTTTAAAACCACGCAACCCTCGAAAGCATTTTCGATGTCGCATTTTAAGTGTTGTGGAATATTATTGACGATAAATCTATCTATCTATCTTTTATATATATGAAAGGAGATGTGTTTACGTATGTTCCCTATTAACTCTGAAACGGCTGGACCGATTTCGATGAAATTTTTAGGAGATTTTAGATTGGCCTAGCGGGTGATCCTGTAAAGTTTGGTAGCGATCGGATCAACATAACTTTTTTTATCATTAATCAAATTTGGTATGGATATAGATTGTATCTTAGGAACGGACGTAGGCTATTTTTTATGTATGTACTATGCGTGCGAAGCCATGGGCAGAAGGTAGTAAATAATAAACAGGGCTTTGTATTTATTTGGTTTATTAATAGAAATTATACACTTTTAGAGTTTGATGCAGTTTTCAGATGGAGTTGGCTTGCCCAATATGAACTTATAACATTCACTCAGCTTAGTCAGTCGTATCCACAGGAATTACGCAGTCACAACGTGCGAAGTTGAATACTATGGTAAACAGTGCTATATTACATCATATTTTAGAGTAAGGGACTCGATTTTATTCGGATACTGTGCTATGGGTACATGAGTGAACGTGTTACTTGGCAAGGATTTATGATAACGAAACATCGTGTTTTTTAACGAAAGGATTTTCACAACGTGCATAGACAATGTTCTTTGGAAATAGTTTGCATTTAAGACCTTTAGTAGTAGACCTAATAGTATGGAAATGAATGATCTCTGTCCCTATTTAGTGACTGCTGTTAAAAATAATAAGTAAAAAAAATATATATACGGTATGTATTTTCAATATTTCCGTTCCGTTCTCCAGCTCCGTTTATTTCTGTATCAAACGGTTTTGTAAATTTTATTTTTAAAAAAATTCGTTAGTTGCAATATACATTTTGGGAAACACTGGTTTTTATTCGCATATTACTTTGTGGATGGAGGGTACCGACACTGTTTCGATTTATCTAATCTTTTTTCTTTTTTTAGTCGGTCGGTGTTTCTATCGACAGAATTATACATAAAAGCCCGTGTTTTTTAAAATGTATGGTTTTAAAGTTAATATTAGATTTGTTATTTATAAAAATGATTTTTAACTTTTAGACGTTATCTTAACTTCCAGCTTACACTAATAGGTATTCGTAGATAATAGATAACAAACGAATTAAAACGTAATTTTGAAACAAATTATAATTGAATTAATTAGTACACAATACACACAACATCATCTAGCCCCAAACTAAGTATAGCTTCATTACAAAGTATAAAACAAAGTCGCTTCCCGCTGTCTGTCTGTCCCTATGTATGCTTAGATCTTCAAAACTACGCGACGGATTTTGATGCGGTTTTTTTAATAGACAGAGTGATTCAAGAGGAAGGTTTATATCTATAATAAATACATAATAAAGTAAAGCAACACTGATAAATTTAGAGGTTAGCGTATATGGGTTCAACGTATTAGAACTACTGAGCTACAGCAAAGTGTGGCCGGGTCAGACAGTGTATTATAAAGATCAGATGACAGATAGAAAACTTATATATATATTATTTTTAAATACATACTTTATAACACCCAGACACAGAGCAAACACATGTTCGTCATCCAATTTTTTTTTTGTATTTTACATGTACAAAAAATGTATATAACATTGTTTTGGTACCCATAACACAAGCTCTGCTTACTTTGAGGCTAGATGTCGCTGTGTGAAAAGTCCGGCAGTTTTTACCTAGTATAAGTATGAATGAACGTGTTAATCAAATACTTAAATAGAAATATGTGATAATGTACGAACCAAATTACTTACAGTTCATTGGAAACATAACGCAAGCTTTCAATCGCCTTTCAAATTATATGGTTCCCGGGCACCGGGCATAACCGACTGTTTGCCGCTGCACGGTTTTAGGCCCGCGTCTAATACCATCGTTGATCAATATAATTTATTAGCCGAATTTAGACCCAATTGGAAATATTCTTCGTGCACGTAGCTCATAATTCATTGGACTATTAACTAATGGCAATAAACACTGATCTGATTATAATTAATCAGATAAAATCACTACATAAATGTAAATATTAATGTGAATTATTTAAATTAATTTTCTTGTGACAACCCTGCGACTTTTCCAAGTGTACCTAAATTCACTAGTATGTAAGACGTTTCAAAGTGATCCTTGTGATTGTATTGAATAAAGTATCTTTTGACTTTGACTTTTGTACAGTGCGTATATTATTAAAATAAATAATTTTAAATCTAATTCATTAGCCGTCACACGTCCAAATGATTGCACTATTGCTTTATCTTCTTATCGTGTCACTAGTTATTTCTAACCAGTGTGGTGAAAGTATTAAAGTGCGCCTCATAGGCTCCTTTCGTGCACTTAGGTAAGCCTTAATGTAAGCTCTCGACCTTGCCGACAGGACCCGCAGGAAAGACGAATCAGTACTATCGATGTTCATCATAAGAAGATGTTCTGACTACAACTTAATAATGTAATCACTAAAATAACTAGTTAATATCAGGTTTAGCGTTAGATGAAACTTAATAAAACGGCAGCAAACACTTTTAATTACACTTAACAAAAACCTAACTGTGTTGAGTGCGAACCGTGAACTCGAAGATGAAGATTCTATAGATGAATCGAAACAGTGTCGGTGCCTCTATCGACAAAATAAAACGTGAATAAACCCCGTGTTTATCAAAATGTACTTAAAAAATACTGATGATGGATACAACATAGTTACCTGACGTTAGACCTCTGTGGCGCAGTGGGCTAAGGTCAGGCTGAGACGCAGAAGGTTGCGGGTTCGATTCCTGCCGCGGGACAAATGTTTGTTTGATCTGCAAGTATTTGTCTCGGGTCTGGGTGTTTCTATGTATAATATGAATGTATTTACAAAAAAAAGAATATAAGTAGTATATCAGTCATGCATGTGGTACCCATAACACAAGCTCTGCTTACTTTGGGGCCAGATGATTGTGTGTGAAATGTCCAAGATTATTAATTTTCATTTATTTATCTAGTCACTTGAAAATTGCGAGAAAACTGTTTTTTTTTTGTTATACATTATAAAACTTGATATAGTAATTTTTCAAACAATTGTATATCGAAATCGGCCACAAGAAGCAGTTCATTCGTAAATACGAATTAAATTGTACCTGCAATACAAGCTTGTTTACTCGAGAGGAATAAAATCAATTTGAAAAGCCAATATCGCAGCCCTGACGATACAAAACGTTGGATTTCAATGGAACGAAAGCCGCTGAAAATACCCGAGTTTCTATTTAATATGTGCTTTCTTTTTACACCACTCGGTTCACGTTGATAGTAGAAATGGAAATAAAATATATTAACATTTAATTTTGTTTGAGTTTCTTCAAAGTCAAATGTATCCTTACCTAACCTTCAATTGAAAATATATACATATGGATTATCTATAATCATTTATTGTTTGCGACTCCGGGATAGATACATACTTGTTTTTGTAAGTGGATCCACCTATCGTGGATTTTAGGATAAAGCTTAAAGAGTCATCTTCTTTGCTCTACGCGTGGTAAGCCATGGCTGAAGTTTAGTTCCTCTGGGAGCATTCATTAATTATTTCGAAATGCTTTGGTGATACCCGCATCCAGTTATCGAAGTTATCGAACCCAAATCCTAATCGGCTAAAATTGAATTAGGAGTAAGTCGGATGTACGGACTGCACCTGCTCGTAAAGACCGATACACACCACGCTTCGCCGAGTCCGAGAGCCTGCCGTCCTGCACGAGATTCTGACAATGGGTATATATATATAACCTAACATTTAAAGATAAATGTATAGAGAAAAGATTTGAGTTTTTTTATGTTTGTTTGTAACTTTAAAACTACTTAATCAGTTGTTAAAATTCTTTAAACGGTAGAAAGTTACAATATCAGCAAGTAACATGGGCTGTATAAAATTTTCAAAATATTAGATCCCTACTAAAATGGCAATGAAACCCAACGCATAAAAAGTACTGACTAAAGCAGTAACGCGCGGATGAAGACGCGAGCGATCCAGCTTGTAGCTATATTATTATTTTTATTAAAATAACACTTTCGTCGTCCACACTTTCGTTGAATTTCATCTTACGGTCTTAAAATACTCGTAACTTGGTTAAAATAAGGGTATTTGGTAAGGGTAGATATAAGGTTGAAACACCATCCTAGGTCGAAACGGAATATTACAACGTCAAACGAAACTGCCGGATAATAACAATAACCGGTAAAACAATGAGATATTCAGCAATTGCGTCATACAAATAAAGCTCAAAGCTACATGAACATGTCTTAAACCGAGAGACGGGGTTGTGTGTTTCGATGCTATTTGGTCCGATGCATCCCACCCCTGGCATGTTGTTCAGCACAAGGATTGCCAACAGCTCGAATGTTTATAGCTAAAACTAGTGTTTTAGAATGTAAAATCCTAAAAGAATTAATCCGTTCTCCAAATCTTGGCCGATAAAACATGGCGCTTTTTACGGATTGGTCATTTTTTCGCCCGCTAGTGGCCCTTTGACGTATAGGACTTTATTCGCCGAAACGAATAAATACTTGGTTTTCAGGCTACATTCGTTATTCTTTTCATTTTCAACACTCCAATTTCGACAAATCCGTTTTTTATTTTAGCGTTTTTATTTGAAACCTGATTATAAGATTGAAGTGGTATAGAATCAACTTTAAACCTTTTCTGATAGGTCTTGAAATCTACCAACACTTACAACGAATTAAAAAATTGTAGGCTAAAAAAAATATGATCTTCTTCTTCTCACGTGTCACTGATTATTTGAATATTATAATATTAATATTATATTAATTATTAATATTATAATATATTAGGTGAAACTCGTGCACTTAGCACATGTCTTTGAACTTTTTAGGTTCTACGAAATACCGGTTTCGTCACGTGAGGAAACACACGGAATTCTATTACATAGCAACATTGTCACTTTATCATTATATCTCGAATATTCTTGCCAGTAAATAAACCTTAGCATAAACCATGCAACTCCATAAACAGATCACAGCTCATCAATTCGAGAAACGCATACTCGGGGTAAAACATTAACATCATCTAATCAATCAAGAGGGTCGATCTCGATGCGACCCCGAGGCCGGGGAGCCTGTACAAAGCAGGCCTAATCAGGTGCATTTGTTCGACAAACTCACCCCCTACCCCCCTAGCCAGGCACTGGGAGTGCAACCCACTCCCGTTGATGCAGATAATTAACAGAGCCTATATATCGAAGTGACCGCTGCGCGTTCGAATTCGACGACACAGGATATTTTGTTTTAAAAGGAACTGATGTAGTCTGCGTCTGCTTGCAAAGTTATGCGCCAAATATACAAAGTTAATTTCCGTATTCAGGAACAAAATTATAATTCTTAATTATAATTTATACTTTATAATTAATAATTATATATTTATCTATCTATCTTATCTTTATCTTAATAGTTCTGACAGCTTAGAATGAAATGGTGTAAAAATCAGGTCGCAATGATTTTGAGTTTTGTTTTGGTATAAGTACCTAAAAGTCGGTGAATATTGTAAACGTTGCAAGTCTGTAAGAATACTCACTACTCATTATGAATACTCAGTTAATAAGGTACTGGATAATCATAAACGAAGCTCGATTTGACGACATTTTGCGGTATCGCTCACAAATCGCCAGCGATTTTAAGATGGCGTGACAAGACGTTCATCGGAAAACTACCGTCCTTCTTTTCCTCAGCTTGTTATTATTGCGATAAACGTTGAGGCGGTTCAAGTAAAACTAAACTGTATATAGAGATGTTATAACATTTTGTTCTATGAAGTTTGTCCATCCTGTAATCAAAAGTGCTATTTACAAGAGGGCGTAAAGCCTCTATCACGTTGAAAACAGGTTATCTGTCTGACCGCAGCTAATGCGGCTTGCTTAGCTCTACTAGCTTTTTGGTAAGCACAGTCAGGACCTGATTGTACGCTGGACCACAGCCGCATTGCACTGCAGAATGCCAGTACCATCTAACGTCATTCTCAAAATCGCCGCTGTAGCCCACTTTCTAAGTAAACGTGGCCCAAGACGGGACATAAAATTGTTATAAATAATTCAAGGACACCATTATTCGAGACGAGCGCCCAAAGAGGAAAACTACAGCCTTAAATATTTAAGCGCTACGTTATATGTATTGCAATTTTCATTAATAATTAACTGAATATGAGAAGGGTCGTAGTCGGAGTTCCTCTTTGTTGTAAAGCTCCGGCCACATAGAACATAGAAAGGTAACAAATGAACAAATGATCGTGCCTGCCTGACGTCTGCACCTGGTTCTGTAAAGGGAATCGCACGTGAGAATGGACTAACGTGACGCTTGTATCGGAGGGTGCGAACTCAATACAAAGCGGATCGGTCGGCTCGCTTTACTGTACAACTTGAAAGGTACAACTCTCTCATTCATTTACAGGATTCGGCTTTTGGACGTTTTGTTGACCCGAAATTGAGATCAAATATTGTTGAGTTGAGAGTAAGGCTGCCTACAAACTTGCATCAAACGTTAATTTTGCCATTATAATCATATAAATTATTAACGGTACATGGACTCGCCTTTACCATACATAAGTAAGCGGGCCTCAGCGGGTTGTTAATCCACGGGGAACACTAATACGCGATGGTATCCATATTGTATTACTGCTACTACCGACGAGGTTATAGTATATTTATTGCATCCAGACTGCTGACGTTGCGAGATCTAGGAGCTCTTAATGTCGTGAATCATCATTGATTATGTATTCAGTTTGGGATAATATTTAAAGAATTAAATTTTGATGTCTTAATTTCTGGGTATAGAAGTCGTGAGGACATTGCATAAACATTTTTGAAACGGACTTAGAAACATTTCTCAAGAGACCACGACTATTAACTAATAGTCAGTTAATAATAATAAAAAAGTAAATTAATTTAAAATAAAATTTCTACGTGATGTAGTATAAAAATGAGATAAAATAACGTGTATTTGAGAAGATGTATTCTAGGGTGTATATAAAAAATAATTTTATTATATTGATACTCTTATAAACAATAATATGTACTAATGGCCACTGTTTCCAATAAACATGTACCTAAATATGCAAAAGCTACTGTTCCAATGTTATTTCAAAACATTGCATAATGCATAATTTGCGCGTGCTTTTGCATAAATAATTAAAATATTGTAGGTAGGATATTTAAACTACTTCAACTTAGTTTTGGAAAGTATTTTACTAATTTCCCCACTGGTGTGGAAAATATCAAGTTAATAGAAACTGTTATTAGTACTACTAAAGAAAAAAACTCTAGCCCTTCTATACCGGTGCTACTGAACCTCCCGACACAAAAGTGCCTGCCACATTTTACATTCCATCCGGTAACAAACAATCGAACTCTAACAAAGAGTAAACTTCTAAAACAAAGAGAGAACAGCTTTTACGGCGAAGAACCCGATGATTAGATGCGAACATTAGTTATTCACTCATCAAAGAGGTCCTTTGAACAAACGCCCCGACGCTATCTGCCTGTCGATAGCTCAAACTTTGACAATGTAAACTTCGCATAAACGACGGCAATGAATGCACCAGTGTCCAGTGACATTCTATTGTCTAACTCTAACGCTTTTACTTGGTGCGGTGTGGCACATCACCTGAGACAAGGAGACTTGGGTCGACGTCGACGACAGTTCAGCTCCGCTAGGAATATATCAAAAAAGTATCCAACTTTGCAGTGATTTCAGCTTAATTTTATAGAGTCTTGACGTTAATGTCATCACGTTCTTTTACATTGATAGTTTACTCCATCTACTCAGTGCTCCATTGAAACTAGCTACGGTGGAAACGCACCCCGAACTTTGTTTGTATTGGAAAAAGTTTCTCCGAAGTGCCATAACGAAATGTCCGTTGTACGTGAGGACGATTATATCAGCCGTAACGTGATGAACCTTAAGCTTTAGGGTATTAAAAAAAAATCTGAATACAAACACGCACTCTCGTCAGCAAACGAGGTAGGCTTCACTTCGTGCGAGTGATCATCGCCATAGTTTTAAGTTTGCTTTTGAAATTGATCTGGCGCATTGTGAGTCGGGCAAGCAGGCGTATCGCCGAGCAGATGAACCGTATCACGAATGTAAGCTTTGATTAGAAACGCCCGTATCTGCCGGTAAACAGGCGCTGCTAGTTGTTTACCGTCAATCTGAACAATACGAATGTTAAATTAGCTGGATGCGGACAGTGTGCGTGACTCGGCGTTTCGTGATGCTACCGATAACAATTTGAATATTGATATAAGTAATAAACTGAAATTACTTTTCCGGTTAGGTAACTACTCGTATTAGGAGGGAAATTTGGAAATGTAAAACGGAGTAATCGAATAAATTACAGTTCTTCTGCTCTCGAGTCAAGTCGTGCCTCAGCTCGGACGCTCTATTGGCTCTTTTGATGGCTGGTATTGCGAGAATCAGAAACTACATTCATGAAATCATTTGATTATCTTCATTGCATCCAAATAGGACGACATTTCACCGAATTTATTATTTTTATAAATCCAGATTTAAAACTTTTATGTATTGAAACAATAAAAATCCTTTCATCACGAAAGACTAGGTACGTAGAGTGGTAACAACTTTATCAGCGTGAGATGAAATACCATCGAACCCGCTTCATTACATAAAACAAAGCCTTCCGCTGTCTGTCTGTCCCGATGTATGCTTAGATCTTTAAAACTATGCAACGGATTTTGATGCAGTTTTTTAATAGATAGAGTAATTTAGGAGGAAGGTTTATATGTATAAAACATGCATAATATAGTAGCAAAACACTGATAATTTTAGAGGTTTCTAATGTGATGTCGTAAATAAACTCATTTTTCTGCGCTTACATTGCGAACGCTGGCTGAACCCTACGAGATAGATCAAAATAATGTACTACAGTATATACTATAGTACACCTTAGAAAGGTCTACAGATAAGTCATCAATGGTATATGTTTATCTCTTAGATAACGTTGTATATAAAGACATTCTGTAGTATATTAAGTATCAGCATTGCACCCGTGCGAAGCCGGGGCGGGTCGCTAGTTGAAAATAAATTGAACACAATAGAAAAAATGAGACTAACTACTTTTGTTTCATCAATAGGTGACTCATTTTTTAACACTTTGCCAATTATTTATGTTGGTGTTGTAAGCCTGGAATAGCTAAAATTTTATTAAAATTTATTGCTATTATATATATATTCATTGACCGTTAACATTCAAATACCGTTTGTGATCGGCAAGTCTTCTTCTAGAAGAAGAGCGGCAAGTGATTATGACTACTAGTCGCCCACTGGTAGAAACTCGACCATAATTAATAAATAACGAATGTATTTTAAAAGCATAATTAAAAAAAAATGCATTTTGCACTCATCTATATAAACTATAAGTGTGCGAAATTTCATGCTCCTCCGTCCGCGCAATTTTACTAAAAAGGGGTACAAAGTTTTTATTTACATAATAATATATAGATTACACTACTGTCAGATAGAAAAATGGACTGTAGGTTCGTCTACCTGTAATGCTGTACAGATCCCCAAAGATAAAGGAAATAATCAGATTTCGAAACATTATGTCGTGTTGTGTCAACTGAATATGAGATTGATAATTATAAACAATAGGGCACCACACCAATGACAAACTAGACCTAATGAACTCGAGCTAACGTTATTCCCCACGTGAATGCAAAACATCCAAGACACACAACGCACAGCCTATGTGCCATCCAATCTGAATTGCAAAATGCTCCCAACTCTCTCTTAATGTTTGCGTATATACTGTATACTACGATGGATTGTGTAGGACGAATCAAACTCTGGA
Organism: Lampropteryx suffumata; assembly: GCA_948098915.1. Classification (NCBI taxonomy): domain Eukaryota; kingdom Metazoa; phylum Arthropoda; class Insecta; order Lepidoptera; family Geometridae; genus Lampropteryx; species Lampropteryx suffumata. The sequence continues at coordinate 27,218,686 of OX402544.1, forward strand.
CATTCGTTTTAAGGCCTGTAGAAACCTAGAGTTACATCGTTTCGGTGAAAAGATATTTGAAACAGAAACAGTACGTTTAGATTAGTCATTATCACCCATCACGGAAATTCTGGAATCATAAATGCAACCACGCAGTCTTCTAAAAATAAGAATATTATATTGCAAAAATCTGTGCTTTATTGTTCTTATTAGGTATGCAGTTAGATTTTAACAGTTTTACATATTTCGGGCGTATGATTTTATAAGTATATACTAACCTAGAAGTATAAAAAGTATAATAATAATAAATAAATAATGCCGGACATTTCACACAGCGTCATCTAGTCCTAAAGTAAGAAGAGCTTGTCTTTTGTGTATCACATGACTGATATTTTATTTATATAGTTTTTTCTATTTATGTAAATACATATTTATACATTATACATAGAAACACCCGAGACAAACACTTGCAGATCATACAAAAATATGTCTCGCGGCGGGAATTGAACTCGCAACCTTTTGCGTCACAGGAGTAGGTATTTTTTGAAAACTTTTTATACTTACATAAAAGATTCAAGACGTTTATAATTTGATATAGGTCCCTTATATACATGGCATAGCAAATTATGTATTCAGCCAGATCATAGAATAAGCTTTTTAAAAGTGTTTTTAAAATAAATTACCTTGAAGAAGTTTAAAATGTACTTATCGCTAATTGATGATTTAAAAGTACTGTTGCTTTATATGGAATTATAAATCTATCTATACCTATAAAAGAGCTTAACCTGACTGACTGATTCATCATTGCCGAGCCGAAACCACTGAAGCTAGAAAGCTGAAATTTGAGAGGTAGCTTCCTTTTACAGAAAACCGTGGGTGGTATAAGGTGGGATTTTTTGAAATTCAATTCCTAAGAGTGTGAAAAGGCGTGAAAACGAGTGTATGATTTTTTTTAACGCATGGTGCAATTTGCTTGGAACTTGATATGAATAAATAAAATGCAAAATAAATGGACACGTCTCAGGATTTTTCAAAATAGCCTTAACAAAGGGGTAAAATGGGGTGTCAACATTTGTATAGGAACTTTTTAAGGGCTGGTGTGATTTTTTAGAAACTTGGTTTGGGTACTTTAAATGCAAAATAAATGGATACGTTTTTCAGGATATTTTTAAATAACCCTCAACTAGGAGTAAAATGAGGGTCTGTATGGAAACTTTTTAATGGGTGGTGGTCAGGTGATTGGTTTGAAACTTATTAATAAAAGACAAGGAGATAAATTGCATCCTGGGGCAGGGTTTAAGCTACAATCCCATTAAAAAAAATGCGGACAAAGTCGCGAGCAACAGCTAGTATATTATATTTGTGTTTATTTACCTAACAGGTCAAAATCGAAATATCATAAACATTTTTATTATGTTTATGATATGCGTCGTGCGTTGCCGTTCAAGTTAAATTGCAAGCTACAAGCGTAGTCCAGGGTAGGTGGTTACTCCATGGTATGTTTTCATATGATTTGTGCGTGAAGAGTACCTATCGAGGATGTCGACGGAAACTACCGAGCTAGGCTGCGGTTTCGGTCGATCGAATCGCATCAATTTCAGTAATTGTAGAGTGCGCTCGAAGAACGGAGATATTTACTACAACCCTGTTATTGTATCCTATATATCGAAAAAAAAAACATTAGACGAAATAAAAACATTAGGCTGTGTCGCCGGTGGTTTTCCTATGCTGTTAATATAATATAAACCTTATTATCAGTGACCGACGAACAAGCAAGCCACAGAAAGCTTTTTAATAATATATTCATTATTTATCGTTTGTAACTTTATGTATATTTTGTTTACTGTCATAATATGATATATAAAATATATATTCATTTTTACAAAGGCTTTTTTAGTGCACTAAACGGAACAAAAACTTACTGAAATCGTTAACCGCAATGGGTTTTATGTCTTTTTTCAACTAAAGTTGTAAACCAAAATATGAGTAAACAAAGTTGTATGAAGAAGATTATGGGACAGTTAAAAACTCACAGATTCTTTTATTCCCATCCACCCCATTGATGGCATTAAGACGAGGGTGGGGGGAGGGTTAGCGGTCAAGGTCAGGAGCTACTGTTTACGTTGGCAATACTCGAAAATACTCGATATTTCTTGTTGGACACGAAATTCATTAACTTTAGTATTGCATTACTTTTGTCTTGTAACTCGTCGCTAGGCTTCGTCGCTATGTGATTTAAAAATGGTCTTTGTAAAATATTGACATTGTATTTTTTTTTTTAAAACCTATGATTACTTGAGCTTTTATTTAAAATGCGGCATTATTTTAAGCTTCTAAAGTAAATTCTAATATGAAACACTAATGGAACTAAAAATTCTTATTTTTACACTAAGACAATCCTGCTTACGTTGATGTTTGTGTGGGCGTTTTGTATATGTATATTTGTTCGTGGCTCAATCCCGGCGTAACCGCTGAACGAATTTGGGTCCAACTGTCTATGACTACATCTATACCTAGTTGCACTGGCACGATGCCGTTGCAGCTAGTTTATAACATCGTCAAAAGAAGTGAAAATAAAAACTAAATATTTTTAATTCTCGGTTTAGGCTTAAACCTTTCGCAGATCCCCTATGGCTAGTCCGGACACCTTCTGGGACAAGTCGCCGTCAATCGCACGACGAGACAGGATTACCGTTTGACGTTGATAAGTGTTGAGGGTAGAAATTTCCACATTATGCCGGCGGTAACGGCCATTAATTACTGTTTCTAGCAGGTATATTATCATTATTAGTCATACTCAATTCCGTTTCGGACTATCGGGACTAGGAATACTTTCAACTATCACGCTAATATCATGTTTGAATATCGAGGTTATTGAGGTATGAATGTTTCACTCGGTCGCCGTAACGTTGAACCGATTAGGTTACATAGATTATGACCTGGAATAAGACATAGGGTACGGCTTATCGCAAAAAACAACTTTAATTGGATCGGATTTAAGGGAATTACATGTGACGTCAAAGCTAAGACGCGAACGTAGTAATTAACCACTTAGCTGAAAAGTATGTAAATATACGGCCTTAGTGACTAGAAGAGAACATCAAACAAAAATGTCACCTATTTATAACTTTCTTTCTATTCTTTTAAAAATAATTTCTTTGAAGAAAGATAACTTTTGGTTAACAAAGTAGTTAACCAACAGTTATCTTTCTTCTCTCCGTAGATGAGAAGACAAGGCACATGGCACATGCTACTTCTACGCTATAATACTTAAGGAGGTGATTTTAAAGACAATGGTTTCTCACTTGGGAGAATGGACCCAAATGAGATTTGTGTTTGGAAAATCACCTCCACTGATATCATAGGGTATAGAAAGTTGTTAATTTTATTGAGAAAGAGGTTATTTAGATTCTCGAAAGACAGTTTAATAATCGCAACGCTAGGAACTGGAAATGTCCCCTACATTTCCAGTTTACATTTCTTTATTTAGAGGCTACGTGCAACCCAGACACTAAATGCCTTTTTAATACAAAAATTGATTGTATTTCCTAATTAGTTAGAACATTATTAACCTGTTTCAAATTGGTCTCAAACGTCAGCACCTACCAAATAAATACACGTAATACTGTCGCGGTAATTACAATAGTAAGTACCTAAGGTTTTAACCCCAAATAATGTTCTAAACTACCCTGTCTGGCTCTCGTCTACGCACGCCGGCTAACAAATCAAGTTTGGGCCGACGTATCCCTTGATAATTTGTTCTAATTGAAATTCAAGTCATTGACATGGCCAACGGGTGTATAATCGAATCTCCGACCTCTCTACGTCTATTCTATGTGCAGCCGTAGGGTGCACGTCAGTGTTACATCAGTGTGCTCGTGGCTTTAGATTGAAGATTTGGATATTTACTAACGTAAATGATTTATCAAGAAGAAGAAGGAACAGTGCGACTTCGCGTAATGATATTGTCATACAAACTTTGGCTCCTATCAGACTCTGTAACATTTTTCTCTCAAAGTTTTCTAACTTGCTCATCATCATCATCATAACAGCCTTTATGAAGTCTACTGCTATAGGCCTCCCCAATAGATTTCCAGGAAGAACGATTTTGAGCCATTTCCATCCACCGACTTCCTGCGATCTTTACAATGTCGTCAGTCCATCGGGTGGTGGGTGGTAACTTGCTCAGTCTTTTATAATAGATCATCTAAGTCAAGCGACATTCAGCATCACTTGGATGGGTCAGTGGCTCATCAGTGTCTTTTTATTTGAGCTATTCCGTCTTTAAGAGAGCTCCCAATATTTATAGTTGTCAGACTAGTGACACATTCGAAGTAGTGGCACAAAGACAAAGGCCATCTCGGGCGGCCTAAGTTTGTCACCAGGGCAAACCCGAAGTCTTTCGCTCCCTCGTACAACGTAAATTTTTACTAACGAAATAACGAACGAACTGATATCGACACTCAAAATCATTCACTGACTGGACACGGATCGCGTGATTTAATAGTCGTAGGGGCGTACGTGCCGTCACCGACACGGTAAACAGGGCCCAAAAATCACCAGATACTCGTAGTTTTAACAATTCAGCGGCGCGAGGGTTCTGAGTTCGGCGGTAAAAGTTGCGGTTTGGGCCGAACGGCCCGTGCCTGTCATCTGTGTACAAACAGGTTGCCAGATTTGCTACTATTTTTACGTTGTACCTAGTGATGGGACACTGTCACACCTGTTGTGCGAATCAATATTTTGCTAACCCGGAGGAAGGAGGATATGAAAAAAAATATTTGCTCGGGACTTTTGTGAATAAGTTTAGTTTTAGAAGGTTCTTAGCTGAAGGATGTTGGATAAATTGCATCAATATTTTGTCATACCGCTCGGAGGTAGTATAATATGAAAAAAAAATTTTTGCTCGGAATCTATAACTTTTGTGGATAAGTTTAGAGTATTAGAAGGTTCTTAGCTGAAGGATGTTGGATAAATTGCTGTATTTTAGAAATAAACTTTAACTAAGGTTGAGAATTAAGCATATTGTTTTAGTAGTAAACGGGTATTCATCGCGTATCACCTTTTAAAGTTTTCCATGTTAATGCAACATAACCGAAACGTCGCGTCGGGAGGCAATATATTAAATATCTGTTAACTACGCGTAGGTGTCTACTAAAACAATATTAATTCTGATCCCAAAAGTTTAAATATAAACACAAAAAATACAATAATTTCATCTAAAATATATATTACAAATAATATAAATAAAAATGCTTTTCAAAATCCGTAACTGATAGAAATCTATGCTCTCATACAAACCTATCTCAACTTAATCGAAAATGTATGAACTAAAATAAGAGTAGCTTTTCCGCTAACGTGTTCAACGTCAAACTGTTCCACCTATTTTCATCATCGTTGTTAACAGCTGCCGCTCCATATCGATATCGACTATTAAACATCGACAAAAGCCATCACTAGCAGCGACACAGTGATTGCGAATGATTCGCGCCTACCTACGCGGGGCGAATTAAATGGTTTTTACACCCGCACATTTGAACCGAATTATGTTGGCCAGTTAACGTGATCGCATGTGTACTGTACGTTCACTGCAGTGTGCGCGCACAACTGTTGATTTTTGTATGCTTTAGTTTTTGCGTTTAAGTGTAATTTACATTTGTTGGGCGTTTACTTGTGTTTGAGGTTCAACGTTTTGTTTGAAGTTTATTTAATGTTAAAATATGATAAAATAAAGTCTAACACAGTTTAGCTTCGACCTTTGTGTAGAACATTAATAGCACTAGCTTTTTATCTCCTACTTATCAACTTTGATCCATGTTTCGATTTGTAGACCATGCTATTGTGTCAAAAGTATAACAAATAAGTAAGCAAAGGGCTGTTACTGAGAATTTGAAACACTGTGTTGCGATGTTCGATAATTTCAGAATGGAAGCTAACTAATGAAGCAAGACCTTTGACAGATTTTAGCCGCTTATTAAAGCCATTGACAGACATGTTAATTACAGACTCGGAGACTGCAAACGAGGAAGAAAAAACGGGGCTAGGACATTGTGTTTTCATTTACACATTACTCTCTGAAAATTAAAAGACTACGTGCTTAAACGCGAAAATTTTAAGGGATACTTTTGTTCCTTTTTTCAATCACACCGGGCTAATTAAAGTACTGCTGCAGTGTTTGGAATATTTATAATTGGAGCTAACTACATCAATCTGATTTATGTAGTTACGTTAGATAAAAATGATCATGATCAAATGATCAAAAGGATCAAGACGAGTTTTTTTGCCCGATTCTTTTCGCACGTGGCTTAGGAGGAATCGGCAAGTAAGTTTACCGCTTGTTCTACATCGATATACTTACATTATCTATATGGACATTGGCCCATATTGTACAAGTATTCCCAGGGCAAGTAGGTACTTAACTCTCGACTTCTTTAAAGATAAGACCGATTGTTATTTTCCTTTTTTTTTAGGTATGTAGGCATTGTGTTCATATATTTTTTTGTTATGTTTCTATCAGAAAAAACCTGTTATTGGTTTTCTCTCTTTATGTAATTATTAAAGTTAAACGTGTATAGCTGTTGGTTTACTTAAAAATAAATATATTAACACGTAAAGCAAAAACTTTATACCACAAAAATAAACAACAAAGGAGTATGAAATTTCGCATACTTATAGTTTATATAGAGGAGTACAGAATACTAATATTTTTTTTTAACTATGCAAAAAAAATACATTTATTATTAATTATTTATGGTCAAATTTCGACCAGTGGGAGACCACTAGTTTTTCCAATTAGCACGTAGGCGAAATCATTGACAGACAATTTTTAGGAACATTTATATTTTCTAAATGCTTCACTATTTATATTTTTTAAAATCATACTGATAGTCTCAAGGTCTAAGTAGAGTCAAATGAGTAAACGCCTGTTTTCACGAACACTTCAAGTTGTTCGACGAGTGAGTGGTACAACACGTCATTCATCCGCGGCTCGACCACACAAATCGATAACTTTAATACCGAAAACACTATTTCACAAAAGCAAAAAACAAGCCAATTTTCCGATTGGACACCACCTATCAAACTGTCAATTAAACCAGCAAATCTGATTGATGAATTAAATTCCGTGTAAAATTGACAATTGATATATATAAAACAGTGGAGAATTTAATTAAATATCAACGGGTCCGTTTTTCGACAGCGATGGCATAGCTCATAATTGCGATGGATATTATCAGTATTCTAGCAAATACTCGTATGGTAATAAAGTGTCAGGGATTTGAAGAATTTAAAGGATTTATATAAAACTAGCTGGTGCCCGCGACTTTGTCTGCGCAGGATTAATACTTCGAGTATTTTCTTCTCCAATCTTTATACCAAAATTCATCAAAATTGGTTCTGCGGTTTAATCGTGAAGGCGTAACGGACAGACAGCGGACAGACAGACATTCTGGCAGATCTAATTTTTATACCAGAAGCGGTAAAAGTATTTATTTTGATATAAGGATACATTTTTTACATTGTTACCAAATGTGCATTAGAATTAAATTATCAATTTTTATTGTATTTATGGGACACTATTTTGGCGATAATGGCTTAAACATAAAAGATAGATTATATTATGCTGTCGGGCTTTTTTTTGGATTATTTAAGATAAAAATTTCCATTACACATTTTAAACGAGTAATTCTAACGGTTTTTGCAGAATAGCTCGCAGATGGCAGAAATTTTTCCTACTTACTTGACACTTATCGTTATATTTTGGACAATAAACACAATATCTTTATAAATTATAGCCTATTTGTTGTTCTGATGTATAAGCTATGTCATTGTACAGTTTCATTAAAATCCATATAGTATAGTTTTGCGTGAAAGAGTAACAAACATACATACAAACTCTCGGTTATAATATTAGTAAGGATATTATGCAAAAATAGGCGATGTGTATAATATCTGATATTTCATAGGTGTAATTTGGCAATATGTTGCTTAGTACTTATAATTCCATTCCTATAGGAACGCACACTACCGAAGTTATCAATTTTTAGAATGAACAGAGGTCTATCAACTTCAATCAGTTAATTTCACATTCGCGTAACGTATTAATTAAGTTCTCGGAGATAGACACGGCTAATACAGTGCTGACAGCTCGTGAATTGGACTAAAGCCGAAACGCAGCCGGAACAGATATTGATTAGTTACATTTATTTATTTGACATCCTGTAACCAACGAGTTGGCACCTAACTGCCTAAAGTATTAACATTCAAATGCCAGTGTCTCGGAATCTTTGCCCTCTGACAAAAGCAAATAATTTATTATGTGGAACGAGTGTGGTGAAAGGATTAAAGAGTACCTCAGAGGCTCTTTTCGTGCACTTATATATAGAATTAAAGTTTTATTAAAGCTTTTTCACAAATGGCGTCAGCTGTTTGAGAGGCCAGGGATGAAGAAAACCTAAACAAAGCAGTGGCTTAAGTGTAAAAGCAAAAATCTAAACTAATATTATAAAGTTGAAAAGTTTGTTTGTTTGTTTGTTTGTTTGAACGCGCTAATCTCAGGAACTACTAGATTAAATTGAAAAATTGTTTTTGTGTTGGATAGTTCATTTATCGAGGAAGGCTTTAGGCTATAACATCAAGCTCCGACCAATAGGAGCGAAGCATCAATGGAAAATGTTGCAAAATCGGAAAAAAAATATATCTTTTTGAGAGCTTCCGTTGCATGCGCTGCGTTAACGGTATACGTAACGCAAAAATTATGTATGATGGAATTGTTTCTCTTTAAAAGCTCTAAAAAAAGTCCACAACAGCACAAGATTGGGTCACTATAATTTTTTTTATAGTATTTAAATATGTTCGAAATTAATGCATTATTTGCGAAGGAGTTTTATCAACATTATAATTAATCCTTATCCAAATAAATATGTAATTAATCACAAGCATTTAATTGTAAACAAAATTGTCTTTGACATCACTTGATTCAAATCAAAATCTTAGGAGATATCATCATTTTAAAATAACTCCGCAACAAAATAGGTATGATCGGGTTCACGCAAGAAGTAACTCTGCCTGTCTATCTATTTGCAACGACTTCACGTTCACGGCCAAACTACTGAATCGACTTTGACGAAATATGGTATAGAGTAAGCTTAAACCTCAAGGAAGGACATAGTAACAATATTTATCTAACCGAGATAAGTGATATTCACGTGGACGAAGTCGCGAGCAACAGCTAGTATATGATATGCCATTATGTACGTACATATTACAACAATATTAGATATAAGAAAAACTGAATTGCCAAGCAAAGGGACTTATAGACGTTATTTTACGATTGTCTTTAGATGTGAAAAGATTACCACAGAATATATTTTTACCGTAACCGGTTACCGGTTACGGTAAAAATATATTCTGTGCCTTTGACTACACTGAGTACGAGGATACAGTGTTCAAACAGCGACAGATACAAAAATAGGAGCTGAAGCACTTTATGAACGAGGAAAGAACAAAAAACGTGGCCTACACTCCCCAAGCCCAATGGCTTTCATCCCCGAATTCTGAGACAGATGGCCAATCGTGTTTATTTTTCTCGAAAGTATATATTTTGCAATTTTGAGCTGATTATAACAATGTTTTTCTTAATGATATATACTTAACTAGAGTATTGTTCAAAATTATCGTTCAAAATTGTGGTTTTAGTCATCGTAGTTTCCTGAGAGTAGGTCATCAAATTAGGGCCATCATCAGGCTTAGCCTAAATCATAATGAAGGCTTTTAAGGCAAAGCCAAATTAAATTCGACAGCTTTCTCATTATACTGTGATGTGATACTGTGATCATGTGTCAAGGGCAGCTTTTGAGGCGTACTTTAATCCTTTACGGTTAAAGATTACTTATTTCTCATAAGATTTACAAAATAAATCACTTACTGAGAAACCTTAAATATACTAAACCAGTATTCACTATGTTTTATAATACAGTGAGCGTTCTATACGATATTCTTATATAATAATAAAATTAATTCTATTTGCATTAAAATAGAAACAAGGTTAAAAATAAAATAACAAAAAAAGTGAGGTAGTTTTGTCGATCATGCAGACATATACGTAAAACCGAAGCAGAACTTTTGTGCGCGGAACCACTTGCACCGAGAATGTGTGTGAAGTAACGCTCTGAGATATCTCCGGTTACATTTGTCCCTACCTAACACGCATTGTTCACTTATAGAAACAAATTTAGATTAGATTATACATTATTTGGCATTATAGATTTATTTATTAAGATAAATCATGTGTATTATTTTCATATTAATATTTAGTTGTTGGTTTATTATTATTATATCTTGCTATTTATGTTTCATGGTTTACTATTTGCTTTACATATAATAGTAAACAGTACCTATTACACAGGAACACTCAACAAATTGTAGTAATTCATGGCTTTATGTATAGGTAATATAAATTATCTTTATAATTCGTAAGTAATATAGAAATAAATAAATCTGAGGCTACTGTAGTTATTGTTAGGGACGGATTAGTGTAAATGTAGTGTTTAAGTGTTTTCTTGAATAAAAACATAGACCTTGAGTCCTTAATATTATTTGGTAAGTTATTATATATTTTCACTCCCGCGTACATGATGTTATTTTTACCATAGTTTGTTCTAGGTTTGCTTAATACTAGATGGTTTGCTTGTCTTGTAATTCTTTTTTGCATTTGTGCTCTTTTTGTAAAGGTAGTATGGCAGTGCATGTCTTTGTTTAAAATTTTTCGAATTAAGATGCATGTGTTGTAGATATAATTTTGTTTAATAATTAGTATTTTAGTTTCCTTGTATATTGTTTTTGTTGGTGTTTAGAACCTGTTGTTAAAAAATAATTTCACTATTCGATTTTGAGCAGTTTGCAGTTTAGCTTGTTACTTTTGGGAGAATATCCCCAGATCTCGATTAGATAATCTAGATGGGGTTTAATAAGTGAACTATACATCGTATAACGAACCTTAACCGGTAAACACCCGATAATACCCTTCAGAGCTCCGGTTAGCCTGCCAATTTTACCAACCAATCTTGCAATATGCGGTTTCCATGTAAGCCTATTGTCAACTATCAAACCAAGATATTTTTCTTCATGAGTAATTTCAAGAGATACTCCATTGATCGTTAGCGGTTGATGTTCAACTAGTTTTTTATTTATGGCTGAAAATATGATTACTTTTGTTTTAGACTCATTTATTGTAAGTAGGTTACATAGAAACCAGTATTGGAGAATATTGATGTCAGTTTGTGTTTGTTGGGTGATGGTGTTCATAGTTGCTCCAAAATAGAATAGGCAGGTATCATCAGCATAAAGCGTTATATGACCTTGTAGCTCTATTTCGTGGATTTTATTTATGTAAATTAAAAACAGAAGAGATCCCAAGATTGAGCCCTGCGGGACACCAAAAGTTACTTGTTCCTCTCTACTTGTATATTGCCCAATCTTCACTATTTGCTTACGTTTTTTTCATGTGCATTCCCCGTGAGCCCGGCAACATTGCTTAGTTTGTTTAGAAGTATCATGTGTCTTACAGTGTCGAATGCCTTTTTTAAATCTATGAATATACCCAGTGCTATTTGTTTACTGTCAACACTGTTCCTTATTTTGGTAATTAAGTTGACCGAAGCAGATAGGGTATTTGATTTGGTTCGGAAACCATACTGGCCTGGGTAGAGAAAATTAATTGAGTCCAGATGATCAGTTATTCGTTTGTGAAGTACTTTCTCAAACATTTTTGACAGTATCGGAAGAACTGAGATATGTATCGGAAGAACACAGTGTCGGTGCCTTCATTACAAAATAATACGTGAGTAAAACCCGTGTTTTTCAAAATGTATATTATTATGTTATCTAACCTAACATGTAGTTTAGACGTAAGTACTTGGACTAGTAACGAAAATTACTTAAATACTCATTCTGTCTACAAACTACAAACGTCACATCGTCTGGTAGAAGCATCAAGCCCAAGCACCCAGCTGGCTCTTATCTGGCCAAGCATATTAGCATTGCTATTCAACGTGGCGATGTCTGTGTCTTGTAGACGCTGCCCTCAGGCAGTGATCTGAACCAGTTCAGCTATCTAAAGATCGTTTCAAACGGTCCTTAGATAGCGAAAATTTTAAAAGTGAAATACATAATAATAGTTTAAAATAACACTGAAACATGCCTAGCACCTGAGTCTAGTGACTCGCTAGTGGTAACAAAATCGCCGCATTTTTTACCCTTAACTATTGTTTGACTGACTCTAACTCAAACCGCAATTAATTCACAAGTCGAAGTGTGAAATCCGAAACAACAATAACCGTGATCAACAAATCCAACGAAAAAAATGTTTATTCCCTAACCAACATGTCCCGAAAATATATCGAAGTAACGTATAGTAACGTGACAAATCGTTGTTATTAACACACGCAGAATGTCGGACAAAAAAATTACAAAATATTTCTGTTAAATAAACGAACAAACTCTCCCCGGCTCGGGCTACAGGACATAGCAAAAATATTTATATAAAAATTCAATAATTCAACGGTTCAAAACTCGGTCGCTAACGAAATATTTGAACACGGGTCGTGCTATAAACTCAGATTAAAAATATCTCTCAAAATTATTCCATGATTTGATTTAGCTATGCGTTAGTCACTTTTTCAAAATAAATACAAGGAACGTAAATTGTTTATGTATTATTTCTAATCTTCTTATTGTGTCACTGGTTAGTTAGAGCTAGTGTGGTGAAAGGATTAAAGTGCGCCTCAGAGGCCTACACTTGGAACATGTCTTAGAACTTTTTTGGTACATTAGGTTTCTTCGCGATGTTTCCGCACACCGAGAGATAGAGATAGAGAGTTTATAATAAGAAAGGTTTATTTTACTAATGACTATATAGTAAACAAATAAATACTTGTGGACAATGCAATGAGTCTGGCCCCAAACTATGAGTAGTTTGTACTATGACCATATGGCTGATAGAATACTTATATATTTTTATATACATATTTATGATACTTTATAACACCCAGACACAGAACAAACACCCATGCTCATTCAAATGTTTGTGCTAGTAGAGAATCGAACCTCCAATCTATAGAACTACAGAACTAGTACCAACTGAGTTGATATGCCAGTGAGATGGCCATTCAGCACTTCTCTGAAGAAACCGGCATGACTTAGAACCTAAGATAGTTCAAAAATATGTGATTTTAATATTAATATCATGATATTAAGCTACATAAAAAAGTGGTTGTCTGCTAATGTCGGTTTATGAAGGATAATTTTACGTGATAACGTCATAAGAAAATATTGTTGAAAAATTGCATACTTTTAACCTATTCAGATGCGTCACGAGCCGAACGCTTAGGCTGAATGTGCCACTCTATCGCTTGTTCCGCGCTCTCGCTTGCACGCTCGGCTCAGGCGGAATGTGACAGTTTTTCGTGCGTGCAGCCAGTGCTTTAAGATTTATAAGACGTTGTTACGTCAAAAAAAAACATGTTTCCAATTCACAGGTGGTAGAAGCGAATTTATAATGCTTCCTATCTCATTTTCTCACACGCTAAATCTTATGAATCAATTCTGTCTCTTTTTACTGTCGCTTTTTCGTTTCATCGACTTTCAAATTTACATATATAATTTTTTTACGAAGTGCGGACGAAGTCGCGAGCAACAGCTAGTGAAACATATTTTTCGCATCTATGAATTAGCGGAATGTTAAGTAAAACTAAATATTAAAATTAAGTAAAGTAATTAATAATTTATGTGAATGTGGTTCTATGACGGTAATCTATATATTAATACGTTAGGCAAAAACTTTGAACCTCTTTTTAAGAAAATTGCGCGGATGGAGGAGTATGAAATTTCGCACACGAAAGAGTGCGGAATGCTAATATTTAAAAAAAATTATGCATAAAAAAATATATTATATTTAATTATGGTCGAATTTCGACATAAATGGGCAATGGGAAGATATCGGTGATGATCTGATTATCTAGCCCTAGGCGTCATTGATGGAATTCACAGGTTTTAGTAGAATACATTATCGATGAAAACAAATATTATTATTGCAATGTAGAAGCTTTAAAATAGTATGAAACTTTATGGTACAAAATATACTTAGCTAGGTATGGTTACTCCTTGTAAAATCGTACGTACCTAACATACGATTTTACTACGAATTTGGATCGTAGCCGGATTTTAAGAAGATTAACATGAAAGTATTTGAGAGCAAAAAATAATAATAATCCCTCTATGTATATGCTCAGTCCGTATTCATTTAGATTCGGAATGGATTTAGTATTTACTGGAATAGCATCAGATTTTTGGCACCCATAACGAAAGCTCTACTCACTTTGGGGCTAGATGGTGTTGTGTGAAATGTCGGGAATTATTATTATTTATATTACGAGATAAGTGTGAACCATTCGGTTTTAAGGCAGAAATGAATAAATATTTTATAGTCTTATTATCAAATCTGCTATTTTTCCAAATTTGTATTAAAGTGAGTACAATAGCCTCCACAGAGCCCGATGTTCTGCCAATAAAAGTACTTATAGCTCAAGGCTATCATGGTTGATTTTCATCCATCCGGTCGGACGGGCGCTCCAAACAGCCTTAACGGTGGTATCCCCATCCAGTCAGTGTCCATTTGGTGGATTAACTTCACTTTATTACTTTCCTCGCAATCATTTACACATGTCACAGATCTCTTTAACAAACGGACATTATATTTTCATCATTTTGCTGCGAATTTTCGCTCTGGATTAAATCGGACATCGCCATGTCGCAAAAAGATTTTGATCGGATTGCGGTATTTGATCTCTCGCTTTTGTGCACCCTTCAAATAGCTGGTATTATTTGATTTAGTTTTTCTTTTCCTGCTAACGTAATATTTAAAAAATCCAATAACCGAAACCTTTGCGAGTGAATGACGTGTATAAAAGTGTCTGATTCCGGCAACCAGTGGAACCGAGTGGACCCGTCACTGTTGTCAGTTACTATTGATCATAATAACATTACGGCCCGTCTACTCCATAAAAGTTTAGATTTTTTGCCGTTTAAAAACCTCGAAGAAATCAGATGAAATCTCCGTCCACCAATACAAAGGGGGGTCTGATGGAGCTCATCTTCTGTCATACTGCGGCTTAAAAATACAATAAGTTGAAGAAAAACCACAGGTTTTCAAAGCTCATTAAAGGCAGACGGCTGGATATTATGAAAAGGTCTAATAACTAAGGTAAACGCAGAAAACTTGATGTTATTGCGGCTTTTGAGATGCTTTCTACTTTCTAAGCGGTTTTTGCTTCTGAGTTTCAGCTTGTGTGTTGCGTAAAGTCTGGATTGGTAGCTTATTTAATGAATAAGATTTGTAACGATTTGTACCTAGATTATTACTATGTACCAATGACGAGTTAAGCTTGATGTCATTAACCAGACAAGACCTAGAATAATCTGGCAACCGGTAGCAAAGACGTTACCTAGAAACAATTTATTTCTTTAAAGTTTCGTATATTACCTACTAGGACCTACTAGGACATTTAATTTGTATACTATTGAGGTGTAAACATAGTTTGGCAAAAATGTATAATGTCCGAATATTCGTGCTATGTGAAATGGGTGCGCACCGCGCGTAAAGTCTAAGCAAATCGATCCCCTCCGCACATTAGGCCGCGTCGCACTCATCGTTAGCGACCAAATTTTTATTATGCATATTTTAATTTTATTTTCGTTTCACCCTCTGCTGCAAGCTCTCCGTATGAAATCAATACTGGCACCAGTTCGGTTGTTTTATTTCGGGCGCATGCGACAACATTTTCAGCCGTTCCAGTTAGAGTTGACTCAAAAGCCGGATCCTACTCCTTAAGAAGTTTCAATTCAAAAAATGTGATGAATGAACTAAGTTATAGACATTATAATTTATGTTCATTCGTTTTATATATCTGTTTGTTCAATTATGGGATGCCAAAGCATGATATTAAGTAAAAATCCTCAGCATACAATTAAAAACAAAACATTCAATATAAATAACTTTTAAAACAGACACGTTTAAAAGTTATCTCCAAAAATCTCCATATAGAACAATCAATATAACATCAATATAAGCAACATTGGGTGTATATGTATATTTTTTACAAAGTTTAATTTATTTTACAATTTGTTGATAGAAGTAGTATTTTATTCTATTCATTATCGAGTCAAATATTTCTGTGCGTCGACTAAAATGGCTGCCGCTTACTCGCATTTCAGACCATGTTTTTCGGTAGTTTAAAAAAAACCGGCTAAAACTATGACAATGAGAATCCCTAGTACATCTCTTCGTCTAATGGAAGCTATACGCTGGACTTCAGCAGCCTCTACTCAAACCATAAAACTTTGATTTCTTATGAAGCAGTAACCGGTTTTTAACGGCCGTAATATAATTTACTAAATAAATAATTACTGATGGACAATCCACACAACACCATCAAGCCCCAAACTAAGCATAACTTGTATTATGGTGCCCAGATGATTGAAAAAATACTTATATGTTTTTAAATACATGCTCATGATACTTTATAACACCCAGACACAAACACCTATGTTCATCACACAAATGTTTATCCTCGGAGGGAATCAAACCATAAACCTACAACGCAAAAGCAGAGCTACTGCCAATTGAGCTGACAAGTCAGTCAGACATTATGTATAATGTGTATATTTTAGTATTCTGAATAATTGGCTACCACAAAGACCGAGATACGTGGAATGAAAGAAATCGGAGTCGGTTGGGAGACCCCACGGGGAAGGATCCTCGTGGGGTCTCCCGACCGGGTCTGCCTGTCTGAACGAAATTAAATCAAAAACTACCGAACAGACGGAGTAATGAAAGAGGTGTATAATACACTCGCGCGAAGCCGGGGATTGTTGCTAGTAGACCCATAAAACATATATTATTTTCTGTGACGACCTCTGTGACGCATTGGGCTAAGGTCAGGCTGAGACGCAGAAGGTTGCGGGTTTGATTCCTGCCGCGGGACAAATGTTTGTATGATCTGCAGTTCCTTACAATCTATACAGTAAACGTTTTTCAATGTTTTCCAGAACAATGCACGTCATACGACGGAAGCCGCGTGATAGAAACGGAGTGTACCTACCCAACGCAGTGTCACAAGGCTAATGCACAGTCCGCTTCGGAACGAACTGTGAAATCTTCGTTTTGCTATTGCATAAAAACCTACGGGTTTTAGGTGCATTTAGAAAGTTATGGAAAAACTTGCAACCTTGCAAAATATGAGCCAGACCTTCCCTGGTGCGGAATTGAAACAAGAATACTACAACTTTAGAGTCAGAGCATCTCTGGTGACGAAGTTAAAAGGTCACTCAGAGGGCTTCGTCTTACTAGCTGTACCCGGCATGCATTGCAATGCCACAAATTTTCTCACCGTTTATACCTTCCCTGGACTACGACAAACATTTCAACACCAAAATCAGCTAAATCAGTCCAGCCGTTCTCGAGTTTTAGCGAGACTAACAGCAATTGATTTTTATTGTATATATTTTATTAGATAGATATAGATTCATACTAGTAGTGATATAACTGCGATAGTTAGACTGAATAATAATAATGTTTATGTAATTACACTGCAACCCCTGAGCAGATATGGATAGAGCTTAGTTTATACATTGTCAGTTACCTGCAACAGTATATAGGCAACTTTTTATGTAGCAAGACGCGTGCGAAGCCGCAATTGCTAACGAATCATAATACATAGTTATTAAGAAGGTATTACCAAGATCATGAACGGACGGAAGCGCCAGCCAAAATGCGACAATTCGTGTAAATGTGTCACTCGTGTGGGCCAGTTCCTTCATCTTTATGTTGTGCTATTAAATAACTCTAATGGACGCATCCTCGCCTGGTTTCCGTTGACGAGCTGGCACAGAATAAACTGTAATCTGTATTAACGAACAACAATCTCACTCAATTCTGCGATGCGCAAGGACCTCGCATAAATTCATGTCCGAATAGTTTTTATGGCAGATTTTAATGATAAGGTTTATTTATTGTTTTGAATTTGCTATCATTGTATTGTAAGACTTTTTATATAACCATAAAAAACAAAGTAACAGCGATGGTATTCGCTATTGTCAGCGGTATTAACCAGCGTCCGTAACAATACTGAACTTAAACACAGTGCAACAAAGCCTGTAATCGCCTTATCAAGCTAGTTAAAATTTTAAAGTGGCACAGGCTATCTATTAGGTAATCTCGGGTCAAACTGACGCACGAGCGGACCACTATTTGCAGATTCAAGGACGTGCCGCATCTAGTTAGAATCGAAAGGATGCGCCTAGATCTTTGGCGTTTCCTTTATTCAATTATGGTGTTATGTCCTTGTGAAGCTGTCTGAACTGATAGCTGTGAGAACAATAAGTACTTATAGATATTTAATTTGATGCAAACATGATTTATTATAGAATCATCTCGGGTACTTTTAAGTTAGAAGTGTTGATGCACTACTGAGTTTCGAACTAGCTTAAATAAGATAAAAAAAAGGATTTGATTCGTAACTATGATTTCTCTAATATCTTATAAGTACCTACTGTCCTGTTACTGTCTTGCTTAATTTAATTTACTTTTTTTTCTTTATGTGTGTGCCATATTAATGTTTTTTTATTCTATTACATTACATTTTCGTAAATAAACTGTAGATTACTTCTAATAGGCATAATGTAAGTAGTTACGTAAGTATAGTTACATAAAAAGTATTATGGTATAATAATAAATTTAATTCTCCGTATTGTAACACTTCGCTCTAAGATAATGAATAACGATTTTTTTATTTATTTATTCAGTAACAATTATTTCACAAATCGTATTTGAATGTTCTATGAATTAATCACAATTAATAAACACAAAATAATTCGTGAACAATTACTTTTAAAACAACATAATTATATAAATCAACAAAACAATATATAATAATAACACTGATAAGGTCATAATAGTTGATAAGTTTTGATGTCAGATCCAATATTATGTCATAAATTCGTCAACAGTGTTGAAACACTTCTCCAACAACAAGTTTTTAAATTTTCGTTTAAATGTGATAGGACTTAAGTAATATAAATAAGAGATATATATATAATAATATAAATAACGTTAATATACTTCATATCAGTGGGTAGAGCATTATAAAGTCTAAAAGCATGAAACCGACAGCCTTGCCACATCCAGCCTTGGACATATTGGAGCCTCAAGGTCCTTCCTCCTAGTGCCCAAACGTGTGATTATTTGCTCTGGCGTTTCGTATTTGCTCGGACGTTGAACTATATCCATGAGAACCACTAAGATGTATAGACTTGGAAGCGTTAGAATTCTTATGTCATGGAAATAGCCTCTGCATGATTCCAACGGCGGTATGCGTAAGAAAGGAGAGAATACTGAAATGAAGGCTGATAGATGAGTGTGGAAGAGAAAAGATGTTCTGCCAACCACACATTAATTGGGATAGGGGCATGAAAATGATGATGACGACATTGAATTTGCGTAAAGGTTTATTAATGTTCTGATGACATTGTAGAGGACTATCAAACTTGCCAGTCATGTTGAATATAACGCATTGATCTACTTTTGATAAATATTGTTTTTCGCATAATAGCGTGATGGTGCTAGAAGAAAGCGTATCATAATATAAATGACTATATTATAGATAAAAATGCATAGCCTCATGTTGCTCTGCCCTCAGACAGTTAATCGACACATTTGAAACGTATAAACGCTCTTGTATTCGTTTTTCGTAGTTAAGGTATTTAAAAGATGTATCATGCAAAAAAGCGCTAGGACCAGGAAGAGTTTCTTGCTAGTTCTTCTAGGGCTTGGGTTAGGAGGAATTGGCACCTAAATTCACCTAGTATGTTAGACGTTTCAAAGTGAACCTTGTGATTGTATTGAATAAAATATCTTTTGACTTTGATTTTGACTTTGAGTCATCTACATATGCGTTCGCTGAACTACAAAATATCAGTAGCCCTACCAATACTCTGAGCAAATTATAAAATTGGACCCGTAGAGCGTTGTAAGTCTTTTTAGTATATTTGATTTCCAAGGAGCTGGTGTACGATTGACAGAGTGGTTGAAGTAGGGTAATTTTCACTTCACTTGAGCAATATGGCAACATGCAGGCATATTCCCACATATATTCTAACATCGTTTGTTACATAGAAAGGGTTCTACGGTCCCTTTCTTTGTTATATTCATTCTACAAGTCAGTGACCACCTGACCTAAATTTCTACCGAAATATTAGGTCTGAACCTAGCTGCTGAGGAACCTAAATTTGAACACTAGCCAGTTCAGTAATATCACGATAGATGGAAGATATAGAACTGGGAAACTGATATCGCTCTTGTCTGTGAGTTTTGGCATAATCCTCAAAATCATGCAGCTACTTCTTCAGTGAACGGACGGACGAACTCAGCAACGCCATGTCGGCAATAAAGTTATTAACTATTTGGTTATTAACGGAACAACCTACATTGCCTACACTAAGCCCTTAAGTCTGATCTTTCGCGCACACGCTCTAAAGCCTCAAGGATGTGAAACACCCCATATTCCGGCCTGTTAAGTACGTGTCAGATATCTCAGACCATACCAGCAATGCTGGAATAGATTCATTACCTCATGCGGTGAGCCCGTGCTTCCTACTCATTCCAGAGCATTTGATAAGACACCAGATTAAATGCTTTCGATAAATCTAGGAAAAGGGGTACCATCGCTGGTAGCTTATACCAGTGCCCCCATAACGTAAGGCATAATAGCAGCATGCATCGTTAATGAGCGACCATTATAAAATATTTCTATAATCGCGTGAACTTTTCTCATACCTACGTACTCGTAAAAACGACGTATTGTTAAATTCGTATAGGACTTGGTGTTGACAGAATAATGCACTTTTAGTTGGGGGAGAACGGAGAACCGCTCTCGTAGCCCGCGATACCAGAATGCGATTTGATTTAAGCGGCTATTGATTACTTTTTAAGTATTATGAATTATTTTATGACGCAAACTATTGATATGATATCGATCCAACTACAAAAATGTGTATTTTTTTCCGGTCAGATTTATAACATATTCCTTATTTGATCTGTCATATATACCAAGAACTGTCAAATTTGTAGTCTTAATCGGCGTGGCTGTAACACGATCGCTCAGAACCATTTATGGTATACTATGGTATAATAGGATTACTATAGTGGAACGCACATGCAGGCGACATCACGGCTGACAACAAAAGGATACGATCGACAAGGATAGTGCCTAGCGAAGAGCTGATGCCCTAGGATCGTAGATGCTGGAAGGATTTAGAATAGGTCTATATATATATATATATGTCTATTTCCAAACAGTTTTATTATATTTCCGGAATAATAATTGCTATGATATTAAACCTTTAAGCATACAATGATTAATTCAGATATAAATATTCAATTATAATAATTCCCATACAACAGCTCTCGAATTTGAAATTCAGATTGTTTTAATTCGAATTGCAAGTAGCATTACGGAAGTTAATATTTTAATATCGACATTATCAATTCGATCATATCAAAAGTTAAATGGGAAATGTCAAACGTCTAGCCTTTCGTGAAGCAAATAGCAGGATAAATAATTCACTTCTGACAGACTAGGGATGCGCGCAGTTCAATTTTTAAAAGGCTTACCTGTGCCGCAGTGGTTTAGTGGTAGTGGCCCCGCCTTTTGATCTTAAGGTCGTAGGTTCAAGTCTGATCGTGCGCCAATGATTTTTTTTATTCGAAATATGTATTCTGTAATTTTAAGTAAAATATCGTGAGACAACCGGCATGCACCACCTTAGTTATTTTAAAAATATTGATTCCCTGGCACAATTAGTGAAATACTCGCTGACTACTAAAACAATATGAATTGTGATCGATTTCATTAGTTTTCACATTCTTAGAAGTTTAAAAATATATATGTATGATCTGTTTTAATGATAAGATTTGTCTGTAAATATATATGTATGATATTTGATTAGGTTTTGGGTGTTTTCCACGTATATGTATGTATAAACAGAGTTTAAAGTTTTGTTGAACGAATCATTTTTAAATCAACTTTATATTTTAGTCTGTCATCAATAAAAAAAATGCAGTAATAATTATATTATTCTGTACATTTATGTAGTTATTTTTGTAAATAAATATTACAGAAATGACAGAATAACACACAATGATATAAAATACATGGGAAACAGTCTCATGTCTGACTTTCTAGGGACCTTTTAAAACAATCTATAAATAGCTCAATTGATACTCAACTGATAGATAGCATTGCCATGTAGAATGACAATGCTAATACGCTGGACCAGATAGGAGCCAGATCTTGGGTCACGCGATGTTTCAGACTCAAACTGTCTATGGTTTCAAGGCTACGTCATCCAAACCAAAGTGGCTATTCTTTATTAACAGGATAAGTGCCTGAAAAGGCACAGAGGTTAATGCTTTTCATCATTTAAATAAATCTGTTCCCGGAAAGAAGGCAACAACAATGGGAATCTTGTAAAATAAAATATATTTGGAAAAAATAAACACCTCATCAGTATTGTGCAGCAGTTTGCAAAGGATTCTGTTGGATTGGTCAGCCATATTGATGAAACTTTGGCACTTCTGCAGCTGCCGGTGACAAACGTAGCATATAGTGCTAGGTATCCTATTGTCTGCTTCTGCATTTAGCTGGAACAATGTGAGGTAATTTAAAAGGTCTTGAATTCAAAAGGCTCAAATATGAAGGCCATATTAAAAATATTGATAGGTGGCAAGACTAAGAACCGACTCAAAAAGACATTATTTCAAGGTCTGCTTTTCCCCATCCCTACTAATTCACCCAAATGATTTTCCCTAATACGTAATAGCATTCAAGAATGCACTAAACTGATGTGAGTCTAGGGACTATTATGTCTAATTTTGTAATGATAGAACATTGGATTACCCATTTCCCTGTCCGGTTCAGTCCAGCGAGGGGGGATATGCGGCACTTTGTTTGTTTGGAAGTTATGCTTAAACTCTGTAGAATAATGGACAACGGTGGACAACTTTCTACACAACGGTGAAAAAGGCATCAATGTCTGTCATAATATTAGTCTTAATTCTGTTGTTTTAGACTAGTTAAAATATCGTAAGATACGGTTTTATTTTATTTGCACAAAAGTCTGAATTATAGTCAAATCTAGGAAAATCAATGAAACAAAATGTTAATTTCAATTTATTTTAAAAACGTAATTCCAATTTGGCGTTTGGTTTTTTTAGAAAATATATGCAAATATAATAAGATAATTAAAAAAAAATACATAATATATCGTTTTAAATGGTCCTTCGATAGCTAAACTGTTTCACGTATATTTTATACTATTGTATATTATTATATAAATTGTATGTCTGTATATAAAGCGTTACATTACGTACTTAAAAAAATTTAGATATATTACTATTAAATTACTACTAAGTCAATAGCTAACTCTTATAATGGAATTAAATGTAAAGCGCTATTCTAGAGTATGTAATTTGTAACGCGTCTTTTTCTGCTAGTGCGTGCAAATGATTCAGAGAAGAAAAAAATTAAGACAACTTTCTGAACTGTCGCTGTTCTTAAAGAAGTAACCCTAAGTAACATATTTATGCATAAGTCAATTCCCTCCTCACACAAAAGGCACGGCAATTTGCTAATAAATAACGCGGCTTCAATATTTGATATCTATATAATAAAAATCAATTGCTGTTCGTTAGTCTCGCTAAAACTCGAGAACGGCTGGACATATTTAGCTAATTTTGGTCTTGAATTATTTGTGGAAGTCCAGGGAAGGTTTAAAAAGTGAGTAAATATGAAAAAAGTGCTTACTTTTTTTTTATTTTTTATTTTTTATTCTGAGGCGGTACGCAGTTTGCCGGGTCAGCTAGTAACTAATATTTACAAATCAAATACGAGTACTTCAACTGAATTATTAATTTCCAATCACATATAATTTTTTTATTTTTTTTTGAAAAAACATTGGTGTTTCTATGTATTAGGTAATACAATTATGTTTATTTATAGGTAAATAAAAAGGTAGTATTAAGTAGAATTGATTTTATTTTCACGGTCCTGTAGTTGTGTCAGTGTCTTCAGTCTCGTTTGATATTTTATATTACGCGATTTAAAATCATGATTATGCATTGAAAAATTTGAATATTTTGATTATGTAAACAGGCTTTGTATGCAGTTGCACGAGCCACGAGGCCAGGACGTCGATGGAAAAATCACAAAAAAGCAATTGACCCAAATACGCACCCTTTGCACGCGACCGCATAATAATAACAGGAATCGATACCATTTCAACCCTAAAACAGACTCAGCTGTTTGGGAGTGCGCGCCGAGCTCGTCGCCTGCGCAGCGGCCTAGTTCTCGCCCGTCGCGCATGTGCTGCCGCAATATGGCCGACCCCATCGACACCGCACCAAACGATATTTTACAATAGTTCCGCTGCACCCCCGCGTATTGTTCTCACCCATTACAAATTACATCGAGACCGTTACTCGACATTTGTTTATACCCAAAGGGTCATTGGGAAGTGGCACGGAACCCGAGCACAGTTCAGCTGTGGCCAGCGTGTGCAATCTTTACAATTTTTGGGCGTGCTTTTTGTGGTTTTATTTTTTCCGTTTGAAACGTCTTTTTGAGCAAACGCCGAATCAACTTTTGCAGGTCACTTTTTGTTTGGAAGCCACACGGTCCGTAGCTTTGACGAACCCAATAGCCAAATGTAAATGCCTTATAAAGAGAACTTTGACAGCGAATAAATGTAACTTTCGTGAATACCTACGTCAGAGAATGTATAATCAGTACTATTACCATAACGTACTTTACAGAAAACACGGAAAAAAATATGGATAACTACATAATTATAATAAAATCGACGACTGAAAGAAATACCTACAGAATCGTAATAAAGACATTTACTGAGTTAAAATATTAACCAGAAACCAAAGACTGATAAGTAATTATTATTGTTCTACTCATTTTGTTAAATACCTATTCTTGTAGTTATTTAATTAAGTATCGATTAAAATTCTGAAACTATTTGAAAACTCCATTCTTCGTCCAATAAATAACTAAGCGGCAATTTCGTTTTGTAGTAACCTACTAAATAAGTAGTTGTTAAGTCCCACCGCACACTGAGCCACTGGCGACAGCAACATCTGCGCAATTGAGTACAGGCTACAAGCTAACTGCTTCTTGGGTCATCAAATCTTTAGACAGGCTGTTTCAAAGCTACTTCAAAGTGATCCTTGTAATTGTATTAAATAAACGTTTTATTTAAATAAATATAAGACAGGTTTACAGAAATTAACTACAAAATTATACAGAATAATATAAAATACATGTGAAACTGCCTGAAACGGTCTTGGGGACGCTGATCTGGATGCGTTGAGCTACGAGTATATATTGTTTTAGGCAGCCCTTATATACCTGCACTATTTAAATTGCTTTTTATTTGAAATTGCTAACATGACAAATTGGTAATACAACATAAGTTGCTTGACATTATGACATTATGGACTTGCTGCAAAATTGTTCAGACGGATTTTAAACAAGTTTATGCTAAAACCATTTGCGTTTACCATCTGATACTGGATCACACACTTGTTCAACACTTCCTCAAATGCTGTAGGGAAACAATGGCTCGGCTAAGCGCAAACTTTATAATCGCGGCAACTAGTAGCGAAGTGTGCAGACGCCGCGGCGACCCGTTAGTTTTGCTTGGTATTAATTGCCAACGTTTTTCATAATGATTCATAATTTATTAAATTATACTTACAATTTCAGCGAAAGTAGAGCTGTTAGTTCTTATAAAATGTTTAATAATTGTTTTAACCATCCAAGCTGTTAGATGTTATTATTTATTTATATATGTAAATTGTATTGATTGCTATAGAATTGATACTTGTTATTGGAAAGTCCGAGGTCGATCAATAGAGAGTATTTTTAAAACGTTACTGAAACATTACGTAAACGTTAGAGAATCTTGATCATTTTGCAGTATTCATTCCGATTGTGTACAGGTATATAAAAAATAACGTTTTATTTTAAATTTCTAACTCGTCATGTATATAATATTAATTGCAACCCACGGCTTTGCCTGCGTGCATATTATTAAATCCAGGTCCACATCTAAATATATACAAATTTTCATACAAACCGGGTCAGCCACTATTCCGTGATTGAGACACATATATGACACAAACCTGTAAAATGTTAAGTTGCATAGTCTGTTTCTACTTTCTTTGCCGAATATAATCAAATTAACAAGACCGGAAAAAATCCTGTACAACATGAGGGCGTTGGAAACACTTTAAGCCAACCTTTTCATTCACTCTTTTCATAATCTTCAGTATGTTTATTGCCTCTAGAAGAGGCATTCAGGCAGCGAGTGTTTCGATTCAGTCTGGAAGAGAGCGAGTTTCACACTTACGCTTATCGACGCGTAAGTTACAGCATAGTGCTCCAACCACTGGACTAATTTAATGAGGGGTGCTTTACAACCGCCGCCCTTTATGTTGCATTAAAATGTGATTTACATAGAAATGACATAATTAAGGCACTACAGCAAAATCTTCAGCGTTTTGAAATGTGTCGCTTTGTTCCGTCCCCTGATTCCACGCGATGCGGATAACTTTGTAGGGTGACGTTTATGTCAAAGATATATGACGCAAAATATTCGACAATAACTATAAATACTATACTGAATAATATAATACACATTTGAAATTGAGCTATCTAAAGACAGCTTCAAACGATCTATAGATAGCTCAACTGATCCAGATCATTGCCAGAGAGCATCGACACCACGGCATTGCCATGTTCAACGACACTGCTAATACACTGGGTCAGATGTAAGCCAGCTCTTGGATAACGCAATGTTTCTACCACGCCGTGAAATAATTGAAAACGCGGTGGGCTCCTGTTTCCGACTGTTCCAGGATCCAGGTTCCAGGATCTCGACTCCAAAAGGTTCAAATATGTAGGCCGTATCAAGACCGGCATATATGCGCTTGAGGTCCTCGCCACATTCAGCCGTCGCGGAAGTCGCCGACAGATGGGACGCAAGTAGCATCCTATACTGATGGCGTACCCATCTCCCAATGGACAAGAGTCAGTACTGTTAACTAACATTATTAGTCTTCTATGATACTTTATAACACCCAAACAGAGAATAAACATTTATGTTCAACACAGATATGTTTATCCTAGGAAATTAAACATACAACGCAAAGGCAGATTCTGCCAACCAGTAGTGTGCAAATGTTACTGTGTTTTGGTTTATAGGGCGCTGGAGTAAAGGGAATAACTAGAAAAATATACAAAAAAGAGTATATCTAGGACTAATAAGGTGCGTGATGTATTGCGTCATAGCTTCATATAAACTGTAAAAACTTATCATCAAATGGGTCGTAAGCTTTACTGGCTCAGTATCCTACTAATTTATAAATCTCTTAATCAGGAAAAGTATCGCATAATATTTATATTCTAAAACGCATTAATAGCGCATACTTATTTTTCCTGTAGCGCCATCTAGTATAAAATAAGATACCACTTTCATCCTTGAAATTCTTTAAACGTACGACCTCCTTTTTTGAAGTCAGTTTAAAATGATTTTGCAAATAAAATAATGTTAAATATGTATATTTTCTGTCTAAACACGAAACATTAAAATAATGATTTTATAGAACATTAAAAATAATAGAGTTTTTACTTAGTTTTTTGTCAATGGCGTGTTGTTGCAAATTTAAATTTTATGATTCTGTTCAGAGAGGGGAACTGGAATTCTTTGTTTGAGCTAGCCGATCCGTGGCAGGTGTTAATTTCTGCAAATTAGAAAGCCGTGCTACGACTACGTTTTGCATTCTATAAGGTTTTATTAATAACAGTTTTTTAACATTATTGTGCGGACGATTATTCAAATCCATACTAAATTTCGTAAACTCTGGTCTTGCTCTGTTACGTTTTCACTGCTAAACCGCTCAACGGATCCTAAGGAGAATAGATTGTAATTAGGGCTAATTCTGATGTAGTTAGACCTAAAAGACCAAGTGCACGAAAGGAGGCTCTAAGGAGGCCCACCTTAATTCCTTAATGACATTTGTTCGAAATACTAGTTGACACGATATGAAGGGTAGTTATTTTAAATAACGTACGGTGGTCAGTCATAAATGGTCTGAATTAGAGATATTGAAGCAAGTTTAGTGGTTATCTAAAAAATTGGATTCTGGACACAAAAAAAATGGGGGTAATTAGCGGAGGCTGTCGCGCACGATTGCCCTTTTGAGGGTGACTTCAAACGCAATTTGACGCAGCGTTTAAGCGTGAAACTCGTATGATATCTGTTACTGCACACAGCTAACCAGAGCTCCAATGTTTCCATCTTTTGAGTAGGGTGGAAAACATACAATAACCTTTAATATTAAAACTTTTTGTGTTTGTTTGTATACCTGCAGGTTTGTTCCCTTGTCACGGCTTATCGGTTTACGGATAAGGGAAGGAGCAGAAGCTAGTTGTTTTTTTTTAAATCAGTGGTATTTAACGATACTTTATTTGATAGAGTTTACATATATCCTTTAAAAGTTTTTGTGTGCTAAGGTTTAGTCAAATTAAAAACAATTAATGATATAGCGCCTTTTAAGTAAGTACTTAATAGTCATAGCTGTACCTAAGATGTATTTTTAAATCAAAAATAAATGCTAATATTGTTTTCGTGCCGAAAATCCAAAAAAAAAGGCTACAGTAACACATGATTTTTAAAACATTGTGTTATCTACCTACACGTATATTTTGAAGTAGTTTAATAATAACACAAAATGACATAATAAATATTTACAGAAATAATTACAGAAATGTACAAAATAATATACAATAATATAAAATACACGTGAAACAGTTGAGCTATCTAAGGACCGTTTAAAACGATCTATAGATAGCTCAACTGATCCAGATCCAGAGGGCAGCGATCCCAAGATACTGGCGGCATTACCACGTTAAATGGCAATGCTAATACGCTGAGCCAGATAGGAGTCAGCTCTTGGGTCATGCAACGTATCTACCAGACGCCGTGAAATAATTTTGAAAACGTGGTGGGCTCCTGTTCCCGACGGGCCCAGGGTCTCGACTCCAAAAGGCTCAAATATGTAGGCCTTATCCAAACCATAATAAAACAAATACTCGCAAGGAAATTACAGGCGTATTAAACAGAATAAAAGTTAATGAAAACCTTACCCGTTATTCAATAAAATTACAAGGCTGCTTTTGATTTGGCTAACTACATTGCAGCCAGTCGATATAATGGGGGTCCACATGACATTATAACTAATCAAATCGTTTCCTTTGAAATACTGTCTTGACAATCATTTGAAAGCAGACATGATAATGACTGTCATCGTATACCCAATACCTAATAACTTCCACATATAAATTTCTTTTCATTTATAGAATTACCTATTTGCAACAATAATTAATGTAGTTTTTCGTATTATCAATCAATAATGAGAGAGCGCAGACGATAGGGCAGACATTTGGTTAATTTAGGCAGCAAATATGTTAAGTAATAGTAAAATTATTTCACGGCGTCTGGTAGATACATTGCGTGACCCAAGAGCTGGCTCCTATCTGGCTCAGCGTAATAGCATTGCCATTCAACGTGGTAATGCCGCCAGTATCTTGGGAACGCTGCCCTCTGGCAGTGATCTGGATCAGTTGAGCTTATAGATCGTTTTAAACGGTCCATAGATAGCTCAACTGTTTCACGTGTATTATATATTATTGTATATTATTTTGTACATATCTATAATCATTTCTGTAAATAAATTTAGTAATAGTTATGTTATTGATATTACACTTAAAAAAAGGAATATTTTATTAACTTTTGTCAAATGGTAATCACTGATTAAAATAGTGGCATTATTTTGTACGATAGTGACAAATAGTGAGAGGGCGAGTATTAACAGCCCTTAAGAAGTCCACTGCTGAACATAGGCCTCCCCAATAGATTTCCAGGAAGAACGATTTTGTGCCCTTCATCCACCGACTTCCTGCAATCTTTACAATGTCAGTCAATCGGGTGGGGGGTCGTCCTACGCTTCGTTTTCCTGTCCTTGGTCGCCATTCGAGAACTTTTATACCCCTACGGTTATCAGTTCTGCGAGCTATATGGTCTGCCCATTGCCACTTCAACATGCAAATTTTGAGTGCTATGTCAGTGACTTCGGTTCTTTTACGGATTTCCTCGTTGTGGATATTATCACGTAGTGAAACACCCAACATATTCATTTAGTAGGTACCTCTTTTTAAAAATGTAGAAAAAAATGGTAATATTACATATTTAATCTTTGCCTCATTCCACTTTGACAGAAAGTCTCATACAAAACAATGGTCTGTCGTATTATATTTTTAAATGATAAAAACATTATTTGTACCATAACTACTTTTTTATATTATGATTTTTATTAATAATATTTTATTTTATGATTTACTAGCGAACCCGTCCCGGCTTCGCACGGGTGTAATGCTGATACTAATTATACTACAGAATGGTTATCCCTAAGAGATAGCCATATACTATCCCGGACTTTTTTGTAGACCATTTGAGGGTGTACAATACTGTAGTACATTATTTTGATCTATCTCGTAGGGTTCAGACAGCGTTTGAAGTGTAAGCGCAAAAATATGAGTTTATTTACGACATTGGAAACCTCTAAAATGATCAGTGTTTATCCACTATATTAAGCATGCATTATAAACCTTTCTCTTGAATCACTATATCTATTAGAAAAAAAACGCATTAAAATCAGTTGCGTAGTTTTAAAGATCTAAGCATTTAAAGGGACAGACAGACAGCGGGAAGCGACTTTGTTTTATACTATGTAATGATGATGATTTTTTAGGGCCATAATAGGGTTTAATTACCTTACCCGTGTTCAATCATAAGATTGTTAGGGCTCGTATGATGCAGTTGTTACTCTACTTTTTGAAGTGATAACTTCTTATGGGAGGGTAAACCGCTTCGTTACATATCGCGTTGCGGCGCCAGTCTGCCTGGCTTCCTATTCTTTCACACATACGGCAGCGGTAGGCAGGCTCCTCCTCTTTCACTCTAACTCACAGCGCTAGTTAGTTAAGTTTAAGTTATCACTTCTGTCGGGCGGGCCGAGACGCACACTTTGTTAATAATAATGCAAAGATTAATGAAATAAATAACTTGAACGGTTTTTAATGACTTCCTGCCGTAACCCTGAACGGGTAGGGATGAAAATTTAACCAGTATGTTATAAATTCTTTGGAGAACGAACATAAACTTTTTAACTTTTTACCCCTTAATTTGATTCCATAGCGTACAGAGGTGTCAAAGATTCTATGCCGGCGTTACTGCGGGCGGAAGTTCGTATTACATAAAAACCTTCCTCTTGGCACGTCGCACGAGTACATGAATAGACTAATTGCGACAGCTTTACAAAACGGTACGACTGTAAACTTGAAATAAGCTGTTAAACTTGTAATGCGAAACTTCGCGTTTATTCTTTAAATATTTTACCAGTTTTGGTAACTATTGTGATAGGAACTTTGTTCTGACATTAAGAAGGGCGTGGCTTTGCTTGGTAGTGTTGGTTTCACCGGCCGCAGGGTAGCCTGATGAGTAATACGGATTGACAGCTTAGTTTGTACTATCCATCGTGACATTTGGTTTTCCGACCGAAAGGGTATACTCGTGCGTGTTCATGTTTTGTATGGGATTGACGGCGTCGGGACTTTAGGCGCCCATGGGGCTGTCCTGACAATAGTCACGAACTTTAACGTATTTTTTAACACATAAAGCCCTTAAACAGGGGCTGATAGTTTAATTGAGTTATCGGAGCCGAATACAGTACAATTGCTGGCGGCCTCATGAAATAAAATAAATTGAAATGAAATTTATTGAGAATTACAAACATTAGCAATCAGTATAATTATAACTTAAGATTTTTTTTGTTTTATGTTACTTTTGTCGAACATTGGAAGAACCCAAACTAGGATGTGTCGGGACACGTACACATTTGAAATGTATAAACTCTCTTGTATTAGTTTTTCCTAGTTACGGTAGTTTTAATATGGATCATGCAAAAAAGCGCTAGGACCAGGACGAGTTTCTTGCCAGTTCTTCTCGAGCTAGGGTTAGGAGGAATTAGCACCTAAATTCACCTAGTATGTAAGGCGTTTCAAAGTGATCCTTGTGATTATATTGAATAAAGTATCTTTTGACTTGACTTTGACTTTAATCGGGGCCTTCTGATATGGTGTAATAATGCTCACCGCCCGCCGGTTCATATTAGATAAGGCTAGTAATGTTTATTATAGTGCTAGTATTAGTATTGTTTATTATAGTTCTAATACATTAGACAAGAATTTAATAAATACAACATTTGAAGAACTTTATATTTTCAATAATGGATTTTTTTTGTTTGTTTCATCATAATTTATGAAAATAGGAGTAGGAAATCATTAAATTAGGAATAAAAAAAAAAATGTCAAAATAAATATTTTTTTATTTAATAAATAAATAATCCTAATCATAATATTATATCATTAATCATAATATTAATATTAATCATAATATTATAAATGCGAAAGTAACTCTGTCTGTCTGACTGTCTGTCACGTTTTTACGCCAAAACCGCTGTTTTGTTGAATTTTGGTACAGAGATACATATAACCTTGGAGAAGGACACAGGCTACTTTTTAGGTAGGTACCACGCGTGCGAAGCCGCGAGCAGCAGCTAGTGTGATACATTTTTCTTTTTAAAACGCGCGGACGAAATCGCGAACGAGACACCTAGTTATTATATATTATTCTGTTCATTTCTGTAATTATTATAAAACCAACATATTTACCATAGCGTTAGTATATTTACTTATAGGTTTAGTATGATTCTATTTAGGTACCCAAATTAGGGTATACCTACTCTAATATTTAACCATTACAGCTCTGGTATTTAACTATGCATCATTAGAGTGTTCTGACTGGCATTTATTAATGTTTATACAACATTGGATGATGGTGACTCGGAAAAAAATACAGAACATTTGATTTATCAAAATACACGGTCTATGGGATAATTCTAATAATTTCTGATAGCTCGATTGGAATCGAACCACAGCTGAACTCGTTTTGTTTTCGTATTCTGCTAACGACTCAGTTTACGCTACGTTTGATCATCAACGATTGATCGAATGTTTTCTTTTGTTTGGTTATAGAGCTTCATAGATGTATGGGTAATTATCAAACCAAAATTGGAGCCGAAACGTAGATAGATTGGAATTTTACGATAACCGTTATAAATTACCCCCAGCTGGCGGTTTCGTGATCAAATTTATCTCCAAACAGCAATCTTAAAAAAATGATTTTAAAATGTAAATCCATTATTGGCTGTAATGTTAAAAGATATATAAAACATGGACAAATATTTAGTACAATTCCGCTAATCTATTCCTAAAGAGTTACCTCCAAAAGAAATTCAATTGAATTGAATTGAATTGAATTCAATTGAATTTCTTTTGGAGGTAACTCTTTAGGAATAGATTGGCGGAATTGTACTAAATATTTGTCCATCTGTTTAATGTTTTGTAATGGATTTCCGCAAAGTCACCCCTGAATCAATTATCTAAAAGATATATAATTGTTTAATAATGAGAGCTGTGGATTTTGTGTCATAAATAAATAAATATATATTTATGCAGGCCCAGGATAAGAATACTTAAATCACTACATAACTTTACATAGTATAAAACAAAGTCGCCTCCCGCTGTCTGTCTGTCCCGATGTATGCTTAGATCTTTAAAACTATGCAACGGATTTTGATGCGGTTTTTTTTACTAAATAGAGTAATTCAAAAGGAAGGTTTATACGTATAATATAATAGAGGAACACTGCAATTTTAGAGCTTTCTAATGTGGTGTCGTAAATAAAATCATTATTTTGCGCTTACATTGCAAACGCTGGCTGAACCCTACGAGATAGATCAAAATAATGTACTACTTTATTGTACACCTTAAAAAGGTTACAAAAAATTCTGCGATGGTATATGTCTATCTCTTAGGGATAACCATTCTGTAGTATAATTAGTATCAGCATTGCACCCGTGCGAAGCCGGGGCGGGTCGCTAGTAATAGATAAATTGGCTTCAAGAGTCAAAGCGTGCGAAGTTTGGGAAAACACGTTTGAAATTCCCGAACCTTCTATTAGAGTTTAATCTGACGCTCATTTGTAGAATTCATATTTACTTATCTATTGTTAATGAATTATATTTGTATATATTACAAATGCTTATTGTCATCTATTGTTCTATGTTTCAATACAGATGTTTTGTATAAATAAAGAGAGCTGGTACTTACTGCAGGATTGAAAAAATAACATCGTTTCGGCTGTGTTTTGTCCCGCAACTGTCGTAAAACTAGAAAGGGGTCCGAGTTTTAAGTTATAGCTTCCTGAAAGGCGGCTGCCGTCACATAGCAACCGTTATCGCTTAGTCGCTTAGTCTGACGAATTCGAATCTGTGCTATAAGAGTGAATGTTGATTTTTAACGGACTTTGAAAAAGAACGAGGTTCACAGTTTCAGTGCACTCGTATAAGTAATTCCATAAAATGTTTGGGGTGTTTTTTTTTGTATGCCATCGCCAATGTAGATTCTTGCTTTTTCGTGTTCAATATTTGAGGAAAATTCCTGTAAAACTTACCATGGTTACCAGTACTCCACCATGGTAGTCTCCGGCTCCATCTTACTTGTTATATAACTTACCTGGAAAAGAAAAGTGGGAAAATTAGACCTGAATTACGTTCAAAATCTTAGTATAATTTCTATATTTAATTCTCTAAACGGATTTATCAAGCCCAAAGAGCAGCCGTTGGTTCGCCGAAGATGGGCATAGCTCTATGTAATTAGACCAATTTAAATCTTAATTAATATTAATTGTCCGACGTCGGCAGAACGAATCTGTCGTATAAGTACCGTGGCGCATAAAAGTCTTAATGAATAACTTACGTTTGATTTAATGAACAGCGCGAAACGTTGAATTTCCAGATTTGGAACGGAACACGTTACTGTTCGGCGCGCTATCATTGAAGTTTAAGGCGTACTCGAGTGAGGGCTTACGCTATTTAATTGTAGCACTTTTGTACTTGACTATACCGTAAAATAATACGTACTTATGTTCCCGCCGGACTCATTGAGCCGCTAATACAATACTTGGTCCTGTTAGGAACTAATCCGGATGTTGGTATTTATTATTCTACAGAAAGTAATATTGGCCTTGATGGATTTGCTGGATTAACTGAAATACTTTAAAATACGAAAATGTCTTCTTTTTTAATAGCATGAGACACAATAATGTCAATATTGCTAGTGTCAAGTGTTTATATTGTTTATGGTATGTCACAAAGTCGTATCTTGTCGTACGTCATTTGTTATTTTATATAAAATGTTTTTCGTAGAAAAATAAGAAAAATAATTGTTCGGATTATTTTGCTCGAAAATTTTATTCTAATTATTCACACTCGTGTCAATAACTCTAACTAACTATACATAAATAAAAACACCACAGTTACAAATAAAACCGAAAATAACTCGATAAAGTAAGTATAAATCCGTCTTCTTCTTCATTGTTTATGGTATGTGACGTAATAATGTCAATTTGCCAGTGTCAAGTGTTTATGTTTGTTTATAGTCACTTGTTTGTCAAAGTCTTAGTCGATGGTCAATTGTGAATTCTAGACGTCACGCGGAATGGCCGTCTAAAATTTTCTTGGGATTCCTCGTCGTTCAAATCACATTGCACCATAATACACATATAATTCAATTGTTCATACATGTCCCATGTAGTCACAACTTATTCATTAAAATTCCGCTAAGATTACTGAATAAAACATGCAATAAAACGTGTAAGAAATATTAAATTAGCAGTTATGTTACTGCATGAAATGACAAACGAAAAATCCGTCTTCTTCCTATAATGACTTCTGCCTTGATGTCAATTTGTTTGGTTTTGTTATTAAAACGTCAAAGTCGTGTCGATCGTCATTTGTCTATTCTAAGCAACATCGCGGAATAATCATCTAGAATTTTCTGAGATTCCTCGTCATAATCATAAAGAAAAACACTTAAAATTAAATTGCTTTCACTGGTCTTAAATGTAACAGATTATTGATTATACTTACAAAAAAAGATTACCCATTAAAACATGAATTACCGGAATTTTAAAAAGAACACTGGTGGTCTAGCGGTTGTAGCCCACCTTTAAATTCTAGAGTCGTGGGTTCGAATCCGGTCGTGCACCAGTACTCTCAAACAGTAAAGGAAAATATCGTGAGGTAACCGGCATGTCGAAGAACCGAAAAAGTTCGAAGACACGTTCCAAGTGCACGTAAGGACAGAGTCGCTCTTTAACTCTTTCACTAAACTGGTGAAATAACCAGTGACACAAAAAGAAGAAGAAGAAGAAGACAAATTTAATACAAAAACCTTATTCATTATCATCTACATCATTTCAGGTTTTATTCCAATTTTCTCGTTGTCACGAGACATGACATGATAATATATCCTTTTGGAGCCTTTTGGAGTCGAGACCATGGGCCCGTGAAAACAGGCCCACCGCGTTTTCAAAATTATTTCACGGCGTCTGGTAGATACATTGCATGACCCAAGAGCTCGTTCCTACCTGGCTCAGCGTATTAGCATTACCATTCAACGTAACAATGCTGCCAGTGTCTTGGGGACGCTGCCCTCTGGCAGTGATCTGGATCCGTTGAGGTATCTATTGATCATTTAGTGAATATTATTATATATTATTCTGTACATTTCTGTTATTATTTATGTAAATAAAGCTGTTAAATAAATTTAAGACAATTATTTTAATTAAATAATTTTATGTTTTAAATAATTACGTTGAAAAATGTAATTGTCTTAACTGAATCATAACTGTTTTCATTATAATAATATATCGTATGTTAAATTGATAATTATTTTAGTAGTAGGTTTATACTTAGGTATTTTTAATTTATTCTCGACGTTTCGATTATGTTGCAATAATCGCGGTCGGCGGACTGACTCCTCTTTAATCGGGACTTTAATCGATTTTTATTCACAATTGCATATATTTTATATGCTCGTTAACTGTTTGATGATCTTGAATTCTTCAAGTATGAACTGAAAATGAGTAAATAGGGTTTGCACGAAAGGAAAACACATAGCAAGAGACTCCCCTTAACTAATTCAAATGAAACGTGAGTGTTTCATGAACCCTTAATTCCTGTTAACGGTCAACCTGATGGAAAGTGTTAAATTGATAAATAGAGCTTTTATTAAATGGTTTATTATATGTGTTATTGCATTGAAGGTTCAGGAATTGATTAAATCCAGGTGCAGTAGAATTAATTTATACATCAAAAGGCGCCTTTGTATAAGCAAATGAATGTTAATTAATAAAACTTGTTGGAAATTGTTACACATTGGAACTTGGAATACATAATTTGACAGTTAGGAAAATTAACAGGCTAAGCGCGTGTCGGACCTCAGTGATGATAGGAATGAATGATCTATTTACATAAGTTTAGTATGAATCTTTATGTTTTGTTTTAGTTTTACAAATCAGGCATCATAATCTTGTCAATCATCAACCATATTTGTGTTGCAGAAGAGGGCTGTTCGTGCAAATTATAACATGGGCCTCAGAGAATCACTTAGAGATAAGTTTAAAGAAATTAATATTATGACAGTGCCGTGTCAGTATATATACGAAATTTTAATGTATGTGCATAAAAATGTTCATTTATTAAAAAAAAATTGCGATAATCATAGTATTAACACTAGAAATAAAGATATACTCGCTGTTCCCACTGTTAGGCTCGCTAAAGTTAATAAGTCTTTTATAGGGCAATGTGTACGCTTCTATAACATGGTCCCAAGCGACGTGTTAGATTTGTCGATTGGCAAATTTAAAAACGTAATTAAACATAAACTGTCTATTAAAGCATATTATAAAATATTTGATTATTTAGAAGACAAAAAAGCTTGGGATGAATCTGCTCCAACTCGACTCGGCATCCGTAACAAAATTGTCAAGGATCATACAAAAAAGTGTTAAGACCAGACAAGTTTCTTGCCGGATTCTTCTTGAACTGGGGTTAGGAGGAACCGGCACCTAGATTCACTAGCATGTAAGAAGACGATTCAAAGTGGTCCTTGTGATTGTAATGAATAAAGTTATTTTGAATTTTGAATTTTGTAACGCCTTAATATGTATCATAATTATATTTTTTTTAATTTTAACATTAAGTTTGTAAACTTTTTAGGTATTTTTTTTTTGGGTAAGTTATTATCAATGATAATCATTATCTTGAAAACTATCATGGTTAAGAAGATATTTTTTATCATTCAAACTCATCTCGATAAGTTTATGTCGTGATCATAGCATCTGGCGTGTGCCGAAATATCAGGAAGCAGAAAAACATATATATCATGGAAAATATGCCATTTTAAGAGAAAATTATCTAAAATCTGTTGAAGAAACCTCCTCATATCTTTGAAATAATTATCCAACGATATGCTTCACGGTAGTAACGTGAAAATACACCTCCTGTACATGTAGGGGAGGTAATCCAAAAATGTTTTTTTCTGAGTTTTTACTTCATAATATTCTAATGGTCTCTAATATGTATTACCATGCAAAACGTTATTACAATTAGATAAATAGTCTACGAACATGGGCTCTGATTAGTCGACAAGACAGAGAGACAGATGGACAAAGCTAAACTATAAACGATTCCTTCTGGACTTTTGAACCCTATTAATTCTTCTTCTAATCGTGTCACTAGTTATTTCTAACCAGTGTGGTGAAAGGATTAAAGTGCGCCTCAGAGGCTCCTTTCGTGCATTATTATAAATATTTACGGGTATTTATCGCGTTTAATTACCTATTTTTCCCGACGTTTCGACAGGTTTACACTCTGTCGTGGTCACGGGATGACTCGACATCCACCATTTATAATAATGTGTTCTGATCGCGTAAGTTTAAAAAAAAAATCCTTTCGTGCACTTAGGTAAGCTCTCGATCTTGCCGACAGGACCCGCAGAAAAAACGAATCAGTACATGCGGTGTCGGTTCGGTTGCAGGTGCATAACGGCTGGCACCGAGCCTGGCTTGTTTCAAGTTTTCCTTCTCTATTGCTAGCTCTTCTGTTAGTCAGCAGGGGGACTAATCCCTAATAATTTGAAGACTATCGCAGTCGTCTCCATCAATATTTATTAATTATGATTTTCCTTTCTCTCAGTTGAGTTATTAAGATTGTTGTAAATAGCCCGTATATACAAAATGTATTGTTGTTTTTCGCAAAGATTACTCAAGAGATTGTTTGGCCATTATTATACATATACATATAGAGACGTTTGAGACTTTTTTAATGAGCCAAATAGTAGCATTTAATCTGAGTGCTTCTGTGCTTCGGGTACCGATTAATAACAGGGAACTAACAGGAGTCAGACCTTCAGGCGGGATAGATTAAGGACATAAAAATATTTTATCGTTATGTAGAATTGTACTTTACTAACCTTCTGTTACTCTCTTGGCTACTATTTATTTATAGATGTTATTTTGTTATTATGTAATAGGTAACGTAGGTAACGAGTATTAATCGCGTATTACCGTAAATTTTATAAGAATACTAGCAGGCATTAAAAAACTGAATTAGTAGACCAACGTGAAACAATAGAAAATCATCGAAATTGCACATTAAAATTATAAAAATTGAATATTTACCAATACAACGAATCAACAGATTAACAGAATCAAGGATCCGATTAAAATATATCGGTTCGCATCTCACTAATGAGTGCTAACGCACCCCGAGCGACGACGTGCAGCGAAACCATTAATTACAATAATTAAAAAGCAGAGAATAAAATGTTGCCATTTAAAATATGTCTAGTAAAAGCGGCGCACGTTCGATACAGCGTAATGGCGTCGGGAAAAATGAACCGAAACGAGGACATTATAGAAAAACAAACACTACCGTACCAAGAAAATTCACTCGTAAACTACGTTCTAAGCGTAGCCAAGTGCTGCGTTAATTATTAGTTTAAGTATTCATAAAAGCGAGCGGAAGCGGACTAAACGTATTTTGACTTTATTGTCGCGGGTTGCAGCTGGTGGCGGCTGAAGCGGCGGACATCGCGCGACCGTGTGCATTGTGCTTATGTATTTGCGATTGCAAGTCGCAACTACACCAGTCAAAGAAGCCTAATATTGACAATTGACGTTATTGACGTTATTTAAATCAATATTGGTGACGCAAAGAATCCTATAGCTTCCAATATTAACTAACATCCGGCTGAGACGCACAAGGTTGCGGGTTCGATTCCCGCCGCGGGAAAAATGTTTGTATGATCTGCAAGTATTTGTCTCGGGTCTGGGTGTTTCTATGTATAATATGTATGTATTTACAAAAAAAAACAGTTTTTATGTAGTATCTCAGTCATGTGGTACCCATAACACAAGCTCTGCTTACAGCCAGCTTACAGCTTTGGGGCCAGATGATGCTGTTTGAAATGTCCGGTATTATTATTATTAATATTGGCATCTGTCTTGATAACTTTTTTTTAAATAACAATAATTTACCACAATTCGTTTAAAACGATATATAGATAGCTCAACTGATTTAGATCACTGCCAGAGGATAGCGTTCCAAACACGGCAGTGGCGGAATTGCCACGTTGAAAAGCTAATACGCTGGGTCAGATAGAAGCCAACTCTTGGGTCACGGGATGTAATTTTGTATTGTTATCATAAATATTATCAAACATCACTTGATTGTCATTTGTCTATTCTTAAAGTCATAGCGGAATAACATTCAAGAATTTTCTTGGATCCAATTATGAATACAAAGGTTTTATAATCATAATTTATATATTATAATAGTAATTGTTTACACTTATGCTGAGAAGCTACAGTTAATTGATCCAAATTTCGCTAAGATTACCTAAAACATAAAATAACAAGAGAAAAACTGATCAATTTTGTTATAATTTGGTAGAGTTGTTATATTTCGTGAAATGTCAAACAAACAAATCCACGTCCTTCTTCCGTCATCTGTCAATGTCATTCTTTTTTTTAAATAAATTAAAAAAAAGAATGACATTGACAGATGACAGCGGTTGTCTACATATTATTTATTCTCTTTGGTGTTGTCGCTTGAAATATTTTATTTTCATTTGCATCTAAGATGTTTAATTGTGTCAGAGTCAGGGACTCTCAAGACGTGATACCTGGAACATATAGACTTGCCCAGAACCTATCTCATGATTGAATCCCAATCTAATCACCCTGACAGGTAC
Source organism: Lampropteryx suffumata (assembly GCA_948098915.1). Classification (NCBI taxonomy): domain Eukaryota; kingdom Metazoa; phylum Arthropoda; class Insecta; order Lepidoptera; family Geometridae; genus Lampropteryx; species Lampropteryx suffumata. Next base: position 27,260,124 of record OX402544.1, read on the forward strand.
GATACGGTTCATACGCGAGGAATTGGCTTAATCTACTTCGCTTCCTCATTACATTGATAGGTAATATATTGCAAACTAGCTCGTGCCCGCGGGTTAGCTCACGTGGTAATTACATATAAATTGGCTTATAAGCAATTCCAGGTCAAATACTATTAGTACCTATCCAATATTCATCTCCTGTAATAAGTGACTAAATAAGATCTTAATTTCATTATCAGGACTATCATGATTCATGTTCGCCTTCGAAGTTTCAGTCAGATATAATGCGATTTGGCTGCATCTTAATAGAAGCTCAGTTCATGAGAAGGAGCGTCTCTGACGCAATCTAATATAAATTCAATTCCAACGCTATCAATGTCATTACAAAATGAAATGCTGATCGTTTTGCATCGCCTTAAGTTTCCCTGGACTGCCACTTACAGTAACTGCTCAATTTTGAAAACTAACTTTCAACATAATATTACACCTACTTGGTAGGTACCTATTAAAAGTTTTTACGATGTAGCCGTGGGATTACCTACATCGAAATAATAATTAATGAATAATTAGTGTTCTGGTTGTTAAACGACGACCTCTGTGGCGCAATTGGCGTAGGCCTGCCTGAGCCGCAGTAGGATGCAGGTTCGATTTCCGCTGCGGGATTAATGTTTGTGTGATTTACAAGTATTTGTCCTGGGTGTTTTCTATGTATAATATGTATTCAATTACAAAAAGAAGCATATAAGTAGTATGTCAGTAATGTGCTACCCTTAACAGAAGCTCCGCTTACTAGATGATGCTGTCTGAAATAACCGGCATTATTTTATCCCTATCCCTACTAATATTATAAATGCGAAAGTAACTCTGTCTGTCTGTCTCTCTGTCCTGTTTTCACGCCAAAACAGCTGAAATGATTTTGATGAATTTTGGTATAGATATAGATGAGACCTTGGAGAAGGACATAGGCTACTTTTTATGTAGATACCACGCGCACGAAGCCGCGGGCAGCACCTAGTAATATTATAAATGCGAAAGTAACTCTGTCTGTCTGTCTCTCTGTCCCGTTTTCAAACCAAAACCACTGATTTCGATGAATTTTGGTATAGAGATAGATGAGAAGGACATAGTCTACTTTTTGTAGGTACCACGCGTGCGAAGCCGCGGGCAGTAGCTAGTTAAAAATAAAATGAACTTATAAAAAAATGAATTGACAGTGTGAAAGATGGTATGTGTACGAAAGGAGGATAGTAAGGAGTGGAAGAAGGAAAGTAAGAGCCAGTTGTTCTGACCCTATGTAGTAGGATAATGGCAAGATTTATAACTAATGAACATTTTAATAAAAACGTATAATTCAAGAAGATAATTATACTTGTGCGAAAACTAAAATAAAAACAAAGTCAGAGCAGTTTTATGTTAAATGCAATAAATATAAAATGATTTGTGATGTCGTAAAAGAAATTCTATTGTTATAATTTTAACAATAAATTATTGAAAACAGCCGGTGTTATTTTTATAATGTATTGACCTACTCGTATAATTATGTGTTATTTTAGTCTGACTGCGAACTGTTCTATTAAATATAAATCACGTTACCAAATGTACCTATTACGTAGAAGTAGCAGTAGCTATTGCTAAGTGACTGCAAAGTCGCCAGTCGAAAAACACCCTTCTTCCACTTTACTCATGAGTCGCTCATCTACAGGCGAAGATATGCTTAAAGTGGATGCTTATGGTGGGTATATAATTATATATGTACTCATAAGTAAAAGTATATAAGTAGTAAGTATAACAGTCACGTGGTACCTACAACTCAAACTCAGTTTATTTTGGAGCCTTATGATGCTGTGTGAAATGTCCGGTATAATTAAAAGTATATACGAGTATGTAGTAAATCACCCATAACTCAAGCTCTGCTTATTCTGGGGGGCTGTGAGAAATGTCTGTTTTTTTTTTTATTAAAAGTGTTATTCACAGCAGTGACCGCAAATTCTCGCCTATTGCAAGTTGTCGCAATTTACGTTATAAGGGAGCCGTTCGTTCGGCTCTTCTTGTTTTAAGATTTCATATTATTGATGGTGTCCTTTGTTTGAAAAATTTGTCATATTTTTTGTAATAATTGTCTTCAAACAGACTCAGTGGAGCCCTGAGACAGCGAAACAGCACCGTGGTAGACCCAAAAAGAGATGTCGAAATATACTAGACACTTTCGACATAGCTTGGGTCCAAAAAGCTCAAAACCGAGATGAATGGAGAGATCAAGGGGAGGCTTATGCCCAGCAGTGGGACACAATGGGCTAATCTTAATCGTTATCGTAATTGACTTCATGTTTCAACCATGGCGCTGAAATTAATTACCACACAATGGGATAGATCCCGTATATGAGCTCATTGACTCGTGCGGTCACTTTGTTCCCTATCAATCAATTAACGTCAGTCAAAATCACAGCTTTGGCCAAGTATTGATGGAAAATACATACAATAACATCTAGCCCGAAACTATGCACAGCTAGTATTATGGTGACCACATGACTGATAGAGTACTTAAAAGAAATAATTACAGAAATGTACAAAATAATATACAATAATATAAAATACACGTGAAACAGTTGAGCTATCTAAGGACCGTTTAAAAAGATCTATAGATAGCTCAACTGATCCAGATCAATGCCAGAGGGCAGCGTTCCCAAGATACTGGTGGCATTACCACGTTGAATGGCAATGCTAATACGCTGATACGAGCCAGCTCTTTGGTCATGCAACGTATCTACCAGACGCCTTGAAATAATTTTGAAAACGCGGTGGGCTCCTGTTCCTCACGGGCCCAGGGTCTCGACTCCAAAAGGCTTAAATATGTAGGCCTTATACAAACCAGCATATTTGCGGTTTTATATATTTTTAAATACATACTTATGATACTTTACAAAACTGCTAATCAACTTCTAAAAATAAAGTACAGACTTATTTCTGTCTAGAAGGACAGAAGGATGTAAGTTGAATGATTTTTTTTTGGTATAAGTACCATTTGCCACGAAGTTATACGGCGTCAGTTCAAGCAGAAATCCACCTAAAAGTGCTATAAAAAGGAGGCTTCCTTGCACAACTCTAGATTAATTAAACTTATACAACCCCATACAGCTCAAAACAATAGGTCTTTGTTACAATGCAAGAAACCTGTTATTGTAGTTTTCGAATTGTATTACTTGAAAACTACAATTAGGCTCAAGTGGTCAAATGAAATAAAATAACGTGAAAACTCAGTCTCGACTCGATCACCCGTCACGGGTGCGTGCCAACATTACGTCATACGACTTGTTGAAGCTATTCAGCATTTTGATTCACTTATTACCTTAAGACAGGTAGCAGAATCGGTAGCAGATACGAGCTACCGATTAATATATGATTTCTATAGAACCAGTATGAAATCATGCACTCCTTGCGCATATGTAAACATTTTTTGTGTTCAGTTGCTCCCACTTAACACTTACTCATTGGCAATCGAAAAGTGTTCGGTGTCGGTAACTGGAAACTTAAAGTCGTCAATTGAAGACACAAGCAACATTAACAAATTTCCTTACAATTGTACTGAGTTTCTTCATCGACGTCCATCGTGAGACTGACGGAAAACAAGCAACGAAATTTTCCAATGGCCAGGTAGCAACGGGCGACTGTGTCCGATCACGACCACAAGACACAGCAACTACGGTTCCCTGTGATGGTGTGCCGTGTCGGCAACAATAAGTGTCTACGTTTGCGCAGCGCCTTAATGTCAACTACAGAATTTCTCAGTGAAGTGGTATCGCGTAATATTTCATCATCTTACGTTTTTACGCTGCACGATAATATAATAATATAACAACCTTTTACTTTGTCTATTGGAGTAAGTGCATTAGAGTTAGAAGTCGCAGGAAAATGCATCAAATTGTTTATTGAATTACATTATCTATTCATTATTGTTTCCATTCCGTAAAGCTTCGTAAAGGAAGCTTATTTAGAATGGATGTACGAGGTTTAGTGTTAGTAACGATGAACTTTAATAAAAGCAGGTGGGCCTAAATGCCAAAACAAATCGGAGAGAAGTTTAATTTCATTTCATTTCATTTCATCTATAGAATGTCAGTGGTTTCGCCAGACTGAGTTAGAAACCAGGTTTTTTGAGTAATTTTCTATTGCGACGTGTTAGTCGTCGATTGGCAAATTTAAAAACGTAATTAAACAGAAACTGTCTATTAAAGCATATTATAAAATATCTGATTATTTAGATGACAAAAAAGCTTGGGATGAATCTGCTCCAACTCGACTCGGCATCCGTAATAGAATTTTCAAGGATCATCATACAAAAACGTGTTAAGACCAGACAAGTTTCTTGCCGGATTCTTCTTGAACTGGGGTTAGGAAGAACCGGCACCTAGATTCACAAGCATGTAAGCAGACGATTCAAAGTGGTCCTTGTGATTTTATTGAATAAAGATATATTTAATTTTTGAATTTTGAATTGAATATATACTTTTGCTCTATTTGACATTCACTTACATTCTTACTTTTGGATTTGCTTTTCGACCACATTAGTTGAATTTAATTAAGTGTATTTTTAGATAACATATAAATATGTAGGCAGAATGATGCTACCATAATACCTATCATCGGACAAAAAGATAAAGTCTAAAACAAAATCATCTCATCGTTATTAAAGGTCATAATTTATAACGTTCCTTATAAGTACAGTGCTCTGTAAAGGGCATGCACTGCATATTGGGGAGCTTTAAACTAAAGCACACCGAGAGACGGGAGACGCACACATGCGCAAAGCAACATTATAACAAGCGGGAAGGTCGCGACTATTAATAAATGTAATAAGAATAAAAATGTAATTATAATTATTTGCCCGCATTCGTGCCAGCGCCATGTTAGTACTGATAGTAATAGTTGGGGGAACAATAAAATATACTTTAATTAGCTTCGCCGACGTCGTTCGGAGGTCAGCGAACCTTAAGACGATTTTATATTAGACGACGTTTGCAACTTTATAATACTCGTATTGAGAAATTTGTCGTCATAGTGTACTTCTTTTAACTCAATTAAATTTTCCTTGTAAGGTATCGAAACTCTCTTTGAACCACATGTTGCAATTGTTTTTGCCAAAATGAATTAAAAATCGTTTATAAGGAAGTACCTGCATAAGTACATACCTACCAACCTAAAAAACAAGGAATCGATTGACTTAATAATAACAATGTTATGAAAATAAAACGAGGAAAGATATTTTTCATACGAACTATTTCGTCTATTTGGTTCCTTATTTTTTTTTCCTAAAGTGGCATCTGTTTTCTATGTGCTCAGCGAAATGACATCTGTCACCTGTCAGTCTAGACTAGTTAAATATCGTGTCGCACGTTGTAAGTACAATGCAGTTGTGTACTTACGACTCGATGCAACATTGTGTCAACTAAAAACCAGACTTTATTTTTTGTTTTTTGATATCAATTATTATAAATTCGCTGGCACGCACAGACCAATCGTCCGTTTCTTACCTACATACTTACTAGAGATGGCCGAATATTCGTTTTATTTTCGGTATTTGGCATGTTCGGCAGGTTTACTGAACAATCTTATTCGACAGATTTTTCGGTAAAAATGCTGAATTTATTGTCAAACATAAAGTATGTTTGGCAGAATATTCAGCATTTTACCAGAAATTAATTAATTAGGTAAGTACTTGTATTTCATACCTATTATTACCTACCTACCTATTAAGATTGTATTAACCTGATAGATAGATAGATAGATAGATATCTACTTCTTTAAGTGTCTAATAAAATAGGTTATTCTAAGAAGACAAGTGGTATGAGCATAAATCGTTTATATTTGAAAGAGGTTCAACATTAATCAGTCTTTGAAAAACATACCTAAATCACATATTTTATTAATACACAATTAGGTAACACAACAATTTTAACATAAATTTGTTTTCGTTAGGTCACATTTGATGACGCTTTCTTGAGGTAAGAAATTATTAACCATATGAACTATTGCTAAGGCTTGATATCCACTCATTGTTTTTCGTGCTGAGAAAAAAAACACACTTGTGCAATTCAATAACAACCCGGGTTAGGGGGCAGAAGGGTCATATGTCCGACCATATGACCCCTCTGCCCCCTAACCCATGCAACAACTTGCTATTATGCAATGCCGGATATTTTTCGGTTCAGTAAACTTTTTACCGAACATTCGGCCGATTATTTGTATTCGTTGAAATCAAAATTCGGACCATCACTAATACCCGCTGGTTTGCTTGATCATTATTAGTTAATGCTTCTACAGGTGTAATATAATACCTTGGTCTAATATACACCTTTATTTTTATCTAAGGTGATTGCGGTTTGCCAGCATCTTAAAAGTTTTCCTTGAAGTGACATTATGAGCTTGAGAATACATAAATATATCTAGGGTTGACTCCTGACTGACTTTAGGATTTCAACCAGAAATTATTCCTGGCACTAAACTTGATTTTTTCACTCACTATGAGGAGTTTAAAGTTCCATATGAGAGTAATTAAAATAAATGACTTGGCACAAAAACTTATCATAGAATTGCGCGAGGGTCTGTTTATTTATCAATGTTCTTTAAATAATATTACCTTACTATAGAGGAATAGTACATCTGGTCTAAAACTAATATTGAAATCAGCTGACTGATAGACTACATAAACACTTGTAAATACACAATACTTTGTATCGCCAAGGCATAGAGTCAGTACCTATATTTATCTGATCAAATGTTTGTCCTGAATCCACATTCTCCAAGAAGCATCCCCTCAAATAAGCGAATAACCAAGTCTCAAACAATACGAATTCAATTGACCGATGCATATTAGTTTACACAATTTTAGGAGGAATTGGTACCTAAATTCACCTAGACCTTTCAAGACGTTTCAAAGTGATCCTTGTGATTATATTGAATACAGTATCGTTTGACTTTGAATTGACTTTGAGTAATATACAAACGCTGCAATACTTTATCATAAAATCATAATTAAAGGATACCAAAGATTATCACATAGTTAAGCATGAAACATACTATCGGAAAAACCGACTTAAGATCTGCTGTAGCGCGTTACATCGATCGAGTTTGCGTCTGCGCCGTATATTCACTGCACTGTCTAGCTTTTTGTTCTACAAGATATAGTTTTTCCGCGACTAAAGCGTCCTAGAACTGTCAGACACTAGTAGCCGGCTTAAGGTGCAATGATGGTGTTTAGTTTGACAGTGATTGCCATGCCGGCAATGGCATTGTTAAGAGTCAATTAATTGTTACATTATGTAATAAGTTGGATTTAATCAAGGGTGTTGTGTGAAGTCGACTGTTGGCACTATTTGAATGGAGATCCTTGCGTGTAAATAACATAACTGCAATGTTTAATTTTATTTATATAACGTGCCTCTATTTAAACAAGCAACATCGATGGTAATATATCAAAGTAAATGCGTCCTACTAAAAATAAATGTCATATTTTGACTTAATGCCAACATATGCCTATTATAAATAGGGTTTTTAAGTATATACTTTGTATTAATATGTTCTGCAAGTATGCTACTGAAAGATGGCATTTTGGCAAGCGTCTATTGCATAATAAATAAAAATATGTAAAACGCATTCGTTTCAATACACAAAGTACAGATGCCAGACATATCTTTAATTAGTCCCTTTGTATGCACATAACCTTATGTTAAACAGTTTTATTTTTTGCTATCTGTAAATATCGATTGGGATATATTCGTTTACGACTGACAAGCTATTATAAACCATACCCAGAGGTTATAAGAATCAAACTCAATGATGTGAGACTTATTATTTGCAATCTTACAAAGTCGCGTTAAGAAGTTAAATCATTTGATTACAAGCCATTATAAGCCTTATTAACAAAATGCATACACTTCAAAATTAGTTTTTTTTTGCGATGAGACAATATAGCTTTGTCTTTCGTGTGGCTTTACATATCATTACTAATTATAAAATGTAAAAGTTTGTCTGAGTGTTTGTTTGCATTTCAGACACATAATAATGGCTGAACCGATTTGAATAAAACGTTGTATAGATGTGGACTTGAATTAACATACAGGCTGGCTGTGATCTGGATCAGTTGAGCTATCCACAAATCCTGGATAGTTTGTGTTATGGGTGCTACATGACTGATATACTACTTATATACTTTTAAATACATACATATTATACATATTACACCCAAACCCCAGACAAATACTTGCAGATCATACAAACATTTGTCCCGCGGCGGGCATCGTACCCGTTATCAAGGAATTATATAGGGGAACAGGAGCTCATCGCGTATAAATAATCCTTACAGGATTTTTTCACGGCATCTGATAGAAACATCGGGTGACCAAAAAGCTGGCTCCTATCCGGCCCAGCGTATTAGCATTACTATTTAACGTGGCAATGTTGCCAGTGTCTTTGGGACGCTACCCTCTGCAGAGATCTGGATCAGTTGAGCTTTCTACGGATCGTTTCAAACGTTCCCTAGATAGCTCAACTGTTTTCTTTGTATGTTATATCTGCTATTGTATATTTCTGTGATCATTATTGATTGCATAAAAAAATCAAGTAGCAAGACAGACATTAGAAAGAGACAAAGAATCGCCTAAAGCACGTATCGCTCCCCTACTTTTATGCGATACTTTTGTGAAGTACCTTTTGTCTAGTGAGCCATGAGTACAATTATTAAAACTGAGGGTGATATTTTACGTGTCAGCACCTAGTAGTTTATTATATTTGTTTATATTAGAACAAAGACGATCAATAGCAAGGGTATTTTATGCGTCCTGTTATTTTCCACCGAATTGTATTGAAAGAGCAGGGAAACAATAAAAAGCTAGAGATACAATAATTTAATAATTACGTTTTAAAAACTAAAAATAAAACGACTTCATTGAATGAAATTTAAGCCTGTAATACATTTTTAGTGGAAAGTAGATGCATTTTGTATATATATAATATGGGTAGGCCAAATAAACGCACTACTCCAATGAGACAGCGAGGTATCGGAGTAAACGAAAATATCATCGATATATACAATTTTTAGATTTTTTTTGATTTTTCAACTAGACCGATTTAGATATAATTTAAATGGGACCACCTGGGAAGTATACCCTTTCAAACACAAAAATATTTTTCAAATCGGTTCAGGCATATTCGAGTAAGTAATCGGTGAACATACATAAAAAAATGATTATATTTTTTTATGTATGTTCACATAAAATGATAGAATATTCGGTTGAGTCAACCTTCGTTTTGTGTCTGGTGTAATAAAACTTATAAAGCATCGTTCGTATGGATTTCAAAGTTTAATAATTAATGCTAATGCCCGCGGATTCAGACGCGTGGTACATACATAAAACGTAGGTTATGTGCATCCCCAAGATTAAATCTTCATACCGAATTTCATGAAGATCCGTTAAGCAATTTGCCGTGAGAAAGTATCAAATAAACCAATAAACGCACAGACAGATACTTGATGGAATCTATATATTAATACGTGAAGCAAAAACTTTGTAACCCCTTTCGGAGGAGTATAAAATTTCGCACACTTATAGTTTAAATAGAGGAGTTTATTTTTAGAGTTTATATTTATATTTTTTAATTATGCATAAAAATACATTAATAATTAATTATGGTCGAATTTCATTTCGAATTTTTCCAGTGGCAACAACTAGTTTATAATAATTCTCGTAGCATGGATTATATAAGTATCTTAGTTATTTTAGGGCTTGGGGCTAGAAAGTGGTGTTGGAAATTTATCTACCAATATTTAGAGTATATTTTTAGCCTCTAACTGAGATTTACCGTCGTCTGTCTTTCCTGAAAACTGCAATCTAGGTCTCTTCAAGTCTCGAGTAAATAGGTGTGGCCGACGATGGGGACGCAGGTCTAGAAGAGACCTGCGTCCCCATCGTCGGCCACATCGTCGCTTAACATCAGGCGAGATAGTGGTCAAACGCAGGTTTACGGATGATAAAAAAATCAATAAATAAATAAAAAAACGCCAAACAATACTTCTAGTCATACATACCAGAACACAAACAATAAATAGCTTTTTTTATTCAAAACGAAAGTTCTTTATTCTAAATAAATGCGTGCCTTTATAAAAAACGACGACATTAACTATTTCATATTTTAAACAATGCTTCACGAAACCATGTAGCAGAAAAACGTAAACATCTATTAAACCGAGTTACAATGGCTATACATCAGCGAGACGACCGCGATAAATTAATTATAAATACGGAAAGAATATAATATTGTACATAGTATAAATATAATCAGTGACACATCTTTGATGTAGTCGTCTCGTCGCAAATAACGCACGTACAATACTGATCAAATGAAGTTCTTCAGCCAGATATTGTAATTCGTGTGTAAGTTAAACAATATTACAGTAAATTCTGGAACCATATGTATCTGCTCATAAAAGCACCGCGGTGTGTTAATAACGGTGGAAACAGATTTTTCCATATTTGTGTTGAGAATTTGAGTAACTATTTCTTAATTCATTTACTATGCTAACGGTGTTTTTATAAGCAGTAACATTGTATAATGACATACAAAAATTGAATATTCAGCGTTGTGGAACGCGACTGACTACAACGTCACAGATTAAACTGAATTTACTATGCCCATGACTTTGTCAGCCACATTATAATCACACATTGTCGGATAATAAATAGAAAAAAGCGACAATAGAAAATAACGAGTCACAAATAGGCATCTAATAATGAAATTGCATATAAACATAGGCTTTGTGTTCTTGGTTCGTCGGACCGTTTAATAATACAGTTATTTATTAGCGTCGCTTCCGCACTGGTGCAGAGTACGAGTACACTCAGAACTCCACTCCGCTTCGCTTCTGTATAAAGCTTTAATCAATTTTAAAAGTGCATTAAAATTAACGCTGCAAAAAGGAATTTACGTTGCTACGTTGACTGTCTTTTTTTAATTCGTTTAGGAAGGAGCAATCAGACGACGCTATTCCATACATCAAGGTATACCTTCCAATCTAAAGTTAACTGTATAATCTATACCGGCGATGCAAAATGTTGATATATAGAAAATGTAGTATATAAGTCTTAACATTGAAATATTAGAATGGCTCGTTATGCATTGTTGTGGATGGGATAAGTTAAGCTGTCGGTCCCAGTTGCTAGTCTACCTTCAGCATCATAGTAATAGAGTTTCATTCGTCCATTCCTGTAAAACCAGCTGCCGCGGCCTTTGTCGTCAAACTAGGCTAGTTTTTCTCCGGAGTACCTAGTAGTCAATCAATCGCCCATTCTTGTTATGCTCGAGCCAGTCAAACTGGGGCATCAACTTTTATCATCGATAAACCTGCGTTTGACCAAGATCTCCTGATGTTAAGCGACGATGGGGTCTAGAAGACCCCATCGCCCCTAGGGTCTAGAAAACGACACTGATCTAGAAGACACCTATTTATTCAAAACGTGAAGAGACCCAGATTGTAGTTTTCAGGAAATACAGACGACGGCAAAGCATTCCAATTCTTGGCTGTACGCATTATAAATGCGGAAGCAAAGTGCTTTTTTCGTAAGGGTGGTAGACTGATAAGGTATGGATGGTATTGAGCAGGACGTATGTTTGTCCTGTTGTGAAAAGGAGATGGTGGAATTAGATCATGTAATTCCTGGGCACATTCTCCGAAATGTATCCTATAAAAGATCGAAAGGCAAGCAACTTTACGGCGATGCTAGAGGCTCTGGAACTTAGCCTCAGCATTTAGCTGCTCACCTATCATCCTCAATGCTCTACGCTCGAAATTAATTAATTAATATCTTCTTTGTTTGTAATCTTCTTCAATCTTTGTTTGTTTGAGCTTTACAGAACCAAAAACGTCATACAATGATATTATTTAATGTGAGCACCTTGCCTTGCCTCTTCCCTTGCCACAAATAAGCAGTTTGTGACATGGCTCAAGAAGCTCCCTCGCCAGAGTTAATCACTAACTCGTATAAAGTACTTAGTAGTAGTACTAAGCGTTACTTTACAAGGTGTGAAGATAAACGCATCGCGTTTTATGACGCAGACAGTTTAGCCACAAGCTTCGTGCCCACTGACCGTGAAAAAGGTCTTGGTCCTCTGTTCAAACCGTTTAACACACTGCGGTTAAGTTCAAGTGTATCAATAATTATCCGGATGTGGGCTCAGAATGCTACACCCCTCTTATGAAACCACTTTGTATTATTTTGTTTTACTATCTTATGAGTCGTTATTTACAATTCAAGGACATAATTGGCAAAAGCGCATTGAAACTGGCTAAAATTAATAACATGTATAATATTAACAAAAATTGCGTTGTTAAAATAATTACAGAGGGTAACCTACCTATTTTTCTTGGACTCTAAAGAGCCTATGGACTCTAAAGTGAGTTTCTTACCTTTCTTATCTTGTATTGGCTTAGGCTTGCAACCTGTCCCTTGTAGAATACCAAATAGTTTGCAAAGCGCGGGTAGGTGCCAAACTTAATGTTCAAACTACCCCACGTAGACATCCTTAAAGATATAAAGCAACTGGAGGAGACTTCTACCGAACCTGGGAATTACAGTCGATCATTTTTGGGAGCTGGCCACTAGTAATTATTAACATTACTGACTTCGGAAGCGTTTGGTAAATTTTTGGTTTTTATTGCTTTAGGTACACGTAAAGCGAGGCGTAGCTTTCAAAGCAATGATCAGCACTGGCATTTTGTTCCCTAAGCTAACGACAATAACATCTGCTTTTCAGTGCTTTTCATTTTATTGGAGGGCATATATGTCACTCGTAAGTCTCTGTGCATTATGATGCTATAGGAACTGTGCAGTACTAGTTTCAGACCGCGGTTCAGCATGCGTAGCACCTACTAGGATTGTTTCTGATGCTAATTTTGGGTAGAAAATAAAACAGTAATAATCAATTGAATATTTGTAAAGGTATGTACGTATTATGACAGGAATTGAATTTAATGCGTGCACTTACTAATCTCTAATATATAAAATTCTTCTGTCACGGGGTGCGTAATCGAACTCCTCCGAAACGGCTCGACCGATTTTCGTGATCCTTAGCGAGGATATTAGTCAGGGGGGAGAATCGAACAAAATCTATTTTTCATCCCCCTAAATGTTAAGGGTGGTCCACCCCTTAATTTTTATTTTTTATTTTTCAGACAAAATTTTTTGTTTTTATTTTTTTATGATACATCATACAAAAATACATGCAACCCTAAATTTTCACCCCTCTACGATCAACCCTTATTTTTTAAACATCATATTTACCTATAAAAATGTTTCCTAAAAATAACATACATGGCCAAACAACGTTTGCCGGGTCAGCTAGTATCATATAAAATGTTTCTGTCTCTGTCTTAAAGTGTGTTTGTTACCTTTCACGGATAGCCTATATGCGATTCCAGTTCAAAGATTACATCTATGCTAAGTTTCTACCAAATACGTTCCACTATTAAGTAGGACACATGCATCTTTATGGCACGTGTGTGTATTCGGCTTAATAGTCGTTATGTGTGTGGGGTTTTGATGGAGGCGAATTCCCAAATGGGTGGTCTCATTTTTCAATGTTTTGTATGCTCTTCATCATTACCCCTTTCTCGTGTAAGTGCTTGTTTTAGTACTCTTCGTTAAGAGGTAGGATAGTAGAACATTGCGTTTGTTTACTTTCCTGATATATACTGGTTTGGCTGGCATGGCTGTATTTTTAAATATTTTTTATTCAATTTAGGATGTTCTATATGTATGTATATATAGATACAGTAATGATGTTCTCGTAGCACAAAATTAAGCAACGTTGGGCTTGGTGTACTAAGATGGGTGTGTGACGGTTTAGGCGCTGCGCAAACGTAGACACTTTTTGTTGCCGACACGGCACACCATCACAGGGAACCGTATTGCTGTGGCTTGTAGCGATCGGACACAGTTGCCCGTTGCTATTAGTGACCACTGGTACAATTAGTTGCTTGTACAATTACAATACAATTCGTTTGCGCAGCTCAGTACAATTGTAAGGAAATTTGTTTATGTTGCTTGTGTTTTCAACTGACGACTTTTAGTTTCCAGTTACCGACACCGAACACTTTTTGATCCTCGATGAGTATGTGTTAAGTGGGAGCAAATGGACACAAAAAATGTTTACGTAAGCGCAGAGAGTGGATGATTTCATACTGGTTCTATAGAAATCAAATATTCATCGGTAGCTTGTAACTGACACAAGACACAAAAGTGTCCACATTTACACCCTGCCTTAATCTGCGCTTTCGTGGTTTTAGGCCGAAACGTGAGCCTTCGGATGACCAATTTACTAGGTTAGCCACCGAACGTTGTAGTAGAAGTTTGAATATACAAGTATTTAGGTTATAATAAAAATAACGATAAAATTCGTTAGGTAAATCTATAACAAATAACAAATTAATTAAATTAAATTACCGGATTCTTTTGGAACTGGGGTTAGGAGGAACCGGCACCTAGATTCACTGGCATATAAGACGACGATTCAAAGTGGGCCTTGTGATTTTATTTAATAAATGTTCTGATTTTATAACAACTGTATTTTATGTAGGTACATTCTGTTATTATTTTATCATGAGAAATAAATAAAGATTAACTAACAACCTAGTAATAGGGTGTATGTCATAAATAATCCGCTCGACCGGTTGGATAAAATAATGTTTTTGTAGCATAAGTTCAGTTTCAATAAAGCAGAAAACAAAGGAGAAGATCAGTGCCTGAGACAAAATGTAGTAAAAGATAGTTACTTTAGTAAGTGAAGCATCTTTTTGATTTCATTGGAAGTTCGTTCTCTTCTACGAAAGACGATCACAAAGTAACAGACCCTATTAATATTCAGCCAACCTTTAATTAGAGATCCACTGAATCCGGAAATCCTTTGCGAGAACCAAAGACAAAGTACGAATGGTATTTCATTAAATCAGTTTGGTAAAAACTCGTAAGTTGAACTGACTTGGATGCAGTTCAGGTTACGAGAGTGGAAGATGTTGCTAATTACAACTGGAACAAAGCATGGAGTAGAAATTTGAGTTATGAAAACGATTTGAAGACATCGGTCTTTAAAGTACAGGTACTCAGACCAAGAAGCAACTATATTATACTAGGCGGCCTCGCACGCGTAGTAACTCTACTAAAAGTAGGTACCCATAACACAAGCTCTGCTTACTTTGGGGCTAGATTACGCTGTGTGAAATGTTCGGTATTGTTTATTTTATATTCTCATGCATTTAAGCTAAGATTCAGAACCGAAAATTACCTTTAGGCAATAATTTGTATTTTCTTATGTCTAAATATATTTTTTTAAGTAAATTTTGTATTTTTCTCATGCCATGAATTTGATAACAGAAGTCTAAGTTCACCACTGGGTGTTTCTTAACCTTAGCTTTCAATTAACAGGTCACTTTTTAAACTTAAGAAAAGATAAATATATTTAAAAAGTGTTATAAAAATATAATTGACATATAACAGCTAACACGTTGACCTTCCATACACCTGCTACTTCACCCGTCATACATCACCACACGAGACATGACAAAGACTATCATTACAAAAACGGTATATTTTTTATATTATACAGAATGTCACTGTCATTGTGACATTATACCTATAAAACATTATATTTTTACCTGTCACGTGTTTCATTTTGGCCGAGTTGCGAAGCGAGAATTGTGCTCGTACATTATTTGTTATTTTCACGATATTTCGGGGTTTATTTGTAATTTTAGCGATATTTTTCAAATATAAGTAGCTAGTTTTCAAACGACTACAAAAAAGGAGGAGATTCTCAATTAGGCTTTTTTTTATGTTTGCTACCTCATAACTCTGTCATTTATGAACCGATTTGAAAAAAAAAAACTGATTTCATGTGAAAGAATATACTTCCCGATTAGTCCCATATACATTTCATAAAGATCGGTTCAGTAGTAAGGTTTTAAATAAAAAAAACTGAAAAAAATGTGTCATCCACTTGGATGAAAAGTAATTTTTATATATTGCTCTTTTATACATGAAATCGGTTGTCTTTTTAGTTTTTAAAACGTAATTATAGCGAATCTGGTTGTAGGTACCGGTGTGAATAAATGGAATCAATGTTTTTGTTTTTATTTGGGATTTGATTGTAAATTGATTACTTATAGATATTATACAAAAAAAGTTTTTTTTTTTATATTCGTTTTAAAAAGAAGTTAATAATATTAAGTTAAGTTAAGTTAATAATATTTAAAAAAAAAAAAAATCTAAACCATTCTCGAATACACTTGAACACACACAAAAAGTTTAATCAAAATAGGTTCAGTCATTTAGGAGGAATATAATTACAAACACAGGCACAGATAATTTATATATATGATGAGATATGTTACTTCATTTCCAACGAAGAATGAATTGCCTTGTAGATAAACTGACATTGAACTCAATATACTGTCAATTTGATGTTTCTCAAGTGAATAAATTTCTCAGATGAACGATGGGTCATCGAACGAACAACTCATTTATCTTAAAAATCTAGTAATTTCTAAAGATGCCACAGTCTTATTATGCGTCACTTTCCCACAGTGTTACTATAATTAAATTATTATAACAATAAACTTTGCTGTATAAAAAGGCATAAATTAATTTGTGCGCAAGATACAAGCCAGTAAATGTTGCCTGCTGCATTATTAAATATTGCAACACTGGTGTAACGTTAGAGAAATTATGAGTTTAGATGCACTTTCTAAACAAATATGTACGTATCATTGCGAAAACGCTTTTACCGTCTAATCTATCTATCTCTCTCTATATATATATATATATATATATATATAACAGGCGATGTGTATATGTATGTCTCCTATAAAAACCGAAAATCCGATTTTCATATTTTTTTAGGAAATCTTCAGATTAGCCTAGCGGGTGATCTTGTGAAGTTTGGTAGCGATCGAATCAACTGAACCTTTTTTATTTTTTTTGGATCAATCGAATTTGTTATGGATATTGATTGTATCTTAGGTACGAACATAGACTACTTTTTATGTATGTACTATGCGTGTGATGCCGCGGGCAGAAGCTAGTATATTATATACCTACTACTAGATTATTTTATTAAAACACGTAAAGAACGAGAATAGAGAAAATTTGAATATAAAGGCATAAGCACACACATTTCTGAAATGTGTAGGTATATAATATACTAGCTTCTGCCCGCAGCATGTGACATAATATGTCAATTTTGCCAGTGTTAAGTGATTATGTTTGTTTATAGTCTTCTTCTTCTTATTCTTTGTTAATGGCATGTGACATACTAATGTCAATTTTGCCAGTGTCAAGTGTTTATAGTTTATAGTCAGTTTGTTTGTTATTAGAGTCTTAGTCGATGGTCAATTGTCAATTTTAGACGTCACGCGGAATGGCGTCTAGAAGTTTCTTGGGATTCCTCGTCGTTCAAATCACATTACACCACAATACTGATATAATTCAATTATCCATACCCGTCCTGTAGTCACAATTTATTCATTAAAATTCCGCCAAGATTACTGAATAAAACATGCAATAAAACGGGTAAAATATATTAAATTAGCAGAGCTATGTTACTCCATGAAACGACAGACGAAGAATCCCTAACACAACTTTACGTTGTTACGTAATTACGCAATTATGGGTAAATCGATTTGAATAAAACTCGATGAGGATGTAGACTTGAATCTAAAATAACAAGCTACTTTAAACCCCTGAAGCTAACCAAGGGTTATTATAAGTTTGACGTGTGTACAAGTGTCTCTGGCATCGTAGCTCCTATACGGATGTACGGATTTAAAATTCGTGTGAACCGCGAACTGGAGCGGCAACGAGCGGGCCGCGGATCAAACTCACCCTGATGAAGATTCTCTAGATGAAACGAAACAGTGTCGGTCAGAGACTCTAGCAACTTTCACTGAGCGATTTGAAATGATATTCTTACTTCAATAATATTGCAAGAACAAGGGAATCCAATTTATAGCAAGAAGTATCGTGTTTGGACTTATTGGAATGGTCTCAGTTTTTGATTATTATTTTGTGTCGCGTGTTTTTTTAATGCACACTAATATTATAAAGAGAAAAGATTTGAATTTTTGTATGTTTATAACGAATAAACTCAAGAACAACTGGTCCGTTTTCAAAAATTCTTTCATTATTGGAATGCTACATTATCCTTGAGTGAGATAGGCTATATTTATTACTAGAAAAAAATAGGGACCTCTACTAAAACTAGCTCTACTCTCAATAATGTAACCCAAGGTATAAAAAAAATTGCCATAAAATGTTTTTCATCGCATGCGCTGCGGAAACTATTGACTATGCATGTATTATATGTATAATACATGCATAATATAGAAGAGAAACACTGATTATTTTAGAGATTTCCAATGTGGTGTCGTAAATAAACTAATATTTTTACATTGCAAACGCTGCAAACCCTACGAGATAGATCAAAATAATGTACTACTGTATTGTACACCCTCAAAAGGTCTACAAAAAAGTCCGCGATGGTATATGGCTATCTTTTAGGGATAACCATTCTGTAGTATAATTAGTATCAGCATTACACCCGTGCGAAGCCGGGGCGGTAGTACCGCTAGTATCTTATAAAGCAAAGCCGCGGCTCACTAGTAACAAGAGCGAGTGATGGCAACCCTATCTAACTAATGCAAATCAATACACGGCTAATAAATTCAGTTGCCATGACGGTATAAACTTGTTTAAATACCATGGGCACGATTTAACATAATATAAAATTAGCGATTTGAATCACGCCAATGTTTTCGATGGGCGAGGGAGGTAGGCATAATTCAAAAGTTCAAAGACCCCTTGCATAGTGCAAAAGATACAAAGGTCACCCATCATAACGAAGAAGTGACGATAGTTCGACTAATTTAGTTAGCGTTAGCGATAATTTAGTTTAGCATACTCCCCATTATTATTATACTCGTGTATGCAAGTGTTTGTGGGAATGTTTGTATATAACTCAATCGTGCAATTGTTCCTGAGGATGCCTCGTGGAGGCGAAACACGTGTCGAATTTATTTTTAAGGTTGCATTTGTGGATGGTGCTAACTTTTTACTACTAACGCTTTGAATGGCTTTTCAATTGCAGGCAGGGAGGTGCATGCGTCTGCACCGTGTCTTACTCATAAGGTACAGATAGGCACAATATTAGAAAATTGACCATATGTATAATGTTTTTCAATCACGCATTAATAGCTTAACAGATTTTGATAAAACATAGTAAGGAAAATAGATGGACCTTGTAACACATAGACTACTTTGACTTTAAAACTATTGTTATTAACTTAATTATTGCCGTAAGGCCTAGCACGCACTGGTTAGTTAATCCGCACGGCTTAAACCACGCTATTCTGAAGTGTGTTATTTTCAACACGCTTTCCGCAAGTTTACTATTCGCACGTTACTAAAAAACTGCAGTGGTTATACTATTAGATGTAGTCCGTAACCTAGAATTTATTCATCTAGCAACATATAACATATAGGATGCTTCTTATGTAACTAGCAAGTCTTGTTCAAAAATCGGTAACTACCATAACAAGTAGGTATAAGAAGCAAATCGTTCCATACACGCTTACCCGTTTGTATTATGTTAAATCAATATAGAGCTTCCACAAGTGTTGACTGCAAAATGGAACGGTAGCTAAACCATCAAAATAGCAAACTGAAAAAACCATTACTACTATTTATTTTAGAACGACACGAACAGTCCATACTATAACGCAAAATTAACTTATTATGTGATTATAAGATAAACAAATACAAATACGTACAATATATTTGTTACTTCAATCATAATCTATGATATGGGAAAAGGACCCTCTTTAAAGTATGGAGGTACCTGTGTTAGAGGGTCTCGCTTTTCCTGTGTTTTAGATTATTTTGATAAGAACTCAAAAGAAAGTTTAAGTTATGTAAAACAAATATAAATTGTCAAAATATCCGACACAAAAACATCATCAACATCTATCTATAAATAAATAAATAAAAATTGATGGGCAATGGATACAGGCCCAATCTAAATATAACCTATGCATTGAGAACATTTCAATGAGCCCAAACACAATACTTCTACTGTAACTTGGTGTAGAGTAAAGTACCTATCCTGCAGATTCCAGGTGATGTTACAGCATCAGTTCAGGGTTTCTATGTTCCCTACATCAACTAGAAAAAGGCTGATGATCAATGTCTGGACCAATTTTCTTGAAACATAGCTTACTACATGCTCGATCAGGTGGTAGAAAAAAACTAAATCAGAATCGGTCCATCAGTTTCGGAGCTACGATGCTGCAATCAGGAATACACGTACACACACACGTCAAACTTAAAACTCTCTGTTTGGATTGGAGGTTAATATAATAAGGTAAAGATTAATGTTGTAATTGACGACTAGTTTTATATCGACTATCACGTAGTGGGTACAGGTGAAGGATTAACCCATAAAAGGACAAGCAAATCTAGTTGCTAAGAAAGTTAAATCCGCTTTTTCTAATTAAGTACTTAATGATGCACAACTCGCAACTGTATACATCGCACGGGCTCGCGCGCCGGATTTGGCTCGGCGACTTTTTATCGCACCGTGTGCGCGCGCCTTATTTGCTTCCAGAAGACCGCATCACTCAAAATTTCCTCCTGTTTAAAGCACGCTTTATAGTTTCTTTATCCTACCTATAGAATATAATACAATAATATACCTTAATATCGTATACACACAAAGAAAGGAAAGTAAAGATACTCGTATGTAAGCGAGACTGTAAAAAATATAATAAAATCTAATAATACATAGGTATAAAAAAGCATCTAGACAGATCAGATGGGTACCTAAACACTTCGGCCTATCTGCCTTGTTTTTACCTACCAATATTTTTTGTATTTATATTATATAGACATTCATAGCTAGAAAACTATTAATTGGTCTTTAGTGATTTCTTTAGTACATAGTTACAAGTAGTAAAAGTCTGTTTGTTTTCCTGTGAAAATAAAATAAATAAATAAATAGTGGTGGTTTTAATCAATGATTTTTCTTTCTTTCTTACCTACTAAACAGAAAACTTCGATCAACAGTCTCTCTCTCTCTCTCTCTTTGTGCCCAAATAGGTCCAGTTTCAGCTTTATGCCACTCCCATTCAAATTATAAAGGCAGCCCATACGATCCTTTCAGACTAATCCCTACTAATATTATAAATGCGTCTGTCTGTATGTCACGTTTTCACGCCTAAACCGCTGAACCAATTTTGATGAATTTTGGTATAGAGATAGATGGGACCTTGGAGAAGGACATAGGCTAGTTTTTATGTAGGTACCACGCGCGCGAAGCCGCGGGCAGCACCTAGTAATTTATATACAAAAGTTTGTGTGGACATGTGCATGACTGTGATTCAATCACGCCGTAACGAAAGAAAGGAATTATAAAAAACTAGGTATAGACGTAGTGTGTGACCTGAATTATCATATACCTATGCTAATTTTTATAAACGTATTTTTGTTCGATGCCGGGCAGAAACTGAATTGTCGCATTTATTGTTACCTATAAATGTGAATGTGACGAAAAATACTTGCAGATGAGGCATTTGTCTCGTGGCGGAAATCGAACCCGCAAGACGCGGTGGCGTCTTAGCTGGGCCTTGCCCCACTGCCCCACTGCGCCACAGAGGTCGTCAAATATTTAGACATAAATGTAGCCTTGAAATTGCTTATTGGACTACTCTTATCCACATGCCACGCGGGCAAAGCCACGGGTTGTAGCCTAGCTGTTTATGTTATTCGAGGTTCATTGTCTCGATATAAATTATTTCTGATTTATATATTATAAATAATTATATTTACCAGCGGCGACTGTTAGTCATAACACAGTTCCAGTGCTTCCACTAATTCAGCACAATCAATTAATGTTGTTGTATTTCTTTACATTAATTAAATAACACTATACCTCTTATTAATGTTCAGTAAAGAAGTGTTGTGAGATCGGTATGAACGCAATTCAAAATCATCTGAAAATCTTCACACGAAAAACAAAAAAAGTTGAATAAAATCATGCTTTAGCGCAAAACGACGTAAGGGCACCAAGCCCAGAACTGAAAGTTTGCGTTGTCAACCGTTCAGCTAGCGTAACCATTAATGTGTGCGAAATTATAATAAATAATAAATAAATAATAAATATTGATGGACAATGCACACAACACCATCTAGTCCCAAACTAAGCATAGCTTGTATTATGGTGACTAGATGACTGATAGAATACTTATATATTTTTAAATACAAATTTATGATACTTTATAACACCCAGACACAGAACCAACACCTATGTTCTTCACACAAATGATTATCCTGGGAGAGAATCGAACCCTCAACCTATAGCGCAGAAGGCAGAGTTACTACCAACTGCGCTGACAGGCCAGTCAACAACTTGTAGTCGTTAACATAGTCTCGTTTTAATTCGGAGTTTGGCGTCTATTGTAACCTTATACTTTTCAATCTTCAGTCGCCGAGTAAAGTGTGATAAAAAAAATTGATCTAAAAAAATTTTGGTTTTCAACTGCAACAACAGCATCCAACATCCAAAATACACAGTCGAGTTATTTAAATGAGTGCTCTTGATATTATTTTTATTTATCTGCCGCATACAATTTATCTTATTTAGTACAAATATACTGAACGCATGCCAAACGCAAAAGTTACGAGACGAGACGCGTGTTTTATTTACACTAACCTCTATCCACGGGGTTTTCTCGCATTGTAGTTATGTAAAAATATTTTATGCTATTTTTATAAATACAAATTCTACTATTGTTACTTTATAATCCCTACTAATATTATAAATGTGAAAGTAACTCTGTCTGTCACGTTTTTACGCCTAAGCCGCTGGACCGATTTTGATGAATTTTGGTATAGAGATAGATGGGACCTTGGAGAAGGACATAGGCTACTTTTTATGTAGGTACCACGCGCGCGAAGCCGCGGGCAGTACCTAGTCTACTATATATATCTACTATATAAAAAAAACCTAAAATAGTATCTTTAATAAGTGGAATTTAACTGGAAAAATATATTTTATTAGGTTTTCGAAATTAACTTACCGAAAAATTGTAACATAACATAAACACGTCACAACATAATGCTCAATACTGCACAACATGTATGTTCCGAAATGAATGTTTAGACGTGCCTCTGACTAACTTGCTGATGAGCAGTGTAAAGATAGTGAGACGCAGGGAGATGAGCTCGCTTCGCTCGCTGCGCTCGCCCACGTACCATTGCACGCACCAGACACTGTCAGTAATTGCCGGTGCCGCTATAATCGCACTTAATTACAACTATACAACTCACAATCGCGCCTGTTTCAAGTATTCATTATTAATATTAATTCGCGATAAAAACAGGTTTGGACTCGGCCGAGACACACACCTCGATGTTAAAGAAATAACAAAGTATAGATGCGAAACTAGGTATCTTATTAAATATTTTATTTAAAGACAACCCACACGACATAATCTAGCCCCAAACTAAGAACATAGCTTTATGAGAACTAGATATTAACTTACAGAATACATTTTTTTTACTAATTTTCTTTACTAATATTTTTAAAATAAGTACATACAATGATGCTTTCGAATGCCCATATAAAGAAAATACTTCAATGTTCAACGATAAAAAATATGCTCAAGTGCAATACATGGCAGGTACGCGACAACAAATTCGCTAATAAAAATATATATATTTTTTTACATATAATAAATGTATACTGCACGGTAAAATTTATAATTAAGACACTCAGAAATACAAAAAAAAAATACTTTATAGTTTTAATAATCATGATTCTGCACTATGTAGCGGCACAGACGCAGATCTGCTCTTTTTCGCAAAAACAATTAGTGTAGTAAATTGGATACTCATCACGATCAATCAGCGCAATTTTTAACATATTTATTGAATTTGACATATTTTTTTTTAAATTTGCAGTTATCTTATTGGTAATTTTGAACACGATTTGTTTTTAAAATATGGAATAGCGTGCCGAAAAAAAATACATCTACATCTATATACATACCTACAAATAAGAGCAATCTCACATTATGTCAGATTATGTTAAAAGTTCACTGTCCCACAGACAGTGAACTTTTAACATAATCTGGCTGCACAAAGTAGGAGTTTCGTATCTATAAGTAAACAGTTACGGAACGGTATAACTCAACACCCATATGTTTTGTTTAATTATACAATACTTGATGTTTGTATAAAATAATAATTAAGGACCGTCAATGGCAGCAAATGTATGCAATTATTATTTCTAAATTTGGAGCTTGTGTTTTTTCATAAAAAAAACATTCTGTTATTTAAAAACAACAATACAGAACACTTAAAGGGAGTAAAGATGGATGATCCATCATTCTGTCTTTATTAGCCGTATATAATATAAACCCTAGTACCGTCAGGCAAGGCGTACTCCGCACTTTAGTTACGAAACTACAAGTACATTGGCGCACCCAACCTGCCGGGTAAATTCGTAGAGAAGTCGAGCGAGATAGAGTTACTTGATAGAAAAGAGACACTATGAATAAATAAAATAAGGCACACAAAGTGAATTGCACTTTGTTGCGTCATAACAAGAGTCGCTATTTAATTACATCTGCAGTACCATTTTAATCCTCTAAAGACTAAAGCGAAGAATGTTATTTATGAAGATCTCCGCGCGACAAGGTAACGCAATGCCCTACGAGTTTCAGTTTCCAATTAAACAAAATTTATTATGTGCGAACACAACACTCGCTCGTACGTTAAATATTAGTGCTTAAGTAGATGAACGTACAAGTCAGCTCAGTGCAGAGCTAGGCAGCTCAGTGCAGAGCTAGGCAGAGCTACTATACTACCGACTGTGAGCTGTGAAGCTCAGTATAGTAGCTCTCTCTTTTACGCTGTAGGTTGTCAATTCCCTCCCAGGACAAACATCTATGTGATGAATGTTTTTTCTGTGTCTGGGTGTTACAAAGTACCAAAAGAATGTATCTAAAAATATATGCTTACTTTGTGTCTAGATGGTGTTGTTCATCAATATTTATTTGTTTATTCATCCGATCTCATAATATGATATATATCAAATAAATATACAATTACTTATAGATAAAAAACACAGTTCAGTTCACTGACCGCAGGTAGAGTGCCCAAAAGACTGGCAACGTTATCTCGTTGAATAGCCATACTAATCCTTTGTCCGAGGTAACCACCAGCCCTTTGATCATTGGAACCAGTCTATCTGATCTTATAAAAGTTTTATAACAATTAAACATTTTAAGAACAATTTCGTTATAATGGTTTATTATACGCAAAACTTATTTTTATCTATTTTCGTTGCGGAGATATTTAAAAAGTAAATTTATTTTAGCTTAATTTATTATCTATTCGTTTTGGAATTGAATTGGAATTGAATTGAAATTACTATCAATGTGAACTACAATGTGATAGCTCGATAGCATCAAAAGCGTCTAGAGCGTCAAAAGCGTCACGTCGATTAATATGTAAAAGTCAAAAAACCAATTGTCATGGTGTTTGACGGAGTTTTTGTTTTTTAACTAATACGTTTGATTGCTTATTTTCATAATAACCGAAAGAACCCGCATTTTGCCTTTGGTTATGTCAGTGGTGGAAACCTAATAAACCTTTGCAAGTACAGAATGTTTTGAAGAGATATAAATAATTATTATGATTCTTCGTTTGTCATGAAGTAACATAGTACTTCTAAATTAATTATTTTTCTCTTGCTATAGCATGTTTTATTCAGTAACCTTAGAGAATTTTATCAAATAAATTGTCACTGTCATAGCACAAGTATGGACAATTTAATTATAAATATATTATGATGCAATGTGATTTGAACGACGAGGAATCCCGAGAAAGTTCTAGACGGCCATTCCGCGATGACGTTTAGAATAGACAAAATGACGATCGACTAAGACACTATAGGTACCTAAACAATCACTTGACACTGGCTAAATTTTCAACAAGACAGATGGCCATTATAGGAAGAAAAAAAGATCAAGTAATCTTTAATGACACAAAATTATAACGAAACTGACAGTGAAATTACGCGTACCGAATAAAAATTCCATACAACATTATATTTTATCATCTAAATCGTCATTTACGAGGGCGAACAATGCCCGAACTGAACAAAAGTGGGACGCAAATAAAGAAAACAATAAAATTAGAATTATATAAACACATAAAAAAGCGGCGTCGAGAATGCGAGCCGCGCATGCGCTCACCGCACATTTTATATCGGCACATCAATTTACACAATATGAACTGTCTCGATAATCAAGCACGGCTCCGCAACTCAAAGTCAAAGTTAAATATATTGTTATTCGATGTAGTAATTAAAGATCAATTTGAACATTATTTTTGGTCGTCTTGCGAAGCAAACATTGCCCATTTATTTTATTGATTTTTCTAGAGTTATTTTCAGTTTTATTAGTAACTAGCTGCTGCTGCTGCCCGCGGCTTCGCACGCGTGGTACCTACATAAAAAGTAGCCTACGTCCTTCTCCAAGGTCCTATCTATCTCTACGCCAAAATTCATCAAAATCGGTTAAGCAGTTTAGGCGTGAAAACGTTACAAACAGACAGACAGACAGAGTTACTTTCACATTTAAATTATTAGTATAGAGTTGTTGACTCGGGTGTGAATAACTATAATAAAAACATTGTGTTTCTTTGTGATTCGAGCAAAAATAATCCGTAGTTATTTTATATGAAAGACACCATTTTATAAGAAAATAGCTGACCCGACAAACTTCGTACCGCCTGAGAATAAAAAATAAAAAAATATAAAAAAGCAAGCATTTTTATCATTTACTCACCTTTTAAACCTTCCCTGGACTCCACAAATAATTCTTAAAAAAAATCACAAAAATAAATATAGTCGAATCAGTCCAGCCGTTCTCGAGTTTTAGCGAGACTAACGAACAGCAATAGATTTTTTTATATAGAAAGATATAGATAACAAATGACGTACAACAAGATAAGACTTTGTGACATTCAATACTTGACAGGCAATATTTTCATTATTATATGACAAATGCCATTAACGATGAAGATGAGGATTTCAAAGTGTGAAACGTCTTACATACTAGGTGAATTTAGGTGCCAATTCCTCCTAACACAACCCCGAGAATAACAGTCAAGAAACTCGTCCTGGTTCTAGCGCTTTTTTTGTATGGTAATGTTCCAGGTTCCCACTACTAGGCCACTAGAATAAAAATAAATAATTATTATAAATATTAACGGGTATTTATTGCGTTTATTTACCTATTTTTTATATTATTGAGTCATCCCGTGACCACGACAGAGTGTAAACCTGTCGAAACGTCGGGAAAAATAGGTAAATAAACGCGATAAATACCCGTTAATATTTATAATAATGTGTTCTGATCGCGTAAGTTTAAAAAAAAAATGCCGGACATTTAACACAGCATCATTTGGCCCTAAAGTAAGCAGAGCTTGAGTTATCCACATTACTGATATACTACTTACATATTTTTATTCTTAGAAACACCCAGATTTGAGACAAATACTTGCAGATCATACAAACATTTGTCCACTGTGCCACCGAGGTCGTCAATTTGCATAGTTTGGAGCGTGATGTTAAATTGTTAAAGCATGACATGAAATCCTTTCATTAATCGCTTTAAGGCAATAGTTTCGGTAGCTATTGACTTGAACGGTGTTTTAGGACTTTTCTAATCTAAATTAGTACATTGTAAAAAATAAGACCATTTACGTTCGAGTGTAAGCTAACAGAAGCACGATAGGTACCAATTACAAGGTTATCCACAAAATGTTAGTGGAAATAATCATTGCTGTACTAAAGTAAACGCTACTGTTATGGCTTTAAGAGCTTTCGAAAGTTTCGGCTTATTGCAAATTTCCAGTCGTGTACAGAAAGGCGCAAAAGTTTTACAGTTGACTAATAAAAAAAAACAGTTATTTAGGAATATTGACTCCTAGAAATTTCTAATAACCATTATTATAATCTGAATTTATATAATCTTTACAACAGTTCCGGTATGTAGGTTCTTATAAATACTATGTAATTACTAGTTGCTACCCGCGGCTTCGCATGCGTGGTACCCACATAGTAGCCGTATCTTTCCTTAAGATACAAATATATTTCCTTATCAAATTTCATCCCATTCTGCTTAGCTTTTTAACTCCGTTTTCAAAGCTAAACAAACATAAAAAAACAGAATCACTTACTTCAACAGTCTCTTTCGAAATTATTATTGGTTTAGTTAGTTTTTTTAATATACTTAATTATTTATTTACAGAAATAATAACAGAAATGTACAGAATAATATAAATTACATGTGAAACAGTTGAGCTATCTAAGGACCGTTTAAAACGATCTATAGATAGCTCAACTGATCCAGACCACTACCAGAGGTCAGCGTTCCCAAGATTGATTGTTTTGTTGTTAAATATTTGATATTTAGTGAGCGCTAGGCAAAAATCCGCCAATCGGTTGTCATTTCCAGTCCGTAATGAAAAGAGCCAAGGCCAGGCTCACGGCCAAGAAAATAATTTATCATGCGGTGATTAATCGATCTTTTCTGCTCATCGCTTATTGTTATAAATACCTATTCGCGAAAGTTTTTAGACACATTGTCGCGTGTTTGAAAAGAACTGACGCATTAACATACGAGCCCTTAGACCGTACTCAGTATACTGGGAAACAAACAGCTTGAATATCATAATACTAATGAATATCAGAATACTATAAGACAATAAAGCCGTATAAATAAACTAGAAATGCTTACAACTTAAAAGAAACGACATGAACAATAGTCGCGGTATTCCTAACTAAGTACTTATTTTGTTAACTCGAATGGTCGCCAAGTTACTCTTTATTGTGCCACTGTAGTTCAGTTCACTGTGTTCTCAATGTGTAGTTGAGTTACTGTGTTCTCAATGTGTAGTTGAGTTACTGTGTTCTGAATGTGTAGTTGGGTTCACTGTGTTTTCAATGTGTAGTTGAGTACACTGTGTTCTCAGTGTGTAGTTGTAGTTGACGACCTCTGTGGCGCAGTGGGCTAACGTTTGTATGATCTACAATTATTTGTCTCAGATCTGGGTGTTTCTATGTATAATATGCATGTATTTACAAAAAAAACGTATTTAAGTAGTATATCAGTCATGTGGTACTCATAACAGAAGCTCTGCTTACTTTGGGGCCAGATTATACTGTGTGAAACGTCAATTATAATTATTAGTTTATTGTGTTCTCAACGTGTAGTTGTAGTTCACTGTGTTCTCAAAGTGTAGTTGTAGTTCACTGTGTTCTCAATGTGTTGTTGTGTTCACCGCAGACTTGTATCTACAAGTGGCTTTTTATTTGGACGATTGGATTGCTTTTATTTAGTCGTACTTTGCTTAGGTGTTTAGCGAACATTTATGCTTTCTCACTTTCTATCCACAGATTGTTAGTTCATATTTTTAAAGCTAAAGCCAGGTGAATTATTTTGCAATAATCCTTACTAATATTATAAATTTGGAAGTAACTCTGTCTGTCCGTCTGTCTGACACGTTTGCACGCCTAAACCTCTGTACCGATTTTGATGAATTTTGGTATAGAGATAGATGGAACCTTGGAGAAGGACATAGACTACTTTTTAAGTAAGTACCACGCGTGAGAAGCCGCGGGCAGCAACTAGTAGTGTCATATAAGTAAAAGTGAAGGAAGTTTGAAATCTAGTCTTCATATATCGATTAAGGGCCACTTTAGGTCTCAATTTAACTATGATTAAATTTATAGTCTGCAGGCAACAGCTTTGATGAGGGGCGGACTGAGAGAGAGACTGACAGACATACGGACATAAAAAAACTATAAAGATTCCTTATACACTTCGGGACCCTAAAACACGTTGATTATATAGGCATAGCAAAGTGTTATTATAATCTATGTATAACAAGACACGCAGAAGTAAATCAGAACTGGCCAGTTCTAAGATTGACAGTGTACCTATTGAATATATAAGTAAGTTTGCCTGTGGGAAAATATTGGTAACAGCTGAATTATGTCACATGTTGTTGTCAGTCTTCACATATCACTAGGAATTCATATTTGCTTGGCAAGTATAATTTTATCAGTAACTATGAAAAAAAACGTACACTTCTTATAAAAAACGTTTTAGGTAGTTTTTTACGTATATTAGACTACGACAACCTCTGTGGCGTTGGTCTAGTCGAGCCTTAGACGCAGAAGGTTGGTCGATTCCCGCCGCGGGACAATGTTTGTATGATCTGCATGTGTTTGTCTCCGGTCTGTGTGTATTTTTTCTATGCATAATATGTATGTATTTACAAAATAAAAGTATATCAGTTATGTGGCACCCATAACACAAGCTCTGATTACTTTAGGGGTAGATGTTATGTTGTGAAATGTCCGCCATTATTTATTAATTATTATGTATTTATATAATTATGTATTTACAAAAAATGCCGTGTAATATATCAGGCATTAAGAATATAATTTTCACTCAAAACGGGATATTTACCATGATATATGAGTTTTTCTGCTTCTTGATATTTCGGCACAGTTGCGTGCGCCATGATCACGAGATAAACTGATAAAATCACGAGATAAAATTATGTGCAAAACCATGATAGTTTTAAAAGTTATATTAAGAATATAAGTAGGTTAATAATAACTTTTTTTTCAGTTCTCGCAAACAATGTGGAGCCAAAGGAAAATTATCTCGAATTTTACTGATATGTAATATATTTTCCATATAACTGTACCTGGAACGTACCTATGTATAAATCAGATACAATTATTCAAATGATACGGTCTATTGTTTCAACAACAATCATAAATAACAATATTATTACATATTGTGTAGGTATATTGTAAGTAAATATTATAACAACTGGGTTTATGGCTGGAAAATTATAGAATTTTATTCATAAGTACACTGAATAATACTTAACATACCGTATATATAAGTGCTGTTGGAACGAGTAGTGTATGTACCTCTATAAACGCGTTCGCACTAACATTACTGGGATTATAAACTATTAGCTGCTGCCCGCGGCTTCCCACGCGTGGTACCATCATAAAAAGTAGCCTATGTCCTTCTCCAAGGTCCCATCTATCACTATACCAAAGTTCATCAAAATCGGTTCAGCGGTTTAGGCGTGAAAACGTGACAGACAGAGTTACTTTCAAATTTATAATCTTAGTGAGGATTAGTTGGTCGCGGCTTCGCGCACTTGTACCTAAATATTGCATATCATTTGAAGATACAATATTTCATTTTATCAAATTTCATGAGGATCCACTCAGCCGTTTAGACAGTAATAGGTAAAACACTAACAGACATACCTACCGACATTTTAGATTTAAGCAGTACGGATGGATAGTCGATTTATCTTTTAGCGACAAATAGATAATTATTTTTCAACATTGTAAGCGTAGATTCAAGTTAAGTTAACTAACAAATTAATTACTCCATGCTTAGACATTGTTGCATCAGTACTTCAACAAAGATAATTAAGCTAGCTTCCTCCCGCGGCTTTGCAGTTTTTGAGTTTGTTTAGGAATAGGATCACTACATAGTCGCTTCCCGCTGTCTATCTGTCCCTATCTATGCTTAGATCTTTAAAACTACACAACTGATTTTGATGCGGTTTTTTTTAATAGATAGAGTAATTCAAGAGGAAGGTTTATGTGTATAAAACATGTATAATATAGTAGAGAAACACTGTTAATTTTAGAGGTTTCTAATCACACCAGACATTCTGTAGTATATTTGGTATCAGAATTGTACCCGTGCGAAGCCGGGGCGGGTCGCTAGTATTTTATAAAACGACTTCACACTTAACCTTCTAAGTTTGAATTTTGAATAATTAAAGCTACCCCTTTGCGAACCAAGACAGATATACCCTCAAAATTTTAAGTCTCTCCGACCAGCGGTTTGTCTGTCAGTGAGTCAGTCCGGACAAAGATACTTAAATGTTAATGTTTTAACTTTAATTTATTTAATATAATACAGTTTTCTAGATATAAGTCTTATTGATCATAGATAGCAGTAGAGAAGGAAAACTTGAAACAAGCCCGGCTCTGTGCCAGCCGTTATGCACCTGCAACCGAACCGACACCGCATGTACTGATTCGTCTTTTCTGCGGGTCCTGTCGGCAAGGTCGAGAGGTTACATTACAGCTTACCTAAGTGACATTACATTACAGCTTACCTAAGTGACAAAGTGACATTAAGGCTTACCTAAGTGCACTAAGGGAGCCTCTGAGGCACACTTTAATCCTTTTACCACACTGGTTAGAAATAACTAGTGACACGATAAGAAGAGGAAGATCATAGTTAACTGAATAAAATCCATTATAATTTAATTGATTCATTTATGATTGAATATTAATGTACTTATTAAATTTTCTTATTATTTAACTAGAGAATCTTCATCAGGGTGAGTTTGATCAGTGGTCCGCTCGTTGCCGCTCGCGTTCACGGTTCGCATAACCGAGCCTCCATCGACAAAATAATACGTGAGTATATCCCGTGTTCATCAAAATGTACAGCAATGTTATCTTTTTTCTAAGCTATTTTAATGATACCAAGAAAATAACAAAAAATAACGATTATTTTCACGATGTAATTGCATACATTATTATTAAAAGGAACTATTTCACACTAGACAATGGTTATAATAATGTGAGAATTATTGAGAACCTTGTTCTATAAAAAGGCATAAATAACGCAACCGCAACTTTCTATAGGTAATACCATTACAAGATGCGTCGAAGCAATTTGAATCTTATGACTAATGGTATAAGGTTTATTGGCGAATAACATTAACCAACTTTGATAAATTTATATAATTGTACAAGCATAAGAGTCGTATTGAGGAAGATATAGATATAATACAAGATGATGATGATGATGATAGGTACTACATGCTGCCCGCAGTATACCACGCGTGGTACTTCGGTACATAAAAAGAAGCCTATGTCCGTCTTCAATATACAAGCTATCTGCTTACCAAATTTCATCAAGATCCGTTCAGCCGTTTAGCCGTGAAGGTAATAAACAGACGGACATACAGAGACACTTTTGAATTTATATATAAAAGTATGGATTACTTTGACTTCTTTGAACCTCGTATTGACCTTGAATTATTATTTCTCGTTATACTACCTGACCTGTTTCAATGAAGAACAAATAGAGGGAGGGAGAGGACATGACCGACTAGAACCGCTTTTCAAGATTCGTTTCTTCATAGAAACAGATTATACGTACGATAAAACGCTCTTCTTATCAGTCGCTAGCGATCCCGTTCGCGACTTCATCCATGCGTTTTAGAAATGAAAATATATCAGAATAAAACACTTTGTTTGACTTTGCTTCTAAATGACAAATTGTTCATGCACGCATGGCAACCGTCATAACCTAACAAATCGAACATTGTCAAACTGAACACGCCATTTTAATTATCTAATAAGTAATTTTTCTTAGTTATTGTGTTATTCGGGGCGAAGAATCCAACAAATCAAAAATCATGAAAATCGGTCCAGCCGTTCTCGAGTTATAAATGGTGTAACTAACACAAATTTATTTTATATAAATATATGTATGTATAGAGATATATAGATTATTGAACAATGCTGCAACAATTATAAAAATCTTTACACTCGACTTCCCACAATGAAATACCGACTGCAAAATCTTAGTAACCATCTATCAAATCATAACATTTAAATAAATTTTCATTTACAATGAAGAATGAGTCAACGAACTCTTTGTATAGTACTTATAAAAGCACGCACACATACAAATCTCACTCACACATAAAAAGATCTCACGCACACATGTACAGATCTTATTCACACATGACCTAATGGCACAGTGTAAATAAATCTACCAAAAAAATTCTAAATATACATAGAGTGACGAGTAGGTAACTAATTATTATGTGTCTAATTATCTAAAAAACGCCACTTAATAAGTTAAAGTTTAGAACTATGCTCAGAAAATGAGAATATCTCATGTGTTTTCGGGTGAGATAATGACGTTATCATGCGTATGAAACATGTATGAGATGCCTGCTGATCTAGACATTATTTAAAGATGGCTTTAAACGAGTATCTTGCAGTCCTAAAGCA
Source organism: Lampropteryx suffumata (assembly GCA_948098915.1). Lineage (NCBI taxonomy): Eukaryota > Metazoa > Arthropoda > Insecta > Lepidoptera > Geometridae > Lampropteryx > Lampropteryx suffumata. The sequence continues at coordinate 27,294,360 of OX402544.1, forward strand.
ATATTACGTATCCGTCCATATTCACAAACACTGGTAGTATAGTAGGTAGTACCATTGCTATACTTGTACCCCATAGACATACTAGAGTAGAACAAAGTAATGAGATGTTTTTTATTTTAAGTATTAAACAATTTATGGTATAAGCTTTTTGATGTACGGGATTCTAGTCAATATTCAATAAAATCACAATGACCACTTTGAATCGTCTTCTTAAATGCTAGTGAATCTAGGTGCCGGTTCCTCCTAAACCCAGTTCAAGAAGAATCCGGCAAGAAACTCGTCTGGTCTTAACACTTTTTTGTATGGTCCTTGACAATTTTGTTACGGATGCCGAGTCGAGTCTAGACGAGACCACGGCTAGTCCTATAGCTAACTGATAATACAATGTGGTCTACTGATATCGTTATCCTACATCACATACACTGGCAATGCGGTGTTCAAGTAGGTACGAGATCACAAATTAAATCGACCTCCCTCATGTAGTACTCCTGTTTAAGTCGACAATACATTATTTAGATTGTTTTTAGAGAATTTATTTTATTTTATTTGTTAGTATATTACATATTTTTTTCTTTCCAACTTTTTTTTAAAAAGATTTTCGTACGACAATTTAACAATGGGTCTTTGATGTTTTAAAAAAAATTCATTGACCCAATTTTCAATTAATAAAATTAATTTATTACTTGTTGATTATGTTAGATTATTGCTTACAAAAATGAACAACTACTCAAACACTCATTCAAACATCGACACCTCGTGACACTACACAACATTATTTGTCTACCCACAAAAATTACCCACACTCCACCACAGCACTCGTGCAAAAATTCAACATTCACAACTAACTTTGATAACTTTCTCAAATCTACCCTCAAAAATGCAAATGAATGTTATTTACTTTAAGTATTTAAGTAACTGTTTTAATATATGTTACAGCAATATAATAGCTATAAACCACAATTAAGAAGTGCGATATTCTCCTAATACATGTATTTTATACTTAAAAGGAGGTATCCAGTACTGATAAACTTTGTTACTTAAGTTATAGAAATAAAAGATTATGTATTTGTATTTGTATGTGCTTCAAAAACTTTAAACATTAAAGTGTAGATACTAAATTTACATAATTTTATGTTTACCAATTGCTTTAAACTTAGATTATTATTGACTATAAATGAAATCAGACAGATACTTCGCGAGGCGACAATACTTTGAGAGACGACTTCTTATTGTTTTCCTTAATACTTACAAAGTAAAATTGAAATACATTTAAGTGCAACTACTATAACAATACTTTTTTGCGCAAAATGTACAAGGAATAAAATATAATTGAAGGTTTAATTACGTTATAATGACGAAGTTAGTTGAGCGTTGCGTGCCAATACTTTAATAAAAAACGTGCAATGTATTTCTACATTGTAACATTAAATAATCGTCTTAATAGAGTTTCCTCGGAACTGGTTCTGTTCCTACATACCATTTCTTTGATAGCCAGAGGGTTATATCTAGGTAATCAAATATGTTTATATTTAATTTAAACAATATTGGTAACGTAGAAAAATCGTCACTTGACCGAACACCTATGACGATTGAAAGTAAACCTTGTATTGAATAAAACAGTGTTAGAGTTTATAACATCTTCTATAATTAAAATAAATTATTTCCTTGCATTCTACACAATATGTATATAATTATATAACCATCGTTAACTATATTTATTGGTCAATAAAATGTCGTCTTCCTTTGAGCATATATTTTTTAAATACATAAATCAGTAGATATTTAAAGTAATAATGTAAGTCACAGGAACGAAAGCGACCCGTTATATATTACACATTAACTATTTACATAATTAGACGATGTAAGATTAATTAAATTTAATAAAAAACAGCTCACGCTACACCGCGAGTTCGCATGCATTCATAAGCGGTCAAGTGAGAGTCGGCGCGCGTTACAGTGTTCCGTACAATTGTAGGTGCATTGTATTTCAACTTCAGCGCGACCGCAGCGTCCAGACGGCGGAATGAGCCGTGTCACACCGCCAAAGGTGCGAAACATGCGTGCATGACATGCTAGAAAATGGAGCTAGATTTGCAGACTGCGCTACACCAGGTATCTAAAGAACTAGGAATATATTGAACGAATTATATGCTTCCAGAGAGTCAGTCCTCTGAAGCCGATCTGAAAAATCCTGGGACCTGTGAAGTGGGAGAATGGCAGCTGGAGGGAAAACGGAAAACGGCAAAATTGAAGACCTGGTGGCCGAGCCCATTATTATATCACAAATCCAACCAACAGAAGATGGTGGCAAGTTCTAGTTTCGGAGGCAAAGACCCGTAAAAACAGTTAAAATCAAACGTAAATGATAAAATAAATTGATAAAAGTATATTTTATAAAAGAAGGGTTTGGTTAAATTGCGAATGTATTAGCTAGCTTTTTCTCAAATTTACCAAAAATGTTGACAAAAAAATGCAGAAAATTTTAAGAAAATCGATTCCATAAAATATACAGTCCTTAGATAGCTCAACTGTTTCACATGTATTCTATATTATTGTATATTATTCTGTATATTCCATAAATTAACAAAATATTTTAACTTGTTTTAAATTTGTTGTAATTTACAAATTTTATAAATTTTTAGATAACAAAATTTGGACTTTTCTGTTACCAAAAGATCGAGATCGTTCGTATTTCACGAAATGTTTGTTAGTCCAGCAAAACAACTGAATCCCCACCAGTATGTAGTGTCACAGTAATTAAATAAACTACCCAGTGTATTATACTTTAGTAAATTGAAGTGTTTTTTAGTAATTTTAGTAACAATACCAATGGATACAACTAAAATAATGCGAGTTATTTTATTTTATGATAATACTTCTAACAAATGTTGTGCGGATATTTCTTTATTACTCAATTACGCATATAGGCCATTTTTAGCTTCGTACCACGTGGGCATGCCCGCGGGCAGAAGCTAGTTTCATCACCTTATTTTTTATTACTTTTGATGTACAGAACCCTTCAAAATTAAATAATACATTCCGCAGCTTGGGTACGCTTATTGTGTTGGAGAAACACTCACTTCCATATATGTGATATGATAATGCAGTTAAAAATATAACTTTGTATTGGCAATTTTAACGCTTCATTCTTAATCGTGCCAATATATCATAGTTAATGTGAAATGCGTCCATTTTCATATTCTATTTACATATGAATTACAGTTTGCAGAAAATAAATGGGATTAGAAAAACACATTGATATATGTTAAGGTACCTACTTCTTCTTTTTATTACTAGTTATTTCAACCAGTGTGGTGAAAGGATAAAATTGCGCCTCAGAAACTCCTTTCGTGCATTGACACCATGTCTTCGAACTTTTTAGTTTCTACGATATGCCGGCTTCTTCACGATGATTTCCTTCATATTTTGAGAATACTGGCGCACATAAATTTTTGAACAGAACTAAGGCTTTCGACTGGATTTGAATTCACGGTCCATTTACTTTCAAGTACGTACTCTACGGTATTTGTTGTAATTGATAGGCTCAAAACTACGAACAATCTCGATCAAATGCGGACAAATGCGGAGTCTATATGGAGGATTTAACCAGCCTTGCTTTCATAAAAGATGTTACCGTCATCTTATATATAACGCCGTTGAAGTCGACTTTAATATCGAAGAGATACAAGGTTAATAATTAATCGTTAATGGTATTTTTTCTTTAAAACTATTAAGGAATAAATTACATTTATTTACAAATATAATTACAGAAATGTACAGAATAATTTACAATATTATAAATATAAAATACATGTGAAACAGTTCAGCTATCTAAGGACCGTTTAAAAAGATATATAGATAGCTCAACTGATCCAGATCACTGCCAGAGGGCAGCGTTCCCAAGACACTGGCGGCATTGCCACGTTGAATGGCAATACTAATACGCTGAGCCAGATACGCAATATATCTACCAGACGCAGTGAAATAATTTTGAAAAAGTGGTATATACCTACCACTATTTATTTGTGTTTTTACGTTTGTTTGTGGTCAAATTACGCCGTAACGGCTGAACGGATTTGGCTTATTCTACTTATGCAGTTACTACGCGTGCGAAGCCGAAGGCAAAAGCTATCTTTATAAAACCATACATGGTCAGCAGACATTAAAGAAAAAAATAAATTGTATAGCGTGCAACTAAATTTATATATATAACTGAACTAAAAGTGTTACAAAAAGTATAGAAATGATTCTCTGTTCTCAGCGCAAGTTAGTTTCTATCATTAATTAGCGTAGGTAATAATTACATACCACGTAACTAGGAAGTACGGGACTTCGTTTATGTAAACTTTACACTTATAGCATTAAACTGAGTTGATGGAATACTTTTATACCACGTTGATAATCTGGCAGTTTCCTCTTTCACATAAGGAATCTGTGCTGTCTGCTAATCATGGTTTGATTGCCTCTGCGTCAAAGTCAAGTCAGAAGATACTTTATTCAATACAATCACAAGGATCACTTTGAAACGTCTTACATACTAGGTGAATTTAGGTACCAATTCCTCCTAACCCAAGCTCGAGAAGAACCTGCAAGTAACTCGTCCTAGTCCTAGTGCTTTTTTGCATGATCTATTTTATAATTCCTTAACTACAACTAATACAAGAGAGTTTATACATTTCAAATGTCTTGTTAACTGTCTGAGGGCAGAGCGACATGAAGCCATGCATTCCTATCTATAATATAGTATTATTATAATACGCTTCTTTGAAAAGACTACCCTTTATGTATGCTTTAAGTATGCATGCTTTATGTATGCGTGTGCGTCTAAACTGTATTCTGCTTTAATACATACCCATTGCGTTTTAGAACCTCCTAAGCATGTATCATGTTCTCCCTTTAGATGTTCAAGGTCGAAGAGATCGTGTGCTGTGTTAGTCAAAGAAGACACACGTGACCTGCTAGTGAGGATCGTGGTTTGATGCATCATTCAGATACTATCCAGTTTCAAAGCAGAACAACATAATGATCCTGAAGTTCATTATACCAAAGCATCACTTCTACAAAAATACACTATTGGAATGTTGATAAAAACAAATCCGAAATAAAAACTCATACAAATGGTTCCATTTTTATTGTCTTGATCATAGATATTTATCTCGATTGACGTGATAATATCAACGAAATGGCGAAAGTCACTATCAAAGATGACTTGTCACGTGCAAGTGGTTGCAGTACCGCAGTAAACGTCGCGAATAACTTAAGAGGTATTTTTATTTTAAACCCACTGCTTGGCAAAGGTCTCTACCAAATCCTTTCAACTAGCTCTAGATAGTCCCTAGAGCTAGTTGGAAGGATTCGAGACTCTTTCGAAATAGTAAAAGTTAATACACTATTAAATATCCGTTAAGAACTACAACAATATAACCATAGCTTGCATTATGGTGACCAGATGTCTTATAGAATACTTATATAGTTTATATAACGACTATATAAGACGACTAAGTTGCGTCGTCAGTCCGTCTATAAGTCGGTCAGTAACACCACAGTACATTACAGCCTAGTGGAAATTCCCCGCAACTTTGTTCGCGTAATGTTACTTCGATATCTTACAAACTTATACACCCTCCTCCCTGCACCGCTGCACGCCACAAGGGTTGGAATTCTGAAATTCCAAAAGGCGCTGTGTTCTAAAGAACTCACCCGCCAAAATCTTGAAGACCTGCGGCTTCGGATGTCATGTTTATGTCATAAACATATTTTATAAAGAGGTCACTAGATCAATGCAATATAAATTGTTGTGCGTACAAATGAATTGGGTAAAACAAAACTGTGGAGTATGCGCATACATTTTGTTCAGATTATAGTTAATTGCTTTAATTTAAATAATAATAACGGGCGCGCTCACCGCTGCCAATTACTGACTCATGTCAATTATTATTTTCTTTTACATTAAAATCGTGTACCTATACATGCGCGTCGGTTCAGGGTAGGTACCTGTCTTCTACGTTCGTGCACTACACGGTAACAACCATTATAGTAAGACTGTACCTTCAAATGACCTTTTATATGGATAAGTGTATTTTTTGCTGCTATTTAATAACTACCTGCTCGTTAATAAGGAATAGTAATTATGAAAAAAATATGATGCGTATTTTCTATATTTTACGTTAATTACGTTAGTTACGGTACTCGTTTCATAGTTTTTAAGAGATTGTTTATTCAGTAATTTTATCTTTATTAATACAGATATTCTGTGCGTGAATTTGTAATTAAACTCTTAAATGGCTGGACTGATTTTGATGTTTTTTTTGTGTGTGTTCAAGTGGATTCGAGAATGGTTTAGATTTACAATAAGATATTTTATTTTTATTTTTAAGATAAGCCGCGGACGAAGTCGCAAACGTTTTCGCTTTATTAAGAGTAAAAATAGTACGACTTAACATAAAAAAACATCATAAAATAAAAGCGAGCTATGGCGATGTTGGATCAGTATTTCAATTTATTTCATTACACCCGTCTGTATTTAAACGGGAATAATTATGCATTTATAAAATGATACGCGATTCAATAATAATGTAGAGGCCGTTGCGACTGGGCCATAGCCAATTATAGAAGACTGTTACAATGTCTGGAGCCAGTCGTTTCAGACGAATGCAAGAAGTCTTAACTACTCATTCGGACAAAATGTCAACAGGCTATTTATTTTTATATAGATAAGGCAATAACTATGAGACTACTATGTATAGAGAAGAAAAATGTGATCTACGAGACATTCCGTTCGAATCTTTACTTATAATATTATAAACGCAAAAGTTTGTATGTATGTTTGTTACTACGCATTGTTCACGCAAAAACTACTGAATGGATTTTAATGAAACTTTACTATAATATAGCTTATGCATCAGAATAACACACAGGCTATAATTTATAAAGATACTGTGTGAATCGTCCAAAATATTACGATAAGTTCCAAGTAGGAAAAAAATCTGCGAACATACTGGCGTGCGCTGCAAAAACCGTTAGAAATACACAAAGTACTAATCCTGCGCAGACGAAGTCGCGGGCACCAGCTAGTGATACATATAATTAACTATTTAAATTTTGAAAATTTGTAAACTCAATGATGAAGTACTTTAATATTATATGTAGCCAGTATTTTCTGTACCTACTTATATAAAAATAAAACCAGCCAAGTGCGAGTCGGACTCGCGCTCCGAGGTTTCCGTACAAACCTATAGGTATATAAGTAAAATTTCACCCATCACGACAATCGAGTCATAGTTGGATGATGTAACAAAAAATTTACAGTTTTCGCAATTTTTCCTTTATCTGTACTATAAGACGTTGCTTCGTACTAAATTTCAAGATTCTGAGTTCACAGGAAGTACCCTATAGGTTTTGATTCCCTTGCGAGTTGCGAGTTTGAATATATGCGACTTCAATTGCTGTTTCTCTTGATTGCGTTGACATAGAAGTTTGATTTTGTTACAGTTTAAAGGTATTATAGACCTAAGTATTTTATATGAATTTCAATTTAATACCTCTACGCGCTCATGAGAAAAGTGGTAGTAAGTTTAAAATTATTAAAAATATTTTTATTATATGATGTAACTAAAAATTTACGGTTATCGCAATTTATCCTTTATTTGTGCTATAAGACGTTGTTTCGTACCAAATTTCAAGATTCTGAATTCACGGGAAGTACCCTATAGGTTTTGATTCCCTTTCGAGTGTCGAAAATTTGCGGCACAAACGGCTGTATCTTTTGATTGCGTTGGCTTAGAAGTTTGATTTTTTTTACAGCTTTAAGGGACAGTAGAACTAAGTATTTGATATAAATTTTAGCTTGATACCTCCACGCGTTCCTGAGAAAAAGTATCTTGACATAAAGACGGACGGACGGACGGACAACAAAGTGATCCTAAAAGGTTCCGTTTTTTACTTTCGAGTTACGAAACCCTAAAAACATGATTTAGGTTTAACAGTTTTGATTTATCTTATAATCATTAAAGTGACACAGACAGCATACTGAAACGCCACGCTAGCGAGCGGCAAGTATTTATTTAGACAGTGCAGTCGGGAACAACTGGATAAGAAAGAACGAAAGAGAAACTACAAGTAGCTAGGGACCGGAAAGAGTGCAATGAGGCTGAATAATGATGAAGTATTTATATACGTAAGTACCTACAATTATGAGACTGAATTGAATTTACTTTGCAATGATACGAGTATCTCTTATAGATATGCAGTCTTTGTTTTGTATGGAGAGCTCAGAGCTCTATGAGGCGCTCAGAACGGAACTCCATAAGAATCCATAAGAAGCTTTAACAGAGCCTTTTTTTAAGATATCTTAAGGGCGCGTTTCTGAAGCACTTCTATTAATTTCACTTCAGTGGAAATACAAAACACACGCTGTATATTTACTGAAGTAGAGTGGAAAGATCTTAAGAGCAAACAATGAAATTATAACTTAAAATAACAGCATAACATTTTTTATGTGTAATATCTATCCTCTCGCTTTCCTGCGATCGGTGGGAGTGATTTCGTGAAAAGGGACGGAAGTGTGTATCAGGAAGCCCGGGAAGCGCGCACTATTGATTTGACCAATAAGCCCGCGCGGTGGTATACTTGGCCGTCAGGTGGTGCCTACCCATTTTCCGAAAAGTTAGTACTGTCTGCCTATAGTGTGTGCGTGTGTGTAACCAGAAAGAGAAAGGTATATAGAGAAGGAGAACGCATCAGCTGTGCGCTTAACCTAGATAGTTAGATAGATAGAAAATACTTTATTGCACACCACAAAATACATTAGACTATTATAAGAAACAGTGTTTAGCTACACGGTAGTACAATGGGCGGTCATATCGCTAGATAGCGATCTCTGCCTGACAACCTTAGGATGGATAGAAATTAATATAGCTGAATATGGGGTGATGAAATTAATATAAGTGATTTATGATAAAAATAATATGTACATTAATATTTACAGTGTTAACCTACAGTGTTGTGTATAAAGTGTGCTGTTAAATAAACGAATTCAGGTTATAATGTTAATGTTGCTTATTACCAAGGTGAGATGTCAGATGTTACACATCATGCGACTACTGTAAGCCTCGCTCTTTTTTATATAAGGCTTATCAATCTTTCAGGTACATAAATCACTGGGAAAGGTTGTCAACGATAAAAATTTGGAGGAAACTGGTCACCAATTTCATTAATAATGCGTAAAGGCTCTAGTACTTAAGTGTTCATCTCCTGTGGCGAAACAGTGTAGCAGTTTGTAAAAAAATGCTCGAATCGCAATAAACTATAATCATTTATATCACTAGCTTTATTTATAAATACGCCTTAACATTGTATCGCACGTTGCAGATCCAGTAAAGCAGGTGTACCACTGAGACCGAGTAAGCAGATAATATAGTTCAAGAAACAATATTACTCAGAATGTCGAGGACGTAGCACATCTAACTCATTCGTTATTATCCATAGACTAGTAACCCGCCCTGGCTTTTCGCGGGTAAATTAAAAACCTAAACCTTCCTATTGAATCATTCCGTCCGAAATTCGCTTAACAGTTTTGACTTTTTTGCATTCAGACCGACAGACGCGGCGGGCGGATTTTGTTTTATAATATACTGATTTACTCGTACTCGTGAATGAACGATTTTTATCAAATTAATGATGGAAAGGAACGTTGTTCGCGGTCAATGCTAAGATGGGTGACCGCAGTAGGAAAACTGTTTTTGAAGTGAAAACTTCTTTTAGCGCGGTACGCATATTTTTAGATGAGGTAAAACCTCTGGATTCGCGACACCGTTACCGTCTGGGGCAAGACGCAGCCGGCTGCCGCGCTCGCCCCATTTGATTATAAACCTTAATTCACATGTTTACAGTCTACTTTTGTATGAAGAAGTTTACTGAGTTAGTTTCTTTGATATAATATCTACATTCTGAACAAAAACTATTGCATCATCTGTGTTCGTTCAGTATTTGATTGGCAGTCGCCATAATTACTGATTTTGAAGTGATTTATTACTAAACTCTAACGCGCCAAAATAAGTTTTCACTTCTGTCGGCACTCCCGAAGTGCAACCCGATTTTTTTTTATAAAACGTGTACTATGATGAAATGAATTAGTTATTTACAAACAGTGGCATTTTGTAAATAATTTTATCATTTGTGATCACACGTTTTATAAATGCGTCTTCGTCCGCGTTGTCTGTCTGTCTATCTGTCCTAACCTTGCTCTTGCTCTTGCATTACGTCAGTCACCAGGGTTGTCACCAATCATACGAAAGTATTTATATATTGTAGATCAACTATCTTGGAATCGCTAACTGTTTCATTATTTATATATTGTAGATCAACTATCTTGGAATCGCTAACTATTTCATTATTTTGAGCTGTAAAGTTCACTCTACTGCACAATATAGAATGCCAATCCCACAGGTCAATGCACTCATAAATATTGAAGTCTATTTGGGCAAGAACGTTGCACTGTACTTATTAAAATAAATATAAAATTGAGTTTATTCACATCGCTCGCGTGTAATGACTCACGATATCAAGTATCGAATTAAGATCGTTTGAGCTGCAATTGTGGTGTTATTTGCTTTGTTGGCGAGTCGCGTCCTAGCCGGCCCCACGGCTCACATTTATATAAAACTAGCTGCTGTCCGCGGCTTTGCACGCGTGGTACCTCCATAAAAAGTAGCCTATTTTCTTATTCAAGGTCGTAGCTATCTTTATTCCAAAATTAATCAAAATCGGATCAGCGGTTTAGGCGTGAACACGTAACAGACAGACAGACAGAGTTACTTTCGCATTTATAATATTAGTAGGGATCATACAAAATTGTATTGATTGATGTACTACAGGGATACCTAATCTTGAAAAGGGCTAAAGGCAATAGCTTATCCTTCTAATAATATTAAGAAGGTACTCAGTGAGTTTTGTAAACTTATTTTCATACTAGATGCTGCCCGCTGCTTCGCATGCCTAGTAAATACACAAAAAGTTACCTATTCCCGCCCTCAAGATACAATCTACCTGCTTACCAAATTGCATCGAAATCCGTTCAGTCGTTTAGCCGTAGAAAGGTAACATGCAGATAGGCAGACCGAGACATTGTCAAGTTTATAATATAACCAGCTGCTGCCCGCAGGTTCGCACGCATTGTACCTACATAAAAAGTAGCCTATGTCCTTCTCCAAGGTCCCATCTATCTCTATATCAAAAATTTGAATAGAATAGAATTAGAATTTGAATAGAATTTGAATTTGTTTGCGTGAAAACGTAACACACAGACATACAGTGCTATTTTCACATTTATAATATTATTAGGGACTAGCTGCTGCCCATGGCTTCGCACGCGTAGTACCTACATAAAACGTAGCCTATGTCAGGCCTCAAGATACAATCCACCTCCTTCCTAAATTTCATCAGTATTCATTCAGCTTTCTAGTCGTGAAAAGTAACTTTTAATTGTTTATATGGCCTCAGTTGTAATTTTCTAATATCTTGGCTTTTTCAATGACCCTGAAGCAAAAATACCTCGTTAAGGTTATAAATTAAACAACACCCAAATGTTTTCGTTTTAGATGCATTTTTAACAAGTACCAGTAATTTATAACCAGTACCAGATCGCACCGGTTCAGTGCGAACCGTGAACTCGAGCGGCAACGCGCGGACCGCGGCTCAAACGCACCCTGATGAAGATTCTCTAGATAAATCGAAACAGCGTCGGTGCCTTCATCGACAAAATAATACGTGAGTAAAACCTATGTTTATTTATGTTCAGTACCAGTAGTACAAAAAGTCGCTACCTAGAAAGTAGACCGCCTAGATCATAGATCAAATATTACGTCTCCTGTTAAACTGGGATCTATTGAGAATAAGAGAGCCATAGACGATAAAGTAGTAATACCCACAATCTAAGTGTATTGTGATCAGACAAAAGCGTCTCCGGGCAGCGAGGCCGCAGGATCCGTGAAACTTAGGTACATCATAGACCTGAAGCTGCGGAATATATAAGAATAATAAAAAAAATGTATGCGTCTGTAGGCGTCCCGGGACGCCCGAAAGAAGTGACAACTTAAACTAATCTAACTAGCGCTGTGGTTAGAGAGAGAGGCCTGCCTACCGCTGCCATATGCGTGAAAGAAAGGGAAGCCAGACAGACTGGCGCCGTAACGCATTGTAACGAAGCGGTTTACCCTCCCATAAGAAGTTATCACTTCAATAATGAATGAAGCTCTGCCCTCAGACAGTTAACCGACACATTTGAAATATATAAACTCTCTTGTATTCGTTTTTCATAGTTAAGGTAATTAGTTATAAGATGGATCATGTGACAAAGCGCTAAGACCAGGACGAGTTTCTTGCCAGAGCCCGAGAAGAATCTCGGGCTTGGGTTAGGTGGCACCTAAATTCACCTAGTATATAAGACATTTCAAAGTGATCCTTGTGATTGTATTGAATAAAAAATCTTTTGACTTTGACTATAGATTTTTTCATCATGGCGAAATATTATGGTAGTCTGAGAGCTGTTTGTGCCAAACTATCGACACGTTTTGACGACCTATGTGGCTCAGTGGGCCAAGGTGCCTGAGATGCAGAAGGTTGCGGGTTCGATTCCCGCTGCGGGACAAATGATTGTATGATCTGCAAGTATTTGTCTCGGGTCTGGGTGTTTCTATGTATAATATGTATGTATTTACAAAAAGTATATAAGTAGTATATCAGTCATGTGGTACCCATAACACAAGCTCTGCTTACTTTTAGGCCAGATGTTGTTGTGTGAAATGTTCGGGATTATTATTATTATATTATACATAGAAACACCCAGACCCGAGACAAATATTTGCAGATCATACAAACAATTGTCCCGCGGCGGGAATCGAACCCGCAACCTTCTGCATCTCAGGCAACCTTGGCCCACTGAGCCACACAGGTCGTCAAAACGTGTCGATAGTTCGGCACAAACAGCTCTCAGCCTACAAACGAATGACACAATGCTCTGATGACTCACAATAGCGAATTAAGTATTATTTTAAATTGACGTAATTGAAAAATATGCAGCGCGGCGGGTATAAATTGATTCATGTTTAATAAGTACAGTCGCAACAATATTGTGTCTGTACTCTAAAGCCGAATGGCTGAAAAAAAACCGAAGCGGCAATTTGGTTACAAAATTTGAACAAAATGTTTGAACTATTTTTTTATTCTGAATACATATGATTTCTTGTTAGGTCGCTAATTGATTTTTATATAAGTCTCTGATGATGGAGACGACTTCGATAGTCTTCAAACTATTGGGGGTTAGTCCTTCTGCTGAGTAACAGAAGATCTAGCAACAGAGAAGGAAAACTTAAAAGAAACCCGACTCAGTGACAGCCGTTATGCACCAGCAACCGAACCGACACCGCATGTACTGGCTCGTTTTTCCTACGGGTCTTGTTGGCAAGGTCGCGAGGTTAGTGTGGGTACCTGGGAAGTTCTGCGCTATCAAAACAGAATCCCAGGCAGAGTGACGTCAATGGAGAGGAAACTTCACCCACCTCAGCTTGCTTGAGTGGATCCATGAACGAAAGTTTTCAATCACAATTAACTGCTCTGTAACTTGACTGACGCCACCTAACTTGAAACTTGTAGTTAGCTCTCAGTAACTTAACATGTATGTATAATGCATGTTATCTTAAGTAATTTACCGTACTGTTATTGGCTGTAAGTTTCTTAAAATTCTTAAAATAAATAAATAAATCATTTTCAACAGATGAACCAATGATGCTGATGATTTTGAACAATAATTCGGCATTTCTAAAGTTTAGTGAAACCCTATTAGTGATAATATCCAGCACAACGCAACTCTAATAATAACAAAGAATATTATGTAAATTCAGAGGGTACGAACCAACAGTGCCTCGCCTACACCATTTCAATGTGTGTTATATGCAAACATTATGCTGATAACTATATAATAGCAAACACATTCCATTAAAAGAAAATATTCATTTACAGCTAAAAATAACAATAATTGAGGAATGAATTAAACTCTTTCTACAAACACCGAGTAGTTGTACTTATCTTGGATGTTTTTAATCAATAGTTCAATCAAAACAAATGTTTTCTTGCGTATAGTTTTAGAATTTCGTTTCTAAAAAGTTGCGAGTCGTTTCTTTTCTAATAGGCGAGATTTCGGTGTCTGCGTTTCAAACAGTTACCATTTATAAGTAGATATTAAGTATAAGTAGATATTATTTCTAGATTCGTCTATTCTTTGACAACATTAGAACCGGCCGAGAGAAGATAGTTATTTTGTAAGACAGTAAGAATGTTCGAAAATCTGTTAAGGACCTCGTGATAAATATCGGTTTGATGATGTTATGGTTATAGGGCGCGACGAAGTAATCAGATATTTATCACTGTCCGAATATCAGCTGCATTATGGTGACGGACAAATATCGTTTGTCATGCTAGTTTTTGGGTAGTCTATGTGCAGTAGAGATCGTTTAACTGGTTGGTTATAATAACCACTGTTTATTGATAGACTTACGATCGGTGGACAAGTTACCTTAGCTTTAGAACTTAAGCACGATTGGCCACAAGCCACACATCTACATACCACTTTATTGTTAATGAATTAGCAACATTAGTATAATGTAATTTTGTTTTGAGAAGTTATTTAAATTCAACATTTCTTAGAAATATTTCGATTGGATACAAGATGATACCATACTTTGTAACTTTAATGACAGTGACTCACACAGACCAGCCGTGTATTTTTACTTATAATAATACGGGCTCATTCCGGCCCAAATGATAGCATACAAATAATAATATCTCAATAATTTAAGGTCATTCTGACTTATTATAATATAATATTATTGCCGGTCGAATTGGTTTTTACAATAATAAAAATAGTTCGTGAAGCAATTACGGGCATGGGTGAGCGCAGTCTGTTCGATTCATATCCGTAACGTGCCACTCGTATAATTATTTAGTGATTATTATTAATATAATAATATGTAGAATCACTTCGGAAACAAATAGTTTTTATTTATGATATTATTATTAGATACCTACACACCTAATAACTACTGATAATGCAACTTTTACTAATACGAATACTAAGATCATTATCTGTTATTTACTTTTTATACATAAGATATTATTTAACACTGCTTTGATAAAAAAGAAACCAGTTTTAATATTTCCGGCTGTTGATAATCTTTCGGAGGTTCCGGAGTGCTGTGTCTAAAACTGTTTAACAGTTCTATGTAGGTATGAATATGTAAATCGTCTGAAATGAATCAAATTAGAGTTTATAACAATATGTTCCCTATATATTTACCGGGTTTTAAATACAAGATACAAGCTGTTGGAACATTTTGAGAAGACTCCGATATTGATATGAGTAGGTACACGAAATTACTTAATAAACCAGTTCGGAAACACAATAAGTAACTGAAAGCACCGGCACTGCTCCGTTACGTTTGTTTTACTCTAACTTCTACGAATCCCGTCACGATATTCTGCGAATACGATCATTCGGTATTCGGTGAATATTAATTCACCGAACACGAATAACCGTATTCGTATTCGTCGCATCACTACAATATAACTTTTATTGTTAAAATAATTGTGATTTAAAATGCAAAACCAAAAAACACAAACTTAGCGCATTTTGTATGCCATGTATGCGTCACAGCTTGTACACAAATCAAAATAAAATAACGCAAGTTAATTGACCAAGCATAGTGAAGACTTTTGTCACCAAAACGAATTACTGTGCAAAAAATCATCATGATAGTCTGCGAACAAGGACTGTTTGATTTGGGCAAACAGATATACCGAAAGTCAGTCATAACTAAACTATAAGAAACTATAAATTGGTGGACTTCAGAATCTTTAAGAGAAGACAAGTGCACGCTCACGGTCATCATCTTCATTTTCATCGTGTCACAAGCTTTAGTTATTTAATTAGATAGTTGTTTGGAAAGATGGGTCCAAGGATGGGATGATTCGTCTTCGGTAGACGATCGGTTGCGGGCCGCGTATGGCAAAGATTCGCACAGAATCACGGCTGATGTTTTAGTCAGGTATATAGCAGTGGATGAACACAGGCTATGGATGATGATGGTAAGTTATTTCGAACCGCTGTGAAAGGATTACAGAGCGCCTCAGAAGGTACTTCCGTGCACTTGGCAGATGTCTTCGAACGCACACGGTAGCAACAACAAATGTAATAAAACATTAAACAACACTTCAACAACACGATACCTCTTCATTAAGGGCTGACCCACGCAGTGTAATGAGAACATAGTAAACAAGTGGAAAATTCTAGCCCGTGATTCTGTTCTTTCGTCGGACTAACTATAATTTCGTAATATACGAACGATCATCTTTTACCACAAATGTTGGAATTGGTGTAACATTTTTACACAATACTACTTTTATTGTTTTTTTTTATTAATCTTAGTTACATACATCTTTGAAGATTTTAAAAAAATGTGACACGATCCGACTTTATATGCGGCACACGTCAAGCTTTCCACAATAGTTAGTAGATCGAACGTGACAGGCTAAATCTCTATAACACGTCTATTTAGTAAAATTAAGATGTTATTTAAAAATGTTACACTTATGTATAATGTTACATATACCTACTTTGTTTGGGGTTTGATGGTTTTGTGTGGATTTTTCAATTATATTGATTTATTGAATTCAGACGAAAGTTTATGTAGTCTGGCGACAACAGAATCACGGCCAATGTCTAGTCTAATGAAGGTAGAACGTCTTTGGAATAACAATTTTCTGTGAAGTATTAATCTACCTACATAGTCTAACTGTCTACGTAAACATTATATATAAAAAATGGCATGGTTTTATTATAAGCCGTAAAAGTACGGACACACCATCCATACACAACACACTGCTAGAGCAACTAAAAACGAGAGCATTTGGCATTTCTACAAACCAACATTTTTTTTAAAGTTAGGTAGGTTCTTGGTTTTGGAGGATTGTAATTCCTATTAGCAATTTTTTGCTGGTTTCTTGGTCTAGCGTTTGGACATCAAATATTTTAAATCTTTTACGGTAGCTAGGCTGGAGCTGAGTTGCTAGCTGTTTGGGGTGGTGTTCCAGTTGTCCTTTGTATTCTGCAGCAGTAGACTTTATTGATACCTAGATCAGTAATCATTTAATTGTTTTTGAACGTTCGTTTTTATTCAGGTTGATAGACACATTAAACCACGTTGCTAATATATAGAAATAAATACGTACAAGATATTTTCCTAGAACAATGTTCAACCAACTAGGTCCAATGACGTAACACGGCATCAAAATAATCCAGTACAGTTTAAACAGACGTAAAAACCCACGTTTTTATATGTTACGGTATGTCGGAAATTATTATGTGCGTGTAAATAAAGCCAAAGACATACGTTGTATTTTTTTTAGTTTCGTCCAACTAAACAAACGTACAGTTTAAACAGACTGTGTTATTGTAGAGAGTTTTTTATATGGAGTTTTATTATAAATTTCGGGCTTTGAGTACGCGGGATTTGTTCAAAGTATAAGAAGTATTTGGTTCGAGGCTTGTTTGATATTTTGGTAACAATGTGGGAATGGAAATAAGAGCACGAAATGAACTTTGACAATTTGACGGTGGATAGAATAGAAAGCTATACAAATGCGCTATTCGTTGACTTCTGGCAGTGATCTAGATTAGTTGAGCTATCTATATAATAATAATAATAATAATAATACCGGACATTTCACACAGCATCATCTGGCTCTAAAGTAAGCAGAGCTTGTGTTATGGGTACCATATGACTGATTACTTATATACTTTTTTTTGTAAATACATACATATTATACATAGAAACACCCAGTCCTGAGACAAATACTTGCAGATCATACAAACATTTATCTCGCGGCGGGAATCGAAACCGCAACCTTTTGCGGCTCAGCCAGACCTAAGCCCACTGCGCCACAGAGGTCGTCTATAGATCGTTTTAAGCGTTAATCGTTTTAAGATTCTTAGATAGCTCAACGGTTTCACATGTATTTGATATTATTGCATATTATTATTTTATATTATTGTATATTATTATGTTCATTAGTGATTAAAATATAATGTACAAATAGGATTTGGACTGCCTTCTCAGCTCAGTTCTGCCTTCTTAGTCTAAAATATATTTAGTTAGTCATATCATTTGTAAAACCTTTTCGGTTAGTACCATCTAACTAAATTAGGAACGCTTAATTAAATTAGGATAAATTGGTAGCAGCAGAATACCAAAGTTTCATTTGACAGTTCTAAACCAAATTTTAGATAAAATTAGTTAGGTTGGTGCCAACAGAATTGAGGCCACAATCAATTACCTATGTATTTCTAAATTTAAGTATCATGGGAATACCGTATCTCTTTTGATCACATGTTAGCGTGGCGTTAAAATCTGTAGACATCTCTATTCATTGACAGTCTAAGGACATGAACAGAGCACTAACGCAACATCAGTTAATAATTTGAGTATTATATATAGCTAAACTGTCGAGGAGCAGCCTGACCCATCTTGGTGTAGACACATAATTACTTCACTTCGCTAAGGTATTTGTCTAAGGTTTTTTTAACATCTCTCATTATAGTAAAACACACTGCTATTCATAAGAATGAATATCTAAACAGTAGATTGTTTTCAGAACAATACTTTATTTATTTAGATGTTAATAAACTACCGTCGTTCTGTTCGTGCGGGATAAAATCAATATATGATATTGAGTCACCCGCGTCGTACCTACCTATCATTTTTGGGAGGTTCTAAGGCTTAGGTATACAAGTACAAAGGACAACGAAGACAGTTGAAGCGAGTTAAATTGTGATGACTAAGAAAATTAATCTCTTTAGGCCCAGCTGACAAACTTTAGACCCAGCTGGTAAGTGGTTACTGTAAACTAAGACATTAGTATACCAGAAGGTATCACATCCACGTTGTTAGAACATAAGTTATTTTCTGTAACTTCACTTGCTCTTGACCTTCACATTCTCTACAGACGTAATAACTGGCACTGTGATATTGCATCCACCAAGACGGACCCTTCTGAAGAGTGTAACACTAGGTAGAACCTGAAGTGTAGTAAAAACGATGTTCCTTATATAAGTTCCTTTGTCTAATTCTGTGTGATGGGACACAAGTGGTCCGGACTCCCGGTTGCTAGCGCTACATCGTCAACTGGGATAACGTAGATATAACATAATAAGTAATCTATCGATCTACTTGCTAAAGCAAGCACCTTTTTAAAAACTAAATGAATCAACATTTTCATTACAAATGGTCGACTAGTGTTATTTTTTAGCATTTTGTGGTCACCTCGACATCACACAATACTGTCGTAAAAATTGGGTTTGCTACAAAAACATCTGTTCGGCCTTCCCCGCTCGCCTGCCCAAACTTAAAGCAGCAAAAGTCGGTCTGCTATCAATCGCGCGTATCACTCACCCCCGCGGCCCATTATAATAATGCGAGCGACAGAGATGGCAACATTATATTAGAAACGAACAATCGTTCCATTACGTCGAATAAAAAGAAAAGTTATTATATTTTTTATTGGAGAGGGCCTCCACCCTCGCGGCCGCCAAGAGGGTTATTTTTATTTTATTTGAAAAGTTTATTTTTCATTTTGTTTTAACTTCTATTTTCGCGATGTGAGGGGTGAAACTCGGTCGCACGCACTCTCACAAACTCAATGAGTCACTAATGCGTACGATACCATTATATTTTTATATTGAAACTTTTGCTTAAACAACATTAAAATGAGAAAAGTTGGTCGGGTGTTAGCTGAGGGCCGCGCGGCGCTCGCTCGCTTGCTTCTGTTTCACGTTATTTTGTTTCATTTTAATATGTACACAATTGAGATGTTTTCCTGGCAATTTCTACGTTCAACACTAGTGTTATGAGTCGGCATTACAAGGGTATCTCGTTTTCATTAACAATATTCTTATGCGACATTTTGCGGTGTGTGTTTTGATGCGCTTGACAGAATAATTGAAATTATACTCGTAAGAATTCAATAAAAATCCACCTGTCATTCAATTAGTTCACAGCTAAAAACACAGATGGTGTTTAGATAAACAGTTAAACAGTTTTATACTTATATTATTATTTTATAGTTGGTTTAAATTAACATATGCTTTAATAAATATTATTGTAATAAAAATGATTATACCATCACACACATTTGAGAACGAAATTAGGATTTCAGAACGAAAGTATCCAATGATTGTTATATATTGTGAATTTAATTGTTCGATACATACTTTCTTACTATTTTTCTGTTATTAATTAGTTTGGATTTATTAACGAATGTTTCACTTTATTATTTTCTGTTCTCATTATTCTGATATTTACAAGTCCTTCATTTGATTGTTTACTAAATCGGTAAATTCGTTATAATTCTTTTATTAAGACATATATAGCAAAACTATGAATCCATTGTTTCATGAATTATATTTTAACATCTTTTTATTGTTATTAAGTAAATAACTTTCATTATTATACTAAGATTCTTAATAGGCTTCTGTGATTGGTTGAATAATGAATATGGTGTGATGTTTTGTATATATTTCAAAAATGTATAAAAGGCGAGGTTAAAGCCTAAGACGGGTAGATTGGGAGTGACCACCGAACTAGAAAGATAAGTGCCTTGCAATAATATTGTACTAACATATATTTGTGTGTATTTAATATGTGTACCGTTAACTTTTTGTGTTATTCTGTGTTTGGTTATTTGGTAACTTTAAAACTATATTATCTTTGTGAACTACATACATTTGTATCAGTTAATTATTCTGTCATTGTTTCCTTATATTCCTTATGGTGTTTATTTTGTAGGAGGGTACTTGTGTTGTGTAAAATTGTAAAGGATCATACAAAAAAGTGTTAGGACCAGACAAGTTTCTTGCCGGATTCTTCTTGAACTGGGGTTAGGAGGAACCGGCACCTAGATTCACTAGCATGTAAGAAGACGATTCTAAGTGGTCCTTGTAATTTTATTGAATAAAGAAAATTGAATATACTATGGTAAATTTGTTATTCTCTCTTCTTATTGAATTTATCCTTGCTTACATTTAGCTTTAATTCCTCATGTGAGAAGTAGGTATTTAACTTCAGTAATTTTACTAACTTTCATTATAAACTTCTAAATTTTGATATTAGGTGTAATATATTATACTAATTAGAGCAGGTATTTATATGAATCTAACATCAGAAGTGGGATACTTCCAGGCCATTTTTAATTAGTTGTTTCTGATTTATTCCAGAATGGGTATGACCAGAATTGGCGACCTTTTGGCAGTAGTCTACGCCTCTGCTTACCAGAACGATGTCGCTTTGTAGTTCTTCACTTCACTACGCTACGCTACGCTTTGCTGATCAATCCTGACAAGAAGCAGTTCGGCGCTTGTAGTTGGTGCAACAGTATCGAGATACTTACTGCAGCATTACGACAAACAGCAAAATTCGGTAAGAGTCGTAAAGGTTCAGCTTTGTTATGGTTCTATCTGGAGACGATATCTCAATAAGGCATAGTCTGAAATGAACTAGTCCGATAACGTGGCAAAGCAATCCTTCACACCTTAATTACTACGGAATTATATTGTGATTATGTTCGTGGATGGTACCGTTTCTATGCTTCAAAAACAAAAGTATAATGCTTTTGCCTACTGATGAACAATTTATCGATAAGTAAATCCCGTACTAATTATAAATACTACATGTTTGTAAATGAAATTTAAAACTACAGAATGTACAGTTATTAGATTTAGTTAATAGCCGTCTTCATAGAAAATAAGTACAAAATATAGACAAAGCAATCAAAATCAATGCTATCTCGTCACCATGTGACTTATTCGAATTAAAACTCTATTAAATTAGACATTAGATATAAAATTAGCCATAAATATAATATGCAGAATAAAATTGAAAATAAAAAATAATTATAATAATTTACAACCTTAACAATCTGCGCTGATCTTACGTTAGGACCGATTTTGTTTAGCGGACAGGAATCAATAACTACCCACATTATGACAAATAAACAAACAATAGTTACAAAACGGAAAGTAAAATAAATACCAAAAGAAATACGTGAGTACTGAACTGTGTATGTGTTTACTCATAGCGAAATACTCATGGAGGAAGTATGTGATTACTCTGTAAATGTCTGGTAGAATTTTTTTTTTATATATATTTTTATTAATATAAAAATATATTGATTGTTTATATATTTATTTATTAGTTTGTTATTATTATTATTATATTTATATTTATATTTCATTATTATTATATTTTATTATTATTATTATCTAGCCCAAAACTAAGCAAAGCTGTGCCATCGAGGTAATATTATGGGAACCAGAAGGTTGACAGAACTTACTCCTCATTGGATCCATATTAAAAAGTGATTATTTAGTAAACGTGAATATACGTATAATAATACGTTATAATACGTGAACTTAATCGAGTCACTTGGCTAGGTCAAGATACCTGTTGTTGATCCAGTATTGTTCACTGAACTCTATATAGATACTAGTTTGTTGGGTATATTAATACAGATTATTGGTCGTCTAGAATTAAATACATCAGGTTATTGCAGGTGAACTTGATGAAAACGAATACATTATATTTTTTTATGTTACATAGTAAAACCAAATAAAGCTAAGCATATTGTACCGAAACGATCTAAACTTAATATTTTATCTTGATTTATGAAAACTAAAGCTTTGCTAACATTTTTTTATGTTTTGCATTTACGTATAAATAATAACTAAAACCACTACATTATTTACATATTTCAGATTCATTTCAAGTACATAACAAATGAAAGGTACAAGTCTAATTTGTTAAATGTTGAACAGATTAATCAAGTTTTATCTATTGAAACAGTACCTTAAACAAGTGAACTTTTTTTTTAAGGGGGTTTTTGTTATTACTATTAGGCAGAGAATGGACGATTAGACATAATCCGTTCTAAATACGAACACTTTAAATCGGCCAAATCAGTTTTGTTTAGTTACCTTTAAACTTCTAGACTTTAAATGCTCAAACTAGTACTTCTTATTACGTAATTATTGCCATATTTAGTGTTGCTTATATATTATTAAATGCCTATAATATCAGGACTGCAGGGCAATATGTTGCTACACGGAAGTATAATGGGTGGTCTTATCGCTAGATAGCGATCTCTACCAGACAACCTTTTGATGGATAGAAATCAAGATAGCTGAATATAGGGTGATGAAAATAATATGAGCGATTTATGATAAAAATAATATGTACATACATAATTACAGGATAACAAAAAAATTAAAAACATCGATACCTAATATTACCTACAAAAATAAATTAAATAATAATAATACAATAAGATAAACTAAATATTAGAAACAATACATAGTTAACAACATGACAAAAAGTGTTCCCTGACCATATATGTGTACTTATGTGTATAAATAAACAGAGATTGGCCAAGTGGTCTGTGGAAAGTCTTAACAATTCATTTTAATCACTCGATTACTATCAAATGCTTATATCAGTCATGGACTGTAGAGCAATATGTTGCTAGAATAATATATATGTGTATATATGTTGGTATATGTGTATATATGTTGATATGTGTATATATGTTGATATGTGTATATATCTGTGTATAATGTTTGTATATGTGCATATAATGTGTAATGTGTGTAATGGTTCGTCAGAATGGCCAAGTGGACTGTGGAAAGTCGTGGTCTGTGGAAAGTCTTAACAGTTCATTCAATCACTTCTAAACGATGTGATAAAGGTGTTGTGGATGTGGATAGCGCTGTGGATAGGGCTGTGGATAGGGCTGTGGATAGGTCTGTGTATAGCGCTGTGGATAGGGCTGTGGATAGGGCTGTGGATAGGGCTGTGGATAGGGCTGTGGATAGGGCTGTGGATAGGGCTGTGGATAGGGCTGTGGATAGGGCTGTGGATAGGGCTCTGGATAGGGCTGTGGATAGGGCTGTGGATAGGGCTGTGGATAGGGCTGTGGATAGGTCTGTGTATAAGCGCTGTGGATAGGGCTGTGGATAGGGCTGTGGATAGGGCTGTGGATAGGGCAGTGGATAAAGCTAAGGATAGGGCTGAGGATAGGCATGTGCTTTCAAGATGTGGTCAGTTCAAATACATAATGTGAAATCATATAAAAAAAAAAAAATAGATAAAAATGTGTACATACAAAATTATATAATAATTTTAATATTGTGTTAAATGCCTACCTATAATTAAATATTGTAAGTAGGTACTTCGGGACGAAGTACATGTCAGAATGGCCGTGACAGAATAATTGAAATTATACTCGTAAGAATTCAATAAAAATCCACCTGTCATTCAATTAGTTCACAGCTAAAAACACAGATGGTGTTTAGATAAACAGTTAAACAGTTTTATACTTATATTATTATTTTATAGTTGGTTTAAATTAACATATGCTTTAATAAATATTATTGTAATAAAAATGATTATACCATCACACACATTTGAGAACGAAATTAGGATTTCAGAACGAAAGTATCCAATGATTGTTATATATTGTGAATTTAATTGTTCGATACATACTTTCTTACTATTTTTCTGTTATTAATTAGTTTGGATTTATTAACGAATGTTTCACTTTATTATTTTCTGTTCTCATTATTCTGATATTTACAAGTCCTTCATTTGATTGTTTACTAAATCGGTAAATTCGTTATAATTCTTTTATTAAGACATATATAGCAAAACTATGAATCCATTGTTTCATGAATTATATTTTAACATCTTTTTATTGTTATTAAGTAAATAACTTTCATTATTATACTAAGATTCTTAATAGGCTTCTGTGATTGGTTGAATAATGAATATGGTGTGATGTTTTGTATATATTTCAAAAATGTATAAAAGGCGAGGTTAAAGCCTAAGACGGGTAGATTGGGAGTGACCACCGAACTAGAAAGATAAGTGCCTTGCAATAATATTGTACTAACATATATTTGTGTGTATTTAATATGTGTACCGTTAACTTTTTGTGTTATTCTGTGTTTGGTTATTTGGTAACTTTAAAACTATATTATCTTTGTGAACTACATACATTTGTATCAGTTAATTATTCTGTCATTGTTTCCTTATATTCCTTATGGTGTTTATTTTGTAGGAGGGTACTTGTGTTGTGTAAAATTGTAAAGGATCATACAAAAAAGTGTTAGGACCAGACAAGTTTCTTGCCGGATTCTTCTTGAACTGGGGTTAGGAGGAACCGGCACCTAGATTCACTAGCATGTAAGAAGACGATTCTAAGTGGTCCTTGTAATTTTATTGAATAAAGAAAATTGAATATACTATGGTAAATTTGTTATTCTCTCTTCTTATTGAATTTATCCTTGCTTACATTTAGCTTTAATTCCTCATGTGAGAAGTAGGTATTTAACTTCAGTAATTTTACTAACTTTCATTATAAACTTCTAAATTTTGATATTAGGTGTAATATATTATACTAATTAGAGCAGGTATTTATATGAATCTAACACGCTCGTGTTACAAGCACAAAGTTACGTTACGATTCTATATTAAAAGCGTAATAATTCTCGCTTATCATGCTGGTACTGCTGTTTAAGACCTAAGACTAAACAATCGTGCTCTGTGCTTGAACAAAATAACTTTTAGGGTTATTGTTAATTCGTGCAAGCGCCGCGTGGGCTCAACATAATCAAATCTTCATTTAGTAACATCGTTGGCACTTTAGACCCGACCACTTAACTGGCTGTTAGCCGACAAAGACTAAACTACTAGCCCATTATCTAGTTCTTACTGTGTGGCCAGAGTAATCTCGGGAGATGACCACCGGTACAGAATCACTGTTAGCATAACTTCTTAGCTCCCGAACTTAGCTATGTTTACCCCCAAAAATATAGTAGTCCATGCAACAAGCAGCTACACAATGCCTGTCCGTGTGGCACCTATTGACCCAGCACTAACAAACGCTACATAACAATAAAAGAAGGTAAAATGTATATGATTGTTATAAAAAACTTAGGGGCGAGCTGACGAAAAAGTCGGAACAATGCCACTTGTTTAGTATTAAAGGGTTCATAAGATGAAGGTATTGAACATAATACTTGTCGCGTTAACTTTAAGAATTAAATTGTTAAAACTAGGCAAGAAAAGCCAAACAAATTCATCAAACAACCTTATATGGAAAATGTATTGCAAATACCCAGAAGCATAGGTTTAAAAGGACCATTGTGTACCATAACAATGTTCCTATAACTCGTTGGAAAACTTTAACGTAAATTTTTCTTTGAAAATGTTTAAAAAGTGCAAACAAATAAATACATATGTTAATTAGTATTTGGGTTGGTACACGCCTACATCTACTGGTCACCTACATGACGGGTTCATTTAACTCTCTGCACTTCTTCTTTGTTTAAATAGCATGAGATAAGAAAAAAAACATGGGCGCATATAATATAAGGGCGCAATGTTTGCTACATACGATGGACAAACATAATATATTCATTCATCACACGAAGTCCTGTGCGAAGATATTTATGGCTTTGAGTTAAGATTCAAAGTCGAAAAAGTCATCTGAATTTGTAAATAGATAAATAAAAAAAACTGTATGGATTAACGCCCATCGCATTTTTTTAATTATTTCCCGGGGTCTGATAGAAATATTGCGTGTCCCAAGAGCTTGCGCCTATCTGGTCCAGTGTATTAGCGTTGCTATTCAACGTGGCAATGCCGCCAGTATCTTGGGAGCGCTGCCCTCTGGCAGTGATCTGGATCAGTTGAGTATAGAACGTTTTAAACGGTCCTTAGATACCTCAACTGTTTCTTGATGTGAAATTATTACAGAATGTGTACATTTATGTAATTATTTCTGTAAATAAATAATTGTAGATGTATATACATTTATGAGCGGGTGTGCGTAAAAAATGTTAAATTATGACTTATTTACCACTAGCATTTTCCCGCGGCTTTAAACGCGTGGTACCTATGGTACATGATATGTTTTATCAAAATCCGTTCGGCCGTTACACCGTGTTTGAGTCACACACATTCATCGAAATATTTCCACTTTTAATATTATTTGGATAATATCCGGACTATAAGGACTCTTCTTAAAGTCGGATAATTCTGTATAACATGTCGCAGCTCTAAAACTTGAGCCCACAGTATGATTTAAAAGTGATATTCTCAAACCATAAAGCAGTTTCACATGCCCATGTGAAATATTTATCTTAATATTATAAGTAAACTCTAAGGATGGCCAAGAGAAGGGCTCACTATGTCTTGATGCTTTGGATTTTTGATTCAATAGATCTGTTGAACAGCTCAGATGGAATCCTCTGCCTTCCGCGCTGTAGTTTGAGGGTTCGATTCCCTCCCAGGACAAACATTTCTATGATTAATATAGTTGTTTCTTTTGTGTCTGGGTATTATAAAGTATCATAAGTGTGTATTTATATATATATATATATATATAAGTATTTTATCAGTCATCTGGTCACCATAATACAAGCTATGCTTAGTTTAAGGTTAGATGGTGTTGTGAAAATTGTACACCAGTATATGTATATACAATATGTATATATTGCTGGAATGGTCACTATTGTACTAAATTAAGTATTTTGAAAATCATGTTTTGTACATCTTGCATACCTATGGGTGTTTCTGTTACCAGGAGTAACACAAGCGTGTTGCCGACCTTAAGTCAGTTTATTTTTCTTATCGTGTTCTTAGTTATACTGAACCAGTGTGGTGAAAGGACTACAGTGCGCCTCAGAGGCTCATTTCGTGTACTTAGCACATGTCTTTAAACTATTTGCCGGTACCGTACATGCTGGTTTTTTTTAACAGAACATTCTTTTGAACCCACAACCACTAAACCAACAGTGCTCTCAGCTAGGTTGTCTATTCGCCGAGTGATTTCACTTTAGTGACTTTAGTAGAAAGATGGATATAAAATCAAGATGAAATAATTATGTATTAACAACTGACAGACGATAGTAAAAGAGAAAAAACGGCGAACCCATATACCTAAAATGGAATCTGGGTAAAACTGATGATCATGTTTGGACAAGTTTTCACATAGCTTCTTTATTTTTCTTCACACTATCAACGTGTTACTCACAAAACAAAATGTCTATATTATAATCTTACCCTAACTAAATTTTGTTTAAATCTGTTGCTATCTCTATTTATTGAAGCTAGAATGATAAAGGGCATACTTAAACAGCACGCTAGCAGAATATGGGATTATCGGAAAGACTATACATTTTAATAAACACGGGCTTTACTTACGTATTATTTTGTCTATGGAGGCACCGACATTGTTTCGATTCATCTAGAGAATATTCATCAGGGTGAGTTTGATCCGCGATCCGCTCGTTGCTCGTCGCAAGATACCTCACCCGCAGTGCAAACCGTGAACTCGAGCGGCAACGAGCGGACCGCGGATCAAACTCACCCTGATGAAGATTCTCTAGATGAATCGAAACAATGTCGGTGCCTCCATCGACAAAATAATACGTGAGTAAAGCCCGTGTTTATCAAAATGTATAGTACAACTCACGAAAGTTTTGAAATCGGAAAGACTGTAAGGATCTTAGTATTTTTTTAATTATTATAATAATGCCGGACATTTCACACAGCATCATCTGGCTCCAAAGTAAGCAGAGCTTGTCTTATGGGTACCATATGATTGATATACTACTTTTTTTTGTAAATAGATACCTACATATTTTCACGATTGCGATTCGCGAGAATACAGGTCAGAGTTCAAATTGCTTCAGATTAGATTATTGTTTAGGCGTTAATGGGTATTAAGCGGGTATTACCATTTAATTTATTCCCGAAGTTCTAGTCAACCCGCGACCACGGTTATTGCAACATATCTTTTATATATATATATATATATATATATATATTATTTATATATATATATATATATATATATATAATGTATATATAGATATATAGTAGTTACCACAAATAGTAAGATATATAAGTTAAGAAAAAACATTGTATGGTAGGCGGCATTAAAAATATATACCTTTATTAGTAGGTTTACAAAACTGAAATAAGTTTGTGATGCAAGGAAGATACAAAATTAAAAAAAAACTAGATAGTATTAATGAATTTACCACTAATCAGACGCTTAAGAGTATAGAGGATCAACATTTTATTAATTGATATGATTATGAAATGGACAGGCCATAACCCCACGTTAGCTAATAATAGACGGAACTTTTAATTAAACTCATTACAATACCACAGAACAAATTTTAAACGAACCAAATTCTAAAAGAAACTCCTCAAGTATCAAACCCTATAAGTCTCAGCGTAAAGTTTCAATTAGTCCCGAAACATAGGCAGTCCATTCACGCCGTATTCACAGTAAGTTTTTGTTGAAAACATTTAAATAAAACAAGGCACCTACCGTCTTGTCTGTGAGTATAAACCATAAAACATAAATAGCAAGATATAATAACAAACCAATAGCATAATATTACCGTGAAAATAATTCCAATCTTGATAAACACATTTCAGTTAATCTATAATGCCGAATTATTTATAATTAATCTAATTGTTATAGTAACTTATGTGTGTTAGGTAGGGACAAACTTAACCGGAGATATCTCAAAGCGTTACTTCATACACTTTCACGGTGCAAGTGGTTCCGCGCACAAAAGTTCGACAAAACTACCCCATTTTTTTGCTATTTTATTTATAACCTTCTTTCAGAATTGATGCAAATTGAATTAATTTTAGTATTATAAAAATACCGAATAGAACACTTACTGTTCTATAAAACATAATGTAAGTTTGTTTTGTATATTTAAGGTTTTTTAGTAAGTGGCTTATCTTTTAAATCTCATGAGAAATATATAATCTTTAAATGTAACAATTTAAGCCATTAGAATATTTGTGTACATTGCCTTGAACATAATAAGTACTAAATAGGGACATATTATGATGTCACTATCGAATATCGAATATCGAATATATATATATATATATATAGTATATCGAATATTTTTTTAATAGCATAAAAAACCAGTAGGTACGTGAAATATGAAAAAGTAATTAGACAGAGTAATATAATAGATACCTTTTCTGGTTATACAACACAGTTTGGCCTTACCATGCCCGCCTGAATGCCTTACTAATTACATAAAAAATACAAGCTTCTATCCGCGGCTTCGCACGCATAGTACATACATAAAAAGTAGTCTATGTCCGTTCCTAAGATACAATCTATGTCCATACAAAATTTGAATCAAAAAAAAGCCGATCCTGTGAAGTTTGGTAGCCGATCGCTACCAAACTTCACAGGATCACCCGCTAGGCCGATCTGAAGATTTCTTAAATTTTTTATCGAAATCGGTTGAGCCGTTTCGGAGTCTATAGGGAACATACATACATACATACACACATCGCATTTTATAGATACCTTATAGTTATAGCTAAGGCAATAAAATGGTTTATTGATATACAAACACGATAATCAAGGAATACGGAAAAACAAACAATATATTTATTTTATGGTGAAATTACCGTTATAAGTCAATATTAATTATAAAAAACCACTAAAACTAACATACACTTTACTACGCGATCAATTTGTGCGCTTATTATAATCTTAAATCCACGATGTTTTATTTAAAAGCATTTTTTAACATTCCTCCAATTGTTGGAGATGTTAATGCGGCACCAAGGTCTTCTCTCAAAAGCTTGCCAAAGCACTGTCCCTTGATTTATGTTGAACAACGCCTGATAAATGCTTTCAGACACGCACAATAACATATTTAAAAGTTAGAAATAGTTGATACTAATAATTTAGAA
This sequence comes from Lampropteryx suffumata, assembly GCA_948098915.1. Lineage (NCBI taxonomy): Eukaryota > Metazoa > Arthropoda > Insecta > Lepidoptera > Geometridae > Lampropteryx > Lampropteryx suffumata. The sequence goes on from OX402544.1 coordinate 27,325,265, forward strand.
CTGAATAGGAAACCAGTCAATAATATTTGTATAATATTATTGCGAGACAAATGTTTGTATGATCTGCACGTAATGGTCTCGGATCTGGGTGTTTTTATGTATAATATTTATGTATTTACAAAATGTTTTCAATTTGTCCGTCATTTGGTACTCATAACAGCTCTGCTTACTTTGGTGATAAATGATGCTGTGTTAAGGAAATGTCCATTGTTTATTTATTATTTGACACTATATACTATATAATTGACGCTTTCAGAGATACGATTTGTAATAGTAGGCATGATACCTATTCTATTTAGTTGCAAACGTTGTGCAGATGGTTTTTATGGGCTAAATAACTGTTGATTTTTGTATACTTTTATGTTTCTTCATTTACCTAATTAAGGAGCTATTTGTCGGGAATCGAGCAACTCTTTTCCCTCGTTACACCACAACGCAGCTTTCTTGATCTTATACTACACGACAGCTACCTTCTCCTTAATTTGTTTCATGTAGCAGAATCATAGCCTTCCTCTTCCTTTTTTCCATCAACTTTCACATCTATAATGGTGTTTATGAAACTCGTACCGTATAAAAAGGCCAATCATTTTTCTTTTTCCATTTCCAATCATGTTTGTAGCCTACAAGTTCTAAGGTCTTAAATATTATTTGACAATGAAAAATATATTGTTACAGAACAAACTCTTTTTTAAACAGCATATCTACCATGATGGAACCCATAAAACTCAATCAATGTTTTTAACTAGAAAATCATAACCTTTTCACGGCTAAATAGCTGAGATATATTAAATCTTAAGGATGAACATTGGCTACTTTTTATGTAGGTACCACGCGTGTAAAGCCGCAGGCAGCAGCTAGTACATAATAAAGAGTGAACTCCGTTCTGCGTAGTTCAAATAAGCGGTAGTATGTAATAGGTACCTACCATGAATTGTCAAAGTCCTATTAAAGTCAATAATTGAGAGCAAACAGACAAACGAAATAACTTAAAGAGGAAACTGGTGGTTAAATTTCACGAGCGTCTTAAACAAGCGCCGAGGTCACACCGAGACCGAACAGTTCATAAGAACAGTCTTCTTCTTCTCTTAACTTAAATGACATTTGTCTTCCAAGAGTGTATGTATAATAAATATATAAATATCGGTGGAAAATGCACACAACACCATCTGGCCCCAAACTAAGCATAGCTTGTATTTTTATGACCACATGACTGATAGAATACTTATATAATTTTATACACATACTTGTGATACTTTATAACCAGACACAAATCAAACACCTAAGTTCATCACACAAATGTTTACATCAGGCATGAAAGTTATAAATAGTCTTGTTAAAAAAATGTTTCATTAGAATTGTATTTTACCTTGACACTTGTTTCTTTGTCGATCAATTTTGTTATTTTTACCTGTAGTCATTAATCTTGACTTTGAAGTTGACAATCTAATATTCAATAAACTGCGTGCATGTGTTTTTATATCGGATATTAGTATTATTTTTAGCATTTCAGAACATGAATGTGACAATCGGTGTTTTCGAGACGCTGCCCTTTAGCAGTAATCTGGATCAGTTAAGCTAACTGTAGATCGTTTTAAACATTAGATAGTTCAACTGTCTAACATGTATTTTCATTTCTGTAATTAGTTTCTGTAAAAATCTTGTTGATAATGAAAAAAGATACCTAATTTCAAATACGGTTTTTAACTATAATTGCGTTTATTATACACTGAAACCAAGAAAACAGAAACAATAACAAAAATTATACCTACATTAACATAGTACGAAGTTCTAGTTTAGTGTCAACTTGAAAATAATAATAATACTTAATTATAATAATACCGGACATTTCACACAGCGTCATATGGCTCCAAAGTAAGCAGAGCTTGTATTATAGGTACCACATGATTGATATACTACTTATATTATATTTTGTTGGACAATTTACACAAAATCAACTAGTCCCAAACTAAACAAAACTCGTGTACTTGAGAATTGGTATTGATTGTATATAGAAACCAGACGACTCATAGAATTAATAATACCCATACTATAATTTTATCAATTCGAAAGTGCCTCAGTTTGTTATAGTTTACAGCTAAACGGCTGAACGGATCTTGATGAAAACTGGCAAAGAGTTAAGTTCTACCCTTGGGACGGACATAGGTAACTTTCTATGTAAGTACAACGCGTGCAAAACCGCGGGCAGCCATCAATAAATCACTTTGTCATTCACGCGGTTTGTGTGGTCTTGTAAGTACTACTGAGTGCCAGCGGTCACTTCCTAAGCGCCCTACATTAAATACAATACGCATATTGGATTACACTATAGAACCAGCCTATAGTAGGCAGCTAGGACACTAACTCCTAGTCTACACAAATCACTCAGCACAGCGGTCAAACGTACTTATAGAACCGCTATGCAACTTGATACCTAACAAAAGATACATGAATGCAAGCCAAATCTGTTGCTCTATAGATACATTTATTATTAAACTAGCTGACCTGTGCCCACTTCGTTGAGCGGTTACAACTTCACAAAAAACATTAAAGTACTTATATCGCTGTTAAAAAAAAGATAGCTATTCAAATGATTGTAATAATTACAGAAATTAATAAACTTACAGATAAATATTGATAGATGGCGCTAGCGGCCACCCGCGGCTACGCCCGCTCGTTCCCGTTCCCGTTCCCAATCCCGTTGTATTTCCGGGATAACAATTGACTATATCCTAATCCAAGATAATAACTATATTCATTTTAAAATTCATTTAAATCGGTCCAGCGGTTCTCGAGTTATAAGTGGTGTAACTAACACGACTTTCTTTTATATATATAGATGACAAGGACAGAGGCAAACATATAGGCCACGCTTTTTATGTGATTACGTAGTTTATTCGTAAATAATCCTAAAGTATTTTACGTATTTCTTTAAAAGTATGTTTGAGAGCGAATGGTGGGATATCTCAAGAGATAGATAGAATTTGGAGGATTGCACAGAAGTGGGACGAAATATACTAAAAACTAAAATAATCTCAGTCACCTGGTTTCCATAGATGTAGCTTTGCTGAGTTTGGAGCAAGATGATGCTTTATGGATTGTCAACCAATATTATATTAGAAATAATTTACTCCTACCTACTTCAATCCTACATGGATTGTAGTATATGTTAGCAAATGTTTTCAGCACCTGAACACTTTCACAGGTTTTTTAGCAGCTGTTAAAGTTCTCAAAAGTCTCATTATCACAGAACAAAAGAATGAACGACTACATTTTGACCTGTCACTATTAACGATCGATTTACTTGACATATCAAATCTATATATTAATACGTGAAGCAAAACTTTAAACCGCCTTTTACGAAAATTTCGCGGACAAAGGAGTAAGAAATTTCGCACATTTATAGTTTATAAAGAGAAGTGCAAAATGCTATTTTTAATTATGCTTAAAATATACAATAATTATTAATTAATTATGTCGAAATTCGACGACGAATAGTTGACATAAAGACCCATTCTATTGATAACGAAAGAGTAGAAATCAAATAAATTGTTCCATACTGAAAATAGTTCTTGAAATGGATGTGATTGAGTTTGCTTGAAAACGTTTAAAAATTGAAAATATCCCAGTGACATGCACTCATGTCACGTTGATCGACAACTCGCGAGCCGTGTTCATGACACCTTAATTACAAGCTTATCTCTTGAGGCTTTTAAATTAAATATTACTTAAGAACTTTTTAATATATATTTTACCCGCTTGAGACAGAGAATTAATAACTATTAACTTCAATAACTATGTAGGTTGTTACGTATATTTATGTGAAATGGATAAAAAACCATTAAATCTATATTATTACAGCTTTTTCAAAAAAATAAATTATTAGTAATCTATTATAATATTATCCTTACTAATATTATAAATGCGAAAGTAACTCTGTCTGTCTGTCTGTCTCGCTTTCACGCCAAAACTACTGAACCGATTTAAATGAAATTAGTACACAGATAGTCTAAAGCCTGAGAAAAGACACAGGCTTCTTTTAAATTGGAAAAAAAGTGTTGCAAAGGGTTGAAAAGTGGGAAAGGTTGTATGAAAGTATTGTCATTTTCAGAATTAGAAGCATAAAAGTTTAGGCTGTTGATCCCTACTAATATTATATATGTGAAAGTATCTCTGTCTGTTACGTTTTCACGTCTAAGCCGCTAAACCGATTTTGATGAAGGTTGGTATAGAGATAGATGGGACCTTGGAAAAGGACATAGGCTACTTTTTATGTAGGTACCACGCGTGCGAAGCTGCGAGCAGCACCTATTAATATATAAAACAAAGTCGTGTCAGTTACACCATTTATAACCCGAGAACGGCTGGACCGATTTTTATGATTTTTGACCGATTTTTATAAAGTTTGATTTGTTGGATTTGTCTCCTCCCGGAATAGCAGAATAACTAAAACATAAAAAAATTGCAATTTAAAGTCAAGCAATGTGTTTAAATGTGATATATGTTTCTTTATAAAACGCGTGGACAAAGTCGCGAACGGGACAGCTAGTTACATATAAATTAAACATTACAAATATAAAAGAAAATAAAATCTTTTATCAAAATCCTATTATATTATAGCTATTGTCTCTCGAACTATAAAACTAAATAAGAAACTCGTAAAAACAAAACCACTTTTTCAAAACACCTTACGCGCTCGGTGCTTACACACAACACACAGCTTTGCACTCTGACACTCGCAGTCTAACACATGTTTATAACGAGTAAAGTGATGGTACTAACAGAAAGTTTTCGCTTTAAAAATTGTTCTACTCCCATTTCATTCTGTAATAGTTTGAGTGTCGATATACACCTATCTTTATATTTTATTTACAGAAAAAATACAGAAATGTACAATAATATACAATAATATAAAAACATGTGAAACAGTTGTGCTATCTAAGGACCGTTTAAAATAATCTATAGATAGCTCAACTGATCTAGATCACTGCCAGAGGGCAGCGTTCCCAAGATACTAGCGGCATTGATACGTTGAATGGCAATGCTAATACGCTGAACCATATAGGAGCTAGCTCTTGGGTCACACAATGTATCTACCAGAAGCCCTGAAATAATTTTGAAAACGCGTTGGGCTCTTGTTCCCCACGGGCCCTTGACTCCAAAAGACTCAAATATGTAGGCCTTACTAAGACCCTATCTTTTGAAATTTTGAAAAAAATGTTCAAACAAAAACCTTCCTTCTCATCTTGGCATTAAGTTTTATTTTCTAAGTTCTGCATGCTTCGCTACTAGCACAAAATACCTACTTAGGTACATTTATGTACCAGTTTATTACCAAGTATATATTTTTTTGTTGTTGTGCATAGTGTTGCCATGTACATCATTTTTATAGGATGAGTTCACTAGTAGAACGATGTTCTATAACGCACATAAAATTTCTATTTCCAAATTTTAAAAACGACTATGATGATCACTAGCTTTTTATTTTTACTAATTTCGCACACTGGTACTTGAACGGTAAACACCGACTGTCAATACTGAGCCCGATGTTCGAACCTTGTGTTTTAAGTTTTTTATACTAAATAATTAAATTATATAACCTGAGTGTTGACGTTAACAATTTTAATGATTTTCATCACTGACATGTCATGTTCTTGACGTTTTTTACCTACATAAAAACCCGACTTTATAAAAAATACAATCGGTGTAAATCCGGTTAGACTCAGTCTTCATTATTGAACAACTTTAAACTAGAATTCATACAATATGTCTGGAACAGATGCTTTCTTTAGATTTTATCATTTCCTTCGTCGGGTCACTATTTTCTTAGGGCAAGTTCATCCGGGGCGGAAATAAAATGTCAGCTTGTATCTGTGCTGCTGAGAATGACGTCCATACATTTTCAATATTCTATCTTTCCAGCGTTTTGCTAAAGTTTTATACCGTGCTTTCAATTTTATATATTTAGTAAGCATTAAGTCTATACACTTTTATCATCAAAAATGTCTACATCGTATTTTATGAAAATTAATATAAATGATCAAACTATTTTAACGAGTACCTATAAGGTATTTGTTAAGCCGGTTTGGTAAAAAATGTATAGACAGATTTCGACCTGGAATAAATGATATGTAACTTTTTTTTCAAATCGTGCAGGCAAAGCCGCGTGCAGTATGTAGTATAAAAAGTGAGCTTTATATATTTTTCTTATAGTTAGCTATTATAATTGTGGTCATTTATCTGCTGGGATATAAACAAAATGATATCACATTTGTATCAAATGTGGATGCGAGAGGTAATTTATGATAAATCCATTATTAATAAAAAACGAATAATAAATGTCCGCTGATGTCACATTTGTATCAAATGTGGGTGCGAGAGGTAATATTATGATAAATCCATTATTAATAAATAACGAATAATAAGTGTCCGCTGTGCGTGTGTATAACATTATGTCTGCTATTCAGTATTCTTTGACCCACTAGTAAAATTTCGTACATTTTCTTTGTGTTTTACTTGAATTTACTGCACATTTATTTTGCAACAATTTACATGCCTACCAGTATGAGTTTAATAACGACCATCTCAAGTCACTTTAGTAAATTTAGGAATTGTAAATTCAAATGTTGATTAAGAAACAGTTGAGTTATCTAAGGACAAAAACAATCTATAGATAGATGAACGGATTCAGATTTTACCAACATTCCAGATCTTACCTACATGGCATTCAATCGTTCGATCGTTTTTGATATGACATTTTAGCTATACCGGCATAACAACAGAATAACCACCATTGTTGGTATCTAACATATAATACCTACAAGTTTTTCACGTTCGTGAAACGACAAGCCGACCGAACTCATACTATTGACAGTTTTTTGACAGTTTTTTATTTTGTAATATCTCAACCAATTGATAACCGATTTTGATATATTTTTTACTCTATTACAAGGTTTAGGACTTTAAATCAAAACTCCCTCAGAGGCTGAAAACCAAGGTGTTCAACCAATGTGTCCTGCCTATACTAACGTATGGATCCGAGCCATAGACCAAGGAATACATGCCTAAGATCAGAGTATCACAACGGGCAATGGAGCGCGCCATGCGCGGATATCACTTTTGGATCACATACCCAAAGTCGAAATTAGACGTAAAACCAAAGTCGTGGTGTGGGTATGCAGATCGCCAGGTTGAAGAGGAAATGAGCGGGACACTTAGCAAGAATGGATAACGGGAGATGGACAAAGGCGGTAACGCAGTGGTGGCCAAGGGATGCTCAATGGCCAAGAGGCAGACCACCCGCCCGATGGTCGAACGATATAGTCAGCATTGTCGGGAACCACTGGATGAGACTTGCTAGGGACCGGAAAGAGTGGCATAATAAAGAGGAGGTATGAATCGGACTGAATGATGATGATGATTATTAAGTTATTGACAAAGCTCTGGCTGATGAATTTTGTATGAATTTATAAGATATTTTGCCTATTGAGTCAAAAATGACTATATATTATTGTATGTAAAAGCTACATAATCAATCATGGATCTCACCTTTCCTATTGTACAAAATGTACTTATCAAAAGTAATTTAAAAAAAATCGATGATGATAGAGTACTTCCGAGGTGGTTTATAAATTTGCGTAAAAACTGATGATGAAAAACATGATACTCAACGAATGATAGCAAATAGATGCTATTACCTATTTAGTTTCGTAAAAATGTATATTAAGTTTTGTAAAAAAAAATGTTAGTATCAAGGCTATGGTTTCAAACAATAAATGCTAGCTTCAGGAGAGCACACGGAAGCTAAGGATTATGAAACTAAACAGATAAATTACACTATTGCTACCATTCTTGAAGCCAAATGCCAGACAAATAAAGACAGTGCACCGTATACCGGCTGAATACGGTTCAGTTTTGCACCTCCTATAATAAAATGCAACTGGGATGTAGGTATACAGATTATTGTGATGATAAGAGATAAATTACATAAGTATCTAAAAATGAATTCAAGTACGAAGGAATGCGAAACAAGCTTACTAAACTGGTTTCTCGTTAAGTAATTTTATAATACTTTAGATTACTTTTACGTGGGACACTAGCAAAGTAATATGTGGTGAGACAGAAAACCGATCCAGCGGGACTTTAATCCATGTCTTTTTCTCCAGCTCGATGACATTTTGAGCAACACCAGCCACGATCACAAGATAATTATAATATATAAATAATAATAAAACACAACACTGGATAAGAATTTAATCACACATCGTTATTTATGGTTTATATCTTTAAATTATTTCTAATGTGTCTAGGTTTTTAAAACTAACTAGGTATTGCTGTTTATAGGTCAGCTTTTCGAATTCATTTAAACGCTATATAGCGTTTAACAAACAAGTACGATATTGCTCGTACAATAAAAAAAGTAAGTAACTTGTTAATTTAAAAATATTTGAAGAAAATAACTGAGGAGTCTGATGAGATGGGTGGTCTAGTCTTTTGTCTCTACTTACCCTTAGTCTCTATTGACACTTATTTATTTCCGTGAAACACGTGACATCTAACAACCGATTTAGTTTTAATATAAGTTATACATTAATGTTAGATGAGTTATATACTGATAAGTTATTCAGCGGTATTATATATCGTATAAGTTTGTTAAATTTAAATCGTCATATCTATTTTTAATTGTACAGTATAAGTTTACCGGGCCATTAAAAATCACACCTAACTATAGTAATTAATATCTCTTAGTAAAAACTCAACCTACCGAGAAATGATTACGAGTAACATTTAAAATAGTAAGTACAAAAGACCGAAACCTACTATAAAAGAGTCATGTCTCAATTTCACGGCTTTGATGCACCATTTTGTATATTTTGATCCAACGAGATAAAAAAAATGCAATTACAAGACAACTGGTACACACGTTTTTATTACACATGCATTACAGCATAATAAAATAGGAATTAACTTTTTAAGCAACTTAATGTATTCTGTTGTGATGATTAATAGAATAAAATTATGATTTGTACAGTCGAAAACAAAACTGTTTTATCATTAAAAATACCTCTTTTTATTCCAGCGGTACAATGAACTTACTTTCTTCCATCACAAGAAAACTACCCTCAATATAAAATAGCAGGTTTCTTGTTTAATTTTTCTCTCCTCTGTTCTCCTCTCTTTAACTCTCCTCTGTTTAATTATTAAGTTCCTCTTCTTCAGATGACACTAGTTATTGTGAAACAGTGTGGTTAAAGGAATAAACAACATCGGAGTCTCATATCGTGCGCTTTATTAAAAAAATTTTAGAACCACGAATATAAGAAACACTGTAAAATGCTTCCTATCTCATTTTCTCCCTCGTTAAATCTTATGAATTTATGTGTCTTCTTTTTTTACTGTCGCTTTTTCGTTTCATCGACTTTCAAATCACAAAGAAGTTTGCACTTCAAAATGACAGATATATTAAAAAAAACATATACCAGTTTTAATTTGTGGAATCTGAAAGGCTTATAGCCTACAGGTCAATCTTATATTCATGCATTATCTAATGTGTTGTTTTAATATGTTGTCATCTTTGTTTACTGACAGAGACAGAGGATATTTAATCGCCATGGTAATTATGTGAATTAAGTGAGACGAGTGAGAGGGATATTCTTCAATTTTGGATCCACATCGTACTTTCTAATCAGTAACGTTATAAAATTTAACTTTTGTGTTCGAGTGTACACCGCAACTGTTTCTATAACCTTACCACTGCTCCACTTCCGGGTTTTAATTTATGTTTTATAATAAAACTGGTACGTACCTGTAACAAAAACATTATGTTTAGCATTAAGTTGTAAACATGAGTTTTGCGTGAAAACCTTAATATTTATGGGCATAAAACCACAGTTTTATTTATAAGCCGGTACGATCATAGACATTGGTTATTACCTACGTAGGCGGTACACGTGACGTCATAGGTGAAGCGCTTAGTATTAACTATTGCCAAAAACGGAGCTTTAACCCATTTGAAGTTGTATCTTTTCATGCCTAAGAACATAATAGGTATTTGGTCTGTGTGTGAGTGTTATAGAAAAATAAAAAAATAATCCCGGACATTTCACACAGCATTATCTTGCCCCAAGGTAAGCAGAGCTTGTGTTATAGGTACCTCATGACTGATATCCTTACTAATATTATAAACGTGAAAGTTTGTATGTATTTTTATTACTCTTTCACGCAAAAACTAATGAATGGATTTCAATGAAACTTTACAATAAAATAGCTTATACATCAGAATAACACATAGGCTACAATTTAGAAAGATATTATGTGAATTGTCCTAAATATAACGATAAGTGTCAAGTAAGTAGAAAACAAATCTGCCATCTGCAAGCTATTCTGGCGTGCGCTGCAAAAACCTTTAGAATTTACACGTACTAACCCTGCGCAGAAGAAGTCGCGGACATCAGCTAGTACTACATATATACTTTTTTGTATATACATAAATGTTATACTAAAACTTATTACTATGGTAATAGTAATTACACATGTTAATCTTCTTCATATTAAGGCATTAGTTGTATTGAACTGGTGTGGTGAAAGGTTTAGGAAAGGAAAATGCGCCCCAGAGGCTCTTGTGCACGCCCCAGAGTTCAAGGAACTTTTCAGGTTTTTCGTAGTTAGTTAGTTTCCTTACGAAGTTATGTAATAGTAACTTCATAGTATTCATTACACTGGGTTTTCATAAATACCTACGATGAAGTTAATTTTATATTTTACTAGCTGTACCCGGCATGCGTTGCAATGTCACAAATTTTCTCACCGTTTAAACCTTCCCTGGACTACGACAAACATTTCAACACCAAAATCAGTCCAGCCGTTCTCGAGTTTTAGCGAGACTAACGAACAGCAATTGATTTTTATTATATAGATAAAGAACATTTTTAGTCCATAAAATCGACTATTTTTAACTCGTATTATTGACCGAGCGAAGCGAGTGTCTCCGTTTCAGCTTAGGCGAAAATGCTTTCGTATGTCCGCCGTCTGTCCGGATGTTCTCCTCTACAGGTTGCATTTCTCAACCGATTCTCGTAAAAATTTTGTGAGCAGGTTCCATAACTATGTATATAGATTTTTTTGTTGATTCAGCTTTTGGAAAATATTTAAAATGGCGCAGATATGGGGCTTGAAAACTAAAAAAAGTTATATTTCAGTCATTTCGAAAAATATTCGCGTGGTCTACAACAGCTCACAGAGCAACTAGTATAAACTAGGTAAAGTTTTTTATTTAGATAATGTACAAAGCCATTGTAACGGAGCTACCGGGTTAACATTCACACAATAATATAAAATAGAAACATAATAACGAAGTCAGATTTCGTAAAAATCTAACAAACAAAGAATAGCTGTTATTTTTAGATGAAATTAACGCACATTACGAGCGTACGCGCCGTTTCCGAACATGAATCATTTTCGGGTGGGGTCGTAGTGTTAGAGAAGAAACAGATATTAACCTACTTCCGATATCTGTAGACCTTTTTCGTACTAACCTCAACCATGGGAATTTATTTAACTGTTTTAGGACTGAGAATGATATAGTTCTCAAAAGTTCTTTCACAAAAAAACATTCTAACTCAGATCAAGAATATACCTAATATGATATATACAGATTATACAATAATGATGTTAAAATCTAAGCTTAGTCCTCTCAAGATCTGAGTTATATTTTGATCTGGGAAAGGTTCAGCGCTTAAAGTGGATTAAAACGTAGCATGCAAGATATTTGCGATAAAAAAAATTGCAAGGTCAGTCCTTGTATTTGAGACTATAGTAGCATTTTCAACTGAACGCTATATTTAAGAGTATGGTTAGTATCCAGTCCTAGTTTTTTTTTAATTGCCATGGCGGAGACATTTTGACAGTTTATTAACTCCGACACGTTAGCTAGGAACTCAATACAAAGAGCGGCGTAATTATAAAATATTATCGCTTGCGTTTGCACCAAACCGCAAACACGTCATTCCACAGCAAATACTTTTCCGTCAGATCTATTGTTTTGTTGGTTTTTCTTATTAAATTCATTTTATTATAGCCTATATTGTGAAAGGTAGCAATATAATTCCCTCGTTGTGTCTCTTCGCCGCGGCTACCGCCGGCACCGGTCAAAATCTTATATTTTTGTTTGTACTGGTGGTTCTTATCTAAGTAGTCTTAAAATTCGGGCGTAATCTTATCATCATATAATCAAACATTAATTAATGTATTATTTAAATCTATTGCCACCTTTATTTGTTGACATTAGAATAACAAAGTCATAACATACTTAAACACCATGCTTGTTAAATGTGCGATTATAAGATTGCGGGCTTAGATGATAACACTAAATGGATTATCTATCTAAACGTGTCATTTGATAATATACTTATAATTTAATCCGAGGCGATTTTAATAATAATTTTAGAAGAGACTGTTAGTTTTTCATAATATAAGATGGATGCAACATGATGGACCAGGACGAGTTTATTGCCAGTTCTTCTCGGGTTAGGAGGAATTGGCACCTAAATTCACCTAGTACGTAAGACGTTTCAAAGTGATCCTTGTTATTGTATTGAATAAAGTATCTTTTGACTTAATATACTTACTAAATATATATAAAGTAAAAGAATCAGAACAGATAAACTTGCTCTCTGTAATCTCTCTGTAGATAACATCAGATTTTATAAGGCAGAGTACATATTACTTCAAATGGCTTTATATGGCAGAAAGCAGATTATTATTAATATATAAATATTAAACGAGTGGCCGGCAAGTGCGTCCTGTTGACCGACATTCGGTACACGGTTATCGAAAACTTATATTTTCTTCTAAAGCTCCGTTCAAACCGACGCCACCACTTGACGGGGTAGAAATTACGAGAATGCATTAGAGAAGGTAAAGTTAATCTTACTTAATACTTTAGTGTTATACCATAAAATTAATGAGTGTAAATTTTCTATGACAGTTCAGTAAAATAAGTTGATTGCCCTTTTATTAGCTTAGAATAGATTTTTAAACTCCGTGTAAATACTGTTTTGAAAATGAGCTAAAACACACAATTCTCTAAACAATTTAGAATAAGTAGTGGTCGCCCACTGGTCAATTTGACCATAATTCTCTATAAACTATAAGTGTGCGAAATTTCATACTCTTCCGTCCGCGCAGTTTTCGTAAAAAGGGGTACAATGTTTTTGCTTTACGTATCTTCTTTATATATATATAACTAGAGACCCGACCAGGCTTCGCACGGGTGCAATGCTGATATTATTATGAGTTATCCCTAAGAGATAGACATAATACCATCGCAGACTTTTTTGTAGACCTCTTAAGATTTACAATACTGTAGTACATTATTTTGATCTATCTCGTAGGGTTCAGCCAGCGTTTGCAATGTAAGCGCAAAAAATGTGTTTATTCACGACACCACATTAGAAACATCTAAAATTATCAGTGTTTCTCTACTATATTATGCATTCATTATATATATAAACCTTCCTCTTGAATCACTCTATCTATTAAAAACCGCATCAAAATCCGTCGCGTATTTTTAAAGATCTAAACATACATAGGGACAGACAGAAAGCGGGGATCGACTTTGTTTCATACTATGTAGTAATTCTACTGTACGTGTGTATGTCACTGAACTCTTCCTAAACGGCAGAACCGATTTGAATGATTTTTTTTGTGTGTAATCAAATGGATTCGAGAATGGTTTAGATTTTCAATTAGATAACTTTAAAAAATAATCTCGAGGAAGAAGTCGCGAACAGCTAGTTAATATATAAATAAATAACTGTCAGGTTAAATGACAGTTCTTAATCAGACAATACAGACATTTTAGTTAGATAAACGTTACAACAAATGTAGGTTAGTGGTTCTATTCCCTACCAGGACAAACATGTGTGATGAACATAGTTGTTTGTTCTGTGTCTGGGTGATAAAAAGTATGTATTAAAAATGTATAATTATTCTAGGAGTCACATGGTTCTATAGTACAAGCTACGAATATGCTTCGAGTGGGGATAAATTGTGTGCATTCTCCACCAATATTTATTTATTTATGTAAGTTTTCCTTTCCTTAGTGAGAAACGACAGAAAACTAGACGATTTTAATTATATTACGTAATAAGTTATGTACGAGTTGCAATGTACTGTACAATGTACGCAGAGCCTAAGGGCAGGGCTGCATTAGCGATGACAAGATATGCAGATAAGTTTCCAATACGGATGCCGGCGCGCCGTTGAATACATTTCGTATAATTACACCCGTATAATTACAGATAATATTATAAATAATATACAAATTGCATTCTGCAGATTATACCTGGAGAATTTCTACATAGAAGTTTATCAGGTTTGAGGGCCGAAGCCCGGTGCGATTGGTGTACTGAACTAAAATGATCATACTTATAATGAACCAAATATCTGTTTTTATCGCAAATTGCTTGAAATGAAAGTAAACCGTTGGTCGTTCTGGAAAACGTTGAAATCCTCTACAACGTTAGTCTATGCGGTATGCATAGACTATCATGAACCATGACAATGATAAACTGCATAATATATACATAAAATCACTCTGTTTCGTGATAGGATAGGCAGAATGGAATAATTAATTCACTCTCGTCACATTCCTCATACATGCATGTCTGTTGATCCGTGACCTGGCCTTTCTTCGATGGGATGTGTTATCCGTAGGGCTCAACCTCTTCCAAACACATTCGTATCATGCACCTGTTTCGTCAATCTTTTTTCTTGATGTGTTTTTGAAGTGAAAACTTCTTTTAGCGCGGATTTTAGATGAGGTAAAACCTCTGGATTCTCGACACCGTTACCGTCTGGAGCGAGACGCAGCCGGCTGCCGCGCTCGCCCCATTTGATTATAAACCTTAATTCACATGTTTACAGTCTACTTTTGTACGGAGAAGTTTACTGAGTTAGGTTCTTTGATATATGTAGACGCAGCCGGCTGCCGCGCTCGCCCCATTTGATTATAAACCTTAATTTACATGTTTACTGTCTACTTTTGTATGGAGAAGTTTACTGAGTTAGGTTCTTTGGTAGATTATCTGAACAAAAAATATTGCATCGTCTGTGTTCGTTCAGTATTTGATTGGCAGTCGCCATAATTACTGATTTTGAAGTGATTTCTTACTAAACTCTAACGCGCCAAAATAAGTTTTCACTTCTGTCGGCACTCCCGGAGTGCAACCCGATTTTTTTTTATAAGTAGGTACTGTCACGATATATTCATGCCTAACACACTGTCAGTTGAAGAGTTTTTAAATACCAGGATAAAGCTAATTGTGACGCAAAGTATTCTATCATTAAAATACATTTAATTACGAAAATTAATTATAGAAATGTGAAGAATAATGTACAATTACAAGACGAGTTTATATATGAACGTGGACTGAGTTTTGGTTTGTTCTATGTCAAGGTGTTTTAAAGTATCATAAGTATGTATTGTGCACGAAAAACGCCATATTTGAGGCCATATTTGGCCAGCTATATTACATATTTGAGGACATTGCACACATTGCCGTCTAAGTATTCGATCATCTAGTTCCCATAATACAAGCTATGCTCAGGTTGGAGCTAGATCTGTTTGTAAGACTAGCATAATCATGGCGGCTAGTATAGGGAGACGAATGAAAAAAACATGTCGTGCCTCTTCTACTTAATGTGGGCTAAGTGCAAGAAAATGAATATAGAATACATGGGACCTTTTAAAACGATTTACGGACATCTTAACTGATCCAAACGGCATAGTCGTCAAGACACAGCATTGTCATTTTTAATGGAAATAAAGTTACGAAATTTCAAAAACACTAGAACTGTAATCGTATGATTTAGAAAACAATAAAACTGTATAAGAGTTACTTTACTAGGTATATGCACTAAAAGTGGGACATCAGAAAGCTGGCAAAACCAACGACAATACCGGCATTATTATAGCGGTCAGACCAACAGGTCGGACAGATAAATACCGTATCGTTGTTATTTAATTATATTTAATTCTGTCCGCTGTGGCACTCTATTGTGCGGTCGACTGTACCGACAATCGGGGTTATTGTTACATTATGACGACTGACTGCGACTTTGTGACGTTACTTTATTAAGCTACTAGCTTTTTCCTGTGGCTTCGCTCGCGTTTTGGCTCAATATAAATATAAATAAAGCTTAATATTGGTTGACGTCTCCCACAACGCTATCTCCATACTAAGCTTGTACTAAGGGTACTAAATTACTGTAATTATACTAACTAGTGGTCACCCACTGGTTGAAATTCAACCATAATTAATTAATAATGAATGCATTTTTTAAACATAATTAAAAAATATAGCATTCTGCACTCCTCTATGTAAATTATAAGTGTGTAAAATTTCATACTCCTCCGTCCGCGCAATTTTCGTAAGAAAGGGTACACAGTTTTTGCTTCACGTATTAATATATAGATATTGTAAATTCGAAAGTATATGTCTGTTTGTTATCTATTCACAGGTAAACGGCAGAACGGGTTTTGATTAAATTTTGTACCGAGATACATTGTATTTTACGGATATAGGATACATTTTATGTAAGTACCTACCACACGTGCAGATCAGCTAGCAGCAGCAAGTACTTAAATGTTTTTAATACAAATACTGTACTGACTAACATCCAGAGCCAGCAAATAAGCTTTATCAACACACATAAGCTGTATTCACAAACATGTAAACTTGCCACAATTCATTAACTATACGGACATATCGTTACATTTTCCTTTGACTGGAAATTTGCGCTGCTTTTAGACAAAGCATCTAATTTGTTAAATGAAGTTGTTTAGATACAAATAAAAATACAAAACTTTATTTATTCAATAAAATCACAAAGACCACTTTGACTCGTCTTACATGCTAGTGAATCTAGGTGCCGGTTCCTCCTAACCCCAGTTCAAGAAGAATCCGGCAAGAAACTCGTCTAGTCTTAACACTTTTTTGATCCTTGCCAATTTTGTTACGGATGCCGAGTAGTTGATGAAGTGAAAGGTTCTTTAGATAACAGTCTATGCAGACGTCAAGCTCGTGTCTGCATCGCAGGTTCTTCTTCTCTTCCTTTAGTGCCATTTGTCTTAATGACAAGTATGTCAATGTCAAGTGATTTTATTTTGTTATATTAGCGTCACAAAGTTGCCTCGTCATTTGTCTGTTCTGAGCGTCATTGCGAAATGACACAAGACACGCAGTCGTATCGCTCAGTACCATCCATACCTTGTCAGTCTACCACCCTTACGAACAAAGCGCTTTACTTCCTTATTTATGAAACGTAAGCAAGGATTGCCGTCGTCTGTTTTTATACGCTTTATATTAGCTTCACTTGTATGTATGTTTGTATGTTTTTAACCGACGCGATTTTGACCCACATTAAACGGCCAGATTTCATTAAAATTTTGCACACCTGTGCAAAAAGCTTTTTTTAAAATAAAACATTTTTTTCTTACATACATTTATTAAAATTTATTTTCTATTTTTTAGTTTGGTTTTCTATATAAAGCGTGTTTTTTAGTTTATTTTAACTATTATTTATTTTTGAAAACTAAAATCTGGGTCTGTCAAGAGTAAATAGGTGTCTTCTAGACCTTCGTGCTCCATTGTTCATCCATCGTCGCTTACTACCAGGCGAGATAGTAGACAAACGTAGGTATCATTTAAAATATAACCATTGCAACAACATAATACACTTGTAATTCATTTGTTTATACTTGTGTTTATTCCTACTATATAATATTATAAATGCGTAAGTAACTCTGTCTGTCTGTCTGTCACGTTTTCACGACTAAAACTGAGCCGATTTTGATGAATATTGGTATACCTAGAGATACATGGGACCTTGGAGAAAGACATAGGCTACTTTTTAGGTAGGTACCACGCGAGCGAAGCCGTGCAGCAGCTAGTAAGTCATAATTTATTGATTCAATTTCCGTTAAAATTACTAAAACATGAACTTATAAACGCCTTACTGATAAACGACTCTCAAATTCTGTCAAAATTAATAATGCTATCCCTTTTTGTAAGATAGTGACAAATAGTGAGAGGGAGAATCGTAAGCCGTGTTCAAGTTGAGAGGCGTTTGCTAATAAGGTCGCATATAACACGAGAAAGTATAATTATGTAGTTAGTTCCCAAAAATGTCAAACGAAGAATCTACATTATCTCAATGTTATATCTATACCTATAAAAAAGCTTAACCTGACTGACTGATTCATCATCGCCGAGCCGAAACCGCTGAAGCTAGAAAGCTGAAATTTGGAAGGTAGCTTTCTTTCATAGCAAAACCACCCACTAAGGCGGGGTTTTATGAAATGTATGAGGTTGTAAAGGGGTGAAAGGTAATGTATGAAACTTTTTAACGCGTGGTGCGATTTACTTGAAACTTGATTTTAATAATTAAAATGGAAAATAAATGGACACGTGTTTCAGGATTTTTTAAAATAACCCTTACAAAGGGGTAAAATGAGGTGTCAAAGTTTGTATGGGAACATTTTAACGGGTGGTGTGATTTCTCAGAAACTTGGTTTAGATACTTAAAATGTAAAATAAATGAACACGTGTTTCATGATTTTTCAAAATAACCCTCATAAAGGAGTAAAGGATTAAATGGGGTGTGAATGTTTGTATAGAAAAAAAATAATGGCAAGGAGATAAATTGCATCCTGGGGAAAGATTTAAGCTACAATTCATTCAAATAAATACGGACGAAGTCGTGGGCAATAGCTAGTATAATACAAAATGCAATGATTAATGACTCATATGGAAATGGCTCCACCTGACGCCACGCTTACAAAATCTTTGATCACATCCAGCTCAGTACAAAAGTGACATTTATGAAACATTTGTAGCGTCAAACGCTCATAGTGAAAGGTTTTAAAAATGTTTCCGATGAAAAATTCAAGTGCTGACCCGTAAAACACATCGCAGTCAATATCCTTCGCTGAGGGTGACACTACACCAGTGCAAGAGAATTGCATCAAGGGCGTGTTTGCATTTGCATCAAAGGTGGCAATATAGGAAATTGAATTTTTTTGAACGTGAAAATCAAAGCAGTGCAATATTCATTGTTCACTTTTGTGTTTCGTACAACACAAAGCGGTTCAAGATTCACTTGAAACGTGTGATTTCGATCTGCTTGAGATTTTTCTCGAATAAGACACATTTTGTCCTTTGATATATTAAATTCTCGACGCGATAGGGTCCAATTTGAAAGCTACACAAGGAGTGGCAATAAAGTTCTATTAAAAGCTAAAGGTGCGAGGCATTTTTTCTGTAGAAAACTAAAAAGTCGCAACGCTTTCAAAGAGAGGACGAGGACTTATTTCATTTAACTCTTGCATGGGAATTCCTGTTTGTTGTTAATACTGTTCAGTGGTACAAAAGTCAGCGCATTCATAGGGCAAGCTCTGAAGGTCAGAAGGAACAATTATTGTATTCACTTATAGTGACCATGGGCTTGTGACCTGTCACCTACAGAGTACGAACGTCTGTGTGCCATACAAGCATGCCTATAGCATAATAATGTTTGAACTTCTGTTGTTGGTATCGGTAATGATGATTAGTCAACTAGCTCTAAAGTTAGCAAAGCTTGTGTTATTGAAGTGAAAACTTCTTTTAGCGTGGTACGTATATTTTTTGATGAGGTAAAACGTCTGGACTCGCGACACCGTTACCGAGACGCAGGGCTGCCGTGCTCACCCTATTTGATTATAAACCTTAATTCACATGTTTACAGTTTACTTTTGTATGGAGAAGTTTACTGAGTTAGGTTCTTTGATATATTATCTACATTCTGAACAAAAAATATTGCATCTGTGTTTGTTCGGTATTTGATTGGCAGTCGCCATAATTACTGATTCTGAAGTGATTTGTTACTAAACTCTAACGCGCCAAAATAAGTTTTCACTTCTGTCGGCACTCCAGGAGTGCAACCAGATTTTTTTTATATTGACGACCTCTGTTGCGCAGTGGATTAAGGACCGGCTGAGACGCAGAAGGTTGCAGGTTTGATTCCCGCCGCGAGACAAATGTTTGTATGATCTGCAAGTATTTGTCTCTGGTCTGGGTGTTTCAATGTATAATATGTATGTATTTACCAAAAAAAAACGTATGTATGTAGTATATCAGTCATCTGGTACCCATAACACAAGCTCTGCTTACTTCGGGGCCAGACGATGGTGTGTGAAATGTCCGGGATTATTTATTTATTTATATTTACATTTTATACATAGATAAACATGTATACATAATATACATCGAGTATATTTTTGAAACAATTTTTTTTCCTTTTTTACATTTTATTCTCGAACACGTTTGTTGTTTAAGTAAAACTAGGTACTTATATCAATGAATGGACGGTGCCTAAGTCTATAAACCTACTATAAGTATATACTAGTTGACTCGCTCGCGACTTTGTCCGTGCGTTTCTTTTATTTTCTTATAACAATATTAATATTCATTCTTATTATTATTCATCGGAATTTTTATTCTATTTTATTCATCGGATTTTGTTCGGGTTTTAACTCATATTATTTTAAAAAATAATAGAATCTCAAATCCTCCTTAATATATCAGCTACCTGCCTGTGAAACTCCTGAAATCAGTCCAGACATTTCCTAGATTAGCCGGAACAAACAGACCGACCGCTAGACAGACGAAAATAAAAAAAATGTTTTTTGTTATTTGTACCGCTTATACTTTCATATACATTAAGTAAAGCCTGTTTTTTAATTAAAAACCAGCACATACCCCTCTACTTATGTACTTCTGTCAAAAGGTAATCACTGTTTAAAATAGTGCCATCCCTTATCATAAGATAGTGACAGAAGACAAATAGTGACAGGGCAAATGTTAAGTAGTGTTTAGACATTGTTTAAGTTGAGAGGTTTGGGTTTAAGTAAGTACTTATTTGTATAAATTGAATCACTTTCTTAAATACCTTTGTTCACTGATAAAATAAAACATGGATACCCTATCTGCGGTGACGAAAATGCAAACTGAACTGTTTTTCAAAGAATATCTGTTTTAAAATACGTTCGTTGAAATTCAATGAATTGATTTTTTCCAAGAACTTCATAAGTTTATACAAAGTATAGTGAGTGATATTGATATGTTTTTTCAACCACCAGCATCTTAAAGATATGTACATAATAACACAAAGACAAGGATTCAGAAGCAAAAACTAACTTGAAAATCGGTGGTACATATAGTGTAGGTACGTTAAACTGCTCATGCTTCTTGTAAATTCTTGGGTTAGGAGGAATTGGCACCTAAATTCACCTAAGTTCATTGTCTATTATAGCATATTATAAAATATCTGATTATTTAGATGACAAAAAAGCTTGGGATGAATCTGCTCCAACTCGACTCGGCATCCGTAACAAAATTGGCAAGGATCATACAAAAAAGTGTTAAGACCAGACGAGTTTTTTGCCGGATTCTTCTTGAATTGGGGTTAAGAGGAACCGGCACCTAGATTCACTAGCATGTAAGAAGACGATTCAAAGTGGTCCTTGTGACTTTATTGAATTGAAAAAAATATTGTGTTTGTTTTGAATAAAATATTTTGAGAATTTCGTATATCAAAATGCACTAAATGTAGAAAGTGTAAATATTTAAACCGTAATAATTACGGTTACATTCGACTATGAGTCTTGTGCTTCAGTTTTTACGACGGAATGGAGATGATATTTATGTCTAACCATTGATTACCTTGATATTACAAAAAACCAACCCTAAACATTTATAAAGTGTACCTACATCTAAATATTTTTGCGCAGGCGAAGTCGCGAGCGGGACAGCTCTATAGGTAGGTATGTCTCAAAATTAATAATAATACAAAAATAGGAACTCATGTTTTTTTTAAACATAAAAATCTGAAATTTAACATAAAAATATTTCTTTATTACTAACATCCTATAATCGAATTACATTTTAATATTTAAATTATTCAGGCGTCTCGGATTAAACATCTCTGAGACATGTGAAATTATAATTAAAATATCCCTTTTGAATATTATTAGCGTTATTGAATAAATGGCGGATATTTTATGGATTTTAAGACTGTGTTTTGCATTAAGTTGAAGATTGACGTTTGTAACTATCTGAGCGGGCCAAGTTTGTTGCTACACGCGACCACGCGGTTCCGTACAAGGTGAACCTTTCGCGCTAGATAGCACCAATACAAAACTACCTAGTGTATGCGAAGAAAATGAGAGTTATTGTACAAAATTATGATTGTCACATTACCTAATTACTTATATATATTTCTGACAGTCCGTAAACAGTTATTACCTATCACTCCTTATTTCCGTAATACTTACGTGTTGTCTGAGCAGAGACACCTAGGTATTACCTTGGATATTATGAAGTACTTAGGCTTTAGGCAACATGTACCTATACATTCTTCGCATTCTTGTAGAAGAGCTCTTTATAAGTGTACGCACCGACAGATGTTTCCTTTTATAAATATACAGAACTGAAACAAGGCAATATCAATAGAATAAAAATACCCACGATCTCTGTTTAAGTGAGTACGAAATCACTCAATACCATTTGAATCGACACGAGTTTATAACGAATCTATAATATCCATTATCCATGGACGGATAAATAAACTTTTTTTTTATATCGCACGCAGCGAGCGTTCCACTCATTCTACCGATAAATACCTACGGTTGATTGGTGTCCAAACTTCTATAGATTATAAATGTGGGCGGAGCGATACGATAGTGAACATGTTGTTACAATCATTTAGTATACGTCAGGTTGTAGGTACTCGTATATCTACCTACCTGTGCTTATAATTGTATATTATCTACAAGCTTAATGAAAGCAAACTTCGTGTTTTTCTTGAGTTTGATCTTGATCATATTTGAGTTGGGCTTGATCATATTCTAGTTTGACTATTTCGCATTTGTTTGGCCTAAATTTTCTTTTAATTCCGCACCACAGTTACCTTGTAATCGTTGAAAATATGGCCCCCACGATACAGCCATGGCCATCGGTAGCCTACCTATTTAAACATACCTAAATACAAATTATACCTGTGACTCGACTAAAAACTGAGCTCTTTATTAGTATATAAGTGCTTCGTTTTATTTTATTACAAAAACTATCATCGACGACCTCTGTAGCGCAGTGGGCTTAGGTCCGGCTGCGACGCAAAAGGTTGCGGGTTCGATTCCCGCTGCGGGACAAATGTTTGTATGATCTGCAAGTATTTATCTCGGGTCTGGGTGTTTCTATGTATTATATGTATGTATTTACAAAAAAATATATAAGTACCTATATAAGTAGTATATGAGTCATATGGTACCCATAACACAAGCTCTGCTGATGATGATGATCTGATGATGTTGTGTGAAATGTCCGGTGTTATTATTATTATTTGAATGACATTGTATTTGATCTATCGTTGAATGTCGGTTGTTTTCTTTAACATGCAAACGCGTTCATTTATACATCCGTGACTGAAATTGTCTATGAGATTTAATATTACAAGTCGAATCAACGAGAATCTAAACGTTACACAAAATATTGTAACAATAAGGTGGGTCTAAAGTGACAAGTTCAAATGTTTCTTTAAATAAATTAATAACAGAAATGTACAGAATTTACAGATAGCTCAACTGATCTAGATTACTGACAGAGGGCAGCGTCTCCATGGCACTTGCGGCATTGTCATGTTAAATGGCAATGCTAAGTGACATGTGACAAATAAGATTCTAAGATCAATAAGGACCAATGAGGATTCTTCGTCTGTCATTTCATGAAGTAGCATCGCTCTGCTAATTTAATCTTTTTTACTCGTTTTATTGCATGTTCTATTCAGTCTTAGCGGAATTTTAATGAATAAATTGTGACTACAGGATGTGTATGGACAGCTGAATTGTATGTGTATTATGGTGCAATGTGATTAGAACGACGAGGAATCCCAAGAAAATTTTAGATGGCCTTATCGCGTGGTGTCTAGAATTGACAATTGACCATCGACTAACACTTTAACAAACAAATTGACAATAAACAAAAACGAACACTGGCAAAACTGACATTATTATGTCACATGCCATATACAAAGATGAAGAAGGACCAATGAATTTACTAGTGAAATAGTTTTTCTAATCACAAAAGATGTTTATAAGTATAAAGTATCTACTATTGTTGAACTGGATGTGATGGTGTACGAAGATGCGTGAGCGCAAAGGCGGCGCAGCGGCACTCAACAGTATAATTTATAAATTAACAGGATAACGTAGTATTATGAGGAAACGAATGATTAAAAAACCTAAGTAAAACTACATTTGCATAATATTATTCCTTTGATCACCGAAGAACCCTAATTTAGTTAGGAGAATCGATAATTTACTAAATTTAAATTTAACCGAAGCGACGCAGTCTTGTATTTTTAACCGACTTTATCAAAAAAGAGGTGGTTCTCAATTCGTCGGAATCTTTTTTATACATTTTCATCGATTACTCAAAGACGCCTGAACCTATTTCATTTTTTTTTTTGTTTAAAGGGTAGGTATACTTCCCAGGTGGTCCCATTTAAATTTTATCGAATTTTTAAAAAAATTAACAAAAATCGAAAAACTCTATACATCGATGATATTTTCGATACCGTGCAAAGCAGTGCGTTTAGTTGGTCTACCCATATTATATATAAAGAAAATATATCTATTTTCCACTAAAGAAATCAGAATACAATAAAATGTTATGGTCCCAAATTGTATCCAATGAAGTCGGTTTTCTTTTTAGTTTTCAAAACGTAATTATTATTTAATTTCGCAAATTATTGTTAATAACTAATCGTACTTTTACACATGGCATTTATACATATTTAGTGTAACTATCACTCATTTAATTTACTAAATAGCTCTTCTACAAGAATGCGAAGAATGTATAAGTACTCGTCTGAAGCCTGAGTACTTCGCATTCAAAGTTATAATCCTAGGTTATAAAGGTAATACTCGAGTTAATAAGGAAGTGTCAAAAGTGTCAATTCTGCAAAAAAATCATCAATATTTTGAAAAATGTGTTAGCCCATTCTAAAAGGTGCCTTTGCTTTCCAAGAGGCATATATATAGAAAACTAGAGGTTGCGTGGTGCGCGAGCTGTATACAGCTCGCGAGTTTAACCCCTTAAAACCCCTACAACCCCTAAAAATCCCTACAACCCCTAAAAACCCCTACAAACCCTAAAAACCCCTACAACCCCTAAAAACCCCTACGAACCCCTACAACCCCTAAAAACCCCTACAAACCCCTACAACCCCTACAAACCCCTACAACCCCTAAAAACCCCTTAAAACCCCTACAACCCCTAAAAACTCCTAAAAACCCCTACAACCCCTAAAAACCCCGACAACCCCTAAAAACCCCTACAACCCCTAAAAATCCCTACAACCCCTACAAACCCCTACAACCCCTAAAAACCCTTAAAAACCCCTACAACCCCTACAACCCCTAAAAACCCCTACAACCCCTAAAAACCCCTACAAACCCCTACAACCCCTAAAAATCCCTACAACCCCTACAAACCCCTACAACCCCTAAAAACCCCTACAACCCCTAAAAACCCTTACAACCCCTAAAAACCCCTAAAAACCCCTACAACCCCTAAAAACCCCTACAACCCCTAAAAACCCCTACAACCCCTAAAAACCCCTAAAAACCCCTACAACCCCTAAAAACCCCTACAACCCCTTCAAATCCCTACAACCCCTAAAAACCCCTAAAAACCCCTACAACCCCTAAAAACCCCTACAACCCCTAAAAACCCCTACAACCCCTAAAATCCCCTACAAACCCCTACAACCCCTATAAAACCCCTACAACCCCTAAAAACCCCTACAAACCCCTACAACCCCTAAAAACTCCTACAAACCCCCACAACCCCTACAAACCCTAAAAACCGCACAACCCCTTAGAACCCCTACAAACCCCTACAAACCCCTACAACCCTTAAAAACCCCTACAACCCCTAAAAACCCTTACAAACCCCTACAAAAACCCCTACAAGCCCTAAAAATCCCTACAACCCCTAAAAACCCCTAAAACCCCCTAAAAAATCCTACAAATCCCTACAACCCCTAAAAACCCCTACAACCCCTAAAAACCCCTACAACCCCTTAAAACCCCTAAAAACCCCTACAACCCCTAAAAACCCCTACAACCCCTAAAAACCCCTACAAAACCCTACAACCCCTAAAAACCCCAACAACCCCTAAAAACCCCTACAACCCCTAAAAA
Organism: Lampropteryx suffumata; assembly: GCA_948098915.1. NCBI lineage: Eukaryota > Metazoa > Arthropoda > Insecta > Lepidoptera > Geometridae > Lampropteryx > Lampropteryx suffumata. The sequence continues at coordinate 27,351,564 of OX402544.1, forward strand.
ATCCCACAAACCCCTACAACCCCTAAAAACCCCTACAACCCCTAAAAACCCATACAACCAATAAAAAATCCGACAAACCGCTACAACCCCTAAAAACCCCTACAACCCCTAAAAATCCCTACAACCCCTAAAAACCCCTTCAACCAATAAAAAATCCTACAAACCCCTACAACCCCTAAAAAATCCTACAAAAACCTACAACCCCTAAAAACCCCTACAACCCTTAAAAACCCCTACAACCCCTAAAAATCCCTACAACCCCTAAAAACCCCTATAACCCCTAAAATATTCTACAAAAATCCCTACAACCCCTAAAAACCCCAACAACCCCTAAAAACCCTACAACCCCTAAGAACCCCTACAAACCCTTACAGCCCCTAAAAACCCCAACAACCCCTAAAAACCCCAACAACCCCTAAAAACCCCGACAACCCCTAAAAACCCCTACAACCCCTAAAAAATCCAACAAATCCCTACAACCCCTTAAAACCCCTACAACCCCTAAAAACCCCTACAACCCCTAAAAACCCCTACAAACCCCTACAACCCCTAAAAACCCCTACCACCCCTAAAAACCCCTACAACCCCTAAAAACCCCTACAACCCCTACAAACCCCTACAACCCCTAAAAACCCCTACAACCCCTAAAAACCCCTACAAACCCCTACAACCCCTAAAAACCCCTACAAACCCCTACAACCCCTAAAAAATCCTACAAATCCCCACAACCCCTAAAAACCCCTACAACCCCTAAAAACCCCTACAAACCCGAAAAACCCCTACAAACCCCTACAACCCCTAAAAACCCCTAAAAACCCCTACAACCCCTAAAAACCCCTAAAAACCCCTAGAACCCCTAAAAACCCCTACAACCCCTAAAAATCCCTACAACCCCTAAAAACCCCTACAACCCCTAAAAAATCCTACAAATCCCTACAACCCCTAAAAATCCCTACAACCCCTAAAAACCCCTACAACCCCTAAAAACCCCAACAACCCCTAAAAAATCCTACAAATCCCTACAACTCCTAAAAACCCCTAAAACCCGTAAAAACCCCTACAACCCCTACAAACCCCTACAACCCCTAAAAACCCCTACAACCCCTAAAAACCCCTAAAACCCCTAAAAACCCCTTAAAACCCCAACAACCCCTAAAAACCCCTACAACCCCTAAAAATCCCTTCAACCCCTAAAAACCCCTACAACCCCTAAAAACCCCTACAACCCCTAAAAACCCCTACAAACCCCTACAACCCCTAAAAATCCCTACAACCCTTAAAAACCCCTACAACCCCTAAAAGTCCCTACAACCTCTACAACCCCTAAAAAATCCTACAAATCCCTACAACCCCTAAAAACCCCTACAACCCCTAATAACCCCTACAACCCCTTAAAACCCCTACAAACCCCTACAACCCCTAAAAACCCCTAAAAACCCCAACAACCCTTTAAAACCCCTACAACCCCTAAAAATCCCTACAACCCTTAAAAACCCCTACAACCCCTAAAAATCCCTACCACCCCTAAAAACCCCTACAACCGCTAAAAATCCTACAAATCCCTACATCCCCTAAAAACCCCTACAACCCCTAAAAACCCCTACAACCCCTACAACCCCTACAACCCCTAAAAACCCCTACAACCCCTAAAAACCCCTACAAACCCTTAAAACCCCTAAAAACCCCTACAATCCCTACAACCCCTAAAAACCCCTACAACCCGTACAACCCCTAAAAACTCCTTCAAACCCCTACAAATCCTAAAAACCCCTAAAAACCCCTACAACTCCTAAAAACCCCTACAACCCCTACAAACCCCTACAACCCCTGAAAACCCCTACAACCCCTAAAAAATCCTACAAACCCCTTCAACTCCTACAAACCCCTACAAATCTCTAAAAACCCCTACAATCCTTAAAATTCCTTACAACCCAAGGTTAAGTTTGCTATGTCTATCTAGCACCGTTTAAAAGTTATGAACGTTTAAAGTTTTTTATTTCTGAATCGGATAATGAAAAGGGTCTTGAGCAACATTAGTTGGAGCACCAACCCTCTCCGACTTGTAGTTTCCGAGATAATGTGGAGGGGGGCAAAAAGGGGGGCAAGGAGGAGGTGTCACACAACTTTTTTCAACTCTTCCGATTATCCTCTATACGATCCCACTAAAATTTCAATTCCAGCATGACGCCTTCTGGGTACACCTTAAAAGGGGGGGAGAAAAATGGTGGGAGAGGGGGGAGTTTTAAAATCGTTTCTTAATCCTTCAAGCATCCTATATACGATCCCAATAAAATTTTAATTCCAACACGCCTTCTGGGTATACTTTAAAAAGGGGGGGGGGGGTAAATGGGGGGGGTGCAGTTTAAAAAATCCTCAAAAAAAAAATCAAAAATCCTAAAAAATCCGCATCCTCTATACGATCCTACTAAAATTTCAATTCCAACATGACGCCTTCTGGGTATACCTCAAAGGGGGGGGAGAAAAATGGGGGGAGGGGGGAAATTTTTAAATTGTTTCATAATCCATGGAGCATCCTCTATACGATCCTACTAAAATTTCAATTCCAACATGACGCCTTCTGGGTATACCTTAAAGGGGGGTGAGAAAAATGGGGGGAGGGGGGGTAGTTTTAAAAACGTTTTTTAATCTTCGGAGCATCCTCTATACGATCCACTAAAATTTCAGTTCCATAATGACGCCTTTTGGGTATACCTTAAAGGGGGGGGAGAAAATGGGGGGAGGGGGGGAGTTTAAAATATTTTTGTATTTTTTGATGCACCATCTATACAAATCTCTAAAAAAAAACACACCTCGTCGGGAAGAATCCAATGTTGATTCGTGGGAGGGGCAGTTGGAGGGGGAAAAGGGGCACTTTAGGATTTTTCCCCCACTTGAATAAACCCCTTTTATAGTTTTCCATGAAAAAAAACACACCTCCCCCTCCACCATCTGGGAGAACAACTATGTCAATGAGTGAGTCAGTCAGTGGTAATTAAGCTATATATAGTATAATAATATTAGCTAATTAGAGTATATCTCATAGTTACATATTAAGTGATGGAGAAGATAACGTTGCCTGCCTTATTTACTGATATTAGAATACAATGACAGACAAAACTTTATAACAATAAAAATAATATTGTCGTACATTTAACATAGCATTATCTGCCCCAAAGTAAGCAGAGCTAGTATTCTGTCTAATTGATATAGGTACTACTTATATACAGTTTTTTTTGTTGTTAATGCATACATATTAAACATAGAAACACCCAGACCTGAAAAATTTGCAGATCATATAACATTTGTCCTGGAGTTGGGAATCGAACCCGTCTCTGTCATTGCGCGACAGAGGTCGTCGCTACTTTAAGGCCACATAATCGACCTTTCAAAATGCACGTTAATTAAAGTTACAGTGATTAAATAACTTACTAATAAAAACAATTTTTGACAGTAAAAACATAATCTTCTTCATGTGCCGTCGTAGTTTCTACGAACCAGTAGGGTGTAGGGCAGTAGGGCACTTGGCACAATAATAAATAAATAAATATTGCTGGACAATGCACACAACACCATCTAGTCCCAAACTAAGCATAGCTTGTATTATGGTGACTAGATGACTGATAGAATACTTATATATTTTCAAATACATACTTATGATACTTTATAACACCCAGACACAGAACAAACACCTATGTTCTTCACACAAATGTTTATCCTGGGAGGGAATCGAACCCTCAACCTACAGCGCAAAAGGCAGAGCTACTACCAAATGAGCTTACAGGAGTGTCTTCGAAGTTTTAGACGACATAAAAATATAATATATTTAAAGATTAATATTAATAATGTTCTTACACCGTGCACAGTTCATTACTACTTGCTCATTACTGTCTGTTCTCGAGTTGCCTGGAAGGAATGGATTTCAGCGGTTCATTATATTCCTTCTAAAGCTCAACGTAGAACTATACGAAAGGGGCATATTGAAAACCAGCACTACAATTATGATCTACCAGTTGTATACAGGGTGTCACGGGATTGGTACTTTAAGTCAAGTCCAAATGTCAAAAGATACTTTATTCAATACAATCACAAGGATCACTTTGAATCACACTTAAGCCTAATTTAAGTTGATTCTGACCATGAAAATTAACAGTTATTGGAGAAAAAATTGATAAGAATACTTAGGTCCTGTCTGTATTTCAGCGAAATAAATCAGTAGATAATAATTATATTTAAGTTATGTATTATAGGTTTAACATTTTATGAATTAAGTGAGTAATTAATTATTATTGTGTTTGTATTTCTATTAGACCAATAGACCAATGTAATGTTTGGCTTTATTGTTATTTTTTAGTTATAACTAGTGTAAATAGTATTTGTGCCATTCTAGATATATAAAATAATTAAATAAATTAACCATAAAACTAACTTTTTTAGTCTTTATATACACGGCCTTACTTATAAACAACTTCTGTCAAAAGTTAATCACTGTTTAAAATAGTGACATCTCTTTTTGTAAGATAGTGACAAATAGTGACAGGACAGTGTTTAGGCAGTGTTAAAGTTGAGAGGCGTTTATAAATAAAGCAGTTAATTGACATCCCAAGAGTATCAACAATATTTATAATTGCTTACCTAAATAATCCCGCGCAAGTTAAGATGAAATGAAATATTTTTCTGCCAGTTTTACAGCAAACTTTGCTGAACATTTTCACAGAAGTTGTAGAACATTTTTGTTGTTCTCGTAAGTGTCGAGAACGCTTGCGATAAAATACTAGTTTCACGACATACTGTATACAAACGCCAAACTAAGCAAAGCTTATGTTATTAAGTTGACTAGTTGATTGATAGAATACTTATTTATTAAGCGACTTAAAAAAAGGAAGAGGCTCTCAATTCATCGGAACCTTTTTTTTGTATGTGTGTTCATAGATTACTCCTAAACCGATTTGATAATTATTTTTTTGTTTCTAAGGCTATACTTCCCAGATGGTTTAAAAAATCAACAAAAATCTAAAAATTTTATACATCGATGATATTTTTATATACATGAAGTCGGTTGTCTTTTTAGTTTTTAAAACGTTGTTATTCCACTAAAAGTTCTACGCAGTCAATTGGTGAATTTAGACTTTTAAGTGTACCTTAAAGGTATTATTTTAGTAAAAACTTCGGCTAAAGTTTTTGTATACTAATAGTTTTCTTGTCCCGAATCGCACTATGTACCTACTGCCATATGTTACCAATTTAAATAATGATATTATGTATTTTGTGTAGATCTTATGTTTTTATATTTAAAATTAGTAGAACAATATAATAGGATTATCTATTGGCCGCGGACTCACTAATGGCTCTTTGGCTCGCACTGTCCATTAGTGCCAATAATTAGACAGAGGCTAATAATTAGATGCAGCGTAACGCACTTTCACCCCGGCCCGATAATTTGCGATAATTGTAGAGCGAACAAAACTACGCTTTCGTATTAATTAAATTATTTTTTATAATTGCTATGTGTTTGCACTTTTCCAGCGGAACCTGGATGAGTATCGTTTTGTTCCAAAAAAATACCACACAAACAGTATACAATGGGGCATTCATATTTAGTCCTGGATGACCGAGCTTTGCTCGGTATAAAACATGGGTAAAATGACCTTTTCTAAAAATGAAACCTAGCTAGATCGATTTATCGCCCCCAAATCCCCCGCATACATAATCTAATCAATTTCAGATTATATATACATACTGTCCCGTTCGCAACTTCGTCCGCGCGTTTTAAAAAGAAAAAAATATATATAATTGTACTGACTGCAGCGCCATCTGCCGGGCTAATTTGGGAATCTAAACCATCCAGGGCGCCACCCAAACGCATACAAAAAAAATATTTCAAATCGGTCCAGCCGTTTAGGAGGAGTTCAGTGACATACACACATACAGTAGAATTATATATGTATATAAAGGTATACAAGAATTGTTCATTTAAAGGTATTAGATAGACAGATATGGGAACATTTTTACTGTCAACCAATGAATGAAAATTCTTTATTGTACACCTTAAAACTAAATATAACAATTTGCTTGCTTTTTGCTTTAAAACTAGGTACAAAATAAGATCATTTAATACAAAAGTACCGGCCCCAGTCTACCAAGGATCTACACTATTTAAGACCAGGATCAGAATGGACATCAAGTGTCAAAAATGAAGTCAAAGACTAAGGAAGCTGAAGGCTGGAGGCGGAAAGAATGGCACATATCAAGGGAGGTTTATACCCAGATGTGGTTGTAGTCATGGATGATGATGGCTGAATACCCTGTTAGCTCAGTTAGTGGTAGTTCTATCCTCTGCGCTGTAGAAACCTTCTACGTAGCTGGCAACGAAGCCTGGTTTCGTATACTAAAGGTAGGTTCAATTCCCTCCCAAGACAAACATTTGTGTGTGTTTGTTCTGTGTCTGGGTGATATAAAGTATCATAAGTATTTATATATATATAAGTCTTCCATCAGTTATCCGGTCACCATAATACAAGCTAAGCTTAGTTTAGGGCTAGATGGTGTTGTGTGCGTTGTCTAGCAATATTTATTTATTATTTATTTATTTACCCTGAGCCCGTGGGGAACAGGAGTCCAACGCGTATTCAAAATTATTTCACACCGCCTGGTAGATACATTGCGTGAGCTGGCTCTTATCTGGCTCAGCGTATTAGCATTTCAATTCAACGTGGCAATGCAATGTCTCGGGAACGCTACCCTCTCGCAGTAATCTGGATCAATAAAGCTATCTATAGATCGTTTTAAGCGGTCCTTAGATAACTCAACTGTTGCACATGTATTTTGTATTATTGTATATTATTCCGTACATTTGTGTTATTATAGATTCATAATTGATAATTTAATGTCTTAATAAAATAATTTGTTCCATTATTGTTTTATTATTGTCTATTAGCTATCCGTGGTTTCGCAAACGTAGTAGGTACCTATATAAACAGTAGCTCATATACTAATCCAGACATCAATAATCTTTTATGTAACGCAAGTTGGTCTCAGTCTGTGATAGGTCGGCGTTGACATCATCTACACACCAGTATTAAAAACATTGTATTATACTTTCAAAGAAATCAATTTAAATCTCATTCTTTGGTTACACCCTAGTTTTGCATTATGAGCAGACGCAGACAAAAGACCGTGAAAGGGTCAGCTAAGGTCAACCTTTCAAGGTAAAGGTCAGCGGGTCACTAACCCGAGGGACATTTTTGCCGGCTCATTAGTAGAACAGTCGTTACGTCACGTCACGTGTTATTGGTGACATCGTGACGTGGGCTAGGGTTGTCTCTTTTGGAATATATTAATTATGGTAGATGGTTTCTGTGCCTAGTCGGGGTTCTTGGTTTATTTTATAAAGAAGCATAGCTATTATAATTAATTCGTTTTTCGTTTAAGTGGAATTTTGATCAATAAAATGTTATCAATTAATCTATTGGTGTATTATGCTCCTTTGTGGTTTGAACGACAAGAAATTCACGAATAGTCTAAACAAATGACGATCGAATGCGACTTTATGACAATTACTTGACATTGGCAAAACTTTCATCATGACAGATGCCATTATAGAAAGAAAACAATGCCTGCTTCAGTTGTTCAGTTTTCGAAAATAAATAACAAGAAATATACATTAGTGTCAAGTACCATTATAAAGCATACATAAAGGGTAGTCTTTTCAAGAAAGAGTATTATAATATAAATTACTATATTATTTATAAGAATGCATGACCTCATGTCACTCTGCCCTCAGACAGTTAACCGACACATTTGAATTATATAAACTCTCTTATACTAGTTTTTCTTAGTTAAGGTAGTTATTAGATGGATCATGCAAATAAGCGCTAGGACCAGGACGAGTTTCTTTCCGGTTCTTCTTGAGCTTAAGTTGGAGGAAAGAGGAGGAAGGAATTGGCACCTAAACTCACCTAGTATGTAAGACATTTCAAAGTGATCCTTGTGATTGTATTGAATAAAGTATTTTTTGACTTTGACTTTTTTTATAAATTCCTAATTCTCTGTTGGTCTTATTGTTACCTTGTGCATGAAAATAGCCTTTGTACTATTCTAGGCCACAAGCCTCGTCTATACAGAGTTTTATCCTAATCAGTTCGGACGTAAAAAAATTAGCATTTATAATATTAGTGAGATATATACATATATACCTACTTAACGATCCTTTGTTTCGCCGCGACGTTGGTATAATTATTAAGTATGTAGATAAGATTAATACATTTATCTCGTGTTTGTTCTCAGATACAATCTATTTGCTAGCGTTTAGTAATATGGTCTCTATTTAATGTTTTTGCAATAATAATTTCCTTGAGCTTTACTTTCCTAAGAGACTACGACCGTCACTACGTGCGTAATGTAGCGGAGATGCATTGGAGCAACGATCTTCATTAAAACAAACAAAAGAAAAGGTATAAGAAGAGTCAAAAGATATTTATTTCGTAAATGTGTAGGACTTAATAAACATCAAAGTCAAATCAAGTCAAGTCATCACATAAGTCAAATATTTTTGAAATGATAACTTCTTATGGGAGGGTAAACCGCTTCGTTACGTTACGCGTTAGTCTGTCTAGCTTCCCTTTCTCTCACGCATACGGCAGCGGTAGGCAGGCTCCTCCTCTCTCACTCTAACCCACAGCGCTAGTTAGATTAGTATAAGTTATCACTGCTGGCGGGCGTCGCGACACGCACATGTTTTTTTTATTTAATACAATCACTAAGACCACTTTGACAAGTATTGCATAGGTGAATTTAGGTACCAATTCCTCCTAACCCAAGCACGAAAAGAATGAACGTTCTGGTTCCAGCGCTTTTTTGTATGATCCTTTTTATAACTATAAACTAATACAAGGCAAGCAAAAAGCAATGCAAATCTGTCTGTTAACTGTAATCATGTAAAATACCATAATTATAATATGAACTTCTAATTTATCAATAGCAATAATGACATATTTAAAATAATCATACTTATTTCTCTCGTGATCATAGCGCATGCAACTGTGCTTAGATATAGGGAAAATAGAAGTGAGAAGTTTGTCTGTAGTGAAAATGAAGCATACAATAAACAAACGAATTGTATATACTGTACATACAATGTACATTAGCGATGTATATGTACGCTAAAAATAGATTTTGCTGGACAATTCACACTCCAATTAGACCCTAACTAAGCATAGCTTGCATTATGAGAAACGAGACATTTCACACAGCATCATCTAGCCTCAATGTTAACAAAAAGCTTGAGTTATGGGAACCACATGATATACTACTTATGTTTTTTTTTTACACACCCAGACCCGAGACAAATATTAGCAAATTGACAATCATTGTCCCGCGGTAATCAAACCCGCAACCTTCTGCGTCTCAGCCGGACCTTGGCCCACTGCGCCACAGAGGTCGTCAAGAATACTTATCATACTCGTAAAACACAAATTAATAATCCTTTATAACACTGAACATATATATACAAAGGTGAATTAGGTGGGCTTAATGAGAAAATAAAAAGTTCATCACACAAAATGTTTATTTCTGGGGAGGAATCAAAGTCACTACCTACAGATGACAGAGTTATCACTGAGTTATAAAGCCAGTCCTGGTATATACTAAAAGTATGAGTTGATTATGAAAACAAACGATGCAACGGCTAAAGAAATTTAAATAAAATGTCTTCCAACGAAACACTTTTTAAACAAAGAAAAGACGTTCCCATTATTTCCCCGTACATACACATAATAAAGCTATTGACAGACTAGCGGTCACGAGAATCGGCGTGTCAACAACCGCCTTAATTCGTGCGAAGTGACACTTTTTGTAAACCGTGTTGTTTTAAATTAAAAAAGATACCTACGTGTGTATCTACGGTTTTAATTGCAAGAGCCGACGTTTGCCTTAGACAAACGTCTAGATAAGACAGTACATTTGCATTGTGTAATTGACCCAATATTCTAAGTTCTTTGAAAAAATATACCGCCTTAAACGTTCTATACTACGTTCTATTCTAAAGCTACTCGTACCTATACATATACCTACAATTTTAAGAAACACAGGTTTTAACTCACGTAGTATTTTATGAAAACACCGACACTGTTTCGATACATCTGGAGAATCTTCACCAGGGTGAGTTTGATCCGCGTCTAAACAGCTACTGCTTAAAATGTATAGTATAACTAAAGAATGTTTTTAAAGATTCAGAATTAGTTTGAGTTTTAAGACGGTAAACAGTGAATGGCCTTTATGATAGAAAAAAATGTGACCTTTTTTGTCGTTATTTAGTGACTATCTACTTATTTATTAAAGCACTTTTTTATACAATTTCGGCCTTACCTATAAACGCCTCTTAACGTAAACACTGCCCATACATTTGTCAATCTTACAAAAAGGATGGGCACTATGAAAACAGTGATTCATTTTTGATAGAGGATGAGAGAAATTTCTAAAAGAACAACTTATTATAATCTAGCGATCGTTTTCAGCGGTCCTTAGATAGTTAAAACGGTGTAAATATGTATTTTATGATAATATATATTGTTTTGTTATATTTTTTGTAAATATTCTTATGTTAATTAAACATTGCCTTTTCAATCTTCTTTATAAATTTCTTATTTGTTTTCTGATAAAATAATTACGTTTTAAATACTAAGAAGACATCCGAATCCATGTTTATAAAAAATATCATCGATGTATACAATTTTTTGATTATTGTTGATTGTTTAAAAACAACTTGACCAATTTCGATAAAATTTAAATACCTGGGAAGTATACCCTTTAAAACAAAAGATAATAATTTTCCATATCGGTTCAGGCGTCTTTGAGTAATCGGTAAACATATATAAAATAAAAACTTCTATTTTGAAGTCGGTTAAAAAGGGGTGGTACTATTTTACTAAAAAAACCAGTTGTTCTGAGAACCGCCTACAATACTGTAGGTACCTTTAATCTCACAAACGATGATACATCTTGTCCCATACATGACCGCACTAAGACCAAGTATTTCAAGTATATAAAACACTGTCAGCCTTACTTAGTAACGTCTCAATTTTTGTCGAAAGTTAATCTCTCTTCCAAATAGTGCCATCCTTTTCTGTAAGATAGTGACAAATAGTGACAGAGCTAATCAAAGAGGTAAAGTTCTTAGGCAATGTGTGGACAAATATTTAATAAAATTCTTGTCGAAATAAAGGACTTGCCTAGGCTTTATGTAAAAAAAAAATTGTTGCTTTTTGACAGAACTTTTTACAGTGTTAACAAATTTCTTGAAAACGAATGAATATAATTGATTCATGCTAAAATAGAAAACGGTATACTTACTTTAATTTAATGTTTTTGAAAACATTCAGATTTGCATGCCAATGTTCTTCGGTGTTACCTATCATATTTCTTGCAAATATATTATTAAAAGAAAGAAAGAAAGAATAAAATAAAGCATTTATTCTGTCCACCACTCAAAATACAATAGAAAAAATAAATATAGGAAGTTTACAAAACAAAAATTACAATAATAAACTCTAAATAAATTTCCTAGTATCTAGGTACATGTGGTGGCGAAATCAGGGCTGACAATATTTTTTTTTTTATAAAAGTAACTTAAAATATAAAACAAACTACACAACATACATTAATACATTACATTAAACTCAACAAGATACAAAATCAAAAAGCACACAATACAAATTAATAGATACTTAAAATATGAACACAAACCCAAAACAAAAATAAAAAACAGCAGTAGTAATAAGATGAGAATTTTACATACATTACAGATCAAACTAAGAGGACAGCTGCAAAAACTAGCTTCCCCTATGCCAGGCTGGTCTATTTGTATGGAAAAAATATGTTGCTTTAATTTTACCTTAAAAAGATTAACATTCAATATATTTTAAATGGTTGTGGTATGTCATTCCAACACTTTGTGGCAGCGTAGCGGAAACTACCTCTAAATGCAGCAGAGCCATGTAACGGTGTTGCTAGTAAAACAGAACCTGCTCTAGTTTTGTACCTACTGTCATGTACTGGCTCCAGGCCAGCGCATATTGTTGAAAAGATACTCAGGTTCTTCAGGTATTTCTATTTCTATTTCTAATCTTTAGCAGTGTTTAAGTTGAGAGGCGTTTATAAGTAAGGCTACGAACGTAAATAAGAGAGCGACAGGTTCATCCAAGCGGCTTATCAACTCCGTTGTCACCACATCCACCCACCTATCGATTTACTGTCGGTTGAAAATAAACCCAAATGAGTGGTTCTGTCGCAAAAAGGTCGGCCGTCGTCACCCCAGTCTTCCATACCAGCAGCTTCTAAACGAACCAATAACTCGGTAAGCAAAGTTAGACTGTTTGCTGCCATAGCATACTGTAGAATAGCACGAACACTTTATGTATGTATAACGAAATAAAATATATTTATCACTACATAGTATAAAACAAAGTCGCTTCCCGCTGTCTGTCTGTCCCTAGGTATGTATGCTTAAATCTTTAAAACTACGCAAAGGATTTTAATGCGGTTTTTTTTAAATAGATGGAGTGATTCAAGAGGAAGGTTTATATGTATAATACATGCATAATATAGTAGAGAAACAGTGATAATTTTAGAGGTATCAAATCACATAAGTCAGTCTGTAGTATATTTAGTATCAGCATTGCACCCGTGCGAAGCCGCGGCGGTTTGCTAGTAAATAAATAATATCGGAAAATTCACACATCATTTAGTTCCAAAGTAAGTAGAACTTGTGATATGGTTACCACATGACTGACATGAAAAAGCATAAAATAAAAACGTTTTCAACCGACTTTAAAAAAAGGAATATAAAAGAAAGAAAGGAAGTGGTTTTCAATTCGGTTGTATTTTTATGTGCTCAAATTTAATTCAATGAAGTCGGTTTTCTATTATTTTTAAAACGCAATTATTGAAATTGCTTCCATTATGTTAGCAAAATGCCTCAAGATTGTCATAACGATTCAAAATGGTACTTGCCTTTGTGATATTTAGATTTAATTTATCATGATACACGCAGCTGACGCAGCAGATAACCAGATTAGTTTATGTTGTACCCAAGCGGCTAAAACAGCAGAACTTGCAAGTGCTCAGAGTGCCCCAGCTATTTGCATTCGCTGTGTACCACGCAAGTGACACTTCACTTCCCCATCAATATGCATTGAAACAATGTCCCAGCAAATGAATTTTACACTTTTTCTGTCGCCGTTTTATTTTACTTTTTACTTAAGTCTTATAAAAACAGCAGTTACTTATAAATTCTGCTGTTGCCATTTACTAAGAATGTAAGGCGATAAGGGTTTAGACCTGTTCAATTGAACAAGGAGCGGTTATTTTTGAAAGTTCCCTTTGAATAAAAGTGCTCATTCTGTGCAAGACTGCTCATGGATGATAAACGGAGTCCAATGGGCGGCCTATTTACCAAATCCAATGAATGAATGAATGAATGAATTTTTAATCCCAAGCCAGCCAAACGCTTGTGGAGACAAAGCTTCTAGTTCATTGTGTTTTTAACGTTGGTTTTGAATAAGGAATTAAAAAGACTGATCTTCTATTTGCTTTATTTCAAAATCAAAATCAATTCAAAATTTGTACACTTTTACGATAATCCAAAAATGTAGAGCGGTAGGTAAAGCTACCAACAGTTACCGACTACATCGACAGCTCATGTTAAGCGTCTAAACCCGCCGGCCATGACGTGATAGACGTCTAATTTAAATGTTAAATTTAAATCATTCATTCGTTCTCCGTGCGTCTAAATCGATATTATTCGAATAATTTCAATGTTTTCGATGTCTTGTAGCATGATATTCAAATTATAATAAAAGGAACGAGCGAGTCTTACAGTAGTCGCATATGATGTCTAACATCTGACATCTCATCTTGGTAATAAGAAACATTAAAATGATATCCTGAATTAGTTTATATAACAGCACACGGCCAAAACTTCACCTCGTGCGCACATTGGTCAAATCAAATAACACGCGCTTCCTGTTACACACTTCTGTCCCTTTTCCAAAGGTCTTTTCCTTTTCCGAAGCGAGAGGAAAGGTGTTACACATTAAAAAAGAACACTGGCTTTAATACAAATAAAACAACTTCAATATTGAGAACGGCTAAGAATCATAGCATTAAAAACTAAACGGAAAGAAGATAATATTTTTTTTTAAACATAGCATAGGATTAGGTCTACCTAATCCGATGCTATGATTAAAAAAAAATATATTCTCTACTTATTTTATGGTAGGTGCATGCTACTTTATGTGAAGAACATAGGTGTTTGTTCTGTGTCTGGGTGTTATAAAGTACGTGTTTAAAAATATATAAGTATTATATCAGTCATCTAGTCTCCATAATACAAGCTATGCTTAGTTTGGGGCTAGTGTTGTGTGCATTGACCAGCAATATTTATTTATTATTATTGTCGTTGCGTTTTAAAATTTCGATATATATCTCGCAATTCCTAACCAGATAAAGAGATTTGTAATATTAGTAGGATATATTGTAGAGATCGCTGTTAGCGATAAGGCCGCCTTTTACTGTAAAAGATAAACCTTTATTGTGATAGGTATACCACACGGAAAATAACAAAAACAATTATTTTACAGTAAAAGGCGGACTTATCGCCAACAGCGATCTCAATTATTATCTATGTTTAATTATTTGTCAGTTATCACAGATTAAAAAAACAATCCACTTCGAAATATGAAAATGACTTTTTTCATAATAAGTTCATAACAATTGAAATAATTTCAAGAAACATATTAAATTGAAAGTTTATAGCCCGTGAATTTCAATAAACGATATTCATTTAATTTCACGCTTAAATAAATATTAATTGATTGTATTTCATAATTCGTTAATATAATCTTGTTAGGTTAGTATATTTATTAAAATTTTATTGCCGATAAATATTTTTGCATTTACTTAATGCACGAAAGGAGACTTTAAGGCGCACTTTAAGCCTTTCATCACACTGGTTTAAAATAACTAGTGATACGGAAGGAAGAAGACGAAGACTACCTGACAACAAACAAATGACGAACGACTTGCGAATTTGTGACGTCTTACTATAAAATCGAATCACTTGAAATTGCTAAAACATTAATTTTGAAACATGCCCTAAATGAAGCAGACGAAGAAGGAAATCAATGACATCTAATACCTTTAAACGAGAAATTATCGTATATATGTATATATACAAAATCTGAATCTCGGAAACGGCTACGATTCTCATGAAATTTAGTATGCAGGGGGCTTCGGGGCGATAAATCGATCTAGCAAGGTTTCATTTTTAGAAAACGTTTTTTTATCCGTTTTTTTAAACCTCAATCATCCATGTATCCATATTATAATACATTAAATAATTTCCGACTCTTCTTTTATTAAAAGGGACCAGTCTTTTATTCAGTTTAAAAATGTTTCTTATATTACATTTTCTGTGTTTTCAGATACAGTATGGATGGCATGACTCAAAAAGTATATACTCTTGTATTTTTTTTTAAATAATACAGTTTGTTACCGATACAGTACAGTCATCGTCATAAAATTATGTCACGGCAGTTAAATTAACCCGGAGCAAGTTAACAGCACTGAATCACAAAGCCTAACTATTACGTCATTATGAACTATACCGATATAAAACAAAAGTACTTGTAAAAATATTAATAACTGATAACTAATTAGGACGATGACGTCACGAGGTGACTGCCCGTTTTGATGTGACGTCATTTATAAATCTTCTATTGAGGTTGAGGTGCTAAAGATATTAGCAAACAATGATGAAGTAGCCTAAATGGTGACCTAATGTGAACTATACATGGATACAGAAGTTGTGGAAATTGATCGAATAAGCACTAGCTTCAGACTGTGGCTTTTCCTGGTACATAGAAAAGTTACCATTATAAATTTAGTAAAAAACATCCATTGCATAAGTGGAAATAATTATTATTAAAATAATTTAATAACACACTTTGCAAAGAAATTTGCTTACTTAAACGTTTGCAAAACCGTACTGGTAAAATTTAAAACTCTAAAATAAACTAAAAAATCTAACTACAACACTCTCATTTTATAATCGACCGAATTGTAAGACATAAATTAATCTATGATTTGTACACTGTTACACAGTTCTTACACTTTCCATCAGATGGGACGTATGCTTGTTTGACGCCACAGTCGTATCTCTTCGGTAGATCTTTTCACTTTTGGAATACAATGGTGGCAATTTGGTTGGTTCTTTTCTAATATTAGAAATAGTCATAGCTTTTGTAAAACCTATTCGGTTGGTACCATCTAACTAAATTAGGAACACTTACTTAAATCAGATAAAATTAAATTAGGATAAGTTGGTAACAGCAGAATACCAAACGTTAATTTGACAGTTCTAAACCTAATTTTAGCTAAAATTAGTTAGGTTGGTGCCAACAGAATTGAGGCCAATGTTGTATTCAGATTATCTCGTGTCTACTGAAAATACACATAAAACTTTGTACCTACAGTTGATTTACATGACTTTCAGATGATAATGTAGGTACGATTTTTCGCATTGCAGGTACATACCTATGTATACAAAATATCGTAGGTATGTACCTACATGATCACGCAAACGCTTTTGGGTTTCCAAATCGTACATGGTGTCAAAATAGTCTTTTGACGACCTCTGTAACGCAGAAGGTTGCGGGTTCGATTCCCGCCGCGGGACAAATGTTTGTATGATCTGCAAGTATTTGTCTCGGGTCTGGGTGTTTCTATGTATAATATGTAAGTATTTACAAAAAAAACGTATATAGGTAGTAAGTATATCAGTCATGTGGTACCCATAACACAAGCTCTGCTTACTTTGGGGCCAGATGATGTTGTGTGAAATGTCCGTGATTATTTATTTATTTATTAAAAGAAATAAAATATTAAACAAATAAACTCGCCGTTGTAGCCGTAATCGGTTTGAAGGACTATATGGTATATGGTATATGGTATTGCCATACAACGTGGCAAAGCTGCCAGTGTTCTGGACTCGGATCCATCCAACAGCCGGAACCGACGGAGTTACGAGAATTTATGAGATATAACTTATTTCATAAATAATCCAGTTAATACCTACCTAATATTTAGTATCTACAAGCCTAATATTCTGTATTTACAATTATGTAGAACTAGCTACTGTCCGCGGCTTCGCATGCGTGGTACCTAACCGTCCAATGTCCCATCTATCTTTATACTTACCAAAATTCATCAAAATCGGTTCAGCGGTTTAGGCATGAAAACGTAACAAACAGAGTTACTTTCGCATTTATAATATTAGTAGGTATGAATATAATTTTAATTGACAGACAAATACTTTTATCTACCAATACCACTTGAAGTTGGCAAGATACCGACTTTTTTTCCAAGTTACCCTACGCTTTGATTTTTCACTTCTAAGTAGTTTAGTTGATTAGAGGCTTAAGCTCTATATATATATATATTGTTTTATTTTTATGACAGCAACAAAAAAACGGGTTTGCGCGCAAGCAACATCATAAAAGATACTTGTATATTTATTTATTTATTTATTTATTTGTTTTTAAATAGAGATGTACATATACTTTGGATTATTCGTATAGTACATAAATTAAAGAACATTACAAGTTTTAGCATAAGATTTGAAAGTAACAAATTTAAAACATAGGTACTTTTAAATTAATAAGAACGCTAACTCCTACCCTAGGAAAACCTGCGTTATCGTCGTTTGCGTATCTTTTATATATATTGCGTTATATATATAAAAGAGGAAAGAAGCTGCGGGAAGCTGGTCCAGCAATAAATGCTATCGCTCTTACACAAAACTAATCGAACGTAAAACTATAATAAATAGTGTTATCGTCGGACATAAATTAATCCAATATTTTTTTCTTAGCCTGTATGTACTTAGGGTTTTTAATTAGATTCGTTAATTGAAACGTGTTCAAAGTTATAACGTTATGATGATGAAAATGAACCAGGTACGTACCTTGTTGATTAGTGCATTAAATATTACCAGATAAGAATAAGAACTCAAACCAAACTATAATTCTTTGCATTTCAGATGCAAACTCAATTAATGACCTAAAAGTCTTTATCATAGAAAAAAAAAATTACAAAAATAATGAAACAAATGTACAGAATATACATGTTGAGTTATCTAAGGACCGTTTAAAACAATCTATAGATAGCTCAACTGATCCAGATCACTGCCAGAGGACAGAAATAGATAATAATAAATAAATATTGGTGGACAATGCACAACACTATCTAGCCCCAAACTAAGCATAGCTTGAATTTAAAAGACCAGATGACTGATAGAATAGGTAGGTACTTATATATTTTTTAATACATATTTATGATACATTAAAACAAACAGCTATGTTCATCACACAAATGTTTGTCCTGGGAGGGAATCGAACCAGCCTACAGCGCTAAAGGCAGAGCTACCAAGTGAGCTGACAGGCCAGACAAAACGGATCAGACTACCTCACTGAAATCTAATTCTTAGTTAATGGAACGTGTCATTTGTTGTTTTTTTCCAATTTCAAGTAAATTTATTGTTTATTGCAAGACGTCACAAAGTCGTATGTTAACGTTCGTCATATGTTATTTTATATAAAATGGCGACTTTTATATTAAAATAACATGAACTATGTCTGTTCGTATTACAAAGATATACAAGACTTTTATTTATTTGAAATAATCACCGAGATCTTTATATTTATACAAAACAAAGTCGTGTTAATTAGACCATTCATAACTCAAGAACTGCTGGACCGATTTTCATGACATTTGATTTGTTGGATTTGCCTCCGCCGCGAATAGCAGAATAACTATCAATAAATAACTATTAATTTTTAATATTAAAAAAATAAGATTTGAAGCAGTGAGATGTTTAAATCTACGACTATGTTCGGTTTATGACAGATGCCATTGTGCGCGCATGAACAATAATTGTGTCTTAAAGAATCAAAGTCAAGTACTTAAGTATTTTATTCTGATATATTTTCTCTATAAAACGCGCGGCCGAGTAGCCAACGGGGCAGCTAGTCACTACATAGTATAAAACAAAGTCGCTTCCCGCTGTCTGTCTATCCCTATGTATGCTTAGATCTTTAAAACTACGCAGCGGATTTTGATGCGGTTTTTTTAGTAAATAGAGTGATTTAAGAGGAAGGTTTATATGTATAATACGTACATAATAAGTAGAGAAACACTGATAACTTTAGAGGTTTCTAATGTAATGTCGTAAATAAACACATTTTTTGCGCTTAAATTGCAAACGAATCCTACGAGGTAGATCAAAATAATGTAGGTACTTACTACATTACTTCAGTATTGTACACATTAAAAAGGTCTACACAAATATGTATATGTCTATCTCTTAGTCTATGTTATTCTCTTAGATAACGTTGTATATAAAGACATTCTGTAGTATATTTAGTATCAGCAGTGCACCCGTGCGCTAAATCACTAGTTCTCTATAAAACGTGCGGACGAAGTCGCGAACGGGGCAGCTAGTTAGGTTAATAAAACTACAAATATCTCAAGAAAAATAAACAATATATGAGACCAATGTCTTTTTCCCTAGACAGTCTGAATTAATCCAAATCTACTCTATATTCCTATATTATATTCAATGTCAACTTTGCCAATGTCAAGAGGTCGTTTTGTTATAAAGTCTCAATCGATCACCATTTGTCTATTGCAAACGTCAGCGCAGACTGACGTGTAAAATATTCCTAGTTTCCTAGACGCACAAAGTCAGCAAGTATTGAATAATAATTTTATCATTTGACTGCACTTGTGCTTAGAAATTTCAACATTGGTTAAACCACATAGAACCACTTAATAAAAGTTACAATATCACGAGAAAATCCGTAGAGATATGTCTTCTTCTTCTTCTGTGTTTATGGCATGTGACATAATAATGCCAATTTTGCAAGTGTCAAGTGTTTATGTTTGTTTATGGTCAATTTGTTTAATAAAGTCTTAGTCTATGGTCAATTGTCAATTCTAGACGACACGCGGAATGGCGTCTAGAATTTTCTTGGGACTCCTCGTCGTTCAAATCACACTGCACCACAATACACATGCAATCCAATTATCCATACCCGCCCCGCAGCCACAATTTATTCATTAAAATTCCGCCAAGATTACTGAATAAAACATGCAATAAAACGGGTAAAAAATATTAAATTAGCAGAGCTATGTTACTCCATGAAATGACAGACGAAGAATCCTAGGGATATGTCACTTCATGAAATGTTAAACTAAAAACTCTTCATTGAACTTATCGGTGACATTTAAATTTGTTACAATATTGTTTTATCTGTAGCTACCTATATAAATAAATAAATATTGATGGACAATGCACACAACACCATCTAGTCCTAAACTAAGCATAGCTTGTATTATGGTGACTAGATGACTGATAGAATACTTATATATTTTTAAATACATACTAATGATACATTATAACACCCAGACACAGAACAAACACCTATGTTCTTCACACAAATGTTTATCCTGGGAGGGAATGGAACCCTCAACCTACAGTGCAGAAGGCAGAGCCACTACCGACTGCGCTGACAGGCCAGTCAAATGAGTGCGTATGATGTGTTCGACATCTTTACGAACACCTCAGACGCTAACTTATTTTTGATTCAGGCAACTAAATAAAAAATATTTATATCTATATTTTATGCACATAAGATTTTACTTAAGCTGGTAAATGTTTACCGGTATTTATTTTTACTAGTGGTCGTCCACTGGTCGAAATTTAACCATAGTTTATCATTACATAGTATAAAACAAAGTCGCCTCCCGCTGTCTGTCTGTCCCGTTGTATGCTTAGATCTTTAAAACTATGCAACGGATTTTGATGCTGTTTTTTTTAATAGATAGAGTAATTCAAGAGGAAGGTTTATAAAACATGCATAATATAGTAGAGAAACACTGAAAATTTTAGAGGTTTCTTATGTGGTGTCGTAAATAAACACATTTTTTTGCGCTTACATTGCAAACGCTGGCTGAACTCTACGAGATAGATCAAAATAATGTACTACAGTATTGTACACCTTCAAAAGGTCTACAAAAAAGTCTGCGATGGTATATGGCTTTCTCTTAGGTATAACCATTCTGTAGTATAATTAGTATCAGCATTGCGCCCGTGCGAAGCCGGGGCGGGTCGCTAGTTAATAATAAATGCATTTCTTATGCATAATAAAAAAAAATATTAGCATTCTGCACTCCTTTTCTATATAAAATATAAGTGTGCGAAATTTCATACTCATATCCGCACAATTTTCGTAAAAAGGGGTACAAAGTTTTTGCTTCACGTATTAATATATTAGGTTCTAAAATTTCACGAATCACGAAATAAAATACCTAAGCCTAATACCTAATACGTCAATTTTCAGAGACGGATGCACAGCAATCATAGCCCCATGCTTGGTAGACCTCTCCTAAGATCTATGTACCTAGGGGTTGTTAAACATATCTTACTCTGTATTGCTTTAATTATTGTATCACATTCATTTATGGATGACGCAAATATGCTGATCTTGCTAAGGCCTACATATTAAAGTTTTTTTTTATCAATGATAGACCTACGTTTGACCACGAACTCGCCGAATGTTAAGCGACGATGTGGCCGACGATGGGGCACGCAGGTCTAGAAGATACCTATTTACTCTTGACTTGAAGAGACCCAAATTTTCAGGAAAGATGCCAAAGCATTCCAATCCTTGGCTGTACGCATTATAAATGTAGAAGCAAAGCGCTTTGTTCGTGAGGGTGGAGACTGACGTATGAATGGTATTGAGCGGTGCGTCTGCTTGTCCTGTTGTGAAAAGGATATGGTGGAATGAGATCGATCCTGAGCCCGTGGGGAACAGGATCCCATCGCGTTTTCGAAACTATTTCACGGCGTCTGGTAAAACGTCGCGTGACCCAAGAGCTAGCTCCTATCTAATCTAGTATTAGCATTGCTATTCAACGTGGCAATTCCGAACGCTGCTTTCTAGCAGTGATCTGGCCAGTTAAGCTATCTATAGATCATTTTGAGTGGATAAGGACCGCTCAACTCAACTGTTACACATGTATTTTATATATTTATAAAAATCTGTCAATATCTTTAATTGCATATTGTAGTTTAACTGGACAATCAAAAAGTTATTTATTTACGTTCCAATAATTACATTTGACGCGTTATTGTTTTCTTTAAGATAGGTTTCAGGTTGATATTATACAAGACTCTCAAACAGGGGAAACTAAGCAAAATGGCCGAGTTGGATAACTTGAACCGTATACACTTGTCTAATAGTTCATGTTTCCCAACCAGGTTAAACTTCAAAGAGCTTTCACACGTGCCGAAAACTTCATAGGTTTTATGATTGCAGCTTGAGATTCCGGTAAACGATGCAGTTGGCTGGCGCACGGTGGGTATGTAACGTGTCGGTGAGACGCACGTGCGGGAGGCCCATTGTGCTGCTAACTCAACTTTATCTATGTTGATTGCGTAGCTGTATTTGAACAATATCCTTTTGTAACGCAAAAGACCCAGTTTTTGAGGCAAAACACCAAATTATACAATATGACTAACAATAGACCGTTACATATTTATATTGGCAACAAAAAGGTACTCAGAAACATTGTTTTGAGCATTTTAACAAAGAAAATCATGTAATTTCTTAACTTGTTTAAGTGCTTTTAGTTCTGAGAGTGTTATATAACAACTGGTGTTATTGTGGCTTTTTTAGACGCTTTGTAAAATGTTATAATTGTAATCTATAATTGGTTTTAATGTTTTTACGAATGAATCACTGAAGTATTGTTCGATAATCATTTTAATAGGTATGTATCGAAATATTCTTAGCAAATTAATAACTTGTGAAGTTATATTTATTATAAAATAATTACAAAAAATATATAGAATAATATACGATAATATAAAAACACATGTAAAATAGTTCAGCTGTCTAAGGACCGTTTCAAACGATCTATAGATAGTTCAACTGATCCAGATCACTGCCAGAGCGTCTCTAAGACACTGGCGGCAATGCCACGTTGAAAGGTAATCCTAATACCAATGTAATTCAAGTTAATACATTTATTGGGTAGGTATACATTGGGCATAGTTTTTTGCCTTTAATAAAGTAGTTTCTTAAAAACATTTAGAAAATCTTGTTAATTTTTCATGAACAGATTTTTTAAAACATTCAGAAAATCTTATTATTTTTCATGAAGTGAGTCTTAAGTTTTTTGCGATGGTTTATTTGATTTCCAATCTTAAATTGGTTTATTTTAGCTGATAACAAACACAGTTTAAAGCTAAATAAGTAAGTAAGCGTAAGTTTAGACTAAGATTCGTCTCAAAATTTTATGGTAGGTATAAAAATTGCCGGCGACCGGATTGTAACAGATCGTTCCCGCTGGTATTCCTGTTTTTTTTTATTTAACGCTTTATGAAATATTTTTTTAAGAAAAATCCTTTTTTTTCTCCAAAGGTTGCAATTGCAAGCCCTTTGATACAAGTAGGTACCTACCTATTAATCGAAGACACGAATGCGAATTTAAATCGGTACATTAACCTACGGTTAAACCAATTAAAATTCCTTGTGCCTACTGCTTTCTAAGTCCTTTACGTACGTACATGTAGGTACGTACGAAGCTTCACGAAGGAAAGGAAGGAAAATCACGAAGCTTCTAAATTTAATCCATAGCACCAACAACATTTTCGAGGCGATCCGACGATTTTTTTATCCCTAAAAACACGGCATCGTCTCGTCACCTTAATTTGTTGATGCACTATTAATAAAACCTACCTAATTATGCCCACTTTTTAAAGTTGTAGCCCTTTATAACCAAACGGCAGATTTTTTTTCTACCTAGGCGAAAAACTTTACAAAAATCAGCAGGTTCACCGACGCCGTAACCACAGGACCGACTATAATAACAGCACTATTAAAAACTTTTACATTACCATCAAAAATTGGGGAGAAAAACGAACAGCGTTTCTCGATACGGAATGGAAAGTTTTTGCAAGCGCCCCGCGCGGGAAAACTTTTCTCTCCGGAAGTCGGATACAGCGCCGGCCGGTCGCCTCGAAGAGTGAGCGGGCTACACAAGTGAGGTGGACTTACCCTCTCTTCCTCGCGGATCATCTCGGCGATGCCAGGTCTGATGTCGATGTCGTCGTGCATCGGCTGCGCGGCGGATGCGGCGGATGCGGCGGCTGCGGCGGACGCGGCGTGCGAGTCCGGCGGCGGAGGCAGGTCTGCCGGCGGCGAGGCTCCAGCTCCCGGTTCCTCCGACATACGACGATACGCGCGGGCACTAGCCGAATCACCCCCCGGGCTAGCTGCACGCTTAGACCCTCGGCTTCTCTCAGAGCCCGTACCGTACCCTGCCAACGACGTATGCTCTCCGCTCACGTCAGTCAACCCCCTGATCTTCAAAGTCTCAGCCACCTTCAAGAGCGCCGCGATCTGTTCCTGAGATACGTTGATCTCACCGCGGTACATAAAATCAACCGCCGCCTTCAGGTCACAGTACTTCACGTCCCGGATGATTATGATGGGATGCCGGCAGGGGTTTTCCATCAACAGCGACTGGAAGTACGGACTGCACGCGCTCAAAACCACTTTGTGCGCTTTCAAACTTTGTCCCTCGCACGCGAGCGTCACGTCCACGAACGACTGACTCTGGAGCAGCTGATCGAAGCAGCTTGTTAAATTGTTCTGGTAATTGTTCCACCTCAGGCAAAACTGCTGGGGCGATCCGGAATCCCGGCCGTCCATAACCGCGGGATCCTCCTCGGCCGGCATGAGTTTAGTGTGCGGCGAGCATCTGAAACGTAACGCGAATGGTAAATATCGCGGCACGTTCGTCAGCGTCGAGGAGTCGCGAGACACTGGCGGTGAGAGCCTCGGCGGCGGGGAAAGGAAGCGCGGCGCGGCGGTGGGCGGGGCCAGGCGCCGGCCGGCCAATGAAGGCGCGCAGAGCCCCGAGCTCCGCCCGCGCCCCGCCCCGCGCCCCGCACCGCTCGCACGAACCGGCGCCCGCGCAGCCACACTACTCCACACATCTCTATTCTACCTCTACGACGCTTTTCTATGCATTGTAGCTTTTATATTGCGCGCTCACTCGTACATTATCGTGTGCTTTTTATTTATACATTTATTTATATTATTTTATTATGCGTGAGTAATGTATTTATTGACAAAATATATATATTAATTGGGTTGAGCAAGATTAATGAACTCTTTATACCTTCAAAAACATGCATTTATATTTATGTTTGTGAACGATTGTGGGTACAAAGTTTATATTAAAATATAACTGGGATCTAAAATATTGGTAGGATTTAAATAATTCTAATAAAATTTAAAATAAATGATTAGCAAGGCAGAAAATAAAACCCAGGAACTTAAAAGATTAAAGTACTTAAATAATATATGCATGTGCCTCTGCCTACCTAGACATTCCCAATGATCTGAATAACTAAAATCTGGAGGTCGTCTACCAATCATAGTGAAGTCGTAGGTACAAGGGTAGGGTTAATTTGCAACCTATTTATATAGGGGTTAGGGTGCTTTTTACGGTGTGTTCATGGCCTATTGGCCTATTGGCCAATTGGCCTATTGGCAGCCAACTCATACGAATTAGAAGTAAAATCCATCCACACTTCATAATTATATTCGAATTATATATCTGTAATTTTGTTATTTTTTCACGGCTAAACGGCTGAACAGCCCTTCATGAAATTTGGTATTTCCTATTTTAGGGAAGGACACAGTCAATTTTTTATGTAGGTACCACTTGTTCAAAGCCACTGGCAGAAGCTTATATAATATTTAGCTATTAAACGGGTCAATAACCCAAAGTGACAGAGAACAAACCGGCGACACGTTAGACAGCAACACGTCAAAGTCTAAACACTGATGAAAGAGCACACTGGTTCAGTTAAGACTATGGTTGTTTTTTGAGGCATAAAGTAGTTCTTAGAAGCCAGTTGCTCTCCACACGGAGGTTGGAGAGTACCCGCAGCATAGAGTAAACAAATCAAGTGTGGGGTGCGGCTCACACCCTACAAACATTTAGACATGCCAAATAAAATTAATAAATATTTATAGTACCTACACACCATCTAATTTCAAATTAAACATAGCTTGTATTATAGTGACCAGATGACAGATGGAATACATATATATTTTTAAATACATACCAGTATCTTGGGAACACTGCCCTCTGTCAGTGATCTGGATCAGTTTTAAACGGTCTTTAGATAGCTCAACTGTTTCACATGTATTTTATATTATTGTATATTATTCTGTACATTTCTGTTATTATTTTTGTAAATAAACTTACATACCTGACACATATTTTGTACGAACCTTCTTTATCTATCGATTAAAGCAATAGTTGTCAATTTCAGGTGACAAAAACGAGTAATTTGATAACAATTGTGTCTATTTTGGTAGTTTAAATTTATTAAATGCAAAAAGGTGCTTTCTTTTTGGTAGACTGAAGACATCTACAGCGTTGAAGCTTCAAGTCAACGAAGTTTCCAATACTAGAAAAAAAATGGAAATCTTTGTAGGTCGCAGGTTCGTGACCCATGTAAGATGAATTTTTCTTGGGTTACTTAATTATAATTTAACTCTTTAGTTGGGTCTATAGATGTAGAAATATAATGACGTGTATTATGTTTATAAACGCGCCCATGGGTTATGTTTTTAATTAGTATAATTTATGATAATTATTTTGAAAAAAAAAACAAGCTGGTGACGTCACCGAAAAATCTGCTCTGTGAGCTTCTAAATTAAACTTAATTTACGATACTGAACTTATTTTTTGCGTTTGTTAAAAACGGGTGCCGACTCTACGCGCTTGCAACTCTATCACCGACAGGACCAAGAAGAATCTTGATGTATAAATACATATATTTGAACAAATATTTTAATAGTTTTGGCTCAATAAATAGTTTAAATAAGCTTTTCCGTACAATTTGTTAGTAAGGACCACCGGGGGTGATAAACTAATGCCTTCCTCATACGTCAGCTGATTGTAGCAAAATCAGAACGGACCATTAACTTTATCATATACAAATTTACTGACGGATGTTTGCATAAGTATCTATCTAAGTATCTAATTATTATTATTATATTAATACGTGAAGCAAAAGCTTTGTATCCCTTTTTACGAAAATTACGCGGACGGAGGAGTATGAAATTTGGCACACTTATAGTTTATATAGAGAAAGAGTGCAGAATGCTAATATTTTTTTAAATTAGGTATGCATAAAATATACATTAATTATTTATTAATTATGGTCGAATTTCGACCAGTGGACGACCACTAGTAGGTACCTTTACATGAGCAATTCTTGTATATGTATATACCTATATAATCTGAATCTCGAAAACAGCTCCAACGATTTTCATGAAATTTAAGGAGTTTCAAGGCGATAAATCGATCTAACTAGGTTTTATTTTTATTCGTGTTTTATAGCGAGCAAAGCCAGGTCATCTACTTATAATTAAACTTGTTAGTATTACTTATATTGTTGTAATAGAATGCAGCAAGCGTTCAAGCATACGGCCCATCAGATGGTAAGTGACCGTAACCTAAGGTGCTTGCAATACAAGGAGTACATGCACATTTCTGGCCCTTGATATAAATTAGATCTTTTGTCTATTTATCCAGTAATCATTTGCTTTATTGCCTAACCTAAATACACCAATAAACCTAACCTAAACCAATTCACCATATGCGTCTTGTTAGCGAGAATGCATCACTCAATTAGAGCACCCTTATTGATGTACACTTGGCTTAGACACGTGCATGTCTGTTACTTCCGGTGTAAAGAACTTAAAAAACAAAATAATAATAATACTGCAGGACATTTTCCGCGGAGTAAACCGAGCCCGCAACCTGCGTTGCCGGGCCTTGTTATAATTCAGAATGTGACAGATTGCAAGTCTATCGTCGCTTATAGAAATACAAACCAATGGCATACACTTTTGAATGTTTTTCGAAACAATTAACGAGCTACCCAATGTTATAAAAGAATCCAAAAAACACACGAATTTAAAAACGCTACTTTAAATCCATTTATCCAAATATATTTTTCACACAGCATCATCTGGCCCCAAAGTAAGCAGAGCTTCTGTTATAAGGGGAGGTGGCACGAAAGGGACATTTTTGGTTTTGGTCATGGAGTAAGTGATTGAGAAAATATTTGGAATAGGTTGAAATCGAAAATTTTTCATTCATCAATACCTACTTATTATTTACGCACCTTTAAAAAAAAATTCAAATTTAATTTCACTGAACTTATGTTCTCGCGTCTATGAATATCCAGCTATCTTAAACAGTGATTCACACGTAACTAATTAATTCGTAGCACTCGACAAAACGTTTTACAATTAAAACAGACAAAATACTATTCAATCACTAAAACAACACTCGCACGATTCCACCATGTTTGAAATGGCAGGAGCATGAAGTTAGCCGCGATCGAACTTGCATCATGGTTGACATACGACAAAAATAGTGTTCACTCGAAATTATTTTTATTTTACCGGTAATTTGAATTGTCCCTCTCAATATGTGTCCCTTTCATAACACCTCTCCCCTACCACATGACTGATATACTACTTATATACTTTTTTATTTTGTAAATATAATAGAAACACCCAGACCCGAGACAAATACTTGCAGATCATACAAACATTAGTCCCGCGGCGGGAATCGAACCTGCAACCTTTTACGTCTCAGCCGGACCTAAGCCCACTGCGCTACAGAGGTCGTCTACAATAAACGTAATATTTCCAGATTTTTTCAAAAGTTTTCGAATTCTATCTATATTATGTGTTTGCCACATCTAGTAATCGCCGATCTGTGTTTCTGTGTGTTTCTGTTACCCACACCCAACAAAGTTTACGCAGTAGCCCTGTTAGCTTTCTGTCGTTCATAAATGATACTACATCACCTTGCTTTACTTTTATATAGCATAAGTTTTGATTGTTATGTAACTAATATACGTAACTAGCTTCTGCCTGCGGCTTCGCACGCATAGTACATACATAAAAAGTAGCCTATGTCCGTTCCTAAGATACACTCTATCCATACCAAATTTGCTTGATGCAAAAAAAAAGTTCTGTTGATCCGATCGCTACCAAACACAGGATCACCCGCTAGAACAATCTGAATATTTCCTAAAAATGTCATCGAAATCGGTCCAGCCGTTTCGGAGTCTATAGGGAACATAAATACATACACACATCATCTTTTATATATATAGAGAAGATACGTAGATATCAATACAAGATAAATTAAATTCATCTAGGGTCATCAGTACGTAGCACGCTCGTGTATGCAATAATTATTTAAGTTATATACTTAACTAGTTTAAGTTATTTACTTAATAATACGTTCTCATTAAAGTGAATTTTTGTAATTCGTACTAAATATTTTTTGTAAAATTTTGAGAATAAATTTCTTAAACCTAAATGTTTTTGAAAGTATTATTATATTATAATTACGCACATTTAAAAAAAAACCACTAGTGCACGACCAGTTCGAACCCGACCCTGTGATCGGACGACAAGGCTTCCACTAGTGTTATCTAACTAAAAATATTTAACTGATAATGTAAATATCGATTTACATTATCAGTTAAATTTATTTATTTATGCGATTTATTTATGAAACATTGCATTTCATTTTAACTGTCAATTCATTAATGTACAAGCCCGCCCAATGTTAGAGTTGCCATATTGAAATTTTCCAATTACGCGGAAAATTGGATGAATCCTTTTTTGATTGGTCATGTCCGGACGATTTAGAAACTAGACACTTTTCATCGACCATCCCGGTTTAGGTAAGTGGTCAAATTAAGACTTAATAGACAGGTCTATTCGTTTTTGATTTCAATTAGCGATAATCATAATATTAACGCTAAAAATCGATATATTAATACGTGAAGTAAAAACTTTTTACCCCTTTTTACGAAAATTGTGCGGACGGAGGAGTATCAAATTTCGCACACTTAAAGTTTTTATAGAAAAGTGAAGAATGCTATTTTTTTTTAATTATGCCTAAAAAAACATTATTTATGGTCAAATTTTGACCAGTGGGCGACCACTAGTAAGGATAAATCGCTGTTCACACAGTCAGGCTAGTTAAGGTTGGTAAATCTTTCATAGGGCAATGTGTACGCTTCTATAATAAGGTGCCAAGCGATGTGTTAGGTTAGTCGAGTGGCAAATTTATGTTCATAATTAGGCAAAAACTATCTTATAAAGCATATTATATAAGACTTGCTGCTGCCCGCGGCTTCGTACGCGTTGTATCTACATAAAAAGTAGCCTATGTCCTTCTCCTAGGTCCCATCTATCTTTATACCAATATTCATCAAAATCGGTTCAGCGGTTTAGGCGTGAAAACGTAACAAACAGACAGACAGAGTTACTTTCGCATTTATAATATTAGTAGGATTTCGATGATAAAGCTTAGGACGCATCTGCTACGAAGCAAGGATCATACAAAAAAATAGTGTGCATCTCGGAACGCCCGACAGAAGTGATAACTTAAACTAATCTAACTAGCGCTGTGAGTAAGAGTGAGAGAGGAGGAGCCAGCATGCCTATGCGTGAGAGAAAGGGAAGCCAGACTGGCGCCGTAACGCGTTACGTAACGGTTTACCCTCCCATTAGAATATATCACTTCTACCGATTTACTATCTGGATTGCTAGAAGACTAAAAATAAATAAAATAATAAATAATCCCGGACATTTTTACACAACATCATCATCAACTAATAGTAGATAGTACCTCGTCTGGAAGACAAGACGGCGCTACTATCTGGATTGCTCTTGAACTGGGCATAGGAAAAACCGGCACTTAGATTAGCTAACTTTTATATACTTGTAAAAATATTGAATAAAAACAAGACCTCTTTTTCCTTCATTCTGAAAATAAAATATCTGAAGCAGATGACGTAATGCCATCATGCCTCCCGTAATGTACTGTTTTCGGGGTGATGATTACGTTATCGACCTGGGATATTCTAAGCTCTCTATTACGTTCATTAATACATTAAGATGATGAAGACATATGGAACTGAGACTTGGTCGCTAACTATTAGCCTCATACACAAGCTTAGAGTCGCGCAACGAACTATGGAGACAGCTATGTTGGGTGTTTCATGATAAAATCCGCAAAGGAAATCCGTAGAAGAACCAAAGTCACCGACATAGCACTCAACATTTGCAAGTTGAAGTGGCAATGGGCAGGCCATATAGCTCGCAGAACTGATAACCGTTGGGGAGTAAAAGTTTTCGAATGGCGACCAAGGACAGGAAAACGAAGCGTAGGACGACTCCCCACCCGATGGACTGACGACATTGTAAAGATCGCAGGAAGTCGGTGGATGGAGAGGGCTCAAAATCGTTCTGGAAATCTATATTATATAATTATTATAATTAAATTATTAATTATTACTATTATAATTAATTATTCCTGATACCTGCGATACAGATTCTATCTAGTTTGGGTATCAAAGGTAATTCATATTAGATATTATCAGCAAAACAGACATTTAACAAATATAATTTATTTATTTTTAATATAGTATTATAGAAGTACCCATTGAGTTTTTCTTTTATATTTAAATTCCTTATTTAGCATGTTCTTACATGCATAATTTTAATAGTTTAAAGCTGTTTTACTTTCCTTTGTTTTATGTTAATTTTTTGCTGTCAATAAACAAATTTTTATTTGTTTTAATTTTTAATTTTTAACTGAGGAGGCCTATGTCCAGCAGTAGACTTCCTAAAGGCTGATATGATGATGATGATGATGATACATTAAGAGCACGGTAAGTGCCTCTGAGGGTCACTTTAATCCTTTCACACTGAGAAATAACTAGTGACATAACTTCTTCTTCTATTTCCAGGAAGGTAGGTCCGAGAGGCACAAATTAAAAACAGCTCTGTGTAGTTAGATACCTATCTAATACATACCTATAACCAGCAGATGCTGCATTCGCATCTATTGACCTTAGAAAGCCTTGCGATTTATTGACCGAGCGAGCGCGAAGCACGAGCAAGTGTCTCCGTCAGCTTAGGCGAAAATGCTTTCGTATGTCTGTCCGGCCGGTGTCTGTCCGAATGTTTTCCTCTACAGGTCGCATTTCTCAACCGATTCTCGTGAAATTTTGTGAGCAGGTTCTATAACTATATTTTTTTATGTCTATACAGTTTTTGGAATTGTTTTAAAATGGCGGAGATATGGGGTTGAAAACGTAAAAAAAGTTAAATATCAGTTTTTTTTTTAAATGTTCGCGAGGTCTAAAGCTCACAGAGCCAGTAGTGATATTAATTTATAATATTAAAGAATGATATTAATTTATAATATTAAAGAATTTCGTACCTATCTACTAGGACAAAAAAACTCTTTTTAGGGTTCCGTACCTCGAAAGGAAAAAACGGAACCCTTATAGGATCACTTTGTTTTCCGTCCGTCTGTCCGTCTGTCTGTCAAGACACTTTTTCTCAGGAACGCGTGGAGGTATCAAGCTGAAATTTATATCAAATACTCAAGTCTACTGTCTCTTATAGCTGTAAAAAAATCAAACTTCAAAGCCAACGCAATCAAAAGATACAGCCGTTTATGCCGCAAATTTTCGACACTCGCAAGGGAATCAAAACCTACAGGGTACTTCACGTGAACTCAGAATCTTCAAATTTGGTACGAAGCAACGTCTTATAGCACAGATAAAGGATAAATTGCGATAAGCGTACATTTTTAGTTACATCATATAATAAAAATATTTTTAATAATTTTAAACTTATGTACGCGTTTCTCATGTACGCGTAGAGGTATTAAATTGAAATTCATAAAAAATACTCAAGTTTATAATACCTTTAAGCTGTAACAAAATCAAATTTCTATGTCAACGCAATCAAGAGAAACAGCAATTTAAGTCGCATTATATTCAAACTCGCAACTCGCAAGGGAATCAAAACCTACAGGGTACTTCCCGTGAACTCAGAATCTTGAAATTTGGTACGAAGCAACGTCTTATAGCACAGATAAAGGAAACATTGCGAAAACTGTAAATTTTTTGTTACATCATCCAACTAAGACTCGATTGTCGTGATGAGTGAAATTTTACTTATATACCTATAGGTTTGTACGGAACCCTCGGAGCGCGAGTCCGACTCGCTCTTGGCCGGTTTTTTTATTTGAAATATTAGTTTTATTTATTACACATTGGACCTTCTGCAAAATTTAGTAGTAAAATTTTATTGCTGTTAAAAGTGGCTTGTCGATATGTATGTTTACTTGCTCAGTGTAATTTTTTTAGGCAATATGATCATTATCATAATTTTTATTTTTATTAGATTAGTAGGTATGTTTTTGTACACCGCCGTATTTTCGTCTATAATTCCGCCCATTGTACAACTTTATTGCTTATAGCTTTTTTGTGTTCTCTCTGTATACAATAAAGCGTTTATCTATCTATCTATATACATTCTCGTGTTTTAAGCAGAAAAAGCAAAAGCCACTGTTAAGGCGGCTCCCTGATCTTGACACAATCTTGACACGTCTTCACAGCGCTCAAGTCGCGATTTTTTTTTAGGAACATTTAAATGAGGATTTCTCAAAAAAACAGCGGGTAATGTTTTAATTACTTTACTTTCTGACTATTAGTGTATGCTGCAAGTTAAAATGACGTCAATTTTATGAGATGATGATGATTATTTTATATTTTAGATATTATTTGATAATTAAGTCATAAAAGTAACAGTTTTTTTTTAATTTAAAACGAGGAAGTAGGAATCATAATATTGAAAATACATTCCTTTATCCACCTTTTACCTTACATATTTCCATTTTAACTAGGTATTATTTACATATTATTTACCTAGCAGATAACCTAGTGGCTCTCTGCTCGTTAACTGAACAACATAAAAAATAATGTCTTTTTTTCATACAAGTGTTAACTTGCTGTGAGTACCGTCTTAAGTTAAAGACGTTTGTGTCATTTGTGGTCTGTCTTAAATTTGGCTATCGCGTGACGTTTCTTGCACTGCATTAAGAGTGAACTAGTCGATTATGTTTCCATACAAACGTCGAAGGTTGATCACACCATCGTCTGATGTTAAACAACCAAAACTAAGAGTAGTATCAGTTTGTCTCGTCATAATCTATGCTTGTATCGCAACAGAATCATAAAAAAACCGTAGGTTCGAAAGATACATGTCTCAAAAATATCGAATTCCAACACTTATTTTAACGAAACTCTATGCGTAAATAAATAACATATGCAGCACGTAAACTCCAAAATGATTCCCATACAAGCATAGATTATTTATTCAAGAGCTTAAATAACTTTATTTCGAATGGATACATTCAATACTTTTTTCATGAGAACCCTTGAGCCAAAAATCTGTTTATAATTTTACGCGGTCGTTTTATGTCGATATCACAGTCTAATCTAATTATTGCGTAAAAATCATCATCATACTCTCTCCTTACAGCTTTTCACCATCTTTGGTGCACGTCTATCTTTTTCTTGCACTGTGCTAGGTGAAATAGCATGCATTTTATATGCGCGCACTGACGAGTTCGTGACTTGTGTATCCTTAAGTGCGAGAATCGGAATTTATTTTTGACAATAGCACGAGTATTCGTTGAACTAGCCAAAAACTCTTAAGATAAGAACGATATGTCACTGTCCAATTTAGAGTAAAATTTTAATAATTTTCGCTTTGTTCCTATATTGTATTGATTTACCTAGGATTTGCCACAGTTTTGTTCAACACCAAATTACATGGCGACTAAGGCGGGGCGCAAACGAGGACACTTTTGTGTCTTGAGTCAGATACAAGCTACCGATGAATATTTGCTTTCTATAGAACCAGTATGATATTATCCACTCCCTGCGCATATGTAAACATTGTTTGTGTCCAGTTGCTCCCACTTAGCAATTACTCATTGACGATCGAAAGTTCGGTGTCGTAACTGTAAAACTAAAGGTCGTCAGTTGAAGACACAAGCATCATTAAAAAATTACCTTACAATTGTACTGAGTTTCTTCATCGACGTCCATCGTGAGACTGACTGAAAACAAGCAACGAATTGTACCAGTGGCCAGTAGTAGCAACGGGCGACTGTGTCCGATCACAGCTACAGGACACAGCAACTACGGTTTCCTGTGATGGTGTGCCGTGTCGGCAACAAAAAGTGTCTACGTTTATGTCAAAATAGTAAATTTAAAAATGTTATTGTTATTAGACTTTGATGTAAACAAAATAAAATCTTTCGTATTTTATAATATTTTAGTTGATACAGCAAAATAACAGAATCAATTCTAGCAATAATTATTATTATTCATATCGGACAAGATCATTATTCCGTTGATTTTACCCATCCGTTGGAAGCCGTCAATGATGCAGTCAAATCGAAATTACGAAATACACACTAACATTCATTTTGTGCTGTAACTTACTTACTTTGTGAACCTAATGAAGTTAACCGATTCCACAGGCACCACGGCAGGTGGGCACGCTCCACGTCACACGTCTCCTCTATAATAAACCTCCCTTATCTATGACATGAAAACATTTTGATAACACAAAACCACAATGATTGCAATTACAATTTTATGTAGATGACACACTCAACACTCATAAACCCGCGTCTCCTAAATCAAACAGCCGACATAAAATGATATGGTATTTTTTCATTATTTTACATCAGCCGTAAAACACGTGGCGACAAAAGAGCGCACTTGTGGTCACGCGACTTACGGTCGCGTCAATTAAATAGTGTCGCAGAATGGCCTAAATTATAATCTCTTGTGGGGCTACTCCGCAGCGCTCTCGACAGTACATTTAGCTCAAAGCAAACCATTAGATGGCCATCTACTCTCCCGTCTGATTTTAAAACTCTTGATACAATTATCTTAAAGTTATACTTATAATAATAACAAATATTCCCGGACACTTCACACAGCATCATCTGGCCCAAAGTAAGCAGAGCTTGTGTTATGGGTACCACATGACTGATATACTATATAGGAATATATACTTTTTTTTAAATACATACATATTATACATGGAAACACCCAGACCAGAGACAAATACTTGCAGCTCATACAAACATTTGTCCCGCAGCGGGAAACGAACCTGCAACCTTCTGACCTTCAAGCAAATCGCACCACGCGTTAAAAAGTTTCATACATTCGTTTTCACCCCTTTTCACCCGCTAGGGGTTGAATTTCAAAAAAACCCGCCTTTGTGAGTGGTTATAGCTTCAGCGGATTCGGCTCGGCGATGATGAATCAGTCAGTCAGTCGGGTAAAGCTCTTTTATAGGTATAGAGTACGAATAGAGGCTTAATGCGGACAGAGTAACAGAGTAAAACAGCTTTTTCCTTGCTAATAAGCTAATAAACTCTTAAGTAGATCGCAGATACGGGTGCTTCAGTTTCCATTAAACAAAGGTAATTTTTTGCAAGCTTTCTTACAAAGAAACTGCATTAAAGTCTGTTCAATAAAGTCCCATCTACATTATGTCCAAAACAGACGCATTATCAGATATCAAATAAGAGAGCACATGATTCAGACGGCATAATAACTTGGGATGATCGGCTTAAGCTCGGCTCGGCGTCCGTAACAAAATTAGCAGCGATCATACACAAAATCGTTAGTCGAGTTTCTTGCTGGATTCTTCCTAGACTGGGGTTAGAAAAAACCAGCTCACATTAAAAGTGGCGGTTAAAAGTGACCCTTTGGTTTTATTGAAATATATTTTGATTTGATTTTAAGTTTGTTATGTTCAATAATTACGTTTAAAAAACTAAGAAGAAAACCGACTTCATCATTACATAGTATTAAACAAAGTCGCTTCCCACTGTCAGTCTGTCCCTATGTATGCTTAGATCTTTAATACTACGCAATGGATTTTGATGCGGTTTTCAAATAGATAGAGTGATTCAAGAGGAAGGTATATATGTATAATACATGCATTCAATGGTAGAGGAACACTGATAATTTTAGAGGTTTCTAATCACATTTGACATTCTGTAGTATATTTAGTATCAGCATTGCATCCGTGCGAAGCCGGGGCGGGTCGCTAATATATATGTATACGAAATTTCGTTTACTTGAATGACATATTATTTCCATCTATTTTGATTTAAAACCCAAAACCATTGAACCAATATTGATAAAATTTCTATGGGACCAATCGGAGAGTATATACCTACACATGATAAATGTTTCAATTGATAAATGTTTTGATTCATAAATGACGGAGTTATGAGGTAACAAACATAAAAATAAAAAAACAACTGAATTGAGAAACTCCTCCTTTTTTTGAAGTCGGTTAAAAAAACTTGATAAGTCAATGGCAGAGATCGCTACATAGCGATAAGATAGCCCATTGTACTACCGACTAGCAAAACATTGTTTTTTTTTCTACCTGTCTAATGTCTGGACACTGACTGCATCTTCATGAAACAATGCACAGAGGTGCACCATTCGCACAGGGTGCGGTGATGTAATGATGTGGTTCATGCAGTCTAAATTTTAATTTCTTTGTTTTATTTATGTTCTTACGTTTTAAATTATTATTATGATAAATATGGCTCTAAATTGAATTGAATTGAATTAATGTATTATTATGGTGTGCAATCACAGACCTAGGATATTCTAGGTCTGTGTGTGCAATAAAGTATTTTCTATCTATGGAATCTCGAGTTCCAAGATCGGAATTAGTAACTGAATTAGTAAGGTACAGGTATACCTACTGTTAATCTAAATCTACTTACTCGGACGACGTGATTTTTACCTGTACTGTTTATTATTATAAGTTAGATTAGTTCTCATGTAAGTGACTCCAGTCTTTTTGCGAATAAATATCTATGAACTGAGGTAAAGTAATTAGAAAAGTAATTGTACGAACTTCAAGTTTTTATT
This sequence comes from Lampropteryx suffumata, assembly GCA_948098915.1. Taxonomy (NCBI): domain Eukaryota; kingdom Metazoa; phylum Arthropoda; class Insecta; order Lepidoptera; family Geometridae; genus Lampropteryx; species Lampropteryx suffumata. Next base: position 27,389,593 of record OX402544.1, read on the forward strand.
CAAGCTTTTAGGAATAAACCCTTGTCGGCACCGTGAGTCGACACACGTTATTAATTATGTTATAAAAAAGTCAGCTAAATTAGCATGTTTATGGAGGTATAAAGTTGTAGGGAGAGGGCGGGGGCGCGGGGGCGCGCGGGCAGGCCGAGTTTCATTTCAATGACGCATGGCGACATCTAGTTGTTGTGCTGGTTTATTTTACGTGTCAGTGAAATTTCACCAAGTCTATCGGTGACAATCTTTTTTGGTGTTATTTTATAAACAAATTCACAGTTGTTTTACAGCTTAACTACAATTGAAAGTTACTTCGTTAATGGTTACTGAAGTCGCTTCTTAGTATAAATTTGACAAAGAAAATGTATAAGTACTCGCTAATAACAACCGTTAATAATCTGAGTGTGGCAGTAAATTTCAAAAACCAAAATGGCAAAAACTTTAATTGGGGAAATTTAAGTTTTTTGGTTTGTCGTCAAAATCACGACGCCTGGGCGACGCCATCAAAAGTCTTCTTCGTTAATGGCATGTTTAACACTCATGTAATTTTTGCTAATGTCTTGTGATTCGATTTTACAGTAAGACATCGTAAAGTGGCATGTTGTCGATCGTCATTCGTTATTTTTTTATAAAATGGTGACTTTTTATAAAAAATAATTATGAAAAGTCACCATTTATTCCACCTTTTATTCCATTTAATTCCACCTTTTATTTTAGAGTGATTGACTCTAGCTTTATTTGAAAAACATATAATACTTATGGTCGCAATGAGAAGGTCAAAAATATTCTAAAAAATAATTCCCGTCGAAAGTCAAACTAAAACGTGACTTTAAAACCAGACTAATTAGTAGCGTCAATATCAAATAACGACAGTAGCTCAATTCAAGCTTGTAATTGGGTATTCAAATAGCAAGTTCTCGGTTTCGTGAAATAAGTTGATGCGACTTCGAAGTCTAGCTATACTGTACCCTGTACGCAGCGACAGGTAGGCGGAAAGTCGAAGCACATGTCGCCGTGGCAGGTGGCTAATTGGAAATCTGTTGGCAGCGGACGGCAACGAGAAAGAAAATACTTAGATGATATGGGTTTTATTTCTCCATTCTGATTGACTTAAAGGGGTGTTGTGTGTTCGCCGCGAGACCTGGCTGGATGCACCTGCGATTATTTACTACGCTTTATGTACTGGGTATAAAGTCTTTACTGTCTAGGCTGGGATTCTGGGAGGATGGTGATTAAATAAATAAAAAATAGATAAATAAATAGAAAATAAACTTTAATCTAGAGACATAAACTGACGAAAGTTAGATTTAGGAACAAAATCTGGCGTAGATTTTTTATGAGGGATGTCACGTCACATCTGTCTGTTCTGTGAGCTCAGTTGGTTGTAGCATTTACTTCTGCGCTGTGGGTTGGGGGTTCGATTACCCAGGACAAGCATTTGTGTAATTTGTGTTTGTTCTGTTTCTGAGTGCGTATCATATGGATGTGTATAAATACGTATTATATCATACATCTGGTCAACATAATACAAGTTTTACAAGTGCTTAGTTTGGAGCTAGATGGTGTTGTGTGCATTCACAAATATTTATTTATTTATCTTTTACAAACGACATATTTGTCCTTTTTATTAAAGTCATTTAAATGGAGTAGAAAAATACGGTTTTATGATCAGAAAGAGGAGCAGCCGCCCCTCCCGACTTTAACATTTCATTCCATAAACCATTTTAATGGCAAATCGATGTTATAATTCAATTACTAGCGGCAAGCCACGCAGCCAAGCTACAAATCACACTGTTCTAAGTCTTACTTTACACAATGCAGGGATTATTCGTAAATAAATTGTATCAGCACATATTCTAAAACATAGCCTGCCTCCGGGCTTGTTACTAGTAATTATAAATAATCTATAAATAATTCCGGACATTTCACACAGCATCATCTAGCCCCTAGCAGAGCTTGTGCTCGGGATCTACACATGACTGATATACCACTAATAGACTTTATTTTTGTAAATACATATTATACATAGAAATACCTAGACTCGAGACAATTACTTGCAGATCATACAAACATTTGTCCCGTGTCGGGAATCGAACCCGCAAACTTCTGCGTCTCGGCCGGGCCTTGGCCCACTGCGCCACAGAGGTAATCAATAAGTTATATTCAAAGAGCTGGCCCAGCGTATTTGCATTGCATTTCATTGCAATTCCGCTAGTGTTTGATGGCGCTTCCATCTGACAGTGATCTGGACCAGTTAAGTTTTCTTTAGATTGAACACACACCAGTATTTTTAACAGACTTTATGAAAAAGGAGGAGGTTTTTTTTTTTGAAAAATACTTTTTTTGTTTGACAGGGTCACAGGTGGTCCCATATAAATTTTATCAAAATAGGTCGAGCTGAAAAATCAACGAAAATCTAAAAATTGTATACATCGATGATGTTTTCATGTGTTTTCATACCTCGCTGTCTCATTGAAGCGGTGCGTTTATTTGGCCTATCCATATTATATATGTACAAAATACATCTACTTTCCATTAAAAATGTATTATAGGGTCAAATTTCATTCAATGAAGTCGGTTTCTTTTTAGTTTTTAAAACGTAATTATTTAGTTTAGTTTATTAGCTAATGTAGAATTATCATTAGGTACAGTTATATATTATATCACTGCCATAATTCTAGTACCTGATTATATATTACCTTAAATAAAACGTATTCAACTATACCAAAGAGTATTTCTATTTGAGAATGCTATGCAATACAATACCAGACATGACATGTGTGATAATCTATCTAGCTTCAATTTATCTATATATTAATACGTGAAGCAAAAACTTTGTACGCCTTTTTACAAAATTTGCGCGGACGGAGGAGTATGAAATTTCGCACACTTATAGTTTATGTAGAGAAAGAGTGCAGAATGCTTATATTTTTTTAAATAATGCATAATAAATACATTAATTATAAATTAGTTATGGTCGAATTTCGACCAGTGGGCGACCACTAGTATCATTAAATATTCTGCGATATTAATTATTACTAGCTGCAGTATTCCCGCTTGGTACGTAGATATGAAGTAGCCTATGTTTTAATCCAGAGTCACATCTACATGGTCTTCACAAAGTTTCATCCAAATCGGTCCAGTCATTTTTGCCTGATTGAGTAACAAGTTCAAAATCCACACAAGCTTTAACATTTATGGTATTAATAATATGCGTACCTATTTAATTATTAATAGTAGATTGTTGCACCGAGTGCAAGGGCGAGGGCACTAAATTAACACGAGTGCATTAATTAGTCTCTTTAGCAAGGTGCGTAGTTTACTTTTCTTTCAACTACCAATCTACCTACTGTGACTAAAAATATGAAGAATCGAAGTTTTACAATGGTGCAATGCAAAATGCGCGCCATTTGTTTTTTTTTTAACAAGTCGGTTTTATTCAGCTGATTTTTATTTTCAGCCAGTATCTTTTTACATTTACAAACATTTTATATTAAACTTAATGGGAGATACTAAACCTCTGTGGTAAATTTATATTTAAACAAAAAGTAAAAAACAGTGCAACAATGAGATTTTATAGAACATTTCTGCACTGTTTTGGTTCTGAGCAAAAAATACGTCCTTTGTGATCGGTTTTATAGTGATAACATTACTACGTAGTTGAAAGAAAGCACATTAAATTGCGTCGGGTTGAATATTACGATGGTATAATGGAGGGTTAGTTCGTCACGATGGCGTAAAACCGCGCCGTGTGAACTAGCCCCGCATTTTCTTAACAAAACAAAACAATGTCTTTTGTAGGAAAACTGGGAACTTCGCAATAATCAGATTCCGACTCATTTGCTAAATGGGTTAAGCGTTCGCTACTGAAAATATGGTCTGTTTATCTCTCCTTAAATATTAGCGAATATATACAGAGATTTTGTTTCAACGCCTTTAAATTAATCATGTAGACCACTACGTCAAAAATTCACGTAAAACTATGCGTAATGTAACTAATTTACCTATCAAGAAATTTAAAGGTTACATAAAGGGAAGAAAGAAGAGAAGCGTATTATAATGTAAATGACTATATTATTGATAAGAATGCATGGCCTCATATCGCTCTGCCGTCAGACAGTTAACCGACATATTTGTAATGTAAAACTTTATTGTATGAGTTTTAAGTAGTAAGGTAGTTATAAGATGGATCATGGTAAACACCAGGACCAGTTTCTTGCCAGTTCTTCTCGGGCTTGGGTTGGCATCTAAATTCACCTAGTATGTAAGATGTTTCAAAGTGATCCTTGCGATTTTATTGAATAAAAGCCTTGTTAAGGAATTATTTAGAGTATGTAGGTATCAATAAATCTAGCCAAATGTAGGTACTCAGTATTAGAAATAAAAATCTTTATATGATGTTATTAAAAAACATTTGAACTTATGGTAGCTAAAGCGGTGAAAATATAATAATAATACCGGACATTTCACACAGTGTCATCTGTCTCCAAGGTAAACGGAGCTTTTGTTATGGGTACCACATGACTGATATAGGGTAAACCACCCATATATTGGCACTTTAAGCGCTGTGAGAAACAAAAATAATGTAATATCAAAATCTATTAAAATGGTGGGTAAATACGTTCAGACTTTTAAAATATTGTTAGAGTACGTTTTTTAATTTCTAAAAGTCGGGATATTTATACTCACATGATGATATTTTGTTTTTTTCTTAACGTGCATTATCACTATTGGCATTATTATTATTTATTATTATTTTATTACATTATTATTTATTATTTATTATTATTTTATTGGCATATATTGACACATTATACTTCTGCATTTTTTTTAAATACATACATATTATACATAAAAAAATACCCAGACCCGAGACAAATACTTGCAGGTCATACAACAATTTGTCCCACGGCGGGAATAGAACTCGCAACCATGTGCGTCTCAGGCAAGCCTTAGCCCACTGCGCCACAGAGGTCGTCCTGAGCACATTTGCTTAATAATAATAATAAATATATTGGTTAACGATGCAAACAAAACCGTCTTAGCCCCATACTTAGCTTGTATTATGGTGACGATATAAAACATGTATATTCTTAAATACGTGCGTATGATACTTTACAACACCCAGACACAGAACCAATAACTATGTTCATCACACAAATGTTTATCCAGGGAGGGAATCGAACCCTCAACATACAGCGCAGAAGGCAGAGCTACTGTTTCTGTTACTCTTACTGTTATGTTTTGTCTATTTTAGTTAGTATATCACCAAAAACTACAACAACAAATGATATGTTTATCTATACCATCAGTTAATTATGGCATTATATTTTGGGGAAATTCAGTAAATGTGGACTACCTTTATAATTTAAAAAATATCATACGTATCATTTCTTAACAGCACCGATACACTGCGCAACGAAACAATAAAATTTGTCCTATTCTGATGGGAGAAGCCACTGACTCCTGAAACATAGTTTTTACTAGTTCGGGAGTCTATGGATTCATTATAGATCTGTAACATTGTATTATGTCAATAAACACATTTTTTTTTGTTGTTTTTATTCTTTACTACCAATTAAACTGACGGGCCTGTCAACTGACGGGCTATGTTACAAATAAGTAACATAGAGGGATTTCTTCGTCTGTCATTTCATGGAGTAACATAGCTCTGCTAATTTAATATTTTTTACCCGTTTTATTGCATGTTTTATTCAGTAATCTTAGAGGAATTTTAATGAATAAATTGTGACTACAGGACGGGTATATTTGAATTATATGTGTATTGTGGTGTAATGTGATTTGAACGACGAGGAATCCGAAGAAAATTCTAGACGCCATTCCGCGTGACGTCTAGAATTGACAATTGACCATCGAAAAAAAAAAAACTAATAACAAACAAACTGACTATAAACTATAAACACTTGACATTGGCATAATTAACATTAGTACGTCACAGGCCATTACAAAAGAAGAAGAAGTAGTAGAAGTAACAAAGCAGGTATGCAACCAACTGAATAACTACACAAATCCCAGTTCACTCTGATATACTTACCATCTATATTGTTTTTTCTGAGCCTAATATCTGACAACAGTACACACTTCGTTCAATAACAAAAAGGCAGTTTACTAAAAGGAGTATACGCAAACAGAGATTTGGGACCTTCTAGCTTCGCTGTGCATACTAATACCGACACAGACAATCATACAACACCTAGTATAATACAGTCCCTTTAGCAAGAGTGCGAGTTACCGAGAACTTCGCGAAAGAGCTAAGATCATCCGAATATTTGAATATTATGGACGGCTTTTGAAGTCGGTATATATAAAAATGGCTAGTGGTCATGTCGCAAACCATTACAACAGCATAGCAAAAACATTGTTTTAAATTCTAAGGGCCTTTTTGATTTTTTTAAGTTTAACAAATCAAGCTGTTACTCTAAAACTAGTAAAACCTTACAATCCTGTATTTATCAATTATCTGTATTTATCAATTTTTTATTTATTTACCAAAATTTAAAATACAAATTGTATGTTGGATAAATAAATATCTCTTTGAGAATACAGACCGAGACGTCTTCTTGGGAAACACACGTTAGCTTCTCTGAAAAGTAAGATACTGGTGCTGACGTCACTGTTTGAAAGTTAGGAAATAATCGAAAAAAGTACGGTAGGATGAAACATACGAATGTTCATATTGCTGCGCCGACCCACTGCGACTGCCGCGACGCGAGCCTGCGAGGAGCTACGAAACAAATCCTTTCTCATTTTCACAAAGCTTTTTTAGGGTTCCGATGCGGAAAACATAAAAAGGAGGCTGTTTTCAGATGTGTAACACCTTTTTTCTCGCTTTCCTGCATGTGCATATGAGGGAGTGATTTCGTGCAAAGGGACGGAAGTGTGTAAAAAGAAGATGGGGAAGCGCGCGCTATTTGATTTGGCCATAAAACGCACGGTGGTGGAGTTGACCGTCTGATGGTACCAACCCAGTTTTCGAGAGGGGATACAGTGTGTGCGTGTGTGTGACGAGACAGAGAAAGGGAATTAGAGAAGGAGAACGCGTCAGCTGTGTGCTAAACCTAAAGTGTGCTTATTACCACGGTGAGATGTTAGATGTTACACATCATATTCGACTAGTTAGGCTCGCTCGCTTTTTTAATTTACAACTCCATCGTTCATGTCGCTCGATATATGTATTTAAAAGATATTAGGTTTCTTAGACAATTTTTCTATTAAGGTACCTTCGTTTAATAAATAGTAGAGGAAAAACAAATTGTCGTTTTCGTATGAAATAAGTTTTACTCGGAAATTCCACCCAAGCAGGCCAAATGTCAATACATTACAGGCTACTGTTTTGGAATAATAATGTATTGCGAATAGCATTATGATTAAATTATAAGGTAAATTATAACTTCACTATATAGATTATACCCGTAACAGCCTGTATGTAAACCTAAAAAAATAATGAATGCTACATTTGGTTGAATTGGTTCAGGACTTGGCTTAATATTATTGCATTCGGAAGCCTTTACTGTGCGTTGTCCGACACGTGCTTAGTCAGTTTATTTGATACGTTTTGGTTAACGTGTCGTTTCCGAGTGTGCATGGCTCTAAGCAAAATATGACGGCACTTTTATCCCTATCCCTACTATCAAAATCGGTTCAGTGGTTTAGGCGTGAAAACGTGACAGACAGAGTTACTTTCAAATTTTTAATATTAGTAAGTCTAATATTAAAAATTTGAAAGTAACTCTGTCTGTCACGTTTTCACGCCTAAACCACTGAACCGATTTTGATTAATTTTAGTATAGAGATAGATGGGACCTTGGAAAAGGACATAGGCTACTTTTTATAGAGGTACCACGCGAAGCCGCGGGCAGCAGCTAGTATTCTATATATTATCTTCGGCACCGCCATAGTAGAAATGATGACTATATCTTTTGCCTGGTTTTTAGCCTTAATAGCGACCAAAAGCATTAAAAATCTTAAATGGGAAGAGCTTTAAAGATGACTTAAACATAGTTTGTCACTACGGTAACATTACTTTAACTTAGGTACACGTTTATGAACAATTTTGTCTATAATTTCGTACATTAGACTGAATGGAAACAAAAAAATAGTGCACGGTCTTCGTACCTCGGCGTCGCTCGCTTCGCGCACTTTTGTTCTCTTTGTAGCATGTTCACGTTATTATTAAAAACAATAAATCGCTGAGGGCGCTACCTACCACTATTGCTCTCACTTCGCCCCCTCCCTCCGGTAATTACTATACAGAACATGAAAATAATCGCATCTGAATTGTCGACTGGTTGAAAGACAAAATATTTTAAAATAATGTTATATTTTAAATGACAGCTTAGTCTTATAGACTAACCTGTCAGTTTAGTTGTTAGTAGCTCTGCCGTCTGTGGTGTAAGTTGAGGGTTCAATTTCCTTCCAGGATATATGTAAGTTAAATTTATGTTTGTTTTTTCTAGATGTTATAAAGTATCAGAAGTATGTGTTTAAAAATATATAAGTATTCTAACAGTCATCTGTTCACCATAATACAAGCTATGCTTAGTTTGGGACTAGATGGTGTTGTGTGGATCATCCAGTAATGTTTATAAGTATATATATCATATTTATTTATTTATTTCTGTCTCCTGTGATGGTGCAGTTAACAAAAGCCCGAAGGATACGGTCCATAACTAGAGACAAAGCTCAGATGTAAATCGGTCACCCATCGAACGATGGTTCTATAGCAAGTCGATAGGCGGATAATGAAGACTCTTTGTGGATCAGTTCTGTGCCGATCAATCAACCAGAGTTTTTTTTAATCCTCTTCGCTGAAGTGGATTAAAACTCAAAACCAAAAAAACGATCCATTATCAGAAGGATATTGAATATCGACGGTTCTGTTTTTTCGGAAAACAACAAGCTTTCAATTTTGAAATATTCATATAACCCCGGAACGCGTCTTTGTTTTGTTTTATATGAGGCATATGTACAGAAGAATGTACAATGGACATGTTTCGTACATTTGGTTCGCCTGGCATGGAGTCGTTTTGGAGAAACGCAACGTTACCCAATAACCCTGAGTCGTTATCAGAAGGTGACACCGCAATGATATTTAGTTAGCTGTAAATTAGCGGGTTCGATTCCCGCCGCGGGACAAGTGTTTCTATGATCTGCAAGTATTTGTCTCGGGGTCTGGGTGTTTCTATGTATAATATTTAAGTATAAAAAAAATGTATGAAAGTAGTATATCAATCATGTGGTACCCATAACACAAGCTCTGCTTACTTTGTGGCCAGATGAAGCTGTGTGAAATGTCCGGGATTATTATTATTATTATCCCTATATATATAAAAATCTTGTCTCACAGTTTTCGTGTTTATACTCCTCCGAAACGGATTGACCGAAGTTTATGAAATTTTATATATATATTCTGTAGGTCTGAGAATAGGTTTATAACTAATTTTTAATAAGGCAAAACAACGTTTGCCGGGTCAGCTAGTGTATATATATAATCTGAATGTCGGAAACGTCTTATAAAATATAGTATGCAGGGGGTTTCGGGGGCGATAAATAGATCTAGCTAGGTTTCATTTTTTACCAAGCAAAGCTCGGTCATCCAGGTACTTATTGTTTATTTAATTAACCCTTAAAAAACTTAAAAACTTTTTAAATCATATACAACTTTTACCGCCACAAAGTCACGACTTTACCAAGTAAACCCCATAAGTACCAAAGTCGCGATATCGCGTCAAGAACAATAGAAAAACAATTTACTTATTTTTGAGAATCTAAAGAGTTACGTCACTCATTCGTATAGATTTGACATTCGTCACTCATTCGTTTTAGCATTGCCATTCAATGTGACAATGCCAGTATCTTGGAAACGCTGCCCTCTGGCAGTGATCTGGATCAGTTGCGCTATCTATAGATCGTTTCAAACGGTCCTTAGATAGCTCAACTGTTTTACGTGTATTTTATTAATAATTCTGTACATTTCTGTAATTATTTATGTACAAAAACTATTCGTTCGCATTTTTTTTGAAAAAAAATGTACCCTTAATCCTTCCCCAGAATGCAATTTATCTCCTTGCCTAATTTTATTGATAAGTTTCAAATCAATCACACCCACCACCCGTTAAAAAGTTCCTATACAAACTTTGACACCCCATTTTACCTCTCTGTAAGGGTTATTTTGAAACATTCTGAAACACGTGTTCATTTATTTTGCATTTTATTTATTCATATCAAGTTTCAAGCACCACGCGTTAAAAAGTTTCATACATTTGTTTTCACCTCTTTTCACCCTCTTAGGGGTTGAATTTTTAAAAATCTCACCTATGTGGGTGGTTTTGCTGTAAAAGGATGTTTCGATGATGAATCAGTCAGTCAGTCAGTCAAGTTAAGCTCTTCTATAGGTATAGGTTCCTATAAGGTAAATAAGGAATATTATCAGTCATGTGGTACCCATAACTCAAGCTCTGCTTGATTTGGGGTCAGACGATACTGTGAGAAATGTCCGGCATTATTTATTTATTAGTTAGCAAGTCTAGCAGCAAAAGACTGTCTACAAGTCAATCAGGATGAATACATATGATGTAGTTATAAAGATAGGTGGTTAAATTAATCCCCAAACATCCCAATTTGCTAATAGCTTACGGCAAACACCGTAAAAATCCCGCGGCTCGCGCTTAAATCAACGATTACCGACCTCGTGGGACCCGCTAGCTGATTGGTTGATTGATTCCCTAATTACCTAAATCCGCTACATAGCGATCGCTAAGATAATTATAATATAATAATAAATAATGCCAGACATGTCACACAGCGTCATCTAGCCCCAAAGTAAGCAGAGCTTGTATTATAGGTACCACATGACTGATACACTACTTATATACTTTTTTTTTAAATATTATACATAGAAATACCCAGGCCTGAGACAAATACTTGCAGATCATACAAACATTTCTCTCACGGCGGGAATCGAACCCGCAACCTTCTGCGTCTCAGCAGTTCCTTAGAGGTCGTCAATTAATGCTTACTAACCAAAATACATCTACTTTCCACTAAAAAATTCAAAATAAAATAATTTAAGTAATTGTCTCAAATTGTATTCAATGGAATAGGTTTTCTTTTTAGTTTTTAAATCGTAATTATTGACATACCAATGGTATTTTATAACACCTACAGAACAATCTATGTTCATCACTCAAATGTATGTCTTGGGAGGAAACCCCCAACCTGCAGGTCGTGGGTTCGAACCCCATCTAGAACTTAGCTTTCTATGGTGAACACAGACGTTTGTTCTATGTCTATATATTGTAAAGTAGTATATCAGTCATTTAATTCTCATATTACAAGCTTTGTTGAATTTAGTGTTAGATGGTGTTGTGTGAAACGACAACAAATATTTTTTACTAGTCTAGCCCGCGGTTTTCTACGCGTGGTACCTACATAAACTGTAGCTTATGTACGTCCCCAATAAACTATCTATTACATTACCAAATTTTATCAAGATCCATTTAGCCGTATGGCCGCAAACAGAGAAGGTAAGATGATAAGAAGCAAACAGAGACCCATTTGAATTTATAGTATAATTTTGGAAGTATTGAATACTAAAACTAATAGTCAAAGTCAACAATGTTTTTATTCAATACAATCACAAGGATCTTTTTGAAACGTCTGAATCGTCTACGGTCTGAATGAATCTGGCGCCTATAGGAATAGGCGCCTATTTCTACTATAGAAACTCGTCCTTGTCCTTGCACTTTTTTGTTGATCCTACTTATAACCAGCTTGACTACAAAATACAAGTGTTTAACAGTTGTTAATACATTGCAAAGCTGTCAGAGCCAGTCAGCAAAAAAGTCACGCGGCCCGGAGTGGGCCGATTGATTTTTATTTCTCTGTTAAGGAAAATCTAATCGATGTGAAACTAATGGAATTACTGTAACGTATTCATTTACGTATTTAAATCACAGATTTATATAAAAAGATCAGCATTAGGTTGTGGTACGTAAGGTACCCCTAACGAGGTCAAAAAACCTACTTGCATCTTTTATTAAATCAGTCACAATCTTGACGTTGTACAAAATTTTGTTTCAATAAAATGGGAAAATGTGTAGTGAAAAAGTGTAATTCGCGCACGAAAATTAAAAAAAACATCATGCGGAGTTACTTTTCACAACTAAACTTACTCATTTTTGGTTCGTAATTCTCTAAAATATGAGATGATGATATTTAAATTAAAATAGTTTTTCATTTAGAGTTCTAAACAAAAAAGTTGGCATTTGGGATAATTTATGGACGTTTATATTTTATGAGATCACTAGATTAGCTACCACTTAAAAATTATCAAAATCAAAAGTACAATTTATGATTATAACTAAAAAAACCCCACAAAGAATCAAATGACTCTTCATAAAAATATGTCATATCAAGAACCTTGAAAATATCGAATAACAACAATTTTAGTTATTTTTATTTGTATCATAGATGACAATTGAAGCCGTACTTCTACAGACCGTTCACCGTAAGATGTCTCCTGCCGTGATGTTGGCACTGTTGATTGTCAATCTGTTGTTGTCCTTTTCCACCAAATCAAGTGCGATCTCGCGTTGCCGCCATGACAGGTTAGTAAAATAGGGATAACAGCTTTTGACACAATGCCTTTATTATGGGTAATTAGAATTTACTGACGTAACTAATATATAAACGAGATGACTGCATGGATAATATTACTGATAAATTCATAATTAACTAGGCACTGACAACAGCACAGACACGACAGATGATGATGACGTTTATGCAAGGGACATTTATGCCACAAAAAATTAAATCAATAAATAATTTAAAATTTAAATTGTGTCATAATTTACAACCAACTAGTCTTAAAACTGTATATTATTTAAAAATATGCAAGTAAAACATTTTTAACTGTGGTGGGTAAGTACAAGTTTAGATAATGTTGCCGGCAACCACCAATCACCAAATGGGGTAAATACTACATATATTGTTGGCAACACCGCAGCCTATTCGAAAGGCAGGGGGAACATCTTAGGGTGAACGGTCTATATTTCGATCAATATCAAGGTCACTTTAAAAGTAGTCCATAAGAGTAAAAAATATATGTTTATGTGTATGTACTTCAAAATGTTTATGGTTTCAGAGCTACATGGTCAAAATCAAAAAATGGTTACACTTTTTTGACACGTGAAAGAAGAGGTTTGCTTCTCTAGTTAAGATTTAAAATGGCGAATTTTCTCACTGTACTGAGCTTCTACTGAATTTGAGATATTATAAAGACGATACAGATATATTTATCTAGGATCAGTAGAACAAGCAACGAAGCAGCAATAAATTACTTACCACAAATATAGGAAACTACATAACAGATCAACGAAGTTACAACAGGTTATTGTAACTTCCGTTAGGTCCGTCCGTTAGGTCAGTCCTTGGCATTTTCTGATATCAGAGCGTACAATAAACTTTAGGTTTCGGCTATTATCCCTATCAATATAATAAATGCGAAAGTTACTCTATCTGTCTGTCTGTCTGTCACGTTTTCACGCCTTAACCACTGATCCGATTTTGATGAATTTTAGTATAAGCACCACACGCGCGAAGCCGCGGGCAGCACCTAGTTTTAAATATTTGGAAATAACTAGAATTGACTTTTGACACAAACGAGCCACCGTCATTAGGTTATCCTTATTATCCGTAAGGTTGTCCGTATTTTAGAAAATCTGGGTGTTAATGATTGGCACCTGATTAATTTGCTTAATGAAGTAAATTACTAATGAAACTGATTAAATGATTCGCTCACTGAGCATCGTGCGTTTTAAACCCCAACCGATAGGGGTGAAATTTTACCACTTGGTGGCACTGCAATGTTTTTTTAAACTAAAATAAATTCGCATGAAAAATGTATATGCGGATTTCTTATTGCGGCAGTATTTTTTTATGTTGGTTCACTTTTAAAACTTTCGTGAGTTTCAATTTGGGAAATACTGGTTTTTGTTCGCGTAAAATATGTTTTCTTTTTACCTGACTGTCAAGGAAGGGTTATGTTTTTAGCGCGTATCTTGTAGGTATGTATGTATATTTATGTATATTTGTCAAATAATTTCTTTATTACCTCAGATCTTATAAATGGCTGGATGGATTTCGACAGTTAAGGTATCGTTATATTAGTTTTAAAGATCCAAGTGTCCTTAGATAGGTGTTTAAAAAAACAAAATGGCGGACTTTTGGTGCGAAATGGTAATAAAAAAAATTACCAATCCTATCCAGTAGGGTATCAAAATGAAGAAAATTAAAAGGGCATTACAAAAATATATGTAAGTTATATGTGGAAACTTAATTAGAAATAATAAGTTGCACATGAGCGAACAGCGGATCAAGCTTACCCTGATGACTAGAGAGAGAAAATGTCATGTAGAGATATATTATATTATCAAACAGTTGGCCTTCATCAACATAACAATGCGAGAATAAAAACCCGTGCTTCTCAAAAGACGGCTGTGCAGTGCAGTGATGGAAATTAAGTTTGGTGCGATGTCATCCCTTTGAAACCCGTGCTTCTCAAAAGACGGCTGTGCAGTGCCGTGATGGAAATTAAGTTTGGTGCGATGTCATCCCTTTGAAAGTATTATCCTAATTGAATTGCTTCTACAGGCTTTGGACAAACGTAGCCTATACTACAGTCCTCGTAGGTATTTCACCGACTTTAATACAATATCCTACTATATAATATTATAAATGTGAATGTAAGTTTGTTTGTTACGCTTTCACGCGAAAACTACTTAACCGATCATCATGAAACTTTGTACACATATTCTTGGAGGCATTAGAAGTAACATAGAATACTTTTTATTAAAAAAAATATATTTTTTACTAATGATATTTATATGGCAAAACAATGTTTGCCGAGTCAGCTAGTTTTTTTTTTTTTAAATCCCGGACATTTCACACAGCATCATCTGGCCCCAAAGTAAGCAGAGCTTGTGTCATGGGTCTGACTGATATACTACTTAAATACTTTGTTTTTAGTACATACATACTTATTATACATAGAAACACCCAGACCCGAGTCAAATACTTGCAGATCGTACAAACATTTGTTCCGTGGCGAGAATCGAACCCGCAACCTTCTGCGTCTCAGCCGTTACTTAGGCGACTGCGCCACAGAGGTCGTCAAAGTATGTATATAAATATTGTAATATGGTGATAGCTTGTAATATGGTGACTAGATTACTGATAGAATACATATATTTTTAAATACTGTGATACTTTATAACACCCAGACACAGAACCAATCTTTATATATATAAATCTTCTGTGCGAGTGATTGTAATTAATCTCCTGCTCGGCTGGACCGATTTTGATGATTTTTTTGTGTGTGTTCAAGTCGATTCGAGAATGGTCTAGATTTATATATTTATATTCATATATATATTTTTAGCTAGTAGCATATATTTATCCAGGGCGGATATCGAACCTTTAACCTCCAGTGCAGAAGACAGCTAGAACCAACTGACAGGCCTTATAAGCTAATTCATATATCAACCATTCGCTGATTGCGGCCACTACTTCTTTTCGATATTATTCTATTTATTTAGTAATCTATAGATCTCTCAAAACTTACCTGAGTTGTACTGTTGCGTTCGATACATAGCTCTATCTGTTGGCAGACGGACGCATTAAATATTCACCTACAACGCCATCTGGTATCGAGTAGATGCAAACTACAAAGTACACGTATCGAATGCATAAGAGTGAATGATTTATCAATATCTCTCTATTGCAAGCGACCATTTGAGCGCGTTCCGGTACGTTCTCGAACGTTCGAGTATCGTCGCGGTCTTGCGCGACGCACTCGACGCTCGTATATATTTGGTAAAATCCAGCGGTTTCATAACTTATCAGTACCTGGCTCGTAACAGTACTATATTTTTTTTATATCTATACATACTATAGGTACCTACCTACATCAAAATGTATATCTATATGTAGATCGTTTCAAACGGTCTTTAAATAGCTCAAACGTTTCACATGTATTTTATATTATTCCGTACATTTCTGTAATTAAAATTAATTCAATTTAATATTTTATTACTTAATATTACATATCCGGCATTGTTAACGACCTCTGTGGCGCAGTAGGCTAAGGTCCGACTGAGACACAGAAGATTGCCGCTTCGATTCCCACCGTGGGACAAACGTTTGCAAATATTTGTCTCGGTGTTTCTATGTATAATATGTATGTAATTAGAAAAAAATATATAAGCTGTATATCAGTTATGTGGTACCCATAACACAACACAAGCTTTGCTTACTTGGGCCAGATTATGTTGTGTGAAATGTCCGGGATTATTTATTATTAATTACTTGTCCGGTATTATTATATGGATTTTATACGATATGTCCTTTTCCCCTACTGATTAAATCATTGTCTTGGAAATCCTAAAAATATTGGAAATAGTAGCATATTATTTAAATTATATAAAAAATATCACTGCTAGTAAGTCCTTACTACATTATGAAAATCAACCTCATCTTTGAAAAAAAAATGTTTTACCTAATTGTAGATTTTTTTTAAATTTAAATTTGGTATACCACTAGTATCCTAACTAATATCGGAAGTTTTCACTGTGGTTTTCACTTCTTTGACCACTTAATTAAAAAAAAACGTGTGCGTCTCGGGACACCCGACAAAAGTGATAACTTAAACTAATCTAACTAGCGCTGTGAGTTAGAGTGAGAGAGGAGGAGCCTATCACTACCGTGTGCGTGAGAGAAAGGGAAGCCACACAGACTGGCGCCGTAACGCGTTACGAAACGAAGCGGTTTACTCTCCCTTAAGAAGTTATAACTTCAAAAGTTTCTACACTTAATAAGTATTATTTTATCTGAAACTGTTCCTATTATCTCCGTTTCTCGCTTTTGTTTAAAGACGGGCGATTGTTCCCAGCATGTCGCTCCACATTCATGAGTTTCTATAACGTTAAGGTGTCTATTGAGTGGTGTAGCTGTCCTATTTAGCCTAGGGAATGTTTAGACGTATGTACTAAGTGAGTCATTATTAGCATAACTCCTGATTTCCTTGCTTTACGGCGCACTAAGTGCCCTAAGTAACTATTAACATACTGATGTTGAGTGACGAGAGACTCGTACGTGATGACTTAGCTTGAGGGTAGCGGGTTATGTTATATCATATCATTCAGACTAGCTGCTGACTGTTGCTTAGCACGCTACCTACATAAAGAGTAGCTTTTGTCCTTCCCCAAGATATAATCTATCTCCTTACCCTATTTTTAACCGACTTCATCAAAAAGGAGGAGGTTCTCAATTCGTCGGAATCTTTTTTTCTTTATATGCTCTATGCTCACCGATTACTCGAAAACGCCTGGACCGATTTGAAAAAATCTTTTTTTGTTTGAAAGGGTTTTGAAAGGGTATACTTCACATGTGGTCCCATTAAAATTTTATCATAATCGGTCGAGCTGAAAAATCAACGAAAATCTAAAAATTGTACCTATCAAATGTAAAAATGTAAAAAATGTAATGTAAAAATGTAAAAATTGTACCATCGATGATATTTTCGTGTATTTCGATACCTCGCTGTCTCATTGGAGCAGTGCGATTATTTGGCCTACCCATACTATATATATACAAAATACATCTACTTTCCACTAAAATGTATTATAGGCTCAAATTTAATTCAATGAAGTCGGTTTCTTTTTAGTTTTTAAAACGAAATTATATTGGTGTCTGGTCACTATAATAAAAGCTATGCTTAGTTTGGGGCTAGCTGGTGCTGTGTGCATTGTCCACCAATATTAATATTATTGTATATTTCTATTTCTATACTTCTATAGGAACATCATAATGGGTGATTTCAATGCCAAAATTGGTCAAAAACAATCGACAGATAACACAGATGTTCTGGGCCCGCATGGCTTAGGCACACGAAACGAGCGTGGTGAGCGCCTTATTCAATTTGCATTCGGGCAAAGATTAGCTATAGTCAATAGTTTATTTTTCAAAAAACCAGGACGTAAGTGGACTTGCTCCAAACGCAAGAACCAAAAACGAGATTGACTATGCACTCATCTCAGATCGCAGTTTATTAAAGAATGTAAACATACTAAACTGTTTTAAATTTAGTTCAGACTACAGGCCCATAAGAGTCACACTCTCCTTTAATGTAAAACTGCACCGTAAGAAATTATTTACAAATAAAATTAAAAAAGTAAATAAGGAATCATTAATAAATTGCAACGACACATTTAATTTGGAATTAAAAATAGTTTTAGCTTACTCAACATGGAATGTACAGAAGTACAAGAGCAATACAACAACATTGAAAATAGTTTAAAAATTGCAAGTAACAAAATCAAACAAACATAGCGTAATAAGAATAAATTATCAGACCACACTATAAAGTTAATAGATGACAGATTAAAATTAACAACAGCTCGGAATAGTTTCGCATTTAAAGCCAAAGATAAAGAAGTGAAAAGAAATATTAGAAAAGATTTAAGAGTATATAATATTAGCCTAATAGAAAATGCCCTAACCAACAACCGTTCGTTAAAGATAGCGAAACGAGGAATCGCAAAAGGAAAATCTTGGATCATCAGTTTAAAAGACATGCACGGAATCAAACATCAAAACCGAGAAAAAATAATGCACATTATGTACAGATTTCTATAAATCTTTATACTCAAACCCTTGCAAATCATATGAACAACCAACGAACGTAAACATCTATTCCTGTCCAGAGACAGTATCTCTTATTACTGGCTACGAAGTGCATGTTGCGCTATGCAATATGAAGTACAATCGAGTACCAGGGGAAGTTGGCATCAGTACAGAGGCTTTGACAATAGGTGAACCAACACTTTTGCCCCACATCACCAACCTATTCAACATTATTTTAAAGACGGGAGTCTTTCCAAACTAGTTCTACCATTCTAATATCATCCTTCTCCATAAAAAATGCGATATATCAGACATCAACAACTACAGGCATATAAGCCTTGTTTCCCACTTGTACAAAACATTCATTAAGGTTATCGAAAGACGTATTGGAGGGATACTGGACTTGGAACAGCCACCAGAACAGGCAGGCTTCCGAAAAGGTCTTTCTACTACTGACCATCTTTACGCCATCAACCAAGTGATAGAAAAGCACAATTAATTTAATATCCCACTTTACCTCGCTTTTGTGGATTACGCCAAGGCTTTTGATTTTATAGCCCATTCTGTAATATTTACTGCTCTCTCCAACCAAAATATAGAACCAACCTACATCAATCTCATCCGCAATATTTACCAAAATAGCACAGCAGCAATTAAATTACAAACACATTTGCTATAGAAAAAGGTGTCAAGCAAGGTGATCCGCTGTTACCAAAACTCTTTACCAGTACCCTCGAAGAAATCTTCAGAAAGCTAGCAACGGATTGGGAAGGGAAGGGTATAGACGTCGGCGGGACGAGGCTGTCAAACCTTCGTTTCGCCGACGACATTGTTCTTTTTTCATCCTCTGCTCACGAGCTACTTAACTATTTATTTATTTATTTATTTATTTAATCAGCACGGTTAAGCACCAGTTACACTAATTAATAATAACAATTAACAACAAAAAGAAAGCAAACAAAAAACAAAATGTAAAAATATGAAATAGCTAAAAGTAAATATTATTATTATTATTATTATTATGTGTTAATAGTAATTAATCATTGAATACAATTGCATGTTCATGCATCAGTCTCACAAAATCTCAGGCATACCAACATAATCTTCTTCCACTCATCGGTAAAGATATCACAGTCCGAGTTTTGGGCAAGTAGTCTATTGAGCGCGGTGAGGGTGCGAGGGAGTGGAGAATTGGCGCGAGCAACTGTTCGACTAAAAGGCACAGAGAAAAGTTTATGACTTCTAATTCGAGTGTAACTGTTAGGAAGATGGAGTCGAACGAGGTTGTTGTGCAAGTCAGGAGCGTCAATCGTACCACGGAGCACCTTGCATGCCGTTGCAATCTGATCATACGCTCTTCTGGTTTGCAAAGAGTTGTAGCCAAGACATCCTTGAAGAAACCTGGTTGGATACATAAATGTATAATATCCAAACGCTCTTTTGTAAAGAAACCTGAGAAATGCCTTTTGTACCTTCTCCAGTAACAAAGCGTACGTACTTTCATAGGGACTCCAGATGCAGCTACTTGCCTCAAGCTTGCTACGCACCAGAGCTGCATACAATAGCCGCACAACCCCGTCACAGCGAAAGTCTTGGGAGTTTCTCAGAACAAAGCCAAGTCTCTGAAAGGACTCCTTGACGACCGTAGATATGTGATCGTGAAACGTGAGCCTTCGTCAAAAGTAACTCCTAAATACTTAACTACCGTGACTCTGGGGATCTTGTTACCATTGATTGTGTAATCAAAGGATACCGGCTGCTTCTTTCGACCGAAAGTCATTACGGAGCATTTGTAGGGATTAAACTCCATTTTATTATTGGAGCATGCTTGAAGATCTAAGCGCAAAAAGCCTCGAGATCGGACTAAAAATGAATATGACAAAGACCAAAGTCATGACAAATACGACCAAGCGCATGATTTTGCGCTTGGTCGTATTTTCTGCATGCATTTTCTGTCCGCCTTGCTATTTCTTGGTTGAGACTACCTAGCCCAGGTAAAAAAAAGTAAATAAAGTAAATAAAGGTAAGTGACGTATTGTATATCAGGATATACAATACGTCACTGAATACCTTTACCTGGGCCAGGTAGTCTCCTTCGAGTCCCGCCAAAACGAAGAAATAGCCAGGCGAACAGAAAATGTATGGAGGAGCTACTAGTCCATGAAAGATCTTAGGAAGGGCACTCTTCCGTTATCATTAAAACGGAAGTTAATGGATATATGTATCCTCCCCATATTAACTTATGGAGCACAAACTTGATCCCTTACAAATATCCAAAAGTCCGAACTCGAGATTTGTCAACGGGCGATGGAGCGCAGCATTCTCGGTGTTAAACGTACCGACCGCATACGCAACACAACTCTGCGCTCCAGAACCCAAATTGCTGATGTAGCTCAAAACGTTGCGAAGCTTAAGTGGAGCTGGGCTGGTCATGTCTGTAGCATGCCTGATGAGCTGTCAGACAAAATCACCACCCAATGGAGCCCTGAGACAGCGAGACGGCGCCGCAGTAGAGCCAAAAAGAGATGGCGAGATGATCTCGACACCTTTGATAGAGCTTGGGTCCAGACAGCTCAAAACCGAGATGACTGGAGAGATCAAGGGGAGGCCTTTGCCCAGCAGTGGGACACAATGGGCTTATCGTAATCTTAATCGTATATTTCTGTAATAAAATGATGTCGGCAGCCCTACTTTAGTTGCAAGTGAACACGTTATTAGACACGCTGCGACGGCACTTTCATTTAGAATGCCCCATGGACTCTTCAACAGTTCTGCGTGACTGATTGATTACCACCAATTAGCACTAAGTAGAACTAATGCGACGGATTCCGTTATGGTTCCGCGACGCCAGTTCCATTACAGATACCTGCTATATCTACTGACGCGACTCTTCCTAGTAGATTAGCCTAGACTACCCATTTATTTGTTTACCTACAGAGTAGTATTTAGCAGCGGCTTTGCCCGTGTGGTACATCAATACAGTTTTTATAGTATTTCAGGTTCCAATTTACATATACAAAGATTAATTAAAGGTGATTAATTAATCTTTGCGTAATTGAGTTAGCCACAATCAAATATCTAACCATTCACACAACCTTTTTTTGCTATCTGATGCCCGAGAGTTCGACATAAAAACTATGTCCAGCCCTGATATTTAATCTACCTCCGCGACTCTTGAATCTAGATTTCAGATGCAATCGTTTAGTTATCAAAAGCTAAAAATAAACATACATACTTTCGAATTTATTGTGTACATAGGATACAAAATCATATACTTAAGTATATGTATTTAATAATATATAAGTATTCTATCTGCCATCTGGTCACCATAATACAAGCTATGCTTAGTTTGGGGCTAGATGGTGAGTACATTACATTGCCCACGAATATTTATTATATTTATTTCGTGGTAGTATAACGCGTACGAAGCCGCTAGTAGCTGGTATTCATGTAAAATAAAATAATAATATAAAACGTCTGTAATACTATTCAAATTTAGTATTTAATGGCCAAAAGTTTATTTACAGAAATGATTACAAAAATGTACAGAACAATATACAATAATATAAAATACATGTTGAGCTAAGCAGTTGAACTATCTAAAGATCGTTTAAAACGATAGATAAAAGGGCATCGTACAAGACACCTGGCGGCATTGCCACGTTGAATGGTAATGCTAATACGCTGCAGATAGGAGCCAGCTTTTGGGTAGTCTTATTGAGTCTTAAATGAATAATAATAATAATAATAATAATAATGCCATCATCTGCCTCAAATTAAGCAGAGCTTGTGTTATGGGTACCACATGACTGATATACTACGTATATATTTTTTTTTTGTATATACATATATATTATATAAAGAAACACCCAGACCCGAGACAAATACTTGCAGATCATACAAACATTTGTCCCGCGGCGGAAATTGAACCCGCAACCTTCTGCGTCTCAGCTGGACCTTAGCCGACTAAAAATGACTCCCACGACTCCTACGCAAGTAGCGTCTACTTGCATTATGAGTCAGGGCCATTTTCAGTTAAAAGGAAACATGACAATTCTTGTAGATATTACTCAAATGACAGACAAACTAAGTAGATAAATATAAGTCTTAAACATAAAAATGAAATGGCCAAACGCAAAAGTCGCATAACTACCTACCTACCTAATGTTTTCCCCATCGATTGAGGACGACACTATTACAAACTATAACTGAACTGTATTTAAAGACAATTAACTTTGTAGTTTCAAAAAATTGTTCAGAAACATCGATAAACGTCACGGTCAAACAATTCGTTTTGTGAAATATATTAACTGTTACCGTCTTGATAGCTCTGACTAACAAGATCGATTGTTTTTACAGTTTCAGGGGACTGTAGGTTTAAGTATTATAAGACAATGCACACAAAATCATCTAGCCCCAAACCAAGCATAGCTTGTATTATGGTGACCAGATGACTAGGGGTCAAAGGGTCGTTACATACGACCATATAGGCAGACAGACAGATAGACGAACAACGAAGTGATAATTTTATCCCTTTGATGTACCTACATACCCTAAAACTAACGAAATAAAGGCGCTCCTATTCATACCAATATTATAAGTATTGATTTAGACGTACTTGGAATAACATTTGGCTACTTATATATATGTAGGTCTCATGCGGGCAAAGCAAAGGCCTTCATAATAAAAGTCCATAGTAGAAGCATCTCGTAGCACCACTACGGACGTAGCACATAACGGCGTAGACTAAAAGGTCTACGCTGCTCTTGTAGCCGCATCTTCAAAAAAACAAGCAAATACTAAACTTTATTTATAACTCCCAGAAACAGAACACACCTTTATTTTCTATCTATCAATGCCAACTGAGCAGTTAGCAGTCAAAAGGTGCATAAGACTGCTACGAGAGTTGCTCATCTCATACGAACTTGCATCAATAATATAATGGTGAATGCATCAGTGCTTCGGGACGAGGCATCAATATCCAACGAGCTGCCTCCGTTTAGACGGCGCATGTGGACTTTCCCACGCACGCACAGTGCCAGGTGAAGGTAGGAGCAGCGAATAATCTATAACCACACTAACTGTTGCCCGCAACTTCGCACATGTGCTACCTAAATAAAACAAAGCCTATGTCCGTCTTACAAAACTTGTAATTTTTAATGAGTACATTTAAAAAATAAAAATTATTATCAAAAAAATATTTAATGAGTACACTTTGCAAAACACAAGCTTTACTCACGTATTATTTTGTCGATGGAGGCACCAACACTGGGTGACTTGATCAGGATGAGTTTGATCTGAGGTTAGTTTGCTCACGCTCGCGCTCGTGATATGTTTGGTTTGCACCCTGATGAAGATTATCTAGATGAATCGAAACAGTGTCGGTGCCTCCATCTTTAAAATAATACGTAAGTAAAAGCTCGTCTTTCCCAAAATGTATCTATATTCATAGCTAATATCATAAAGATCCTAGTTGTGCTGTACAAACAATAAGACAGACAGATAGAGACACATTCGCATTTATAATAATGGTATAGATGGGTAATTAGCTAACGTTGTATCAATAAAGATGACAATAGATTACAAGTGGGGCGATTATGGAACTTTGATACTATCAAAACATTGATACTAATAGCTTTCAGTTACTATTGATGAATTGGTATAACGGATCGCTGCGATTTATATCGGCTTCTATCGCTAGTTACAATGTGAAGTTGGTGTCATACTATAACTCGACCAATTTACAAAGTACGATTGTGGTAGGAACCGTGTTTAGCGTACTAAGCATTTAAATACATCGTATATGATTGATTTAAATAGTGCCTGTTGCTAATCGAAATTGATAGACATTGATGCCGATTGCTAACCAAAACTGATAGTCATTGATTGTACCAAGAGTTCCATAATCGCCCTACTGAACATATTAACTAATGTGTTATTATAGGAAAGAGCCTTCCCGCATATTACCACTACGCTACAGTTGTCTCTCAGTGATTAGAAGCGGATGAAAACTGCCCATTATATCAATAAACAATAACTAGCTTCTTCCCGCAACTTTGCACGCGTGGTGCCTACATAAAAAAAGCCTATATGGTAGTCTATGTTTCATTCAAATCGCTTCAGCCGTTATGTCGCTATTAAACCACAAACAAGATTCAAGATCCACACAAACATTTGCGTTCATTATATATTAAATATCAACAAAAAAATTGTTTGACAGTTTAACGCAATATTCTTGTCGAAGTAATAAACAAACCAACGTGATATAGACTAAACTCCAGGATTAATAGACGCCTCTAAACCTTATATTTGGAACCAAATAAAAATTAGTAATCCGCGCGTGACAGGTTGTAAGCCCATTGCCGTTTGTAAAAATAATAACCGATGACACACACCATCAATTTAGGTTCGATTGTGCCATTTTTCTGACGTTTATTTCCTTCTCAGCTTGAGAAAACACATTTTTGAAAACGCAAAAATCTATTGGTTCGTTACAACGACCTTGGATCGGAAGTTCAACAATTACACCACTAGTGATTCAACTACAAACGCCCTTTAGGAGTAGTTGAACGCTCCCTTGATAGGTCCCTGCCTTTACTGCAGCAGGGCTCAAGAGTTGCGTCTAACTGACACGCCAGCGCCAACTCCGCGTTAAAATGTAAACATGAGTTACGATAGTAGTGTATTTTGTGGTTTATAATATAACGGTTAGTATAACGGCGATGGTCTTGCAACCTGTCACATACGGAATACTAACTACTGTGCAAGGCATGGATAAATATAATGTTTAGACGTGCCTCTGACATCCTTAAAGATCTAGATAATTAAAAATCTCTCTACTCTACCGAGCCCGTGGTTACAGTCAAGAGCGCGATTCTTTATTTTTTTGTTTTTCGTTATAAGTTATTAAAGTTATTCGTCACCAGATGCCACAATTTCCGTTACTTATAACCTCTTTGCCAAAACCTAATTTGTACAAGCAAACATAAAAACAAGCCTTTTTCCAGATAGAGTAGCCAGAGACTACAGATTTCCACTTGCTACGATCCTAATACTTCTTTTGCTTCGTTCGCTCTCACCATATTCTTCACACATGGTTTAGGAAACTCTTGACCTGGCCTTTCTCTACCTACCTATGGAGATCTACCCCTACCAGCTTCTCCATTGACACTCGCCTCATGCACTTGTTTCGACAATCTTTTTCAATCTTCTCTACATGCCTAAACCATCCAACCATAACATATCTTTCAATCTTTGTCACTACGTCTTCTTTCACTCCACAACGCTCTCTTATTTTTCATGCTTTCATTTAAATTTAAACCACATATCCTTCACAAATCTTTTATTCAACTATATTAACTCTGCTCTGATGCTTTTTCTGCCACACCAAATATTCATCGTGTATCAGTTCCGGCCCAAACACTTATCAAGAATATAATAATAAATTGACTACATTTTTCATACAACATTTTTTGAAATGAAAGTTATATTTCAGTAATTTCGAAAAATGTTAGAGGTCTACAGCTCACAGAGTCACTTGTTTATTTTGGCAATACTAATTAGATGGTGTTGAATTTGTTTAGGACCTGAATGATCAGTCATTCTTAAAATTACTGACATCGGGAGACTTTTCTGTACATGGTCATATGCGCTTATTCACTTATAGAACCTGCTTACAAAATTTCACGAGAATCGGTTGAGAAATGCGACCTGTAGAGGAGAACATCCGGACAGACGCCGTACGGACAGACATACGAAAGCACTCGACACTCGCTCGTGCTTCGCGCTCGCTAGGTTAATTATATGGGCTTTTTTGAATGTTTTTAAGTTTTACAAATCAAACTGTAGTTACTCAAATCTAGTTAAGCCATAGTATCCCTAATTTTTTTTTCTTGTAATTTCATTTTAATAGGTTGGGGAAAAAGTTTCTTCGCATTTTTTAAGAAAATTCAAAACATTTTTTATTATAGTTTATTTACATTTATCTAAAGTATGTAGGTACCATTTTGTTCGATAACTTTTTGCCATCTTGTAGGTAGGGACATGATCCCATTGCTATAGAAATTTTGGGACTACTAAAAATACCGCGACAAGTGGTTTTGGCAGTCCTCTCGTGATGTTAACCTGACACTGCCTAAAGAATTCTGAAGAGACCAAAACATTAACGGATGCATTAACACTTCCCAGCCAAACTCTCTTAATTTTTGCTGAGTGGCTAAAGATGTGTAAGGTCTTGCGTTATCATAATGAAAAACCACACCCCTTCTGTTGATTAATTCCGGCCGCTTTCTCTCAACTTCTTGCATTAATCTCATCAGTTGTTCGCAGTAGAGTTCAGAATCGATGGTCCTGCCTGGTGGTAACAGCTCATAATGAATAATGCCCTTCCAATCCAACCACACACACAGCATCACCTTGTTGCGAGTTAACCCGGGTTTCGCCACAGTCTGTGAAGCCTGACCGGCCTCTAACCACGACCTTTTTCGCACGTTCTTGTCGTACGTGATCTACTTTTCATCAGCAGTTATCAGCTTCTTCAAAAATGGTTCGGTTTTATTACGTCGTAAAAAGAATCACAAATGAGTACACGGTTCATTAGGTTTCTTTCAGTGAGCTCGTGAGGTACCCAAATATCGAGCTTTTTTGTGTAGGTACCAAGTTTTTTTCAAATGCGCCAAAACTGTTTTGTGGTCAATTCCCAGTTCTTCATCTACGTCGTAACTACTGATATGCCGATCTTGCTCCACTTTTTCAAAAATGGCATTTTATCCGTAATAGGGCGACCAGAGCGACGTGCATCTTTGACATCAAAATTTCCGGATTGAAAACGCTTAAACCAAATTTGTGTTATTCTCACAGACACTGCACTAGGTCCATAAACATCGCAAATTGTTTTCGAGGCTTGCGTTGCATTTTTACCTTCTTTGTATTAAAATTTTAAAATGTATCGAATTTCTTCATTAGATTCACTCATCTTGACAGTACGAAAAACAAATAGACATAGCGAAACGAAAAGGTTTTCTTGTTGGACTTCAAAACCCTACAATTCTAATATTCCTGAACTAATATTATTTTCACGGGTTACTACTATTATTACTATATTTTTAACTCTAGTGACGACATTAATAGGTATTCAAATTATTAAAACGACATTAATACTTTGAACAAGCCAGGACAGCTTCACGTCCCACGAAAGCACCTATCCCCATGCGTTCTTGCCATCAGCGCTTCAACAAACAATAGAACAAAAGGTTCAAATTGTAACACAATAGATAACCCGTTATTTGTTATACAATACATCGCAATAACATTTCACAAACTATCATTGAAATTGTAGAAAATCTGAGTAAAGGTGAGCGAAAGAGAACAATGGCGCTCGATTGGTCAGTCTTGTTTGTCAATATGTAAATTTCCGTTCAATATGCATGGGTGTTGTAGCAACCTGCCCGCCAGACCCCAAGGTTTGGCATAGCCGTGTATTTAATATCTAAACTAATTGTTATCCGCGGATTTACATGAGTAGCCTGTTAATCGAAGTTCACATCTAAATGCATCTAGCCGTTAGAGCGTAAGGAATTAACAGTGATATCCTATTACTTTCGCATTTATAATGTTACTGGCTGCTTGCGGCTATGTTCGTGTGGTACACAGATAGAACGTTATCTTTATATTCACATCTATAAATATTTTGTTTTTGTATGTTTAGTTGTTATTGTGTGAGTGACTATGAAACAAACATACAAATATCCAAACATCCACAAAAACCTCGGTATATAACATACTTATAGAAATATAAATAATTTATTTGCAAAAGATATGACATACAAATTTAAGTGTTTTTAAAAAACGATTATATTAGTTTCCAAGAAATTCGTTAATACTGTCAAAAGGTCTGTCAAAAAGTCTAAATTATTAATCCTTACTAATATTATAAATTTGAAAGTAACTCTCTCTGTGCGTCTGTCACATTTTCACGCCTAAACCGCTGAACCGATTTTGATGAATTTTGGTATAGAGTTAGAAGGGACCTTGGAGATTGCCATAGGTTACTTTTTATGTAGGTACCACGCGTGCGAAGCCGCGGGCAGCAACTAGTATCTTTATATATTAGTACGTGTAGCAAAAACTTTGTACCCCTTTTTACGAAAATTACGTGGACAGAGGAGTATGCAATTTCGCACACTTATAGTTTATATACCCAGAGAAGGATGCACTCCTTCTATGCTAATATATTTTTTTAATTATGCACAAAAAATATATTAATTGATAATTATCAATTAGTTATGGTCGAATTTCGACCAGTGGGCGACCGTTGGTCTTTATAAATAGGCACATTTATTTCGGCAAGAATTTTATTATATATTTGTCCAAGCATTGCAAAACTTTTTTTATATAAGGAAGCTATAAGCACTCTTGAAAGAACAACTCTATGAAAGGTTATATCTATGATATAAGTCACTAGCTCTTCAAAGCTAAGTTTGTTACGGAACAAGCGAATTTCGGATGTTTTTTAACATATTCTATAACAAATGCCTCAAAAATATGCAAGCTGGGTAAATTCAACAGATTTAACTCACGAAAGATCGTCATTCATGATTCCCACGGAGGTCCTAAGAAGGCCCCACGGAGGTAATATTTTAATACCTTTACAATATTAGTAGGATTAAGTGTAGCATGTGATTAAGTATTTAATACTAGCTGTACGCGCGCAGCTTCGCCCGGGTTGAAGATTTTTCTCTGGATAAATCAATTTTCCCGGATTAAAAAGCAGCCTATGTCACCCGGGGATGGTGTAGCTTTCCAACGGTAAAATATTTTCTAATCTTTCCTCTTTATTATATTAGTGTAGATTAGTGTAAATTGACTACTTGACTGCAATATTCAGTAATATCGTCAGAGAAGCTACACATAAGGTAGCTCGATTTGTATGACTTGTCGAGCGTCTAGCCCTAAACTAAGTAGAGCTGTAATAAGGGAACCAAATGTTTGATAATATATTTGTATACCTTGAAATACATACTAATAATCAAAAAATTCAAAAATTCAAAAATATTTATTTGGAACCATTAACACATGTAACACAAAAGAAACGAGTGAAAACGTTGACAACTGCAAAAGTTAGAAACTGTGTGGCAGAGTCAGCGCCCTCCTCTCTAGCAAGGAAGGACAATGTTCCAAGACAAGCTTTGTTAAACTAAATGATATAATATTAAATGGTAGTCTATTCAATAACATAATTATAACTTAAAACTTAATATAAAAGAATAAATACTGTGTGAACTAAACAGTGAACTAAAATATAAAAACTAAACAGATCTGTGTATTCGAGTATGTATGTGTGTACGTGTGTGTGTGTGTGTGTGTGTGTGTGTGTGTGTGTGTGTGTGTGTGTTTGTGTGTGTGTGTGTGTGTGTGTGTGTGTGTGTGTGTGAGAGAGAGAGAGAGAGAGAGAGAGTGTGTGTATAGGCTATGAGTTTAACTAAATTGTACCATAAATATCAGCAAAATTATTATGTTTGAGTAATCAAGAGGTTCTCAGTGTCATCGTAAGATAGGGATCGTAGCCAAGATATGCATACAAGTTTACATTTGTGGAGTGGTAAGGGGTAAATATTTATAGCTTTATTGACTCTGTTGTACAAGGAACAACTTAGGTAGAAGAAATGTCTACCAGCAGCAGCAGTTCTGCGTGGCTCTATTCTGCAGACTAAGTCCGACCGTCGTTTTACACTCGTAATGTTAGGGTCATAAGACAGTTGTGTATGTTTTCGTAAAATTGTGGCCTGAATAAACAACTGACGTACTGTGAGCACGTCACAGAGTGAGTAGAGGGAGGAAGTTGGGAAACGTCTAGGGTTCGAGGACATCACCTTTAGGACAGCTCGCTGCGCCCTTTCAAGTCTAATCATGGAAGTCTTAGTAGAACCACCCCAAGCAGTAATGCAGTACGATAAGATCGATTGTGCAAGAGCATAATACACCATTTTTAGGGAGCGAAAGTCAGCACTATTTCTCAGAATCTTAAAGATATACATAAGCTTCCTTACTCTAGAGACAGTGCACTCAAGTTGTGGGGTCCAAGACATGTACCTATCCAACCACACACCTAAATATTTAATATTATTAGTGCGCTCTAGTTCAGGGCATTGGCACGTATCAGTATTTGAGTGGCAGGTGTGGGCTCGAAGGATGAATGAGGTTGGAGGTTGGGATTTTGCTGTTGGGGAAAAGGTTATGTATTTAGTTTTTGTTATATTTAGAGTAAGAAGATTCAGAGAGAGCCACTTTAGAACCAATTTTAGTGCAGCTTCCGCAAATAAACCGGCCTCCACCCAGTCTCGGCCACTAACAATCAAAGCTGTGTCATCTGCATATGTAAATAGGCTACAGTTAGGAAGCGGAAGCTTGCACAGGTCATTTATGTAGACGAGAAAGAGCGTAGGTCCAAGAACACTTCCCTGAGGAACTCCGAAACTAAGCTCTTCCATATTGCTAGACACATCGTTGATTACGACTAACTGACGGCGGTCGGTAAGGTAACTTTTAAAAAGGTCATTGACGTCACCTCTAATACCAATGTTAGAGAGTTTGTTCAATAAAATAGGGACAGAGACAGTGTCGAAAGCTTTTGATAAATCGAGAAAAATGCCAACTGTCTTTACTTTTTTGTCAAGATTTTTAGCTATAACTGATGTGAGCTCAATGACAGCATCTTCTGTCGACTTAGAGTTTCTAAACCCAAATTGATGGTCAGATAATATATTTTTGTCATTCAAGAATGTAACGAGGCGCTGGTTGATAATTTTTTCAAAAATCTTAGACATCACGCTAAGTACGGAAATTGGGCGATAGTTGTTGACACTGGCTCTGTCTCCACCTTTGTAAATGGGATGAACGATGGCTTTTTTGAAGACTGAAGGGAATGTACCAGAAGACATGCATAGGTTAAAGAGGAAGCTTAAAATAGGGGATAGAATGTGCTTAGCATTCTTTATGACAGACGTAGGTATCCTGTCCCAACCAACTGCACACTTATCCTTCAGACCGATGATCACCTTTTCTATCTCTTCACAGTCGGTAGATAGTAAAGCCATTGAGTCAATAGGGAATGAGTTCGCAGAATTCTGGGAGCAAAGAGTAGAACAAGAGGATACATTAATATTAGATGCTAAGTTCTTACCCACATTTGCGAAGAAGCTATTTACCATGTTAACAGATGTGTGGGGATTCGGGGATAGTTTTAAAAGATCTTCCGAATGAGATTGCCTTTGATTAAGGTTTGCCATTTTCTTAATAATATTCCACGTCATTTTTGGGTTATTCCTGGCCCTCTGAAGCTCGGATCGCTCATACTCACGCTTTACCCTTTTCAGTAAATTGTTACAATAGTTGCGGTACCGAGTAAATGTAAGCTTAAGAGTAAGATTATCTTTATTTTTGTTGAATTTACGGTAAAGACGATCACGATGACGTATGCACCTCAGAAGACCAGGGGTAATCCACGGCTTGATGATGCGTTTACTACTTGACATCGAAAAACCCTGACTGTGCTTTTCCACAATGGAAGATAGCAATTGGACGAGGGAATGGGCAGCAGCGTTTGCATTAATTGACAACATGATTGAAGAGAAGTCCGTGATTTCAATTTCTTTTGTAATCGCACTGTAATCCAGTTTGATCGATGAGTTTTTGAGAGATCGACGTTGAGTTACCATGTTCAAGGAAAAGAGAATAGGGGCGTGATCGGTGACAAGTGAGTCCAAAACCAGAGTTACTGCGGAGAAGGGAGATTTTAGAATGATGTGGTCCAGACAGCTGGTATTACGAGTAGGTATAACATGTGCAGGGAGCATAGCGTGTGAAAATACCAGGTTAAGATACTCATCAGAATTCGAGTCGCCAATATTCGGAACAATGTTGATATTAATATCGCCAACAATGATGATAGTGGGGAAGTTATGCAATTCAGCTAAGCAGCTATCTAGACCATTTAGGAAGTCGTCAACATTTTTATGAGATGGTGAGCGATAAATAGCTATGACAGCTACTCGGTTGTCAAAGGTGAGCAATATTGAGTTTGAATCAGCAATCATAGGTAACACTCCGTTGCAGGCTAGGTTATTTTTTACGAACGCCACTACACCTTCATTTTGTGTTATGTGGTCGGAGACAAATGAGTTAAATCCAGGAATAGATGGGAGATTTGGGCACTTGCTTAGCCAGCACTCGGAGAGTATTATGATATCAAGATCCACTTGAATCCTGTGTAATAAAAGTAAAAGGGCATCGAAGTTACAATTTATACTTCTTATATTCAGATGCAGTAAATTAAGAGAATTGTCGATCTTGAAGTACTGGGAAGCGTTTTCTGGAGAACAGATGTAGCTGTCTGATAGATTAATAGTTTCGATGCTACTAGCAACTGAAGCTACATCATCCATATTGGGGACCAAGAAGTAACACGAGAGCAAGAAACGGATGAACATGACACGAAAATATTAAGGGACTAGCCTTAAGAACAATGGCATTTAATGTAGTGTTGTGATATTTTATGTAAAAGATTTGTGTGTGTTGTAATAATGTATAGTGTAGAGAAGTGTGTACAGGTGTAAGGGATGTGACAGTTTTCACGTTATATAAACTAATATTAATTAAGGCTATAAAAAATAAAGCGAGTAGATCAGCTAAATTACAGTGAAAATAGAAGATAAAAAGGGAATCTAGTCACTTTTTGGTGGTTAATTTAGTGAAGTCCGATTCATTATTGACCCGAATTGGTGTTCCGCCTTCTCTTTTCCGCAAAAAAATTTTCCCATTGGAGACCCAGCAAAACTTAAAGTCGTTCTCCTTGGCGTATTCGCGGGCCTGGAAAAAAAGCTTCTTGGCCTTAGAAGGCAGATTTTCAGATAGAAAGATTGGCTTCGAAGGCCCAGGGATTCGAAGCTTTTCAGTTGTTATCCTGTTATTATCTTTAATGCCTCTTCTATACTTCATGATGAAGCTCTCCTTACGGAGCACGCTTGTGAAGTCCACAATTATCGTTCTATTCGTCGGGTCCTTGGTGCGGATTCTAAATACATCCTTAATATCAGATGCCTGCACTTCTACGTTTAAGTGTTTTCCAACATTTAGGACTGTATCGACGAGAGTCGTTTTTGTCTCAGACTGAGATGCAGGGAGGTTTCTTATTTCAAGACAGGTGGATCTGCTACTGCGCTCAAAGCTGTCTAACCTGTTCTCCAAAGATTCAATGTGGCGAAGGCCTTCTTGTTTTTCTAAGGCAAGTCTGTTCACCTGATCCTGAAGTGTTTCATTTTTTGCGAGCAAGAAGTCAACAGCCGAACGAAAGTCCTCGACGACAGCAAACAGCTTTTGGTACTTTTCATTTTGCTCTTTTTGAAAATCTGTTATTAGCTGCTTCATATCAGACATGAATGAGACTAGAACCTCTTCGTCACATTCTGTACGTTTGCGCTTTGTGTTTCTGAAGTGCAGTTGTGGTGAACTACCTCTAGGATGTTCTAGCACTTGGTTATTGTCCATGATGAGACTCGGCTCAGAGGAACTATGTTGGAGAGGAGAGACAGTCACTGAGGCGTCCGCATGTGGTGGAGTGCGGTTCAGCGGCATTTTGGAGTAAAAACTAGGCTTGATGACGTGATAATATGTAAGCTAAATAAGCCAGCCAAGCTGCACACCGAAGTATCAATTTCGCAAGCAGCTAGTTAAAGCAAATACGTGCGAGATATGTAGCAATCACATGCGTAACCGCCGCGTAGCACGCAGCGGGTTTCGTAGCATGCCACGTAGATGCTCGTAGCTCTCACGCTTTGTCGCGTGGAGAAATTTCGTCGCGGTTGCTCACTCGTCCGCTGGCTCAGTTGGTGCAAGTACAGGCAGCAACGCCGCGGTTCCCTGGTTCGAATCCGTTAAATCCGACAAAAATACAAAAACCAGCGTTCACTCACTGCGCTTGAGCCGTTGTGAAGAGGACCCAACCGAAGACTCCGGGCGCAGTCAAACTCAGGGCGAAGACCGAGGGGCGAAGTCCGACAGTACGCCTGGCACAAAACGGTTCCACCAAAAACACGTCCACTCGGTACGAGAGCCAGAGAGGAATCCCTACTAATATTATAAATTCGAAAGTAGCTCTGTATGTCTGTCTGTCACGTGTTCACGCCTAAACCGCTGAGCCGATTTTGATGAATTTTGGTATAGAGATTCATGGGGTTTTGGAGACATAGGCTACTCTTTAGGTATGTACCACGCGGGCAGCAGTACTTTATAACTTCCAGACTCAGAACAGGCAACAAAGTTTATCAACATTTAAAGAGTGATTGAGTGAACCGCGGTCCAAACTTACATGAACATTTTCCAGATTAATTCCAGACAGAAACACTGTCTGTGCTTTCATTGACAAAATAGTAGGTGAGTTAAGCCCGTATCTCTCAGAATCTATACTATAACTCACGAATGTTTTAAAAATGTAAAATGTTCATCATATTGGGCATTTACAAAAGTAAAGAGCTCATAGCCTTAGGCAGAGTTACTATCATCTGAGCTGAGAAGCTTTTTCAACTGCCTTAATACACGTGTTGATGCATCGCGCGCGTTGCGTCACGTGTGATGAAAGATCCACAGATTTCACCTTCAATCAAGCACACTATGAACCGCTCAAATTCAAACATCTAGTGTTGCCATAGGCAATTTAGATATAATTATATCCGGTCAAAACATTTTCGTCGTTATATCATTTTGTAATTTGATTAATGTTGCGATGTTTGCTTTGTTTCTGGGTTTCATTAAGTAATTCACAAGCTGTCCCGGTAAACGTTGCCATATAAATTATTTATAGTTAATATTATTGGTAGTGAAATAAAAAAGAAATATAGGGCTTGAAGAGTGAAAAATTAAAACAAAAAATGACCAAAAATAAAAAAATATATAATTTGGGGTGGACAACCCTTATCGCTAAAGGATATGAAAAATAATTTACGTCCTATTCTTAGACCTACTAAATATACACACAAAATTTCATAAGAATCGGTCAAGCCGTTTCGGAAAAGTTTTGTCACAAATTCTGTCACAAGAGAATTTAATATATTAGACTAGCTGGAACCCCCGCGTCTTCACCCGCGCGTTTGGTCGAGAAACCATCGAGTTCATATTATAGTATTATTCAAATCAAGTTTCAATCAAAACGCACCACGCGTTAAAAAGTTTCATACATTCGTTTTCATCCCTTTTCACCTTGTATTTCACCGTGTATTTATGAGGGTTATTTTGAAAAATCCGCATGCACGTTTGCATTTATTTTGCATTTTAAGTATCCAAACCCAGTTTCTAAGAAATCACCACCTGTCAAAAAGTTCCTATACAAACTTTGCCACCCTATTTTACCCCTTTGTAAGGGTTATTTTGAATAATCCTGAAACACGTGTCCATTTATTTTGCATTTTAATTATTCAAATCAAGCTCCAAGCAAATCGCACGCGTTAAAAAGTTTCATACATTAGTTTCCACCCCTTTTAACCCTCTTAGGGGTTGAATTTCATAAAATCCCTCCTTAGTGGGTGGTTTTGCTATAAAAGGAAGCTACCTTCCAAATTTCAGCTTTCTAGCTTTAGCGGTATAGGTTCGGCGATGATGAATCATCAGTCGGTTAAGCTCTTTTATAGGTATAGATTAGAAAGAGATAGAAAAGTAATTGATTCCGGCGTGTCTTTGCGGAAATTTATAACCAAACATTAAACAGATGGACAAATATTTATTATGGTTAGAAAACAGAGTCCACAGTTTTCAATAATAGTGAGAGAAAGAAAAAAAGAAAAAAGAATGAACAACATTTATTTAGCACACACACAAAACAGAAAAGAACACATGAGCGGAAAACAGACTAAAAAAAGACCCCAAGGGGAAATTTAATAGAAGCACATACACAAAAAACAAACAAAAAAAACGACTAAGGCATTAAAATTAGCCCTTCCCGCGAACCAAACAACATTTTAGTGTGACCAAAAAGGTTCGATCTCAGCATGTGCTACTTCCAGGCACAGATGTAGCGCTGGTTTTCTCTGGGCGCGCTTTAATCCTTTCACCACAAAATAACTACTGGCACGATAAAGGTGTCAACATGAAATATAAATCTATATAGCTAATATTATAAATAAGAAAGTATAAATATTTCATAGAGATGGTGATGTGTGAATTATCTACCAATATTTATTTATTTACGAGTGTATTTTAGAAGGTAAAATGTTTTCAACGTGACATCTTTATATAGAAAGATGTCACGTTGAAAACATTTTGAATCATACTAGAATAGAACCTACTCTGAGCACATCCTACGAAACTAACTTAATAATATATTATACACTAAAGATAGCAAAGCCTAATAGAGATGTTCCAGTTTTACTGCAACGACATAATAATACTTACGTGAGTAAGACCTGTGTTTATCAAAATAAAAAATACAAACCCTTCTCTTCTTCTTCTTCTTCTTTGTTAATGGCCTGTGACATACTAATACTCAATTTTGCCAATGTCAAGTGTTTATAGTTTATAGTCAGATTGTTTGATATTAGAGTCTTAGTCGATGGTCAATTGTCAATTTCAAAACGTAACGCTGAATGGCGTCTAGAATTTTCTTGGGGTTCCTCGTCGTTCAAATCATTTTGCACCACAACACACAATATGTAATCCAATTATCCATACCCGTCCTGTAGTCACAATTTATTCATTAAAATTCCGCCAAGATCACTGAATAAAACATGCAATAAAACGGGTAAAAAATATGAAATTATCAGAGCTGTAACATTACTCCATGAAATGACAGACGAAGAATCCAAACCCTACTCGTTATTCTAATAAGACATCTGACAAACAGGCAGAAAAAAAGACAGCTAATAGTAATAACAATAATAATGGGGCACATTTCACACAATATTATCTGCCCCCAAAGTAAGCAGAGCTTGTTTTATGGGTACCTACCACAGAACTGATATACTACTTATATACTTTTTTTGTAAATAAATATAAAATAAATAAATATTGTTGGACAATGCACACAACACC
The DNA here is from genome assembly GCA_948098915.1 of Lampropteryx suffumata. Taxonomy (NCBI): domain Eukaryota; kingdom Metazoa; phylum Arthropoda; class Insecta; order Lepidoptera; family Geometridae; genus Lampropteryx; species Lampropteryx suffumata. The sequence continues at coordinate 27,427,363 of OX402544.1, forward strand.
ATCTAGTCCCAAATTAAGCATAGCTTGTATTGTGGTGACAAGATGACTGATAGAATACTTATATATTTTTAAATACATATTTATGATACTTTTATAACACCCAGACACAGAACAAACACCAATGCTCTTCTCACAAATGTTTATCCTGGGAGGGAAACGGACCCGGATAAAACGGATAAAAATGATTGGACACGAAACCCTTCTGCTTTATAAGGCAGTGGCTAACTCTAGCGACAGAGTAGAAAATAATTAATAATAATAATAAGATATACCGCACAAGGACCTCCATCTGGTGGCTCAACAAATTATGAAAAGCTGGAACCGAATTTTTAACGTGCCTTGTGTGACTCTAAAAGTGTACTTTCTTTACCCGGCTATCTTTGGTTGACAGGCCTACACCACGGACAGGAAATAGGAACGGTATCAAAACATGGTAAGCTTGCTTGTTCAGGGAAATTCCAATTTCGGCCGGCGATGTCGTAACGCCTGCATGGCCGACGCATCGTCACTATATAATTGGCAAGGTAAGATTCAATAGAGAATGATTATTATAATTCATATATGTTCTTTAAAAGGCGGTCAAGTACAACAGGCGTGCCTAAGAGGGTTACCTTAAACCCACTCATTTTTCTTACCATCTTAGATATTACATAAATAATGCCGCACATTTCACACAGCATCATCTGGCCCCATGGTAAGCAGAGCTTGTGTTATGGGTACCACATGACTGATGACTGATAATTATTTTGAAACATATACATATTATACATAGAAACACCCATATCCAAGACAAATACTTGTAGATCACACAAACATTTGTCCCGCCGAAGGGAATAGAACCCGTAACATTCTGCGTCTCAGACAGTCCTTAGCCCACTGCGATACAGAGATTCACGGGAACTACCTTATTTGATATACTGGTGAGTGACAAAAATATAGTCTAAATGGATAAAATAATTGTTTGTGTAATACTTACTAATATTATAAATGCGAAAGTAACTCTGTCTGTCTGTCTGTCTGTCTCGCTTTCACGTCAAAACTACTGAACCGATTTAAATGAAATTTGGCACACAAATAGTCTAAAACCGGAGAAAGGATATAGGCTACTTTTAAATTGGAAAAAAGTGCTGTAAAAGTTTTAAAAGGGGGATAAAAGGTTGTATGAAAGTACTGTCATTTTCAGAACTAGAAGCATACAATTTTAGGCTGTTGATCATTACTAATATATATTTATATATATTATATATCTATACCAATATTATAAATGTGAAAGTAACTCAGTATGTCTGTCTGTTTGTTACGTTTTCACGCCTAAACCGCTGAGCCGATTTTGATGATTTTTTGGATTAGAGATAGACGGGACCTTGGAGAAGGACATGGACGACTAAATCGTGGATATTACATTTTTATATTCAATTCAACTCGATACCTCTACGTGTGAGAGACGAACAAAGTGATCCTGAGTGATAAGTGACCCTATTTTTCTTTGTGGTACGGAACCCAAAAAAGAAATAAGTACCTATCAAACCGAAAAGTATACAAGAATAATTTTCGCCACAGAAAAATAAAACTAATTGCTTTTACGCGTAATAATTTTACGTATTTTTCATATTTTAATTATAAATTGAAAATAATATAATTTGTCAAGGTTGTCTGGCAGAGATCGCTATCTAGCGATAAGACCGCCCATTGTGCTACCGTGTAGTTAAACATTGTTTCAGTCCAATGTATTTGTGGTGTGCAATAAAGTATTTTCTATTCTGTTCTATACTATATACCTGCCTTTTACTAACTTAAACTAAGTTTGATAATTAAATTGATTTTAATGTTTATGTAAAACAGTACTGACCTGATCTAAGTATATCGAGAGGAATGTTGGTGGATAGCGAAGGCTGGTGCCACTCTCTCACGGTGATGCTACTCTCCTCACAGATCCGTAGCGCGGAGCCGAAGCGCGTAGCACGATGTTGTAGCACGTAGCACGATGTCGTAGCACGTAGCACGCCGCACGATGTAGCACGTATGAAGCTGTATGTAGCGGTTGCCAGCCTCTACCACCAACCTACATAAAAAAATGGCATAGAAAATCATGTCATAACTTTACATTATTATTAATTAAGACTCCTATCCTACTTATATAATTATGTATAGTAAAGTGAATGTTTGAATGTTTATTTGTAATTAACGCAAAACTGATTTGAAATTTAAAAACTTGGCATATACATATATAGATTTGAACCTAAAAATATAGTAGTTTTTTATGGCTATTGGCGCACAACATCTGGGCCCAAACTTAACATGGCTTGTAATTGTACTTAACATGGCTTGTATACTTTATATCAGCCAGACACAGAACAAACCCCTATGTTTATCACACAAATGTTTGTCCTGGGAAGGTATCGAATCAAACCCACAAGCGCAGTAGGCAGAACTATTACCAATTGAGCTAACACTGGCCTGTCATAACATAAATGTTACTTTTTAACAAAAAATTCAAAACGTTTGTATTGATAAAAAGGGATCAGTTTGAAACTATTACAATTCATACTAGGTTAATTTAGGTACCGTTTCCTCCAAACCCTAAGTCCGAGAAGAACTGTCAAGCAACTCATCCTGGTCCTAGTCGCTTTTTTGTCTGATCCTTCTCACAACTTGCTGAACTACGAAAAAATAATATAAAATTACAGTAGTTTATACATTCCAAATCTGTCCGTTAACTGTCTGAGAGCAGAGCAACATGAGACCATGCATTCTCATCAACAATATAGTTATTTATAAATAAATAATGTCGGACATTTCACACAGCGTCATCTAGCCCAAAGCCAAAGTAAGCAGAGCTTGTGTTATGGGTACCACATGACTATTATACTACTTATATACTTTATATTCTTAAATATATACATATTATACACCCAGACGCGAGATAAATACTTGCAGACCATACAAACATTTTTCCTTCTGCACCGCAGCCCGACCTTGGCCCCCTCCGCGACAGAAGTCGTCATTTATATTATAATACGCCTTTAATTTTCTCATTTTTTTCTTCTTTTTTTTTGTGTTGTGTTAATTTTCTTAATTGGTATTTTATTTGCATTTTCAGGAAGCTTATTGTAGAAACGCAGTGTTCACCATAAAGGTCTTATTAACTGACAAAGCCGCAGGTGGTGGTAGTAAATCATAAATCTGTCTAATTTGGTTTATCTCAGAAATTAAGGTCACTCGTATGTGTTTAATTTATTAATTTAAGTGGTATCACGTGATCGCATTACGAAGCGAGCTCCAACATTCAAACTTACCAGTGCTTAAATTACCTCTGAGTAGTTCGCATTGTTGAATTGTTCTTGTGAAATGCGCGTGTCTCTGATTTCCACCTCAATGCATGTATTGACCTCAGATCAAATAAATATAAAGACGGAGTGCCCGAAGCATACATCGGCATTCACACATACATTTCATTATACATTTGTATGTAATCCCTACCAATATTATGAATACTAAAGTAACTCTGTCTGTCTGTCACGTTATCACGCCTAAACCGCTGAGCCGATGTTGATGAATTTTGGTATAGAGATACATGGAACCTTGGAGAAGGACATAGGCTACTTTTTATGTAGGTACCACGCCCGCGAAGCGCGGACAGCACCTATGTGTGAATGACGAAAGGTTACCATTTATTATATAGGATACATTTATATTTTTTTAAATGTGTATGAATGAGTAAGATATTGTATTGATTAATTCATTAGCTAGGCAATTATTATATTGTGCTTTACTGTAATTTTGTTTAAATCATTTTGAAGAACTAATTATAAGTGCTAATACAATTTAAAGTTTAATAACATTATCTAAAACCACTACACTTGAGGTCAAGTGCCTTCGATGACCCTGTTCCAAATATCCTTTAACTTTATTATATTTAAAACCTTTTATTTATATGGTAAAATGTTACCAAGAAACATTTTAGGGACATTTAACTCTTTCACCACACGGAATCGAAATAATTCGTAATACGATCTGTGTGCGTACACCCATGTACTCGTATTCACAGAGGCTTCACAGAGGTATTCACTTCTTTGGTTGTTCAGGGCGCTCCGTCTTTATACTTATTTAGTCTGAGGTATTGACCTACAAGCTAATCGTTACCTTATTCAGAGGGGATCTAATCGAGTTTCCATGTCCAAGACATCCATCTCGGGCGCGCGTCGATCGTACGTCCAATTTCCCGTAGAAGCTGCATCTTCACATGACGTGAGATATACAATTGACTCGATCGTTCACGTCTCAGAACCAGATGCGCCTCGGTGATTAGATTTCTATAATTACACGCAGTCAAGAGCAGACACGGCTTAATGCTGACCATTCCCGTATTACATAACTCGCGACCAGCGTTAGACGTGAGTTGCAATCACTTCTGTTAGACACTTTTTGTACGACCCTGATTCTTTTGTTTTGACTAACAAACAATTCATAAAATACGAACGATCTTATTTTGTTTACAAAAATTACAAATTAGAGTAACAGGGTAAAATAAGTTAAAATGACATTTGATTCCATTAGTAAATATTTTTTCTAGGATTTTCCGCAATTTTAATCAACACCCACGGCGTCTAAAATGAGATAAAACATGCCAATCACACCCAAATTTAGTATTTTTAAAGTGTGCAATTTAAAAATGTTGCTAAATTAGAGCAACATTTTTAAATTGCACACTTTGTGGTAAATAAAATATCTTAAAATATATATCGTAAATTACGATATTTTAATATATCCAGCGAAACTACAGAATCAATGCTACGATCTCAGCTAAAACTACAATTATAGCTGTGGGTAAGAGACAGGCGAGTAATATACAGCTGAGCTTCCGCAATAATTGAGTTTTTTTAAACTGTTTTATTTTGAGACTTAATTTGCAGATATTGCTATCCCGCTTTTACAAACGCTACTGACTCTATTACCTACGTAATTAATACTGCTACATATAGACAATAAGCTAATTCAATATACCCTTTACTGTAGTATCTATACAATGCAGCGATTAATTGGAGCGATTATTGTTGTTGACGACCTCTGTGGTACAGTGGGCTAAGGCCCGGCTGAGACGCAGAAGATTGCGGGTTCGATTCCCGCCGCGGGACAAATGTTTGTATGATCTGCAAGTATTTGTTTCGGGTCTGGGTCTTTCTATGTATAATATGTATGCATTTAAAAAAGTATATAAGTAGAAAACGATAGAAAAGAAGTCCAAAACGAACCCTTATAGTTTAGCTGAACTATGTCCGTCTGTTACCCCTACAAAGATATGAAACAAAAACATCGTGTGGCATATCGTTCCCGAAAAGTTTACAAAGTAGTTGGATATATAATGAAATTACAAGGATAATTATCACGTAAGTCTTTACTAGATTTTATGTGACTTGTAAAACTTAAAAAAAAGGCCCATAAGTTTTTTTGCTATTCTAATTATATGATGTAAAATTGGTTTGGGAGCTGAGCACTGACATGGTTTCCGACCATCGCTGTGCGGTCACATGCGATTGGCCAATCTTTTCATTTTGTTTCATTTTGTCAAAATAATATCCAGCCCACGTCACTCGCTGATACATTCTGCATTATATGCGTATTTTTTTTTTGGGTTTATCCATTACAATCAATCATACAAACCTCCAAAAAAAGATGCACTCCGGGAGTGCCGACAGAAGTGAAAACTTATTTTGGCGCGTTAGACATTTTTAGATGGGTACTAGGGTTATTGGGTTATTGGGTTATGAATTGCATTTTATTTATGAATTGTATTTTATTAGTTATTAGAAACTTTAAAATACATTTAATATTTTTTTTATGTTTTTGTTCAGAATGTAGATAATATATCAAAGAACCTAACTCAGTAAACTTATCCATACAAAAGTAGACTGTAAACATGTGAATTAAGGTTTATAATCAAATAGGGTGAGCGCGGCAGCCCTGCGTCTCGTAACGGTGTCGCGAGTCCAGAGGTTTTACCTCATCTAAAAATATGCATACCGCGCTAAAAGAAGTTATCACTTCAAAAACGAATCTTATCTCAATAATATTAGTGTAGATGTATGTGTAGATTAGTGTAGATATAAAGGAGAATTCCTCTCATTGACTCACTCACTCGATATATCACGAAGTTCATCACGAAATGTTTAAAACTACAAGGTATACAGGTTTGAAATTCGGCACGAGCATTCTTTAAGAGGCGCTCAGTAAGAACAAATTTCTCAAAATATTACATACGTTTGTACGAAAAATCGTATTACTTGAACTTACAATTCTGAAACTTTGCTTAGATATGCTTTTAAAGAAATGTTAGAGGTTGTTATAAAACTAAATATATTAGTTATATATTTCGTTTTCTAACAACCCCTAAACAATGTTGCAAGGAGGAGGGATATTCCAACGCGAAGTGCGATTTTCTTGAAAATTGTCTAGTTTCCCATGTACACAGTTTTGCTAAGTTTGGGACTAGAGTATGTTGTGTAATCGTCCTGAAGTACTTATTGATTTACTAGCTGTTACCCGCGACTTCATACACGTATGCTTAGAACCATTTAGAACTATATTATTTAAAATTTCCTCAATGCTAACATAATTTATTTTTGTAAGGAATGCATTATGTGCATCTAAAGAACATCTCATAAGTTTAATCCCCTATTTTACACCCTTCAGGGTTTACTTTGCAACAACATTGAAACACATATTTCTTTATTTTAAACCAAAAGCCTAAATAAGAATTTTCCGATTCCATGAAATATGAGTTGCCCAAACAAACTTTCATCCCCTATTTTACTCCCTTCAAATTTGTTTTTGAGACAATTATTTTATAATATTTGTATGGATTTATTTATATCTGGCCACTTTGTAAACGTAGTCTAAGCCGCCGTTCACCAGCAGCATACGAAAATAAGTCAAAAGCTATCGTTTAGTTGCAGTTCAATTGCAACCAATTGCAACCAATTGAGCGGAATGATTTGTCCTTTTGGGTAGATAAGGCATTTTCGTTCATTTATTTTAAAATATTTTAAAAAATAAATATAAAGTATCTATTACTAAAAGTTTATTGTATCATTGTACATGCGTTAGCTCGTGAAGGGATAATACCGAAATATCCGATAATATTAGACATTTTTAACAGAAGTTTTATTTCCAATGCAACCGGATAGATGGACCAGACAGACCGGACCTTTACACAGGATATAGCCTGCCCAAAATAGTGAATCGTCAATCACTGTCATCATTATTTCGATAAATGTTATCACAATTAATAAAAGAACAATAAGAAAGTGTCTTGATTCTTCATTCTTGATTCTTCTTCATTTCATGGAGTAACATAGCTCTGCTAATATAATATTTTTTACCCGTTTTGTTGCATGTTTTATTCAGTAATCTTGGCGGGACTTTAATGAATAAATTGTGGCTGCGGGACGGGTATGGCTAATTGGATTGTATGTGTATTGTGGTGCAATGTGATTTGAACGACGAGGAATCCCAAGAAAATTCTAGACGCCATTCCGCGTGCCGTCTAGAATTGACAATTGACCATCGACTAAGACTAATAACTATCAAACAAACTGACTATAAACTTTAAACATTTGACATTGGCAAAATTGTCATTAGTATGTCACAGGCCATTAACAAAGAAGAAGAAGAAGAAAGTGTCTTACGTTTGTACGTGTGTTTTTAATTGATTGTTTAATTTTTTATATCGTCATAGTGTTTTTTACTTTTTAAAAACTACAACAGTAAGGGAATTTTTTTGTTAATTTTAGTTTGTCATTGACTAAGAGTCAATTTATGTTTGTTTTTTTGATGTGTAGCAGCTTTTCTCTCGTTTTCCTGCAAAGTGATTTTGTGAAAAGGGTCGAAAGTGTGTAACAAGGAGACGATTAAGCGTTATTTGATTTCACCAATGAACGCGCGTGGTAGTGGATTTGGCCATTAGATGGTATCAACCCATTTGGCTGAGATGTCAGATGTTACATATCATATGCGACTACTGTATTATTTAGTACCAGATGCCCGCGCATTTGCTCCCGTTGTACATAAAAAGAGGATACAATGTATATCCTTCCCAAATTTCATTATGATTTGTTCAGTTGTTTAGATGTAAATGGTAACAAACAAACAAACATACTTTTGAATTTATCAGCTCAGTTGGTAGCAACTCTGCCCTTTGTCTATTGGTTGTGGGTTTGACTCCCTTTCAGGACAAAAAGTTGTAGGATGATGTTTGTTCTGTATCAAGATGTTATAAAGTATCGCAAGTATGTATTTAAATAATATATTAATCATCTGGTTCTCATATTACACGATATCCTTGGTTCGGAGGTAGATGGTTTTGTGTGGATTGTCCAACTACATTTATTATTTACTTTAATTGTGTTATTTCAATGAAAAAATAATAGTTCATTAGTTGGGCGCGCGGTGCTGCGACCCTCATCGGTGACAGTGTACTGCAGTGGTCGACCAGCATGGTCTCCATGGGTTATCGTGTTCTAAGGGCCGCTGGTAGGATTGCCAGCCACGCCATAGTATTAACGATGTCGTCGGGCACTTACCAGCGTGAGTGCTGGTGCGGCGGCTGTATATGCCGAAGACCTCAAAAGCCGCAAATATTCTGGTCTTGGTAGGGCCTACATTAATTAAGCCTTTTAGAGACGAGACCCTGTGGCCGCTGGGAACAGGAGCCCATTGAGTTTTCAAAGTTATTTCAACTGGTAGAAAAATCATGTGACCTAAGAGCTGGCTCCTATCTGGGCCAGCGTATTAGCATTGCCATTCAACGTGGCAATGCCGCCAGTGTCTTGGGTACGCTGCGTCAGTGAACTGGATAAGTTGATCTATAGATCGTTTCAAACGGTCCTTAGATAGCTCAAATGTTTCACATGTATTTTATATTATTCTGTACATTTCTGTTATTATTTTAAAATAAAAGTCGTCTTTTAATTTATTGTCTAGTCACAGTTTATTGATTAAAATTCCTAGTTATAACATGTCAGGAGTTAAATATATACCATTTATATGACAAGGCACACATTTTCAACAATACTTTTGAGAGTCTAGTCTAAGAATAAGACTAAAAACGAAATCAATATCGAAATCCCTGAAGGCAATTTTCTACTCACTATCTGTCTTGATTTATTATTTACTGAAAGCTATTACTGAAAGAAAACTATTCGTCTGATACCGCTATAGTACTTAAAATAAACAATGGTTTTCATGTGGATACAGGTCTGGAGCTCTGGCCGCATTCCCGCGTTGAATAGCTAAAGTAATTCTTAGAACCAGGAATTTCCCATCCTTTTATCACTAGTGACGTAGACTTGGGTATTGTAGCGTGAGTATATAAAAGTGAATGTATTGTACAATACAATAAGCATTCTATCAGATTCTATAACCAACTTTTCTTAGTTTGGGGCTAGATGGTGCTATGTGAAATGTACTCCAATGTTTTCCTGCGTACATACATATAAAAAAAGAATCCTATAATTGATTTCAGTGAGAAAGCAAACACAACCTAGAACAAAATCATCAGTCAATAAAGGTCTAAGTGGCGAAGGGCTTGCAACGTGTCACGTATGAACCTATTGTGCAAAAATAAGCTCCTGTGCCGAATATTCTATTTGAACGTACCTCTAATTACTTATGATTGGAAGCGGAATACCTCAGAGGTTAAAAAACCTTTAGCAAAGTTAGTCCTTGGTTAAGTGATCGCAGTGCCATTTTCTGATATACCACTTAAATACATTTTTTTTAGTGAATACATACATATTATACATAGAAACACCCAGACCTGAGACAAATATTTGCAGATCATATAAAAATTTGTCCCGCGGCGGGAATCGAACCCGCAACCTTCTGCCGTCTCACACTTATATAAACTATAAGTGTGCGAAATTTCATACTCCTCCGTCCGCGCAATTTTCGTAAAAAGGGGTAATGTTTTTGCTTCACGAATTAATACATAGATAATTATGACCTGAGCAGATCAGCGACGGATGTAACTGCCTCTCGTTGAATTCGTTGCCTCGGGAGATAAATGAAACAGGTAATGCAGCCAATGTTGCAGGTTCGATTCCCACCGCAGGCCTATAGTTTGTATGATCTGCAAGTATTTATCTCGGGTCTAGGTGTTTCTATGTATTAAATGTAGTGTAGTGTTTCTATGTATTTAAAAAAAAACTTTAATATTACAAACAATAATTTGAAAAAAGAACCCAAGTAATAAAGGTATGCGCGGGATGTGTTTGGGTTTGGTAATTGTATTAATTCTACAGAATGTCGTCGAGTGATAGTGAAGATTTTATTCCTCGTAGGTGTAGTATAAAGCACAATGTATCACTCGGGAAAAAGTGCGATTCCTACCTCAAATGACACACTCGATAGGAATTGGGCACTTTCTCGCCTAGGTGTACATGTACTTACAATGTATATTAAAATCTGTTGTAGTCAGTGGAATGTGTCGTAGCTAGAATAGGTGTGATAATGATCGGTAAGGAGATACCCAAACGCACACATACAGTGCTAAGTAGTAATCTTGCAAGGTAGCAAACATGCATTTTAGCCTCGCTAGACTTAGTGCAATTACTGTGAAAATGTTCATTGACGTGGTTAATTCTTAAAATGATGATGTGTTAAGAACATTTTTTTAAAGAGGTTCTACGCGGATGTTTTGTTTCATCAGCCGATTATTAGATTTTGAAAAAAATATTTTAATAATTCGTACATCCACCATTATCAAGAATATTAGTGGACGTGATTTCAAAACCCCCGCACATTATAAAAAATCGCTAGAACAAAGGCAAGTTTCAGGATAATTCACCTCGAACTTATGTTAGGAGGAAACAGCACCTATTTAAAGTGACCCTCGTATTGTATTGTGTTCAACAAAACTAGTTAGAATTTAATTTATAAAACTATCGTTTTGAACATAATTTTCGAAATCAGTTTATCTGGTGATCATGGCGCTTGCATCTGTGCCGAAATATCGGGAAGCAAAAAACTCATTTCATTGTAAATATCCCGTTGTGATGGAAAAATATTATTTAAATAGGTAACTTGCTGGCCAAACCCATAAGAAGTATATAGTTATATTGATTTACTAGCTGGAACCCTCGCGACATCGCCCGCGTGTTTGTACGAGAAACCATTGAGTTTATAGTATAGTGTTATTCATATCAAGTTTCTGTGAAATAAAACCACCCGATTAAAAGTTCCTAAACAAAATAACACCCTATTTTTACCACTTTGAAAGTATATTTTGAAAAATCCTGAAAGACGTGTCCATTTATTTTGCATTTTAATTATTCAAATCAAGTTTCAAGCAAATCGCACTACGCGTTAAAAAGTTTCATACATTAGTTTTCACCCCTTTTCACCCTCTTAGGGGTTGAATTTCAAAAAATCCTGCCTTAGTGGGTACTAATTTTTATAATATATAGGCAGGTATTGCTATAAAAGGAAGCTACCTTCCAAATTTCAGCTCTCTATCTTGAGCGGTTTCGGCTCGGCGATGATGAATCAGTCGGTCAGTCAGTCAGGTTTAGTTCTTTTTATATGTATAGATTACTATATATGGTTAGAAAAGGTTCTACATTGACCTACAAACACAAACAATTCGTACTAAGTCAGCTGCGGGAAACAGCTAACTGGCACTAAAGCTAGCGATATATTCTAGCACGAGTGGCCACTACTGCCGGTAGGTGCACTTCTAAATGAATCGGAGTAAAATCTAGAAATGAGTTTTCCATGAGTAAAGTAATACAAGTAATGGTCCCCTTCTGTTAGCAGTGGCCTACTCAGGACGGCAAGGAGCCAGGAGGGCCCTACAACAGACTAGTATGCTGCTGTTACAACTCAAAAATCGGAACTACGAAATATTACCAGTCTTACAGGTTACAATATTACAGGTAGGTAGTTAAACTAAGAGTAAGATGGATTGTCTGGAGACGGCTTTTGCCGGCTATAGGGGTTTAAATATACATCGGTTTTACTACAACTTTTGTATTATCTAGTGACCAATTCTAGTGATTTACTAGGCCGCTCAAACGCTTCTGCCTAGGCTTTAATATCTTTTGAAAAGCCCGGACTTAAGGATTAATGTGGCTTAACGTAGCGCTCCGAAAATGCCACAGCGGTCACCCATCCAGTTATTGATATATTAAGTTACTAAGTTACCTATCTACTAGCGATGTTGAGCGCTGACGTCGGTCAAGGTGGTCTAAATAAATATATCAATTGAAAACAAAACAATCCCCACCCTTCTTTTTAACATCATAAACATTGTGTGAGTGATAGATGTTTCCATGTTTCTGTGAAACTTAGTATAGATATTACCCTCCTATAATAACATAGTTAGTTAGCGTGACGTTAGAGTATGTTTTGTCCCTCTCATCATAATGTAGATGAATAGAGATGCTCACCTCCGCTAATGTGTGATTGAAATTATTTAAAAAATCAACACTTTGACTGCCACGTTGCGTAGGTATCTACTCGCGGTGGGGCCGCTACCTGATAGTTTCCTGAAAAAACTGCTTCTGTAATATTGACGACGTTATATAACCCACGTGACAAAAAATATTAGTTATTAACAATGTATATATAAATTTTGAAACTCTTGACATTGGCAAAATTTACATCATTATCACACATGCCATTAACGAAAAAGTAAGAGGATTCTTCGTTTGACATTTCACGAAGTAACAGCCCTTCTAAATGAATCATATCATGTTAATAAAACATGAAATAACAAAAAAAAGACTTACGCAATCATAGCGGTGTTTTGTCAATAAATTTGCCACAATTGGACCCACACCCACACCCAAACACACACACACACATATACTAACACATACCATACACCCTTCTCACATTTACTACTCTGGACCTACATTATTTTTTAATAATTAAATATAAATAGTTTTAATGTAGGTAGGTAGTTTTTACTTTTTACATAAAGGTATTCTTTTTATAATTATATACCAGTTGTAATCTCTGAATCATTTTAAGTATAAATAAATTAGTGCTTTTTTTAGTCTGAAAACCCAGTGATGCCTACTCCATAATTTTTTTTTCTTTCAACTACGCAGTAATGTTATAATTAATCACTACAAAACCGATCACAAAGGACGTCTTTCTTGCTTAGAACCAAAACAGTGCAGTAATGTTGTATGAAATCTCATTATTGCACTGTTTTACATTATAGCACTGTTTCTTACTTATTATTTAGATAAGTATAAATTTACCACAGAGGTTTAATATCTCCCATTAAGATGAATATAAAAGTTTGCATTAGATCAAAAAGATACTAGCTGATAATAAAAATCGGCTGAATAAAACCAACTTAGTGAAAAAAAAAAAATGACGCGACTTTTGTACCAGTCTGCTGCGACATGAAAAAAAGAAAACGAACTATGCTATATGGCTAAACTTGATGCAATGGAAAATATTAGCTTCTCACTCTTTCCAGCACTGACATCAATTGGTCAGTCAGTCAGTCAGTTCAGCGTCAGTTGTCAATTTTTGCAATGTTTAGATGTTGTTTACGAACTCAATAATCGTTTTAAATTGAAATAAATACTGATAGATAAGGTTTAAAGGGCTGCTAGCATGATAAACATGTGTGTGTTTCTTATAAATTCCTGTTTTCCAGCAAAATTTAGAGGTGTATGACGTGTAATGCGAGGTAAGTATGTGGATTTCGTTCACAAAGAAAATATGGTAATAATCGGTTTTTTATGGCCAGATTTCCCCTGGATGAGGGGCGGTGATTAAAACTTAAACTAATATATCAATTTATAGGCACCTAGTAGTACCTACATCATTTTGGAACAAACTATTATTATAATAACAGTAATCTCAGTAATAGAGGGGTGCATCGAAACATTTTACCAACATCGATATTTTTTCGATGCTATCATTTTTAGGTGTAAAAATGGGTGAAGATGGCAGGCAATGAGGACTTATCATTACAGGTTTTTTATTACAGGGATTATTATGATAATCAGGAAGAGGACGTACTTATAAATTATTTTTTAAATAAATTTGTTTGTTTATTTTAATGACGTTTTATTATTGAACCCAAATCTATACTGAGCCTAGCACCTTGTTTTGTGGGGTTAAATGAAACTTCTGGAGTTTCATTTACCACCACAAAATGATAGTTAAATCAATACCACTTAGGAATTGCAACCGTGGGTAGGTCAGGTTATTCATCGATATCGATAAATTTTAAATGTTATCGCTGAACAGCCCTATTTCGTTTATGTTTGGTTGCCTATATAAGTGTACCTAAGGATTGACATTGACGTAAGTGTTAGTCTATATTAATCTATGGTGTCCCGACTCTTCTTATAGGATATTGCATACTCTTTATTTTGTACCATTGTAAAAATTAGATAATTTATATTTAGCAAGAAAAGTTGAAAAAAAATGGAAATATACAGCGATAGCGATGTGAATTCAACTCCAGTATGTATAAAAACAGCTGCAAATGATATTATTAATAACCTTGTGGCGTTGCCACAATACTTATAATATATTTATATACGTATACGTAATTTATTATTACTACAAACTAATACTTTTGCTTTAGCGATGTACTCCACCCGAAGAATAGTCGCGCTTATACCAATCGTGTCGTACAGAACGAACGCGACTCAACGGTTGAAGACAAAGGAACTCGACTGCGCGCGCACCTTGACATAACCATCTTTCACCGCACCATTCTGTCACAGGCCTCGCGAGGGACGCACGGTACTTCGCTCCGCAACCAGCTACAGTTTCCGAGGCATACCTACTATCCTTACCTATGCTTATTGTGCTTTACATTTAAACTAGATTTGTTAGTGTTGAATAAACGGAGGTGTTAAAATGTCTGAAGTGTTTTGATTGCAACAATCAGAAAGGCACATCACCCCAACACACACTACAGTGGTGACCCCGAAATATTGGACACAGCACAGAACGGAGGAGCATAAAAACCGTAAGCTAGTGAAATAACATTTTCAAAAATGTCTACGAGTGACAACGCATCGGGTAGACCCCAAGATGGCGGTTCACATTCGCATGAAAAGACTTTTACACAATCCGATATTTTTCGTGTCGGTGTAAGACTACCCTTTTGGGCAGAAGAGCCCGCTGTATGGTTCGCGCAAATAGAAGGAAGTTTTGCATTGTCCGGGATTAGGGATGACGATACAAAATACCATTACGTTAGCGCGCAGCTGGAACATCGTTATGCAGCAGAAGTCAAGGATATTTTAGTCAATCCTCCTGCAAAAGGCAAATACGAAAAGCTGAAAAGCGAGCTTATAAGAAGACTGTCCGCATCACGGGAGAAGGAATTAAACCAGCTACTTACGCACGAAGAGTTAGGTGACAGAAGGCCATCCGCTTTTCTCCGACACCTGCAACATTTAGCTGGCCCGACAATACCGGATGATTTTATTAAGACTGTTTGGACAAGCCGTTTGCCGGGAAATATACAGATCGTCGTAGCATCGCAACCAGAATCCTCGCTCAGAGCGCTCGCAGATTTAGCGGATAAAGTGTACGATCTCGTACCAGCAACACCGCATGTGGCCTCCACGGACGCCATTCCAGGTTCCTTGATAGAAAAGCTTACAAACGAAGTCGCTGCGCTCGGCCGCCAAGTCCAAGCCCTCTCATCAAAAGATTCTTCGAGGTCTCATTCAAGAGAAAGAAACCAGCGTGACAAGAGCAACACACGTTCCCAGTCCAACTACAAAAAATTCCCCACATGCATTTTCCACCATAGATTCGGCGACAAGGCACGGAGGTGCCTGAAACCTTGTGATTATAGGCAAGGATCTTTGGGAAATGCCAGAGGCAGTCATCAATAGCGACTCATGATTGCCCAAGTTCAGCCGGTCGCTTATTCGTAACGGACAAACGTTCAAAAATACAGTTTTTAGTCGACACAGGTAGTGACCTCTGCGTTTTTCCTCGTTCCGTTCTTAAGCAAAGACGACCACGAACTAAAGATTTCGATCTATTCGCAGCGAACGGAACACCAATCGCCGTTTATGGATTTCAGCAAATGGAGCTGAACCTAGGCCTTCGCCGCGCTTTTACCTGGCGATTTACAGTAGCTGACGTCACAAAGGCAATCATCGGAGTCGACTTCTTATCTTTCTACAATTTAATGGTAGACTGCCGAAACAAACGCCTCATCGACAACAAGACTACTCTGTCAGCAAGCGCAGCTCCAGTCTCTTCATCGGATGCCATATCTTCAGTAAAGACCTTAACAGGCGAGTCGAAGTACTTGGATGTTCTTAGAGATTATCCAGAAATAACTCGTCCACCAGGTACACATCGGGTCATTCGTCATAATACGGTTCATCACATTAGGACCACGGAAGGACCGCCCGTTTACTGTACACCAAGAAGACTTGCTCCAGACAAACTGAAAATCGCGAGACAAGAGTTCGACGACATGTTGAAGAATGGGACAGCGAGACCATCAGATAGTCCATGGTCGTCCCCACTTCACTTGGCTCCTAAGAAAGATAACGGATGGCGACCATGTGGTGATTACCGGATGCTGAACGCCCGAACCATCCCTGACCGCTATCCCATTCGTCACATTCAAGACTTTTCGCAGAACATCGCTGGATGCAAGATATTCTCAACAATTGACCTGGTTAAAGCTTATAACCAGATTCCGGTCAATGTCGAGGATATCCCAAAGACATCCATCACTACACCGTTTGGAATGTACGAGTTCCCTTTTATGACTTTTGGCCTCCGCAACGCTGGACAAACTTTTCAGAGATTCGTAGATGAAATGACGAGAGACTTAGATTTCTGCTACACTTATTTAGATGACTTTTTGATCTTCTCTTCCGATGAGGAGACCCATTTTCAGCATTTACGTCTCCTATTTACACGGCTGAAAGAGTATGGTATGGTCGTTAACACTTCCAAGTGTGTTTTCGGGGCAAAGGAAGTAACCTTCCTCGGCTGCAGTGTATCTTCTACAGGCATTAAGCCATTGGACAACAAGATCCAAGCCATAAAGGAGTTCCCCACCCCAAAAACAGTTAAAGAACTTAGAAGATTCCTCGGTATGATTAACTTTTATCGACGGTTCATTCAAGACGCAGCTAAGTCGCAGGCCCCTCTGCATGACTTGCTCACCGGATCTGTGAAAGGTTCGCATCCTGTGGAGATCACTGGAGAAGCACTGCAAGCATTCGAGGACTGCAAGAAAAGTTTGTGTCAGGCAGCACTCTTAGCACATCCCGACATGGACTCCAAACTAGCGCTAGTCACTGACGCATCAGACATTGCAATCGGTGGAGTACTACAGCAACAAAACGATGGCCAATGGCAGCCCCTCGCTTTCTTCAGCCGAAAACTGAACCCTGCGCAGAAGAAGTATTCTCCTTATGATAGGGAATTGCTTGCAATTTATGACTCAATTAAACATTTCCGACACTTTGTGGAAGCAAGACACTTCACTGTATTTACAGATCACAAGCCGATTTGCTTTGCGTTCCACGGACACAAAGAAAAATGTTCACCACGTCAGTTTCGCCATTTTGACTACATAGCGCAATTCACCACAGATATCCAACACATATCGGGGAAGGACAACGTTGTAGCCGATACTCTCTCCAGAATCGAGGAAATAGTCCAACCCATTGAATTAAATACTCTAGCCGAGTCGCAAAGAACTGATCCAGAACTAAAACAACTTTTAGAGGGAGGAACATCGCTGAAACTCGTCAAAGTAACTGTACCAGGGACAAGACTGGAACTTTACTGCGACGAAACCACGCCAACCCCACGACCATATGTACCTAAAGAGCTCAGAAGGCAAGTCTTCGACAGCCTCCATTCACTCAGCCACCCTGGTGCTAACGCCTCTGCAAAACTAGTAGCACAGCGGTACGTGTGGCCTGGCATAAACAAAGATTGTCGCGAATGTACAAAGCTCTGCCACGCTTGTCAGCGTACGAAGATCACACGGCATGTATCATCACCTGTGGGCACCTTCAAACTACCAAGCGCCAGACTCAGCTACGTGCATATAGATCTCGTCGGACCTTTACCCCCTTCAGATGGACATCGCTATTGTCTCACTGCTGTCGACCGGTTCACGCGTTGGCCAGAAGCAATACCTTTGCAAGACATAACAGCTGAAACAGTCGCCAAAGCCTTCGTTTCCAACTGGATATCGCGTTACGGTTGCCCTTCAGAAATCGTAACGGATCGCGGGAAGCAGTTCGAGTCTTCATTAATGAAACAGCTTTCAGAGCTCGCTGGATTTAAACGCAACAGAACTACGGCGTATCACCCAGCAAGCAATGGCATGGTCGAACGGATGCACAGACAGCTCAAGACCGCAATAATGTGCCATGAAAGCTCAAACTGGACCGAGAGTTTACCTTTAGTACTCCTAGGAATGAGAAGTGCCTTCAAAGAAGACATACAGGCCTCACCTGCTGAACTCCTATATGGCGAATCACTCAGACTACCCGGAGAATTTTTTCAGCCATGCACTACTCTGCATACAACCAGTGACTTTACTGCATTTACAGCACGACTTCGTTCCATCATGAACAATATCCGTCCTCAACCAGCAGCGAGACACAGCAAGCGTAAGATTTTTGTCTTCAAAGACTTACCTTCTGCAACTCATGTTTACGTCCGTGATGACACCGTGAGAGGATCTCTTCAGCCGGCTTACACGGGACCATATGAAGTACTGCAACGAGACGCCAAAGTATTCAAACTGCGAATGAGAGGAAAGGAACAGACAGTCTCAATAGAGAGACTAAAACCAGCATACGTACTTAACTCAGAAACTAGTCCGGATACTCGTCAGCTGGAAAATGAAAAATCAGATACCGCTCCTGGTCCTGAAAGCAAAGATGCAAACATAAAAACAACACGGTCAAGGAGAAATGTGAGATTCCCAGATTATTATCGCCCATCCTAGGGTGGTCTCTGGGGGGAGTCCTGTGACGTTGCCACAATACTTATAATATATTTATATACGTATACGTAATTTATTATTACTACAAACTAATACTTTTGCTTTAGCGATGTACTCCACCCGAAGAATAGTCGCGCTTATACCAATCGTGTCGTACAGAACGAACGCGACTCAACGGTTGAAGACAAAGGAACTCGACTGCGCGCGCACCTTGACATAACCATCTTTCACCGCACCATTCTGTCACAGGCCTCGCGAGGGACGCACGGTACTTCGCTCCGCAACCAGCTACAGTTTCCGAGGCATACCTACTATCCTTACCTATGCTTATTGTGCTTTACATTTAAACTAGATTTGTTAGTGTTGAATAAACGGAGGTGTTAAAATGTCTGAAGTGTTTTGATTGCAACAATCAGAAAGGCACATCACCCCAACACACACTACAACCTTTTACCGCAAAAGTCGCGTGATAAATATTGAAAAGCTTACGAAAATTTTATTATGTGGAGAAACGAATGACGTGTAAAATCACTGTCCGAAAGTGTGTTTTTAACGTATTTCAGTGAGATGTCCAAAAACACGAGACCATCTTCATTGTAGTCTATATATTCAATGTTAAAAAGCACAGTTAATACCAAGCACAACGTGGATATAAAAGAATACTCAAAATTAACATCGCTACTGAAGCGGCTATCAGATGGGTATACGAATAAAAAGTAAAAAATGCTCACAGCTCAGGATATAGAAACATTTTTGAATGAAGCATCTGACGATAATATTTAGCAACAAAGGTAAGTTTTAAGTATATAATCTAGACGTTGACACATTACGACCGGTATAAACACTCTTTTGTGCAATTGTTTAATAGAAGTACATTGCCGGCTAAGTTGAGTAACTATTTGCGACATGTTTGAAGTTATTCTAATTACCCGGCAATGTATTTCTACTCAACACTTGCCCTAAACAATGTATAAACAGGTCATTAATATAACTAAATGTCTATAAATTGTGTGTAACGTCGAATTTTAATCTTTTTTACAGGTTGCTCTTATTTTCGGTATAAACGGTGCTTGCAGAAGCTCTGAATTAATGAATATCACAATTGAAAACATCGAAACACACAACCAGATGCTGCTAATTAAACTTATGAACACGAAAACAAAGAAAGACCGTCAATTTGTAATACGCGACGATTTTTTAAATGTAGTGCAGAAATACATGGCGCTGCGTCCAAGCTCTATAAACACAAATCGTTTTTTCTTAAATTACCAGAATGGTAATTGCTCAAAACAAGCCATCGGCAGAAGCAAATTTGGAAAATTGCCTTATGAAATTGCCAGTTATCTGAAGCTACAAACCCCGGAAGCCTACACTGGGCATTGTTTCCGCCGAACGTCAGCAACGCTGCTAGCTGACTCCGGTGCTAATTTGACTACGCTCAAGCGTCATGGTGGATGGAAATCGGACCAAGTAGCAGAAGGTTACATAGAGGAATCGGTACAAAATAAAAGTAAAATCACTCAAAACATAACGGAATCAATTCATTTGCATCGATCAACATCACCACGTCCGTCTACTTCTCATGGAAATTATTTGAAATTGAGCCCGCGTCTACCTGTATCGTCTGATTCTGATGATAATAATTATTATTCACAAATAAACCACACATATACAAGAATCAATGTTCCAAGTAAAAGTGCAAATTTTACTTTTAATAATTGTAAGTTTTAAAAGTTGATGAGAAATGAAAAGATGAATTAAACTTTGTTTTTATATAACTTGATTTTTATTTTGAGTAAATATTTTTTATTTTATCACGGCAGTTACTTAGATTGGTAGTTGATAGAAAAGTAAATTACGCACCTCGCTAAAGAGAGTAATTAATACACTCGTGTTAATTGTTACACACTTTGTGCTCGGTGCAACAATCTACTATAGTTTTGTTTATTTTAATTAATTCACATATTACCTGAAACGGGAGAGGGAGAGGAAGAGGAAAATTCTAGACGGCCATTCCGCAAAGACGTTTAGAATCGAGAAATGACGTTTGACTACGACTTTGTGACTATATTAGAACAAAACCACTTGAGGCTCGGCGCAAATGGGCTACCGACCACAGCCACTGGTGGCCAGCGACAGCTACATAACACACTTTTTCATATATTTTGTATAGACGCGCCGCACACGTGTAGCCGGTAGCGGCCACTCGCTACAGCAGTGTCCGCGACTCGCCACTTGTGGTCGCTACGGGCCACACAAGACGCCGACACCCGCCACTGTTGTACTGCTCCTCCCCCAGCGCAGTTAACCGTTAGACGTTCTGCGTATAAATGTACCCAATATATGCCGTCTACGTAGCACAACTATCTATGAAGCACAGCTATTCCACAATTTAATTATTCCTTGCATTTCTGGATCACTACATATTATAAAACAAAGTCGCTTCCCGCTGTCCGTCTGTCCCTATGTATGCTTAGATCTTTAAAACTACGCAACGGATTTTGATGCGACTTTTTTTAATAGACAGAGTGATTCAAGAAGGTTTATATGTATCATACATGCATAATATAGTTGAGAAACACTGAATTTTAGAGGTTTCTAATGTGGTGTCGTAAATAAACACATTTTTTGCGCTTACATTGCAAACGCTGGCTGAACCCTACGAGATCAAAATAATGTACTACAGTATTGTACACTTTAAAAAGGCCTACAAAAAAGTCCGCAATGGTATATTTCTATCTCTTAGGAATAACCAACAATGTCTAATGACAAAAAGGCTGTGAACGTTGTACATAAGGTCATTCTGTAGTATATTTAGTATAAGGATTGCACCCGTGCGAAGCTGGGGCGGGTCGCTAGTTATAATATAAAAGTAGGTAGATAATAGTTCGTTACTGCTCAATAGCGATGCCAAAATGACGGTCGCCGGTTCTTTATAAACCTTTAGAACCTTCCCCAAGTCAAATATTGGCAGGAAGCGGTTGCGGCAAGATAATGCAATTTTATTTATTGCTAATCCACTAGGCATTGACCATTCTACTTGAGATTTGAGCCCGCTACTTAAATAAAACTACTACTATTTATTAATTACTAGCTTCAGCCGGCTTTCCCTGCGGTACGTCGATATGTCAAACGATTATGTCAATCCAGGTACACTATATACCAGTGGTCGCCCACTGGTTGAAATTCGACCATAATTAATGAATCCGCGACCTTCTGCTTCTCATACGGGCCTTTGCCAACTGCGCCACAGAGGTCGTCAAAATTGTCAAACAACAATTTAATATGGAACATTCTTTAATTTTTCAAGCCTTACAAATATCAACCTTACTTATAAATGTACAAATACAAATATATTTATTTGAAGCTAAAATAACAAGGTAACATTAAAACATTATGAAAACGATAACATCTCTCGACTTCTGTCAAAAGTTAATTACTGTTTATAATTACATTTTAACAACTAAAAAGAAAACCGACTTCATTGGATACAATTTGAGACCATAAAGTTATTTTATTTTGAAATTTTTAGGGAAAAATACATGTATTTTGTTTATATATAATATGGGTAGACCAACTAAACGCACTGCTCTGCACTACACGTAACCAAAAATATCATCGATGTATACAATTTTTTGATTTTTGACGATAGTTTAAAAAACGCTCAACCGATTTCGATAACATTTAATGGGACCACCTAGAAAATATACCCTTTAAAACAAAAAAAGAATTTTCAAAAAAAATTAGATTCTGACGAATTGAGAACCTCCTGCTTTTTGATGAAGTCAGTTAAGAATAGTGTCATCCCTTTTTTACCGACTTCACAAAAGGCCCCTCCTTTTCTCAAGGGAAGGGAAGTCCCTTCCCGGGCGGTCCCATTTAAATTTTACCGAAATCAGTCGAGCGGTTTTTAAAAATCAAAAAAAAAATATACATCAATGATATTTTTTATATACATGAAGTCGGTTTTTTTTTTAGTTTTTAAAATGTTATTATTGTAAGATAGTAACAAATAGTGACAGGGTGTATCTTAAACGTTTAGGCAGTTCAAAGTTGAGAGGCGCTTAATAAGTAAAGCCTATTATCCTTTACTGGGCATGATACTTTTCCTTTAAATTGCATTTACTATTTTACAAAATAACATGTAGGTTATTAGGTATTACAAACCTACACTAGTATAATGCAAGCTAAAATGTATTGCGACGACCTCTGTGGCGCAGTGGGCTAAGATCCGGCTGAGACGCAGAAGGTTGCGGGTTCGATTCCCGCCGCGGGACAAATGTTTGCATGATCTGCAAGTATTTGTCTCGGGTCTAGGTGTTTCTATGTATAATATGTATGTATTTACAAAAAAAATGTCTATATGTTGTGTATCAGTCATGTGGTACCCATAACACAAGCTTTGCTTACTTTGGGGCCAGATGATGCTGTGTCAAATGTCCAGGATTATATAAATTTAAAAAAAAAATTTTGATTTATTTAATGAGTTGCTCAGCAAACACTGCTCAATTGGTATATAATATATATATATATAATATTATATTATATACCAATTTAGGTGTCTTCTAGTCCTAACGAAAACAGGCATTAACTGGTTATTCTGTATAAAAACCTTATTTTTATTTCAGTCCGAACGGCTGCCGTCTGAATAATTAAAGATCTTCTTGAGATGGCGAAGAGATCATTAATATTGTATTGCTCTGTTCCGTGTTATGCGTGCCGTCGTGCTCCACACAACACCGAGATAGAACTCTGTTTAGACGCAACAATACATATAGAAAAATTCAAAATTGTAGGCTATTCTTGCATTCATCATAATAGTAATCTAGATAGTTCCTCATGGCCTAACTACTTCCCCTAACTGATTTGACTACGAGGACTAACATATCCTCATGGCCGAACTCGTGTCAAAATAGGCAAAGCAAGTGCAGTTATCTACTTGGTTAAATGCAAATACCTCTGTAATACTTCAGATCAAAACCAGTTGGTTAGGTTATGTTAGAGTATAGGAAACAACGCGCAAGGCGAGCGAGCAAAGCGAGCGTGCCGCGGCAGCGGCTGCCGAAGCGCCAGAAGAATATAATTCGACATTGAAGCCAGGTGTTAAGCATAGTGTTATAAATAACAGAACTAATGGGGAAAAAATATTCATAAGTAATTAGTAGGTATCCTCTCTGCGGTGGCGAGGGTACTTTGCTTATTTTGACGCGAGTTCCGCCATGAGAATATGTTAGTCCTCGTAGCCAAATCAGTTAGACGAAATAGTATGGCCATGAGGAACAAGCCGTATATCTATTGTAGATGATGAAGTCACAAAGCAGTTATTTATAATTTAACACTTTCGCCCATGGCTAAAGTGGCCATGGCGCGGGCTTATAACCGGTCACTGTCATTCAGCGTGTTGTTATCCACTCCAGCGAGCGGTGGGTGCTTGGGACTCAGTTTGATAGCCAAGGCTTTAATAGGTACCCACGCTACCCTCTTGACCTTGACGTCAGGACCACCGGAAAGACAAGTCAGTACAAGCGATATCGGTCCGGTTGCAGGTGCATAACGGGTGGCACCGAGCCAGGTTTGTTTCAAGTTTCCTTCTCTGTTGCTAGCTCTTCTTTAAAGGAAAGAGGGACCAGGTGCAGGTGAGGCTAGCTGGAATACAGAAGTGTTATAGGTATGCACTCCACCCCCAAGATTCATATACACGGAGAAGATCGCGGGTCTACAATTATGTGAATAACAATCGCCAAACGATAATCACATAAGGACCAATCACGTTATTTCTCATTGTTATTGCCATTGAACAGATTGGTTTTGGCAAAGGTTTGGATATGGCTCATCTGAATGTCAAAATGGTACCGCGCTATTCTTCCTGAACAATTTAATCGTTGATTTTACTACGAACGATAATATGGCTATATGCACTACTAGGATGTACTAAAATCAAAAACGTTCATTTGAAAGCACTGTCAAAAATAACGCCAAAATCCAAACGTCCAAATTAGATTTAGCGGAGTACCAAATCAATATCTATAATTACGTTTTAAAAACTAAAATGAAACCGACTTCATTGAATGAAATTTGAGCCTATAATACATTTTTAGTGGAAAGTAGATGTATTTTGTATATACATAATATGGGTAAGCCAAATAAACGTAACGCTCCAATGAGACAGCGAGGTATGAAAGTACATGAAAACATCATCGATGTATACAATTTTTAGATTTTTGTTTATTTTTCAGCTCGACCGATTTTGATAAAATTTATATGGGACCAAAAAAGATTCCGACGAATTGAGAACCTCCTCCTTTTTGATAAAGTCGGTTAATAAAAGAGCTTAACCTGACTGACTGACTGATTCATCATCGCACCGCTGAAGCTAGAAAGCTGAAAATTGGAAGGTAGCTTCCTTTTACAGCAAAACAACCCATTTAGGTGGGGTTTTTTTGAAATTCAACCCCTAAGAGGGTGAAAAGGAGTGAAAACTAATGTATTAAGCTTTTTAACACGATGTGCGATTTTCTTGAAACTTGATAGGAATAAATAAATAGCCAAATAAATGGACACGAGTTTCAGGATTTTTCAAAATAACCCTAACAAAGGGGTAAAATGGGGTGTCAAAGTTTGTATGGAATCTTTTTAATGGGTGGTCAGGTGATTGGTTTGAAACTTATCAATAAAATTTAGCAACGTAATAAATTGCATCCAGGGGAAGGATTAAAGCTACAATTCCTGTAAAAAAATGCGGACGAAGTCGCGAATAACAGCTAGTATGTCGTAAATAACGTTTTGACTTTGGTTTAGATTTGGTTGTAACGTTCAAAATTACCGCGGTCGGTCCCCAGTTGGATTTAGGCGCTGTCCCACTGCGGCGCATGGTCACGGTTGACTTAATATCGCTTTGTATGAAAATGTGTATTATAATATAATTTATAACATCCACTGCAAACTGCAACCCACAAACACACTATGCATGATTACGTGGTTGGCAACGTAAACTGTCTCCACAGTTGTACATAGCCGTATGTTATTCGTGTAAGACTACTCAATCTTAGTTTAATTTTATTTAAGTTGTCTTTTCTGTTTTTCTTTGTTTTTACTTTGAGTTTATCTTCATATTGTCTTTTTTATGTATATGTTGTTACAAATAAATTAAAATTAAAATTTCAATTTTTTTTCTTTACTTCTTTCTTTCTTAGAAAGTGTGTGTAGTAGAAACGTAGACCAACGTTATCTAATAAAGAGACAGAAGCCACTGTTATCCTTGGAGTGCAGTGCACAGTAGTGGCCTATCGCGTAGGTACTGCAGATTATTCCGCGTCAAATATTTTCGCGAGAAAATTATGACGGGGATTTCTTGGTAGCACTCATTAGCGATATTTTAAGCCGCGCGCCGCCTTTTTGCCGCTGGCTGTGGTTATTTCCGCCATGCCCTGCAGCTTTTATCGCCAACCTTTATTTTTCTGCCAAATTCTGGCGGTTTAAACTGCAATAAATTTGCCAGCTAGGAGCCGCTAAAATTTTTGCTAATGCGTACGTCAAATTCCATGTTCCACAGATAGGCACGCAAGAATATGCTGCGGTTTGAACCGCAGTGCGCGCTAGGCCTTATACCTACAAACGACAAGTGCGATTCGTGAGGTCACGTATGTAAATATATCGGTCAAAGAATCGTGGAGCCTCTTGAAAGGCTGCATACATATTTAAGTTCTGGTATCAAAACCAAGTCAATGTGGTGAGATGGTCAGGCGTTTACTCGGAGGCATACAGGTTGGAGTGTGGAGTGAGGCAAGGGGGGCTGACATCTCCAAAGCTCTTCAACTTGTATGTGGACGCGCTCATGGGTGAGCTCAGCAGCACGCGTGTCGGTTGTCACATTGACGGTGTCTGCATCAACAACATTAGCTATGCAGACGACATGGTGCTGTTGAGCGCATCCACGTGCGGTCTAAGTAAACTGTTACAAATTTGCGAGAGGTACGCTGAGAAACATGGATTAAGATACAATGTTAATAAAAGTGAATGCATGATTTTTCAAGCTAGAGGAAGTTGTCCAGTATCTAATTTACCACCCATCAAATTATATGGAGCTCCTCTAAAGAGAGTAAGAGAGTTTAAGTACCTGGGCCATTACCTTACCTCTGACTTGAAGGATAATGTTGACATTGAGAGGGAACGGAGGGCGCTGTCTGTAAGAGCGAACATGATAGCCCGCAGGTTCGCTCGCTGCTCTAGAGAAGTAAAAACAACTCTTTTCAAAGCCTACTGTTCTAGTTTTTACACATGCAGCCTGTGGGTGAATCATACGCAAAAGCAGTATAGCGCTTTACGTGTTCAACACAATAACGCGTTCAGGGTCTTGATGGGGCTGCCTCGATTCTGTAGCGCGTCGGGGATGTTCGCCGAGGCGCGTGTGGACTGCTTCTACACCACCATGCGTAAGCGGGGAGCATCTCTGGTGCGCAGGGTCCGAGCCAGCTCCAATAGCATTCTGAGCGTGTTCGCAAATAGGTTCGACTGCATTTATATGTATCACTACTCGAGGATGCACGTTTTCACTAATAATAATAACATAAAGTATAATTATTCCAAATAAATTTGTGTAAGTCTTTTAATGTATTTTTTCTTGTTTTGACTGTTGTACTTATTATTTTGTAATTGATTATTATGTATGTAGATGATTTCTAATGTTTATTTTCATGTATATTATGGACCTAATGTAGTCTGAAATAAAGATTTAATTTAAAATTTAAATTTATAACCACGAAGCATCACGTGTTCTCAAAGTTTTTCGGCCGTTCGCCCTTGGTCAGACCCCACGTCACATGCTTGGTTCCTTAGCTCAAATCACTTAGTTAGGACCACGCAAGCCGAATCCCTTTGTGCCGGCAGGTTTATTCAACGCCAATAGGTCGACCTGGCTCCAAGCATGCCCCAGCCCAGGGCATTCTTGAATATCTAATTATGTCATGAACTGACCTGTGCCGGGGTTTCTATAGGCCTATGGTTGTGAGAGCGATCTCATAAAAAACAACCGACTACACATTATGCCCGTAAAACCTTATAATGTACATTTTGAAAACAAATCTGTGAGACTCCAAACTTCTTAAAATTATAAGAATATGATGAGAATTACTTTAATATACAAATTTAAAAAACAGTACACAAAAAACCAATAATTTTGATTAAAGTAGGTTGGTACTGTTGTTAGGCAAGTTTTTAGAATAACCACCTACTCGTACCGCCCGAGCTAGTTTGGCTCTATAGGTTGAGGTTCGATTCCCTCCCAGGATAAACATTTGTGTGATGAACATAGGATTTAGTTTTGTATCTCGGTGTTATAGAGTATCATAAGTATGTATTTAAAAATTTATAAGTATTATATCTGGTCATCTGTATATAGATTGTATCTTAGGAACGGACATAGGCTACTATTTATGTGTGAACTATGCGTGCGAAGCCGCGGGCAGAAACTAGAATACAATAATATAAAATACAAAACATCTATAGATAGCTCAACTCATCCAGATCACTGCCAGAGGGAACGCTGCCCTCTGGCAGTGATCTGGATCCGTTGAGCTATCTATAGATCGTTTTAAATGGTCCTTAGATAGCTCAACTGTTTCACATGTATTTTATGTTGTTGTATATTATTCTGTACACTTCTGTAAGTATTTCTGTAAATAAATCCTTTATTTCATATATTTGATCTTGCTTAGTTATTCGTTTGTTAGGAAACGCAGTTCTACAAGAATATATAACTGTTTGTCTGTATCTGCTAAATAGCGGTAGTCATACGATGGATAATCATTTTGGCTGCCACTTGTGATTGCAGACCCTGGCTTAATAGGATACAGTGATTTAATAGCCACTCCTGAGGCATTGATTGGGTTCTAACGTCTTGGGGATAAACCGATTTGGAAATGAGATTGAGTTATTCTAAGAGCATTAAGGTTAAAGAAATACTAACAAATTATTACACAAACTCGTACCCGTCAGAAGGATTTAATAGTAAAGGAAAGTGGATTATACGTTTTGAGAATTAAGTTCTTTATCGAAACGTACGATGTATCGTTCGTTTCAGTTCTTTAGAGCATCACTCTCATTTGGATTTTAACTGATACCAAAATCCAAAATGAAAAACGAAATTATGCCAACATTTGTTGACTTGTTAATGATCACTGTAGTGAGCGGTTGATAACGCCGACTATCAATACTGCACCTCGAGTTCGAACCCCACGTCCTGAAACTACTTTTTTTGGTGTAATTTTGATCCAAGCGTTAATGATTTCAAAACTTCGTTCCTATTACAAATAAAACCGCAAGAGTCTTTGAGAGAAATATTCAAAGAAATTAATATTCTCAAAATAGCTTTCACGTATGAAAATTTGTTTTACAGTCATTAAAATAGAGACGGGTTTCAGCAAAATAGTAATCTTCAAAGAATCAATACTAGGAACAGAAACCAATTAGACAACCTTAGGTTTCGATTATAAAAAGTAAATAAGTCCTTTATGGGGAACACGGTGCGCTTCTATAATAAGCTTCCTGAAAATGATACTAAACTACCTATTAAGAAATTTAAAGCTTACATAAAGACTAGTCTATTGAAGAGCGTATTATTGACCGAGCGAGCGCGAAACGCAAAAGAGTGTCTCCGTTTCTCTCGTACATTATTGATACGAAAGAATGCATGGCCTTATGTTGCTCTGCCCTCAGACAGTTAATTGACACATTTGAAATGTATAAACTCTCTTGTATTAGTTTTTCGTATTTAAAGTAGTTATTAGATGGATCATGCAAAAAAGCGAGTTTCTTGCCGGTTCTTTTCGGGCTTGGGTTAGGAGGATTGGCACCTAAATTCACCTAGTATATAAACGTTTCAAAGTGATCCTTGTGATTGTATTGAATAATAACAAATGGCCCTTATAGTTTTACCATGTCTGTCTGTCTGTGGGTCGGTCGGTCCGTCTGTCCACCTGTCTGTTTGTCTGCCCCTATTGATCGAATACTTCTAGTCTTATTATGATGAAACTTTACCAAGGAATATGTATAAGCAGCTCCTACAAAGTTAGGTAACAAAAACATACAAAATGTATTACAAAATATAGGGGTAATGGAGGTACCTCTTCTATATGTATGGTGAAGATGATTTTTTACTACCCCGTCGTATGGCATATCGATGGATGAGTCTTTTAAAGATATGTGGAGATTTTGAACTGTTTTTCGATACAGATATTCGTTTGATAAAATATATCAAGCTTTGAATAGGTATTTTTTATTAGAGTGTGCCATTCCGCCTAAACCGTTGTTTGTTAATCTTTTAAACTATGTACCTATGTTTATATACCATAATGACATACCTACCTACTTGCATTTAATCCAACCTTTAGGTCACCTCCTAGTGGTTCTGCGTACCTGGTACAAATTCCTATAGAAACATTAGGTAAACTCAAACTCTAGGTCACCTCTTGGCGGATACGTACTTAGTATATATTTATCATAATCATAATCATACCATAAGAAAAATCAATTAACGCGAGTGAAGCATCTGGCTAATTTAATTATGTACAAAGTAAATCGTTAGGTGACCTCCTGGCGGTTCTGAGTAGGTACCTAGTACATGTTGCTAAATAAACTTTAAAGTATGTCGCAAAAATAGCCGCTATGAAACAAATGAGTTTTTTTGGTCCGATCATGGTAAGTGGGACTTATAAGAAAAATCGGAATAATATATGTAAATTATAAAGGCTTGTACATAACGCTTTACTATTTTTATTTATTTTCTTTTATTTTATTGAAAAGACCAACAGCTAAAAAAAAAGTACAGTAAAAAAACATAACAAATAAATAATGCCGGACATTTCACACAGCATTATCTGGCTTCAAAGTAAGCAGAGCTTGTGTTATGGGTACCACATGACTGATATACTACTTATGTACTTTTTTTGTTTAAATACATACATATTATACATAGAAACACCCAGACCCGAGACAAATACTTGCAGATCATACAAACATTTGTCCCGCGGCGGGAATCGAACCCGCAACCTTCTGCGCCTCAGGCAGGCTTTCGCCCACTGCGCCACAGAGGTCGTCAAATAATGAAAGAATAATGAATACGATACAGCCAATTATAGGTTTCTCTAGATAGTACAATACAAACAATAGTCCTACAAAATTATCATAGAACACTTATTACATAAACGGAAAGATATATATATAATGTTTAATATACATATGTGTGAACTATGAATCGTGTCAAGCCTGTTGCAGTATTTAAATCCTGTTAAATCTATGGGATTACAATCTTGATCCCAACAGATCCCAAGCAATGATGTATTTTTCCATTGGATTCCCAGAACGTGTTTGTACTGTCAACAGATACACAAATGTGTAGGTACTTGTACATTGATGTATTGGATAAGAAATAACAAATAAATAAATAATGACGGACATTTCACATAGCATCATCTGGCCCAATGTAAACAGAGCTTGTGTTATGGGTACCACATGACTGAAATACTACTAATATACTTTTTTTTGTAAATACATACATATTATACATAGAAACCTCCAGACCCGAGACAAATACGGATCGTGCAAACATTTGACTCACTTGTTACTTGTTCCCAAATCCCAAGGATCTATAATCTAAGGGTTCTCAAATATATTTAAAAACCTAGAACGATAGATTTGGGATCCCTTGGAACAAGCAAAATGACTTGAGCGTAAAAATCATACTGAAAAATAAGTTATCTCTCTTCTCATAACAACGTTGTAACACCAAGCTACAGGTGCTGGAATCACTTCTCGTCTACAACAACAAGCCCCGCGCGACAGCAATTCGTTGAAAACAATCAACTCCAATTAGTAACGTGATACTGCTCCGTTCTGTCTATTTAAATTAGCAGAATAAACCTAAAGTGTTGCAGTCGAAGTCGGTTTTTTGCTAAATGATGTATGTTAACATTAGCAGCCATTTGACATTTTGATTTGACGAGGACCCGCGAATACGTTTCTCGGTAAAGCTACGTTTTAACATTGTTTAAAAAAAAATCATATGTGCAATTCACACGTGGTAGAAGTGAAACCTTCAAAATCAAACGTATAATACGTACACGTATACAAAACACCACGGTTGTTGTGTAGCCTTTTCTCATGCTTTGTACTACGCATGCGCGCACAAACACGTAATAATAAACACGTATAATGCTTCCTATCTCATTTTCTCCCACGTTTAATCTTTTGAATTGATGTGTCTGTCTCTTTTTACTGTCGCTTTTTCGTTTCATCGACTTTCAAATCACAACGATGCTAAAGAAGTTTTCACTTCAAAATAACAGAATTAACAATAAGGACATTTTGAATAGTCTTCTTATATATTAGGTGAATCTGTGTTCCTCTAATCTCCAGTACAAGAAGAATCCGGCAAGAAACTCGTCTGATTAAAACACTTTTTTGTATTATCCTTGCTTTCAAAAATTCTAACTCAAATATGTTTTTATTCAATGTCAAAGTCAAAGTCAAAACATTTTTTATAAACGATTCAAAGTGGTCCTTAAATAAAATCACAGGGATCACTTTGAATCGTCTTCTTACCTGATAGTGAATCTATGTGTCTGTTTCTCCTAACCCCAGTTCAATAAGAATCCGGCAAGAAACTAGTCTGTCCTTAACACTTTTTTGTATGATCCTTGTTGCGGATACCGAGTCGAGTTGGAGCAGATTCATCCCAAGCTTTTGTGGTCATCCTTATAATCTGTTATTTTACAATATCCTTAAAGAGACGGTTTCTGTTATATTACGTTTTTATATTTGGCAATCGACAAATCTAACACGTCACTTAGGACCTTGTTATATAGAAGCGTACACTTTGCCCTATAAAATATTTATTAACTTCAGCGAGCCTCACTGTGGGAACAGCGAGTTTATCTTTATTTCTAATATTAATACTATGATTATCGCAATTGCTTTAAACAAATTAATATGTTTGTGAACATGCATTAGGTTTTCGTATATATTGACAAGGCACTGTCATGATATATATTTCTTTAAATTTATTTCTAAGAGATTCTCTAGGGGCCCATGTTATAAATTGTATGAATAGCTCTTTTCTGCATAATCATAATCATAAGGATCATTTTGATTTTATACTTTATGCTTTATGAGACAGTTTTTGCTTAATCACGTTATTTTTGCCAATCGTCGAATTTAGCACCTACGTTGCTTGTTATAGAGTACCTACACATTACCCTATAAAAAAATAATAACTTCAGCGAGCCTAACCGTGGGGACTGTAAGAGTTTATTTTTATTTCTAGTGTTAATATCATAATTAACGCAATTGTTGAAATAAAATAAATATGTTTGTGAACAACGGTTGGTAGTGATTCTACTGTTCCTTTTCTAAACTAACTAATAATTGTTAATGTATTTTTCTTATCACAAAAACGAACGGGGACCGCTTTAGTCAAAATAAGTATGTTTTAGAAAATGCTAAAACAGAATCACTATCAGTTTTAAGAATAATCAAAGTGACACTTTCATATAGATTTTACTTCTCTTCCTAAATCAAATAATGTTGCAAAAAAATTGGTGTATGTAAATGAAGTCAGTTTTCAGACATTAGCTGCACCATAATATAATATGAGCAGAGGCATACCGCGGGCGCGCCTATGACGCACGGACAGACAAACACCGGTGCCAATAAACTATTACTTTATTGTGCCACCCCCCTTATCATTAGTCGCAGTTAAACATTGGCCGGACTGTGTAGCCTCTTTACGAGTATTTACTCAGTGTGACCCGCTCTTAATGTTCTTTACGCATTGAAATGTGGCTGAAAACACTTTACAGAAACATACTTGGAATTATTACCTATACTAAGTAAGCAACATGATTGTACTAGTAGTTTCGACATCAACTTTCAATGACAAACAGTATTTGCAGTGTTTACAACGCATGTTTAGATCCACACATTTCACGAAAACACCTATGTACTTGTGACCTTTTCGCGATATGTGTGCCACATGTTTGCTAGTTTACTCTTAATGAGCACATTCATTAAGAGTAAACTAGTCGATAATCTTTCCAACCATAACTAAAAGTGATATTTGTCTCGTCATAAACTATACCTGTATTACAAGAGAATAGTAAAAATATATCGGTTTGATGGATTTTTGACAAGCCTCAAAAAAACGTGTTCGTCTCGGGACGCCCAAGACGAACACGGAACGTAAACGAATCTAACTAGCGCTGTGGGTTTGAGTGGGACAGGAGCAGCCTGCCTACCGCTGCCGTATGCGTGAGAGAAAGGGAAGCCAGACAGACTGGCGCCGTAACGCGTTACGTAACGAAGCAGTTTACCCTCTCATAAGATGTTATCACTTCAAAAAATCGTATTTCAACACGGATTTTACGATATTAGGGCGTTATTATATAACATACGGAGTACGCAAACTCTTAAATGATTCCGATGTAAACATATTTTGTTTATTTAAGAACTTTATTTTGAATAGATACGAGTAGGTACATTTAGTAGTTTTTTTATGAGAACCGTTGAGCCAAAAGTCTATTTATGGTTTTTATTTATAAAATCGGTCTAATCTAATCATATCATTAGAAACCATAATCATATCTCCTTACTGTTCATCCCCATCCCTCGTGCACCATTCTCACACTATGCAAGGTGAAATACCATGCATTTTTGCTGCCTTTACTGACGAGTTTGTGCCGTTGACTAGTGTTTCCTTAACTCTGTACCTGGCGCACTTCGTACTAGGAGCTAGAACTGACATCGCTGGGCTCACCTAGGTGGGTACCGAAATTCGTAAAAAGTGCCGTACTAGACGACTATATGGCAGTAAGCTGTGTATTATTTCCTTTTTGCAGTCAAAGCCGATATATTTTTATTTCCGTTCCAAGGATGGGATGTGTCATAACCAAGACGCGGTTTTACATGAAAACACGGCTGCCTTGCTTTTTAAAAGGCCAACAAAGCTTACAACAGGAAATAAAGCTATAGGAAGGAATGGAAATGAAACTGTAGATATGAACATCGTGCACAATGCACTTTCTTAGGATTGGTTGACTTCGGGCTGAAAAGGTCGATTTCCGCACTTTTGCCTCCATATAAATTAAGTTGCCGGCGCGACTTCCCGTCAGCCCCTCATGGAACAAACTTGGCACCTGGCTTTGTCTTCTTGCATCAGTTAGAGAAGGATAGCGTGCTAAATTCTCTAAGTAAATTGCGTTAAAGATGGGGATTGACTCTCCAATAAGAAAACGATTTTTAATTATCGCGCTCGCGACGAGTTCTAAGGCACGCCTGACATACCCTACGAGGCACTGCATCGTACGCACTTAAGTCACAATTATACGTAATAATCTTAAGATACAAGATCTATTTACTAACCTTAGAAATGCTTTCTTGATTCCAACTCGCCGACACTTTCAAATCTCAATTTGGCTTTGGAGAATCCTGTAAACAACAATAAAGTATTGAAGCGCTGCACAAAACTATACTAAGTATAACATGTATAAGATGTTCTCGATTATCATTTGAAATTGCTGTTTAGTAAAGGAAAAACCACACAAAATCTGTTCAGTCAACTCGTCTCGCCTTAAGGCCACTAGATACCAACAATTACCTGCGCTTTTAACCGTAAAAATCAAAATTCAAATCCGTCGCTGTGATTGGTTTTGAAGTCGGGGTTATCCCACACAATCCCTCCCTATTGGCGGGTGGTGGCGTGATATAATTTAAAATATTGTCACTTGACGTTGGTGGTTTCGCCTTATTGCAATTTATTTTCTTGGGGAGAACGTTATTTAATTTGCTTCCACCGTCAAACTCATTAAGATATATGCGCGTCTTAGATAGGTGTGCCAATATTATCGACTTCCTTCGGTTAGGTTAGGTTGCGAGTTGCCAACTCGCAATTATAAATTTCTCACCGGAAAGTTTATTTCAGTTTTGTACAATTTTTGATATTATGTTGATATTATACGACTCTGTATGGTGGGAATCCTAGGCTTTTTAACTGTATGATGGTAGTAGAAGTGAATATGAAATGAGAAATCCAAAGTTTACTTGACTGACCAATCAGCTCAGTTGGTAGTAGCTCTATCTTCTGCGCTGTAGGTTGAGGGTTCGATTCCCTCCCAGTAAGCATTTGTGTGATGAACATAGGTGTTTGTTCTGATTCTGCGAGTTATAAAGTATAGTATGAATGTATTTACAAAAAAAAAGTATATAAGTAGTATATCAGTCATGTGGTACCCATAACACAAGCTCTGCTTACTTTGGGGCCAGATGATGCTGTGTAAAATGTCCGGGATTATTTATTTATTTTTATTTTATTTTATTTAAAAATATTTAAGTATTCTATCAGGTATCTTGTTCCCATAGTATAAGCTATGCTTAGTTTGGGACTAGATGGTGTTGTGTGCATTGTCCACCATAATTTGTTTATTTATTATTTACTAGCTGTTGCTCGCGACTTCGTACGAATTTTGTTTAAAATGAATTGTAGCTTAAATCCTTCCCTAGGATGCAATTCATCTCCTTGCCAAATTTTATTGATAAGTTTCCATACAAACATTCACACCCCATTTTACTCCTTTATGAGAGTTATTTTGAAAAATTTTGAAACACCTGTCCATTTATTTTGCATTTTATTTATTCATATCAAGTTTCAAGCAAATCACACTAGGCATTAAAAAGTTTCATACATTCGTTTTCACATCTTTTCGCCCTCTTAGGGGCTGAATTTAAAAAAATCCCGCCTTCGTGGGTGGTTTTGCTGTAAAAGGAAGCTACCTTCCTAATTTCAGCATTCTAGCTTTAGCGGTTTCGGCTCGGCGATGATGAATCAGTCAGTCAGGTTAAGCTCGTTTATAGGTATAGATTTAAGATTTACTAAAGAAGATTTTATGTATTGCATTTCATTTTACACGAAATGGTTAAAAGAATATAATTAAACTGATATAAATGACTAATTAGTAATAATTGGACTGGGGTAAAATGGTATGACTTATGGTGGGATGGTGATGAGTGACGGGGCCGGGTCAGCAGATGGTAGCGCACTGGTTTACTTTCAAAATTGTAAAACTCTGCATGTAAGGAAAAATTTTAAAATTGCTGTATTTGGTGTACAGTGGCTCACTTCATTTTATCGGATGGAATAAAATCCATTAACTGAATTAATAATTTTACTCACGACCAGGATCAATTTATTTACAGAAATAATTACAGAAATATACAAAATAATATAAAATACACGTGAAACAGTTTAGCTATCTAAGGACCGTTTAAAACGATCTATAGATAGCTCAACTGATCCAGATCACTGCCAGAGGGCAGCGTTCCTAAGATACTGGCGGCATTCATACGACCAGGATTCATTAATTTAAAGAAATGCACAAGGGTGCAGTTTTAGCACTGCTGAGCCTGAACTTATAATAACTTTTCTCTGTCTCTGCTGGATCAGTTGGAGTATTCAGCGACAATGTCACGTTCGAATTCTAATCATTTTTATCAGCATCATCTAGGCCCAAATTAAGTGCTTCTCACCGATCACAGAAAAGAGGGGACTCTTCACAGGTTACTACAGCTTAACAGAAGAGATCTCAACCCTAATGTATGCATCATACTTCATCACTACATAGTATAAAACAAAGTCGCTTCCAGCTGTCTGTCTGTCCTTATGTATGCTTAGATCTTCAAAACTACGCAACGGATTTTGCTGCGGTTTTAATAGATAGAGTGATTCAAGAGGAAGGTTTATATGTATAATACATGCATAATATAGTAGAGAAACACTGATTATTTTAGAGGTTAGCGTATATGGGTATTAGAACTACTGAGCTACAGCAACGCGTGGCCGGGTCAGCTAGTGTAATCTAAATAAAAATCTTTTTACTTTTACTTACAATTCAGCTACATAAGCTAAATTTAAGAAAAGTTAGCTAACGTGTCGTATCAAGGAGATCAAGGAGGTTGCGCTGGAGAGGAATAAGTGGATAAGCTGCATCATCCTTCGACAAGAAAACAGTTCTCAAATTAGAAAAAAAGTTCATACAAGTCCTATAGGAAAAAGAACGATCAGTTTTTCCCCAACTTAAAAATTTACCAGAAAGCTTTTCCAATATTACTCTCCTTTAAAACCTAAAAAAGACTTGACGTATATTTTGAAATAATAAGTAACCAAATCGGCCTAGCCGTTCTAGTGATGTGCCAGACAATGGTTGTGCCAGACAATGGATTCAATACCCATTTATGAAATATATTTTTAGTTATTTTTAACAGACTTAAAAAAAAGAATAAAGTTCTCAATTCAGTTTATTTTTTATGTTTGTTGCCTAATAACTTCGTCAGTACCGATTAACAAAATAATGTTAAAGGATTTTACCAATTGGTCCTATAGGACTTATATCAAAATCGGTTTAAAGTTTGGTTTTTAAATCAAAATATCTGGAAAAAATATGTCATCCAAGTAAACAAACTTTCGTTTACTTTCGAAAAAATAAAGTATAAAGTACTAAAAAGCGTTAAATAAAAACTTTTTTAACCGACATCATCAATAATGCTTCTAAATTTGGTTGTATTGTTTGGTTGTATTGTTGGGCTCAAATTTCATTCAATGAAGTTGGTTTTCTTTTTAGTTTTTAAAACGTAACTATTCTAATACAACTGAAATGACACAGATGTAAAATATCTAAAAGTTTTGTGTTTCTTAGGGACACGATGAAACATTACCGGTAAGTACTATATCTATTTATTCTGTTTCTTTTTTATTTAATAAAAATCATCGCCATTTCCGTCAAATAATAAATGACGAATGACTTTACGACTTTCTGAAGTTACGTATAACAAATTATCCTTGATTCTCCGTCTGTCATTTCATGGAGTAACATAGCTCTGCTAATATAATATTTTTTACCCGTTTTATTGCATGTTTCATTCAGTAATCTTGGCTGAATTTTAATGAATAAATTGTGACTACAGGACAGACATGAATAATTTAATTATATGTGTATTGTGGTGCAATGTGATTTTAACGACGAGGAATCCCAAGAAAATTCTAGACGCCACTCCGCGTGACGTCTAGAATCGACAATAGAACATCGACAAAGACTATTAACAAAACAAACTGACTATAAACTATAAACACTTGACATTGGCAGAATTGACATTAGTATGTCAAAGGCCATTAACGAAGAAGAAGAAGAATAAATTATCCAATTGACATCAACTGAAGCCATATAATGAAAAAAAAAAAAAAAAAAAATGAAGAGACGAAGTCTGTCGTGTAAAATTACAATGTTTGTGTGTTGTAGTGCAGTGTAACGTTTAATTCTGTTTGGTATATATGGTATGGTATAGTCCACATGCAAATACTTATCGCCTACAAAAAGTGGTCTCGCGATCGGCGCGGCGCGGCCGCCGCCGCTGGCGCTCGGGCCGAACTTCTCTAAACAATAATTGCACGAGAAATAATAACGTCGACGCTCGCTTCGTATCCGCTTGC
This sequence comes from Lampropteryx suffumata, assembly GCA_948098915.1. Taxonomy (NCBI): domain Eukaryota; kingdom Metazoa; phylum Arthropoda; class Insecta; order Lepidoptera; family Geometridae; genus Lampropteryx; species Lampropteryx suffumata. Next base: position 27,466,878 of record OX402544.1, read on the forward strand.
AATAAAAATGTAAAACGCCGCCGATAAGCGACGACGGAGCTGGGCGTATCACATTAGATCAGCTTACGATTTGAATGGAGCTTTATTGCAATGATTATAGACTCAATTCCGCTTACGTACTTTATTATGTAGGATGGAGAGCCTAGCTAGTAAAAGACCCGTCACTTTCAGTTTTTTAAAACTTTTAGAGATGTACGAAAGGAATAAATACTGATCATTTTACTATCCTACAAATATTGTGAAAGTTTCTTGGATGTTTAGGTTTATTTGTGGCTCAACTTGGCGCCACCGGAACCCGTGGCGGATCAATCTTGGTATAGGTGAAGTAGACCTGGTTTAGCATGAAGCCATCAAGCCAATCATCAGACATCATCGGCCATCATCGGCCAAAGGAATAGCATCTTCTTGTGGGGGGGTAACACGATTAGTTATTGACATTATGTAGATTTAAGCCTAGCGCACACTGCGTATTATTTCGCAGCGAATATTTTCGCATCTGACGAATTCTTGGAGCGATTTTCTGCCACCCGCGTATAATTTCGCCAAACGCAGTTTTTCCGCGTCGTCCTGCGGATTTTCCTATCAAAAAAAACCACGATTAAAAATCATGCAATATTAAATATTATAATAAATGATCTGTTCAATATTATAAGTAGAGTCTGATGATTAGAAGCAATCATTACTTTCCTTGTATATACTTATATCATTAGTTGTCTTGTCAGTGCCTCTTGCGTGCCACAGAATCTAGAAACGCGAAAGTCAGTGGAAATTTTATTCATATAGGAACTATTGTTCCTTCTGTGACGGAGGCTCGAATGTGAAATGATAGTGATGGGACATCACTCCTCATTACATCGATTGAGCTTTTTTGTCAAGTTATGTAACTATACCTAAAAACTACTATTATTAGGTAGGTACCTAATTGTTTGCTATGAAAACTGTTTTTAACACCATGGAATTAGCCACCTAGTTGTGGTTCTGGTATTTTTTGCTCAAGAAAGTGAGATAATGTCACTGTGTTAATCAACGATGAGTGTTGTTCTTTGCCCTTAGTACGCCTAGACCTTTAGGATATTTACCAACTCTACATCTACTACATACATACTACATACTACATATACTACTTCGAGGCAATAAACTATTTTCTTAGTAACAATACAGTTAGCTATAAACAATTTCAAATTTGAATTTAATTATAGTCCTTCTAAAACTCGAAAATGTTCGACCTATTTAAATATATATTTAATCGTTATTTTCTCCCCAATACTGGTTTGGTTTACAACTAAATCAATTTTAGGTTGTATGAAGTTCACCGGGTCATTCAATTTATTTGTGAATGCTTTCATCGATAAGATAGTCAGCCCTCCCTAGCTAGGGGCGGAACGCTTCAGTTTTTACGTCCGGATCAAACCGCTAGGTATTTTGTCACACGAAATATAAATGTAGCGGACTTCCTTCATCGGGCTATCGAAGTGATTCATTGTTGTACTTCGGTAATAGCTGTGGCTTGTTTGTTGTTTTTTAGTGCTTTGAACATGGCGCGGAGTAGGACGTTGCTGACGTACAAATGAAAAATGAATGAATGAAATTAATACTGATTTATAAAGACGACAGGTGTCATCCCACGACTCTTGTCGTGAATACCTACTGGTATGAATATGAGGTATGAAACCGGTATGAATGAAGTTGAAAACCATAAAACTCGTTAATGTCACGCTCGGGTAATATAAAATGTAAAATAAAATAAATTAGATAGCACTAATGACGTAGCACGTAGAGTTCGAACCCGGTTTTGGTATTAGCAGTCGGCGCTGTCAACCGCTCAGTTAGCGTGATCATCAACATGTGTGCGAAATTAGTCAACAGCTTGTAGTTGTCGTCATAGTTTCGTTTATAAATTTGAAATTTGGTGTCGATTGAGATTTTACACATTGTTTCACCTAGTCATCAAAGCATTATTTAGTATAATAATTCACCACATTATTATTTTGTCTGTTTCTAATATAACGATAATGAACTTCGTTTTATAAAAAAAGTATACCTATCTTATATACCATAATGGGCATGATTTGTTTTAAGCCTTTGACATTTTTAGTTAAATCACATGTATAGATAGATGGATGAAACATGAAATAAATAATATATACCTAGCCTGTCTACCTTGTCTAGGCCTCAGCCTGTAGAATAACTGCTATAAATAACTGTACATAAAAAAATCACCTAAATAAACTACATATATATATAACCGTGTTTGTTTTATAGTTTTATTTAGTTTTAGCGAGTGAGAGGATAATATGATATATACAATCCTATACTTACCAAAGAGTTCACATACTTTTTATTTAAAACGTTGCTGTAATGTTAAAACCTCTTTAGTCACTGTTATTTTTTTAAATTTCAGAACAAAGCTCGAATTCAAATCAAGTACAAAGCATAGATTTACTGACAGTTCTGAATGAAGTGCTATCAAAGATATTCATAGTTCTCAATTTGTTTGATTTTTGTTCTACAATACGGCCCATAACGTAAAGTTTTTATAATCTGTTTTGCATATAAAAATGATTATGACGTCACTGGACAGGTAGTAAGAACGTAATAACGTCGTATCGCCGTATCTCGGGTTTTTCATCCGGGAGCTGTCATGCACTAGGTACATAATGGGGCGTGCAGCGCATAACTCCTGATTTGAGGACAAGTTGCTTTGCTTTTTGCTGAAACGTATGGTGGAGGTTTTAGTAAAGACGACCCTCAGAGCGAATAACCTTTTGTATAGGAAAACGTTGACGCTATTGAGTTCCTCACTTCTCGGTTATTCAAGGAGTAATTATAAAAACTAGTGGTCGCCCAATAGTCGAAATTCGACCATAATTAATAAATAATTAATGTATTTTTTATGCATAGTTTTAAAAAAATATTAGATATCTGCACTCCTTCTCTATATAAACTATAAGTGTGCGAAATTTCATACTCTTCCGTGCGCGCTATTTTCGTAAAAAGGGGTACAAAGTTTTTGCTTCACGTATTAATATATATATATGGTTTGTAAGTATAAAATTGTGAAATAAATAAGTCAATTTGAGACATTTTTGTCTGCATAACCAGATAGAACCATAACCAGAAGCAAAATGCAAAGATGTAAAAAGAAGATAATGAGGAAACTATGCCAAAACTCTTCTGTCAAACCAAAGTGGTTTTTACTATTGCGAAGATCATTATAATGTGAGTACCTACCTAGTATAAATACTTACCTAGTGTACCAAATTATTGTGCATCGTTTCTATCATTTCTTATTAACAAATTTAAGTTTCAGTTCTTAGTTTTGATGTTCATTCATGCCGAAATTTCAACCCTGAAAACAATAGGTAAAAACGGGAATGAAAATAATATTTATTTTGAACTTTTGAACCACCTTGGTTCAAGATTGGTCGTAAGACATGGGCCGAATCGGAATGACTCGTTTAAATAATCTAGAAATTTCTAGTCTTCAAAGCACGCAGTTAAATAAATAAATAAATAATCCCGGACATTTCACATACCATCCATACCATACATACCATACCATACATCCATACCATACATCTGGCCCCAAAGTAAGCAGAGCTTGTGTTATGGTACCACATGACTGATATATACTCGTACTACTTGTATACTTTTTGTAAATACATACATATTATACATGGAAACACTCAGACCCAAGACAAATACTTGCAGAGCATACACACATTTGTCCCGCAGCGGGAATCGAAACCGCAACCATCTGGGTCGCAGCCGGACTTTAGCTCACTGCGCCACAGAGGTCGTCAAAGTTAAAGTGGGTGAAGTACCTATATGTTATTATGAGTAAATTAAGCGTAGGTAGACTTAACCTTTTCATTTTGTCCCCTCGAATCTCTCAATAACGTGCTATATTCTTAAAAAATATCCATGAAATAATCTAGATACTTTCAACAAACTATCCGACTGGGCTTTAACAAAACCAACCACCATATTAGTTAGGTTACTCTATTTAGACATCAAACTCACACTAACAATATTACTTGCTTGTGTTATATTAATCACTGAGTGCGTAACATTAGATAAAAGTTATACCTAAACAAACACAAATAATAAACGCAACGACATAAACGGAACGGTGCATAATTAGAACCTAACCAGCGATTTTGCACGGATGGAGTGCGCGTTAAGCGATGTGTGACGTCATCGTCCCAAGCGAAGCTCCGAGTGCGCGTTTCGAAATAGCCGCATAATATAAAAATCATTCCAGAGAAATGGGAAATTCAAAATCACAATCACAAGGTCTAAGTACTTTAAATCATTAAACATGTAGGTAAATGTAATCAATACAAAGTGAGGTAAGAGAAGAGTGAGTGAGGTATAGAAAAAAATATTACTTGAAATACAAAATGAAAACTATAAAATATGTTCATGTTCTTATTTCTCCTGAGCCAAGCCCAAGGATCATCATGACTTTCAATCAACCTGAAGGTAGGCCTTTTGAACTCCTGCTCAATTCCTGCTCAAGACGGACTCCTGTCCGTATTGAGCGAATAGACAAAATACCTAATGTCTTAAGGTCGGCATAGAGCGCTTGTTACTTCTGGTATTACAAGCGCACATACGTTATGGTAACCACTTACCATAACGTGGGCCGTATGCTGGTTTCCAGGATCAGAATTTTACAAAAAGTTCCATCCGTTATATGACGGCTACAGTAACACAGAAACCAAGGATTTAGTGGCAGCAGCAACAAGCGGGTATTACCTATGCAAATCTACGTATAAAAATCTCTTTGGGTTAAACTACATACAATCGCATTACTATTTATTTTTTTCATATTGGACTAAATGTTTTAATGCTGTCTGACAACCTGTGACAGCGTTCTGGATACATTTGGCGAGCGCAAATGGCACTTTGATATAAACCTTGGACTGTTGCCTGGGGGGAGGCCAAACTCTGGCGATAACATCGCCGGCGAGGTCGGTGTATCTGTGGAGTGTTAGTCTGTCTGAACTGGATGACTGGCTCGCAGACGCATTAGCGGCGGAAATCTGGTCATCGGGATCACCAAGAACGGATCTTGGTCTACGGAGGGATCTTTATTCTGGTGCCTTACGAGCGTGGTTAAGGCACAAATAAATATAATTATTAAAAACTAGATGACCCGACAGACATTGCCTGTTCAAGTAAAATTTTCCGACTTCTCTTAATAATCATCGTCATATTTTAGCAAATAAAATAAATAAAGTCGGACATTTCACACAGCATCATCTGGCCCCAAAGTTACGAGCTTGTGTTATGGATACCACATGATTGATATTACTTTTATACTTTTTTGTTTTGAATACTATACTATATTATACATAGAACGCTCAAACATGAGACAAAACTTGTAGTTCATACAAACATTTGTCCCGCGGCGGGAGTCGAACCCGCAACCTTCTGCGTCTCAGCTGGACTGCGCTACAGAGTTCGTCAAATGTATTTTATTTTCACTTAATTAAGGTTTTGAAATTTACACAAAACCTTAATTAATTATACGCTTAAACCATCCCCATGAATCACTCCGTCCATTGGCAAAAATCGTATCAAAACACGTTCAGTATTTTATTAATTTAACGCGTTCAATCAGACGCGGATTTACTTGCTTTACAAATATGTGGTGATATCGAAACATTTAGACATCTTTCGCATTTATAATATAAAAAGAGTTTTACGATGTTCTAAAACCACATGGTGGCCACATCTGCATGTAGCTAAGACATTAAGATGTTGAAAACCATCTTAGCCATCAGAAGTTCGACGTTGTATTATTTAACACTAGCTGCTGCCCGCGGCTTCTCACACGTGGTACATACATAAAAAGTATAGGCTACTTCTCCAAGGTCTTATTTATCTCTATGCCAAAATTCATCAGAATCAGTTCAGCAGTTTTGGCGTGAACAAACGAAACAAACACACAGACAGAGTTACATTCGCATTTATAATATTATAGTAGAGATAATATGTTATTCTGATGTATAAGTTAATTATTGTAAAGTTTCATTAAAATCCATTCAGTAATTTTTGCGTGAAATAGTAACAAACATCCATACATACAAACGTTCGCATTTATAATATTAAGTAATGATGAGGTTCAATGAGTTGTCACCTGCTTGAACAATGAATTTTGTCGCTAAATGTAGTTCAACCCTAATTCGAAACTTCCAACAAACGCGATTTAATTTGAAGGTTAGCCAGGCTACCGATGCTCCCTGCCATTAGGTACTCCACAATCAAACTGTAAGTAATTTCAATAAATATGGCTCCAGCCCTATAAATAGCTCTAATAAACAGTTCAGAATCACGAGAAAGTTGATCGTCCACAAATTGATATGTTTAATATGACTTTCTCACGATCTCGCAAAGAATAGCGCAGGGTTGGATGAGCTGGCTATTCGAACCACTTACCTGAGGCTGCGCACTTTATATCGACCACTGACAAGTTACCTTCTCGGACCATGAACCCTATAACGTGATAGTCATGATACACTATTCATTCCGGGTTCGATTCCCTCCCAGGACAAACATTTGTGTTATGAACAAGTTTGTTGTATGTCTGTTATACATTATCATACAATATGTATTAAAAAAATTGCGTATTCTTTCAGCAATCTCAGTCCCATAGTACAATTTATGCTTAGTTTGGAGCTATATGAATTGCTAGTGTGAACTGTCCGACCAATATTTATTTAAAAATAAAGACCATAAATTAAATGTTGTATCTGTCCGTTTGTTTGTTACATTTTCACGGCTTAATGGATCTTGATTCAATGGTAAGAAATAGACTTCAGGACAGAAGCAACCAAGCGCGGATCCACCGTCGTGGGCACGATGGGCATGCCCACCTTAATAGACTTGTAACTTTCATTTAATTGTGCTCTTGTCTTTATATCTAACCCATTGGATAAATTGAGTCTGTAATGTTTTGTTTTTATTTTATTTTATCGGTGGTACTTTAACTGTTGTACTGTTGTGTATGTGGTACTGTTTACCTTTTGTATGGAAGCTTTCTGGGATGAATTTATTTAACCATTCAGAAAATTGTCCAATCAGCAGAAAAAGTATTTTTTAAACATCATAGATACTTTTTGATGTTTTTATTTTTGTTTTATATTATTTTATATTTATTGAGTAAGAAACTCTGATGATTGTAATTATTATATCTGGTTAGTGAGCGCATGTGCCTCTTTTTATGAAGGTACGATTAAATAGTGTTCTCACCTTTTACTACAATGTTTCCATCAGTGAAAACCTGTAATTGGCTCTTTGTTTCTTTTTTAATTGTTGTTTGCCAACTGTTAAAAAGTTGGTTTTCCAAATATAAATAGATAAAAAAATCTCTTTATAAAAATTGCACTATATTCATCATGAGCAAATTCATAATCCGACTCGCACTTGGTCGGTTTTAGGTGGCAGCGACTACAACCTTTTTTGAGGGCTTCATCCGCGCTTAGAAGCAACAGGCATCAGCTAGGCACTATTCCGAAGCATTCGTGTCTAGCTATGTTGTTCCTAAACAAACGAAGTTATGGAACATTCTGCGAGGTAGTCCTCAGATCGATCTTTAAATTTCGAATATATGTGCCAAGTGAATACAATCATCACACTGGTTCAATATAATTAGTGACACGATAAAAAGAAGAAGCCCTTAGATGGGTGACCTAACGGCATTTTCATAATAACTCTTCCAGGTTTTCGGAAACACGTAATGTGCGTAGCGCAGTCAGATTAGGCATTTCTAAATTTGCCAGCCGTTAAGTCTCAGTACTCTTGTGATGGAGTCCTATGAACTCCATACGAAGTAGTGCCTGTTTAATATGTCGATAAACGATAAAGGTCACATCAATGGAGTCCGATTCAGTAGCCGGATGCAGAACTTATTGAAATCTACACTCCGACACTCGATCGGGTTGGCGATCCGATGCCACGCCACATTCCAGGGCACAGCGGCTATTAATACAGCTCAAATTAAATATACTGGTGGACAATTTCATATTTATATTATAACATACTAGCGACGCGCCCCGGCTTCACACGGGTGCAATGCTGATACTAAATATACTACAGAATATCTAATGTGATTAGACCTCTAAAACTATCAGTGTTTCTCTACTATATTATGCATGTATCACTCTATCTTTAAAAGATAAAACCGCATCAAAATCCGTTGCGTAGTTTTAAAGATCTAAGCATACATAGGGACAGACAGACAGCGGGAAGCGACTTTGTTTTATACCATGTAGTGATAGCTCACGAACCGTGTCCTAGGATATTGTCCTATTCCTGCTAGCTCTGCTAACTATTGCAGCTGCCATCGTTTTCACTAGTTTTTTGTATCACATACCAAATAAATGTTTATATTTTTTTTATTTGTCGATCTCTAAAAGTAAAGCTTAAAACTAACGTCTAAAAATCTGATAGAATCCATATTTTAAGTATTATTTATCCTTACTCCATACTAAAATACAAAATCGAAAGTCTTTCTGTTTGTCTATCTGTGTGTAACCTTTTCACAGCTGAACGGATCTTGATGACATTTGGTAAGCAGATAGATTGTATATTGTGGACGGACATAGGCTACTTTTTATGTTAGCACAACGCGGGTAGCAGTTACTTATTTTTGATACTTTATAACATCCAGATACAGAACAAATATTAAAATATCTATGTTTATTACACAAATGTGTGACCTATAAATCGAAATCATTTTACGGCAAGGGCAGGATTAATACCAAGTGAGCTGAGTTGTGAGTCAGTTTGTTTGTTATAAGTCAAATAAACAAAAAAGAAATAATTACTAATTTAAAATAATAAAATAAACTTATTTCATAGTCTGTGGTCAATTGTCAATTCTAGACGTCACGCGGAATGGCGTCTAGAATTTTCTTGGGATTCCTCGTCGTTCAAATCACATTGCACCACAATACACATACAATCCAATTATCCATACCCGTCCCGCAGCCACAATTTATTCATTAAACTTCCGCCAAGATTACTGAATAAAACATGCAATAAAACGGGTAAAAAATATTAAATTAGCAGAGCTATGTTGCTCCATGAAATGACAGACGAAAAATCGAGTTGTGAGTCTTTTTCGCAATGCACACTCGCTTCAAATTATTTGTCAAACAGTAACATTACTTCAAACTCACTGAATTATTTATTATGAAGGCTAGCTGCCGGCTCAAGTACCTCCACTTTGTGAAATTACTTGGAAGGAACCTTGGACTCCAATGCATGTCTACAAAACGAGCGTAAACGCGCTTCTCAGGACAAAGTTGACCGTACGGACTTTACAATTTCAGACAGTTTCGAATAAATTATTGTTAAAAACCTACGTTTACATATCGAACCGCGTTTTAGTTTTGTTCTGATGTATGGACTGCGACGCGACGTAGCGCTCAGAATTTGCAAGTTGAAGTGGCAATGGGTAGGCCATATAGCTCGCAGAACTGATTATCTACCGTTGGAGAGTAAAAGTTTTCGAATGGCGACCAAGGACAGGAAAACGAAGCGTAGGACGACCACGATGGACTGACGATTTTGTAAAGATCGCAGGAAGTCGGTGGATGGAGAGGGCTCAAATCGTTCTTCCTGGAAATCTATTGGGAGGGCCTATGTCCAGCAGTGGACTTCATAAAGGCTGATATGATGTATGGACTGCCCGACATGGGATGATTTTCCAATAGTATTTGTGGATAACTCAGTCAATTAACAGAACACGACGCGAGCCGACCGCGAAGAATGTATTCATAGGTTCGTGTCCCAAGTTCTACGGCCGGCGACGTAAAATTTGTTTGGTGGAATTTATTTGACTCGGCCGGCTTTAGCATGAGCGCCATCACTAAATATAGAATATACCTATCTTCTATATATACGTCCTCTGTGACTAAGGTGCGGCTGAGACGCAGAAGATTACGGGTTCGATTCTCGCCGCGAGACAAATGTTTGTATGATCTGCAAGTATTTGTATTGGGTCTAGGTGTTTTTATGTATAATATGTATGTATTACTTACAAAAAAAAAATTGTTAGTAGTGTATCAGTCATGTGGTACCCATAACACGAGCTTTGCTTACTTTGGGGCCAAGTGACGCTGTGTGAAATGTCATGAAATATTTATTTATTTAAATATATATAAAAGGCGATGTGTGTATGTATTTTTACTATAGACTCCGAAACGACTGGACCGATTTCGATGAAATTTTTAGGTAATCTTCAGATTGGCCTAGCGGATCCTGTGAAGTTTGGTAGCGAGCGGATCAACAGAACTTTTTTTTTGGTATGGATATAGATTGTATCTTAGGAACGGACATAGGCTACTTTATATGTATGTTATAGACCGCGGGCAGAAACAAGTAGGATACAATTGAATAGAATTTCCTTTATTTAGTACAAACATAAACCCGGGTTTACTAGCAACAAGGTGATGCTGTGTGTGTGGTGGGATTGGAAGGGCATTATTCATTATGAGCTGTTATCACCAGGCAGGACCAGGAGTCGATTCTGACCTCTACTGCGAACAACTGATGAGATTAAAGCAAGAAGTTGAGAGAAAGCGGCCGGAATTAATCAACAGAAGGGGTGTGGTTTTCCATCATGATAACGCTAGACCACACACATCTTTAGCCAATCAGCAAAAATTAAGAGAGTTTGGCTGGGAGGTGTTAATGCATCCGCCGTATAGTCCTGACCTTGCACCTTCAGATTTCCACCTGTTTCGGTCTCTTCAGAATTATTTAGGCAGTGTCAGGTTAACATCACGAGAGGACTGCCAAAACCACTTGTCGCGGTATTTTGATCAGAAGTCCCAAAATTTCTATAGCAATGGGATCATGTCCCATGGCAAAGGTACAAGATGGCAAAAAGTTATCGAACATAATAGTTTAGTACATACTTTAGTTAAATGTAAATAAACAATATAAAAAATGTTTTGAAATTTCTTAAAAAATGCGAAGAAACTTTTTCCCCAACCTATTATAACCAAGACAGATTATATGGTAAGTATATGGAAAAATATAGGTAGCTACTAACTTAATAAAAAGGTCACTTCGGTTTCTAATAAAATTGAACCTACCTCAGGGTTCTTAATAATAATAAATACTGTCAGACAATCAACACAACAGCATCTAGCCACAAACTAAGCATAGCTTGTGTTGTATGACTGACTACCAACTTAGCTGACTGGCCGGTCAGCTAATTTGGTAGTAGCTCTACCTTCTGCACTGTAGACACTACACCTTCTGTCCTGGAAAGAAATCGACCACAGCCTACAGCGCAGAAAGCAGATCTTCAACAAACTGAGGCCAGCAACGTTTATGTTATAATTTAACCTAGTGTCCCACTGCTGGGCAAAGGTCTCCCCCTTTACCTTCCACTCTTTACGCTCCAAGACCACATTTTACTAGTTTGGCTCGAATGCATCCAGTAGGGCGATTATGGAACTCTTGATACAATCAATGTCTATCAGTTTCAATTAGCAATCGGCATCAATGTCTATCAATTTCAATTAGCAATAGGCACTATTTCAATCAATCATATACGATGTATTTAAATGCTTAGTACGCTAAACACTGTTCCTACCACAATCGTACTTTGTAAAATGGTCGAGTTATAGTTTGACACCAACTTCACATTGTAACTAGCGATAGAAGCCGATAGAAATCGCAGCGATCCGTAATACAAATTCATCAATAGTAACTGAATGCTATTAGTACCAATGTTTTGATAGTATCAAAGTTCCATAATCGCCCCACAGATCGTCTCGCCATCTTTTCCTGGGTCTGCTGCGTCGTCTCCGACTATCGGGTACCCACTGAGTGGCGAGCTTCGCTCAAAATGTTATATAACCATTGGAAACATTATAACGGCGTGTGCATTACATAATGCACTATCCATAATGATGTTCGCGCAAAATTCGCAAACACAATCAGAAAATGTAAAACACAATATATTACAGTGCTGTTGTCATTTTATAGAATTAACATGGCGCATCTAATTGTGGCTAATGCGCAGGTTAATGGTATAAGTTGGTCTAATTACGTGCGCAAACGCATACCGCGTAGCATTGCATTGGACAAACGCACCTCATGTAGGCACCTATACCTACTGCAAGACATTGTTTCTGAATACTTCTTTTATTTCAGCCAGAGAATAGCAATTGGCATATTGGGACAATGTAGTCTAACCACGCTGCTGCCATCTGGTGACGACAGCAGTATTACAGAACTATAGACATTTAAAAACTTACAAAACGTATTATTTCGAAGCTCGTGAGTGTTGTGAACGAATTAAGATACTGCCCGCCGGGGCTAGGTGTGGTCGCACTGCTAGCGGAATTATTGAAGCGACTTGAAACACGCGAGCGTCTTAACGCGGTCTACAGTTAATTTTAAAACTATGAGCAAGGCAGCTTGGCTACCCGACGCACAAAACACGTTTAGTTTGTAGATAATATCACTCAGTATAAAAATAGGTAAAAAATAAAAAATAAAAAAATTGTGTAAAAAATAATTTATTGGTACCAACTATTAACTTTTTTTGCGTTCAAAGTCTACTATGAATGATAATAAAATTACCATCAACACTAAAATAAACTTATGACAAACAGAATAGAATAGCCTAGATAATACTTGATAGTACACCAACTGTTTTTTTTTTAAATTAAAGGTCTTATAATTACATACAACGCATTTTTCTTACTGTACCTTAGGTATATCTTTAAACTTGTTTTGGTATTCGTTTAAACAATGGTATCCGTTCGTAATAGAAAAAAAATATGAGTTCAAACAAATACCAGTGGTATTAGTTGTTGGTATTAGAACGGAATAAATCATAAATACATAGATTGTTATATGAAACAATGTTTATCTACATGGTAGTACAAAAACATAGTTTAAAGAAAGTCTAGATCCTAGATCCTAGAACTCCTAGATCATCCTTAATCGCGAACCAAGCATACCTAACCTACTATAAATATTGTCAACATTTTTGTTTATTTTTTTAAATAAACCTGAGTGCCAACCGCATTAATTTTGAACGTTGGAACCAAAGCTAAACCAAATTTAAACGAAAGTCAAAACGTTATTTTTGTCGTATTTCGTATCGCGCTAATCACTATAACGTAAACGATTTAGCTCTAATTTGGATTATACGTTGCTCAAACGTTGCGGGATCGCGTTATTTCTGACAGTGCTTTCAAACGAACGTTTTTGATGTATTAGTACAGCCTAGTAGTATGTACATAGTAATACTAGGCAGTTTAGTATATATAAATTTGTTCGATTGGTAAAGTCAACGATTAAGTCTTTCAGGAAGAATAGCGCGGTACCATTTTGACATTCAGATTAGCCATATCCAAACCTTTGCCAAAACCAATCCGTTCAATGGCAATTACGTTGATAAATAGCGCGATCGCCCTACTGAGACGAAAAGCGAATTCCCCTCTTACAGTGACGCCACAACCACCTATAATACATAACAATTTGCGGTACGTATCGGCTACTGTTCAAAATAAAAATAAGCGAATGCAGCTGTTTATTACTTATATTTTTATAATTCTTAATGAGGGTGCAGCGCCCCCTAGTGAGCCCCTCGGGACGAGAAACAAAGTGAAAAATAAAATGCTAATCAATACTTACCTAAGATCGTTAAAAGTCTGCTGAGTTGGTAACAAGGCTTTCGTGGCTTTGCGTTGTGGCTTTTGCAACGTTGTATTGAATGTAACAATAGTTTTTGGACGTGACTATGACTACCCACGTATTATACAATCGAGAACTTGTTTGTTTGTTTTTAGGGTTCCATATCTCAAAAGAAAAAAAGGAAACCTTAGGTATTTGTGGTCTGTCCGTCTTTCTGAAATAATGTTTATTTAACTTTATGTCTATCAAGACCCTTTTGCTCAAGAAAGCATGGTGGTATCAAAATAAAATTATATCAAATACTTGCAAATTCGTACCTTGAAACTGTAAAAAATCAAGGATCTAAGTGGAACACAATCAAAAAGTACGGCCTAAATACGGGAATTTATGCCACATATTTGGACACTCGCCAATAAATCATAACCTATTGGGTACTTTCCGTTGACCTAGAATCGTGAAATTTGGCAACAAACAAGGTCTCACAGCACAAACAAAAGAAAAACTTAAAATCGTTAAAATTTTAGTTTCATCACATAAATACATCTTTTTTGCAATTAGACGAGTTTCTTACTGAATTCTAACTGGGGTTAGGAGGAAACGGCACCATTTACTAGTATGTGAGAAGACGATTCAAAATGGACCTTATGATATTAATGAATAAAGACTATTTTGATTTTAAAATATTCGCAGTTGGAGAACTGACCATGACGTATGGGAAAACCCGTATCAAAGTACAAAGTTGCGTTTGTGTTTCAGCACGATTTATACGGAACCCTCGATGCGTATGTTAGACTCCCACTTTTTTTGTACTCTCGGTAATTACAAAAGAAGTACTCTTAGGTGAAAATATGCAATAGTTGAATAGGGAGACAAATCAGTACATATGTATTTTCGAGAGAAAATGATAATTAATTATAAACAAAAAAATATTATTTAATAAAATCGCACTAAAGGACCACTTTGAATCGTCTTATTACATGCTAGTGAATATAGTTTCCAGTTCCTCCTAACCCCAATTCAGGAAGAATACGGTAAGAAACTCGTCTGGTCTTAACGCTTATTTACATGATCCTTGCAAATTTTGTTACGGATGACGAATCGAGTTGGAGCAGATTCATCCCAAGCTTTTTTGGTATCTAAATAATATGTTATTTTATAATAAGCTTCAAAAGACAGTATCTGCTGTATTACGTTTTTAAATTAGCTAATCGATAAATCAAGTACGTCGTTTAGGATCTTGTTATAGAAGCGTATACATTGTTCTATTAACGATTTGATTACTTTAGCGATCCTAATCCTAGTGGGAACAGCGAGTTTATCTTTATTTCTAGTGTTAATATTATGATTATCGTTATTTTTATTCAACAAATTAATGTTTTTGTGAACATACATCTGATTTTCACATACTTACTCACAAGGCACTGTCGTGATGTTTATTGCCTCAAATTTATTTCTAAGTGATTCTGTAGGGCTCATGTTATAAATTGCACGAACAGCCCTTCTCTGCAACACATATGGTGTTAATATCTGCAGATAGGGTCCTTTGCACTCTCACTCGATCCGTAACTAGTGTCTCAATAGTGAGATAGGACAGTTGATGATAATGAAATGTGAAGGAAAGATATAAGCATCAATTAATCGAGGTAAGTTTTCCCACAATCCATTGTACTTGTATTAAGGGACAATTTCTTGACTGAGTTGACACCATGACACTTAAATCTATGAGAAATACAAATTCCTGACATGAAATGATATAAAATTGCTGTCTGAAAGGTTTTTGATATTATACCTTCAAGTAGGTAACGAAGTCACGATATCGTCAATCGCTATTGTTATCTTAAATGTTTTCAAGAGTTATGGATTCTTTCTGCGCTCCGAGACCCGGAGCGCAGTTGGTACCAGTTGGTAGCTAATGTCTGTTTGTCAGGTGGTTCGGTCTTGGGCATCCTGGGTTAGGTCGTTGAACAATAATTGAATCGTTATGGTATCTAAATGGTATATTTATGATGACTAGTAATTCTAAATTAATAGATTTAATGGTTTTCTCTCTTTAGTCGCCCCTTATCCTTGTAAAAGTAGGAACTTTAAAATCAGAAGAACTCTTCAGCTGAAGTTGAAATACTTTCAGCGACCGTGAAGTGACGGTGTCCGTTTCAGCATAACACTGGGTAAGGCGAGTGCACACTGTGGGAAGTGGCGGCTCAGCTCCGTCCGACATCAATCAGAACGCAGTACTTACTCGAATATGTATTATTTGCTGATATTTATGAGATAGAATTACACGTTGTGGCCCCAAGCTTTGCCCAAGCCGCACACGATTGCTCTGTATACCTGCCCTAATAGTTATGCATAATTTATATAGATGGGTTGATATAATAAAATATTTTTTTAATGAAGTTTTGCTTCTGCCCGCGTCTTCGCACGCGTGGGACCTACATAAAAAGCTGCCTATATTTTTTTCCAATGTACAATCCATCTTCTTAATAAATTTCATCAAGTACCATGCGACGGTTCTGCACTTGTGCCGTGAAAACGTAATCAACAAATAACGGTGCCGTTTATGAGATCACTGGAGGTTTAGTGGTAGTGACCCAACCTCCCGACCCTAAGGTCGTCGGTTTGAATCCAGTCGAGCACCAGGGGATTTTTCTGATCCAAAAACATTAATTAATTTATGTCTTATTACAGCAATTTTTACAGGATTCACCCGATACAATATTGTAGTCATCATATTTAACAAAATAACATAACACCTATAGAGTAGCTTTATGTGCCAAACAATTGTATATGCTGGTGTACCCTCAAACGGTGAAGGAAAACATCGTGAGAAAGCCGACATGTTGTAGAATCTGAAAAGTTCAAAGACATGAGCTAAGTGCACGAAAAAAGCCTCTGAGGTGCACCTAATCCCCTCATCACACTGATTCGAAATAGCTAGTGACACGATAAGTAGAAGTGCCATTTATAATCAAACAATACGTGCCATTTTGTAAAATGAAAAGATGCTTTCATTTTATGATCTTCGACAAATATGTATATTCTAAAGACAAAATGTATTATTTAATTATAAACTATCGTTTATGTGTTTCAAAATTACTTTTCATATAACCTGCTAGTAAATTTTAATGCAGGATGCACATACTACCTTGCCTACTTAAAATATATCAAAATGTATCCTACTTCTTATAATAATATAAGGACCAAGACGAGTTTCTTGCCAATTCTTCTCGAGCTTGGGTTAGGATGAATTGGCACCTAAATTCACCTAGTATGTAAGACGTTTCAAAGTGATCCTTGTGATTGTATTGAATAAATCTTCTTTTGACTTGACTTGACTTGAATTACTTACTGTCATCCTATACTGTTAATCTAAATCGACTTACTCGGACGACGTGACTTTTACCTGTACTGTTTTTTATTTTAAGTTAGACTAGTTCTCATGTGAGTGACTCCAGTCTTTTTGAAAATAAATATCTATGAACTGAACTTATTTCACAAATATATTTTGTAACATAGTGATGCATTGGCTTCTGTGTTACAAAAATCCAGTAACATCCCTAATGTGTTACATACAATGTTATTGCAATAGAGCACATAGTAATTAACCATTAACCCAAAATATGAATAAAAATAAAAAAAACATTTGAAAAGGCACTAATTAAAATGTAGGTACACTAAAAACTGTACACTCTTTTAAACAGTAGAGTAAAACTCACTGATAACATAGCACATCTGTTTGTCAACGTGATTGCCATTGAACGGATTGGTTTTGGCAAAGGTTTAGATATGGCTAACCAGAATGTCAAAATGGTACCGCACTATTTCTTCCTGAACCATTTATTCGTTAACTAGCGACCCGCCCCGGCTTCGCACGGGTGCAATGCTGATACTAAATATACTACAGAATGTATTTATATACAACGTTATCTAAGAGAATAGCATAGACTAAGAGATAGACATATACCACTGCGGACTTTTGTGTAGACCTTTTTAAGGTGTACAATACTGTAGTACATTATTTTGATCTATCTCGTAGGGTTCAGCCAGCGTTTGCAATGTAAGCGCAAAAAATTGTGTTTATTTACGACACCATATAGGACATTAGAAACCTCTAAAATTATCAGTGTTTCTCTACTATTATGCATGTTTTATACATATAAACCTTCCTCTTCAATTACTTTATCTATTTAAAAAAACCGTATCAAAATCCGTTGCATAGTTTTAAAGATCTAAGCATACATCGGGACAGTCAGACAGCGGGAGGCGACTTTGTATTGTAATGAATAATCGAACAAATTTATACATAGAACTATCTAGTATTACTCTATGCACAGACTACTAGGATGTACTAATACATCAAAAACGTCCGTTTGTTCGTTTGATCAACGTATAATTAGAGCTAAATCGTTTCCGTTATAGTGATTAGTGCGATACGAAATATGTCAAAAATAACGTTTAGACTTTAGGTTTAGCTTTGGTTCAAACGTTCAAAATTACCGCAGCCCCCTGGATACTAAATTATTAAAGTACTCCATAATAGGATAATAGTGGGTTTATTTATCTCGATGTGCGGACTAATATATGTGTGCGTGTGTAGGTTAGTGTAGGTGGGCTCGTGTCAAACAATTTTATCAAAAAACCCTTTACTCTTTTATAATCTTGTCACTGTAGCCAGTTCTTCACAATTGTTCTAAGTTTATATATTGTGTCAGAGTTTTAATTTAAATTTTGGCCTTTGAACGAAAGAACTTTTGCAAGGCAGCACTGGGCACCTATTAATCTTTTTGGTGGTCACAGGTATGTATGGGACAGTTACTTTGCGGCATCTATGTATACATCTGCTAACGTAGAGCTTTCTAACCGAGAGCACTTGCGTAGATCATCGGTAGGGTTTCTAAAAGTTATCATTAGAGCATGACTTTCAATAGAGCACGTTGTGCTCGCTCCACTTCTATCAGATGAGTTTTGTTGGCTCCTCCCCAGGCACATATGCAGTCTCCAATGATGCACTCTCCAAGGGCTTTTAGGCTCCAAGGCACCTTGTATATATCAGTTTAATGGCCGCTTCGTTAGCATTATCTATTACAATATATTAATTCCAGGATTGTTTAGTAAATATTTCTTTTACTTTATCCATGTAAGTAGTCACTTTAGACTTCGGAAACAAGGTTATACTCTCACAATATATATATTACTAGCTATCCCGTTCGCGGCTTCGTCTGCGCGTTTTAAAAAGAAAAATATATATAATTGTACCGACTGCAGCGCCATCTGCCGGGCTGATTTGTGAACCTAAACCATCCAGGGCGACACCCAAACGCATACAAAAAAAAACATACAAATCGGTCCAGCCGTTTAGGAGGAGTTCAGTGACATACACACGTACAGTAGAATTATATATATAAAGATGAAAATTTATCAGACACTCATAAAAACAGAGATGGGTTTCAGAAATTAAGTAATCTATAAACAATCAATACTAGGAACAGAAACAAATGACACATGCTTAAATTTCGACTAGAATAAGTCGGTGCGTTTCTATAATAAACTTCCTGCAAATGCAACTAAATTATCTATCAAGAAATTAAAAGCGTACATAATGGGTAGTTTTGTGAAGAAAGCACATTATAATATAAATGCTATTATAGACCGATTGCAATGTTGAAACTACTGCTACCTTGTATTAGTTTTATGGTTCAAATAGTTTCCTCATAATAGGTCCTTCAAATAGGTCATAGTTTTGTTATGTCTGTGTCGTCCTCTGTCTGTCCGACCTTAATGATAACTCTTGTTCGCAGACATTTATTATAAATATATACGGGTATTTATTGCGTTTCAAAATAGGAAAAATAGGTAAATACACGCGATAAATACCCGTATATATTTATAATAATGTGTTCTGATCGCTTAAGTTTAAAAAACGCAGACATTTAATCGTTATGATTTTTTTAACGGTTATATGGATTATAAAGTTACTAAATAAAAACCATGAATATAATGTTTTTTAGAGATGCCTCCTTTACATCTAGAGAGAGCTTAATGTTTTTTCATATTACAATGGAGTACATCATTTGCCTTATGCCAACCATATGGTTAGATAGGTATTTTAAAGATGCTAGGAGGTTTCATGTACAGTTTTTTGATACAGATATCCGTTGGATAAAGAACCCCTACAGGCTTAACCGCTGTATAAAAGAAGTACATATAACATATCAATGTGTGTAGATACTAGATACGATGAAACTGCAAAAGATGTGAAAACTGTAGCAGCCTCAACGCCCACCATGTTGTATGGGGAAACCTAAAATGCATTTTTTAAATAGTTGGATAAATAGTGAAATTACAAGGATAAGATAGCGATGCGTAAGCTTTAAAAGTAACGAAAAGTCCCATACATATTTGTTTATTGTAACTAGTTGGTATTGGATCAGTTTAGCTGGCCCAAAGCCACCACTAGTCATTATTTTCTACATTTACTTCGGAAACTGTCGTGGTCACATGCGTTTGGCCAATTTACTCGTTATACTAGTTATAAGAAGGATTATACAAATAAGTGCTAGGACAAGGACGAGTTTCAATGATCCTTGTCATTGTATTAGATAAAAACATTAGTATCTAAAGATAGAAATAACTACAGAAATGTACAGAATAATATACAATAATATAAAATACACGTAAAATAGTTTTGCTATCTAAGGATCGTTTATAACGATCTCTTGATAGCTCAACTGATCCAGATCACTCCCAGAGGGCAGCGTTCCCAAGATACTGGCGGCATCGCCACGTTGAATGGCAATACTAATACACTGAGCCAGATAGGAGCCAGCTCTTGGGTCACGCAATATATCTACCAGACTCCGTGAAATAATTTTGAAATCGCGGTGGGTTCCGAAGATAGAGATAATTAGTTTTATTGAGAACCAGCTTTCCAAATCAAATAGCAAGGTGTGTTTTCTTGAAAAATATGGTAAGTATTTAAAACTTATTAAAACTTTAATATGTGGCTAACAGTTATACAGAAAACCTTAAACAATAATAACTTCACTTGCGCAATTTATAAAGCTTAGAAAAATAAAAATATTATTATTGGTGGCAATTCGGTTGGTTCATTTCTAAAATTAGGAATTGTCTAAAATATATTAAGTTAGTCATAGCATTTGTGAAACCTATTCGGTTGGTTCCATCTAACTAAATTAGGAACGCTTAATTAAGTTAGATAAAATTATATTAGGATAAGTTGGTGGCAGCAGAATATCAAAGGTTAATTTGACAGTTCAAAACCTAAATTTCGCTCAAATTAGTTAGGTTGGTGCCAAACGAATTGAGGCCATTGTTTATGAGAATTGTTTGAAATCACACCATTTAATATAATGCATGTACATCTCATGCCTGGAAGAATGTTATTTCTATATTTCTTTAAAGAGCGGAGTTTAAAAAGCTCTAGTTTGTATAAACAAAAACGCCAACATTCAAAATCATGTCGTTTATTTTCATTCCAGGACCGAGGGCAAAGGTACCTACGAACCACCCCACTGTTTTCCCGTTAATTATATTCTTGCCAACCACCGTAAAATGTTCCATCAGAGACGATCATCGTAAGCAAATTGAAGTAAGCGAAATCGGAGAGGTACCCAATCGTTATAAGTCACATAAACCAATTTGTGGGGTGATCGGGGATTTAGCGCTGTGGCGCTACCTACAGTTGGTAACATTTATTTAAGTTGGGTCGACACGACCAACTTTATAAAATTTATTTTTTTGGTTCTTTCCGTCGTTCGAATGGTTTAATCAACACTGTTCATTAAATACATTATATATAATAGGTACACGATCTTTATTTACACAACAATATTGACGATAACAAAATTTGCAAAAATTATCAGTTTCATCGAAGTTCCTAAATAGCAGATATTGGATAGTTCTAGAGTACTTTGTGCAAAATTTCAAGAGTTTGGCAGAATTTCGCGAAAAATGCTAAACATCATTAACGACCTCAACAACCTCTTTTAAGAAAGACTGTACATATTTGACATATTTTTCCACCTCGAACATAGTTCATAGTTCTGCTTACTTTGGGGCCAGATGATGTTGTGTGATATGTCCGGCATTATTTATTTATTAATTTTTAACCGACATCAAAAAAAGGAGGAAAAAAGAGGTTTGGAAGTATTCGGTTTTTTTATGTTTATCATAATCATAACATAACTTCCGTTATTTAAGAACCGATTTAAGAAAATATTTTTTTATGTTAAAGGATATATTTTCCGATGAGTCCGATAGAAATTTCATCAAAATCGGTTCAGTAGTTTAGTTTTTAAATCAAGATGTTATCCAAGTAAACGAAATTTCGTATTTTATATAAATGAAGTCGATTTTCTTATTAACTTTGAATACTTAATTATTATGAATTAAAAGGTGTTTGTGTCTGAACTTATCTAGATGAGTATTGGTAAGGCAAGTTACTTTTATGTACTTTTATGTAGGTTCAACGCGTTCGAAACCACGAGCACAAACTAGTATCTTTGAATAAACATTTCAGTAAGTACTGACTTAACTTATTATATTACTCAGTCAGTGTGAAACCACCCTAACGCGTCCTCAACCAGGACCCCTGTGGTCTTCAGATATCATAGAATAGTTGTAACCCGGTTCAACCCTCTCAGACCACAAGGCGTGCTCCGCAGGCCCCCAAAAACGTTATTTAAAACGAAATTAATAATTGTATCACCTCCCGCGGATATAACATTCAAAAAACACTTGCACGTAATTCAATTCGAATACACCATGCTGGTAATTGACAAATTGAAGAATCATTTTGTGATTTGGTTATTTTAAAAGTGTCAAGAAGTCAAGTATGTACCTATATAACTAGGGCCCGTATCTCTTCTTCTTCTTCTTCTTTGTTAATGGTCTGTGACATACTTATGTCAATTTTGCCAATGTCAAGTGTTTATAGTTAGTTTGTTTGTTATTAGAGTCTTAGTCGATGGTCAATTGTCAATTCTAGACGTCACGCGGAATGGCGTCTAGAATTTTCTTGGGATTCCTCGTCGTTCAAATCACATTGCACCACAATACACATAATTCAATTATCCATACCTGTCCTGTAGTCACAATTTATTCATTAAAATTCCTCTAAGATTACTGAATAAAACATGCAATAAAACGGGTAAAAAATATTAAATTAGCAGAGCTATGTTACTCCATGAAATGACAGACGAAGAATCTGGGCCCGTAACTCGAATAAAAAAACAAAACTCCAACATGACAGTTCTGGAACAACCGCCAATAAAATAATTGAAAAATATTATTTCTAGTTTAAGTTTTGTTCTAAAATTAGTAGCTATCGGGGCCTTAAGACTTGCAATGAGCTCTAAGAACACGTCTTACCTAATGCTATTTTACGACCATCGATCGTCATCATCCAAAGCCAGCTTCACCCACCTTCCTATTGCTCTCTTAGGTTACAAACTACACGAAATAGCACAGATATTATCAGCCGCAATCTTGTGCCAATCTTGTGTTATGATATTTGTAACCGACCTACTTTTATTTTAAATCACTAAACAGGGCATGCGTCATGCGTTAAGTAGCTCTTAGATAATATCTAATAGAGATCATCTTAGAGCATGAGGCATCGAGCATGTACCTTACTTACCCACTCGAGCAGAATCTAAACTCCATAACTTCACATGGAAATATAACTTCCATCTTAATCAACTAGAGATTAAACTTCAGGCAACCCGCGCATTATCCGAACATTTATTATCCGCAAACCATTATTATTTAACTAGCATTATGTCCATTATTATATATTGTTTGCAACAATATAATATATCGCTGCCCTTGCATCGACTTTAATAAGTTAAAAATTATACGGCCGGCGTTGTAGTGCCTATAAAGCTTTACAATAAATAAATTTTCTTCTGACGTACAAATTGTTTTGTGTTTTATAAATACTGTGTGTAATGTAATGATAGGCTTAAGGAGATATGTAGACCTTCAAGGTTATGGGTTCTTTAGCCTTAAGTTTTGCGAGCGATTGTGATGGAGACAACAAATATAGGTAGGTATGCACTTAATTAGGTATATAGCTAGCTTACAAATAATATCACAGATCATAGATTAAGACGGCTGATTATTTTACAGCTGATACATATTACCTATTAGATCAAATTGCCTAAGGTAGGTACCTACTTATACCATACATAACTTTCATTAGATAAAACATTCTTTAGCTTACGATTAAGGTACCTAAGTAAGTTTACTTAATATTTTTATGTTGGTACTCGTAGAGACACTAAGTAGGTTCCTCAGACGTTGTAATACATAATTGGAAAGTAGGTACAAGGTAGGGACAGTTTACACATAAGAAGTACGACATAACATGTGAGAATGCGACTGTAAGCGACATCTGCTGGGCAATCCGCAAACAATGTCGGTTGCATGTTGCTAAATACCTACAGCAACCTGCCGAGTCTACTTTGTGTGCTCCAAGAGCCAGCGAGTGGCGTTCAGGCAACTATTCATCTCCAGAAAGGTTCAATATTACCTAAGTACCTACATGCAACATTCAGATCCTGATGTACTTGAACATCGTGGTTATTTCTTGGCCGTTATGTACCTACATCGGATACTTTTGGTCTTACGATTGATTGTATGAAAATGCCATACCTACCTACATTGAAAACATCCAAGTAAAATAATAATCCAACCAACAACTTAAATAATAATTACCTAGGTAGGTATTTGATTATGATTTAACGTCACAGCTCTAAAATGTGGGATGCTTGGGGCTTTGTAACACAAAGGGAAGAGTACAATTTTTATCTTATACCTACCTACTAGGTATACCTACTTAGGTAAGTAGTTAGCTACCTACCTATGTAATTTCTGAAATATTAATAAAATGTACGAATGTTTAAAAAATCAAATATTGTATCGTGTAAGTAAGTATTAGAGGTTTTTGCAGCCAAGAAAAGTGTCTTAGTCTTAAAAAAATTACTTATACCTATTATAGGTAGGTATTTTACACACGTCACAAATCACAATAAACTGAGTAGGTAGGTTATTATACCTATTTCATAATGGGTTAGTCACCCCAGTAGATATTTTATAGACAGTACGAATATCACGAATATCACCATTTAACGTAAGCAAGAAAAACAGGCTCTGGATATGAATAAATCCTCTATTGCGTCATGCCACTGGTTCTTTCTTGGTTCTAAGTACCTACTTAGAACCAAGAAAGAAAAGAAAGAAAACTTTACCTACTTACACAGAGACATCGTTACTTATCTCGATGCTTGATGACTACATTACCTACTTAGGTAGGTAGGTATGTAGGTAGTAGCCTTGATTATCCTTGTAAGTAATACAAATAAAACCATGAAGGTGAAAAATGCAGGTAAGTAGGTACTCTCAGGGAATCTCGCACATGACCATTTAATTTTATTTACTTACTAACGGCTAGACCAAAGATGGAACATTATGTTCCTACATGCAGTCCCAAAAAGACATCCGACACGTGTAATATTTAAGACTTGCCTAGGTATTAATATAACTACATAGAAAGTATTGTCTTATCTGTCAGCATTGTCTTTGGCGCGACGATGCAAGCCTACCTGGCGGCGGCGTCTGCGTCCCTTTCCCTCAAGGCTGCAAACCAAGCCAGCTTGAAACCAGCTTTATAATTAACGAGCTAGCGATCACTATCCCTTGCTATGAAACTTTTTGAATCACGCTGGTCAAGCCTCAGTTTAGTACCTATTCCTAAATCTACTCGAGTTTCAATAACAATATAGGTAGGTATTCTTACTTGTACTAACCTACTTAGAACTTACCTTCGCAGGTAGGTATTCAAAGATATTTTTATTGAATTCATTGTGTACGTACCTACCTACCTACAACCCGTTTCTTTAAATTTAAATAGGTAGATAGGTATACCTAAGTACCACCTAGTAATCAGTTGACTAACTAGCTGCAAATAGAAGCATAATTACCTCGTATTAGATAAAGTAAGAAACACAATTAAAATACTTACGTTAAGTCTATGTAAACAAACACACCCGGTTATCTGTCACTGTCAAAGCCTCGTGTGCGCCGCACAGCACAACAACGTCAAAACAGTGAAAACTAAAGATCATGTCACCTAGGGTTCCTGATCACGAACGAATGCTTAGCACTTAACAATCACTTGTGAGCACATTTTAATGTTAATTTCTATTCTAAACCAGTTATTTTGTTCTCGCGCAGGACTTGATGTTTGCGTCGCGTCGTCGCGCGGTGTCATAACGGAATCCGGGCGGCGACGCCGGCGCAGGCTGCAGCGACGGTGGCGCCGCGGCGACCCCAAGGAGTTGAGAAGTCCCTGCCTCCCTCGCTCCGCGCGGTGGCGGCGTCGGCGACCGGGGCGTCCGCGTCGGGACCTCCCGCGAGCTCCCTGTTGCCCTCTCTCTTCTCCACGGCCGGCCGACGTGAATGAAACTTGCTTCTACAGTTAGCTAAGTTACATAGGTACTTGCACGAGTCTTGCTTGCCTTACCTTTCGATGTTGTGGTAATACGTGGCTATCAGACGCCATAACCAAAAGAAGAAAATACCTGGGAAATACCTATTTATGGTGTAGTCGCTCAGTGACCACTTCCTCGTCGAGATACGACTACTTCTGTCTTTGACTTTTTGTTTTTGCGACTAGTTCTGGCACTGGTGTAGCTACAGTGACCAGGATGTACCTTGCTTTTACCAAATTCATTAGTACCAACTTGTAAGGCACTTCGGATTGCGATGTAGGTATACGTACGACCGGACAGACTCATAGACAATCCTTTGTCCTACTATAGTATAATGCTTTTCGTAGGCCTTCTACGCTGTCCGCGTCGTCGTGTCGGTCGGTCGATAGTAGAAAGCGCGCGTTGAAATCTTTTGTATGACTTAAGGTTTTTCCTACAGCCATGTTGCTAGTTTTAGTTCAGTACATAGGCACTTATATAGGAGCATAATCATTAGAGATGAAAGTAGATAGGTGCTTAATTATGTTATATTATATTGATAGAGCTCTATGCAGACAAAAAGATTATTAAATCATTTTCAGACATAATCGACAGGCACCTAACCCAGCTTTAATAATTTTATAGGATCAAAAAACGACACTTGGATTTGCATGATGCATAAGGTGTGTCATTACATTAGTTAGTATTCCTATAAGCGACGATGGGCTTGCCTTGCACCCGTCACGTACGGACTTACGGAGTACTACCTGCGCAAAGCGTGGCCATGTCTCATGTACTTTATCAAGAACGTGCCTCATACTACCCCTCTTGGACATCAAAAAAGCAAATTGACAAAAAATATATTGGTGATCAATGCACACAACACTATCTAGCCCCACACATATTATGACCAGATAGCTAATAGAATATATATATATATACTTCAAAATACATACTTATGATACTTTAAATATCCAGACAGACAGCAATCACGCATGTTAATCACAATAATGTTTGTCCAGGGAGGAAATCGAATCCCCAATCTACAGCGCAGAAAGCAAAGCTACCGACTGAGGTAACATGCTGATTGATTTTGCTGATTTTATAAATCAGCATAAATTCGACAACAGAGTAAAAACACTTCTCCAACAGAATGTTTTTATTATTCGCATAACTCCCTAGTTATAAATACGAAAAACATAGGAATGAAATCCTTCTTATTTAAAATGTTGGCGCAAGAGCGCCAGAGTGTTGTCGGAGCAAAAACACTTCCGTGTTTTTCTCTGTTGTCGATTTTATGATAATTTCAAATCTAAGGTACCTACCTATCAATGGCGTTTCTATCAGGCACCTATTAGATACCATGTGTTGATCTCTACCTTTGGAAGGTAGAGAGAGCGGTTGGACAGCATGTTGTAAGTCCAAGCTTTTTATTTTATTTATTGACCAAGCGAAGCGAGTGTCTCCGTTTCAGCTTAGGCGAAAATGCTTTCGTATGTCTGTCTGTCCGGATGTTCTACTCTACAAGTCGCATTTCTCAACTGATTCTCGTGAAATTTTGTGAGCAGATTCTATAACTACATATATTTTTATATAGATTCTGTTTTTAGAAAATTTTCAAAATGGCGGTTTTTTCAATATTTCAAATGGGTTGAAAACATAATAAAAGTTATATTTCAGTCATGAAAAATGTTTGCGAGGTCTACAGCTCACAGAGCAGTGTTATTTAACCATTTCATTACATTAACATAACATCGACATGTCAAATTGTATCTACAATATGAATCATTATTATTAAACTTTTATTTTAACCGAGTTTTCATACTATTAGCAAATCGGAGAATGAACAACTCGTGTATTTGTATGGCAGAATGGGTGGCTTTCAAAAAATGTTTAACTTTAGTTTAAACTCATTTTGCGAGAGCCTTGAGATTTCTAAGTGTAGCTCAGCCCAGGTGTCCTTAGGAGGACCATACATTCACATATACTCATAAACTGCCACGCACACACACACACACAAATACAAATACACAGTCTTGACTCTAATACACACAAGAGATTTTTAGGTGTTAATATGGACAGTTTGTTATTATTTAGTATTAGTGTCTGGTTTTGTTTGATAATTTAGATTAATCTATAGATATGTATATTTAGGTACTATCTATAGTATAAATGAAGAGATGGAAATACTCCTTAGTTAGTGTGTGATATAAAAATACAAATACACATACACATACACAAATAGGTACAAATACACAGTCTCGACTCTAATACACACTAAACTACAAAACTACAAAAACTACGAAAACAAAACCAGACGGTTTTGTTTGTTTAATTTAGAGTAATCTATAGATATGTATATTTAGGAACAATAGTTTTTTATATTGCTACTAATATGGACATGGTAAAAGCGGAACTATCTGGCACAAGTTGGCACTTGGTACTTAAAAGGTTCCCACAATGGTTATAAATTTTAATTATTGGCTACTTGAAATAAACAATTTTGAATATGAATTTTGAATTTGAAAGCTTATTATATACCTACATATATACACACGCAAACATACACATACACATACACACACAGCATTGGCATTATATCGTGATAATTGTAATTTGATTGTAACCCACTTAAACACTCGGTTAAGAACTATCCGAGGGGGGGTAAATTGAAAATCAGCGCTGTACCTAGGTGCAGCTTTCTGCTGAATTTATCGCCTTTGCCCTGTGAACTTGTTTAGGTCCATATAATTAAGTAGGTATGTATAACTTTTTTTTGTTTCTTTATTAGTTCATATATGTGGCAATAAAGGATTTTATATTTATTATTATACATGTCATGCTTCAAGCAGAAACCTTGTTTATAATAGGTTGGGGAAAAAGTTTCTTCGCATTTTTTAAGTAAATTCAAAACTTTTTGCCATCTTGTAGGTAGGGACATGATCCCATTGCTATAGAAATTTTGGGACTTCTGATCAAAATACCGCGACAAGTGGTTTTAGCAGTCCTCTCGTGATGTTAACCTGACACTGCCTAAAGAATTCTGAAGAGACTGAAACAGGTGGAAATCTGAAGGTGCAAGGTCAGGACTATACGGCGGATGCATTAACACCTCCCAGTCAAACTCTCTTAATTTTTGCTGAGTGGCTAAAGATATGTGAGGTCTAGCGTTATCATGATGAAAAACCACACCCCTTCTGTTGATTAATTCCGGCCGCTTTCTCTCAAGTTCTTGCTTTAATCTCATCAGTTGTTCGCAGTAGAGCTCAGTATCGATGGTCCTGCCTGGTGGTAACAGCTCATAATGTATAATGGCCTTCCAATCCCACCACACACAACGCATCACCTTGTTGCGTATCACCGGGTTTTGCCACAGTCTGTGAAGCCTGACCGGCCTTTGACCACGACCTTTTTCACACATTCTGGTCGTACGTGATCCACTTTTCATCACCAGTTATCAGCTTCTTCAAAAATGGTTCGGTTTCATTACGTCGTAATAAAGAATCACAAATGAGTACAAGGTTCATTAGGTTTCTTTCAGTGAGCTCGTGAGGTACCCAAATATCGAGCTTTTTTGTGTAGGTACCCAGTTTTTTTCAAATGCGCCAAAACTGTTTTGTAGTCAATTCCCAGTTCTTCAGCTACGTCGTAACTACTGATATGCCGATCTCGCTCCACTTTTTCAAAAATGGCATCCATTTTATCCGTAATAGGGCGACCAGAGCGACGTGCATCTTTGACATCAAAATTTCCGGATTGATAACGCTTAAACCAAATTTGTGCTAGGTACTCTCAGGACACTGCACTAGGTCCATAAACATCGCAAATTTTTTTCGAGGCTTTCGTTGCATTTTTACCTCTTGTAGTAAAATTTTGAAATGTATCGAATTTCTTCATTAGATTCACTCATCTTGTCAGTACTTACGAAAAACAAATAAAAATCACACATTTTCCAAATTTGAATTTGGAATTACTTATGTCCTTTAAAATTTAAACTTTTAATGATACTAAAACCAGCCAGATACAAATAATAGCCAAAGAGATTTTATTACAAGTTCATACATGTATGGGAACCAACAGCCTTAGTAAGGATTCGGACACTTGGATCTGCCCCGAATGCTGCTGCGTGATTAAGAAAGAGGGTAATAGCAGCCTTACCCCAGTAGGAGCTTCTAAAAAAGTCCGTGATCCCAACGTTACCATTCGGAGGAAGATACCCCAGCCCCCTGTTACCAAGGAAACTATACGAGTATACCTGTTATTCCAGAGGAGGTCCACGTAACTTCACCGATACAAAATGACACGCTGGGCCTTAATATGGAGATTCATGACCTACGACAGGAGCTCGTCGTGCTTAGAGACCACCTTCGCGACGCCGTGTCTGTGATAACCGCCTACGATACCAAGATAGAAAGTTATGACACCAAACTAGGTAGCTATGAAGCTAGGCTAGGCAGCTATGAAATCAAGTTGACTGACTATGCATACCAGGTTCGGGCTCTTCACTTAAAACTCGCCAGATATGAAGACTCAGACTTTGGTATCGTGGATATGCCAACAGAGCCAAAGCCTAACCCGCCTACACTTGTCTCATCAAATGTTGATTCGATTCCTGCCACCGGTAATAAAAAGCTGCAATCAAAAGAAAAAATGGTCAAAACGAGTACTAAACCTCCCACAACTCCAGCACCGAAACCTGTAGAAATAAAAAAACATCAACACCGTGTCTACTAGCTTCGAACCGAGATATCAGAATACCTACGCACAACTGGTAGCAGGCATTGACCAGGAAGACACCAATTCCCAGCAATGGACAGAGGTGCGAAGGAAAAGCCGACGAAACACCTCCAAATGTGGTACCGCTAACCCCTCTGTTACAACCTTAAAAGCCGTCGATGCAAAGAAATACATTCACCTATGGAATATGGAGTCAGGTTCTGAGGAAATTCTCAAGTACGTTAAACAACTCTGTCCTGAAGGAACATGTACGGTTGAGAAACTTACTCCTAGGGGAAACTACAAATCCTTCAAAGTAGGCGTTCCTGACGCCTATTATGAAACATGCTTATCCACAGAAGTTTGGCCCGTCAACGCAAGAACTAAGGTATGGTTCAATCTAAGAAAACCAGTTAGCGAGACCTCAGACTACCAATTACTATACAGTCAAACAAAGGAGGTTGCCAGTGGCCACTCTGCACCCCAGCCCTATTGTAGACCAACGACCTCATGTGACAAACGTGAGATTGGCACAAAAAGCACATCACTCCGGTTGCCTAAGCAACAAATGTAGTAGAACGTGCTCCTTTAGTTATAACATATCAAAATTACGGGGTCTGAAGACCAAATGGAGACCTTCCGAAACAACCTACTTTTGTTAGAACATAATTTGGTAGCTATTACTGAAACCTACTTGGACAATTCCGTGGAGGACTCGGAGGTTATAGCCGGCGACTGGAGCATACTACGGCGTGATAGGGCAAACTTAGGTGGAGGAGTACTGCTCGCCGCACGTCCACCGATTCTGCTGCGTCGGCACCATGAACTAGAAACTGAAGCCGGTGAAGATATGTGGGCTGGCTTTACTTGTCATGGTCGCAGTTTTTATGTATGTGTTGTTTATATAAAACCCAGCGCTAGGGATGAGGACTATACGCGGTGGTTTTGTAATGTGGAAAACCACATTAATGAATTGAAAGGAAATGTCATAGTAATGGGTGACATTAATTTGAACAGTGCATCTGTAAATATTTGTAATTATTATTGTTATTTTTTAAGTTTTTGTAATTTGACTGAGACGAATTGTGTGTACAATGCGTATGGAGGAATGGTAGACATTGTTTTGATCCGAGGGGGCAAAATTGACCCTCTCCCCCCCCCCCTAGATCTTGGAATCACTTTTATAATGGATCATCATAGTGATCGCATTACACCAAGCAATATCGACCCTCGCAAGGATTGGAACTGAACTTTCGAAAAGGGGATTACAATCTTTTGTTTGAGTTGCTCTCTGAAACCTCCTGGGACGAAGTATTTCAGTCAAATACCGTCCAATCTTGCTCTGAAAAATTCATAGACATTATTTATAGTTTATTTGACATCTGTTTCCCTCGGCAGCGTCGTAAAAGCATGTCAGGACGTCACTATCCTGTGTGGTTTTCAAGTGATATTATCAGTGACATAAAACTTAAGTTAAAATTACATTCTTGCTGGAAACGAGAGAACAATGAGGAGTCGTACAAAACGTTTTCTGAATTAAGATCTTACCTCAAATTTCGTACCTCTGCCGCATACAAAAACTACCTTAAAAGTATTGAAGATAACCTCATCTCCAATCCTTGTGGGTTCTGGGGCGGCATGTCTCTAGCCTCCGATCTAAAGGTGGGTTTGAGCCTTGTGTAAGTTATAAAGGAGAGACTTTTAGTGGTGTTGCAGCGGCAGAAGCTTTTTCTAGGTTTTTTGGTAGTGTCTTACTCCCTGATATTCCTCAGTTAGATGCCGAAAGTGCTAACAAACTCGATACGACCCAGTCTAGTATCTACGTGAATATTTTTGAGATTACTCCGAATGATGTGATCTCTGGAATTGATTGTCTCAAACTTGAAGGTTCTATTGGGCCAGATAATATACCACCTTGGTTTTTAAAGCAAGGCTGTAAGATTCTTGTCCGTCCACTTTGCTACATTCTTAACTTATCTTTGTCAACCGGAGTTTATCCGACACAGTGGAAGCTGACGAGGGTGACACCGATACCTAAAAGAGCTAACAAAGCATTAATTGAGAAATACAGACCAATTGCAATATTATCATCATCGGCGAAAGTTTTTGAACGCTTACTACACAATAAAATTTACAAGCAGGTTGAAAAACACCTATGCAACGAATAACACGGTTTTAGAGCTAAGAGGTCCGTTAACACCAATCTCTTAACAGTGGTGAATTTTATATCAGCTAGTTTAGACCGGAGAGGTCAAGTAGACGTTCTTTACTTTGACTTCCGTAAAGCTTTTGACAAAGTCAATAATGACATTCTTTTGATGAAACTGGATAGGTGGGTCTAGGTTTGCACGGGGACTGCTCGCCTTGATCGCGGATTACCTCCGGGATCGACAACAATATGTGAGACTGGGTGTTTACGAATCACAGCCGTATCACACTCGATCCGGGGTTAGCCAGGGGTCGATACTTGGACCGCTTCTTTTTAATCTGATGATCAATGATATACCATCTGTCACCAAGCACAGTAAATGTATGCTGTATGCCGATGACTTGAAATTGGTCTCAGAAATAAAGTCCGTGAACGACTCTCTAAATCTTCAACGTGACGTCGACGCAGTTTATGACTGGAGCGTGGCAAACGCGATGGAGTTTGACACGGCTAAGTGTTATTTAATGACGTTTAGTCGCATGCGGCACCCAATTCAATTTCCATATAATCTATCATCATCATCCTATCACTAGATCTACAACTATTAAAGACTTGGGTGTCACATTTGACTCCAAGCTAACATTCCATGTGCATATCACATCCACAACCAAAGAATCCTTCCGTAGGCTGGGCTTTGTGTTGAGGAACGTCCGTGACTAAAGCTTTTATTCTGCACGCTCGTACGGAGTAAGCTAGAGACTAGCTCATGTGTGTGGCATCCATATGAAAGCACATAAAGCACCCTCTTGTTGGAAAAAGTCCAAAAGGCTTTTCTTCGTTTTCTTTACAAGCACCAGTATGGCTATTACCCTTACATGTACCCGACAAGGTTCCTTATGGGCTGCTGATGATGGAAGGTGATTTTATCTGAATGTCTGAGATTCTGTGAGAAGTCAGTTTGAGTGTGTAGATAGATGCTTACCTTACAACCAGTTAATATTTTTATTTGTATTTTCATTTAAGGTTTCTAGTATTTTTCTTTTTTAATTAGTGTTATTGACATGTTCGTACTAATTAATAAATAATAATAAATAAATAAAATAAATACATACTATAATGCGAAAAGACTTTTTCCCCAACCTAATATGTCTTGACAAGTCTGGTTCTTAGTACATACATGAAACTTTTCCTTAATACGAGAATTGTTATTGTAGCTATGCATTTTCATTTAGTGTAGGTACCTACTATGAAGGGTATAATAAAATTTGATAGACGCTAGTTTACGAGTGAAAGAACAACAGTAAAATTTCGCGACATTGAAATCCAATTTATTTAGAATACAGTAGTGTTTAAATCGAAAAAGGTCGTCCTGTATAGGCATCACTGATAGACTGTATCCTATTAATAATTTTCATGTAATCAGCGTAAAGAATGATTTTAGAGTGATGAAAACATGACGAAATATATATGCTAAAGAGTAAGGGGTAAGGATCCTTGTGGAACTCCCGAAGGAATGAACACCTACACAAGTAGGAATATCCAATCAACACAATTGTTTGGCATCTGTTATGGACATAGGAGGTGAACCATCGGAAAAGGTTGCCTCGTATACCAATTTATAAAAGCTTTAGTATCTAATACTGTGTGATCAATGCGATCAAAGCATTTGCTGTAGTCAGTGTATATTAGGTATATCGACCTGTGATGGCTCAGACATGCATGAAAGAAAATCGGAACAGATAATAAGATTCGAAGTAATAGAACGGCCCTTAAGAAATCCGTGTTGTTGCCTACTACTACCTACTGCAGTAAGTAGTGGAGATACGAACACTCGGCCGCTGGATCACATTAATTCGAATAGGTACCTACCTACTGCAGTAAGTAGTGGAGATACGAACACTCGGCCGCTGGATCACATTAATTCGAATAGGTACCTACCTACTGCAGTAAGTAGTGGAGATACGAAGACTCGGCCGCTGGATCACATTAATTCGAATAGGTACCTACCTACTGCAGTAAGTAGTGGAGATATGAACACTCGGCCGCTGGATCACATTAATTGGAATAGGTACCTACCTACTGCAGTAAGTCCAGATTTCAACATCTTGGTTTAAAAAAACAATTTCAATAGTTGATTCAAGCTGCTGCTGAAACCTTTAACTCATAGTCACCAGATTGACACCAAAGAGAGTAGTGGTAGGTTAGGTACTACCAGTAATAACCGTGTCTCCTAAAATATCTTTGCGACAGTAGCTGTTCTTATCACCCGGCAAATTTATATATTCTAACTGGCCCACTGGTACGTAATAGTTAAAGTCGGTACAAGTAAGTAAATCGAATACTACCTACCTTGTGTTCCATTTATGTATCTTACCTACTTTTGTTAAGTAGGTACCTACTCCCTAGTCCTTTAGTTAATAAAACGATAAAATGATCGAAAAATATTTAATAGTAATTTATTTAATAGTATTAAAACACATCCGTAATAGAAAAATGAATATAATAATGTCCTTATTGCACGATTATAGCCAGAAAAATGTTAAAAGACCCGATGTCTCAATTGTTAGCAAATTAATTTATGAAAATACAGTGCTTGAAGAACAGACTGTGTTTAGTTCATAACTCAACTTTACATAAACCATTATCTAGTTTCGGGCCTTTTGAAGATTTCTAAAACTACGTCATATTACTTTTAAGATTAAACAGATCGCTTCCCTTGAACAGAATTTAGCATACGAAGTATCCAACATACTTCTCGAAATTCAATCATTGTTGTTTAGAAGGTTCTGGCCGAAATGCCAATCTAAAAAGTTTACAAAGTGATATTAAATGTAATTCCTCACGTACGCCTGCAACCCCCACACTTTTCAAACATCTCCTCAGGTCTCCAGATGTGATACAATGATAACAACATTACTTGACACATGCCTAAGTACGATACGATATAACAATGTAGATATACTTCGATTCTAATATATCGGGAAGCGATCACACTAATAAAACCTAAAATTACATTCGAAAAATCACTTCTTCACTTCCATTAGAGATCTAACATGTTTACAAATTTCGAAACTTAAGTTACGTTAGCTCTAGTATAATTAATAAATTAAGACATTTTTAATCTAAAACGTGACTTAAAAGCGAGAAATTGGAGAGCCCTCAATAAATAACTAAAATCTGTCATTTGTAATCTTACGGCGAAATATTACAGTCGTTCACGGCAAGAAGCGTCAGGGGGGGGGGGACATTCAGCCCCCCGTCGACACCCCTCTACCCCGTCGCACACAACAAAGCCTACCCCACTCTATGACAACTTAGTTTTCTATTGTTAAAAAGAATTCGTAGCGTTGCTTGTATAATAAAAACTTCAATTGCATTAGGTATTTAAATCTGTCTATTACCTATTACCTATTACCATAGGATGAATTTATTGAGTCTAGAATATTAAAACGTATTTACATGAATTTAAAATAATAAATTTTCAGAGCAGTTTCGATTAGATCTTAGTACTCTT
Source organism: Lampropteryx suffumata (assembly GCA_948098915.1). Taxonomy (NCBI): domain Eukaryota; kingdom Metazoa; phylum Arthropoda; class Insecta; order Lepidoptera; family Geometridae; genus Lampropteryx; species Lampropteryx suffumata. The sequence goes on from OX402544.1 coordinate 27,503,425, forward strand.
TACAATGAGATTTAAAATTAGCAAATTAGCCAAATTGAGAAGCTACATGCGACTAAATAAAAGAAACACCAAAGCACACTTAGAAATCTAAAGTAAAAACACCAAGTGTGTATTCAATAATTTGAATGCTCTAGAGCAGTATCGAAGGATCACTCCGAGGCACACCAACCAACACACGAACAATGAATAGCAGCTATTGAATTAGAAACATTGAAATAAGATTATATCAAGCCAGTATGGTGGCAGGCTTGGATACAATCTCGAGGAATCGGCCAACAGAGGCGGTGCTGCGGACTGTCGCTTCAATCACCTAATGGCAATGATTTAAATCGGATCAAACCACCGAAATTTCGCGATGTAAAACATTGTTTGGTGTGAGTCGCGGCGTCGGGTTCTCTTCGAGCCATACCATTACCACACTAACGGTTTTTCATTGGCGAGTTCACGATCGAGCAGCGACAACGATATCAGCATTAGTGTGATAATGCTATTGGATCCGCGTTTAGAGATAGTGGGCGCTCGGCCGCGGACATCGAACAGTGTTATTGAAACAAAAGCCGACTCACACTTTAGTCTGTCGGCTTGCACTCATTATAATAAACTCTATTAGTATTATGATTAAAAACATACGCGACGCAAGCGCGAGCCAAGTTCTTACGAGGAAAACGCGTACGGCCACGGACCCGTTACGGACGGGCGGCAGGTGACGTGTTTTCTCCTAAAAAGTCGTATCGCGCTCGTCACGCCCTCGTCCCTTCCGTGTTTTTCTCTTTACGTATGCTATGACCCTCAGATATAGGTAAGAGGTAAGTATGTACTGTTATCTTTACCCGTTAATAATATCTCATTTCAGCCGCTATTAAACATTGTGGAGATTCACAATCATAAATTCAATATACGTTAAGCATGCTTTATATAATAAGTAGGTACTATCCTCATAAAGTATTAAGGTATCTACATCTCGTAAATCACATATAAAGCTATTGTGGCGTTATAGTACGGTAGCGGCATGTTTTTAATGTTAAAAAATCATTACATAAAAATGCCAACAGACTTTAATCCCACATTAGATTATATGCAATTATGAGATGGTCCTTTAAAATCCGAATAGAACTATAAGAATAGCAATTCTTGAATAATTAAACAGTAATTGTACACTCCAATTAATTTTGCTGTCCATCAAAATACACTGATCATTTTCTTCAAATCTCGCTCTTACAATTAACACTTAGAAAAGAATTTGTGTAGAAAGCAGCTGGCGACAGATAAGGACAGCGTGTCGATTACGCAATTCGGTTGCTACCAATATCAATTCGGTTTCAATAATATAGCGGCTTTGGGACTGCCAGTCAGTTACAATTTCAACTGATAGTAGGTAATTCCAAAGCCGGTATAATAACAAAATCAAAATTGTATTAACCAATTTCAAATGAAGCTTGAAACCAATTTCAAATGGAGCTTGATTACAATAGAATTACGTAATAGGCACAGTGCTTACCGGTACGAAATCATACGCATTAGGCGTCGAATGGGTACAGTTAGCCAGGCGACCACCTGCTTAATACGTAAGCACTACAATAATTTACAGGATACATGAAAATGAGGATGGAAAACACCAGGTCAGTGACAGGCGCCACAGTAGCACTTCACGCGATATTAGCATACAGCAGCGACACTACACGACTTATATCACTAATACAATAGTCGCGAGATAAAAGCGCGGCGAACACAACTGCCAGTATTGTCGTGAATAATGTTAGCGCAATACGCCCTCACGTTCCCATCGCCATTATCCTAACCTAATCTAAAACTCACATATTGAATGTCACTGTTTCCGAAGAACACTGCCCTTCGGCGGATAAAGCTACAATAAGCTACACATTATTAAAATTAAATGAGTCTATTGCTCTTTAGTTCACCAAGAGGTAATCACTTTGGCCTTATTGCCCCCTTCTATAATCATCCGGGCTGTCGTCTGGTTTGTCGAACAGGCGGTTCCATGGTTTAGGTTGGGTTTGTGGGAAGGCGGATGCTGCAGGAAGGGGCGGAGGGTATGGAAATAGCGGCGCGTGGAGCGGAGGCAGCACTACTATAGGACGTGGGATAGGAGAGACTTGAGAGTCTGAAACATATAAAGGTGTTATAGTCTTTGTAACACAAATAGAGAGCACACGCACACCGACGGCGAATGCGAAGCCGGCCGGCAACAGACGCAAGTCCACGGACTAACCCAAACGATTATCAATCACAATATATAATGACATATATGACAATCACAAAGAGAATCTATTAACATAGGTGAAATATTACAGGTGCACATCGATACATGTAGTCAGTTAAATGACAATAAGTATTAAAAATATACTTACTCATCTGGTAGCGTGAAGGCATTGTACATAACATGCACATATCTAGGAAAATCCTTCCAACCATAATGTGCGTGAAATAAAACATTAAATGAACAATTAACGTTATTATATGTAATTCTTCCAAATGAGGGTAGGTACTCAGCTTTGATTATTTGTTTTTTCAAATTAATAATCAAAGCTAGTAAAATCCCCAAAAACTATTTATGACATTAATTATGGTAATTTTCATCGACATTTTAGAACAATTTTCGAAACCAAGTAAATTTGTTTGAAAGGATGGGACAAATACTTTCATAGTTACTACAGATTCTGATAATCGTATGAAATTAAACGCGTGACTTCACGTATGTATAAGACCGTCTCGAAAGTCGACACCGGTGTACACGAGTGCTAGATTGGCGCGCGGTAAGCGACAAACACAACATCTAAATGCAGTAACTCTTATACCGACCTCTGAAAGGTAATGATAGAAACAAACCCTCAAAAGCTTACTAGAATTTTGAAAGACTACAGCTTACTTTTACAAAATTCTAGTAAATATTTCAAGTTAATTCGATACGTAGTCGATACTTAGATTAAAATCAGAGTTCATTATAAGAGAAACACAATAAACACTATTTAAACACTAAAAAAATATAATAAAAAGCGCATACTCTACAATACTACAATAACATCGACATGCAAATCGCTAACTACTTAAAAGAACCTGAAAATGAATTATATAAATGGGTTAGTAAGCTGAAATGTAAAATATTAAGTTGCTGATGTTCATCAAAGTTGTGTTAAGAATGACTGGTTGCAGATAGTTGCAATTGGTTAATAAGCTAATTTATTGATGAACATCAAATTTGACACAATATGATCCCAATGTTTACTTATTCATGTTTATGTGTTGCCATGTTAATGTGACGTTAGCGATGCCAAACACTCAGTAATCACATCCAGTCCTAACCCCGTACAACAACTAATAACAACAAAATACCACAAACACCAGACCACAGAAATGTTTCCGTGGTCTTTACTTAGATAAGATAGATACCTATATACAGAATAGGTACTATCAATAATAAAGAGTTCCTAACAGTGCAGGCCCGGTAAGTCTAATTAGCGCTGGTCTTTCGGAATGTGCGAGGAAGCTGAAGAAATCTATGATTAGTATCATCCGAGCTAAGAAAATTAAGTGACACCATTGGTAGTTTTATCCACGAGCACGTTTCAGTTTCCTCGCACATTTTTGGTGCGCAGTCTAAAGGCTAGATCAGGGTGGAGCAGATGTGAGTACAGATGAATAAGCAAACCATTAGAAATGGATGATATTTAAATATTAGAGATTAGACTTCTTTAATATTAGAGGCAATAATACAATAAACCCGCGTACAGTACGTTATCTGGCAGATGAGAGTGCAGATCAATAAGCAATTTATTAGTAATGGATGATATAAACATGACATGACACTTCGCTAAGTACTAAATTACAAGACGTTACAAATCCGCGTACATCTACATAGATCTAAGTCATTTTACACCATTAATGACATCCTTAATGACTAGCTTAGCTAGGCAATCTTACAAGTAATTAGTCAGATATAGTGGAATAAGACAACTATTTGGTCGGCTAATGTCCGAATACTGAAACGCTACTTAAACATTTGAGACTAATTCAAACGTCTGTATTTTCGGTTAAAATTGAAGTAAATGATGGAAACGTCATCGACGTATGTAACGTTTCAATATTTGGGCGTAATCTAGGCAAACGTGAAGTTCATGTTCAACATCGTTTATGCACCCCTCTACTTATAAACTGCATAAACACTGATTAACATTCACCCTCACTATCTCTCGCTATGTTACTATAAGGGATGGCACTATTTTAAATAACACATAACATTTACCAGAAGTTGAGAGAGGTTGATATAGAGGATGAGTAAGGCAGATTGTTTTGCTATTCAATGACATGACAGAGAGTAGAAGGACAAGGATAGATCATACGCCACATGAATTATTCTTGGTCGTCTAGCGAAGCTAACATTTACTTATATTATTTATTTTTCTAGAATTATTTCCGGTTTTATTAGTAATTATGGTGTTTTTATTTAAATAGAGCTAGAGTTATTAATTCGGGGAATTAAGTCTTAAATTATTGGAATAAAAGCTTTGTTTCTTTACAAAAATAAGCCGTGGTTATTTTATATTAAAGACACAATTTTATATAAAATAACAAATGACGAACGACAAGACACGACTTTGTGACATTCAGATATAGATTCAGATAAGCAAGTAGCCTATTTATAATTCCAGGTCCAAATCTATTATTATAATTTTCATTCAAACCAGTTGCATGTAACAAACAAACAGCCAAACATCTGAACATCCACACAAGCATTCACGTCACGTTACGATAAGATGTAAGAATTAGTAAGTAGGGCATCGGAACCGGGTTTTCACGAAACCGAAAGAACCGGAAAACCCCGGGTTCTAGGGGCTACACAAATAACGGTTCTCATAATATTAGGAACCAGGGTTTCGGTTCTTTCGATTCTTTAATAAGAATAACACATAGGCTATAATCTATAAAGATATTGTGTGAATTAACTTTTAAAACTATCATGGTTTTGCACATAATTTTCACTCAAAACGGGATATTTACCATGATATATGAGTTTTTCTGCTTCTCGATATTTCGGCACAGTTGCATGCGCCATGATCACGAGATAAACTGAAGTATTTGCGGGTGGATGTTATTGGCAGACAAAACGGTCTACCCTCTTTCTCAGGCTTTTACTGCGAACATTACCCCTACTACCGGTTTCACTGTCACTAACAACTCGATCACGATTACGACACACAACACTCACGGTATCTGGACGCATAACTGGTACCTCACTTTTACGATTTCCACACATCCTCACCACAGGGTTCCAGGCTCCAGACAATTGAAAACCGTCTTCTCGATTGAAATTCCTGTGTTTGGTAATCTCTATTGCCTCTTGTACCAATCTTGGGATGTAATGTTTTTCAGTTGAGATTACCTGTGGATTGTGTAACTCGATCCAGTGGTTTGAGCCAGATTCTAGTAGATGTGTAGCTATGGCCAACTTTTGTGTGTCCATATTTTTGACCGCCCGGATGTGTTCTGTCACTCGACAAGCTATGGTACGTTTTGTTTGGCCGATGTAAGAGCTCCCACAGCTGCAGTCAATCTTGTACACTCCTGGTGTTTGAAGAGGAATCTTATCTTTAGGTGAGCGCAGGTAGTGTGAGATCTTCTTTGAAGGAGTAAAAATTGTTTTTATGGACAATTTTTGCAGGGCTTTCGCAATTTTGTCCGTCACTCATCAAGGCGTTGCACGAAATGAGGGGTACGTACGTTATTTGAATTTATATGTGTGTGATTTTTAAGGTGCTAATTTCTTGTTGTTTGCAATATATTGTATTTGTGTTGACTAGCTGTAGCTAAAACGATAACTTTACTCACTTAATAAATAAAAAACTGATTGTTACAAGACTGATTGTCTTAAGATTAAAATTATAGCTGTGATTATAAATTCAGTTTGATTTTTGACCCTATTGTAGAATAATAAATTGCTAATTTAAGCTTATTTAAATAAAGAACAAAAATAACCTGATACCCGGTTTTGTGTTGAAACTGGAATCGAAAGAACCGGTTTTCGATGCCCTATTAGTAAGACATGGTGTAAAAAGAGATAAGACAAAAAAAAACAATCATGCTCTCGACTGTAACCCCGGGCTCGGCAGACACCGGCATGGTACCAAGATCTTAGAGGATGCCTCGATGACATCTAGTCTATTATAGTCGAGTACAAGACGGTGGTAAGCAAAATTTTAACACCTACAGTGTTCACCTTCACATGACCAAAAGCGACCGAGCTAACCTTAACTCTACTTGTTACATTCTAGTTTTACTCACCCGGATTTCTATATCATGCGGACATCCGTTAGTAGCTACCGTCAGTAAATTTTTTAGAGTTTCGTACCTCAATTGAAAAAAGGAATGACTTCGGTGTCAGTCTGTCAGTCAAGACCCTTTTATTTCTTTTACGCATTGAAATTAAGTAAAGTTGTAATTAATTGGTATCAAAAACAGAGCACAGCAATAAAATGTTATCCCCCATTTTATTATAGTATCTAATTTGAAGTCTGTTTTATTTTCGGAGGTAGGATACATTCGCGACACCGTCATCACAAAATTACTACGTGATGTTATCGTTCTTTCCATGTTTTTGTATATTCTTGTTTATGTTCTCAAATAAATCATTTTTATCATTGTGTCATCATCTTTTGCTCTCGCTTTCCTGCAATCTGAATTGCATTTCGTGATTTCGTGAAAAAGGATGGAAGTGTGTTACATGAAGCAGAGGAGGCGCGCGCTGTTTGATTTGACCAATGATCGCGCGTGGTGATAGGAGTTTGCCGTCAGTTGTTGATTGTCAGATATGCTGTCATTTGAATATAAACCTCAGACCAAATAAATATAAAGTAATCGCGGCGCTGGCGCCGCGATTAACCAAAGTGGATCCTCAAAACCGTGCTCCTCTGTGTAAACAGACGGACCCTCGCATACACATTGAACGATGTTTACTAGACGACGACATGGCATACTGGCCACAGAATACTTGTACAGTGCAGTAATCCGTAAAGTATGTATGTATGTATGTACTAAAAGAGCACTTTCAGACATTGGTTCTTTCACCACATTGGTTTGAAATAACTAGTGACACGATAAGAAGAGCAAGGAACGTGGTTTGGTTGTATGAGTGTGGATAGGTGCGTGTATAAATGAGCACGGTTTTGCGTACATAGATGCGTACATAGATGAGCACGGTTTTAAGGCTTCACTTTGGTTGATAGCGGCCCTCCGTCTTCATATTTATTTGGTCTAATACAATATAGCACTCTTGTCAAAACTGGGTCCAGTCACAATCAAAGTAAGGATTGAAATTATGCCGATTGCTAATCAAAACTGATAGACATTGTATTAAGTTCCATAATCGGCATGCGATGAGAAATCAAGTGACGGATGCTACTAACGGACGTTTTAATTTTATAGAAATCGGTAACTAATGAGTGGAGAAGAACCCGTGCCGTCTCCACACAGTCGTACAACAGTCACTAACAGCTGACCGAGATCGACTGATTCGCTATAGCATTGACTTAAACCTCAATGTCCTGAATTTTTCACACAAAAAGTTCGTTTTGCTCTGCTTAGTACCTTCTTCGACAAACATGTTGTACATGGATGCGTGTCGAACAGACTCCCAATGAAGCTGTCGCTACTCGGCCATACCAGCTTCGCCTCCGCCCGACGCCGTGGGTTTGTCTGCAATGCATGAGCGAGCTACCGACGCGAACAGCCTAGAACCAGTCCAAGGGGTTACCTCGCCAAATGGCGACAGAGCCGTGCTGCTACACACCGAACAATCATGCGAAGCGAGCCCTAAGCCCGTAAACAAAGAATATGGAAACGGAATACACGCATCAAGGCTATCTATTTGTTTATGCCCGAACTAGAAAAACTTTTGCTTTTATCAACGAATCTGCTGTTCCATATCGTAAACAAAAACGATATTTCGTAAATACATGAGTGTTACTTCGAGAAGTTGTTACGTCGAAAAACATTATAAGTACTTCTATATTTATGTAATACGCTGTTACGTCCCATATTCTCTGTATGTGCCTAAGCCAGACTTTATAAATGTATAGCTTAAGCCTTCTTATTTTAAATGTCAAGCTTAGCCTCGCGGCTCGGTATGGGTTAGGTTAAGTTTTGACTGTTTTTTGACCGAATACTGATTGTCACTTAAATTTTAGGAATATTTAGATGACGTTCCCATCACTCTTCTCGTACAGTTTAGAACGTTTGAATTTGTCCCACTTTATTAGCGAAAGATAGAGAGCTTGCCTGCTTGCTTTACCTAACCTATAGACTATGCTTAACTTTAAAATAAGATTCACTTATAGCGAGATATCTTGTCAAAGGGGTTTGATTTGCCGAATACGAGACATACTTTGGTCTATCTCGTATTCGGCAAAAGACGGCGAATACATGGAGCAATATAGATGGAAAGTTCCACACATTCGGCGCGAACTCTCGCTCTAACTGTATTCCTTCAACTTTTGATGTCTCTGCGAATGTATGGAGCATTTTAATGTGTGAGCATGAAACATAAAGTACGTCTGGGTAATTTTAGCGACGGGCTTGGATAGAACAGCCTCTGGACGTAGAAATTTTAACCAATTTTTGTTAATGATGACATTTAATTACAGTATTTTCGTTTGAAAGTTTATTTAAAAGTATAAAATAGAACGCGTTATCATGTATTATGAATTATTACCAAAATTTGAAGCAATGCGCGATGCACGATTTAGAAAAATTATGCGTCTTGAGGCTACTATCATAAGGACATGAAACTAGCTAGCGCCAACAAAAAACAAAACTTCAAATTAATACTATGTCAATTCAGACAAAGAGGGTAAGATTACCCGCATTTGTGTAAAATAAGGAAATAACTACTTAATAGGATTTAAAGAGGGCAGGTAGGGTAGAGAAGCTATGGGACGTGAACGGGCCCTTTAAGAAGTTAAACTATTGATCTATAGTGTAAATGCTTTTTAGAAAACTCGCTGTCATCTTTGGATGAATTGACTTTTAATAGCCTTACTAAAGAGCGTAAGCTTTGTAAGACCGCTTGCAAACATTACAAGGCGAAACGTATAATTTATTTCTTTCTTAAAATGTGGCTATTTACTGATTTATATTTAATGATTTCCGAAAATACTGTAGCAAACGGTCTTAGAAATAAGCACATACTTAACAATAAAAGTATAATGCCCGAAATGTCGTTAAAAATGTTAGAAGACGAGTGACCTGAACAGGCCTGCGTTCAGCGCGAGTGTTGTTCATTTACTTCACTGCCTTAGATAATATATCTTAATTCATTAGTTCAGATTATGTATACAGGTAACTTTTTTATTCAGTGAAACCACATACATAATATCTGTAGCAATATTTGTTTATTTTACCGCTTATTAACCGATGAACCTTGTCTTCAAATTATTTTTAAACACATTTCAAGGCAATTTTTAATGATTGTGAATACCTTATGTATGGACTTTTCTTATATAAAACTGGATGATTTAGAATGACAACTAATCTAAAATAAAAATTATTAGTTAGTACGTCATTCTTTCACCACTGTTTTAAATAAAACAAATGATATTATAGCCCAAGAGCCTGCGATGATTAGACCGTTAATTAATAAAAGCTGAAAGTTTCTTTGTGTATGTTCCCAATACAGGTAATAACGATTCCCGACTATGAAGTTTACATGTAGCTTATGTGTATAAAATTGCACCTCAAATTCGTCAAAAAAACTGCCAAAGCCACCATGATCCAACCTTCATAGTCGGGGATCGTTCTTACCTGTATTGGAGACCAACACAGAGAATTTTCGTTCGAAGGTCTGATCGTTGCGGGCTTTTGCTCTATATTAATCATTAATTATACTCAATTTCTATCTTGACTTATTTCCAATTAATTTTCTACACGTTCACGTGGTTATAGAGGTAGCCAATCGATTTAGCGAAGCATAACCAAAGCTGTTATAATCCAGTTATAAACTTTATTAAAAATACAAGTTACGACCACGTTGCTAAAAAACATGACAAGTCTAAAGCTGATCACAATAGAGATCACACAATCACAATAGAAAATTCGTAAATATGATGATTGCCGGTTACGACAACTTACGGTTATGGTCCATAACCAAAAGGTCACCCCATTTAGCCACTTACGATTATGTACATCTAACTAAAAGTAACCGTAGGTATGTCCCAACATCAGTCGGGGCCTACTAAACAAGTAGTTTACAATGGCAATGACTATGTTTGAAACTATTTAATACATCTCGTCTGCATCTCATCTGCACAAAACGACAAAGGAAAACATAGTCGCGATATTGATATTGCAAATCTAAGAAGATTCTTTCGATATATGTATCTCAAATGTAGAACGAGTTAATCTGCTATTATCACCCATACCAAGTTTCTGCGGAATGATCTCTTGTAAGTCACGGTTATAAATATCTTATAACCGACATGAGCTACTGTTATTTAAATATGCTGCAGTCTTTATTCAATGGCATTAGAGACCTCACTTAAACACCACGCTATCTCATGTCATTATAACATATATTCATTAATAGAATGAATCAAAAATGAAATATTGCTTCGATATTGTTACACTATTGCTGACGTGTAACAAGTTCCACTAAAACTGGTATGAAGTGAAATTTGCGAGACAAACCTATAAGATTAAAAAAAAAAACTAAAACTCGATATTAATGATTGTATTGTTTCGCCGGACTTACTAAAAATACGTTAAGAACGATCTTATATTGTTTGCATCAAACTTCAAATAGGAGTAACAGTTTTAAAATACATTATTGAATTGATTTTACGCAAAGTTAAGAAAAACACCATTACATAGCGTCTAAAATGAGCTAAAACGTCAATTTAACGTCTTGAAATGCTACTCAAATTCAGACTTTGGCGATAACAAAATAAGATCGTTCGCATTTTACGATATTTGTTTATAGTTCGTTTTAAAGCATATTGTGCAAGTATCCAGCTTAACAGTAAACTTAAATCATGGTTCGTCGAAAATGCGTTCTATAATGTCGAAGACTTTATTTGACTTGGTGATCAATTTTGAATTATGATGATGTATTTGGTTTATATTTTTCGATGTATTTATTAATGATTGAAACCTTGGTTCACCTTAGGTATATATTAAGCATATCGAACATGTAAATGTATTGCCAATTTAAGAAAGAAGTGATTATTATTATTCTGTCTAGCGAAACAACAGAACCAAGACCAATCAATACCTATCCAACGAAATAAACGAAGAGACTATCGATCCTATAGTTCGTCCACAGATTGACCCCAAGCGTCAACTGCTTCCAGCAATAAGAATGTATTTTTTTTTAAATAGATTGTCGGTTTTCTTTTAATTCTAAATGGTACTAAATTCGTTGAGAGAGGCCAATAACCCGTGTCTCAGACACTACTTTAAGAGGCATAAAATTAGCTTGGTAAGCCTAAATATATTTTTAAATAAAAACACTATCACGGGCAAGGCTGTGTTATCTTGCGAGGCAGTGGTGCTTTTTTTTCAAGGCAATTAATGTTGCAATAGAACAAGGCAAATTATGATGCAAGCCAGTTGACACTGGGGCCGTGTGCGGACATTTCAAGGGCTTATCATCGCAGTTTAATTCTTTACAAAAGACAAAACTATTCATAGGGAAGCAATGGTGATCGCAATGGGAACCTTATCATATATCTGAACTCATTAACCGCGAGGAAGGCGCTTAGTTAGGTCGTGTACATTATGAATGTATGAACTGTCAATACTTAAAACAATATGCAATTGAAATGACGCGTACAGTTGCGAGAAGCGAGTTGCGATAACCATTGCCATTCATACTTAACAAGTGATAAAACTAATGTTCCGTCTCGTTTTGTCGGCCATTTTAAACATCAGTTTTTTCTGTTTCAGTATTTGATGGAGATTTCTCAAAGGAAACGGGTGTCTACTCGGAAAACCGATTTGGATATTACGGAACGATAATGTCGATGAAACGTTCGTCGAATTCAGTCGAATCAACTGTTGTCAAATTGTTTTATTGTCAAATTATTATCATCAGTAATGTTGGTCGATTTATCGTTCAAAACGATAGTAGAAATGTTCTAACTAAAAGTAGGTTTAAGAAACGATATTGTTTCGATAAATCGTTTACCGTTTAGTTTTACTCCCAGGAAAATAATCGACACGAAAAATATCCAAAATTAAGAACACCAGTCCATCTTAGTTTGTCTCACATTAAATATGTGTACTATAGCTGTTTGTCATATTAATTCATGGGAATATCTGCATTTCTCGTCAACGAACGGACGAACGAACCCTTACTAACGAAGCAATACTTAAGTGTAAGGCGAGTGTACCTATAATATTAGGTAGTCTTTTTCTTACAAACTTAGTATGTCTTTATCCACGTTTTTAAGTTTCTTAAGTTGGGTATTGTTAATAACTTGGCGTTATGCCAGCTATTTAATAATAGGTCTTAACATAATTCCTCATCTAATATCACCAATATTGATGAATGGCATCGACAAAACGAGAGGGCGCATGACTGACTCTGAGGCCACGAGACCGATTTCAATGATAATCGAACGTCATTTAACTAATTTGAAATCGAGTTATTGAAACAAAAGTATTAAGAGGGATGGATTTTAAGCTCAAAACAAGGAAATATGGGTTTGGAATAGGAATTTATGTTCCAAATAAAAGGGCAACCAGAATACTGAGCTCGGGTCGTTGCATTCAGGAAAAACAACGGAAGATTTTGACTTCACGTATTACAATATCTTATTACAAAATAAGTTTGTCATCTTATAGTATATAGTATATTTGCTTTAGCATATCATGCCGTCGCTTATGGTCAGTGTATTCAACGCAGAACGGTACAAAAACTATGAATTGAATAGTACAATAGCACAATTTAACAGATAGTTTAGAGTGATACTAAGTATAAGGTGTTTTATATAATGCAAACGCCCGTTGGTCAACAGCGACCTATTAATAGTTTAAATGAGCATTCAAAAGAGTTAAATGACGATTATGAATAAATGCTGTATTGCCTATCTGGCGATCTTAAGAGCCTTTGCCGAGCGGTCTCTGCGTACTCGGTCCAGGGAGGTACATACTTCTCAATCTCCGGGGCACAGTGCACGAATTCGTGATTCCAGAACTTATACGCTGGGTTCTTGATAAGTTCTATGAAAGTAATTAGCAGTCCCCATGGGTGGGGTCGATTCACAATCAATCGTTCGAGTAGCATTCTCGTTATTTGCTCCTGAATGGCCTCTGCGTTGGCCTCGGAAAACAGATATAGGAGCGCACATGAGAAATAGTGCGTGTGACTATTCGGATACCGGAGCTGGTTCGCTATCGAGTTCAGGAATAGGTACCTGAAATGCAGAGGGCGTTCTTATAAGTACGGGATCATATTTACTACGAGTGAAAGTTTGTATTTGTTATCATAAGGCCGGAGGTACTCTCAGACCAGAGGCCACGTATAACTTGTGGCCTGCAGTAAATTATATATGGTATAATACATACCGTCCCTCATAGTCGAAATCAACGGTAAAGTTTTGGAATATGTCCATGTGCGAGGAATGCGCGATAGTGGTCATGCTTGGCTGCAGACCCTTGGCACGGATGTGAGCGATGGCTTGCGTTCCGACGTATAAAACCACAGCGTTCATCAGCTGACTATTGTAGCGGCGTCCTGGCTCATTTAGAATCTGTACGAAAGAATATTCATTCGTCTAAATGTATTGTTATGGTTATTGGTATGGTTATGGTTAGTTATGGCAACGCTCTCAAACGGAGAAGGAAGACATCGTGAGGATACCGGCATTGATAATTATGACAACTGTTACTTTATAGTTTAAGCCTATGAACCCATCAACGATGAGCAAACGTATATAAATGCAAACGCTACTCAGTAATCATGCTTATTTCTGTAAGAATTATTTTAAAGAAATTACAGATATGTATAAAATACATATTAAACTTGTGAAACGTCCTATCTAAAGACGTTTCACAACATAATTTTGAAAACACGATAGGCTCCTGTGGGGCGATTATGGAACTTGCTACTATCAAAACATTGATACTAATAGCTTTCAGATACTATTGATTGGTATTACGGATCGCTGCGATTTCTATCGGCTTCTATCGCTAGTTACAATGTGAAGTTGGTGTCAAACTATAACTCGACCAATTTACAAAGTACGATTGTGGTAGGAACCGTGTTTAGCGTACTAAGCATTTAAATACATCGATTGATATATGACTGATTGAAATAATGCCTATTGCTAATCGAAATTGATAGACATTGATGCCGATTGCTAATCGAAACTGATAGACATTGATTGTATCGAGTTCCATAATCGCCCTACTGGTCCTCACGGGTCCAGGGCCTCGACTCCAAAAGGCTCAAATATGTAGGTTCTATGGTAGGTTCCTAAGACCTGCATACTTGCGTCTTTTGAGATCTTCGGCACATTCAGCCGCCGCACCAGTTCAAACGGTAATCCCCGATAGATGGGATGCGGCCAGGGTGTCTGCGCAAGTATCATCCCATACCCATATCCCAAGGGATGAGTCATACCATCGGGCCTCTTACCATCATCACGTATCAGACCGTTCGGCTGGAGAACAGATGGTACGTTGACGCTGGTAAGTGCCCGACGAATGACATTGTTAAGACTCGCGTGACGGGCAATCCTACCGGCGACCCTAGAACACGATAACCCGTGGATAACCAGCCGTGAGTAAGCTATTAACCTGCATGTTGCTTCTAAGTTCCGATAGGAAGGTGACCGGAGAGCGCGCCTTTAGATACGCATCCAAATCCTTCTTGAACTGCGTATTCGGCAAGATTGCTGAATAGTTGATTACCGCACGCGGTGCTAGAGCGATCTCAGTCAGCAAGTCAACTTTCAGGTTCGGTGTGAACGGGTCTGGCAGCCTCATGTTCCGAGGGAACGCGGACAGAATTAAGTTCCTCATCTGTATACAGTTGGATGGGATCTCGTCGCAGAAGCCGTAGTGATAATCGCAGAGAAATTCCGGGAAGTCGTGCAGAAGCACAAGCAAGACTTTCAGCGTTCCTTTGTATAGCATCATGACGGGAGGGGCGAGCTCGGTGTTCCTTAGGAACGGATCCAGGAACTTGAACAGGTCGATGAGAAGTGTGGAGAACATGCCCCAGCCCTGGAAACATTTCACCTTACATTTTATTTAGTAAAGTTAAACTGTACACAACGAACTGAAAGAACAAAAAACAAAAAGTACATTTTTTATGTAAAGCCGTGAACGTGCCAATAAAATGTGTGTGAAGTTAAATTTGGGATGTTTTTGTGGGGTTCATGGAAACGATATTGCTTGCGCTTTTAGTAATTGGTTATATGTAAGTGCATAAAAAGATTTGAGCAACTACTGATGATGTTTCCCATGAAGAGAAAACGCAAATAAACACAAATTTTACAACATTATATCCATACTTACGTACTATGATCCATATTACTCACAATATCCTCACCAAGACCCAAAGACAAATGCTAGAAATCAAACTTGTACGCAAAATCCTACAAAAGGTAGAACTTCATGCATTTATTTGATATCTAACAAATGATTATTCAACGAAAAACACAATTTTACTGGTGTTTAAAATCTAGTTCCTGTAAATACTTTTCAGGCGTTAAGGTTAAGGCATACACTTACACTCAAAGTGAAGTGGTTACACTCAGGCTGAGAATGATGATAAATACATTTTGACGAAATACTAGAAAGAGAGATTTACGGATTTCCGATTTGTCTTCCAGGAACTAGGTTTCACAAATCAAAGAAATGAAAAGCAAGCTATAGAGCGCTTTTATGAAACATTCATAAACTTGCTAGCTAACCTTAGCCGAAAGTAAAATGGGTAATGAGTAATTTAACTGAAAAACCGAAACTGTGTATTGTGCATCGCTCAGACAATCAAATATTAATGCGACGTATGACAGCGTTCACACTAGTGTCAAGGCTATTATACTACGCACACCGGATCTTTATACCTCGGAAGTTGGCCGCAAATAGCTGCGCAGAAGTCATTTGTTGGGTCAAATTGGCGGCAAGCGAGGGGTGCGGATGGGGGAAACAACGTTGTATAACTGCCTCGCTCTTTCACTTATGTTTGTCGTATCGTCTTATCTCGCTTAGGTACTCTTACTCGCTTTCTCTCGCAGTACACTAGTTAACAACTCGAAAAATATAATTTCAAGCATTGTCTAGATTTTGTTGTTATTCATTTTAAGCGTTTATGTTATTATTTTTATATAGTTGTTATCTGTTTTCTGTTATTATTGAGTTTCACGTTTAGTGACTTAGATCATAAAATAAGCATTTATAAAATGAGAATAAAATAAGTAATTGTTGAGTAGTTTATATAAGAAGTAGGTAGGTATCATGGACCTAGCCTAGGCTCTACACATTTGAGAAACTATCCTTTGTGATCTGTGTCGGGCTTCAAACACCTGTAGCCAACATTTATCTGCACAACAGTACATGCGCATGATTGCTTTGCGCCTAACTTCAGAGGGAAAAAGACCCAGTGTGAGTATTATACACGCCGTCATCGCGTGCCAGTCGAGTGATCAACTGCACACAGCGCGCATCAAATCCGTAAATGACTACTAAATGATCTAAAGATGCATTAAAGTCTTCTCGCACCCTACAATTCCTACACGACTACTAGCAAAACTAAGTAAGACTTATTAATTCAACCTATTCATGCTCTATACCTTGCTCGTTCTCTGGTACACGGTTTTACAAAAAATGCACACTACAACGTAAGTTCACTTACTTTCTGTTGCGGCGTGACTGCAAGTACGCGGTTAATGAATGCGCGATGCGCGACCATTTCCAACCAAGCGTAAGAAAAGCCTGGAGCCACACTGGGGCGGACGATGCGGAGCGTGTGACAGAACGCTGTTAGGACCTGCAAATGTAAGTTAGGATAAAAACTTGTAGACGAAATCCTCTGCGAAAACCTTCGTCTTACCGAACTGTTATATCTAGGACCGAACGATTAGAATTTTCCCGAACACGAGTCTCATTCGTAATTTCACTTTTTACAATGCCCTTCAAACCTATGCATAATAATGCTTGGAGCTCGAAAATGCCCTTGGTTCAGTTACCTTAAAAAAGGACTCACCTGATAGTTCATAGATTCGAGGACAGGCTCAGCCATGTTCATTTCGAGGAACAGGATCAGCAGAAGCCGGTGGTAAGGCAACTGCTGGAAGCTGGTGCTGTGCTCTTCGTGGTCTTGTAGCAGGCAACCGGCTATGATGCCCAGAATCTGAGAATAACAATGAAACAAATGAACAGTGTAGGTGACATATTAATGACACAGAAACATATCAACACTGTAGGTGATAACTAGGATAACGTACGTAACCAGAGCTGAGTATCATGGTACATAATCACAATTTGAGAATCAGCAGAATATAATTGAGTCTGCCAAAGTTGTACACTTGTGTAGTGCGAATGCTGGAGCATGGTTATCGATCACGCAACCATGTGTGTCTCAGCTGACCTAACAACAGACCGTCATCGATACATATCTTGTTTTGGAATTCACGTGAACTCACGTTAAACTTGGGATACCAGGTCTACAATATTTTGTCAATAGTGGAGTTACATTAAGCTTGCACTTAAATAGACTAATTATGCCTTAATTAAATGTTTAAAACATCTCATTGCCGCATCACGACTGTAGCTATTACCCCCTGCCTAATAAAGTTGAAATGTATTATATAATATAACAACCTAACCAGACTGATTTTGCAAATTGAGTAAAAAATGGTAAACAATAAACTAAATCCGTAGTGTCGATACAATAATGGTGATAAAGTAGCATAATTACGAAACATCAGGCCTAAATACTGTGCAAAATAATACAAATCAAATTCAAAGAGAGTGGATCGATATCAACTGCCAAATCCTATCCAAGCAACTACAATGCAAAAGTATATAAAACCAGCTGGTAGCGATACTGCTTCACCGTGGACGACACACGTGCATAACAATCTAGATACTTGGGGATGACAAACATACTGAAAATTGACATTTACTTACAAATAACAACACCTAACGAATCACAATAGAACTAATATTTCTTTGACGATTGATGAAAACCATAACAATAAAGGTACAGGACGAATACTGTTCGCAAAGAAAAAAATATATAATGTGTTGAATATATATAAATATATATAAAAACTCAGTGTTATGTTACTTAGCATTAGTTTTGTTAGTTGGTGGCTAGATAGTGTTGTGAGAATTGGCAAACTATTTATATTTATTCGCTTATACTGCTTGCCATGCCAAGTAGCAGCGACATCGATCCCTAAAGAAAAACCGAAACAAAAATATGTAATCAACTTAAAAAGTCCAGTTTTTAGAAGTTGGTCGGCGTTTAAAAATTACTTCTTGTAATCCATATACATATACAAAGATTTGACGATATTAATGTTCAGTGACAATGAATTGTTTATTAAAGATGGCGAAATAGCCTCGACACTTTTGAAAGAGCTAGGGCCCATTTGGCTCAAAACCGAGATGACAGGAGGAGGCTTTTGCCAAGCAGTATGACAACGGGCTAATCGTAATCGTTAAGTTGACCCTAGATTAGGATAAACAAATTATATTTTTTTCAAATTTAATCCAGTGGTCCGTAACAATCGGTCACAATTCAGAAGTGTACGCAACGTAGTAGAAGCAACGCATATTTCACAAAATAAAAACACAAAAGAGAAGCCACTGACGAAAAAAAATACCTGAAAAATTCTTACCTTGTGCAGAAATATGTTGCGGTCGAAGATAAAACAGACCCCATGCCAAGGAGGCATCTAAAAAAAGATCTAGAATTGTAAAAGTGAGCAGAATACCTAATAAAAATAAAAATGTTATGCCAAGAGCTGTCGAACCGAGTTGTGGCCGGCTCTGAATAAATTACAAAATAACTATGCTATAACTCAAAGTTCTACAACAAAATGCAACAAGCTTTGACAAGTAAATAAAACCAAATTTAAATAAAAATGGGGCATAGTGGTTTCCTAATCAATAGTTATGAGTTTAAGAGAGTACCTTTTAAGTCAGTAGCGTTCCTAATTTAACAGATTTAGGTGGACCAGCATAACTAATTCAAATAGCTTACTTCAATTAGCGCTCCTTTAATTTCCCCCACTAGCGAGTATAACGAGTATAACGCACCTTATTCAATAAATTCAGTTTCGGAGTAGGGTTCCCTGTGTCGGGTGTGTTCTTGATCAGCAGGGATACAAGTTTGATGAAGTGATCGCACACGTTGTAGTAGCGGTCTCGTTTCGGCGGGATCGGAGGCGGATTCACCTTGTCCTCATTGAGCAGCTGATAAACCTGCAATTAAGGTAACATTCAAAAATAATCCTTACTAACAATAATTATAAATGCGAATGTAACTCTGTCTGTCTGTCTGTGTGACTAGCTTTTACGCCAAAACTACAGAACCGATTTAAATGAAATTTAGTACACAGATAGTCTAAAGCCCGAGAAAGGACATAGGCTACTTTTTATTTTTAATTATAAAAAAGTGTTGTAAAGGGTTGAAAAGGGGGATGAAAGATTGTATGACAGTATTGTCATTATATTGATATTGATCCTTACTAATATAAATGTGAAAGTAACTCTGTCTGTCTGTTTGTTACGTTTTCACGCCTAAACCACTGAATCGATTTTGATGAATTTTGGAATAGAGATAGATGGGACCTTGGCGAAGGACATAGGCTACTTTTTATGTAGGTACCACGCGTGCGAAGCCGCGGGCAGCAGCTAGTAAATTATATCGATGCTCATTTCACACAGCACCATCTAGCCCCCAAACAAACATTCATACAAACTTTCATATTTATAATATTAGTAAGGTATTCTGGATGGCTTAATTGAAAGATAACATGGGTAAGAAAGGAGTGAATTCCGAAGAGACGGCTGGTAGAGAGATATATGATGTGCCGAGCACACATAAAGTGGGATAGGGACAGGAAAATGATGCTGATGATACTACAGTACGTACTGGGACAATCAAGCTTGAAATATATAATAAACTAACCGCTGCTACATAAGAAGTAGTCTCCGATGTCTTGTCTTGTCTTGTCCAAGATACAATCTGTCTCCTTACCGAGTTTCAGGATCAAAGTCAGTATAGCCGTGAAATGGGAGATTCAATATTTACATACCTCCTCAATAACCAATTGCGTCGCAATACGGAAGAATCGCGTGATCATATCATCGGACTTGAGAATGCCATTCATGTTCATCCGATGCACGTATAGGTTAAAGTTCTGTCCAAGCTCCATCTCCGTCAGAGGACTGTGCAGGACCGCTCGCCATTCACGCAGGAGACTCTCCGTCTTCTCTTGCAAGCCGGGCGGGTCGTCGTAGTTTTGAGACTGAGAAGGAAGAAACTTATTGTTTATTGGCGGTAATAACAATATTGTTACATCCCTATAGTTGTGGAATAATTAACACAAAAAATATATAGTAAATAAATTAAAAACACTGACACAAAAAAAAATTACGGTTTGCACTCCGGGAGTGCCGACAGAAGTGAAAACTTATTTTGGCGCGTTAGACATTTTTTAGATGGGTACTAGGGTTATTGGGTGATGAATTGCATTTTATTTATGAATTGTATTTTATTAGTTATTAGAAACTTTAAAATATATTTAATATTCTTTTATGTTTTTGTTCAGAATCTAGATAATGTATCCAAGAACCTAACTCAGTAAACTTCTCCATACAATAGTAGACTGTAAACATGTGAATTAAGGTTTATAATCAAATAGGGCGAGCGCGGCAGCCTTTCCGTCTCGGTAACGGTGTCGCGAATCCAGAGGTTTTACCTCATCTAAAAATATGCGTACCGCGCTAAAAGAAGTTTTCACTTCAAAACTATTTAGAATCTATTTCTTGAGGACATTTCGATGAGGCCAACGAGGAACACGACCCTTCTGCTGTAAGTTGATGAGGAGTTGGGTATCCTGCAGTTTTGCAGTTGGTGCTGCAGCATCAGGTTAGGGTTACCATGTTCTTGGAAAATCATCAAAGTAACAGTATACCAAATTTTGAATTCAGCAGACCTGTGGAAGTTACTCAAATCCCTTCATCAAAGCTAATAATCTTCAAACAACTGAACAGGTTTTCTTGAGTCTTGATCAAGCAACTATTCAAACAAAAATAGAAATCAGTTCATCCGTTTGGGAGCTACAATGCCTCACACATGTACAGATACACATGTTAAACTTATAACACCCCTCCGTTTGCTTCAGGGTTATAAATACACTAGCTGGTGCCCGCGACTTCGTCTGCGCAGGATCAGTATTTCGTGTTATTCTAACGGTTTTTGCAGCGCACGCCAGAATATCTCGCAGATGGCAGAATTTACTACTACTTTCTTGACACTTATCCTTATATTTTAGACAATTCAATATCTTTATAAATTATAGCCTATTTGTTATTCTATTAGCTATATTATTGTAAATTTTCATTAAAATCCATTTAGTAGTTTTTGCGTGAAAGAGTAAAACATACATACAAACTTTCGCATTTATAATATTAGTAAGGAAGTAACGATGCACTCAGTGCCAGGTTTACTGCGAACAAGCAATATCGGACAAAAATGTTACAATATATAGCTTGTGACCGTTTATATAATTCTTCTATAAAATCACCCGTTAGCCATCTGCAGATTTTTCTATAAAAATCGAAACAGAAAGTTGCCTTTTTCTTACAACGATTTACTGGTGGATGTTACTAAGGAATGTTTGCATATTAAAGAAACGCGGTATTACCCGAACTAGCATGATGCCGGAATGGATATGAGCCGTGGGGCCAAGAGGCGAGCGTTCTCCCAGGTATGCGCTTGGATCCTGATTCACGCGGATTATCTCGATCAATGACCCCAAGCCTTCTGGTGGGGGGTTCCTGATGAAAAAAAGATGATAAGTCATACTATAGTCAAAGGACAGAAGAACATAAATAAGTTAGACAGCATTACTATTAAGCGAGATAGGAATAGAGTCCTTTCACTTTCTTAGAGTATGTTTAGGTAGTAAATTTGTACTATACCTGTTGTGAGACATAATTCTCACTAGCATCTCTGTGGTGTGGTAGAGATCGGACTCGTTCACGTAGATGTTGTTCCTATCATCGACCAGATAAAGCTGCACGAGTTGCATCGCAAACGATACAGCCATAAAGTTATTCCCGTTCTCCATCATATGCGCGAGCGCGAGATCGTACTGAGGATAGAAAACAGTATGTTTAAAAAATAAAACAATCAATCAAAGACTTTAGATAATAAAGAGGCTGTCCGCCATTTTGTTTTGGATTCATAATGGCGTTTTCTTAAAAATCGATACCAAACATTTAAACTAACAAGAAAAAAGCCGTAACAAAACTTTGTAAATTAAATGATTAACCAGTTTCAATGGTATTTTCATTTAGGGTTCTAGTTTACCAACGAAATCGCGAAGAGTTCTAAAGCAAATAAAATAAGAAGTTTTTTAGGACAAACCTGAGGCAAGTTGATAAGGTGGTTGCGAATCATGCAGTCAACTGCTTCAAGGTTATACCGCATCTCTTCCCGGCATTCCGTAATGCAATATGTGATCTGCTTAGTCGTCCACACGTGACCGTACACGCGCGCATCTTCAAGCAACTTGAGCGTGCGAAGGTGTATGTCACGGTATCGAGTCATCATCTCAATGTGTTCATGTGTGGTGCCTGGTGGTACTAAGTGGCCTTCGAGAAGGCCGTCAACCGCCTAATATAAACAAAATGAAATAGACTCAGTCAAAATCGATTAGGTGGATAAAATCATAAGGATATGATTTATGTTCAATTAGATGATGGCAATGATGGAAGTGCAATGAAACAACAATAATTTTGTTATGATTGAAGCCAATAACAAAAGAGAATGAAAGTTCATTACTTCTTCTTTGTACGAGTCACTAGCCAACTCGGGTCAGTAATAGCCAGTAATGGCCAGTAATGACCTTTTAAACGTGATATCTGTTGAAAATACTGACCTTTTGCAACAGTGTGCAACCAGAAACATTGTCCCTGTTTCTTCTGGCCAGGATCAGGCATTCTAGCAGCGAATGCATGTTGGACGCCTGCACTGCCAGCGACGCCATTCCAATGCTATTCTGTAGAAATTGCTCAGAAGCAGTGCAGAGCGAACTCATCTCATCGGTGCCGTATAGTTGTGCTGGGTTCATCACCTGTATCGAGTAAAAATGTGTAGCGAAACTATGTTTTGCATAGTGTTAAAAGAAATAATTTTCTATTTATATTTTTTATATTATTTGCTTCTCTACTCAGTTAATCAGTTGCCACTAAGCTCTGGTAACCAATGGCCAATAAATTTAAGTTCCTGGACCGACAGCCTAATCTAACGTGACCTCCGAAACATGGGCTAGGGCACAGGCAAACAAATGCCTCTTTTTTCAAGTACTGGTCACCTATAACGTTGCAGTTTAATTGATCTGTTAGGAACAGTGTCTTAGCTATGCAACGAATACTTAATTTTGCACGTTATTTTTCGCATCGTCCCCTTTTCGCTGATGCGGATGACCCTTACCTGGCTATACGTAAGCGGAATCTGATCCTGCCCCGTGGGTTTAGGCATGAACAAACCAGCGTCTCTGATCGGCAAGAATCCAGGGATGTTACAGGCGAACTCCTCGTAGACCGCTATCTGCGGATCAGTCGGGCCACCTCCACGTAGCCGGACCCGTTCGGGCAGCCTCTCATTCTGGTAAGCCAGAACGATAGGGTCGAAGTATCGTCGACCGTCGGCCCGCGCGAGTTTTCTCATCTCGTAATCTCCCATAAGTCGTTTGTCTAGCTCTGGCAAAGCTTTTTCAACGGCCGTCTTTTGTATGAAAGCGCAGGCGAGCTCCATGTTATCTGTTGCGAGGACAGCGGCGGCCGTTTCTAGAACGTCCTGCAGAAATAAGAGAAATGTACAACATACAATTAACCATCAAAAGATGTAATTAATGATTTTTATGACTTTTATTTTAGAGCCATGACCTAGAGAGTAAGAAAACGGGGAGCTAACTGAAATGCTTGAACACTGTGTAAGATATTTCAAGTTTGAAAGGGGTTTGCTGGTAATTTTTCTATAAAATATAACAAGGTAGTTACCGGTTGCGCCGTCACCGGCAACAATGCTGTAGCGAAGGCTGCTTTCATGTTCGTACTTATTGTCGTAATAATCTGTTCCCGGCAGGTGATCATCGCCATGCCAGCAGTGAGATTCCTCATCATATGATGAGCGCATGTACGCATGCGCACCTCATCCGGGTCCAGAGCAAAGTCTTTCCTGATTATTTGCTCACACGTGGTCAAAGCATACTTTATAGACCGGTCTACTACTGGGTGTATCCATTCTTGTATTGAACGTTCGATAGCTGGCTTGATGAACTGCTTCAGGTGGGGATATGTTTGGAAGAGAAGCAAGTGCGGGTTGAATGTGACCTTGGCCGCGAAGGCGGTTGTAGAGGTGATGTTAACCTCGAGGTAGCTAAACTTCGGTTCGGGAAGTCCGAGCACGGTCATCATGTTGGGATCGCTCTGGGCGGCCATCTGGCTTGCTTGCTGCGCGACTGCCATCTCTTCAGCGGTCATCATAGGCGGAGGCGGCATCATCTGCATCTGTGCTGCAGGCATCATCACCGGCCCCACCGGCATCTGAGCTGCCGCCTGCTCTGCTGGTTTCTTTGGCTGCGACAGCTGGAATGCGATGGTCCTAACTTTCTCCGGATCCTTGAGATAGATCACGGGCTTCAGGTCGTTAATATCCAGTCCTAAGTTCTTGCAGAGCACTTCAATCTCAAACTTCAGATTCAGTTTGAGGTCGGGCTCCTGATGTAGTTCGGCTAATACGTTCATTAGAGCCATCGTCCATGGGTTGGGAGGTCTGAAAACCGTGCTCTTGGCGCACGATTCTAGTATCTTGGCCACGAACGGCACAACATACAGAAGCTCCTGTTGACCTTTGTGGTACGCCTCCAGAACTAGTGCCTTTAGTTCAATGTCGATGAACAGAATAGGCAGGTTCCTAGCGAGAGTCAGCATCCCAAGCCAGTGGCCAAGGTTTTTCAGCAGTGATCTATCAGAAAAGTTTGCTATTCCCTTGTCCGAGCGCAGCAGTACCTTTATATTGCGATATGTTTCTTTGGTGACGAGTTTGTTCACTTCGCGAACTTTGAGAACGTCAAGGAAGTTGGAATATAGTGCGTGGAAGTTTAGTTCTATTGAGGCACGCTTCATGACGAGATATTGTGAAAGCCACGGATAATATTCTTCTGTGACCACTTCCCTGAGTTCTTCACATTTGGTTTGTAGATTCAGTTGGCTGAGGTTGTTAAAGATAAAGGCGGTCTTGTCCTGTACGGGTTCAGGAGGCGCGGTTATTGTCTTGTCGTCTTTGTCGGTGGCCGTTAGTAACGTGTCTATGTTGGTGGCGTTGGCGATCGACGGTCGGCTGCCCATCTGACCAATCGTTGACATCTTCGATATCACGGAGATCGTTGGCTGGCAGACAGCGGCCCTGGGGACAAATTCACTATACATTAATGCGGTTAGTATTTTGTTCTAATAAAAATGTTGTTAATGTGACATAATTTACAGAATACTGACTTGTACTGCGAAGCGGCAGTGACCGTGACCACGGTGTTGGTAGTGAGCATAGCAGCGAGAGTGGCAGGCAGCACTGGGCCCGACGGCTTGGTCGGCGGCTCCTGGCTCTGCAGCCCGTACTCCACGTATTCGCACAGGTGAGGTGGGAAGTCGCTGAAGTACGGAATCGCCCGCACATGCTCGCAGTACTTGTGGTAATCCTTGAGGCGAGTTTTGAACCGATCTAGTGCGGCAATACCGAAATAGTACATCTTGCTTCCTTCTCCTTTCTTCAGGGCGTCTAATACGAATCGCAACGCTAAACCTAGCGAGACATAGCTGGGTACCAGGCCCTTTTCGATGATGCCTCCGAATAATTGCGCAGTGATGTGTAGCTCTTTATCCGGGTACTGCGGAAAGAACTTGTATTCCTCAAACAGATTCCGCAGCATGCAGGCGAACACTTCGCGCTCGCGTTTGTCCGTCGAGTTCTGGAACTTCTTGAGCATCTCTAGTACCTCGTCGATGGAGAGCGTCGGGTGAGGCGGGTGGTTATAGATGCGCTGGAAGTACCCGTTAGCCTCGTCCTCGACCTCCTTGGAGACGTTGAGCATCATGTCCGTGTACTGCATGGAGGGATCCGCCATGCGGGGCTTGTCCATCATGGGCGCGGGGGCCATGCGCGTCATGCCCATGGCTAAGTTCGGGTTATGTTGCATCGGCATCATAGCAAAGGGGCTGTTGGGCGCGGCGCCCATCATGCGCGAGGGCGAGCCGGGCGCTGTCACCAGCTGACCCAGCGTGCCCGGCATGGCGAACGGCGTGTTCGCAGGAGCACCTAGACTCATGCTTGCTACGTTCGGCGTTAGTGCGCCCAGCGGGTCTATGTGCGGCGTGAACAGCTGTCCGCCCATGCCCACGTGCTGGAAGGGCGTCTCTAGTACGCGCGTGTGCGGGCGTGCTATGCCCGGGTTCATAGGCGGCGGCGGCCGCGGCTTGCTCATGAGCAGCGTCTGGCAGTTGGCGGCCACGTTGTAGATCGCCTCCTGCAGCTCCTGCTGCACGTTGCTCATGCACATTTGCAGACAGTTGAGCATCGTGGCGATGGTTTCGTGCGGCAGCTGCGATGCCTTCGGCAGCTGCTCGTCCGGCGGCTTGCCGATCACTTGCGGACAGCGCCGCTGCAGAAACTTTACTATGGCCCCGACGAATGGCTCGCCGTGGTCGCGGATCTTGTCCGTCAGCCACTTGTCCAGTTTGAGATATTCCCGACGTGAAGCGAGGCACGCGAGATCGATAATAAACGGGAAGGATTGCATGTTCAACAATAACGATAGGGCCTTCAGGTCCTGTGCGACGTCCAAAATGCGGGAGAGCTTGGACTGGTCGCACTCGCCGCGGAGATACCACTCGGCCATGGTGTGCATTACGATCGGCTTGATATTGGGGGACTGAGTGTGCCACGCCTGGTGTAATATAATGGCGGAATTGGGATGGTTGCCGAGGAATACAGGGATGAGCGTGGTCACGAGCTCCTGGCGCACGGCAGTAATGGGCGCCGTTATCTGCAGCAGAGCCAACATCAGTATGTCGGGGCAGTGCTGCATCGGAGACTTGAACAGCTCGTGCACCGGCCCGTAGTAGCCGCGCTCCGACGCGAACAACAACAGCTCCACAAGGTACAGGCAGCGCCATGTGGCAGCCTCCTTGTTGTCACTTTCCGGAGGGACCTTGAGCAGATCAATTGACACCGGGTGGAACGGGTGATCAGCGAAGCTGAACACGTCCGGGTGTTTCAGGATGTTGCTCACTAAGCTCATCTGCCCGTCCAGGTTTGTCCACCGCCGACACAGATACTCAACGGGGAATATGTTGGAGTGGTATCCTGCACTCTGCAGGCCCAGTCGCAATATGGTGAACAGCAGACTTAGTGCGTTTCTATCGGGAACTACAAACTCTTGGTGATCGAGCTGTAATATCACTTCTTTCCAGTTCAAGTTGGAGGCCAGTTCCTTGAGGGTTTGCACGAACACTTCAGCGTTCCATTCGCCCATCCCGTGGGCACTGCCTTCCTTGTTGGGGTCATGCGTGAGCCAGTAGTTGCCCGGGGTCTGCACCTGGGGGCCCTCTTGGAAGTTGTTTGACTGGTATCGGATCATCATGGAGATGGTGCGAGCGACGTCGACGGCAGTGGGCTCGCGGGCTCCAAAGTTAAGCATGTTGGTTTTGCATTCTTCGACGGAAGTGGTGAAGGAGTATCCGATGTCACGGATAATATCCGCGAGAGAGTGGTCCATCATGGCGGCAGCCATGTCATCTGGTGCGGTCATCTCCTCGAGCGGCGTGCGTGTGTCGTCAGGGTATAGCTGCGGCGCGAGCACGATGGGCACGAGCTCGCGCGGGATGTCAGTTCTCAGCCGATTAACGAATAGCTCTCTAGTGACGGGAGCGAGTTTGTTACTCTCATGGGAGAGGTTTATAAGCAAAACTTGCAAAACTTCAGGGCTGCATTCATTAAGCCCAGCGCGCTCCGGCTGCTGACCGCGTTCTGAAAAAACAGAACATTGTTACGTCATGAAATTAGACTTTAGAAAATATTATAAATATTTGCGAAACATTGTGCTGAAGTGTACCTGCGTCGAGATAACACTGAACGAGATCAAGGAATCTTTTTTTGAGGTGTTGCTTCGCAGATGCAACAATTTCCGGCTTAGACGAGGAATTCCGCAACGTCAGCGAGAATGTTACATCCTCCGCAGTGGTAAACTTTAGTAATCTCGAAATGCGATGGATTAGTGTGTTTGTAGGTTTTAAAATCTGAAATATTACAAAACGATCAGTGCAGATTAGCTTTACATGCAGCTTATGTAAAAACAGCAGAAATTAAATAAAAAACGTCTTAATCGATTGCATTCTAAGTTTGTCAAACCTATTAATGTTACTATAACTAATTGTACTTTAATTATTTGAATATTATTAGGTAATACCTAGTTTTGTGATGTGCCGTCCAGCTGCTATCAACAAAATAGGTAAGTCATCAACTTGAAGATATCTTACAATACTTATAATTATTAAAATATGTTGTCCACCAAGCACACTTGAGTGTGCATGAATAATTAAATGCAAGATAGTGACAATAAAATGTGCAGATGATACAAAGTCACCATAATAAGATATGACAAACCAACAATACAAATGATTAAAACAATGAAATCCACATAATATTATAAAGTGAAATGATTTGATAATAAAGTTTTCTGTGAACTAATAAGGAGTGACAATTGTACGTAAAGTTGGTGCACATACCGGAACATACCTACCTGTACATACAAAGTACACATACCGTGCAGATGAAATATAGAACTGTAGAACTATATACAATAACTATAGAATACAAATAGTCAAGCAACGTTATCATGTCTGAGAAAGGAACATCATTATTTATACGACTGCTACGATACGATTTAAGGAAGTAATGACTTTGATGAGCATTTAACGAGAATTTCTTTTTGGAATATATTTGTGCTCTTAACTGAACGAATAGTTCATATTTTCTTACACCTGTTTACAGCGAATGGTTGTAAGTGTCATGTCTGACGTAGTTATTGCTTGTTTGGGTGTCATGTCGGTTGACCGTCACTTTTAGATGTTTACAACGTCATGAATACGTGCAAACCGGATCCGCATTCATATGTGTAATTACTTTGTTGTTCTATACAGCAAAATAATAAACCAACCTATACAGTCGAAAGTTAACGATCATAAGGATCAGTCACAGTCTAGAGATAATGGACTTGAAGATATGCGGCCTTACTTACAAGCGTCTCTAAACT
Source organism: Lampropteryx suffumata (assembly GCA_948098915.1). Classification (NCBI taxonomy): domain Eukaryota; kingdom Metazoa; phylum Arthropoda; class Insecta; order Lepidoptera; family Geometridae; genus Lampropteryx; species Lampropteryx suffumata. The sequence continues at coordinate 27,532,992 of OX402544.1, forward strand.
TCAGTCAAAAGTTAATCAGTTAAATATAGAGCCATACCTTTTTGTAAAATATTAACAAATAGTGACAATGCGAATCATAAGCAGTGTTTAGGCGGTGTTCAAGTTGAGAGGATAAGTAAGGTATTAATTTGTTTTTACAACTTACTTAGCTGTAGCTTACCTATATTTTCCTTCACAAACACAAGCTGCCTTACTTAGAAACGTCTCTCAACTTTTGTCAAAAGTTGCGTTGGTCAAAAGTTGTCCAAATTACAACTTTTTGATCTAGCCGAATTCAAATGCACCTTATTTGTCGTAATCATTTTTTTTTATACCTTTGTTTATCGTAAATTGAAAATGGCTTCTTAAAGCTCCCATATTATTATTTTTCACATTTTATATAGCATATGGCCAATCTCGTGTTCCAGACGAATCCAATACACTTTTTATGCCAAAATCCGTCCAGACGTTTGGGCTAATGCGACAGCCAAATTAACTCATATACATACTCAAACTCCAAATACATTAACCAGCTTCATCGCAGTAGGGTAAAAACGTGTGTTTTACTTGATTTAAACATTAATTCAAATCTAGTGGAATTCTCGCAAATTCACTCACTAGCAAGGCGCGCACGATTGTCCGAGACAGGCCAAATTCTCTGTATCGGTACCTACCGATAACTTTAATTGGTACCTCCTGCAGCTAGCCGACACTCGAACTTTTCACTTCTCAACTCTCAACATTTCCATCCTGTATTATATTGGCCGTACACTTTTCTTTTTCTTTCTTTGTGCTTGGCCAGAATGCAAACGCGGGCGCGGCGCTGCTAACTCAAACATAATAACTTCATTTGAGTGTCCGTAGTGGACACGCGGGTGCGGGGCGGACGCGGGAAGCGGCGCGGGCTACTTGGCGCGGGAAGCGCGCGGGCAACTCACGCTATAGCTCGTTTATACATGTGGCCGCAGTAATAGCGCGGGGCGTCAAGCGACAACCCGCGCGGGAGAGGGGATAATAATAATAATATAATAATAAATCAAAAAACTTTTTCATTTCATTTAAAAATTGACATTTAATGTTAGAATTTTCCAGTAAAAATAAGTCTTGTTCATCCATATTATATTTTGACAAACACTGGACACTACAACACTCGGAACGAAGCCGCGCTCCACTGCGGACAGGCACAAACGCGCGCGTTGCAGAACCCGCGCCGCTGCCCGCCTTGCGCTGCCAGTCTGGCCAAGCACTTTATCATTTAATAATAAATTTTACATTGTTTAGCGAATTTTTATTTATATTTCTATATATAGTCGTGTTCAACTAATTAGGGACATTCAAGATAGTGAAGAGTAAAACTGGTTATGTGTTTTTAAATATGAAATTCTATTGATTTCATAATTACTATTATTTACATAATTAGCCGTGGTGGTTCCGGCATAGAATTGGACCCCTCAATCTCCTCCCATGAATGTCGTAAAAGGCGACTAAGGGAACACACACCCGGGGGATTGGGCAGCAGCATCCCCCGAGTACTTAACACTAAATCTGCGGTCACCAATCCGCCTGCCAAGCGTGGTGACTATGGCAAAACCCCCAAAATGATAAACACAAACAGAAGACGGCCCCCAGATCTCGGCAGTCCCGCTATTCCTGGCATAGGTGGCCGCCACGATAACGGCGGAACAGGGGGTGCGAAGAATCTCCGGCAGAGGTCCTGCTACCAAAGCGTAGGACGACCCCCCACCCGATGGACTGACGACATTGTTAAGATCGGAGGAAGTCGGTGGATGGAGAGGGCTGAAAATCGTTCTACCTGGAAATCTATTGGGAAGGCCCATGTTCAGCAGTGGACTTCATAAAGGCTGATATGATGATGATGAAGATGACATAATTTCGTCCGAAGAAAAATATTGAAAATTAAATTAAAAAAAAATATATATATAAATTTTAAACACCATATTAAGTTTTATTTAACACCATAATTTAAGTTTATTGTGTAGCTGAACATTTAATAAGGGGACAGTAAAGTAAAATGAAATATAGAGTAAAATGGTCAGGGCAGTCGAGGGACACCTCAACGATTTATAGCAATTTCCTGGTGTTTGGGCTTGATTAATTTGTATTGATGAGAACTTTACACCTAGATGGGTTGTGACTGTCATTAGGGGTCCGATGATGAAGACGATGGACAGTCCAGAGATTGAAAAAGTAAAAACTTTAGTTTTCTGTTTGAAGTCGGTTTTTTTGTTAAATTATATTCAATATAATTTTCACGACTTAACATTCAAAATCCGGATTGCCGCCAAACACAGAAACAATATGAGAAGAAATAAATCAATTATATACATTCAAATTTATATAATAGAACGCATAACTTAAGTGTATAAGTAACCAAATGGCCACCCAGCATTGTATGTACAAATGGCCACCCAGCATTGTATGTACAAATAACACTGATTATCTATCAGTGATACTGTAAAAGGGTAATTGTTCAAGGAATTGATTTTTTTAATCGGACACATAAATTAATAATTATATTTACATGTAACACGTATGCAATAATTTTTAGATTCGTTGGAAAAGAAAAATTAAACTCACAATTCGGCTTAACTATATAGTGTCCCTAATTAGTTGACCACGACTGTATATATACAGTAAATATATATATTTGGTTTTTTTATGTAAGGACAGGTTTAAGTATACGTTTTTACTATATTAATGTACATATTTATTTATTTACTTTTTATTCTCGCCGTAGCTGATTATAACATTTGTGATGTCACCCAATAACCCAGGCCCTGACTGAAAACTAGCGCTGCTTTGAATGGTATCCTATACCATATAAGGCAGCATTATGCTGAGTTCGAGACCTGTTTGGCTGCACATGCGGAGCATTACTAGTTGGGCCAATAAATAGGATAAGTAATCTATTCTGTTTCTTTGTTTATAGGTTCCTGTCTTCACTGTTAACAATTTGTGTTAAGTTAGGTTAACATTGTACCTGTCTACTGTTTTGTTCTGTTCTGTTTACCTATTCTTTCTTTTTATTATTTTTTAATTAGTAAAATGTCATTTTTAATTCATAAAACATTATTTAATTAAAGAAATTAAATAAAAATGCTCATAAGTTTTATCCTAGATGGTTCGTTTTAGATGTGGGTACATTCATGAGCAAAATATTGCTTTCCAAAATAGCCAGGGTAGCTGGAAACTCGATGCATAGGGGTGCACAAATGCATCAAAAGTATTCAAGGTAATTGCCGAAAGTTAATGTGGACACCCAAAAACGGGTATTTTTGCAAATCTCTTAACTCTTAACTTTGGTAACTATACATCGTGGGCTTAAATTTTGTTGCATTTGTGCACTCCTACGTCCTGTCAGGAAAACGTTCAAAAACCCTTTACTGTACAACTGTAACATGATGCTAGGAAATTTTAAGCCAATGTCAGACAGCTATCACGATCTACGCTTTGGATAGGCAATAGTAATATGCATGTAGGTGTACTACGAATATGTATCGTAGTTTGGATAGGCAATAGTAATATGCATCGTATGTACTCCTAAGATTATTCGAAATCGAAAAACTCGAGATAGATTCAGCGTGAATCGTTTCGCTTGAATAATTTAAGGATACAGAGCCAAAGGGGAGATAATATTAAAATTTAAATTTAGTGGTAATTTTAAACATTTACGTCACTCTTTGCTTCAACCAAGCGCGCCTAAAATTGTAAGTAAGTTTTGTACCCCTGCTTTAATGCAAACGTTGAAGACGAGAAACTCTCCGTTTAATTAAACACGACTGACGCCTACCAGAGTGAAGTACGTCTGTCGATCTAAACTTGTTATGTTGACCTCCGCTGTCGGATAATTAGTTTTCTATGTAGTGAAGCCTAGTGCTGAAATAGGTATTTATTAACGAAATAAAGCGCGATTTTTTGACCTTGTGTGCATATCTAATTTTTAAAGTTTATTTTTACTCGTTTCTGTAATGTGGGCTTTTCTTTGTAAGATAAATACATTTTTCTTTAGTAGTATCTAAAATTTGAAGCAATTTTATTTTTACTAGTGGTCGCCCTCTGGTCGAAATTCGACTATAATTAATTTAATAATATAATTAATAAATTTATGTATTTTTATGCATAATTAAAAAAAATAGCATTCTGCACTCCTTCACTATATAAACTATAAGTTTGCGTAATTTCATACTCCTCCGTCCGCGCAATTTTCGTAAAAAGGGGTACAAAGTTTTTGCTTCACGTAATAATATATAGATATTTATGCACACAAGACCATTCTGTACATCACAAAACGTCGTCAAAGCCATAAATAAATAATGTTACTTAATACACATGTTTTTTTGCATTTTCGATTCTAAAAGGCGAGCAAAACGCGGTCCTGTTGGCATCTTTCTTTTCACTTGCATTAAAATATTTGTTTACTTCTAAGTCGCCAAAGGTCAAAGTAAGATAAGTAAGAAAAGTAAATAGAAATTACTTTTTTTTAAGATTTCGTCTGATGATTTTTTGGCAGACATAAAAAGATACAATAACTGGTGTGTTTTTCACATGACAATGTTGTTTTAACCAAAGCTTGACATGCATGAGGCTTATTTTCTTTTCATGTTTTTTGTTGATTTTTATTTTAATAAACGCTGGCTGGTGATAGCGTTCGTCGTTACTCACCGCAGAGCAAAACTGCCAATTAGTAACCCGACTCGGGCCACAACACTAGCGCGCACTAGAAACGTCCAGGATGCGAGATCTAGGACGTCCGGCTGTAGCGAGATCGCGACTAGTACTACGAGGTGCGAGCCATCCCATAAGCTGGAGGAAAATCAGATTACCCAACCCCTCAACCCGCAACCTCCTTTTAATGTGCGAGTGACACCGTTTTAAAATCCTTATAAAAATGTTCTCTGTGTTCATAAGATTCACGTTTGTTATGAACCTATAAACTTTTATTACTTGTTGCGTTTACAAAATTATTAAAATTATCAAAAAAATATCAATTCTTAGTAGTATAATTAAACTAGTTATGAAATAAACCAACCGTTGTTGTTACATTAGCTTGACATTGGTGGTAATTTGGTTGGTTCATTTCTAAAATTAGGAATTGTCTAAAATATATTTAGTTAGTTATAGCATTTGTAAAACCTATTCGGTTGGTACCATCTAACTAAATTAGGAACGCTTAAATAAGTTAGATAAAATTAAATTAGGATAAGTTGGTAGCAGCAGAATACCAAAGGTTAATTTGACAGTTCAAAACCTAATTTTAGCTAAAATTAGTAAGGTCGGTGCCAACAGAATTGAGGCCATTGTCGACTTTAGTATGCTGTTTTAAACATGAAATCAGAGAGCTAAAACTCTCAGAAACTCGATGAATATCTAACGCAGATGACGTCATCATTTCTTCTAGAATGTACCATTTTCGGGTGAGATGATAACGTCCGATGCGTGAAATATTAATCTTACTTTTTGAGCATAAGCTCACAGGGTATTGATTTTCCTTGTGAGCCCCGAAGTAAAACTCACCTTCTGTAGAGTGCGTGATGGTTGGTCGACCGTCCGACAAAGGACAGTCGTTTTGGCGGGATGGTTGAGGAGGGTAGTGACCCGTGTTGCCAGTAGCGACGCATACAAGTTGTTGTTGAGGGACGAGGAGCTGGAGTTCCTGTCCGAGTCCCACGCTATCTTCCCCGCCTCTGTGAAGAGGATCCTCAGCAGAAAGTTCTCAGCTTCCAGCCCATGAAAGTTAACAATCTGAAACAATTTGTCTCTAAAGTCGCGGGCTACATCTTATTTTTAACAAAATAGGTATCAGTGGACCGTGTGAAGTGGGACATACTAAAACTATAAATGCGAAAATTGGGTGGACGTTTGTTTAGTACATTTATATACCGAAATGTACAGAATAAACCGGTAACACAAAATACATGTGAAACAGTTGGAACTATGTAAGTACCGCTTAAAGAAATCTATAGATAGCTCAACTGATCCGTTCACTGCCAGAGGGCAGCGTCCCCAACAACAGCGTATTTGTGTTTGTTTGTGGCTCAACCACGCCGTAGCAGCTGAATGAATTTGGATAAAAATATGGTATAAATGTAGTCTCATGTGACCTGGATCAACATATATGCTACTTTTGATGTAGGTACTACGTGTGCGAAGCCGTGGGCTTTATATTTATAACTTAAATTTCTAGTTGTTTTAGTTCTGGTACGAGACTGCATATATTTCTAACAGGAAAGTTTTAACACTAACAGCAAACACAATGCGCAGCAAATACAACGCACAGCAACAGCTCTATAAATCTGTGACCGTCCGTCCAGACCAAAGGGGGAGGTTAAATTGATTCACTTTAACTTAGTTCTGTATAGTTCAATTAGGTATAGCACGGTTCAGTTGCTCTTCACGGTGCTATAAGCGAGTTGGTTAGTGCACAATGCGAATCTACAGGATATATGCCCAATAGTGAAAGCAACAAGCTGTGACATTGCAAAGATCAAGAAAAAATATATTGTTGTGTTCCCTATGCTGTTACTTGAATAAAAAACGCTAGTTATCACATTCCAAAATTTTCATTAGATTCTAAGGCTATTTCAGAGACGAAATCACTTTTTCATACATATAAAAAAAGAGATAATGGTGATTATTTTTGATCGTCTTATATTATTTATTTATCTCGAGTTATTTCCAGTTTTATTAGTAATTTTGGTGTTTTTATTTCAATAGAGCTAGAGTTATTGACTCGAGTTTGATTAATAGGAATAAAAGTTTTATGTTTCTTAGTGATTCGAGCAAAAATAATCCGGAGTTGTTTTATATGAAAGGCACCATCTTTATCTATACCTACATAAGAGCTTAACCTGAGTGACTGACTAACTGATTCATCATCGCTGAGCCGAAACTGCTGAAGCTAGAAAGCTGAAATTTAGAAGGTAGCTTCCTTTTACAACAAAACCACCCACTAAGGGGGGATAATTTGAAATTCAACCCCTCAGAGGGTGAAAAGGGGTGAAAACGAAAGTATGAAACCTTTTAACGCGCTGTGCGATTTGCTTGAAACTTGATTTGAATAAATAAAATGCAAAATATATGAAGACGTGTTTTAGGTTTTTTCAAAATAACCCTAACAAAGGGGTAAAATGGGGTGTCACAGTTTGTATAGAAACTTTTAAACGGGTGGTGTGATTTCTTAGAAACTTGGTTTGTATACTTAAAATGCAATGTAAATGGACACGTGTTTCAGGATTTTTCAAAATAACCCTCATAAGGAGTAAAATGAGGTGTGAATGATTGTGTGGAAACTTTTTCATGGGTGAATCGGGTGATTGGTTTGAATCTTATCAATAAAATTTGGCAAGGATATAAATTGCAACCTGGGAAGGGATTTAAGCAACAATTCCATTAAAAAAATGCGGACGAAGTCGCGAGCAACAGCTAGTATATTATAAATCTTCTGTGCGTGTATGTAATTAAACTCTTTCTAAACGGCTGCCTTGATTTTGATGTTTTTTTATGTGTTCAAGTGGATTCGAGAACGGTTAAGATTAACATTTTTTTTCTTTTTAAAACGCGCTGGCCAAGTCACGAACGAGACAGCTAGTTTTATATAAAATAACAAAGACGAACTACAAGATACGACTTTGTGACATACTATAAACCATAATTCATATAAACACTTGACACTGGCAAAATTTACATTATTATGACAAATGCCATTAACGAAGAAGAAAAAATCATAATATAACGCGCGACTTACTAGGAAGCGCCGAATCAAAGATGCAATTTAAAAATACAGAACACTGTAAGGGGATACCATCTTCTCTACCTGGATGATTTGTTGAGTTACCATCGTCAGGCTATGTCGGAGACCTGCAGGTGGCTCATTAACTCCGACACCAGGGTCGACGTAACCGTAAGACTGATTGATAACCGTAACAAATTGCTTAGCTGTTCGTGGGGCGCTTCTCCCACCATTGGCTTATTATAGACGAGAGAAATAAAACCCTGTCGCTATGGCTTTCAGATTTAGACAGTCGCTGTAACTCATTATTGGGCTATATTATCAATGTTAAATAGCATACTTATGGAATAATGTTACAACATCAATATTGGATTAGACTTTTAATTTATTATTAGCCCATTTGAAAGGTAATAAATATATAGTTCTGTTATTCCAAAATTGAAAGACTCAAATTGAGGTTATTTTGTATTGGTATAGTCTTTACTCGCGATTTATTTAAATAACTTATCATTATTATATCTCCGTTATCAATAGATAATTAATTGCGTTGAATTTTGTAGCTATGACGAAAATATAAGATACTAGCCGCTGCCCGCGGCTTTGCACGTGTGGTACCTCCATAAAAAGTAGTCTATGTCCTTTTCCAAGATCCCAGCTATCTCTATTTCAAAATTCATCAAAATCGGATCAGCGATTTTGAAAATCTAGGCGTTAATACGTAGGCGTGAAAACGTAACAGAAAAACAGACACTAGTTACTTTCGCATTTATAATATTAGTATAGATTATACAACGATTATTTACTCGTACCCACATATTACATAGAAAAACCTAACGTATGTACCCACGAAAAGAAAAGAAACTAAATAGCATTGTGGTGTCCTTATCTGTGTGCCCATCGCTGTTCAAGAACAGCTACATAATATTATGATAATCTAGATGACCCACGATCTCTTCTGCCAAAAATAAACGCTGCCAAATTTTTCCACCTCTCTACAAATGACATCCGAGGTTTCAAGTTCAAGTATATGCACAGGCTGGATATCTGGATAATGCTATACTATGGCTGCTTGTGACAAAATGTAGGGCTACAATAAATATACGTGAACATAAACAAGTACCTACGTTAAGGCGAAGTAAAGTCATCGATACAATATTATCGCTGCCAATGCCTACTGTGAAATCAATAACATGGTTGTAGTTGTACATCGTACTGATTAAAGTTGAATCACCTCTATGATACAATAATGTATTGTACAGAATATATGCAAATTTTAGGACTCTCGCACGACCTAACGACAACGAATTAACATTTGTACGTGCCATCCATAGCACGAAAAAGCACGTATAAATGATAAATGATAACAGCGCTGCACATACGAAGAACAACAAGCTGATCAAAACACCACATCTGATTTTTCTCGCGACATTTTTATGTAAATTCTTTGAGTTGGCTCTATGTTTCAGTCAATCTGAATAGGTCAGCTCTTTGCGACGAGTGATTGAATACAAGACACGTTAGTGGTACGCTTGTTGAGAAAATCTCAATCATAGCATAAGGACTTTTTTTTATTAACTATCTAGGTATGTAGAACTGCTTCGATAGAAATTTGCTTTTGTTCACGTTATAAATGGCCTAATAATGTTATAAACTTATGAAATAAAACATATGTCTATAGGTACTATAAGTACCTATACTACGGCACTACTACTATACCTACGGCAGAAAAGGGCGAGTAGCCAAGTCCCAGTGTTGTTGAAAGCGCGATGTCTTTGAAGACATGAATGACGACAATATGACGGTCACCAAGGTTGTCTAAATCTTTTTATATTATTAAACATAGACATTATGTTTAATAATATAAAAAGATTATAAAAATATAAAAAGGCTATAACGATTAGTTAACTTGATGTAAGTAGGTGCCTATCTGTTTGGATATGATTGAAGTTTTGTTGCATGTTGTAAGCTTAGGTATACCTATACCTATCTATACATTAATACGTGAAGCTAAAACTTTGAACCCCTTTTTATGAAATTTTAACGTAAATCCAATAAATGTTGATGATTATAACAGAACCAATAATAATAAGAAATTAACAATAGTTTGACCCAACATTGTTACATAACCTAAATTTATAACCAAAAACTTCAGTGCTAAACAACCAGTACCAGTCTTCGTAGTCGATACCAATCATTATCTAACTCACACAAAACTGTAGCACTTATAGGTTTTGTTGATTTATCTGGTGTAACAACTATATTTTGTGTTGGGTTCAACTGTATGCATGTGTATAAAACCACTTGATTAGTTTACCAGGAATTCCTAAGAGCCTACCTGCAGCTTCGTCTCCAAGGTCAAAGAGTCAATCTATTAACGAATAGATGCTATTAATGAATAGATTGCTTATCAAGACCATTTAAAAAATATATTTTTCTAATTTTCAATATCTTGAGCAGCAAGCGAAGATAAGTATTGCATGTTTCCATGAACCGCTGCCCTGTGTTCCCTTACTATGACCTCATCATCATAAAGCTACTCATTTACAATGTCTCCAGATATTTAAACTTACATACCACCTGTAAATCAGCGCCGTTATCAGTAAACTCTCCTACTCTCGAAAGTGATACTTCACATTTCTTAGAGTTATACCTCAGCCTATGATCCACCGCATATGCCTCACAAATAGTCACTAGTTTGCGAACTGAGCCCACAGTTGGTTCCAACACCACCATGTCATCCGCATATCTTATGTTATTAAGAGACACTCCATCAATAAAACCACCTGTATAGGTACTGCTGAGCTCAATGATGAGCTTGTTTATAAACAGGTTGATTCCAAAATAAAAATTACAGCTTGGTTTCCTTATGATAAGTAGATACATGCTTACATGTTATATGCTTACATCCTCTCCTCAGTGTCTCACCTCGCTCAAAAGTTGCATCTGCTACTTCTGATAGGATGGCTATAATTTTTAAATACAGATTTTAAGACATTGCATGTTGCAAAATATTGCAACATATTTTTATGCTCAATGTCTTGACAAACTACAATCCCTACAATAGGAGCCTATATGGAATTATTGCATTCAACTCTGGGGATCCACAAGCAACTCAAACATCTCACACCACTGTCACCGACGAAATAAAGCAATCCAATAAAAGGAGCGCCTTAATGCACAGCCAAACCAACTAGCTGCACAGCTGTCCACTATAACCCTATCTAAAGAGGTTGCGAAGAGATCATCAAATAAAAGGAGAAATGCTTGTTGGAGCAAAGAACCTACAAATCAGACTGCCAACAACAAACCTGCAACAAACCTAGTCTGAAGACTGATTGCAGATAAAAACATAACAAATAAAAAAGAAACTACTGGAGAGAGAAAACTACTGTTCTGGAAAATGTAGTCTCTCAGTGTAGCATGGACGAGGCGCTGATAATTTTCCTGTTGACTAGGTATATACTCTCCTCAAATAACCCTACTAAGTGATGTTCCTTATTCCTTATTTTGGGTTAGGTTCATATGGTCTGGATTGTAAAACGTCTGTGTGAGCAAAATGTCTGGGTAGAAAAAAGTCTAAGTATACACAACGACTTGATTGCACAACGACTGAACTTAATTATAAAATGTCTAGGTAGGCAAAACGTCATAAATGCAAAAAGACTTGTTTGTAGAAGACCTAAGTTGCAAAATGATTATTTTGCAAAAACGTCTAGGTAAGCAAAATGACGTGGTTGTGATTATACTTTTTTCGTACTTTTTTCAGCAAGTACTTCGCCCAAGACAAGTATCTACATTTGAAAATTTAAAAGAATAATAATAAAACTATTATAATATAAGTATGTAATATAATTATAACGTTAATGATATTATATATATTATTTTTAAAATAAATGATAAGATATGGAAAAGATCTGTACCTGTTTATTTTTTATTAAATTAAAAATTATTGTAATAGGTATCAAAATATCACTACTTAGTAACTAGTAACGCCATCTGTAATCTGTTGTGTAAAAACTTTTCTTATGTAAAATATAGTCTGTTGCGAACTGCTAACGTGTCTTTATAGGTTATGGGCAAATTTACCGGTTTATCAGTTTTTTTTATAGTATAAAATAGATAAATTGTTACGTTGTTTCGCGGAAACATGACTACGAACTATATTGCGAGTGTGCCAAAGCTAAAAGGCAGAGAGAATTACGATGAGTGGTGTTTCGCGGCCGAAAACTTGTTGGTACTAGAAGGGATGGAAAAGTACATCAAACCTAGTGCAGACTTCGAAGTTAAGCCAGTGGACGACTCCAAAACGAAGGCAAAGCTAATTTTGACCATCGATCCAGCATTGTACGTGCATATAAGGAATACCAGGAGCTCGGCAGAATTATGGACAAAATTGAAAGCCATGTTCGATGACTCCGGTTTCTCAAGAAAAATAACCTTACTTCGACATTTGATTTCGATAAGACTTGAAAACTGTGATTCGATGACTACCTATGTCACACAAATGATCGAAACGGCTCAAAGGTTAAATGGCACTGGATTTACAATAACAGATGAATGGGTCGGATCATTATTATTAGCAGGTTTGACCGATCGCTATTCTCCAATGATAATGGCAATAGAACATTCTGGCATTTCGATAAGTGCGGATACTATAAAGTCGAAGTTACTCGACATGGAAGTAACCAGTGATTTTGAAGGTGCAGCTGGCGGTACGGCGGCATTTGCAGCGAGAAATAAATATAATTCTGGCAGCAGCGGTAAACCAAAGAAATATGGCGGCAACCCAATGTCGAACAAAAAGACCGCGGCAGATACACCAGCAAAAACAATCACTTGTTTCAAATGTAAAGAGGATGGACATTATCGAAATCAGTGCCCAATGTTGAAGAAAAACACAAATAAATGCGTGTTTAACGTTGTTTTCCTAAACGGAAAGTATAACAAAAACGAATGGTACGTTGACTCCGGCGCAAGTGCACACATAACAGCAAATAAAGATTGGGTAAAGAACATGAACACAACTCCATGTATACCAGAAATTGTTGTAGCAAATGAATCAAAAGTGCCAGTTGTTTGTTCCGGAGAAGTTGACATTATTTCTGAACTTGGATGCAATATAACAGTGAAAGATGTGTTGTGTGTGCCTAGCCTGACAACCAACCTATTGTCGGTTAGTGAGCTCATTCAGAATGGCAATCATGTGATATTTACAAAGAAAAACTGTTATATTAGAGACAAGAACAATGTTTTGGTGGCGACAGCTGATTTATCTGATGGTGTTTATAAGTTGAGATTACAATCACAAAGTTGTATGTTGGCTACTACAGCTAGTGCAAAGTTATGGCACAGAAGACTGGCACATATAAACAGCCAAGACATGCACAGAATGAGAAATGGTATTGTTGATGGTTTGTCTTATGATAACTCACTTGACATAACCAAATCACAATGTACTACTTGTTGTGAGGGAAAACAAATGAGATTACCATTTTCTCATGTGGGTGAGCGGAGTACAGAAACTTTACACAGAATCCACACAGATATTTGCGGCCCAATGGAAACAAGTTCTTTGAGTGGTGCTCGCTATTTCCTGTTATTTGTTGATGATTATAGTCGCATGACTTTTATTTATTTTCTGAAGCAAAAGAATGAAGCTTTGAACAGATTTAAAGAGTTCAAATCATTGGTTGAGAATCAACAGAGTAAGAAAATAAAGGTGATCAGGTCAGACAATGGACTAGAATTTTGTAACAAGGAATTTGAAGGCTATTTGAAGCAAGCTGGAATTATACACCAGAAAACAAATTGTTATACACCTGAGCAAAATGGACTTTGTGAAAGGAGTAATCGTACAGTTGTTGAGAAAGCCAAATGTTTACTATATGATGCAAATTTAGATAAGAAATTTTGGGCGGAAGCAGCCAATACTGCTGTGTACTTGAAAAATAGATCGATTGCATCAGGATTGGATAAAACACCTTATGAGTTATGGTATGGATCAAAACCAGACTTAAGTCACCTACGTTTGTTTGGAAGCAAAATTATGGTGCATGTACCCAAACAGAAACGTTTGAAATGGGACAAGAAAGCTACACAACATATTCTAGTTGGATATGGTGATGGTGTTAAAGGTTATCGTGTGTACAATCCTTCTAAGAACACTGTAATGATCAGTAGAGATATAATAGTGATGGAAGATGTAACACCTATCAAGGAAGTCTGTGAAGAGTCAGCTATTTGGATATCCAATGAAGAAAATCCTACCGACAATTTAGTGGAGGAAAGTAAAGATAAAGTGGGGGAGAGCAGAGATTCAGTGGGGGATCTGTCTAATAATGTTTCAGAAACAGATTTTTTAGATTGCTCTTCAGGTTCCTCATTACATACTGATGACAATGAAACACTGACTGAAATAAACACTGAAGATGTTCCAGAACAAGCAGTATCAATACCTGAGCAAGTGCCAGATGTGCCAAGTAAGCGTCAGAGAAAGAAGACTGAGCGCTATGGTATTAGCAACATATGTGTTTCCAGTACTGTTCCAGCATCGGAGGAGATTGTATTCTCAGAGGCTCTTGAAGGGCCTGATCGGGAGCAGTGGAAGCAGGCAATGGATGATGAATTACAGTCATTTGAGGACAGTGATGCGTGGCAGCTTGTGGACCATCCAGGTGATGTGACAATAGTGAAGTGTAGGTGGGTGCTAAATAAAAAGTATGATTTTGAAAACAATGTAAGGTATAGGGCTCGATTAGTGGCAAAAGGTTTCTCGCAGAAACCAGGTGTTGATTATACAGATACTTTTTCACCGGTAGTGCGGCATTCTACTCTAAGATTGTTGTTTGCACTTAGTGTTCAAATGAAAATGAGTATAACACATCTAGATGTAACCACTGCTTTCCTTAATGGTTTTTTGAAAGAAAATATTTATATGTCATTACCTGAAGGTTTTGTAAACAAAAGTGGGGGAAAGGTCTTAAAATTAAATAAAGCCATTTATGGGTTAAAACAGTCTTCCCTGGCATGGTATGAAAGAGTTAAAGAAGTTTTGAATAGATTAGATTTCAAAAATAGTCAATATGAACCATGTTTGTTTACAAAAATAACTGGTAAAATTAAAGTGATAGTGGCCCTGTATGTGGATGATTTTTTGATTTTTTCAAACAATGATTTTGAAACAAATAAATTAAAAAGTGTATTAGGTTCAGAATTTAAGTTAAAAGACTTGGGACCTGTAAGACAATATTTAGGCATGAGAATAAATTTAGATAAAAATAAAAATGTTATTACTGTAGATCAACAACAATATATTGAACAGTTAGTTTCTAAATTTCAAATGTCTGATTGTAAGACACAAAGTACTCCGATTGAGCCTAAATTGAATTTAGATAAGTCATCTGATAAATGTTTACCTGATGTTCCTTATCAAAAACTTATTGGAAGTCTGATGTATCTGGCAGTATTAACAAGACCAGATATTGCTTACTGTGTTAGCTATCTCAGTCAATTTAATAGTTGTTATAGTCACATACATTGGAATTATTGTAAACGTGTATTAAGATATTTACTGCATACTAAAAGTTATTGTTTAAAATATACCAATAATAACAATAGTAATTTACAAGGTTTTGTAGACAGTGATTGGGCAAGTGATGCTCTAGATAGAAAATCCTATACTGGATTTTGCTTTATGTTGTCAGGGTCTGCCATTTCCTGGCAAAGTAGGAAGCAGAAAACGGTTTCATTATCCAGTACTGAGGCGGAATACACTGCTCTTTCTGAAGCTTCAAGAGAAGCTATTTATCTAAGAAATTTAATGCATGAAATTACTGATGTATTTAATGTAATTGATTTGTATTGTGATAACCAAAGTGCATTGAAGTTAGCCTCGAGTAGTCAGAGTCATAATAGATCCAAGCATATAGATGTGCGTTGTCATTTTATTAGAGATGTTGTAAAGAACAACTTTGTAAAAGTTAAGTACATTCCTACTGAAGAAATGCCTGCAGATATTTTAACAAAAGGTCTTTGTCATCTGAAACATTATAAGTTTATGAATTTACTTGGCATTGTTTCTGTGTAATCATGTGTACTTAGATTATTTTGATAAGTGGGGGTATTGTAATAGGTATCAAAATATCACTACTTAGTAACTAGTAACGCCATCTGTAATCTGTTGTGTAAAAACTTTTCTTATGTAAAATATAGTCTGTTGCGAACTGCTAACGTGTCTTTATAAAAATAAACAGGTGCATACCTACTTACTCAGTCTACAATAATTCTAACAAAAGCACTTTTTTAGTTCATATATTATATGATTTAAATCAGATATTTTTTTCAAGAAAACGAATATTGCGCTTTTCCTTTAATACATTTTTCTAATTCTAATTTTAATTGTGACTTTCAAGAAATTAAGAGTCACCGTTGCTTGCCCAGTCCATGATGAATGCAGATGAATGAATAAAGTATGAAAAACAATATACATATTGACATGAAATCAAATTAATTATTTGACAAATAGCAGTGTCATTTTATGATTGTGTCATAAGTTGCCAGTTGAAGTAGTTGTCCTTATCTTGTATCCACTAACTATTCATATGACACATAAACTCCATGACCCGACTATCACATAGAGTGCTAAGTATTTGTATAATCACCTAACCATATTCAACCAAGACTTTTTACAAAGAAGCCTATTTTCAACCAAGACGTTTCTCCTACCTAGGGGCCATAAGCAACAAGAACCATTTGCCACCAAGGCTTTTTACAACCATGGCATTTTAAAAATAATACATTTTGCCACCTAGACGTTGTGTATATTTAGACTTTTTTCCACCCAGACATTTTGCTCACACAGACGTTTTACAATCAAGACCATGTGAACCTAACCCCTTATTTCACCTAAGTTACATTTAATGGAAAATGGAAGTGGAACTTCCAACCTACATGTGATAGTAGACTGCTGCACCAGTCACTACTCTGGTCTAATGGTCTAACCAACTCTCACTGCCATGTGTCTCACAAAATCTATAAATCTATTTACATCAACACAAGCGCATTGTAGCTTATTACAGAAATTTTGCAGCTGCTAGATTTCTGTAATTCAGATGAGCATTAAAATCACCTAACATATAAATAGCAACAGAATTTTTTATTCAATTATTGAGCTAGTCTTACTTAAACACAGTAATTTTGTATTTATGAGAGTATGAGAGAATATGTGATCTGTAGGGCGATTATGGAACTCTTGATACGATCAATGTCTATCAGTTTCGATTAGCAATCGGCATCAATGTCTATCAATTTCGATTAGCAATAGGCATTATTTCATTCAATCATATGCGATGTATTTAAATGCTTAGTACGCTAAACACGGTTCCTACCGCTATCGTACTTTGTAAATTGGTCGAGTTATAGTTTGACATCAACTTCACATTGTAACTAGCGATAGAAGCTGATAGAAATCGCAGCGATCCGTAATACCAATTCATCAATAGTAACTGAAATCTATTAGTATCAATTTTTTATTTATGGGGAACACGGTGCGCTTCTATAATAAGCTTCCTGAAAATGCTACTAAACTACCTATTAAGAAATTTAAAGCATACATTTAAGGTAGTCTTTTGAAGAAAGCTTATTATAATATAGATGACTATATTATTGATAAGAATGCATGGCCTCATGTCGCTCTGCCGTCAGACAGTTAACCGACACACTTGAAATGTATAAACTCTCTTGTATTAGTATTTTGTAGTTAAGGTAGTTATAAGATGGATCATTATAAAAAAGCGCTAGGACCAAGACGAGTTTCTTGCCAATTCTTCTCGAGCTTGGGTTAGGATGAATTGGCACCTAAATTCACCTAGTATGTAAGACGTTTCAAAGTGATCCTTGTGATTGTATTGAATAAATCATCTTTTGACTTTGACTTTTGATAGTATCAAAGTTCCATAATCGCCCTACTGATGAGTTCAATAGCTGATGAGATTTATGCATTTTAATTTCATATTTTAATTTAGTGTACCAAGTATTTTAGCTAGTAGAAGGATCAATGAGTCAAAGAAAAGGATTTCTCATCTGTTTTGATATGTAAACTTATAAATTTATTCCAATCCAATTTATATTTAGTATCCAACATGTATGTAGTACTTTTTTCACTTTCAAAACTTTCATAAGTTGTACTATACATTTTGATAAACACGGACTTTTCTCACGTATTATCAGTGCCAACCGTGAACTCGAGTGGCAACGACCGGACCGCGGATCAAACTCACCCTGATGAAGATTCTCTAGATGAATCGAAACAGTGTCGGTGCCTCCATCGACAAAATAATACGTGAGCCCATGTTTATCAAAATGTATGTAGTACATTTGCGAGTTACCCTCTATCTTATAATTTGCTATAAGACATTTATGTATAGTCTGTACTTGTTCACATTCGATTTCATAACTAGTTATATATCAGGATTCTTTTTCACTATTTTATAACTAGTTATTAAACAAGACATTTTACATTTTTATAAAAGAGAACCTCTTTGTCATGTATGGTCTCCTGGTACAAGGAAAAAGTCAGTGAAAAAATCCTGATATATAACTAGTTATGAAATCTCAGTTAAGAACGTGGACCAAACTGTCATTTTAATGTCAATTAACAAAAGATGGAAACAGCTGTGCGATTATGGAATTCTGATACTATCAAAACACTGATACTGACTGTTTTCAGTTACTATTGGATATTTGGTATTACATAAGGTTTATGTTAATTGTAATACATGCTGAATATAAACTGAGATAGAAATGGAACATATGTAATACAATGAGCCCTGTCCTATACAACATCTTCACGGCAGACCTCCCAGAAACACCAGGTATGATAACTGCCACTTTTGCTGACGACACTGCCGTTCTGGCAAGTAACCAGGACCCTGTCCAAGCTTCACAACACCTCCATATAGGACTAGACAAAATAGACTAATGGAATGCGAAGTGGAGAACCAAAGCCAGTGCCTCCAAATCCACACAAGCCACATTTACTCTCCGCATGGGGAACTGTCCCCCTGTCCAACTTGGAGCAAACAGACTACCACACAGAGACTCGGTAAAATACTTAGGGATGCACCTGGACAGGAGACTCATCTGGAGAACACACAAAAGAGACAAACTCAACATCAGATACCGCAACCTGCATTGGCTCCTGGGTCGAAATTTTGTCTTAAACACTGATAACAAACTCTTAATCTACAAGGTTGTTCTCAAGCCTATATGGACTTATTGCATTCAACTCTGGGGATCCACAAGCGACTCGAATATCCAAATAATGCAAAGAGCACAAAATGGCATCTTAAAAAACCTCTCCAATGCTCCATGGTTCCTTAAGACAACTGAGCTACATAATGAACTACAAGTCACCATCGTCACCGACGAAATAAAGCAATACTCCACCAAATACAAGGAACGCCTTAATGCACACCCAAACCAACTAGCTGCACAGCTGTCCACTATTACCTATCCAAAGAGGTTGTGAAGACATCATATCATGGGACTGGATGGAACATGATAAGCAAATAAGAGGAGAAATGCTCACTGGAGCAAAGATCCTACAAACCAGACTGCCATCAACAAACCGGCTCATAGTCTGAAAACTGATTGCAGATGAAAACATAACAAAAAAAAATAAAAAATTAAAACAAATTCGTGAAATATTACCCAGTGCTAATAGAAACTGATAGATATTGATTGTTCCACAATCGCCATGCTGATATAAAGAATATTTATATCTGATTATCATAAGATGGATAAAAAATCTATTTTATTTTGCTCCTATACATCAAAACCATTCTATTAATTTTCACAGGGCCTGGTAAAAACATTGCCTGGCCCTAGAGCTGGCTCCTATTTGGCTCAACATATTAGCATTGCCATTCAATGTAGGCAATGCAGCTTGTGACTTGGGAATGCTGCCCTGTGGCAGTGGTCTGGATCACTTGAGCTATCTATAGATTGTTTTAAACGATCCTTAGATAGCTCAACTGTTTCACATTTATTTTATATTAATTTATATTATTCTGTATATTTTTGTAATTACTTCAGAAATAGGTACATAATAAAATAAAATTGTACTACTTAGTGATAACTCACAAAATTTAATGAGGGTAGTTTGTCTACTGTAAAATAAGTAAATGTACTGTAAATAACAATGCATTCATGATATTAACCTCATATAATAATAATAATGTGGAACAAACACACTGTTTAGAAGCTTAGTTGAACAAATGGAACCGCTGATTGCATGCTTTTTCGTCATCATAGCTTACACAATAGATAGGTAGCCTTAGAGAAAAGGTAACCACCATGAGGTATGACGTCCATACATCGCGTCCCTTTCCTTGGCCTGGATCCTATTTCATGAAGTTTGTTACATGATCATAACTACATTTATTTTGTATTTGTGACACTTTGCATGACCATCAAATCTATAGCATCGTATCGATCGATGTCAAAACAAGCCCGTGTGTACACGTCAGGATCTGATGTATCCCAATGAGCGCTGATTGGCAATCAATTCAATATAACTGCACCATTAGTTCACAAAGCAACAATCTGCAGTTGCTGGTAATCATCATTACATACAACTCATCAAAATATGTACCAATAGTCGTGTCGTCCTACCGGATTCACAATATGGCGACATCAGAAAACAAAGAACAAAATAATGAACATTACTCACCTGATTTAGCTCCTGAGAAGATTGCTTAAAGTTCTTCTTGTTTAGATGGTTAACCAGATAGGTAATTTGTGATAAACTAAAATTTAGAGAGTCCAGGTTCATAGTTCCATCAACGCAAAACCGAAAGCTTCAAACACGTTTGAAGCTCTCTCGATTTATATTGGTTTTCGACCGTAAACGTATGCTCCAGCACAGTTTTTTATGCGTTTTTGAGCAAACTAAACCCAACATCACCAATTTTATTATTCACTAAAGTACAATCAACATATTTTTTACCACCCCACACTGCAATTTATTACATGAAAAACCTGCACCATCTGCACCGATCGCGATCGCCCGATGAACGAAACGAAGCGAAGACGAGCACGCACAGCACCAACACAGCACAAGCACTCAAAGCAAAATCAATTAGAATTTTAGAATATTTAGTACTCTGTGGAAATAATGTACAACGAGCGTAATGTTCGTTCGCTAATCCACAGACGAAAAGAACTACTAGTCTAGTTACGTACCTATGTTGATTTTATCGAGATATATTGTGTATTTTTTTTTTCTATGTGGCCATACTGACCCTTGAAATGAAATGAAATGAAATTAATTTATTTGCTCGAAGTATGGTAAATATATGGTTCTTACATAATAATTGTCTCACACACTTCGTCGTTGACCGACATGCAAACATCAACATGGCAACCATGAGATTAATGAGATTATTAATTACAATTAAGTATACATGAAATTAAAATTAAAATGTCAACGTCAATATTATATAAGTAAGCAGATTAATCCAGAATATAAATTATTATTAAAACATTTCATCAACATCGTAAAAACATTTCTCGCTGAGCCATGTATACAGTTTTTTTTTAAATTGAACTGGCGGCAACTCTCTAATCGCTTTTGGTATCAGATTAAATATTTTAATAGCCATAATATAACTGTTTTTATGCGCCAGTGCAGTCTTGCGGAATGGCATTATGAGTTTAGTAGGATCCCTAGAACTGAATTTAGAGTTTACCTTATGTATATATTTGTCAAAGAACCTTTCGTTTTCTCTAACGAAACATCCAGCTTGATGTATGTAAAGGCTTGTCAACGTTAGTAGTTTTAGTTTTTTAAAGAGCGGTTTGCACGATTCTAATGGTTCAACGCCACATACCGCTCTGACACATTTCTTTTGGATGATAAAAGCTCTATTAATATCCGTGGAGTTACCCCAAAGGAGATGTCCGTATCTCAAAACAGAAGCAACATATCCGTGATACGCTGTCAATGCTGTTTTTTGTCCTGACGTGCGTCGTAATTGTTTCAAAGCAAAAACAAAACGGTTTAACTTTTTACATAAACAGTCAATATGTGACTTCCAGTTACAATGCTCATCTAATATTAGGCCTAAAAATTTCATTTCGTCAACTTTTTCAATTAATTCATTACGACATGTCAAATTTATATTAAAACTGTTTTTATTATTATAATTGTGAAAATTAATCAATTTTGTCTTTGAAATATTTGCTTGAAGATTATTGTCATCTAGCCAGGTTAAGATTGATTCTACTTCTGATTTTAAGGCGTCCTCATATTTTATATTTCCTTTGAAAAGTTCCATGACTAAAGTTGAGAGTGGAATATAAATTAAAAAAAAACGGGTTGTGGGAGTGAGTTTAGTAATAAATCACTTCAGTGATGCCAGATTAGGCGACTTATCGCCCTTTAGGCTATCTCGACGGGTGGCGGGGCGACCAAAAAATGCGATCGGCGACTGGTCGCCGTTTAGGCTATTTACGAAATTAAAAATGATGAATGATACTAGCCTACGTCCATCATATTTTTTTATACAATTACAATAATAGTTAATTAGGTACAAAATGGGTAAACCGGAACGTTTCTTTCATTTCATTCGGTAAATGTCAGTTGATGAGAATGTCATAAATTTTTAATAAATGTCAGAGTGTGAAGTGGATGAAATGGTGGTGGTAGGTTGGATGCATATATCGCGACATTTAATCAATAAATCCTCCAATCAATCAATACAGGAATCCTCAATGAGGTTATTTTGTTAGCAGACGACGAATTACATAGGTATATTTCTTATAATAAAAGCTCTAAACCCTACATAGTAAAATCATTAATTATAAAACAGTTAATAAGTCAAGTCGTTTTTACTTTTGTAACTAAGCGTAACATGTTTTTTTGTATGTTGTATTTTTATCTATGTTGTTTTATTACTGAGGCTCTACAGGAAAAAATAACATTACATGCTTACATCAGTACTCAACTTCAATATTTTAATTATCATGAATGAGTCTAAGCAAATAATAGGTTATCATAATATTATTACCCGTATTAGGCTCCATATTACGTATCTTTGAATTAAGCGATGTAGGCTAATTTATGAAATAAACCTACATTTTGCTATAAAAAAAATTGGGCGATTTAGGCTACTTTTTTTTTTTTGGCGATTTGGACCTAGCTCCATCTGGCAACACTGTTCAAAATCAGTAATTATGGCGATTGCCAATCAAATACTGAACGAACACAGATGATGCAATATTTTTCGTTCAGAATGAGATAATATATCAAAAACCCTAACTCAGTAAACTTCTCCATACAAAAGTAGACTGTAAACATGTGAATTAAGGTTTATAATCAAATGGGGCGAGTGCGGCAGCCGGCTGCGTCTCGCCCCAAACGGTAGCTAATAAAAAAATAATAAAAAAAATCGTGTTGCACGCCGGGAGTGCCGACAGAAGTGAAAACTTATTTTGACGCGTTAGAGTTTAGTAATAGATCACTTCAAAATCAGTAATTATGGCGACTGCCGCAATTGATGACCATTTTATGAAGAAAAGAAAATACTTTATTCAATACAATCAATTTGAAATCACTTCACTTTGAAACGTCTTACATACTAGGTGAATTTAGATGCCAATTCCTCATATCCCAAGCTCGAGAAGAACCGGCAAGGAACTCGTCCTGGTCCTAGCGATTTTTTGCGTGATCCATCTTATAACCTTAACTACAAAAAACTAAAACAAGAGAGTTTATACATATCAAATGTGTCGGTTAACTGTCAGAGCGACGGGTGTATCCCACTATTTCCATTAGGTAGGTATTTCTATTGATAGAAATACTAGGACAGATTCTCCCAATGTTTCCATTACTGGAGGCGCGGCGTCGGCAAAAAAAAGCACTGCATCACCTCTTATGACGGCGTGCACATTTACGTGTTACAGTTGACTGCTACAAAAAAATATCGGCTGTCCGGTCAACCGAATCATGGAAAATAGTAACTATATTCTTCTGGCGCTTCGGCGGCCGCTGCACGCTCGCTTTGCTCGCTCGCCTTACGTGTTGTTTCTTTCTTTCTTTCTTCAAAAGATTACCCTTTATGTATGCTTTATTAAGAAGAATAGTTTCGATATTTTGATGGCGATATCGCTGAACTAAATGACTGGCATTGCAATACCAAATACGAGAGGATCGATCGTAGGGTACCTGATCGATTAAGAATTTGATTAAAAATTGATAATTTTTTTACGTATTTTTAAACCTATACCTACACATTTTGATACTGTCTATCTACTCTACTACTACCATCAATGGTAGGTACTACTGACACAAAGGTCACATTTTATCCATTTTAAAACCCTCGATCAATATGATTTTGGTAAATAAACCGGTCAAGTCAAGAAATTCGACCCTACTTACTTTTTTACCATGTGTTACTATTACTAGTATAATACCGTTATAAACTAATACCTATAGCGCCGAGCATTGTTTTAAAGATTGTAATCAAGAAATCATTTTTTTTATTTGATTTGATTTCCTGGTGCATTCGTGCAATGGACCATCCAAAGCGGTCTTAATTTGGTCAGTCCATCTCATGGGCGATTTACCCCGTGCCCTTGTGCCTTCCACTCTACCTTGCACTATAAGACGCTCAATGGAGACCTCTCCGCGTCGTGAAACATGTCCAAAGAAAGTGAGAATACGAGATTGTACAGTAGATGAAAGTCGCTGTTTGATGCCGAGTTCTTGGAGTATGGACTGATTAGTACGAAATTGAGTCCACGAGACCCCAAGCATTCTTCTCCAGCACCACATCTCGAGCGCATCTATCTTCTTTTTCTCACTTTCCCGTAGAGTCCATGTTTCTGCAGCATAAAGAAATATGGGAAACACGAGGGATCTCACAAGACGTGTTTTGGTGGCTTTTGTTATGCTACGGTTTCTCCATACCTTCTTCAGCTTATCCATGGTAGACCGGGAGATCGCCATACGACGCTTGATCTCGTCAATACATCCACCATTGTTTGTGATCAAAGCTCCGAGGTAAATGTATGATTGAATCACATCACAGTTCGCGATCTGTGTGACCTCGGGCGAGTTGTTATTGACACGGTCAACAATCATCATTTTAGTTTTAGTACGGTTTATTTTTAGTCCGAACTCGAGGCTAATATTGTCCATCTTAGAAAACAGGTTTTCCATGTTTTGGATACTAGTGGCAAACAATGTGGTGTCATCTGCATAACGTAGATTTGAAACTCTCAAACCTCCAATTGCAACACCATCAGTCCAGTTATCAAGAGCGATTCTCATAATAAGTTCCGTGTAGATGTTGAACAGAAGCGGAGAAACAATGCATCCCTGACGAACTCCTGCAGTGGGTTGAAACGGACCTGATAGCAATTCATCTGCCCGTACGGAGGCTGTTCCGTCCTCGTAAAGACGTCTGAGCAGGTGCACAAGATGTTTTGGTGTACCCATTTCTAAAAGGGTCTTCCAGAGCTTTGGCCATTTGACAGAGTCGAATGCCTTGGAGAAGTCAACAAAGCAAATATATGTTGGTTTGTTGAACTCACGAGATTTCTCGATTATTTGGCGCACTGTAAGTATTTGCTCACGGGTACCCTTACCCTTCACGAAACCAGCCTGCTCGGGGGCTATTTCTCTTGATAAGAATGATTTCAGACGTTCGTTTATTATGTGCAGTAAGATTTTGCTAGCATGTGAAATTAGCGCAATAAGGCGATAGTTCCTGCACTTTTTGGTTGAACCTTTTTTGTGAAGTGGAACAAAGACAGTATGAGTCCATGCCTCCGGCCAGGTACCTGTTTGCCATACTTTGTTACACAAAGTGTGAAACATCTGCACACCATACTCTCCCGAGGCCTTTATGGTCTCAATCGGTATAGAATCTCTTCCTGTGGCTTTTCCCTTCTTCAGATGTTTGATTGCGGCCCTAATTTCATCCTTGAGTATGTCTGGCTCCATCTCGTCATCTCTAGGTTTGGTTGTATCGAAACAGTGCGATTCCGGGTCCAGAAATAGTGACTGGCAATATTCTTTCCATACCTCGGAAATTGCTTCTATTTCTGTCACTGTCTCTCCATGAGAATCCTCAATTGCCCAAGTTTTGCAGGAGATGGATTTGGTAATTTTGCGAATTTTCTGATGGAGGTCCCTAGATTCATATTTATTTGCGTGAGCTTCTACTTCTTCACAAATACTTCGCATTTGGGCGTTTAAGTCTCGCCTGCAAGCTTCTTGAATCCGAGCAGATTTCTCGTTTATAGTTCTCACATCAGTTCCCAGGGCTTTCAGTCTCCGCCTTTCTTCCACGAGTCCCAAAGTCTTGTCGCTCATCCAATGTTGTCTTTTGCGTATCTGTGAAGGCTGTTTTGACTCGTTGACCGCGGATCGTATCATGTCCCCCGCTCGTTCCCATAATTGGTTTGATGTTTCCAATTTAAAATCAACATCTGTCCATTTTCTCCAGTTTTTTTCCAGTGACGACATAAACTTTGAGTTGTCTGTTACTTCTAACCTCATTTTCTTTGGAAGTTTTCTGGCTACTCTCAGTCTAAGCCGCAGTTTGGCGATTAAAAGTTCATGGTCCGACCCACAGTCAGCTCCAGGTAGTGTGTGAGCATTCCTGATAGATGTTTTCCATCGTGACCTGATCATGATGTAGTCTATTTGGTTATGGTATTTTCCATCAGGCGACGTCCAGGTGTAAAGTCGTCGAGGGTGATTCTGGAAAAAACTGTTAGAAATCACCATGTTGTTATCTGCTGCAAATTGTATTAGGCGTTCACCCCTATCGTTACGGGCTCCAAGTCCAAATTTACCCACACATTCACTAAGCTGATGGGCATCTGATCCGATCTTAGCGTTAAAATCGCCCACAACTATAAGAAGCTCTCTATTAGGGATTTTCGCAATAGTTGTCTCAAGTTCTGTATAAAAACTTTCTATTGTTGTTTCGTCAGAGAGACTCGTTGGGGCATAAACCTGGATGATATTCAGGTTCACGGGTAATGCCATAAGTTTGATACTCATCACCCGATCACTAACTGGTTCGTAGCCCATCACACAGTTATTTATATGTTTCGGAAGGATAAGTGCGACTCCATTACTACTATTGTTTTCATTCCCAGAGAAATAAACGGCGTTTGTCTCGGTAAGATAATGTCCATTACCTCTCCAGTGAGTTTCACTGAGGCCACAGATGTTAATACTACAGCGAGCCAACTCGTTCTCTACAATCTTAAGTTTGCCAGGTTGAAGCAAGCCTCTTACATTCCAAGTGCCAATCTTTTGGGTATGTAACATCTTCATTGATACTCCAGTAGTCCGTTTTCCATGAGATGCCTGGTGCAGCACATCAACATGGCCGGTAGCCAATTTCACACCGTCTGCCCCGGACGCAGGTCGGCGCCGGTTGCTAAGCGGATCATCAGGCCACATAGTTTTCTTTGTTTTTCCTTTCATGACGACTTTCTTGGGAGAGTAATGCAGTGGTTTCCCGTTGCCTTCTGCATCAGGAGTTTTAGGCGTTATTTAGACGCCAAGGCCACTGTAGCCTCTTCTAGCCGGTTGTCCGACTAGGGGTGTGGTGTATACCGCCATTGTTCGGTCGCCAGAGCCTCGTTCGTTATCTAGCAGGGAGCACCGCGGTGGCCCTACGGGCCACCGTCTCGTGCAGGCGAGGTTGACATTTGGGCCGGATGATGTAATTACCGATCTCCCCTTACTCCCTTATGATGGTTCCCTAGATGGTTAAGTACCTACGGTTTAAAATTTTGTTTATGACTTGTTTTAGACTTAGCTGCCTGCAAGCAAAATTTCATGATTCTAATTCAGCGTAAAGTACCCCACAGGTTTTAATTTAGATACTGGAGGAGCGTTCGAAATATGCGGCATAAATGACCGCATTTTTTAATATTGATTAATATAATATCTATTTATAGAATGCTTGCGTCAAGGCACCTAAAATAAATTTAAAAGGCTGTTCTAGAAATTGCCTTCACAGTAAATACTGGAAAATAAGCAAGTAGCTAGGTAGGTACATAAAAAAACAATTAATTGATCGAAACATCTTCATTTAATTTCAGCCGAAAATCACATAAACTAAAGATTATATAAATATACATGGTCATCCTTCATTCTACTCCCCTAGATCCTTACATGCATTGTTGTTATCATTCGAATATAAATTGATATGAACGCAGAAATGCTTAAAAGTCGTGAGGTTAGAGAGGAGCCCACAATGAAGCCATCCTAGTGTACCTACCTACTAATATCAAACACCATTGAGAATAAATACACTGCAAAAATAAATAATGTTGATGGAGATCTACGAAACAATATTGTTCCATGTGAGAATATAAAATAAAACTATTAGTATTATATTATTATAATCCTTCCGGGCTCCATTTATAAAAAGTACTTATAAAAGTAGGTAAGTAAGTACTTAGTGTTAAGTATATTATAATATTATATATTATATTATTGACCAAGTGTGCTTATCAATTGTTATCATTATAATCATATTCATTAATTGTTTGTATTGTATGAGACAGTGTAATAATTGAAATCCTTTATTTACGTGATAATAACGAGCTTCGTCCAACTAACAACGAATATGACAAATTATAAGTACATAAATACTTTTCACAAATTAATAATTAACAAAGAATTGCAATATAAAATTATTTTGTCAGAGAACCTATGTGTTAGCAACTACTTGTAAAATACAAGCAGGAATGGTCATGTGTATTGCCCGTTTACAAAGTACATACCATGTTACTATGTTATCATAGTGCTATGCCTGCATTTGTAAGCTTGCTTTTATGCCACAGAAACATACACCACCAAAGAACGAAAAAACAAGTTTAATGTTGGTCTAACCTCACGAAAGGAACGTAATAAATTGTAAAGATATAACTTACAGGTACTTAAACATAAATCTAAAATGAACTAATAATAAACGTAACTCAATTATTACAATAACATATTAGAGGAACAGCGTAATCTGTGCTGTTCAACTAAATAACAAATAATCGAATGCGTTACATAAAATAAACGAAAGATTAGGTCGCCGGTGAACTCAGACGTTGCTGTGATGCTCGGTAGTAAAGTAACTACGTTAATACGTTAAATATTACACTACTATCTATGCTTCTCAGTCTTTGTTTCATTATTTAACATTACAGCCATCATCGAAGATTCCCGTCTACAATTGACGCCCTTCCTTCAACGACCATATACATAGTTTAAATATATATACAACAAATATTATTACATACCCATTTAGCCGATGTATACAATACAGTGAGATTCAGTTGCGTACACGCTTACTTTCAGAACTAAAGCTTGGATTTAAATGTCAAAGAGCAAGTGGCAGGAAAACCTAAAACACTAGTCACAATTCTAATTTAAGGAGAGTTTAAATCGAAGAATAAAAATTAATAAGAAGTGAGTATGTCTGTTGAAAATAAATTCAATTAAAATTATACATTTGTATACAATATTGAAAAATAAATCTTATTAAATTGATGAATCTCAATCTAGTTTGCCAACTCCGTGCAACTGAACTACACATTGTATCCACCGAACTATAATTATTATTATGCAAGTTCAAGAAGTGAGTTTCCATAAAATAAAAGTTACTGTAAATTCGGTATGATTATACAAGTCTGAGATGTTAACTGTCTAGGTGTTGTATAAATTAGACGTACAAATATCTTAAGACTATGATTTATTATAATAACTTGCTGGCCTTTAAGTATTGAGATATTTGGATTGTACACACAACTGTAAGTGATTAAATAATAGTTTAACTGTACTTTAGTAGTAATGCTAATATACTTGGACAGGAACTTGTTAAAAATTCGATTCCATCTTCCATACTGGCATACTTGGCAGTCACCGAACTGAATCCTGTGACATATACAGAGCTAGTCATGACAAATACCATTGTCTCATTCAGGCAGTTCGGCTCTTTTTATCTGTCTGTATCACTTCATACAAAAGTTAGTTGAATAGGTACATACTGTGTTTTCATTTGTAGTGTTAAATACTTATTTAGTTTTGCAGCTAATCATTAATTATAATAACTTGCGAATTTAAATTAAAATCTTACTAGACAAATACAATTCGTTTCCAGTGCGCTGTACTCTAGTCACACATAGCAATAATTTAAATACGATTAAATATGGTTACAATACAATAAATCCTACAGATATAAGGATGCAGGTAATAGAGAACATAATATCGTGTGATGGGCATGACACTGGATCATAACTAATTATCTATCTCAAACGGTCCTCACAAACAATAATAAAATAAAACAATAACAAAAACATTTATGATGACATTCATAGATATTATAACATAATTATTATCATTGACGAATGTCTAATTGCAAATAAATCCATTAGTAAAAATAAAAGTATATTTTACTATTTCAATTGTGTTGAATATGTATGACGTTGGCACACCTGCAATTGGCACTCAGTACTCTTGCTTTAGTTAAGATATAAGATGAGAGTATGCATTGCCTCACTCAATAACTGATGATAAAATAGACCAAGCAACGCTTAGCAGCGGGTGGCCATTTTGGGTAAACATAAAATAAAACATTAAACAATGTCAAAAAAACAAACACAATTATTATGAGCAGTTATGTCAGAAAATTGCAGTATTAAATAAATTAATTAAACACAGTATCAAATTAAATATTATATGAATAGATTGGCACACAATTGTGGCTTTAAATTAATAAAATAAAAAAGATAGATTGCGGCAGCCGCTACTGTGCAGTGCAGTGTGCACTGAAAGTAGCAGCGCGGAGGTGCCCTGCGATGCTACGAGAACATAATAAACTAACACAACAGACGTATGTCGTGTTGAATTAGATGATTCTATTTGGTCATAATAGCAATACATATACATCCTAATGTGAAGTCAAATCAAATAAACGAATTTCAAACATTGCAGCTCGGAAAAAAACCTTAACCTTAACAATAAAACTTATCAACTAAGATCCAATTTTTCATGTCTTTGGGATAAAATGGAGTAATAAATGATTATTACAGAAATTTGGCGATGCTAATAGTAGCCGCTATTTTCTCTACTGAACATTTATATCTAGATCTAAAGTAATGGTATATTGTAAGAAAATATGTGAGTATGGATACTGAGTTACGCAAAACTATAGTTAAACTGCCCCATTCATTTCATAGTCCGGTGGGTGGGTTAATTCCCAAATATAGCAGGCGAATATAGCATCGCACACCACGCCGTCGCCCCCTGGCCCCAGCTCCAGGCTCCGAGACCTATCCTACCCACTTCCACCAGAGAACATTAATATCACTATCGAGTCACAAGCATCTCACAGCGTAACTTCAAATGATAATTATCTTCTTCGCAAAAAGTTATAACAAAAGATTCGTCATAACTCTGGAGGCACGTCGGAGGCACTATAACTATTAGACAGGCGCTCGGAGCAGAGCGTTTAGAGATGCCATGGCGCGTAGAGGTTGGCGTATCGGCGCAGTAGACGCCGGTTGAGTCGATGCTAGTCGTCACACTTACGGCACGAGCCGGGGAGGTCGAAGTTGAGAACGATTAGTTTGGTCTCCTCGGTCCCGTTGCGAGAACCGACTGCGCAGACCAGCTTGGTAGCTGAGGCCCGGATGCGCCAAACAACTCCTCCCGAACCTCCGGATCCCAACTCTACCAGATTACGGATGAATTCGCCCGTGTGCACGTCCCATAGCTTGACTGTACCGTCGTCGGATGACGTGACTACAAAACGGTTACTCGATTGAAGGCAGGTGACGGCTGATTGGTGCTTGTTTGGACCTGTCGACCAACAAATCTGTTAGTATTGTGAACGGAGAAAATTATAACACATTGATTGAGCTTAACAATAATATACAATCAGAACAATCATAAACGTCTCCAAGTAGTATTGAGTTGACATCTTTTTATCTTGTAAACTCATGTAACTTTTGGAAATCCGTAGTCTCTGCCGTCGTCGTCCTAAAGCAGGCGGGATTATATGCATGTATGTATGGTGAACCTATTGGTCTCAATTATGTGTACCAACCAATATTGCAATAATACAATACATAAATATTGTTGATGATAATCCAATACAAGCACAATCCAAGACAGATGCTTTCAACTATGCCCATAATATACTAAGCACTCGTAATATAATAATCAAGCTGTCTGTCCCGTGTTTCGACCGCGGTAACACAATCTATATAATAAAAATCAATTGCTGTTCGTTAGTCTCGTTAAAACTCGAGAAAGCCTGGACTGATTTAGCTGATTTTGGTGTTTGTTGAAATGTTTGTCCAGGGAAGGTTTAAAAGGTGAGTAAATATGAAAAAAATGCTTGATTTTTTATTTATTGATTCTGAGGCGGTACGAAGTTTGCCGGGTCAGCTAGTTTTGCTAGTTTAGTCTATAGGCATAAGGATAATCTAGGTTTTTTTTATTGGTTAAGTAGTGTCAAAGAAACTTTAAATCATAATTAGTATAGATAGGTAGATAATGTTTTGCATAATACTGACTGGCCTTACAGCTCAGTAGTAGCTCTGCTTTCTGTGCTGTAGGTTCGAGGATGTCATTACTGGTAATAAAGTAACATAACATAAGTATGTATTTAACAATATCAGTTTTCTGTCAGTCATCATGATACAAGCTATGGATACAAGTATGGGTTATGGGTTATATTTATTACTAGCTGGTGCCCGCGACTGCCTTTGCGCAGGATTAGTACTTCGAGTAATTTTAACGGTTTTTGTAGATGGCTGATTTTTTTCTTACTTACTTAACACATAACGTTATATTTATTTTGGACAATTCACATAATATTTTTATAAATTATATCCTATGTGTTATTCTGATGTATAAGCTATATTATAGTAAAGTTTCATTAAAATCCATTTAGTAGTTTTTGCGTGAAAGAGTAACAAAACATACATACAAACTTTCGCGTTTATAATATTAGGAAGATTATTTACACTACTATTTGTTATTGATCTGTAACATCTTTTCTCTCGCTTTCCTGCATTGGGTGGGAGTGACTTCGTGAAAAGCGACGGAAGCGTGTAACATGAAGCCGGGGAAACGCACGCGATTGAACCAACCCATTTTCCGAGAGTATGGTACTGCCAACCAACAGGGTCTGTGTGTTATATAACTAATTCGGGATATAATGTTAATGTTTCTTATTGCCAAGGTGATATAGCAGATGTTGGACATTTGTAAGGCTCGCTCGTTTTTTTTATATTCATACCTGATAGCGTGTGAAGACAGTGCCCCGTGTTGATGTCCCAGACCTTGACAGTGGAGTCGGCATTGCCCGAGACTAGTATATTCGAGTGGAGCTCCATGCCAGAGGTCAGAGACTGGTGACCGGTCAGCGTGTGCTTCAGCTGCCCAGTCTCTACATCCCAGACACGGATCGAAGTGTCGAGGGAGCCGCTGACTACGTGCACACCGTCGAACTGGAATTTACAATGTTTTTAAACATTCGCAGCAGGAATTCATTATTTATTAATTCAATTTCAGATGAAATTTGGGAAGAAGATGTATTACATTCGGGGGAAGAACATAGGCTACTTTTTGTCTCAAAAACAACCTTGAATTGGATAACATAGGGGATGGGAGTTTGTTTGAGCATCTAATATTTTCTTAAAGGGATCAGAAAATGCATATTTAGGCTTTTGTTAAGAAATAAAGAAATACGTGTTTTAACGTTTTTGCTAAATCATGTTCTTAAGATGCACATAATGCAGTCCTTATAAAAATAAAGGTTCTAAGCATACGCGTACGAAGTCGCGGGTAACAGCCAGTATGTTATAAATAAATAAATAATACCGGACATTTCACACAGGATTATCCATCCTCAAAGTAAACAGAGCTTGTGGTATGTGTACCAGATGATTGATACACTACTTATTTACCATTCTTTGTAAATACAAAAAAAAACAAAAAAAAACACGTAGAAAACACCCGGACTCGAGACACTTGCAGATCATACAAGCATTTGTCTCGGGGTGGGAATCTAACCCGCAACCTTCTGCGTCTCAGCTGGGCTTTGGCCCACTGCGTTATGTATTTATACATTCTATGTATAAGAAAATTCATACTAGGTGAATTTAGGTGCCTAGCCCTAGTCCGATAAGAACTTGGTACTTGGTACTCGGTATTACTCGGCACCTGTAGCAACATTATCATCAAATATTATTGGTTGGATAGACTGGACACGGAATAGGATAAGATGTTTTATGGGCATCTGTTGCATCTCTAGCAAAAAACCTCATCTATAAGAAAATAGGAATAAATATCGTATGACCTTGTTTCTTAGCTACTTTGTGTGTTAGTTGTGTATTGTAATTTTATATTTATAATTTTTCTTTTAGTGTCAGTACTTAGTTAAGTTTAGTATTTTATTTTTGTACCTTTTTGTGTGTCTTTGTAATGTTATGTCAAATAAAGCTTTTATATATCTATCTAGAGCCTAAAACTATACATATATTTTTGCTCAAATACTGAATATTTTAATGTGTGTCATTTGTTAATATTAGTATAAGTGCGGCGATGAGGTTGCAACCTGTCCTGAAACTACTAAAAGTTTGGGCACGTTGCGAACACATCTGACCTCCTCAGACCACTTAAGTAACTGGATATTGGAGTATGTCTTTATCGAGCCCG
The DNA here is from genome assembly GCA_948098915.1 of Lampropteryx suffumata. Classification (NCBI taxonomy): domain Eukaryota; kingdom Metazoa; phylum Arthropoda; class Insecta; order Lepidoptera; family Geometridae; genus Lampropteryx; species Lampropteryx suffumata. The sequence continues at coordinate 27,567,473 of OX402544.1, forward strand.
AGGATGTATTTACCAACCGAGCAGTCGTGACTATATTTATTACTTTTGGACACGATAATGCCGTGTGAAATGTCCAGCACTATTTATGACGACCTCTGTGGCGCAGTGGACTAAGCTCTGGCTGGTATCTCTATGTATAATATATGTATGTATTTACAAAAAAAAAGTATTTAAGTAGTATATCAGTCATGCGGTACCCATAACACAAGCTCTGCTTACTTTGGGGCCTGATGATGCTGTGTGAAATTTCCAGCATTATTTTTAAGTTTTGTTCGTCTTACCTGCAAACTGTAAACTCTGTTGGTGTGGCCAGCCAATGTGTGCAAGCACTCGCCAGTTTCTGGATTCCAAACTTTCACAAAGTAGTCGTACGCGCCAGAGACGACCACCTTCCCGTCGTACTGCACGCAGCGCACAGCCGCCATGTGACCCACCAGAACCCGGATACAACACCCCTCGGGGATCGACCACAGGCGCAGGGTTGCATCCCTCGACCCAGACACCACCCTGAACAAACAATTACTTGACTTAGCAGTTGCTATATTTTATGGAATGTCTCACATTATTCGCATCTTCTATGTTCAAGTTGTAATCCATCTATATAGGTGAAGCTACAATGGCGACATTGAATGAACACACGTAAGATGTCTGATATACTACTTATATACCATATTTTTTTTTGTAAATACATATTATATTATTGTAAGAGTTATTGAAATAAAACAACTTTCTGTTTTTTATCATGTATCGCGCCCCACGCTTTACGGAAAGCGCCCAAGTAAAAATATGATTGAAATTTTGTTTCTTAATGTAATATTAGTTAGAAATTTGAATAGTTTATTATCTCTTTTATAATAATAAGCTCTACCAGTGTATTCGTTTAATGTCCCCAAACATTCGCATTGCTAATATTTGTGTGAAGTATGATATCTTAATACACTCATTAAATACGGAAATTAGTCGGAAAAATAATTCATGATTAATTCCCGTAAAAGTCTGACTACGCAACACTGGAAAAGTACTGAATGAAAATCTAAACTCAGAAACACCAAAACCATTTAGTAAACCAATTGAAAACGACTGGTTTCATTAAAGGCATTTTTGGGGTTGCCCTTTTTTTTTCATAACGTGATACTCGACTTGAATGGACTCGAATCAAAGATGCTGGTAATATAAAATAAACATTCGCTGTTTGGATACATAATCGACCTACAGAGCAGAAGGCAGAGCTACCACCAACTGAGCTAACAGGCCAGTCTAAATAACCAGGCAAATATAAGCAACACAACCAAAACATTGGCAATAAATAAAAAGGTATAATGCGATAACTACGACGAGTTAATATGAAAGTATAAATAAGACGACCTCTGTGGCCTCTCGAGATGCAGAAGGTAGCGGGTTTGACTACCGCCGCCGGACATATGTTTGTATTATCTGCAAGTATTTGTCTCTGGCCTGAATGTTTTAAAGTATAATATGTATGCATTTATAAAGTACTGATGATACTGTTTAAAACATTTTACTGTTTCGGCATTTTAAATTAATTTATACTAATATAAATATTAATGAACAATGCACACAGCACCCTCTAGCCCCAAAATAAGCTTATACTATCCATAGTAAAAGCTTCGCTTATTTTGAAATCCATAGTACAACAAAACACCCAGGCCAGAGACAAATACTTGCAGATCATACAAACATATGTCCGGCGGCGGTAGTCGAACCCGCTACCTTCTAAATAAAATACTTAACACCTATAACATCACATTATATGTTTGTGTCGATCACAGGTGGGGATCGAACCCACAACTCACAGCGCAGAAGACATAGCTACTACTAACTGAGATTTGAGGGTAGTCTTTCAGTGGATTTTGACATAAGTAAGCGCGTAAATATTGCTGGACAATGCACACAACATCATCTAGTCCCAAACTAAGTATAGCTTGTATTATGGTGACTAGATGACTGATAGAATACTTATATATATTTAAATACATACTTATGATACTTTAAAACACCCAGACACAGAACAAACACCTATGCTTTTGTTGCATTGTATGCACACAAATGTTTATCCTGGGAGGGAATCGAACCCTCAACCTACAGAAGGCAGCGCTACTATAAACTGAGCTGACAGGCCAGTCAATAGATTTAAACAATTCATTAGCTTAGTGTGTATTTATAAAATAGACCGTTAATCTCTATTCTACAATCATTTAAGTAGCGGATAAAGTGTGACTTATCCTAACCATTCTAATATTAAAGAATAGGCAACAAATGTTAATAACACATTAACTGATGTGTGGTTCTAAGACTTATAAATGTATTAATTCGTTCGCGTTGGTGGACTCGCGAACATAGCTTTAAGTTGGGCATGGCTCTTCTTATTCGCAAAGCATTACAGTGTAAGCATTTCATCAAACTAATTAATGAGATGGATCAAAATTGATCTACCTATTAAGGACTCATGACAAAGCGACAACGTTACAGGAAATCAGTGGCAAATAAATAAAATATATTGGTAGACAATTCAGCACCATTTAGCCCCAAACAAAGCAAATATAAAAAAACAGATAAATGATATAATACTTATATATACTAATTAGTATATATGATACTTTATGTTTGTCCTGGGTGGGAATCGAACCCACAACCAACTGATCTGTAAGCTTTTTTGATTTTTGTAATGATGCTGTCGCCATTTAGCATGAAACTAAGCATAGCTTGTACTGAATCAGATGTTATAATAAGTTTTTATCTATGCAGTTGCTATTCTATAGTCAGAACAGTAAGTTCACAGGTAATACCTATTATAAACTGGTAAATAATTACTTATGTTACATTATAACAACAGCAAAGTACATGCCATGCACTGCTACTGATTCTTAAGAGTCATTGCCCTGACGGGTGACTCAGATGACCAAGTTAGTAGGCAGCTTCAAAGCCAAGATCAACAACATATACTAAATTATGTCATGAAAACTTGATAACGATTGATTGTGGGTACTAAAGTTTAGCTAGTAATATGTTTTCCAGTTCAATAAATAGCTTCATTCTATTTCTTAGCATTCTGTCCAAAGCAGGGAAGCGCTCAGCCGGGCAATTACATAATTCAGATACTATCTAAACATTGATACTAACAGTTTTCGATGAATTGTTACCCAAGGTCGATGTTCATTTTACATGTTGTCATATGAATAGAAACCGAAATAGTACGTAACTTGTCAACTGGTTCCAGTTACAGTCATTGTTCATTGATAAACTATGATTGTATCAAGAAATCCATATACTGTACTGACCTCATTGAAGGTTGCTTAATTCCTTGATTTTGATTCCTTGTTAGGGAGTTCCTAACAAGGAATCAAAATGTCGTTACATAGTGAGCTATGCCGCAAGCTTATCAACTTCTACTAGCAATGATTTTATTATATGCATAACCGTTGTTGAGACTCACCTATCCTGGTAGAGGTGCATACAGCGTACGGTAGACGTATGTCCAGCGAGCACCTTCAGGCAACGGCCAGACTTGGCATTCCAAACACGCAGGGTACGGTCAGTCGAGCCGGATATCACCAGGTGTCCTACCATCTGCGATGACCACACGCCGCCTGAGTGACCCACCAACGTTCGGAGGCACTGCAATGTATATGACACTTATTATGTAGCTGTAGCTACGAGTAGTCCTAATCAAATTTCAATAAATTTGATTATCACTGTCTCATAATGCTTTATGAGACAGTCATAATCAAATTTATTGAAATTCATTCATCATAATTTAGATTATTTAGATGACATAAACGCTTGGAATTAATCTGCTCCAACTCAACTCGGCATCCGTAACAAAATTAGCAAGGATCATACAAAAAAGTGTAAAGACCAGAGGAGTTTCTTGCCGGATTCTTCTTGAACTGGGATAAGGAGGAACCGGCACGTAGGTTGCATGTAAGGAAACGATTAAAGAGTCCTTGTGATTTTATTGAATAACTAGCGACCCGCCCCGGCTTTGCACGGGTGCAATGCTGATACAAAAATATACTACAAATGTGTTTATTTACGACATCACATTAGAAACCTCGAAAATTATTAGTGTTTCTCTTTTATATTATGTAGGTATTATACATATAAACCTTCCTCTTGAATCATTCTATCTATTAAAAAAAATCGGGTTGCACTCCGGGAGTGCCGACAGAAGTGAAAACTTATTTTGGCGCGTTAGAGTTTAGTAATAAATCACTTCCAAATCAGTAATTATGGCGACTGCCAATCAAATACTGAACGAACACAGATGATGCAATATTTTTTGTTCAGAATGTAGATAATATATCAAAGAACCTAACTGGTTTTACCTCATCTAAAAATATGCGTACCACGCCAAAAGAAGTTTTCACTTCAAAAAACCGCATTCAAAACCGTCGCATAGTTTTAAAGATCTAAGCATACATTGGGACAAACAGACAGCGGAAAGAGACTTTGTTTTATACTATGTAGTGACAAATGTTTTGATCTAATTTGTTACGTGAATTTGTGAAAGGGAAAATAGTATGAAAACTCTGCGTCCATATACACATAATCATGGTTATTATTTATCTGACAGTAAACAACTGTATAAAAAGAAATAATAAGTTTAAAAAGATAAAAAGAGTATAACTTGAATTTAAATGTCAATTCAATACTTGAATCGCGAGTTATGGTCTTGATTTGTTTATACAAAATTCTCAGAGAATCATTTTTTTCTCTCCAAATTTTCTTTCCTTATGAATTTAGTTCATGTTTTGACACACATTTAAAAAAATGGGTTCTGTACAGCGTAATGTCATAGAACCTGAAAGTTATAATACACGAAATGCACGAATGGAGCCATATTCACTATCACTATACACCTATCACTTTTTCATTCCTATAAGAAGAAAAAGTAAAGAGACTACTAAGGTTGTTTTTATACAAGATTTAAAATAAATTATATTAGGTTCTCGAGATGATCTCAAATTAGTAGGTATGTAATTCAGTATTCGGACATGAGTTCTAGAGTGCAGCTTACCTTGCCAGTGGCTGCCGACCAGACCTTGAGCGTCGTGTCATCACTGCCGCTGAGGATACGGTTGCCGTAGAACTGTAAGCACGTGATCACGTGGTCATCATGTCCGCGCAACTCCACGGCAGTATCACACGGTTTGTTAAGCCACCTGGAAAATGCAATACGCTATAGAAAAGTATATATGAAAAAAATAACTTCTTAGTTCCTCGAACTAAGAAGTTTTAGGTTTGTTAATACAAACTAGATTCTACCTGCGGCTTTGCCTGCGTGGTACCTAGATACAGATAGCCTATTGTTATTTCAGGTCCCAAACTAAAACATGTTTCATTCAAATCGGTTCAGCCGTTAGTCCGTAATGTACAACATACATAAAAACATTCACACAATTAGTAGAATGGAGATTATGCTAATAGTAGTAGTAACTCTAACCTTGGTGTCTAGACAAGATCGATCTGTTGACATTCAACAGATCGATGAGCTGAAAGATTCGAAAGATTGTATGGAAATTACATTAGCTTGTGATATATCAGGTGATGCTCGAACCTGCTGTAAGGTTGGGAGACAGATACCATCATAACACTTAGCCTGAACCATCCACTGCTATCCAAGACATCATCCTTTTTCTAAACGGTCAGCATCTACTTTGTTAGTTAAAAAATATAATAGTAGAAAATATTAAATTTTATACTAGCAGAATTTTTAATTAACTCGCCTGTTTTCAATTAAGTACTGTCGCATATAAGCGGCCTTCCAAGGACTAGCGCAGCGTGGCAGCTGACGGGGCACCCGCTTCAGTGTGGTGATGCCGATGCGGCGACATTGCATTTTCCACAGCAAGTTATCGTCTGCTAGCCATCTGTGGAAACATTTATTAACTAGTGTTCGGATACAGGTTTCTGTTTTTGTTCGAGTCAAAGAGCTGATAACTAACTTTTTGACAGTTTTTCAATAGAAGTGAGTACTTAAAATATACAATTCTATCGATCGAGGTGCTCGCTCTAAATCAGTAATTATATTAATAACAGATTATAGGACAAGCGCAACAAGCGGTTTGCCAAGTAACAAAAATATCATGTTGTCACCAGCGGATTTTGTGTGAGCACCTTGATCGATCGCATTGCTCACTACGATTGGGAAACTATCAAATAACTCATAATCAACGCTCATTTCTTGTTTTTATCTTGTGCTAGTCAGTGACAAACTCTGGCGACGGAGGTATATTGCCCAAAGCCAAAAACTTTTTGAAATTCCGACAAATTACTTGTTTTTGATTGGAAGAGAAAGACGCATTGTATTTAAGAGTAAAAATCAATATTTACTTCTATGACCTTGAATAAGTATGTTGCGGATGAATATTGATCTTTACTTGACCTTTTAATAGCGATTTATAAACCAATAGGTAGTTAATAACCATAATGTATTAATTCAAACTGTTTGAGTTTTTCTTGTTTTATAAATTAGATATTTAACCGGCACTAAAGTTTTTTCACAAAATAAATATTTGTAAACAATTTTGACACAACACCATCTAGTCCCAAAGTAACTTGTACTATGGGGGACCAGACAATGAAACTTTTATACATTTAAATACATAAGATACTTTATAACACACAGAAACAGAACAAACACATATGTTCAACACAAAAATCTTTGTACTGGGAGGGAATCGAATCCAAAACCTACAGCGCAGAAGGCAGAGCTACTGGCCTCAATTATGTTGGCACCAACTTAACTAATTTTAGCTAAAATTAGGTTTTGAACTGTCAAATTAACCTTTGGTATTCTGCTGCTACCAACTTATCCTAATTTAATTTTACCTAACTTAATTAAGCGTTCCTAATTTAGTTAGATGGTACCAACCGAATAGGTTTTACAAATTCTATGACTAACAATTCCTAATTTTAGAAATGAACCAACCGAATTGCCACCACTACCAACTGAGCTGATGGCCCAGTTAAATGAGACAGCATTACGAGTACCCTACAATCAAATCCCTTTCCTCTCACCATAGGGTCGGAAGCCGTCAGAGGCAGGTCAAGAGAACCAGGTATTTTAATTTCGAGACCTAAGTAAACAAGATCGCTTATTTTCAAAGTAGATACCACCTACTTAGGTACCATACCGTGAGAACTGGCAGATTATTGAGTTGTAATAACGTAACGTAATACAATACAGAAACATTAAACCCATATGAAAATGTGTCAATGACGTAATTTAATTAATTATTATGTACATACTTGTATGATATACAATGTATATACGTAATGCAAACCGAAATGTATAACTAAAAAAAAATTGGTGGACAATGCACACAACACCATCTAGCCCCAAACTAAGCATAGCTTGTATTATCGTGACCAAATGACTGATAGTATCTATACTAATATTATAAACGTAAAAGTAACTCTGTCTTTTTGTTACGTTTTCACGCCTAAACCGCTGAACCGATTTTGATGAATTTCAGTATAGAGATAGATGGGATCTTGGAGAAGGACATAGGCTATTTTGTATGTAGGTACCACGAGTGCAAAGCCGCGGGCAGCAGCTAGTATATATTTTTAAATACATTATTTATTATTTAATTATATCTGTCATCTGATTCCCATAGTACAAGCTATGTTTAGTTTGGGAGTAGGTGATGTTGTGTGAATTGTCCACTTATATTTATTTATTATCAAATCGCTATTGTGGCGTTAAAGTATTGTCTGTCCTTAATATAATGTCAATGAATATATATACATACCGCGAAAGATTTTACGAATCTATATAATAAAAATAAATTGCTGTTCGTTAGTCTCGCTAAAACTCGAGAACGGCTGGTCTGGTTTGGCTAATTTTGGTTTTGAATTATTTGTGGAAGTCCAGGAAAGGTTTAAAAGGTGAGTAAATATGAAAAATTATTGAAAAATTATTTATTGAGTCGGTACGAAGTTTTTTTGCCGGGTCAGCTAGTTAATAATATAAAATACATGAGAAACAGATGAGCTATCTGAGGACCGTTTGAAACAATCTATTGAGCTCAACCGATCCAAACCACTGCCAGGGGGTAGGGTCTCCCAGACACTGGCGAAATTGACTCGCAGAATAGCAATGAACACCAGGGTGTTATATAGGATAACTCAGTTACAGATTATTATTTTGTTAATAATAATTAAATAGAGTCAGATTTATTTAAGTAACTACTTAATTGAGAATGACCGACGCCATATACGCGTCATGAATTTTACAAGATTTAATGCTTATAAAAAGTGATTTTTATAGGAAGGAGGTTAAAAAGAAACACATCTAATGTAATTTTTTATGTATGTGCACCAATTACTTGAAAACGCCTGAACCGATTTGAAAAATTCTTTTTTTTGTTTCAAAGGGCGTTCCCATTTATCGAAATCGGTCGGCGGTTCATAAAATATCAACAAAAATCTAAAAATGTTATACATCTATGATATTTTCGTTGCGTGCAGTGCAGAGCAGTGCGCTTAGTTGGCCTACACATATTATATATAAACTAAATGGTGGAAAGTAAATGGCTACTTTGTACAAAAAATTTCAAAATAAAATAATTTTATGGTCTCAAATTGTATCCAATGGAGTCGGTTTCCTTTTTTGTTTTTAAAACGTAATTATTATATGTATGTTGTTCTTTTAACGGCCTTGTCAGTTCAGTTTGTAGTAGCTTTGAATTGTGTGCTGTAGGTTGAGGGTTCATCATAATACAAGCGAAGTTTAGTCGCTAGATGCTGTTGAGTGCATTGTCCATGTCCATAAATATTTGTTGTTATTTATTCTATACTAGCGACCCGCCCCGGCTTCGCACGGGTGTAATGCTGATACTAAATATACTACAGTATGTCTTTATATACAACATTATCTAAGAGAATAACATAGAATAAGAGATAGACATATACCATTGCGGACTTTTGTGTAGACCTTTTTAAGGTGTACAATACTGTAGTACATTATTTTGATCTATCTCGTAGGGTTCAGTCAGCGTTTGCAATGTAAGCGCAAAAAATTGTGTTTATTTACGACACCACATTAGAAACATCTAAAATTATCAGTGTTTATCTACTATATTATGCATGTTTTATACATATAAACCTTCCTCCGCAAACCGCATCAAAATCCGTTGCATAGTTTTAAAGATCTAAGCATACATCGGGACAGACAGACAGCGGGAGGCGACTGTTTTATACTATGTAATGATGTTTTTGTATGTCTTACATTGCATAATACCTTTATAACAAGTAAATACGTAAATTGTGGTCGTGTCACATTACGCGATCCACATGACACCTGCGACAGCTGTCATGCTGGTAACAATATCCGTTCGTGTTGTAGGTACATAGCGATGTGACCGATGGTCTATACGAGTTTATTCATGTGCCTTCATATTGCAGAACACGTTAGTTTCAACTGACTCGTTCCAATTTACTTTACATTGTTGTGTTCTATTGTGAAATTACCTATATTACTTTGATATTTTTCATAAAATGACTAAACATAAAATTATAGAAAAGTGTCGATTAAATTCATTCGAGAAATATTATCATACAGCCTGAGAGTTTGGGGCTAGATGGTGTTGGGTGAAATATTCATTAACTTGTTTTTTTTACTAGTAGTGAACCCTAAACTTAGATCTAATAATGTACGTATCGAGCCGTCGTGTCGTTCGATAAGTTAGTACCTAGGTACCTACTCGTACTAAGCAACAAATTATTCATATATGAAGGATTTCATTATGAAAGCGCGAGTTGATTCAAATGAGCCCAAACACGGGTATTTTACCGGCTCTATTCCACTAAGACTTATATGGTACAGCTCCTGCCTTTATCATTAGATCAGCTCGCTGTCACCTTTACTATAACACTGTAATTTCTGAGATCTATGAAGTCAACAAAACTCTAGCGACTGGAAGCTACTGTAAAAATGGTTTAGTTTTTACGTTGTATTTTAAAATCTACACATACTAAAACAAATTATCGTCTAATTAACCAACATACAAGACTTTAATCTTCTTTACCTTCGCTACATTAATGAATAATATAGGAAGTGTTCTCGCGTATTCTTACCTCCAATATTGGCAAGTCTGTGCGGCGCGCAGTAAATCCTTCGGCTGTAGGTAGCCCAGCACAGTCAGCGCCAGTTCTTTCGGCAGCAGGGATATGAAGTCACGCTGGAAGAGGGGCTCGATGGACTTCATCATGTGACGCACCTGACCCGCAGCGCAACGACCTATGAGAGCGTCTATCGCCTGGATCTTCTCGTTGTTGGTCCACGATTGGAACCTAGAACAAAACGATGTTTGCATCTTCTATACAAGCGTTTGCCGACGACTCTGGTTCATTTATTCGGAACACTGTTTTGCAAGTATACTCGGCCGATTTGGTCTAATGTATTAAGATATATAGACGAAGTTATGGCACACAAAAAATGAGCTCGCGTGATAATCGAGACTTACGTACGATTCCCTGCGACCTTATTTGTATTGTTAGTTTACTATCGCATATTGTATTTTATCTTTAATACCGAATAACCAATACCTACTCGTATATTACTCGTAAATTTCAAAATGGTTAATCCGTTTCAATTTTATGTACAACACAACATAGCCAAAATATGGAGCAGCGAAATTAAAGCGATAATTCTATGCTAAAACCTAGCATGGTATAACGCGAACCGACCTTAACAGCAAACAATCCTCTCAATGTAAATGATTGTACTTATCTTACTTGTTATATACCAGACACACAAATATCACTAGGTGTTGCAATATCTAAAACTATAAGTGCGACAACTACGTTAAAATTTGCAAATCCAGCAAATCCGCGACGTCATAGGACATTGTCAAGAAAATATAATTATAGAAACCGCTTAGTAGGCCAGTCAAAATAGACGTTTTTTTTGGTCAACTTTGCAATAAATTTCCGATCCAATTTTTTTTTATTACATTTAGGATCACTTACCGAGCATAAAATCACAAAATGCTGACAGATCCAGGTGACGCTTCAAGCGCCATCTTGAAAAAACGTTTTTGGCCGATATCTCGGAAACTATGCACTTTAGGGCAAAAGTTATAGAGACCATTAATGTAGAGACTAAAATTTCGCATCTTTTGTTTCTTGTAAACTTTTTTGTAAAAAACGTTTACAATTTACGGCCCATTTAATGGATAAAACATTTATTTAGTGCAAAGTTAAATGCTATTTTGACTGGCCTATAGCGCGCTCTTACGATAATGTTGACGGTACGCATAGTTCACAACCCTTCTGTCTTGCTCCGTTTTCTCGATGATGTACCAAATAAGAAGGAAGAATAACATTTTTTACAAAAATAAATAGAATTAGAGCAACAAACACGTTTTACGGTTCTAAAATGTTTCAATGCAATGGTCGATCGAGGTCGTTAAATGCAGGATTGAGCAAGTCCATGATTAATTAATGACCATTACTCGTATCAGTTCGAATAAAAATAAAAGCCTGCCTACAATGGAAAAACTAAATAGACTTTATTTTCAGCAACAAAAGGTTCTAGAAGAAATCACTTCGTGCGTCACCGCTTCCTGAAACTGTCAGAGGTTACTTAAAAATTTACAATGCACTAACGAGTCTGTTCTTGACATTAAATTAATGTGTAGGAATTTAATGTCAAGAACAGACTAGGAATACAGATAGGAATAGGAGAAAACGTGTAATTTTGTATTCACTGACGTCAATGACTAAGGTACGTGTGACCTAAGTCACGTAAGCCTTAAATAAATAAATATATAAATAATGCCGGACACAGCATCATCTGGCCCCAAGGTAAGCAGAGCTTGTGTTATGGATACCACTGTGCGTGTGTTTTGTTTGTAATTAAACGGCTAGACCAATTTTGATGAATATTTTTGTTTATGTAGATTCGAGATTCGTTTAGATTTACGAATAGATTTTTTTTTTCATTTTTAAACGCGCGGACGAAGCCGCGTGCGGGACAGCTAATATACAAAGATATATCACACGAGACAAATACTTGCTGATCATACATTTGTCTGGCGGCGGGAATCAAACCCGCAACCTTCTGCGTCTCCGCCGAGCTTTGGCCCACTGCGCCACAGAGGTTGCCTTAAGAAAGGATCTTAAGACCAAAGACAACTATAGCATTATATTGGTCGTTGATAAAATAAGAGAGCGTTGTGGACTGAAAGAAGACGTAGTGATGAAGATTGACAAATCTGTTGCATGGGGCGAGTGTGAATGGGGAAGCTGGAAGGGGACGATCTCGACGTACTTACCTAGACGAAATTGGAGATGTGTTAGAAAAAGTCCAGCATGTCGATTATGGATTATGATACATTTGATAGAATCAATGTTTATCGGTTCGATTAGCAATTGGCAAAATTTCAATCATTAGTTTGATTGGAACTGGAACCAGCTTTGACAAGATGGAATACTATTGCGTAGGTGGTTCGGATTATATCTCAGACCAAATCAATATAAAGACGGTGTGGCTCGAACAACTATAGTGAAGCCATAAAACCGTGCTCCTTTGAGTAAACGAACTCACGCACACATATACATGAATAAATACATGTACTAATGAGTATTCTGATGTACATGAGATGTCGCCGTCTCTAAACAATTAACAAAAAAAAAACTTTTTCCTCCTATTTCGTGGTGATTCCGTAACAAAAAAGTGTCACGGAATCTCTTTATACTTGAAATAACACCTTTTTTAATATAAATAGCAAGTTTAAACGAAACGTCACCAAATCACTTGATCTAAAATTGCGACGACATTGTACGATGTTTACTAGTCAATGACGTGGCATGTACTAAATCTCACAAGCACGATTTGAGTCACGATTAGGTGTATGTGCGTGCGTTGTATTTACAGAGGAGCACGGGTTTGAAGATTCATGTTGGTTGATAGTCGAAACAGACTATAATTATTTAGTCCGAGGTTTCTATTCATATGACAGCATGTCTGACAATCAACATCAACCTTCCGTAATATCAATGCCACTGAAATCACCCGGCAGGTTAAGTGCAATCTAAACCAACGCCAGTATGAGGAATGTGATGCGAGTAAATTAAGCAAAAGATTTGTCAGGATCGTAGCCAGTGGAAAGTCGTAATCTCTACCTACCCCGTCTGGAACCAGGAATGATTTGTATATAAATATTATGTATGATATAATAAGGCCTGTAGACCCGTGGTAGACGATAAAATGAATTGCTTTCAATAAGTATATGTAAAAACAGATTCACAATATAATATTTTATTTTCTAGTTACATGTAGATGATGATGTAGACTCCGCAATAATACAAGTGAAACACAAATACAGTTTAATTAAAAAAATTATTAAGTAGTTGAGTAAAGTCAAGCTTTGCGTATAGGGGTTGCATGTTTCGTTAGAAGATTTCAGATTTTTGTTAAAACACGTTTTCGGAACAATAACCTTCTGAAATGCCGAGTATTTATGGCTTCTTTCGAAAAGTCGAGTCGTAAGTTTCTGATGCTTACGTTTTGAAATTCTTGAAAATTCGCAACAAAGGCAACGTGCCAATTCGTTCGAAAATTTTCTTTGAGATAAAATTTTGGTTAAAATTACATGTAAAATGTCTTGCTTAAAATTCTCAACAACAACACTTACGAGGTTAGGAGTACGTGAGCCAAGTTTTGTGCGATTGAAAACGCAAGTACATTATGGCTCTGAATAAGGGTTTCTTCATAGGATAATTCAGTCGTTTGACAGTAATTGCCTGATTTCAATGCGCGTTCATCCATACTAATACTATAAATTCAAAAGTGTTTGCCTATCTGTTTGTTTGTTCCCCTTCCTAATGTCCTAGGGCTGCGCGCAGACAACCTTTTCACGGTTAATTTGGTGAACGAATCTATATGAAATTTGGCACGAAGATAAGATTGTATCCTAGGGACGGCTGCTTTTTATGTAGGCTAGTTATAAATAAGTATTTTATCGGCGCGTTAGCTTACATGGCTTGTTTTTCAGTCTGGTTAGTAGAATCAACAAAATGGGGATTCAAGTTTTAATTGCACATACATACATATTCCGATTAAAAGAATCAGCGATTGGTTAGCAGAACTGAGGGACAGTGTATATAAAAAGAGGCTTATAAAAGTCTTTCAAAAAAGAAGTAATTTTGGTCATACAAAAACGGTCACTAAAGAATGTCCGTAGAGACAACCGATAACAACGCTACTTTATTTTGAGGGTTGGTGTTAGCGACAGTGCAGCAAACGAGAAGCACAAAGATCTAGAACACATAATTGCCTTGAAAAGACCCATATTATAGTTTCCGGGAGACTTACTTGGATAGCCAGGGCTTGATTTCTGGGGGTGGGCTCTGGGCAGAAGCACTCTGCATAGGCGGAGTTGTCGTCGGGGACCAGGTGGAATCACCGCAGCTGACGTACGAGCCGTCCGGGCAGAACTTCTTCGCAGACACGGGGGCTGGTTGATCGTAGCGACGTTTCCTCTGATGAACAATAATTTCCGATGAGATGTAAAATCTCGTTAAACTAAGATTTTAAAGGTAACAGTTAAGCCGGTGTCAGTCTGACGTGTATTCCTTCACAAAAACTTGAAGTAGGCTCGGTGTGATCGAATATTCAAAATATTTTCTTGCCTCGATATTCCGACGAGGTTTCGGCATGGCGCGTTGGGCTTGAGTGATCTAGATACATCTCTCAAACGCGATTCACTAACTTAAGAGTCAGTTGAATAAAACATAGTGTCTGTTTGAAATTCCATCAAAATTATCCTCGTTCTATTTTCACGTCTGATAGCTTTAGGTATGTAAACTGTATACTTTAATGGTTCATGTGTATGTAATGTGGTGGCGTATGCTTCTATCACAGCCTCACAACTCTAGAGCCGGGACTAACGGCGTACGGAAGCCCTCAAATGTAATGCTACCCACCAGCATGTTATCCATGCTGTTCTGAACGTCACCTTCGATAAAAGAACAACACGCATAAAGCACACAGTGACTGAGTAATAGGTATGTACGACTAAAATTATTGCTCATTTAATACGGCTTCATGTGTTGCCGAGCAAGTCTTCATAAATTGATGTGCTATTTAAGACGTTACTCTCGACAATTGACCTTTTGTATGGAAAAATGTGTCTTTTTTGGCGCTATTTAGTGGCTCTAAATGTATTTTCAATATTTTGCATAAAACTATTCGTTTCAAATTGTTTTTAATGATATTGTTAATTTAGAAATAAGCTTTAATTTGTTATTTTTTTTAATAAGGTTTTGTATCGTCATCATGGCGCATGCAACTGTATATCCCGAAAAATCGGGATGCACAAAAACTCATATATCATGATGTAAATATCCCGTTTTAAGTGAAAATTAAGGTTTCAAATATTGAATAATAATCATATCTTAAAGTTGATGTAGATTTAACTTGTAGCTCACACTTATACCCTAATAGGTAGAGAATTGTCGGTTAGAATACAACATTATTTTAAGGTAGGTGTAAGGTAATTTTCACTACTACATTAAAGCTCATTAGCGATTAAATACAATTATACATATTAACTACTATGAAAATCTTAACTTAATAAAGCTTTTGCTTGAGGGGTGTTTCTATACTGTTGATGACATTAAATTAAGAACAATTTAGTTCCCATATCATTGAAATCATCATCATTGAAATTATTATTATGTTTCTAGGCTTTGTTCAATATGTATGATATGTATGTATTTACAAAAAAAAAGTATATAAGTAGTATATCAGTCATGTTGGTACCCATAACACAAGCTCTGCATACTTTGGGGCCAGATGATGGTGTGTGAAATGTCCGGGATTATTTATTATTATTATTAATAAAAATGGTTATTGAATTATATTCTTAATATTACACATTATTTAAAAATTGAAAAGTTTTTTTCTGCACTATCTCGAAATAGCGAGCGAGTAAGACCTTCAAAATTTGAATTAGTATATTTTTATTTGAAAGGTGAATTAATCAAGCGTGTTTGAAATCTGTTTAGCCATTAGTATAGATGCCTGTTCTTGATTGATGAAGGGATCTGAGCAACAGGTCTGATCGATTCGAAATCTGGTTACTACAATGATATTGCACGAACATGGTAACCTTAACCTGATGAATGCTGAAACTTCATCTGGAATCTGCAGGAGACCCAACTCTTCACCAACTTACAGCAGAGGAGTCGATTTTGATAATTCAATTGTCGATAATTATTCATTGGAATGGATCTCAATGAATAATTATTGATATTTTATTTTGTCTCGGCTGTTTTTTTTTAATATTTAATGTATACATGTTGAATTAAAATATTGGATTTGACGCAGCTAGTGCGTCGAGCACTCTAACAACTAGGCGGTCTAATAACCATCTATTAATAGGAAAGTGGCAGTATTATTTGCAGTTTCCAACTACGACATAATGGTGCGGCCTTAGCTAACCTCCAACCGATCATATTGACTTCAATTGTCATTATGGCAATGATATAAAGCGCATATACTTGTATACCGAGTAATCAACTGCTCACTCAGCCTGGCCCAACGAGTGTTCTCGAATGTTCTACGTCTTCAGAATTATTAGTTCAACGAACGAACATAAACAGTGAAATGACTACAGAGAAGACGAGTGATAGGAGATGCTGGTAGAAATTAACCTGTTGTACAGATAAGCGCAGGCAGATGATGAGGTCGTACGAATTTACATTTAATGGTTTTTGACAACCTCTGTGGCGCAGTGGGCTAAGGTCTGACTGAGACGCAGAAGGTTGCGGGTTCGATTCCCGCCGCGGGACCATCGTTTGTATGATCTGCAAAAATTTGTCTCGGGTCTGGGTGTTTCTATGTATAATATGTATATATTTACAAAAAAAAAGTATATAAGTAGTATATCAGTCATGTGGTACCCATAACACAAGCTCCGCTTACTTTGGGGCCAGATGATGCTATGTGAAATGTCCGGGATTATTTATTTATTTAATGGTATCAATAAGTTTACGTGTATAAGTGTTTGAGCGAGAGTAAAAAGTGTAAATATACTTACCCATACTCGTTCTAGTTCGGGTTCCGCCTCTTCACTATCGTCGTCGTCCTGTAAGAGACTAACACGTTCAGGACCTTTCACATTTAACCACAAGGGCTGATGACCAGCAAGCAAAACGCAAGTTATGGCAAACTAGCTTCTGCAAGCGGTTTTTAGGTAAAAAGTAGCTTATATACTACTTTTTAATTCAAATTAATCCAGGCTCACATTTTATTTGCCGTTATGAGTATGGAGCATTTTGCGTGATTGAATAACATATACACATTTTTTAAATTAGTAACATAGGATGGACATACAACATATAAGTAGAAAGACCAGTTTAAATAGGTAATTTAAGTAGTTTATAAAGTAAATACATGTCCGAAGGATTTAGTTGCCTAATAAGAACTGCATATCAGGATTGCTGGTCTCATAGCCCATACAAACTTACAATTACATCATAGGTCAGTGCTTACCTCGTGTGAAGACAGGCAAGTGCACCACGACTCCTCGTGGACATCGTCTTCAGAATCATCGTCCTCATTACAATACTGAGCCATGTAACTCTGTAACAAACAAGATAACTTCTAGCATCTAAACTGAGTTACTGAGAAAGATTATGATGAAAAACTGACTCGTTATGAAAAACTGAAGGGCAACGAACCCTGATCATACTAAGGTTATTTGGTTAGTTATAAGCATATTTTTATGAAAACAAAACCTATAAAATGGAATGTGTTACTAAAAACTAATATTCAATTAATACCTTCGACTTGCAACTAGGGCTCCTTTTGTCTCTGTCACTGTCCAGTCCCAAAAGTCGGTCAGCATTAGAAGTTGAAGCTTCAGCGAATTTCGAATAGGAGCTAGAACTACCCACACTCGACACATTGGAGCTAGTCACGGCATCGCACTCATCATCATTGTCCATTACTTCAGCCTTATACAACATCCCTTTAGGGTAATCTTTTTTTTCTTCAATAGTGCTGCTCAGAAGCTTTTGCATAAAATCCTCCTTTTTATCTTCCTCAGGTTCAGGGTCCGGGAGCGGATCGTCTGGTAGCGGGATTTGACTCGGGTCCTCTGTAAGATTCTTCATAAGAGCAATGTTTTCATCGCTCGCATCTTTACTGCAGCCCGGCAAGCTGTAGTCTCCGCCCATCATGTTGAGAGCAGATATTGTCTCTGAGCTTGAGGTTAAACTAGAGCTGACACTGGATAGTGTTCGGTCGTATCTAAGCTTTCCATCTATTGAGATCATGCTCTCGTTGGGGCAAAGTTTGAGGATTCTATTCTCTTCTTCGAAGTCTTCCCGCTCGATGTCATCTATTGGCTGATCACTGCTACTTGCCACGTTAGGCGAGAACCGGTCGTCAATGTCTATGTCATTGCCTTCTATTTTTATGTCGAAGGCGATCCGACTCGCCTCCTCGAATATGTCGCACGAACTTGAGCATGACGGTTCACTTTTGAGATCCTCCTGTAAATTTCAACATACTATGAGAATGCAATTCTCAAAAGAATTATAAGTAAGTACATCAGATTGAAAATAACTTACTTGTTTTACTTGTTTTGAAGTCATGGTTTCATGGGTGTCAATGCTGTACAAAAATAAGAAAAAATAATCATTATTGAATATTTATAGAACAATAAAGCACAGATTTAGATTATTTTTTTTGGATGAAATCAAACCAAACATAATATTTATGATCAAACCTTAACTTGAATAAAATCTCATGCAGTGATGACGTTTAAAAATCACAAATCAGGCTGTTCGAATGTTTACTCATTATCTGGTAAAGCCTTAATAGCTCTGATATGTTTTCTTATAATTTAATTATAAACATGTTATTTCAACTTTTCAGGTGTTCTTATGCAGCCATTTAGTCAGTAGTGTGTAAAGCCACTGAACTCTTCACTTCAGAGCTTCATATTTATTATACGAATCTCTGTATTCAAAAACTGTTCACTAAACTTCATAATATCTTTCGAAAGACCTATTTAACAATATGCCACACGTAGGGGCAAAAAAAAAATATCTAATTCAATCCTAATTATCGAAACAAGATAAAAATTATATTGAATAAACTTTTAAGTCAAACTAGATATCTAATCGGTGCATAATCACCCTCACACTCTGTAATGATGGCTACCTTCCTTGAGTAGGGTGATGGATGTGCACATATGTGCCATTTATATAAATAAGTATTAAAACATCCTAATCACATGCACCGGCTGTGAGTGTAGGCACAAACGTCGTACCTAGGTAGTGAGGATGCCTATGCTAGGTCTGGAATCACATCAAAACAGAGCATCGAGCAGATTACAACAGAAAAATTTATCACTAGTTTATGCTTTTGTATGTATGTAGTCGGTCATAGGTTAAACATTTAGCAGGTAAAATTTGACAACAATAGCAGATGATAGTAGCTGTATTTTGCAAACTAGTTGTATTCATAAGAATATCTATTACGTTTCATCAAGATCTACAATTTCGATATCTTGAACACAAGATGAAAGGTACAAAAATATTATCATCTCCAACAAACTTTTTATATAAATCTTTTAGATAAGTCAATAAAAGAGTAGTGATTTGTTTTGTAAAATATTTAAAGGTAACCTTCAAATCATTCACAAAAACAAATCATTATCTTATTCTTGTTGTGTCACATGATAAAAGAATAATTCTTGTTGTTTGTCTGTTTATTAATAAAACTCATTCCCAGTCACTTAATTCTTATCTGGAATTCTCCCGTAGTATGAGAAACTAAAAGTGCAATGACATTCATAAGAATAAATTATTTAAGTCAAGCTGTCACTGCTATAGATTGAACCAAATAATAATATGAATGACTAAATGTCTCTTTATGTGAACCATATAGCTAGGATACTACTCAGAACACAAACAAACATTAAACAGCACATAGGTAACTAAACCAACCTGGCATCCGATCCTTTGGCAGACGCACAGGTGTCTACACACAGCAACAAAGTATCAGAATTGGGCAATCTTTGATTTGTTGATTGGTACTTTCCTTTATGGATATTCAAAGTAGCACTGGTCAATGACCCTTGGCCATTAAGCAAGATCTTATTGTCCGTCTTCATTGTAAAGCCTGAGATATACTTTCAGGACATTTAAAAGTCTAACTGCCACACTCAAGAGTTAGCAGTAGTCAGTTCGGCTAACTAATGCTACTTTTAAAATTTGCAATTATTTTAATAATGTTTACTTTGTTCAATTGATAATATTTACTTTGTTCAATCAATGTTTGTTCAATAAAATGTATGCCATTTTTGTAAGGCAAGCTTTTGTTGTGGGCTCCTGCAATTGAAGGGAAAAATATGATTATCTATTAAATCTATAAGATAACAACACTAATTTGTTTTACCCATATAATAAATGCATGAATACTTAGATGATAGATAATACAGTCAAGAATAAGTTTAAACCAATGTCAGTATATTGACTGTAACTCAAATTGTGGCTCAAATTTGCTAAGCACCACTGCTGGTAAACTACTATAGGGAGCAACATTTGAAATATTAAACTGCTTAAGTTAGGACAGTGGTGTTTAAGTGCTGGTTAAAAATGATTAATATTGCTGTACTTGTTAATAGAGGCACCAACACTGATTCACTGTTGGGTGCAAACCGTAAAAGAGAGCGGTAACAATCAGACCTCAGATCAAACTCACCCTGATGAAGATTCTCTAGTCTTAATGCCTCCAAAAAAAAATCAATCAAAAAAATAATATGTGAGTAAAACCAGTGTTTATACAAATTTATGGTACAAGTCATGAAAGTTTTGAAAGTGATATTTTTCCTCTTTTGTGTTATGAAATATTTAAGAAATTCAATTAATTAACTCAAGGTAGAATCTATGTATTCAAATAGCACTATCTGTTCTGATCAAAATTTAGAAATGTTGAAATACATAACCATAATTCTCTATATAGCTTTGGGTAAGTACCTCAGATATGACTGCTTTGACAGACTGAAAACAAGACAAAGCTAGCAGACAAACTATGTTCACTGCACAACACTAATTAATTGAGCTCCAATGTCAGAGCCAAGGCCATTTCAATCATGTTCTAAACAAGTATAAAAACGAGGGGTTAGGAGTCCTAGTCACCAAAAATTGTGATAGGAAAACGCGAACAAGCCAATTACAATCAATGAACTTGACATGAACGACAGACTCGCGCACTTTTTACAAAGATCGTTCATACATCGAAATAGTGGGTAACTAAATCACATGTGTTCCTTTAGTTAGGCCCATCAGAACTGCAACCGTGAGAACCTTTTTTTCACAAAGGACACTATTCACATGCATCCGTCCCAACAAAAAAAAACCATAGACGATTTTACTACGATTTATGGCGAAATTATCTGACCTTTACAATTTGCCACCCCAGACAGTGTTCGAGCTGTGTCCTCGGTCTAATAGTTCGAAGTCTTGGAGATGCGCAGAAACGCATCTATAGCTTCTCAGCTCTGTCTGGGATTTTGAAAGCCGTGAAAACAAAAAAAAAGTGGAATGAGGGACTAATTACGTGCCCCACGTCGCGAAATGTTTTGAATACTAACTTGTTTTTGATAAGGGCGCTGGATCTCTCATTGGTTACACTTAGGACTTGTTACGAAGACATCACTGAAGTTAGGTTTGGATTTTTTTAATACACGCAATGTGCTTCGTTGAAATAAACTTCACATTTCACTTCAATCAATCAAACTTCGTGGTCCGCCATCGACCATAGACAAGATGAATTGCCTTGTTTATTTTTTAAGTTGCCATTTAAGTTTATTTATGTCAGCCTTATTTGTGATCTTGTCTATACTATAGTTTGGAGACAAGGCCGAGGCCGCCCAAACAAACCAAAACGCCCTAACGTACGCACCGTAACGTATCATAATTGAATTCCTTAGACAACAATTTTAAAACACATAACATCTATACCCGACTGCTATTTGGGATTTTATCTGCGATAAAAGTGCAGATAATATGGGGTTGTGAGTAGATATACTTGGGGCACACGCTTCGGTTGCTTCAACTATGAAAAATCAGAACACAATGACCGGATAGTTTAAATTTAGCAAAATGGTGTATGCAGTTTACTAATGTTTCAGTAATTTCAGTAAAGCTTTGCCACATGAAACTACAGAACTTTATCACCATGATAGAATGCTATTATAATATATTCACTTTAGTCACTTTAAACCGCGTTCCGCGTTGAGCCAGTAGGTAGGTACTTGTGGAGCTTTGTGTAGGTAATTTCAATTGACAACCATTCTCGTATATATAGAAAATTCGTTTTGACAAATCCTTTAACTGATCAAGGTTTAGAAGTGGTCTTCTGCCCAAGGTCAATTTTGTTTCATTGTTTTCTTCTAAATATCTTCTTAAACTCAGGTATGGTACATTGTACGCCTAGAAGAGAAAGTACCCAATTCCTACCGAGTGTGTCATTTAAGGCTCGAGGCGCAGCCGAGGGCCTTATAACACACGAAGTAGGAATCGCACTTATAAATGTAGGTACTATAAAAGCTGTGTAAACTTTCATAACGCCTCGATAGCTGATAGTGCTCGAATCTCTAATCTACCTCGAATCCCTTTACATTTGTAGCGAGCCATGGCCTAAAACAAGTAAATTGACTAATTAAAAACCTCCCTGAAGTATAAAATTCAACCCAAACGTTTGTACCAAAATTTACCAAACAAGTCAAAAACTATTTCACAGATACCTTTCATATTAATCAAATAGCATTGAAACCTGTATCAAGAGTTCCATAATCGTCCTACAGTGCCCTACAATCACCCCAAAAGAGGCTCGTACTTCTAAACACTAAACTACAAAGTCTTATTTTAGTTGTTAAAACCACATTTAGTAGGTGCCAAAAATTCGTAGGGTAAATATGGCCAACAACAGGTGACGGTAAAAATGATCAGTCGTGGGCCATATTACAGCCATAGATATAGCCATATTCAATCTGGAAAAGAACACTAGCTTGCTTACAGCAAGTTCAGTTAAGTCTACGCAGTCGGGTTTATTGTTTTTTTTATTAATACTTGTCACAGACGTTTAAGAATTTATCTGCCATAAGTATCTAGCTCGCTAAGTCCAAAGATCCCCAAAGGTAGGTAGATATGCCCCACTTAAAGGCATAATCCCTTGGTACGAAGAAAGAGTGTCCGACGCGAGTTGCGAGCAACTGTCTCAATTTCTTTGCACAGTGGCGGCAAAGCGTTGTTGAAACTAAAATGCATATTTTGCTAAGGTTCAGCGCATTTATTTATTCGCATTCTTGATTAGATTATTAATGAAAAAAATGTCTGGCAGATCGAAATTATTTGTACAAGTAATAAGCATAAAAGTACAGAATAAGACAGAAACTAAATATGGCATGATGAAAAAATACAATATTGCGAGTTTGTACGATGGTTTTGATACAACAATATACCAATAACAATATATACCTAGATATAAATAAAACATAAATAAGTGTCGGAAGGTTAGGTAGGTAGCTACGAGAAGCCTACCTACTTTAATCTTCCTACCTATGTGAGCCTAGCTGTTTAGTTTGCCTAGAACCCATGCATAATAAATTATTCCTAAATAGTAGGTACATAATATATACTTTAGTAATGACTGCTAGGTTTGCACCTACCTATGTACCTAATCTTGAAATGCAATTGTTCAAAAAAATTACTTACCTTCCTACCTACATTACACCACAGATAGATTAATTTTTATTATTAGATAAATAAGCTGCAGAACGCGACAAGAAGACAACCCTTACGGAATGCGTCGCTCCGGTCCAAACAGTGACAGCGCTATATGTAAGAAGCGTTTGGCTATGTTTAGGTAATTATCTCAAGAACGTTTAGAGGATATGCCAGTTAAATTGAACTTTGTTGCGTCACGTCGCCGCAAAACTCGCTATTTATATTCGCCACCATCTGTATCGCTACGCCACGCCAACAACTAGGTTTACCCTAGCTTATAGATGTTTCACATAAAAATATTTGTGATCTAGTTTTATTTGCCGACGATACGTCTTTAATTTTTAAAGTTGATAGAGATAAAACTAGTATTTGCGATAGCGTAAATGAATCCTTATTGTTAGTTCTTAACTGGTTCACTGAATATTTACAGTGTCATGGTATCATTTAGTGTAGTCGGACCAATAGATGAACGAAACGAACATATTGTTTAATTTTAAGAATTGAGTGATGCATTACATTACCGTGTTTCGGACATTTGCACTTTATAAGGAGAACGAGCTAAGATGAGTTTACCAATTTCTTAAGCTTATGAGTGGATTGCCGATTCATTGATATTCTTAGGCCCCAATTACTGGATTCTTTGCAATTAAGACTATTTTCTCAAGTAGAAAGTCAAAGAAAATATGTTATTTTTAATATGGTTTTTGAGAAATTGTGTGTTCAACTACTGGTCTAAAAAAGAGACACAAGTCTTAATTGTGAACCAGTGTTCAGAATTAACTCTGCCCTGTAAATTATGTATTGATATTGTAGATTGTATCTTTGATTATTAATTGATGTTTTACATTTTTCTTTCTTTTGCTTTGCATCATCATTGGCCTTCGTTCATCTGATGAAGATGATTTAGGTGGAGTCAGTAAAGTTACAGAGCAGTTAATTGTAATAGAAAACTTTCGTTTATGGATCCCCACCAGCAAGCAGAGGTGGGTGAAGTTTCCTCACCACTGACATCACTCTGCCTGAGATTCTGTTTGATAGCGCAGGCCTTCCCAGGTACCCACAATAACGGCTGGCACCGAGCCGGGCTTCTTTCAAGTTTTCCTTCTATATTGCCAGCTCTTTTGATAGTTAGAAGGGGGACTAAACCCCAATAATTTGAAGACTATTGCTGTCGTCTCCATAATCAGTCTCCAAGCAGCACTCATCTAGGATCAGTTCCTCATAAAATAGTAAAGAAGGTTTTTTCAAAAAATCTATGGTTTTATAATTCAAAATATCTCAACACTATAATTGACTTGACACTTAGCCAGCCGCCAAAGAGTATGCAATATCCTAATGATCCTATCCTATATCCTATCTTATCCTATTTCATGCGTTAGCATCCTATAGTTTGTGGTTAGCATCCTATAGTTTGTGCCTTGATCTCACTCAGTCATTTCATTCCCATTCGGTCGCCCATGTACCAAACCATATACCAAACCAACTACGTCGTACCACAGATAAATAATCAGCTGAAGTAAAAGTAAATCACAACACAATTGGATACTCTTTGGTGGTAAATCCAGTCTTGCCAGAAGGTTACTTTTGTAACCTTTTAGGTGATTTTTAACTCTTTCAGGTTACTTCTAGGTGACTCGACTCAAAAGGTTACTTATAGGTGATTTTTTAGAATTTGTAGTTTTTTTTCCTAAACGAAACCAACATGAAAAGAAACGCTCTTTTATATTTTATTAGGCAAAATTAAGCAAATTTAGTTTGAAACATAGTAAGTGTGACTACTCAAAACACGTCTTTCTCTCTCTCATTATATACCAAACCTCAGATGACCAAAGCTTCTCGCTTACTCGCACGATCAATCGGAACTGTCTTGTTCGAGTTCATTTGCTTGTCGCCTCTGATGGCATTATTGTTTGTCGTGAAGTTTTAAGTCACATAATTCCCTAGAGTGTCGCTTAAGTATGTTTTGTCCTTGTCATTCTAATGTCAAGAAATGGAGATGGCAACAAATTTAGACAATTCATAAGCTCGTGTGTGTTTAGAATTATAACATTTATGTTAAAACATTCTAAAGGTGTTTAGAATTGAAGTAAGTAGCTGAATACAACATTAAAATAAAAAAACTACCTTTTATACCTAATTACTAAAATAATTACGTTTTTAAAACTAAAAACAAAACCAACTTTATTGAATTAAATTTGAACCCATAAAAATACCACCGAATTGAGAATCTCAATAATAAAGCAAAATATCGAAATTAATTCGTTTACTTGGATGATATATATTTTTTATTTTGATTTAAAAACCAAACTACTGAACTGATTTTCATGAAATTTCCATGTGACCAATCGGAAAGTAGGTAAGTAGGTATACCCTATAGGTACGTGTTTTTTTTTTTCAATTCATATATAACGGAGCTATGAGGTAACAAATATATAAAATTTAAAACCGAATTGAGCACCTCCTCTTTTTTTTGGAAGTCGGCAGAAAAATATGAAAGGTTACATTTCGGACTGAAAGGTTACTTTTAGATCTAGTTTAGGTAACTTTTGACAAAGACCGGCTGGCAACACTGGGTAAATCATTGAAGATAAGAAGAAAGAATGCGTTGGAGTTGTTTAGTTTAGTTGAACAACTACGTATTTATTTATTGTAGAAGAGGGTAGGTAGGAACTTATAAATAAAATATTTAATTTTTTTACCTACATTAACATGGGCAGCCAAGCCCTAGGTATCCTTTATACATAAGCAAAGAAAACTAACTTCTAAATTTTAAATTTTTCGCAAGCATAAGCTATATAACTACTTACCTTGTACTTGGTATATTGCGTTAAATACTTACCTACCCTCAATTATTTTGCGGCCACCACCTTTTCTCAGAAGACGCGTGTCTCTGAGAACATTATCATTCTGTCCTGATCAACGGAGCCTCCAGGCTGGTTAAGAACCATTGCAACAGCTTGTAGAAGGTAAGTAGATTATTCTTGTGTTATTTGTTACCTTACTTCAAAGAGTTTAAGTAGCTCAAAAGAATAAAAGGAACCCTTCTTTGCATGTGTCGTAAATGATGACGCCAATATCGTTTAGATTGATAGATTGTGTGTAGAAAATGCCGGTGTTTGTCTGGCGCACGTGTTAATGAATTTTTCGCGTTTATTGGCTAATATTCATTGATTTCTTGACCAAATCTTTATCATTATGTATGATAGTGTTAGTTTGTAAATATGATTTGGTAAGTTTTTAGCAATAAGTAGTTTGTAAAATTTTCTAGTAGACTTTGACGTAAGTTTTGTGGATGGAGGACGTTTGGAAACCTCCAGAACCCCTTGATATCTTTGAACCGGCCTCAATGGACCTATTTGTCTCGGCGAAAGATGCCGAATCCAGTCAAAACCAATCCACCTACAGCTCGTCTGCGACTAAGCGGCGTTTTATTGATTTGAATTCCAAAGAACCCACATTAGGGAAGGGAACGATCACTAACCCGGAACTATCTTTGGCCTCTATACAAAACCTGTATTGTAGTAATACAATGGTTATTTGTTTCAAAGCATACACTTCCACTTTTCACACTCAGAGCTGGATCAATCCGCAGGTACTTCTATTAGACCAATAAAATTTGGCCAATACCTTGGAAGTACAAAATAAAATTTCAAACATATGCCTAAATGGAGTAAAAAAAGTGGGCCGCAATAAAATTTCTGTTGAATTCCTCTCATATACAGATGCAAACAAATTCCTGGACAACCCTAACTTGTCAATGTGCAAATATGAAGTATCCATCCCCTCGTACAACATAACCAAAATGGGTATTGTGCGATAGGTCCCTGTGGACTAATCTATAGATGAGTTTGCAAACTCATTAGTAGTCCCAAATGGATGTGGAGAGATCTTAAAAGCCCGCAGGCTTAGCAGAAAAAATATCTATAAAGGTAGGGTGACATGGGTGACCTACCCAGACTGTTGTTTGGACCTTCCATGACTAAATTCTCCCTTCTAGGGTGTTCTACCACACTAGCCTCCCTGTTGAGGCATACCAGTACCCAACCATCCAATGACTGAATTGCTGCCGATTCAGCCACAGAAATTCCCAGTGCAGGTCAAAGCCTAGATGTTTTAAGTGCTCTCAAGCTCACTCGGGAGAAAGCTGTGAAGTGTTAGAAAAAAATTCTTCTTGTTTGTATAGCTCAGGCCAGCACTTTGCTTCAATCAAATCTTGCCCAGAGCAAGGGAGACAGCACTCTGTAAAACTTATCATGTCCCAACAGGGTATCTCGTATGAAGAGGCCTCTAATCTTTGTCTTAAAGTAAAGAGATTATATGCTGAAGTTGCTAATGATCTGTTCTCCCCCTCTCCTTCTGTCACAGTCAGACCTTCCCCTATTCAAAAAGGCCCAATCAATAAACCTACAGTTAAATACAGTTTTCTTGTGTATAACACTTCACTAACTGTATTTTCTACTCTCAGGCCTAGAGCCCGTTTAGGTAAGTCTTATGACCACCTGGCTTCCCAAGCAATTATTGAGCACTCCCCCTCATGTATGCCTAATAGCTGTGCATTTGCTGCCCCAGAAGTTGAGATCCCTCAGGAGAATGGTCTCCTGGAGCTCCTACTTACTTTAATAATTAATTTGTTATCTCAGAATAAATCCAACATACCGTCCAACGTTGCCCAACAACTAATGTCAATAATTTCTGCATCCAACCATAATGGATTAAACCTCTGTTCTTCAGTGGAACAGTCAAAGCTTCTCAAAGAAATAAACTGATCTTATTCATTTAATTTCTATATTCCGCCCGTCAGTCATTGCCGTCTCGGAGACATGGTTTAAGCCTGGAATTCGATTCCGAATTTCTGGTTATTCTTGTCTTCGAGATGACAGTGCTGATGGATATGCCAGATGCGCCTTATTAGTTAAGCGCTCCCTTCCTCATCCCTCAAATCTTTATCCCGCCTCACTTACCTGATATAAATATTGTAGCTGTTCGAATTCTTAATATAACCTTCTTATCCCTCTACATCCCTCACCAAAACCCATCCCTCATTCCTGATATATTATGTATTATTTCGTCTGTCCCGACCCGACCCTCTGTAGTAATAATGGGAGACTTTAATGGCCAGCATCGCTCTTGGGGCTCCAGTCGAGATGACACGCTGCTTATCGAAATTCAGGTTGAAGCGAACTTATGCATAATGAATAATGGTTCTCCAACTTGCTGGACATATCCAAATCAAAACCCTAGATCTGCAGTTGATCTAACAATTTGTTCTCCTTGTATTTCCCTTTCCCTTTCTCGGAACATTCTCCATTCTACTTATGGAAGCGATCATTTCCCCATTATTATAAATATATCTCATATACCTATATCCTTACAAAATTTCTGTCCCACTCTCAAATACAGATTGACAGACGTGAACTGGTCACTATACTCCAACACCCTTGATTCCAAAATTAAAGAACTATCACCTCCTGATCCTTCCAATTACTTAGAGTGCTATTCCAAATTTGTAAAATCAATTTCTTCTAGTGCTGACAATAGCTTTCCTGTCAAGAAACCTCACAAATCCAAAATTTCTACTCCCTGGTGGGATGCAGAATGCACTGCAGTCATCAAGGAAAGAAAAGATTTAAAAAAATATATAATGCTGACATGCGTTTAGAAAATCATGTGGATATAAAAAAGTGCTGCTAAATTCAGAAAGTATTATTATTATTTTTGTACTTTCATTCAATGGTTAGATATGAACCTAAGCTACAATTATCTCGTGTAATAATGATCGTATATCAAGGTACCTGCAATACAGATATATATCTAGTGTACCACTGTCAATAATTAGAGTAAGTTCGACACTCCATGTATAGAAATAAGACGATAGGTAGCAACAACTCATTTATTTTTAATGAAACTGTATCCATTTGTTATATGTGGTGTGTAATAAATATTTTTCTATTTTTTTCTATTTCTATTTGTATGATCTGCAAGTATTTGTCTCGGCTCTAGGTGTTTCTGTGTATAATATGTATGTATTTACAAAAAAAAGGATATAAGTAGTATATCAGTCATGTGGTACCCATAACACAAGCTCTGCTTACTTTGTGGCCAGATGATCTTGTGTGAAATGTCCGGCATTATTATTATTAGTCTAAATGTCTCCGCATTATTATTGGTGCAATGAAATCATCTCTTATCAATGCAATGCAGGTAGAGTGTGTAGATAAAACCTCCTCTTAGGCTGCGAAGGCTATTTCTGTCAGATAAGTTCATGTTCAAATTGCTCCAAAATTCAGATCATGCTTTAATTGCAAAACTCAACATTTTACCTAACCACTTTAAATCTCAAAGCCATGGTTCTTTGCTAAACTTCCGTGTGTTCTCCTAAAATTCACCTACATCATGTTGTCCAATTGTCTCTTAATCCTCTTTACTCCATCCCATATAATGCTCTTGTGTATAAGCCCAAAATAATTACAGATTTTGGTATTGATAAGAATTCAATAGAAGCTAGTAAAATCTTTTTGGAAAAAGTAAACCCAGAATTTAGTGATTGGCTTACTGTCTTCACTGACGCTTCAAAAGTAACAGACAGTTGACAGCCCTGTAGGTGCAGCTATTTGGATTCCTAAATTCAAAATTATTCTTAGCTTTAGATGTCCTTCAGTTACTTCTGTTTTTACCAGAGAATCTGTAGCTATTTTGGAAGCTATTAAGTATATAAAATCTCATAATTTACATAAATTACTCTGATTCAAAAAGCTACCTTCAAGCTATTCTCGCTCTATAAAAATCCAGATTCCCAATCATTTTAAAAATAAGAGAAGTTCTGTATCAGTCTGATAGTCTTGGAATTAGAATTGTTCTAGCCTGGATACCTGACCACTCGGGCATTCCAGGCAATGAAAATGCAGATGCCTGTGCGAAATATGCCTCCCGAACTGGGTCCTTGGAGCACCACAAAATTTTTTTTCTGGTCCCCATATGCTATATCACACTTAAACCGTTCATGGAATAAAGCCTGGGATATGTAAAAAAATTAAAAGGTGAATATTATGGTGATATTCAACCATATATTCCCAACAAACCTTGGTTTTTTAAACACCGCTCTGCTAAAAAAACTTCCACTTCAACTATATGTCCGTTGCGACTTGGTCATGCTTGTACGCCGGGTTAGGGATCACTCTCTATGTTAATGTGGTCTTGAAGAAGGAACTGTTGATCACATATTTTTTAACTGTTCTCGTTTGTCATTATACGAGATTATTCCTTCAGATTCAGATATTCCTCGTCCTTTCTCTTTTAAATTTTTACTCTCTCTAGTTTTTACCCCTTTTGTAAATAGTTTATGTAAATATATAGATAGGTATAAAATAAAACTGTAATCTGAAATTCACTGTATTTTCTATATATATTAATATATTGCATTATTATTACATGTATTATTTTGTTATCATAGTTAAGTAGTTAGTTTAGAGTTGTTTCTGTTTGTTTCCAGATGATATAGATTTGTAGTCACAAAATTTCACCAATCACAAGTCTTCAAATACTCGCCTCCAACGTGCAAAGGACAAACATAAAACGTGACATTGGCAAAATTGTGGTCCCCCTTCCACAAAGGTCATTAATTAACCAAGAACTAAACAACTGAATGTATGTTGTCGTGTGGCTGTCGTATAAAATTCTGAATGCTTCTTAAAATCTATGCTAAGCATAATGTTCTGAGTTTGACTTTGAATACGGCTCTCAGCTCCTGGACTGTATGCCAGTTTCTTCACGATCATGTTTTACGTCACTGTATGCTAAAGTACCTACCAACTTAACCACAATTAAATCTTTTTGCAGATCTTGCCGAGTTGTATTGAAAAAATAACTATGCAGAAGCAGAGCAGAAGCAGAAATAGCTCAAAAACTCAAGGTAAGATCAGGGCTACGTAACAACCTCTTACTGAGGAAACTTTATTTAGCCCACAACTTTGCTTACACAAAATGTATCTGTATATGTATATATTAACTTCTAACAATACTAGACTATGCTGTTTCGTGCTACTTAGATTTAACTAAGTAAATAGCAACAAAACTATCTGACAATTTACTAATTTAAACTATCTGAACTTTTTATACATATACCTTTTAAATCCTACGATACCTTCTTTTCTCAACATTTTCAATATCTACATCTTCATTCTTTCCAATACCTGCATTTGGCTGAAGTCAATCGAAAAGTGTTTGCTGCTGGGGCTTCTCTCAGAAGGCTTCGGAGTTTTCTCCCTATCTCCCTACTACTAAAATTGCGCTTACACAATCCCTCCTTCAAATCCTTGATTATGCTGATGCCTGCTATCTCGACATCACTGAAGGGCAACTTTATAAGCTTGTGCGTCTCCAAAATTGCTGTATATGGTTCATATTTGGTTTGCGCAAGTATGACCACATTTCTGATTTTCACAATAAACTTATGTGGTTACCAATCCGTTTTCGCCGGAATGCTCACATTCTCAATCTTCTCTACATTATTCTGTTCTCTCCTTCAACTCTCTTTTATCTCAAGAAAAGGTTTGAATTTATCTATCTCTAACCCTCAACCCTTACGCTCCTCAGATACTAATCAACTCAAAATTTCCGTTCACTCCTCTACCTTCTATGGAAAGTCGTTCACAGTGCATGCTGTCCTCTTGTGGAACGCATTGAACGTAGATATCAGAAAGGCCAAGACTCTTCCCATCTTTAAAAACATGGTCATGAAACATTATTTGTCGTGTTGTTATACCTACTTAATTATTTCTATATTATTGATATTTTTGAACTGTTTAAGTATCTTTATTACTGGTTGCCATTCGATTGGTTCATTTCTAAAATTAGGAATTGTCTAAAATATATTTGGTTAGTCATAGCATTTGTAAAACCTATTCAGTTAGTACCATCTAACTAAATTAGGAACACTTTATTAAATTAGATAAAATTAAATAAGGCTCAGTTGGAAGCGGCCTAGCAGCAGAATACCAAAGTTTCATTTGACAGTTCTAAACCTAATTTAGCTAAAATTAGTTAGGTTGGTGCCAACAGAATTGAGGCCATTATATCTATTGAGTGCATATGTATGTATATATTTATATCAGTATTCGTTTAGTTTATACATATATATAAGTATGTAATTATATTTGTCTGTTTATTTATAGTCCAATCTATCCAATATATCTATACGGTTGCCTGGTAGAGATCGCATTAGCGATAAGGCCGCCCATTGTTTTGCCTTAAATAAGTTAAGATATTGTTTTTTTTGTTATGTTTTTATCTGCACTCAGTCTTCAGACTATGACCAGGTTTGTTATTGGCAGTCTGGTTTGTAGGATCTTTGCTCCAGCGAGCATTTCTTCTTTTATTTAAATAAATAAATAAATATTGCTGGACAATGCACACAACACCATCTAGTCCCAAACTAAGCATAGCTTGTATTATGGTGACTCGATGACTGATAGAATACTTATATATTTTTAAATACATACTTATGATACCTTCCAGACACAGAACAAACACCTATGTTCTTCACACAAATGTTTATCCTGGGAGGGAATCGAACCCTCAACCTACAGCGCAGAAGGCAGAGCTACTACCAACTGCGCTGACAGGCCAGTCATTTGCTTATCATGTTTCATCCAGTTCCATGATATGAAGTCTTCGCAACCTCTTTGGATAGGTAATAGTGGACAGCTAAGCAGCTAGTTGGTTTGGGTGTGTATTAAGGTGCTCCTTGTATTTGGTGGAGTATTGCTTTATTTCGTCAGTGACAGTGGGGACTTGTAGTTCATTATGTAGCTCAGTTGTCTTATGGAACCATGGAGCATTGGAGAGTTTTTTAAGATGCCTTTTTGTGCTCTTTGCATTATTTGGATTTTTGAGTTGCTTGTAGATCCCTAGAGTTGAATGCAATAAGTCCATAGTTATTGTTATTGTAATATTCCGTGTGGTAGTCAATAAAAAGTTATCTATCTATCTCTTCCACTCTTGATCCTTGCGCTCCTCTGATACTCTCCTACTCGCGACACCTGTCCACACCTCATACTCTGCTTATTCTATCACAGTTGGTACAGTGCAGGCTGTTCAATTATGAAACACACTACCAGATGCTATTAGACGCGCCAAATAATTTGCAATTTTAAAGCTATATTCAGGGATTTGTTTTGTTGTTACCTATTACTTAATTCTTAAGTATTTTCTATTCTGTTAAATTCTATGTTTGTCTGGTTGTTTCTTTGTTACTTTACACGGCTAAACGTATGAACGGATCTTGATAAAATTGAAGATGCCGGTAATGTGCTCAAAAGGCTGGTAACATTACCGCGTGCTAGCTTTACTAACCCTATGTCCGAGCGAGATAAGCACCAGCTCGTTGATCATTGTTATCGTCCACAAGTTCCTTATGACAAACAACTAACAAACGTATACTAGCTGCTGCTAAGATACAATATTATATCTCCTAACCAATTTTCATCAAGATCGTTCAGCCGCTTAGGCTTGGAAACGTAACAAACAAGCAGAACAAGCTTCCGAATTAATAATAATAATATGGATTTACCTACTATTCATAATACAACTTTGTGTTTTAGACTCTTCAGATTCGTCCGTGTATCAGACACCCAAAGAAATGATTCAAACTGAACATCTTTCAGGTAAGCAGAAAACTATTTAAATGTGTCGAACTCAGCTGTTAAGAGCTGGCTTACCATCTCACGCTAGATACTCTAGAAATAATCTAACAAAAAGTGCTAAGATCAACTCAAGTTTCTTGTCCATTAATTCTTGGTCTTAGGTTAGGATTAATCGGCACTAAAATTCAGCGTAAGGTGATTTAAAATGGTCCTGGTGATTGTATTAACACTGATTTAAATTAGTATTTGAATTACTGTTCAAGTGCAAACGTTCGAAAAACATGAATACAATAAGTAATTATTGTTAATTGGCTTATCATTCAGGTATGACATATCTCTCAATCGGTGAAGGAAAACATCGTGAGGAAACCGGCACACCTCAGAATCTAAAGTTGTTTGTCATCGGTTAGTGATTCTTATAAGCGGCAATGGCGGCGGACGTACCTCTGACATACATACATGGTCGTAGGACTCCACAGCAAAAGTTCGTTTTGGTGCGTTGCGTACCACCATAGTGCCAGGTGCCAGGACAGTTTTATTTACTGTGTTTAGGCTCGAAGGGCACTGGACCAAGTGAAGTGACTAGGTAAACAGATAAAAATCTTTATGTGCGTGTGATACCGTACCTACTTGCAGGCACAGTTATATGAGGAAAAATCTCTCAAACTTACTTAACTAGGGGTGTCTACCAAAGAGGATAACAATTATAAACATGCTTGTTTCTTTGTTTTGTTTGTATTAAGGTGTATTGTAAAAGTACCCGCTACTAAGTAAAAATCTCAAATTATAACTAGTTAGTTTTCCCATTTCAGACTCACTTGAATCACACATAACTAACATGAAACCAGCTCTCGACAAATGCCATTCGTCCAGCAGCGACACATCTAGGAGAATTTCGAAACATCATAGCAACGATACCATGAATTGCATAACACAATCGAAGAAACGACGAACAGCTGGTAGAACAATTCATGAATCTGATGGAGATGCTAGCGATGAGTCACAACAAAGCATTATTTTAGGGCCAACGAAACTGAAAGGTGCTTCGAAAATGCGAAGTAATAAGAAGGTACTTAGATTCTTACATCGTTTATAATTATATTGCTTATTGTAAAATGACGACAAATATAACGTCATTTTAAAATCTATCATGTATCTATCATATTTATTGTCACATAAATGACATGGACCATACATAACCGGTTCCCATAGTATGGTACAAGCGTTGCTTAGGTTGGAACTTAGTGTAGTCGTATTTCTATTACTTCTTTTGTTTTAACTACAAGTGGAAACTTTTGATTGGCCCTCTGTAAAATATATGCCTGGTATATATTAATATTAATTTCATAGTTAAACAAAACGAATAAAATAAAAATAATGAAAATGCAAAACCGTCACGTAGTAGAATAAAAAGCAGTACAGTTTTGTAGATTACTTACGTTAGCGTTTTTAGAATGTCACTTGGCTAGGGCAGGTTTGTAAAGTTTCTGATAAACATTGAAATATTCATGAATGTTGATAAATTCCGAAACTGCTTTATGAATAGCTCTTAGATTATCACTAATAAAAATAAATATTTTAATAGCCTAATTTAAATCGTATTCATAGTTATTTATCTTATTCGTGGTTAATCTTAATCATTACTCTTTTCCGCTTCTTGTAAGATGACCCGCTCTTGTATTGTATTATAATTTGATACGGTATTTAAAGAAGCTTCGCGACGGACTCTTTACATGGCATGGTGTCATGGTTCTCCAGAATACCTCTTCTCCAAACATCGCATTAAATTCATAGCACAAAACCAAGTAGGACCTTGTTGCTGTACGTTTTTACGGTACCAAGCAACCAAATGCTGGAATAACTTTCCCCCGCCTCTTCGGCTTTTGAAATCTAAATTTACTTATAAAAACGAATTAATTCTTGACACGCGGCAGTGTGTCAGTAAAGTTCGGAAAGAAACGAGCGGTCGGTACACTGGCCGTGTGTATATTTACACGAACCATTTCGAGCTACGCCTAGACCCCCCCAGAACTCAAAAACTATATCAATCAAAAGCAATTTTCTTGTTTAATAAGACCCCCTGGGATACCTAGAATCCGAAAATTCACGAGAGTAAATGAAAAAGTATCAAAAAAAATTGTAACTTTTAGTGATATTGAAATTTACAACTTGGCAAGTTTTATGTTCAACTAAATGCCTAGAGATAGTTATACAATAATATAGAACAACTACCATAAGTATAAATTTAAAGTTGTACATTATGTTACATATAACTACTCTGGGCCCGAAATAAGCAAAGCTTGTATACCTACCTACCATATGACTGATATGCTACTTATATATTTTTTTAAATACATACATTTTGTACTTGGTATTAAAACTCGCCAAGATATAAATTTCAATATCACTAAACGTTACAAATTTTCTTATAAGCAAATTGAATAATTTTCTTATAAACACATTGTACATACCTATATAGTCTATGATTCTTTTATAGAACTGCTATGGAACTTGACACCTGTTCAGATCTCGACTTATTTACCGACGTCACTGTCAACCGCGAACGCAGTTTGTACCGAACTTGGCCTCTTTCATATTATTACATATTTTGTTTTTGTTGAGATTCATATGTACTTATATATTAATACGTGAAACGAAAATTGCGC
This sequence comes from Lampropteryx suffumata, assembly GCA_948098915.1. NCBI lineage: Eukaryota > Metazoa > Arthropoda > Insecta > Lepidoptera > Geometridae > Lampropteryx > Lampropteryx suffumata. The sequence continues at coordinate 27,604,560 of OX402544.1, forward strand.
GGATTATTATGCTGCTATTATTTTAATTGATCAGCATAAGTCCGGTTGCTTGGCACGGATGTTCCTTGTACATGTTAGAATTTAGTTATTTTAGTATTTATTTCTTGTTTATATATTTACTAGCTGCTGTCCGCGGCTTCGCACTCGTGGTACCTTCAGAAAAAGTAGCCTATGTTTTTCGTCATGTTTTTCTTCTCCAAAATTCATCAAAATCGGATAAGCCGTTTAGGCGTTAAAACGTAACAAACAGACAGACAGAAAGAGTTTACGCATTTATAATATTAGTATAGATTACCTAGGTACTTACATCTTTAATTTGTATGTTTGATAGATGGTGCATGCTGTGTGAAATACCTACTCGTAAATCTACAATATTTTTTTTCAGATCGCAAAGCCTGTCTTGAAAAAGAAGGATCAAGCATCTCAGACTGACTCTGCTGAAACAAATGAAGGAGACGGCAATTGTTCATTTTCCGAAAACCTTCCATTTGGTTGCCTATTAGTCTACGATTCCCCTCGGTCGAGAGTTCCCTCCAAAATTGTATTTTCGTCCTTAGGAGCAGATATCAATGACTTACTAATATAGACTTTGTCCATCTTATAATTAGCTAATTTTAGATTTTTGCTAATTTTTGATATTTGATGATTTTTGAGGACTGTCTGGCCTCAATTCTGTTGTTTCGCTAGAGTAACTAAAATTTCCTAAAACAAAACCGTTCTTATTTTGTTTGAATTAAAGTCTGAATTAGAATAAAAAAAATTTAGTGACACTTCTTAAATTTACTTAATTAACGTATACTTAACTGACGTGTTTTAGCAAAATTTAGTCATCATGTAAGGAGGTGTTGCATAAAACTGCGGTTATTTTCCGCAGTTTTTATCAACGCCTTACATTATTAAGGAATTAATTGGAATAAAAATGATACGTAGTAATAAAACAAAAAATAATTTTAACTTATTCTAGAACTGTGATTTAGAATAGGTACTAATTTGAACTTTACTGGTAGCAAAATAAGGTCGTCCATATTTTAGGAAATTTTAGCTAGTCCGGCGAAACAACAGAATTGTCAGCAGTGTACCGTTAAAGTATCATTATTCTGATGAATGAATTATTATTGCAACAGTTTTTAGAGTTGTACTATACATTTTGATAAACACGGCCTTTACTCACGTATTATTTTGTCGATGAAGGCACCGTCACTGTTTCGATTCATCTAGAGAATCTTCATCTTCGCTCGAGTTCACGGTTCGCGAGCGGCAACGAGCGGACCGCGGATCAAACTCACCCTCATGATTATTCTCTAGATGAATCGAAACAGTGTCAGTGCCTCCATCGACAAAATAATACCTTAGTAAAGCCTGTGTTTATCAAAATGTATAGGTATAGATAGTTCAACTGATCCAGATCATTGCCAGAAAGCAGCGTCCCCAAGACATTGCCGCGTTGAATGACAATGCTAATATTAATGCAAATATAAATAGGTCCAAATGCCAGTTATTGTCTCGCGGAAAACGTGGTGGACCTAGGTCAACCATACACAGGTACAATAATTTAGTTAGGTTGTGATTAGTTGTAATACCTTATTGATGAATAATTATAGTAAATGTTTTTGTCTGTTTGAACAAATTTAAAATTGTGTATATCATAAATAGTGTTATGTGCCCAGTTTACCTATCTTTTTTACATTTATGAAAATATATTTTAGGTACCACCGAATGATCTAAGCATAGGTGGGTACCTACATAAGTAGGTAGAAATTGAGGCAGCTGGATCAATTCAGATCTGAATAGATCGAGATGCCTCAAGTTCTACTAATGATCTATTCATATTTTCAATGGTATCTAGTCATCTATTTATGTGATCTATACATTTACTCAGTTTGATTCATCATTTGATCTATTCATCTTCTCAATATAATCATTTTTGCTTATTCAAATTTCTCTGTTTACATTAAACGAAAAAATAAACAAAAGAACATGATTTAAAAAAGTAAGTTTGTTTTCAACACACCATTTTCTTAGAATAAGTAAATTTTTCAGCGCACATACATTATCAAGACAAGCACATGAATACCTACATATTATTATATTTAGTTACATCATTATATTCGTTACTCAAATTTGTTAAACTAGGGCAACTCCAATCTTCCAAGTTGTAAATACGATTATTAATAAACTTTTCGAATGTTTTCAATCCAAGATATTTTTTTTCTTCCCTTAGTATAAATACATTCTTATTCAGCATTGCTCGTATAATACTTTTATGATCTATATAGGTATGAAACCTTTTCCAAAATAAACCTCTTGTCTTTCTATCCATCTGCCTTTTTTTCTGATTTGCTGAGATTATAGAATGGGAATGGTGGTTTAAATAATAAAACAAGCGCTTTAGTATCGTATTGCATAGCTAGGTATTTCTTTTTAAGATAAATTGATTGTTGCATGCAAAACCTGCATGTCTACAATCACACTCATGATAATTTACGAACAATATTACTCAATGAAATATAACGAAATATTCAACAAGTCTCTCGTTGATATTAGACAAAGGTGGCAATTCGGTTGGTTCATTTCTAAAATATGAATTGTCCTAAATATATTTAATTAGTCATAGCGTTTGTAAAACCTATTCGGTTGGTACCATTTAACTAAATTAGGAGCGCTTAATTAAATTATATAAATTAGGATAAGTTGGTAACAGCAGAATACCAAGTTTCATTTGACACTTCTAAACCTAATTTTAGCCTTTATAAATAAATAAATTTATTTAAAATTAGTTATGTTAGTTATGGTGCCAACAGAATTGAGGGCATTGCATGAATTGTCCAAAATATAACGATAAGTGTAAAGTAAGTAGGAAAAAAATCTGCCATCTGATTGCGAGCTATTCTGGCGGGCGCTGCAAAAACCGATAGAATTACACGAAGTACTTTTCCTGCGCAGACGAAGTCGCGGGCACCAGCTAGTAAATAAATAAAAATAATAAAATTAGTATGACAAATATAGTGGTTGATATATGTATTTAAGAGGCTTATTATTTTATGTACCTAACTAATATATTCTATAATAATAATTTAACGGACTGGATGTGTACGTACATTTTGTATTATTTTTATCTTTTTAATAATAGGACGTTATGAATCGCTTAGGACGTGAAAGACAATATTCAATTAAAAAAAAATATAAATGTAAATTGGTCCATGAAATATGAGCTAGCTCTTTTATTTTATTTTAGCTAAAATTAGGTTTTGAACTGTCAAATGAACCTTTATTATTCTGCTGCTACCAACTTATCCTAATTTAATGTTATCTAACTTAATTAAGCGATCCTAATTTAGTTAGTTGGTACCAACTGAATAGGTTTTACAAATGTTATGACTAACTAAATATATTTTAGACAATTCCTAACTTTAGAAATTAACCAACCGAATTGTCACCAGTATCATTATAAATGATAGCCTATTTGTTATTCTGATGTATAAACTATACTATTGTAAAGTTTCATTAAAATCCAGTCAGTAGTTTTTGCGTAAAAGAGTAACAAACATACATACAAACTTTCGTGTTTATAATATTACCAGAAGCGGTAAAAGTATCTATTTTCATTTAGGAATCAATTTATTACTACCAAATGTGCATTTGAAATAAATTATCAATTTTTATTGTAGTTATATTGTACTTATGGTTCACTATTTTGGCTATAATGGCTTACACATAAGATATAGATATATACTTTTTGTAGGACTATTTAACACGTTGACTGTCCCGTCTCTTTTAAAATTTTTTATTGTACGTCTATCTGGTTTTTTTTATAAACCTACTTTATTTTATGATCGAAAGAAGGTCTGATATGTCGATCACTGCGTTATTATACAGCAGGCCTGAATTTCAGCGTGAATTACATGTAATGCATGGACGTCTCAAGTAAATTTTTGTGAATTATTTGTAATGCATGGGCATCTGAACTAGATTTTTGTGAATGACCTAAAATGCATGGACATTTGAAATAAAAATTAAATGATTAATAATTTTTGCTGTGGTAACTGTGTGTACTGTGTGTACGGCATAAAAAAATATAAGTTGTGTACTGATAGTGGTTACACTTGGAGCTACCGCATTTATTCTGGCTAGGACCATCAAATACAGAGATTAGATTAGCCAGAGGGAGGCTTATGATCACTGACAACTGGTACACGAGCATTCCTTTGGCAAAGTACCTAAAAAAACATAGAACTGGTTTATGTGGAACACTTTGCAAAAACCGCTGAGAACTGCCGCAACAAGTTATTCAGCAACGGCTGATTAGGGGCCAAATCGCTGTACAACAGAACGACTGTATAACAGTGCTTAAATGGCTTGCTATAGCAAGCAAGAACAGCAAGCCATTTCAGCACTGTTATACAGTCTCTGTTGTACAGCGATTTGGCCCCTAATCAGCCGTTTATCAAGATAAACATGATGTCTATATGTTGTCTACTTGCAATAACAACGAGATGCGAATGTCAGGAAGATATCGTCGTGTTTTAAAGCCAATGATGGATTTGACTTACAACGAAGGAAAGAAAGGAATAGATTTGGCAGACCAGCTAGCCAGTTACAACTTGCCTGTGAGGAAAACCTTAGTTTGGTATAAAAAGATCGCCGCGGACCTGCTAGCCATAAGAGAAGTTAATGCTATCTTGATATATAATGAGCTACACCCAGAAGCAAAAATGAAGTAGCTAGAGGGTCATTAACATATGACATGTTGAGAAAGAAGTTACTTAGACTGGAAACTAGTGAAAACATCTTGTTGTCAAACCCTAGTTCAACGCATAGCCATAAAACCCAATGGGAAGATTTGCCAGAAACGGTGCGCAAGTTGTTATAAAAAATTAAAAGAAACTGGCTCCACAACTAGTGATGCAAGAAAAAAGGCAACACAAACATCCATCCATCCATCCATCCATCCATACTTACAAACTTTCGCGTTTATAATATTAGTAGGATTTTGTATGATTTGTACGAATTCAATGTATTATACATTGAATTAGGTATTCATTCGTAATAATAATAATAATAATAATCGCGACAAGTCGACAACGCTATAATTATGTAAGAATCGTTTGGGTATGTTTAGGTAATTATCTCAAGAACGTTTAGAGGATAATGTCAGCTGAATTGAACTTTGTTGCGTCGCCTTTACCACGCTAACGTACTTATGACTGATGTGACAGTAGACAGCTACGTATGACAGTAGTTCGACTCGTCTCGCACGGTCACACTATGCACAATCAAATATCAACTGCTGGCATCACAGAAGACAGCTACTGCACCAGTGTACTGGCATAATTCGTCTGTATCACTGGTGCAATGTCGTCGCAAAATACACGTTTAATCACAGTACATACCACAATAAAAGCGGTTATGAAAATACTTTGTGTTGAAATACTTAGAATTGAAAGAGCTATACAAAAAAAGAAGAAGAAAAGAAGTATTTGGGTCAGGAATTGGCTGCAAAAAAAAGGGGCAACGCATACAATATTTAAAGAGCTATATGATGAAGATCCCCGAGAATATAAAGCGATTATGAGAATGACACCTGAACAAGTGGAAATACTTTTAAATTTAAATGCTCCAAAAATTCAACGTGATAATACACTGATGAGGAATGCGATACCTGCAAGGGTGAAGTTGGAAATAACCCTGGTATACCTTTCTTCTGGGATATCGTATAGACTATTGTCGGTATTTTTCAGAGTTTCAAAAGCATCCATAATTAAAATAATACCAGAAGTGTGTGCTGCTATCAATGAAAGTTTAAAAGATTATATCAAAGTAAGTAATTTTTATTATTCATAATCAAATTCACAACGGATTTGTTAAAGTTTTTGCACTTAACATAGTAATACTTAATAACTACATAGCTTATTTCGTTATTTTAGAGATTGATATTGCTGCAGAAAGTACATCATTATAGAGTATAGATTCTGAAGATTAATCCGGCAGTTGTGTAGAGTGTGCAGATATTGTAGGTCCTAGATTAGATATTGTAGTCCTTACGGTATCTAGAGAGTATTGCCTGTATTTCATCTGTCGCATCAATCCTATCAATCGGAGGTAACTGTTTGAGCTGCAGTGCTACATGTCTTCCAATAACATCACATTCATCTTCTAATTCTCTTGGAATCAGGGCAGACACGTTTACTAAACTGTTATTTAGTTCTTTGAGTTCATTCACGGCTGCTTGAATTTCAGACCGTTTTGATGATACTTTCGTCTTTAATTTTGGAGTTTTTGGTCGCTTCAACACTTTTATATGAACGGCGTTGTTGCTATTGTCATTAGCATCAAGGTCCTCGTTATTCGTGGCGTCGTTTCCTGACATTGATGCAACGTTGCTTCCTGACGTTGATGCATGATTTGGTTCCTGAAATTAACGTTACTCTTTTATTTTTCAGATACCCAATGTGGAAGAATGGCAAGATATAGAAGTAGGATTCGCTTCGAGGTGGAATTTCCCGAATTGTTGTGGAGCTATTGATGGGAAATACATAACAATTCAAGCACCACCAAATTGTGGCAGTGATTCTTATAACTACAAAGGAACAAATAGTATAGTGCTCATGGCCGTCGTAGATCACGATTATACTTTCAGATATGTAGATATAGGCTCATACGGTCGTAATGCAGATGGTGGGGTATTCCAAAACTGCTCTTTGTATCCTTATCTAGAAAAAAAAATATTGTTGCCTGAAAATGGTATTCAAGTTGGAGATGATGCCTTCCCTTTGAAGCCGTATTTACTAAAGCCCTACAAAAATATATTGACTACCGCAGAAAAGATTTTTAATTATAGATTGAGCAGAGCAAGAAGGATTGTGAAGAATGGGTTTGGCATTCTAGCATCTCGTTTTCGTGTTTTGGGAAAGCCAATTCAAGTTAAAGAGGAAACTACGATAAAGATCGTCTTATGTGCATGTACATTACACAACTGGTTACGTACCACTGCATCAAGCACGTATACACCACCAGGAACTACAGATTATGAAGACATCATAAACTTTCAAATAATTCTGGGGCAGTGGAGGTCCGAAATTAATGAATTACCGAGTATTCGTCGCTCTAGAATCAATAATAGATCGAAAGCAATAGCAGAGAAAATGCGTGATAAATATAAACATTATTTCAATGGCGAGGGAGCAGTTTGATGATATGATTGTGTAATTAGAAATAAAATACTTACCAGATTACTTGATGATTCTTTTTCTTTTAGATTTATCATTTTCATAATATAATCCATAGAATCGAACCATTTGATAGATGGTTTATAGATCTCATCAGTGCTAGATCCACTTTTTTTGCTCTTTTCAATTTTCAATAACTCCTGGTTATACGTAGAACGTAAATTTTTGATTTTTTTTGTAACTTCATTCGTTTTGTAAATTACATTCCAGGCGGACGACGCTTTACGTAAATCTCTGTTCTTATAATTATTAGGATCCAAACAATTCCATAAGTTGGTTTGATCTTTGTATAGCTCCACAAACTGTATATTTTGATCGGATGTCCACCTTTCCGCTATTTTGACGCCGAAACAAGAAACACTGCACCCGGCGCGGGCACGAGCGTACGAGCTACTGTCATTTCGCGTGCGAGTGGCGTGGTGGGGAAGGCAACTAGCGAGTAAAAACAAAAAATGTTGAAGTAACTCGGACGCGAGCAACTGTCCCACTCGCACATGACAGTAACTCGTATGATGCGGTCACACGTGCGTAGTAGCTGCACCTCAGTAACTGACTCGGTCAGCTCGCATGCCAGCTCGCACTGTGTAACCTATCCTCACAGCTCAATTGGTAGCAGCTCTGCCTTCTGCGCTGTAGGCTGAGGATTCGGTTCCCTCACATAATTAATATTGGTGTGCTGTAGGTACAAAGATGTTTCTTGTGTGGCTGGGTGTTTATAAAGTTGGTATCTTATGTATATATTTACAAATATAAAACTATTCTACGGTCATCTGGTTCCCTTAGTAGGTATCTTCAATTTATGCTTAGGTTACTTTGCGGCTAGATGGTGTTGGCTGAGTTATCCACCAATATTTATTTATTAACTACGCAATTACACAGTTATTCCTTGTATAAATAAGTATGTATATACTTATTCGTCGGGATTAATCGCAAATTGTATCTAGATACAATTTGCGATTAAACTGAATCCTGAATAAACTGAAATACCTACATTTGGATTGAAAAGATGCCTAATCGAAATGTGTTATTGCCCACACACAGAATTTTCCATTGTAAAGCAATTTAATTATGTCATCATATACCTACATGATTGAATTGCGTTCAAATGTAAAATCACTTCTGATTACATAGATCGGTACATTGATTTTTGATATTTTTTTATGGATTTGAAACCTTACTAGGTAGGTATAATGCGTTTTAATGTTATTGTTTAAATAATAGTAGATACTTATCTGTTCTGCCCTTCGGAATTTGATTGAGAAAGAGCTTAGCCGACTACCTAAAATAAAATAATAGCAGCCTTCTGCAGGGTGGGTGGTCTTAACGACGCAGCGCAGGTTCAACAGCTTTGTAAGTTTTCAGGAAGCTAGAGAATGGTAGCCATGCCGACACCCATCTAACTACCGCCCTATATCGGTCAATAAGGGAAGAGCTAGCCGCTTTGATTGATGTATCTATCGCGTCTTCTGTTTTGGGGGAGTGCTGCAGTTATTGATGCCATATTTGTGTTGCAGAAGAGGGATGTTCGCGCAGTTATAGCATGGGTCCTAGAGAATCAAATAAATATCATAACAGTGCCTTGTCTGAATATAAGTATACGAAAATCTAATGTATGTTCACAAAAATGTTCATTTGTTTAAAAATAATAGTGAAAAGCATAGGTATTAATACTAGAAATAAAGATTAACTCGCTGTTCCCACAATTAGGCTCGCTAAAGTTAATAAGTCTTTTATAGGCCAAAGTGTAGGTACCTACGCTGCTATAACAAGGTCCCAAGCGACGTTTTGGTTTGATGATTGGCAAATTTAAAAACGTAACATACAACGTACCTAACATATTCACGTTTTAAAAACTATTAAGGCAACCGACTTCTTGTATATACCTACACAACTACTGTAAAACGTTGAGGAGTACCCTTGATTGTCCTTCATCTTCATCATCAGACCTCTAATGACAGTCACAACCCATCTAGGTTTAAAGTTCTCATCAATACAAATTAATCAAGCCCAAACAACAGGTAATTGTTGTAAATCTTTGAGGAGTTCCCTTGACTGTCTTCCGGCTCCATCATCAGATCGACTCCAGACCTTCATTAAATAATAGTGCCTTAAAATACTTAATGAAAATAATTTACAAACGCACTAGTCGCCACTACGATTTTCGAAGGTTCCCCTCGATTTCTCTAGGATGCCATCATCAGATCCTGGTTTCCTTATCATGGTACCACCCTTGGGATATATTTTCAACAAAAAAAGAATCCTCAAAATTGTTTCATAGACGACGAAGTAATCCGCGAACACAAATTATATATGTATATATATATACGGTCGAATTGAGAAAACTCCTTTTTTTGAAGTCGGTTAAAAAGTGTAAAGACCAGACGAGATTCTTTCCGAATTCTTCTTGGGGTTAGGAGAAACCGGCACCTAGATTCACTAGCATGTTAGAAGACGATTCAAAGTGGTCCTTGTGATTTTATTGAACATAGAATGTTTTGATTTCATTTGGTAGTGGGTCTATCTTCTGCGCTGTTGGTTGAGGATTCGATTCCCTCCCAGGATAAAAAATGTGATTAACATAGGTTTTAAGAAAATTAAATCTGGACATAGAAAAACATCTAGACCGAGACAAGACAAATATTTGCAGATCATACTTACAAACATTTTTCCCGCGGCGGGAATCGAACCTGCTACCGTCTCAGGCGGCCCACTACTAAACAGAAATACAACGCGTGCGAAGCCGTGAGCAGGAGCTAATAAAACATCGTTTTTATTAAGCTTGGTTATTTATTTCCAATCAAACCATAGACTAGGAAGATAAACTGCGAAGCGCATCATGTGATTTTCTAGCATTATTTAGTTGCTACCTACTTACACATTCATCTTGGGTACAGTGACAATAATAACAGATTGTACTTATCAAAAACTCGAGAAAATACATAAGTATCGAACAGCTATCGAACTTAGCACATAACTTTCTTATGTACCTACTTAGAACAAAGGAAAACATATATAAATTAATTGCTATCCGTATAAACAATTTATGAGATCATTATTTTGTGGTGTAACCTAACCTAGGTTAGGTTACCTAAACCTAAACCTAAACATTAATTTATTTCAAAAAGGATTAACTCTTAACATAAATTTTGGTAATTTTTTTCTTAAAGAATTAACTCATTACCTAGCAGGTAATAAATAATAATAAATCAATATTGCTGGACAATTCACACAATACCATCTAGTTCTAAACTAAGCGAAGCACTATGGAAACCAGGAACTGAGAATACTTATAATTATGATTACAAACTCATGATACACGACACTTTATAACAGCCAAACACACATGCTATTATGTTCATTATACAAATCATTATTTGTCCCGGATCAGGATTGAGTCTACAACTTACAGCACAGAAGGCAAAGACAACCAACAGAGCTATGAGGCCAGTAAAAAAAAACCTTGGTTATTGGAATTTACAATAATTACTGATTATTACAGTAGGTACCAATCAATGCAATCAGAATACTGAATTGTTATCGTTTTTTTTTAACTTGTAGTTGAAACCATAGTTTTACGCAGAAATATATAATTAAGATTAATTTATTTACTAGGATTCCTGACACATGGAAGTTACTACAAAAAAATTGTTATTTTATTACAAGTACAAGGACTAGAGGCTACTGCAATGACAGCGTTTACTCTCTACTCATTTATATATCAAGAAAGGTACGTGAAACGGGAAAATTGAGTAATGTTTGGGTGTTTAGATGTCTGTTTGTTTCACAATCACACAATATTTGAGGGATGATATTTGATACTGATAATAGATAAAGATTGAATAAACTTTTATGCTACTGATTAAATACGATTGGAAATTGTACATGCATAATTAAATTAAATTTAATCATTAATGGAATGTCGGATACAAGTCGATTATTATTGACTGAAATATTATATAAAGATTATAAAATTGTAAAAAAGTTCTTAATTATCAGCCAAACTCAAGCTTAGTCACATGGGTGGCTTAACATGTTAGCAATCCTTTCCATGTTCACAGAATAAACAGAATGGCTGCCAATGAGGTTGCGATTAGTAAGCAATGTCTTGTAGACATCATCTACAGTTAATCGGAGAGGCTCTTCTTCTTCCTTAGAAGCACTGAAAGACAAAAAACATTGAACTGAAAACTATGAAACTATAGAATTAAAACAACTATATTGCTATATTTTCACACCATTTTTTTAAAATCAAAAATTGCATGCAGGAGCTTTCACTTGGTGTTCCAAGTGAAAATCATACCCTGTGATGTTCTGTGGTGGGCAATGAAAGAGAAAGGAAGGAGCACCTGGAAAGTAGGTAATATTAATGGGTGGTATTAGCATCATTGGGTGAATACCTGCAAGCCATCTCAAGAGCAGCAGCATGTTCCATCTCATCTACAGTGGGGGGTCGTCGCGGTCCTACAGCGCCAAATAACGACCCTGATGGCATTTCCTCACTTTCTTGTGGATCAATCACTTTAGATGAGTTTCGCAGCCACATGTTTGGCACATCAGCTCCCAGGTCATACATAAAACGGCCTTTTTTTTTGTATCCTTTGCGGTGGGATATAATAGCAGTTAGTATGTTCTTCAGCAGTTGTTGTGTCGCTACCACAACAATATTTGCTGCATCATCTTCAACTCCTTCCAAATCATGATCCCAGGCTGCAAGCATGAACCGACCCACAACCAGTGCCTGGTCAGGCAAGAAGACTTCCTGCAAAATAGTATTTGCTTGCAATAATAGCAAGTTATTGTCCTCATGGTTTATATTAAACTAAATATTGAGACAATAACCCTACTAGCCTAGTAATATTAGAAATGTAAAACTTTGTTAGAATCTACACTGTAGATGTTTGTATATATAAATGTTTGTTGTGGCCGAATCTAGTATTTTCGTAATATCCAAGTTCAAGTTTCTATATCCAATACTTCAATCCTCTCACTAGAGGAGTCCCTACTATTATTATAAATGCAATACTAATTCTGTTAGTCTATCTGGTACGTTTTCACGCCTAAATAGCTGAACCAATTTTGATGAATTTTGGTACAGAGATAGATGGGACCTTGGAGAACAAATTTTATGTAGGTACTAAGCTTGCAAAGCCACAAAAAGATAGCTTTATTTCTGAAATACAGTACAATCTCACTAATCCGGCACTTCGATAGATCGGCACGTCCAATAATCCGGCACCCTCCGCCCACGCCTCCCTTTCCCCTCTATACCTGTGCGCTTTGGTCGCTGCGTCATCGACTAGCAGTCTAACCTCAAAACTTATCACGTGCACGTGCTAACGTATTGTTTCTTTCAAGTGAGACTAGTTTATAGTTAAAAATGACAAATAAACGCAAACACAAAACACTAGATTTATATAATAAAATGGAGATTTAAAAAAAGTTAGATAGCGGACAAAAAATGTGTAAATTGGCAAAAGAATATGGTGTTGGGCGTGCTACTATACACGATCTTAAGAAGAAAAGGCAAAAGATAGTAGACCACGTCAAGACAATGGAGTCAGGGCCAGGAAAGCGTAAAACACTAAAAGTTGGCGGTTGTCCAAAGATGGAAAACGCTCTTTACTTGTGGTTCATACAGCGGCGTTGTAAACACACTCCTATATCTGGAGAAATTCTGAAAGCCAAAGCAATTGAATTTTATAAAAAAATTAGCCACAAAGATGATTTTCGTGCCAGCGATGGATGGCTAGATAAATTTAAAAAACGATTTGGTATCCGTCTATTAACCATATCGGGTGAGAAATTATCAAGCAACGAATCTGCAGTGAAGCCATTTATCGAGCTTTTTAAAAACAAAGTAGAAGAACTGGGTCTTTTTCCTGACCAAATCTATAACGCAGACGAGAGTGGTCTGTTCTAGAGACTGTTGCCCAATAAAACATTTGTCTCTTCTCAAGAAGCAAGTGCACCAGGTCGTAAAGTGAGTAAAGATAGGATCACATTCATGCCGTGTTCAAATGCTACTGGAACCCACAAATTGGATTTGTTAGTGATTGGCAAAGCGAAAAACTCCAGAGCTTTCAAGAACATTTGTCTGCCAGTCTGCTACAAGAATCAAATGAAAAGTTGGGTCATGAGAGAGGTATTTAGTGAATGGTTTCATAAAGTCTTTGTCCCAGAAGTCAAGAAGTTTATGAAAAGATCAAACTTGCCCATAAAAGCTTTACTCGTACTTGACAATGCTCCAGGCCACCCAAATGAACAAGACCTTAAATCAAGTGATGGGAATATCTAAACCATCTTCCTACCACCAAACTGCATACCTTTACTGCAGCCAATGGAACAAAATGTTATTCAAAAAATAAGGTCTTTGTATAAAAATAAATTACTGATCCATATTATATCTCAGGATGGTGATATAAGACAGAGCGTTAAAGGATTGAATTTGAAGGATGTTGTATTCTCTCTCGCTCATGCTTGGAGGTCTGTTTATACTAACCTAATCCAATCTTCATGGAAAAAGTTGTGGCCTACAATGAATGATGTTTCAGAAACAGAAGAAACAGATGAATGGGATCCTGAGGATAATGTGCCTATTGCCGATTGGTTACAAAATCTATCAGAAAAAGGGTTGGAGACAAGTGAAGAAAATTTGAATTCTTGGTTTGAAGGAATCGAAGAAACAGAGGAAATTATGACTGATGAAGAAATTGTATGTGAAGCAGTACAAGAAGAAAGCTCTGTAGAAATATTGGAACCACCAACTACTACAACTGCTGTAAGGGTTAATGATGATGCATTGATTTGTTTCAATACCTGCATAACATGGGCAGAAGAAAACGGCATGTCTGCCAAAGATATTATAATTCTTCGCAATATGCGAGAAAAGGTTTTTAAGCAAGGACTACAAGTTGCACAAAAGCAGACCTCAATTAAGGATTATTTCAAAACTAGTTAATTACATATGTGCCTACATGTTAATTCAATTGTTCCATAATACATTACATACATTTATTCTCTCTATGAAATGCTTTATTTTATTTATTACCGATGACTTTTTCAGTATAACCCAGTAATCCGAACATTCCAATAATCCGGCACCCTCCGGTTTTTAATAGTGCCGGATTAGTGAGATTACACTGTACTTCAAATTGAATTGAAACGCGATTCTGGATTTAAAATCAGATCTCTGAAGTCAACAAAATTAGAATGGAGCTAAGTTAAAACGGATTAGTTTTTATGTTTATGTATCTTAAAAAATATACATCTAAAAATAAATATAGTTTTGGCATGTACAAACAAAACCCTTTCTTAGGACACCTCACTTAGATTATCTTTTTTTTACTTTTGGAAGCCTACATCTTACAAGCCCTTGTCTAATTTGGTTCAATAAGTTGTCAGCTCATTTCTGAATTTCAATCTGTCAACCTGTAAAATTTCATGCAGATCCGATCGGTTTGATTGTAAAGTACCTATTTCTCAAAGATTATATAGTTACCTACTTTGACAATGTTTGTGATCAGGCCAACATGCATTATCCATACCTGGGCAACATATTTAACACCATCACAACCAGCGCCTTGCGGCGACTTCGGCGGCAAATAGTCTGTCAGGTCCACTGGATCAAACCCGGGCGCATCCTCGCCGCCAGTAGGAGCTCCTTTTTGCTTCCTATTTTTACCGTAGTAAGAAAATGCTCTCTCATGGGCTAATGAAACCGACGTTTCTGCCAGGCCACCAACTTTTTTTAACAACGCTATTAAAAACTCGTTATGATAGTGAACCTGTTCATGGTTGAGCAGTTTCCGAGCTTCAGTATCGAATTTTTCTTTGCTGCTTTTCATCTGAAACCACTGCTTCATATGAATGAAATATGCCGGGGCATTGTCGGCTAAAACAGTGTTTAGCTTGCGTCGGGCGATATTTAGATTATCTTCACTCATTCTTCGTTCGAGATCGTATTGGTTTTATGTTCCAGTTTAGACCTTTGTAATTGAACTCCCAAGTCCCAATCCCAACCCAAGCTAATGCGTTCGATCGATAATTTCACAAACAATATAATGCTCAGCTCAGACCACAAACTATAGGATAGGATGCTAGCTCTAGCTATGCTAACGCATGGCTCAGATAGGGTGCTGATGCTGTTACTATTCTTCTTCTTTGTTAATGGCCTTTGACATACTAATGTCAATTCTGCCAATGTCAAGTGTTTATAGTTTATAGTCAGTTTGTTATTAGTGTTAGTTGATGGTCAATTATCAATTCTAGACGGCACGCGGAATGACGTCTAGAATTTTCTAGGGATTCCTCGTCGTTCAAATCACATTGCACCACAATACACATATAATCCATACCCGTCCTGTAGTCACAATTTATTCATTAAAATTCCGCCAAGATTACTGAATAAAACATGTAATAAAACGGGTAAAAAATATTAAATTAGCAGAGCTTTGTTACTCCATGAAATGACAGACGAAGAATCTGCTGTTACTCTATTGCCTTGCCACTATGCCAGTGTGATGTGACAGTGTCAATTCAATCTCATGTTTAGTTTTATTAGAAGAATAGCTGTTGCTCGCGACTTCGTCCGCGTGAATATCAGTTACCGCGGTTGGATAAATATTATTACTATGTTTTTTCCTTGAGGCTTAAGCTTACTCTATACTAAATTTCGTCAAAATCGATTCAGTAGTTTAGCCGTGAAAGCGTTATATACGTACAGATAGACAGGCAGAGTTACTTCTGCGCGCGTGAACCTGAACATAGCTATTTTGTTGCGGAGTTATTTTATAAATTAAAATTTAAGGACAATTTTGTTAACAATTAAATAAATACTTGTGATTAATAACATATTTATTTGGATAAGGATTAATATTATGTTGATAAAACTCTATCGCAAATAATGCATTGTTTTCGAACAAATTTGATTAGGTACCATAAAAAAGGTTATAGTGAGTCAATCTTAAAAGATAGACTCGCTCTCGCGGACTTTTTTTTCAGAACTAACTTTTAAAGAGGAACAATCCCATCATACATAATCTCTGCGTAACTTAACCGTTTACGCAGTGCACGCAACGCAAGCTCTCAAAAAAGAATATTTTTTCCCGTTTTTGCAACACTTTCCATTGATGCTTCACTCCTTTTGGTCGTAGTGTGAAGTTATAAAAAAAAAAATCAGTTCAAATCAGTAGGTTCTAAGATTAGCGTGTTCAACCAAACAAACAAACAAACAAACTTTTCAGCTTTATAGTAGGTAGGTATTAGTATAGATTTCATAATTTAATGAATAAGGGATACCGTCCATAGGAAAGAGTTAGTTAGTCCGTCGAGTGCAAGAGCCAGTTCACTAAAGGAAGAGGGTTGGTCAAACCAGTTTTCTAAACACAGCTGATGCTTTTTATATTTTATAAAATTACTCCCAGACATCTCAGCAATATATATTTAACAGTTTTCTTTCGATTTGTCACAGCTAATGAGCATTTGAGCACACTTGTTTTCTGGTATGATGGTAGGATTACCATCATACCAGAAAACAAGTGTCTTTTAATTTTGTATGTAAATGAGTCAAGCAAATCGCCTAACCAAATCAAATTTCAAGCAAATCATGTCATCAAGTAGATTGTATTGAGGCGCAAATCCTTTTTCATAAATATATTTTCTATATACAGACTTTTTAACTTGCACATTCTTAGAGTTCCAAAGTCCATTGAAATGAAATGGATGTGATGAAAATTTGCACATATTCGTGTAATGAAATCAAACCAGCTCTAACGGAGTTTGCACTTAATTCGACTTTCAGTACTTAAACACACATTATTTCAGATAACTTTACTTTCACGAGATCACTTAGCAGACTGACGAATATTTCTTTCCACTCCGACCAACCAGTAAAATCATGAATCAAAAGTGGTTGAAACCAGCTAGTCCAATCACGTGACAACAAGTCTTTTCCAGTCAATTGACTGTCTTAGTATACGAAATATGATTAACTAATTGATCTCCGTCCGCCAAAACTAACAAATAATTACAAATTAAATTAAGCTAATTAATCGAATCATTACATTCGGCCATCCGTCAACATGCGATCTCCTGACGCATGGCATTATTCTAAAGCAATCTTCATTATTTACAGTAAACATTTGTTACAATAAAAATTAATCTAATTTAATTTAAATCAAAAACATTGTATTTTCTATCAACTTTACAGAGGTAATATTATTTTAGGTAACCACATATAAATACTTTGAAATTAAATTCATTCAGCTTATATTATCGTATCATTACATTCGGTTTTTATGTGGTATCAGATTGACCGGCGTCACTTTTGTCTTTTATCTGTTCATTTTCGCCACCATTATCTTCACTCTCAGATGAGAGATATTATTTTCATTAAGGTGATAAGAGTTTATATTGATCCAAGGCCTAATCCGGTCAAAGGCTACTATGCTGTTAAATTTATTTGTACGGGCACTAAAACCAGGAAATTCAGCAATTTTATAACTATCATTAACACTTCAGTGGTTCTAAATGGGCCTATAAATTTTGACATGAGTTTAGTACTGTTACCCTTGATCAATTATTGATAGAGGGGTACCTCAGGGTTCGATACTAGGCCCTTTTTTATTCCTAGTGTACGTTAACGATTTACCTTTTTTTGTAAAAATATTTGTGATATAGTTTTATTTATTTAAAGTTGATAGAGGTAAAACCAGTATTTGCGATAACGTAAATGAATCCTTATCGTTAGTTCTTAACTGGCTCACTGTAAATAACCTTTTGCTTAATTTAAAAAAAACGAAATGTATCAAATTCACTTTGCCAAATGTTACTCATAGCCCGACCAACATTGAAATGAATGGAGAGGCAATGAATCTTGTTGATTCCACGATCTTATTTACTTATTTACTTGAAAAAGTAAATAAGTCATTTATGGGGAACACGGTGCGCTTCTATAATAAGCCTCCTGAATACGCTACTAAACTATCTATTAAGAAATTCAAAGCATACACAAAAGGTATCTCTTGAAGGAAACCCATTATAATACAAATTACCATATTATTGACATGAATGCATGGCCTCACGTCGCTCCGCCCCGTCAGACAGTTAATCGACACACCCGAAATTTATAAACTCTATTGTATTAGTATTTCGTAGTTAAGGTAGTTATAAGATGGATCATGTAAAAAAACGCCAGGACCAAGACGAGTCTCTTGCCAGTTCGTCTCGGGCTTCGGTTAGGATGAATTGGCACCCAAATTCACCCGGTATGCAAGACGTCTCAAAGAGATCCTTGAAGTGAATATTGAATAAAGTATCTTTTGACTTTGACTTTGGCTTGTTATTAAAATTAGTTCGTGTAATTTTGATAAGATCACCTACATTTAAGGTGGGTGCAGGAGTTCTACCAGCATCGTAATAATATTTCTGTTTGCCTTGGCTAGCTTGAATATTAGTGCTTACTCCCTCTCTCAAGTTTTCGTGTATTTTAAGTACAGAATCAACGCCAATGGCCTCAATTCTGTTAGCACCAACCTAACTAATTTTAGCTAAATTAGGTTTACAACTGTCAAATGAAACTTTGGTATGCTGCTGTTACTAACTTATCCTAATTTAATTTTATGTAATTTAATTAAGCGTTCCTAATTTAGTTAGATGGTACCAACCAAATAGGTTTTACAAATGCTATGACTAACTAATATATATTTTAGACAATTCCTAATTTTAGAAATGAACCAACCGAATTGCCACCAATATCCATTTTGTTAGCCAAGCTGTCCCGCAATCTGATACCGAACAAAACTTCTGTGGCAGTCTTTTGAATGGTTGAATTAACGACATTATGTCCTACTAAATGTCCTACGTCGTCATGGTGAGATTGACATATATGCCAACGAACGTCTCTAGTAATAACCAAACAGAGATCCTCGCCAACTTTCCTGTAAACTACGGTTTTGTAAATTACATAGTTTTTCCTAATGTCTCTAGCTTCTTCGTTAGTATCTGGCTGTAGGATTTTTACAATGCGAGCTATATCGGGATCAGATATTTGTAAAGTCAACAACACATTATGGGTCTCAATATTGTAAGCTACAGCGGTAGATTCATCATCAGCCTCGGAATTAAACCTAGCATTGCGACTTAACGCGTCTATATGTGCCATACGTGCTCGCGGACAGTATTCAATATAAAAAGTAATTTCACTAATCTGTAGCCACCACCTTGCAATGAGAGGTATGAAATCCTGCTTTGTGAGAGTATGACGAAGAGCGTGACAATTAATTGGCAATTGTGTGTTAATTTTGGATACATTTAGGAATTTTGCGTCGGATTCTCGCATGAAACTATATTCGCTACTGAAATCAATAAATGTTGATTGTTTACTGTTACGGTCACTGCAAGTTGAAATAAATAAATATATATAAATAAAAAAATTATATATATTGCTGGACAATGCACACAACACCATCCAGCCCCAAACCAAGCACAGCTTGTAATATGGAGACCAGATTGCTAATAGAGTACCTACTTATATATTTTTAAATATGTACACATAAATTATATTTTATAACAGTAAGAGTGTTTCGCTCTTCGCCATCTGTGGACTTCGAGATTAAACGCGAGGCTATAGGTGTAAGCTTACAAAATTATCATTAACATGACCCACCCCTCGACACTTTTGGCATTTAGTTATTTGTAATAGCTAATAAATACTTATAATTCATTTTGTAAATGGTGCACTTGGCCTAGCACTATCCACGCAGTCCGTGTAATTTTGTATCATACATAGACACGTACAGGTTCTGCGTGTACGTAGCACTATCACGCAGTCCGTGTAATTTTGTATCATACATAGACACGTACAGGTCCTGCGTGTACCTAGCACTATCACGCAGTCCATGTAATTTTGTATCATACATAGACACGTACAGGTCCTGCGTGTACCTACCACTATCACGCAGTCCGTGTAATTTTGTATCATACATAGACACGTACAGGTCCTGCGTGTAGTTCTATAACTTGCAGAAATAATTATGTGTTAATTATTGACACCGGCTGCGCTCAGAAGCTGACCTTGTGCGGGTTTTTGGGGCGTCTGCGGTTGGCTCCAGTGCTCCGAATCTTCTTAAACTTTATATTGCTCTGTAAAACTGTATTTTGTATGTTTTGGTCTGTTCTGTGTTTATTCTTATTTGTCTATTTTTCCTTTGATACAAAACTTATTTTTTTTAAATATAATTTTTTGATTCTAGTCGTTGTAGTGGATATGCGTATTGCTATTGTCAACTTAGTTCTTGGTTTTCCTGTAGAGCTATTCGTTCATGGTTGTCGTTGTGTTGCTACAGCATCAATATTTACAAACTCCAATATTTTATTACGTATTACATTTATACATTTGCTAAAATTTATCATATATATATCGATAACTTATAATTTATGTATTTTAAAATATATTTTATTATGTAATTATTATAACCGTATCTTCTCTTACAAACTGCGTCATCTTGTTAATTGCCTACTTACATTATTTAATATCAAATATGGGTTCTATATCTAAATTTTGTTCGTTAGGTCTTTGCAATCCAGGATCATTAAACACGGGGCACAATGATTTTATTATGGCTATGAATAACTTTAAAAACAACCTGGTTGCAATTAACGAGACATGGATAAAAGACGGTTAAGAAGCGCGTGCGCCTAGGGTACCTGGCTACAAGTTTCTTAATACTCCGCGTCCTTTATGCTTTAACCGTAAAAAGGGGGGTGGCGTGGGCTTTTATATAAAGCGTGGTATACCAGCTCGTCGGATTGCTCATCCTGATGCTGCCATTGAACAAATGTGGGTGTCGTTGACTGTAAATGGATCTCGCCTTGCAGTTGGGACTGCTTATCGCCCGGAATGGGTTAAACTGGATACTTTTATAGATGCTTTGACGGATTCGGTTGCACATTTTTCCAGCTATGACGGCATAGTTATTTTAGGAGATTTCAATGTCAACATGATGGATCCAAATTGCAGTATGAATAAGAAATTGGAACAGTTTCTGAACTACACAGGAATGTCTCAACACGTAACTTCAGCTACACATTTCACTAGCCGTTCTGAGAAATTACTTGATCTCATTTGCACCGATTGTCGTGTTCGTAATGTTCAAGTCGCTAAAATCAAAGCGGCATTGGGCCATTCCTTTGTTACTGCAACTCTTAATATAAAAAGAGAAAACATTATTCCTAAATCTTTTACCTACAGACCTCTTAAAGACATAAACCTTGACATTACAATTTGATGAAGACCTTTTGAGTGTCGACTGGAACCTAATCATTGAGGCTCACTGTTGATGAGATGGTGGACGCTTTCAGGAATAGTATTATTACCCTGCTTGATAAACATGCGCCCGTTAAAACGATTACTGTGAAAGATAAGCCTGCACCTTGGATTACAGATACCATTAAGGTGATGATGAACTATCGTAATGTAGCTCATGATATCGCATGAGCTACATTACGACATTACGATATCGCAAAATAAAATTAGATAGTCACAAGAAATATTAGAAAGAACTTAAAGCATTAGTTAATCAAAGCATTTATAATTGTAATTGTAAAAATTGATAATTGTCTCCCTGATTATTTTAATGACCCTTCTGCAATAAATAATCACTTTTTAAATGTGCCTGGCGCTGACTCTATTTCGATGTCTACTCTTACATATTTTGAGTTTAATAAATTCAATCACAATAACGTATTTTCCCTAAAACCAGTTGATGAACAAGAAATCGCCAAAATCCTCTTATCTATTAAAACAAATGCTCGTGGAGTGGATGGGCTTTCCATGGACAGGATATTGCTTACCTTGCCACACACGTTGCCGATAATAACTACAATAATTAATAAGTCTATTCTATCCTTAAAGTTTCCTGGCTCTTGGAAGATTGCCTCTGTTAATCCTATATCAAAAGTACCTAACACGACTGTTGTTAAAAACCTTAGGCCCATTAGTGTTCTTCCCGTATTATCCAAGGTAGTAGAAAAAGTGGTTTATAATCAACTTAGTAAATACGTAGAGCAGTTCAATATATTACCTGATGTACAGTCTGGTTTTCGCAAAGGTAGAGGAACAACAACAGTCTTGTTAGATGTTGTTGATAATGTTCTAGTTGAACAGGATCAGGGCCTGGGCTCAATATTGGTACTGCTTGACTTCTCGCGAGCGTTCGATTCAATAAATATATCGCTACTTCTTTCGAAACTATCATACTACGGTGTTGATGTCGCTTCTTTACAATGGTTTGACAGCTATCTGAGCAATCTGTTGGGGTATTGAACATTGTAAATATCACCTCTATGCTGACGATGTGCAATTGTATCTACCCAGGAAGTACCTAGTGAATTAAAGAAGTTAAATGATGATTTGGGTCGCATAGCTTCGTGGTCTCATAACAATGATCTTGTGTTAAACCCTTTAAAATCGAAATTTTTAGTACTAGGCACAAAAAACCAAATTAATAAATTCGCAAACTGTAATTTGGATGTACATATACTTGGTAGTGGCATAGAACAAGTCAACGAAGCAAGAAATCTCGGCATATTATTTGACAGCTGTTTGCGGTTTGAGGGCCATATATTGAATTTAGTTAGCGCATGTTTTTACAGACTCAAATTGCTCTACAAAATTAGAAATTACCTAAACGAGGAGATTCGCATAAAAGTCTGTGAAACCTTAATATTGTCCAAGCTCAACTATGGAGATTTGGTTTACGGCCCGCATCTTACGTCAAAAACTAGTCGCCTAATTCAGCGAATTCAAAACGCTTGCTGTAGGTTTTGCTACCACATCCCGCCGCGAACGCATGTTTAGCCATACCGATAATCGATCATCAAAAATCCGGGTTGCTTGGTACGGATGCCCCTTTTACATGTTAGTATTTATTTATTTTATGTAAGTCATATATTTAATACATTTATATCTTTGTTTCATCTTATATTTTTGTATTATTTTTGCCTCTTATATTGAATAAAACTATATTATATATTATATTAACTATATGTCTGTCTATGTCTATGTCTATGTCTATGTCTATGTCTATGTCTATGTCTATGTCTATGTCTATGTCTATGTCTATGTCTATGTCTATGTCTATGTCTATGTCTATGTCTATGTCTATGTCTATGTCTATGTCTATGTCTATGTCTATGTCTATGTCTATGTCTATGTCTATGTCTATGTCTATGTCTATGTCTATGTCTATGTCTATGTCTATGTCTATGTCTATGTCTATGTCTATGTCTATGTCTATGTCTATGTCTATGTCTATGTCTATGTCTATGTCTATGTCTATGTCTATGTCGTTGTCGTTGTTGCTTTCAAGATGAAGAAATAGTGAAGCATTTAGTCCTGCAGAACACAGTCGCAGAGATCAGAATACAACTGGCCGGACAGGCAGCAGACATACAGTAAACAATACCTACCTAAATAAAATCATGAAGTTGTAGGTAGCGTTGTTCTAACCTACATTTTCCTTTGTGGTGTTAAGAACCCGGTGAAGCTCGCTGGCAACTTCATTTCGAGGCGCGTGCAAAAATCACTCTGAATATCTCTCTATCTCTGTTTAAATGATGTAAGCGCGCGCGGGGCGTGGGAGAGGCGCGGGAGAGGCGCGGGACGCGGTACCACAATACCTAAATACAACCGTAGTGCCGTGCTTGTGTGTGTGTGTAGGTGTAGGTAGGTATACTTCTGTCATTGATCATTGATGTCATTGACGATACGAAGGCGGTTGGTAAATAAAATACAAGCTTCTGTCTGCGGTTTCGCACGCCTTTTTCTGGGATAAAAGTAGGTAACATATACATAGGTATTTTAATCTTCCTACTCTTCTTTCCTATGCAAAGTTTCGACCGCGGGGACGACCTCTGTGGCGCAGTGGGCCAAGGGCCGTGTGAGACGTGGAAGGTTGCGAGTTCGATTCTCGCTTCGGGACAAATGTTTCTATGGCAAATGTTTCTATGATCTGCTATTATTTGTCTAGGGTCTGGGTGTTTCTATGTATTACGTGTATGTATTTACAAAAAAAACATGTGTGCGATTCCCACGTGGTAGAAATGAAACCTTAAAAAATTTTAGAACCACGAATATAAGAAACACTGTATAATGCTTCCTATCTCATTTTCTCCCATGTTAAATCTTATAAATTTATGTGTCTCTTTTTACTGTTGCTTTTTCGTTTCATCGACTTTCAAATCATAACTGAAATGATGATGATGATGATGGTGATGATAATAATAATTTTTTGTTAATACTTACAGATCATACAAACATTTGTCCCGCGGCGGGAATCGAACCCGCAACCTTTTGCGTTCTAAGCGCCACAGAGGTGAAAAAATGAAAAATTCAAGTGAAAAATTTCCGTAAACAGAGGCAAAGTCGTAGTAGTATGTAAAGAAGTAGGTTATTGTTTCCAAACAACAAGGCAAATCTCAATCCAAGTCAGTGGCACAGGTCAATAGAATACATGTACCGTGTAAATACACGTTGCATTAGTGTTTGCGTGCGTAGCTGTCCAAGCGATCACACAACCGAAGTGATCCAAGTCCAAGCGATCCCCATCCCCCGGCCCCGCCCCGTGCGTGCGCGATAGCAATATTAGCCGTTCAAAAATGGTATGAATTTGGTTGTGTTCCTTAATACCAAAAATTATGACTGAAAACATTTAGTATTCTTCACATAGTAATTTTATTCTGTAACTAGACAATATAAGCTATGGTCCTTGACAAACGTAAGATATTGTGGTTTTTAATACGAAACAAATAGGAGAAAACTTGTCAATTTTAGTAAAAAATGTGCAAAATGCGATTGGCTCTTATTTCATTTTTGATAAGTAATTCGAAATAAAAACTATCCAGGAACCTAGATATATACTATTTAAATACAAATAATACAACAATATAGTGGAAATATGCTTGAGTTACAAATCATTTTGGTATTACGTTTGTAGGAGCAATTCGTCCTCCGCTGGCCTCTTAAGATGAAAGAGTACCGGCTCTTTCCCCATACAAACGTAGTCGACTGTTTCCTCCCTGGATATTGAGACTAGAGCAAATATTTTTGTACCATAAAACCTTTTACTACCATCACCATGCCCCTATGACTTGTTTTTTTTTATATTCTAATTATCATAGAAAGTAGGAGTCTTCAAAAACCTGAAATATTGCCAAACTTTTTAAACATTTTCAGACACTCATCCAAAAAAAATTTGCAAATTTACAAAAAAATTTGGAACAGCTGAAGGTTTTTTTTAATTATATTTAAAAAAATAATAACAATTGGGCATGGTTTGGGGGAGTAAATAGTCGACTATGAAATGCTGTTTTGGTCAATAATTATGTACCTAAGACGGTCTGAGCTGCAGTTGTCCCTTTCTTGCGCGGGGCGTGGCGGCGGCGTAATGCGAGACAGGAACATTTTATTGTATTCAAATACATATTATTAAAATAAAATGATACCTACCCTTTCCTCTTAAGAGGTCTTGTCTCGTTTGTTTGAAAGCACTGTCAAAAATGATGCGATCCCGCAAAGTTTTATCAACGTATATCCAAATTAGAGCGAAATCGTTTCCGTTATAGCAATTAGCGCGGTAGGAAATATGTCAATAATAACGTTTTGACTTTGGTTTAGCTTTGGTTCAGCTTTGGTTGAAACGTTCAAAATTACCGCGGTCGTCCCCCAGGTCTTAGCTAGATGTCAAAACGGACATAGGGCAGGCATTAGAAACATACTTTTACTGAGTTTGATATTTTAGATTTTTGAATACTTATGTTTTTTAGTTGCCAGTATTAGCAGTATTAGCCAGTATTAGTATGCCTACACGTATTAGCAATCCGTTTGTCAATGTCCTCTTCTTTAGAGCTAAATGTGATGGGTTTTCAGTGTGTATTTAGTTCCACTAGCATTTCTTGGAGGGCTCTCTCTTTTAGTATTGCTGAAAAGTCCAATATCGTCGACAAAATGGATGTTTGATTGCTATTTCCCGTTTATTTTAATACTACAGCTGTTTGAAAACATATTTTAGTATGGACTTGAAGAACTTGGATGAGAGGCAGTCTCCTTGTTTTACACCTCTACTGATGTTGAATGCGGGTCCTGGTTAGTCAGCTTGATTCTTGCTGTACTGTTATTGTACATGTTCTTTATAATACGTATGTCATGCGGTACTACATCGTAATCTAGAGAGTCCCAAAGGTAGCAGTGTTCGATCGAGTCAAATGCTTTATTGAAATCTATAAAAGCAATGTAGAGTGGTAGTTTATATTCTTGAATCTTCTCTACGACCTGTTGCAATAAATGGAGATGGTCACAGGTGCTGAATCCCGTTCCGAAACTCGCCTGCTCGGTGGGCTGTTTGGAGTCCAAAATAGGCGATAGTTTTGAGAGTAGGTACCTAGTATTTTTGAGAACACTTTGTAGTTGGTACTAGTTAGCGTAATTGGCCTGTAGTCATTCACGTCCGAAATATTTCCTTTCTTGAATACCTCGTAAGATTATTGTCGAGGTGAGCCATTGATTATGCATTTCTTCTTGGACCTATGTTGAATAGGTCTGTAAGCGGCTTTGTCAGATGGTCGATTCCAATCTTAAAAAGTTCACTTTCTATTCCTTCTGGCCTAGCAGATTTTCCAATTTAGAGGGAGTTTATAGCTTTAGCCATTTGCTCTGGCGTGATATGTGCTACTGCGTCCATACTACTTAGTATTCTTGTCGTAAAGGTCCGAGATTACTCTGTAAGCTGACTATTGTAAAGTTTTTTGTAGAAACATAAAATATAGAAATAGAGGCTACCCTCCGCCTCTATTGCTATGTTTTATGTTTTAGCGGGGGTCACTAATGTATGGGTTTCCAGTGTAGCTTGGCATAGGTACCTACTGAATTTGTACGTTGGGAAGCGTCCAATTAAACCACAATTAAGTAGGTATCACTTTACGATAATTTCGAATTGAATAATACTGGTAACACAGACAACAAAATGGAACAAAAGTAAGTACGCAGTTTCAAGATAATAGTCAAAACTCTAGATTCTAGATCTACGTAGAGTCATCGAACGCACATCACGCCCACGTAGTAATAACACGGCCCTTAAAGGGGACGGGACACAAACTGTCGTGCGCAAGAGTGACCGAACAAGACTTTTACCTTTTAGTCCTTTTAGTCTTTGGTGTGATAAGAGGCAGTTTTGGAAACAAACGAAAACAGTTAATGGTAAGTCTGGCCTCCCTGTGACGATTAATGGAGTGAACGACTACACCGAGATTGCTAACTTTTTCAAAGATCATTTTAATGTTGCTCTAGAGTGAAATTCTACTGCAAGGGATACAGTCAGTGCTGGAACTGTTGAGCAAAGGAGGGTCGTGAATATTAATGTAAAATCATTCAAGGTATGCAAAGATGTAAATTTTCTGGGCATGACAGTCTCAGCATAGAGCACCTAAAATATCCTGCCTCGCGTACTCTCCATGTTTATAACCTATGTCTGTGTCATGGTTACTTACCCGACGAGTTTACCAAAACCATAGTAGTACCAATTATTAAATGTAAAACAGGGGTCTCGACGAATAAGAGCAACTATAGGCATATCTCAATAGCGACAATAATGGCAAAGGTGCTTGATAACCTCAAAGACAATGCGAACATAAAAAGGGAACGCAGAGCTCTGGCAGTCTGGGGAAACATGATCGCTCGTAGGTTCGCTCGCTGCTCGAGGGAAGTTAAAATTGCGCTTTTCAAGACTTGCTGCCAGTCTTTCTATTTGAGTAGCTTCTGGATAAACCACACCCGGCGGGCGTCTAGCTCTCTGCGAGTTCAGTATAACAACATCTTCATAATGCTGTTGCGGCTGCCTCGCTTTTGCAACGCATCTGGGATGTTCGCGGAGGCACGCACGGACAGCTTACACGCGATTTTTCACAAGAAAGTAGCATCCCTGCTATAGGGTGAGCGAGGCAGTTAAGTAACAGCATCTTGCAAATGGTCATCTCACTAACAGACTGTCCAATCCAATTTAAATGGATGCATACTCATTT
Source organism: Lampropteryx suffumata (assembly GCA_948098915.1). Lineage (NCBI taxonomy): Eukaryota > Metazoa > Arthropoda > Insecta > Lepidoptera > Geometridae > Lampropteryx > Lampropteryx suffumata. The sequence continues at coordinate 27,632,858 of OX402544.1, forward strand.
CAATTCGATTCAATTTTTCAATTCAATTTCATTTATTTCATAAGTATATGTACAAATTAGAGCCATATTTATCATAATAATTTAAAACATACAGAACATAAATAAAACAAAAAAAATATATATAGATTGCATGCACCACATCATTACAAATGGTGCAAATGGCGCACCTCTGTGCAGTGCTTCATGAAGGTGCAGTCAGTGTCCAGCCTTCTTGCTATAAGTTGTATAGTTATATCTGAGCCCATGAGCCTCCGCAAACGCTCACAGAAACGCCAACAAGTCTTCGTAGGTCACTGATTGATGGACTCAGCAACACCATATCGTCAGCGTAACTTATGTTATTGATAGTTACTCCGTCAATAGAGCATCCAATATTGGCGCCACTGAGCCCACGAATCAAACGATCCATGTACAGGTTGAAGAGTCGCGGCGAAGTGATTCCACCCTGCCGCACCCCACACTCCAGCCTGTACGTGTCCGATAGCGACCCTGACCACCTTACATTGTTACATTGTTACGTGCCATACCAATATTTAAAGAGCTCCACCAATTCAGACGGCAGCCCAGTATCACCCGACAGCTTCTGCCATAACCTGTCGTATAGCACCAGATAAAAAGCTGTCGAAAGGTCTAAGAAGCAGGCGTAAACAGGTGTGTTCCTGCTAAGATAGTACTGGACGGTGTGTTTGAGGCTCAGTATGGCCGATTCAGTGGACAACCCGGGCCTGAACCCGAACGGGGCATCGTGTAAGTTTAAATGTACTCTAAGACACTTATCAATCAAACCATCTAGCACCTTAGCTATTATAGTAGCTAGTGATATGGGTCTGTACTTAGTTACCTAAACTAGAAGCATTTCCAGTTTTATTTTTGGTAATATAATGCTGGGCCTTATTTATTTAGGCGCCTGAAACGCGCCAAATAGACCGTTTTGTCGGTATTATTATTATTCATTTATTTTATGGTTTGGGTAGGAATTATTCATCATTGTATTTTTTTTTATTTTATCTATTACTAGCTGACCCCGGCAAACGTTGTTTTGCCATAATATGTTTTGTATATCTTTTTAATGTTTACTTTTAAATGTATTTGAAAAATTGCGCTCGGCGAAACTTGGTATTATGCTGCTCCCAAGCGGAGGAGTTTTGCAAAACTGTACCCCATTGATCAGCTATCGACCGGGGTTGAAAAATATAAAATGCTATTAAAAGTAGGGGTTGGTACCACAAACCCCTACTTAATTTATTCCAAAAATTTAAAAAAAAATTGTGTTGAGCCGCACTTAACACTTAGGGGTATAAAAAATCGTTATAAATATACTGAATATACATATAAAATTTCATCAAAATCGGTCAAGCTGTTTCGAATGAGCATAAGCACGAAAACTGTGACACAAGATTTTTATATATACAAGGTGCCCAGGAACTAGTATTTTAAGCCTGAACGAGGAGATTCCGACCATGAAAATTAACAGTTGTGGGGGTACAACTCCTAAGAATTATTATTTTCAAATTTCCATACAAAAACATTCAAGAAATTAAATTGACAACCCTTATTATTTTGTCAACAATGTTTCTAAGTGCGTTACCTACCTACAAAGTTTCGCGTGAGTTCAAATTGTCTGCTAAGCTAGGCTAGATACCTACATAGGTTAGTGTATGTAGGTATCTTTTGACGTACTTTCATTACATACCTACTGACTGCGATATTTACACAAGCCATGGTGTTTATAAAGCCATAAGCCATAGCCGTAAGCCATGGTGATAAATATCGACTTAGTTTCTACGAAACTAAGTAGATATTTATTTAATAACTACCTAGGTACTTATCCAATGGCTAATCCAATTACCTATTCGTCTCTTGGAAACAATGTTTTTAATTTTATGGTAAAAGAAGCAACTACTTAGGTAGATTACATACCGTTTAATGTCTTCTCTTAGTTAGGTAGGCCGATCCGTAAAATTTTGAAATTTGACAATAACAAACACCACTTTACACCATTAGTAGGTACCTATTCTAGGTACTACCTAGGTATCCAACACAAAGCACTAATGATTGAGTTAAAAAAAGCACATGGTCACTCGTATAAATGACATCATACATTCACAATGGTCACAAAAATGGTTCAATGTGCCAACCCAATAGTTCATCATAGTTCGGCGCGGCACCAAAACACAAAATCATATCGTCGCATTCTCGGTCGTATTCCTCATTACTCACTCGAAACGGAATAACGGAACTCTTAACAAGAACTAGGAAGTTGACAGCACGACGTACAACAAATCACTGAGCAAAAATCTATTCAAAGCAAAATAAAATCCTTTGAAATTTCCGACAAATTTTTAGGGTTCATTTCTTATGTGAAAATTCAAACCTTTCACAATGATGACAGTCATGTTGGTAAATACTACTTTGGTTCTTAGTGAAGTTATTTTGCTTAGTTTCTTCTGTAGTCATGTCACTGCTTCTTTCTTGGTCACTGAATCCATTAACCACTCTGGTTCTGTCACCAGTTGTGTCTGTCACTTTTTAAGGCTACTTAAAATAAAAACCAGTCACAAAACAAATAATTTCAACACATAGTGACCAAGAAAAAACCAATGACAGGACTAATAAATAAATTAATGAATAAAATAAATAAATTCGTAACCGTAACAACGACAAAAAATACCTATTATAAAAATACCTACGGAACCTATTTCTGAAAAAATAATAAATGTTGGCTTATTACAAAGGTAGATATAGATAGGTAGTATTTTTGGAATTAGCCGAGATTTATTATTTATTATGTGGATTGAACTCTTCTGATTGGTTGTCAGTTTGGTTTGACATCTTCTTTGATACGGATAAAAAGCCGCGAAGTCACAGAGTCACACAATGATATGGACAGATAAACTTTGAATTGAATTTCTATGAAGATCTACCTACCTATGTAGTATGTACCTATGCACCTACTTACGGAAAATGTTGGTTACATACCCAATGCTTTAAATTTCTATGAAGATACGAAACAAGTTGTTTTAATAACGAGTTGTGAACATGTTATCATCATCATAATTAATTCCTGTTTATTTGCAAATTTTCGGGTTTATTGAATTTAATTTTTGTTAACACATTTGACAGAAGAACAAACTAGATTCTTATAAAAATAGCAGCTGATCTCGACGAAAAAACAAAAATTTACTTTCTTCTCAGAGGTAACTTTTATGTTTGTGTTGCGTGAACTCAAACGATACTTAATTTTGGGGTCACGCTCAGATTTCAATAAACAGCTGGTTTTAGGGACGTTACCATTTGTAGTAATAGCAGTTTTGTAGTAAACTTTGCTGCTCATTTCTTCAATGAAAAACATTGAAATTATAAAAGAGGTTGTTTATGTTATGTATATGTTGTTGGATGGATGTATATGTTGTTCACGTAAATATCGAGAATCGGCCCACCTCGGCATAACATACTAGTTTCGGGGCACCCAGTATAGAAGAAGATTCAGGTGTCTGAAACGCGCCAAATAGACCGGATTGTCGGCACTTTTATTTTCTTTTTTATTTTATGGTTTGGGTAGGAATTATTCATCATTGTATTATTATTTATTATTTTATCATTGGAATTATTTATTTAATTGTATTTTGAAGTGTAAACTTCTTTAGCATCGTTGTGATTTGAAAGTCGATGAAACGAAAAAGCGACAGTAAAAAGAGACAGACACATAAATTCATAAGATTTAACGTGGGAGAAAACGAGATAGGAAGCATTATACAGTGTTTCTTCTATTCATGGTTTTAACATTTTTGAAAGTTTCATTTCTACCACGTGTGAATTGCACACATGTTTTTTTTATTGTTTAAATTATGGTTTTTATCTGAAATAAATGAATTAATAATAATAATAATTACTTTTAAATTTGAACGGCATTTATATTCTTTAATAGGTGGAGGTAGAGGTCGAGGTCCAAGTTTGTATCAAATTTATTCGTATTCTTTAGTAGTGAACTGATAAGCCATCGCGAAATCACAACGCAAAATAATAGGTAGATAGTTTGAATTAGATGCATTTAGAAGAGCGCGCTTGGTAAACTAAAAAAATATGCCAGACAGGGAACATGCGGGGGCTGGGTTGGGACGAGGTTGACCTGAGTTTACCGGCCCTAGAAAAATCAATATCGGGCCGGGGCGGGGGACGCGTTTGCGCGACGAGCAAGACTGTAAGCGATTTATAAATAGATGGAAGCGTGTGCATGGGAGTGAGTCTGCACGTATCCATATCTGACGGAAAATGCGTCCGCGTATCATCGGTCGTGTAACGCCAGAACAGACAAATATAAATATAATAAAACATTTAACCTTTCACACGCAACCGATGATGCGTTAGTGCGTCGAACGTACAGCGCCTGTTCCGTTTCCGTCAACGCATTGTAAAGTTTTTTTGTATTGAAAATGTTTGATACAGAACGATTTATCACGAAAGTTCAAAAAAGATTATGTCTATGGAACTTAAAAGAAAAATCGTATAGAGACCGACAAGCCAAGTGACGGGCTTGGGAGGAAATTGCAGAAATATTATTAGTTGAGTGGGAGACATGAAACAAAAAAGAAAAATGAATCACGTAACATAATTTTTATTTTATTATTAGTATTATAAATGCGAAAGTGTCTCTCTCTTTCTGTTTGTTAAGTTTTCACGGCTAAACGGCTGAACGGATCTTAATTAAATTTGTTAAGAAGATGTATTGCATTTGGTGGAAGAACATAGGCATCTTTTTAAAATTCAATATCACACAACACAAACGCTCTGTACCTAGATGCAGAACGCAGAAACTGACTAGACGCGTAATGTGGTATGTCTAATTTGACCAAATAGACGCGACCGCATTTTGCGTCAGAGCAAATCTTAAGGTGAACAGTAACAGCCACTGAGATAACGTTTTGGTAATTGTAAAAAAGTCGAATATAAAAGCACATAACAACTAAGAACAGTATAAGGCTAGTGAAGCAATGTTCTTAATAATTAGTACATAACTATTTTATTCAATTAGTCTTGTTTTAAATCTTTACGTCATGAACTCAGATTATTTGAAATTACCTTGCATTTTATATACTAGCGAATTTTCTAGCTTTTTGACAAAATATTTATGTTTATCACTTTTTAACATCACACTATATCTCCCTCATTATATTCCATAGGTTTCTTGCTTAGGTTATATTAATTACAGTTCCTTAGCGTGTGTTTGTAAACACAACATGAAACACTTAGGATAACCAAGCTATCAGTGAGTATTTTTTATATAAACGATCTGCCTAAAGCCACCACACAACCTATGTCGTTATTTGCAGACGATAGTACTGTGACTATAACATGTAATAATATTGACACTTATAAAAATGAAATTAATCTAGCACTGACATCAATAATAGAATGGTTAGATAATAATAATTTGAAAATTAATATAAATAAAACGAAAATAATTCATTTCAGACAACGCGACAATGCTGCTTTACCCAATCTTGACTTACAACATAAAAATAATACAATTGAGGAAGTTAACACTACTACATTTTTAGGAATGAATATTGACAAAAAATTAAACTGGAAGTCACATGAAGAAAATTTGTGTAAAAAAATAAACAGCCCTGTCTTTGTTTTATATAAACTGTCCCCAGTAGTTAATGAGGAAACTCTACTCATTGCATACCACGGCCTTATCGCCTCAAATATCTGGTACGGTGTGATATTTTGGGGGAACTCCACTGACGTCGACAAAGTTTTTAAATACCAAAAAAGATGTATTAGAGCAATGTTTCATCTCAAAGTAACAGATACTTGCAAACTATTCTTTAATACATATAACATCTTATCTGTTCCTTCACTGTATATTTTGGAAACGGTTATGTTTGTCAGGCACAGTCCGGACCTGTTTTGTCGGCTGTCTGAGGTCGTTCCTCGTAACCGACGAGACGAATATAAAGTTTGTGTCCGTAACTCCAAAACAGCATTGATGCGCAAAAGTATCTTCGGTATGGCTCCATTCATCTACAATAAGTTACCTCTATCATTGAGAGCATTACCAACTTCGTTGTTTCAGAAAAGGTTGAGAATAATATTAAATGATAAATGTTATTATACAATTAATGAGTTTATGACTGATAATTCTATTGATAATATGACAAAGTAATGCATTTCTTGATTTGATTCCCTTTGACCAAAAATTGAAATTTATGTGACATTTGTATTAATTTAATTTAATTTAATTTTCTGTATTTTTGTTTTGTTCTATTGCCGTTTTATTTTTTCTTGATTTTATTATTTTTTATTATTAGTATGACATAAGTAGGTATCAATGTTTATCATGCAATATTTCTTTCTTCCTATCCTTATTATTCCCTATTATTTTATTATTTCTGAATAATATATAATTTCTATTATTATTGTAAACTAAAAATAATTGCACGCCCATAAAGGGTAGATTACATTGAATCTATATAAGTTGTAACATCTTTATAAACATGTAATGAAGCAATATATATACTTTGACTTTGACCTTGACTTAGTAACACAGACTTGTGCTTAGACCGTGTTTGAAAAATAAGTATTTTTGTACATGGTTTGATTTCCCGTAATCCAGTTGCTTATTTGGTATAGTTAATAATGATCCAGACTCCGAGATTAGACTCGGTAATGAGTTCAACTCCGTAGCAAATTGCTTTTCTTTTACAAAAATTGGTTGTCTCTAAAGTCAGTGTACTACGATCGTAACGTTACAATGAGGGTAACGGGACAATGAGCGCAACGGGACAAAGAGCGTAACGGAACAATAAGTCATGTTTTACGTGCTTGCAGCCGGTGTTCATCGATTTATTAGACGTTGTCACGTCAAAAACTTAGTATTTTCCCGTTGTCCCGTTGCTTATTATGATGCTAGCAATTACTTCCATCCTCTCCTTCTTACAGTGCTTATCCCGTATCTGAAAAGTAAGTATTTTGCCTAATAGCTTCGAAGTTGTCTCGTTGTCCCGTTGCCTGAAATGCATACGTAGTTCATAATACTCCAAACTATGTAAACCATGCTTCAAGCAAATCGCATATTTTGTTCCATACAAATTATAAACCCTCATTCCCTTTTCTAATGGTTATTCGAAAATAAAAATATATTAACCTTTTATCATTTATGTTTCTTTTCCGTCCACTTTGCTACATTCATAACTTGTCTTTGTCAACCGGAGTTTATCCGACACAGTGGCTTACAAACAAAGCATTAATTGAGGAATACAGACCAATGACCAAATATTATCGTCATCGGCAAAAGTTTTTGAATGCATACTATACACAGAATTTACAGGCACGTTGAAAAACACATAACGAACAACATGGTTTTAGAACTAAGAGGTCCGTTAACACCAATCTCTTAACAGTGGTGAATTTTATATCAGCTAGTTTAGACCGGAGAGGTCAATTAGACGTTCTTTACTTTGACTTCCGCAAAGCTTTTGACAGAGTCAATAATGCCATACTTTTGATGAAACTGGCTGGTTTAGGGTTTGCACCGGGATTGCTCGCCTTGATCGCGGATTACCTCCGGATCGGCAACAATTTGTGAGACTGGGTGTTTATGAATCGCAGCCGTATCACACTCGATCCGGGGTTAACCGGTTAAGCGGTAGATACTTGGACCGCTTATTTTTAATCTGATGATCAATAACAGAAAGTAACAGCAAGCACCAGCTGTTCCAGGAACCTTATTCTCGCACGCATGGTCTCCCATTCCACGAACTCTTTCTGCGCTGAATGCGCTCTTGAATGAGAACCCTGAATTTTCGGATTCTATTGCTCAGTACTTCTGTATGCGACTTGAACAATATATTTTCGTCTATTATAACGCCAAGATACTTAATATTACTAATGATTGAAATGGCGGGGCAGCTACATAAATTATTGTCAATTACGTGATTATTACATAGATGAGCATATATTGTTCTACTTATTTGTGCCGATTGTGATTTCCGCATCGTGAAATTTAGGTATTTTGTTTTATAGACATAGACATAGACAGACATTTATTTGCTTCTTAGCACACAACACACAGAATACAAGAAAAAAATAAAATAAAAAAAGGCACATGGTACTATAAAACTGCTAAAAATACTTATTTAATAATATTTTATCGGCATTATGTGTTAGTAGGTGCCCTTGAAGCCATTTATTAACAATATTGAAGCCGTGTTGTGCATATTCGTGAACTTCCGTGTCCGTACTAGCTGAAAAAAGTGTCGTTAGCATAAGATATAATTTTACCATGAGCTAAGTGTAGGTTACATAAGTCATTAATGTAAATTAAGAACAGAGTACTTCCCAATATGCTTCCTTGTGGAAGGCCAAAGGAAGTATTTTCCAGATCTGAGCTGACGACATTGTCTATTTTTACACATTGGCTTCGACTGCTCAAATAGCTGGTTAGCAGATTGAGCTGGTTGCCTCGTATTCCCATCCTTTCTAACTTGTTGAGTAAGATAGGGATAGAGACAGTGTCGAATGCTTTTGCGAGGTAATCTTGCTTGAGGTAAGGTTGCTTTTGTGAGGTTTTTTAGAAATATACCTATTATCTTATTGCCTTTGTCGAGTTCCTTCACGATGTAATCAGTGACCTGATGAACTGCGTCAGAAGTAGACAGTTTAGACCTACACCCAAATTGAGTATCAGACAAAAGCGCCTTACTTTCTAAAAAAATAACCAGTCTATTGTTTATTATTTTCTCTAATATCTTTGAAATGGAGGGTAGTAAGGATATTGGTCTGTAATTTGATATATCTGTTTTGCAACCTGATTTATAAACTGGAACGATAACGGCTTTTTAAGACATTTAGGAAATATTCCTCGTGCAGGCATTTTTGGAAGGCAAAAGTGAGTGGTGAGGCTAAGATGTGTTTGTACTGCTTTAGTATTTTAGTAGAGACATTATCCTAGCCTGTAGCACATTCATCTTCTAACCCCATTATAATTCGTTCAACTTCCTGAATGTTACAATCTAATAACACAAAGGACTTTGAGTAAGACTTCTCACTAGCTGTTTGGGAAGCCGATGGTTTGTTTTGAATAAGCTCTGCAAGTCGTTTACCCACATTAACAAAGTAAACGTTAGCATGATTGGCGGCGGAAAGCGGGGAGTGATGTGAATGTAATAATTGGAAGTCGAATCACGTTGGTTTATTGTACAGGTGGCGTTTTTTATTATTTTCCAAGCTTTTTTACTATCCTTACCAGCCTTTTCTAATGAAGTTTTATCATATTCGCACTTTATTTTTTAAGGAGATTATTACAGAAATTTGCGATACCATTTGTATGTAATTTGAGCTGTTAAATTATTTGGACATGATCTGGCATTCATGTGTAGCTTGTCTCGATGTCTCATACAGCGAAGGAGCCCTGGGGTTATCTTAATGTTAAGATTTTTTCTGCAAATTTTTACAAGTCTAGTATTATTACGTAATACCTGCTGAATGAAGCTCACTAAATGTGTCATACAAGATTCTGCATTAGCTGAATTGTAAATAGAATCAAAGCTAAACTTACGTAGTTCGTTTTTCAATACATTATGTTTTGATATAAATCTTTCATGCTTGAGATTAGGTAGATTTAGGCTAAGTGTTAGTAAAGCGGCATGATGGTCGGTTACAGAGGAATTAGTCACTAGGGTGATTGCTGGCAAGTTAGTTTTAAGCATAATATGATCTATGCAAGAACCACTTTGAAATGTTGGTAGATTGTGTGCTGGAAGTAAGCCGTGAAACGAGCAGCGGTTTAGGTACTCCTGCGCCGTCTCTTCACAAAACCCCCGGGCGTATATTAATATTTATGTCACCAACCAATGCAATATTTTTAAATGTCGATAGTGTTTGGAGATGAAAGTGCAGTGAGTCAAGAAAAGTATTATTATTAGTGTATTATTAAATGAAGGTAATCTATACACAGCTATAATAGCAAAACTGGTATCTATTTTTACTAACAGACAGGTCCTTGATGTTCAATTCTTCGACAGTAATATAGTTCAAAGTATTTCTTGAATAAATTACTACTCCATCGTTTTCATTATGGCTTGTTTTGGTATAATGAGTTCTATAACCATCCATAAAAGGTAGGTTGCTTTTATGAACAGCAAGCCAACATTCAGTTAGAATGATTATCTCACATTCGACATTTAGCCTTTGCAAAAAAATGCTGAAATTGTTAAAATTTTGTTAATACTGCGAATGTTTTGGGTTTATATTGTTATTGAGTTGCAGTAAGCTGGAATGTGCTGTTTGCAGTTTCCAACATCACATGTCCTTAACTCGGAAACTGAGAAATTATCTAGGTCGTTAATTAATCTATCAGTCATGATTATCTAATATTAAGGCTAGACTAGACTATAGCACGGCGCTCTTAGGCGCCTTCATAATCTATAGAGTTGATATACCTTTGCTCGGCTAACTTTTTGGCAGGGCAGTCTAAATCACCTGTCTTGTTGTTGGGTTTTTTGAAGCGAAGACAAGTTGCACATTGAGCTGGTGCCGCTGTTTTTGGACACTGATGGGACCGATGACCCAGTTCACCGCAGTGTCCGCAAGTGTAGACCTCCGCTTTACAAGTCTTAGCTGCATGTCCGAACTGTTGGCACTTGAAGCATCTGGTCGCCAAAGTGAAATCTCTTACAGGACAGGAGGACCAATTCACAAAGACACGATCTTGGTTTATAAGGGCCTTTCGAATGATGGCTGAGACCTCAATAATGTAGTTGCAGGATTCAGCTCCCTTCCTGCCTGATTTATGGCTAAGTTTAATAGATGACAGGAATTCATCTTTAGTCATATCTGAAAGCTTACTGCACACATTCTGTTCGTAAAGGCACTTGTAGAACTCCTGCTCCTGCTCCTGCATGGTTGACGGAACTCGAATTACCACTATACGTGGCCTGCGCTTGTGTGGTTCGTCAATAGTAAGGTCAGCTGTAGTGAGTTTGACAGATTTTTTTAGCTTTTCGATGTCATCTTTGGTGTCTGTGCTGATGATGACTCCACCATTTCTGGTCTATCGAAGTCCTCGCACATGTAACTTCAACTCCTCGGGGCAGATAATTTTTTGTACCAACGTTTTGGTGTCGTCACTGGTCTTGAGCTTATCCTTGGGATAGATTACAACAGAGCTGAGATTTGATGGCCGGATAAAGGAATTGGTACTTTTTTTAACCATGTCGGCAAAAGAGGTCTTATCTGTCGATTGCGACGATTCCCTTACGCTTTGTTGCAGGTCTTGTAGGCACACCGATAAGTCTTCTTTTTCATTGAGGTATTTTGCGTAGGTTTAGACTTCGACTTCAGGGCTTGGTATTCAACTGCCATTTGTGATGAGCCATGGGATACCTTTCTGCATTAATTACTTATCCGCAGCTTCTGCTCTGAGTTAAGTTTTCCCTCATTAGCACGTGTGGAAACTTCATTAAGGCACTGTTCGATAGAGGCCATCCATTTCTGAATCTCCGTCGTAGACACGGTTGCTATGATCTCTTCATATCTTGGTTGAGGTCTCGGTGAAGACGTCGGTATAGGTTGGGCGGGCGGGGCGGGCGGTGGTGTGGGCGGGAGACTGCGAGCCACTTTATTGCTTCGGTTAAAAGGGCTGTCCATGATGAAAGTATGTATTCGACTTAGATATTAAATCAAATCAAAACACAATTAAAATCACACACTGTCTTTACGTAGCACGACTGCTGAGTTAAAACTAGGTCAGTTTTTGTTTATTAATTAGAATAAATTATTGGGCATGTCCAATCTCGGCGAGAGCACGAGTAATAATTTAAGCATTTTGGCAGCATTCATAACATAAACAGTAAATTAAAAAATAAGTTTATTTACAAATTATTATATTAAGTACCTACCTACTTACCTATGTTTGTAATCACACTAATTTAGAAATAGAAATAGAAATATTTATTGCACATAGGTTGTTACAGTGATACATTGTTTTAGTCTCACACATAAACCCTGTTAGGGCACAGCAATACTTAACTAGGGGCGCTATTACTATACTTTAATAACTAATTAACTACTATCTTAATTAAAATGTATTACAACTATTAGTGTAAATACTACAATTTTGATAAGTTGATCCTAAACCAATCAAAGTTATTTCTTATAACATTTCTGAAACATATGATATGTTTCAGAAATGTTACATTTTACTAGTTTTACATTTCTAGTTACATTTCTGAAACATATCATATGTTTCAGAAATGTTATAGAGATATAAATAATGTATCTTATAATAATTAAAAACGAATACAACTAAGTAACTATAATTAACAGATAAAAAATCTAAGAGTTTAAGAATTCTTGTAATAAATAAAAACAGTTTTCAATAAAGTATTTTTTCAAAATATTTTTGGATGTTTTGGCATTTTTTTCATGTTTAATGCTATCAGGAATTTTATTATATATTTTTACACACATTGCATATGGTCCAGAATGTATCATTTGTAATGTTGAATTAGGTCGGGCTAGCCTATTTCGTGGCCTTAGGTTTTCGGGTCGTGAGTATTGTGGGAACAGGTTTATATTATTTCTTACAAAATTACAAACTTCATAGATATCAATACAACTTAATGGTAAAATGTTTTCGTTTTAAAATGTGGTCAACAGCTTTCCATTATGTCTAAGTTTAGAATTATTCTTATACATCTCTTTTGCAATAAAAATAAATTGTTTACGTCAGTGCTGTTACCCCAAAGTACAATGCCGTAGTGAAGCCAGACATTAGCATAAGCTTAATATGCACAGATTGCAGTTTTTTTATTTGTGTATTTTTTAGCTCATTTAATGCATATGTAAATCATGATAATTTTAATGAAACTTTACTAATGTGATCTTTCCAATTTATACTACAATCTATATTTATTCCTAACAATGAGTAAGTTTTCATGTATTCTATTTTAATGTTTTGAAAAGTATAGTCAATATGTATGGGTGATTTTTGGTATGGTTTAACCTGCATTATTTTAGTTTTTTTAAAGTTGACTTGTAGGTTATGGTCAAGCAGCCATTTAACTATTTTTGATAAAATAGAGTAAATGTTAACATTTAAGTTATTGTTAATATTATTTTTATAAGGAATTACAACTGATATGTCATCTGAAAATAATGTAAGATGACTATTTATAATATTTGGCAGATCATTTATATATATCAAAAATAACAAACAACCAAGAACACTTCCTTGTGGTATTGATTGGGTTACATTATTTTTTCGTGATCTAACATTCGTAATTTCTCCTGTATTGTTATTGAAATATTCAATCTCTACTTGTTGTGCACGGTTAGACAGGTAAGATACAAACCAATCATGAGCCATACCCCTAACACCTACACCGTGTAATTTTTTTAATAAAATCTCATATGTGACTCTATTATACGCCTTGCTCATGTCTAGTAATATGCCAACTGCGTATTGTTTTTTATTTATTATACTAAGAATTTCGTCTGTAAATTTATAAACTGCTAGTGACGTAGAGTGATTTTTTCTAAAACCATTTTGATTAGCGATAAATATAAAATTTTTCACAAAATGAATACAGACGTTTCGACATCGCACTTTCAAATACTTTTGAAAGATTCAAAGATTCAAAGATTCAAAGATATTTATTTGCCAGAAAACATGTGTACAGAAGATGACAAAAATATAACAATGTGAAACAACATGCTTGACCGGTTTACGGTATGCAAATTAGGTAGAGAGATGGCATGCAAGTTTAAAAATAATTACAATTTATCAATAAAAAATTCGTCAAGATTATAATAACTCTTTTCAATTAACAATTTCTTTAGTTTTAGTTTAAACATTTGGATGTTCAGGTCTCTATATAGTGTAGGTAATTTGTTATAAATTTTTGGAGCAACACCAACAACACTTTTTTGCATTAGTGCTGTTTTTACAGGGTGTAATTTTAACCTAGTGTTATCCCGTCTGCTTCGAATTACAAAATCAGATAACCGGGGGAACAGATGGGGATTGTTTTTTACAAAAAGTGCTACTTCTAATATGTAGAGCGACGGAAGTGTCAGAATTTTGTGCTTCGAAAATAATGGTTTACAGCTATCAGTAATTTTTATTTTAAACATGGCTCTCACACATCTTTTTTGTAGCCTAAAAATGATATCTTTATTAGTAGAGTTGCCCCAAAATATTAGCCCATATCTCAGAACAGACTCTACCATACCGTGATATGCAATCAATAAGGCATCAGTATTGACTGTTGAAGACAGTTTATGCAGGGCATAGGCAAGACTACTAACACGCTTACTCAGTCCTTCTAAATGAGTTTTCCAATTAAGTTTTTTGTCAATTATAAGTCCTAAGAATCGTGTAGCATCAACTTGATTGATTAAATTGTTATTAAATGTTATATTTATGTTAGAAAATGTTACCAACATTTTCAAAAGTATTTGAATTATATTAGTATTTGAATTTGAGGACTATGGGTCTCTAATTATTGCAGTCCCTTTTATCACCGTTTTTATGAAGTGGTTTTATTATTGATAATTTTAGTGCATCAGGGACTCTTCCTTCTGAAAATGATTGGTTTATCAAAAATGATAAGGGGGTAGTTAATTCTTCTGCGCATTTTCTGATGAGTAAGGGTGGTAAGTCATCATGGCCAAAACTTTTTTTATTTTATGATTCGGATTATCTCAAAAGTTTCTTTCATAGTCACTGGCTGCAAAAACATGGAGTTTTCCGAAGGGTTTATCACAGGCTGGCCTATTGGTGGTAAAATGTCTAAGCTTTCCGCTTGTTTTCCAAAAGATATAAAAAAAACTGTTAAATTAATTTAAAACTTCTTTTGGTTCTTCTGTTATTTTATTGGTAATTAAGATTTTTATATTATTTTCATCTTTGGTTGTCAATTTATTGGTTTGTTTTTTCACTAAGCGCCACATAGTTTTTACAATGTTATCAGAATCATTAATTTTCTTTATATTTTGTAGTTTTTTTGATATAGAAACCGTTTTTTTAAGTATTTTTTCGTATTGTTTATGTTTTTTTTAAAATCGGGTTATTAATTTGTGACGTTAATATTTTTAATTGTCTTTTATGTTGACAAGATTGTTTTATTCCTGTAGTAATCCACGTATTTTTTGTTTTATTACGTACTTTTAATTGTACTTTTACCATGTATACCACATTTGTCTAATAACTTCTTTATATATTTACTGAAAGAGTTATAATTTTCATTGACATTGTTTTCATCATCGAAAACTGTTTCAAAATTAATGCCTTTTAATTCCAATATGAAATGATTAATGTTTTGTTCATTGTAGAGCCTTCTACTAGTGTACCAATTTGTCCTTGAATCTATCTGTTTAGTTGGCACGTTCACTAAGACGCCCTTATGGTCTGAGAACCCGTATTCTATTACTTTAGTTTTCATTTTATTAATACAAAAATTTGTGAATATTAAATCTATACAGGTAGATGTACAATGAGTTACTCTTGTTGGTTCTTTTACATGTTGATGGAAGTTGTAACTGTGCATTGTGTTTAGTAAGGTTGCTTTAGCAGATTTATTTTCTAATACATTTACATTGAAATCTCTTCCAATTATTATATTTCTTGTACTATATTTTCGATTTAAGAATTTTAATATATGAATTAGGTAATGTTTCATTAAATTTATCTGGCATTCTGTTTTCATCAGGCCAGTATATGATAACTATTATAAGTTCTATTTTTAATTTCTATAGCACATGTTTCAATAAGATACTCTATTGACATGTTAGTTATATAATTAAGCCCTATAAAATCTATTTCTTCTTTCAACAAGATACATACTCCTCCACCTCGATGATTAGATCGACTAAAGAATGATACCGGTTTGTAAACCTCAAGGTAGAGCAAATCTAATTTTGAGTTTGTAATAAAGGTTTCACAGAGGCATACAGCATGAATAGTTTTGTCTTTTTCAGTCACACATTCCAGCAAGTGTCGTTTTTTGCTTGGGCTTTAAATGTTTTGATACAGAACGTTAAAGCTATTGCCGAAAAAACGTCATCCGAGGTAAGTTTGGGTTTGATCTATCAATTTCTTCGTGTTGCATTGGTCTTTGAACATTAGTTCTGTTATTTTTCTCTTTTCGTTCTTGGTATGCAGATTCTGTTACTTTGTTCGTATTCTGAGAAGAGTAAGATTTTGGCGGTGAAAATATTTCTTGCGATAGTGGTATTTCTTTATATTCTTTGCCATTTATTATCAATCGATTGTATATGATACTAGCACGGTGGCCGTTTTTGCGGCCTTCGATAAGTTTTCCAACTAGTTGTTTCCTTTTTTGAAGCTGTTCAGATCCTAAGATTTCAGCGATTGATAGGCCTGTGCCCTTGAATCAGTGGCAGTTTTGCAGGATATAATTAGTCATCCGCTTGCTAAGTAGTTTTATCTTTAGAGGCCTTCTGTAGCCTCTGTTACCTAATCTCTGAAAGTTTTCAATATATCCTGTTAAATTTAGATTCAAGATATCCTGAAAAACATATATCACTCTATCATGTAATTCATACTCGTTTTCAGGTGAGTTCCCTATTAAGCCATATAAGATATTTTTTTGTTATTTATATTATCTTGAATTTGGTTTCTCTCGGTGATTTTCTCGTTGCCAGTTTGTCCATATTTCATAAGATTTTGTATTTCTTGCACTTCTTTTTTCAAATTACAGTTTTCCTTACGAAGTTCCGCAATGTTTTTAACCGATAGTTCCAGTTTCTCTATTTCATTTAATTTTAAGTCGTTAATCACACAAAACTTTTACTTTACTTATTAATAACCTACTAACTAATATCATAAGTACAAATACAATATAATCATATCATATCATATCATAATAATAACATAATAATATCACGATCTCACAATAACTTTTGAAAAAGCATATTAAAACACATAGGTATTTAATTTACCAATTAAGCTCAGATTCGTGTACGCTCTTTCTTCATAAAGGGAAATTCAAAGTGGTAAATGAAAAGTAGTTTTCTTTTTTTTTTACCTTAATTATCGGCACTGCTGTCTTTATCAGTTTGCGTACTTTTTTTTCGTGACGTACTTGTCACTTTCCATAAAGTGCTTGGAACATATTGTTGAGTATGTCGTTGGCATCAATTCATCTTCTCTTCTTTGGGTTAGGGTTCTAACGACTTGTACCCATTTCTCTTTTATTAATCCGTCGTTAGGAAATCTAAAACAAAATAGAAAGAAGTAAATGTTGGAAGTCAAATGTTATCTTGTTTATCTACTATGGTCTTTATTTTATACTTGGATAACAGTGGTGAAAAAAATACCTATTACAGCAAGCTAGGAAAGCCGATGTGATATTCGAGTAATAGGTCACCCCCTAATTACCCCAACCTCCTCTAGAGTCGTTCGAACAGACAACACCGCACGCCATTATCTCGTTCTCTCTGTCACTCTTCACTCTACTAAATACAACGCTGTCCTTGTCTAGTTCGTGTAAGTGTCAAAGCGGCAACACCGACGCGGCAATGATTTTTGAGTAAAATTAAATTAATGATTTTCTATTTTAAATAGTTTAAACAGTACTTACAAATGAAAAGATACATCCTTCTTGTTTTTTACAGCCTTCCCAGTATAAGTATTGCACTTTCGAAATACAAACATGGCATTTTTGTTTTTTTTCTATCTTTAAAATCCCGCAACGTAGTACGTGCGCGGCGCGAGTTCACTCAAGCTGCCGCGCAGATCTCGGTAGAACATATCTACCTCAGTTTATATATAATATCATTGGCTCCTGTGCATTAATACCCGCAACCAGTTCAAAACCCTTGCGCATTAGATCATGTGCGTTCGATATCGTTTTACATAATAACCTAAAAACTTTAATATTAAATAAATGGTGTTATTTCAAGTAAAACGTGATTCTGTGACACATTTTTGCCACCGAATATGTAAATGTTTTTTTTAATAAATATGTTTTATAGACGACGACATGACATAATACTTATAGTAGAAGTGTGTATGCTTATACTAAAAGATAGAATAGATAGTCCGAGATAGAAACCGAGCGTACGTAATAGCAATCCATCTTGTCAACCCATGGGTGTCAATTTCAAGCGGTTAGAATATACAACTCTCTGCCTGTTGAGTTGAAATCTATTAATAGCCCAAATATATTTAAAAATAAGCTTAAAAAGCTCTTGCTGGAAGGGTGCTTTTATACCGTGGACGAACTCCAACTGTAGTTGTTATTAAAATTTAATTGTATAACATTAATATTTATTTTTATTTTCTTTAAATTAATTGTATTTAATTGTTTGTTTTTTTAATATCTATTGTTTTAATAATGTGTAATTTTAGGCCAATTTAATGTAATATATTCAAATACGATGTATATTGTTAAATGGATATATAAATAAATAAGTGAAATATATGTCAAAATTGGTTCCAATTACAATCAAACTAATGATTGAAATTATGCCGATTGCTTATCGAAACTAATAGACATTGGTTGTGTCAAAAGTTCCATAATCGCCATACAGGTAGGTAAATACCTACTTGGAAAATAAAACACCTTAAATTTTTTTCACATTTTACTTCACATGTAGATTTAAAATTGTAACGTACAGTAAATAGACAGAAACACTATGGTAGATTAATTAACACACAATAGGAATTAGGAAGGAACTTAATAGCAACTCATAAATCATTCGACTAATTAGTGAGCCCGACTAACGGCCTTCTCTTAGTAAGCTGTAGGTAGGCCGAACTGACAACCTGGCATACTCAGTGAGTACAAATACATATTGAAATAGTAGATATACATACCTCCTGGACACTGTTAGCAAATCCACAGCTACTTGTACATAGCAATATTAAACTGAATAGACTTTCAAAATATTGTTATGTTACCCTTTTCCTTTTGGCTTTACAGTAGTTAGTCGGGTTATGATATACCTATGATTACTTCTAATAATAAAGCTATTTTGTGACTGGTGATATTCGCGTTATAATATTATATTTGACACAGAGGCTTATTTTGACACACCACTCCAAATGTAATAGGTAAGTTTTACCTTTACTTATATAATAGTTGGATACAATTCAATTTAGGTATTTACTCATGAACAATTTCACAATTTTATTTGAATGATCAATTATATATAACTAATAATAATACAATAAAATATGTAAATAAAGTTACAATAGTTAATGTAATGATAAGTTACAAAAGATACATAAGTACATAATAAATAATAATAATAAGCTAATTATTCATATTTAAGTACACCAATTATTTAAGTAAGTACGCTCAAAAACTCATCCACGGAATAAAAATACCCCTCCAACAAGTTTCCTCAATTTGCTTTAAAAAACTGTAAATTAGACTGTGGATTTAATTTTAAATTTAATTTTGAATAAGTAGGTACATTGTGATATAACATTTTTACCCATCGAGATAAATAAGAACTATTACCCTAAATTTCACAAAAAAAATTGCGATACCTACCTAAAACGTACGAGTATATGATATAAAACATGTACCTACCTACAGCACAGGTATTACGTCATCTATACCTATTCCCTATTCATCGTATTGCATCTACAAAGCCTCGGCATTAAAAATTTCCCCACACTACACTGAAAATCAATATAGGTACTGAAAATACTGAAAACATCACTTGTTTTTTATGCAACTACGGTACCCAGACGAACGGACAACGGTCGAACGGCGCGGAGCGTGAGTTGAGCTGCTAAGAAATGGAGTGGTTTTTATTTTTTTCTAAAATTTTGAAAGTTCAAATGCTTATAGGTGTACCATGTCAACAGACAATAGGAGATAGTTATAGGAAAATCTAAGTATGTTAAATTAGGAAACAAACTACACATCAAACACGTAAGCTAAGTGCTCCTTCGCAGACAGGCCACAGTTCTAGAATGTTCGCCAATTACTTTCGCAAATTCGCAGACCAACCTAACCGACCGGAGAGTTTCGTAACAAATTCAATGCTTAATTTACCTGTCACGTTGATATTGTTCCCTTTCGGTACATTAGGTAGGTATAAATCTTGAACATTTTTTTAAGGCGAGTCTGCGACGGAGGCACACAAATTATTGGTACATCAATACAAATAATTAACGGTACAAAACAATCACCTTAGCATTGTTGAATAATTTATCAACTATTTCATTAGGCGCTCCCTCATCCACGAAATCCTTGTCAACTATTTCATTAGGCGCTCCGTCATCCACGAAATCCTTGTCAGGACCGAGCTCTGCCTGATACGAGTCATCATCTGAATCAGATGAAACACCTGATTCGATCTCTTGAAAGTTGAAGTCATCGTTATCTTCTTCTTCTTCATCCTCGGTACTAATGTTGTCGTCATAGCAGAGGTTCATAAAGATCAGCCCATCACCATCGAACAGGGCATTCACATTGAAGAAATTATTTTCATTATCACTTGCCTCTGAATTATCATCCGAGTCGTAGTCATTATCAGTGTTGAAATCAGAGTCCTCAGCAGCATCTGCATCGTATTCTCCATCCGTGCCAAGCTCGGAGTCGTCATCTCCATCTGCATCGTAGTCCCTATCAGAGTCCAAATCGGAGTCCGAGTCAGTGTCAGATTCGGAGTCGGTCTCGTAGTCGACACTGATGTTGATGTGGGGGATTGTTCTTTCCACGAACTCAGCTTGCAGCAATATGGATCTGAACGAGATGCTAGATCCTTTAGTCAGATTAACATAATTTCGTATCTTGTGGGGAATTCCCCCTAAGAATACTCTGGACATGGTAACTTCTTCATTGTATAAATCCAACGGTTCCTGAGATATAAACATATCTATGACTCTATCACAGAAATCGATAACTCTCTCGCATTTCTTTTGTCTATCAATAGAAATGATTAATTTTTCTGGTTCTGTGTAGCGCCACACGGGAGGATTGGCTTTCAGCATCGTCAGACTGTTTTAAGTAATTTAAGATCAAAAAGACTCTGATAAACCAAGAAATTTGGAAAGCCGATGTACGAAAGAGTGCACTCGCGGGCTGCCGTACGACGTCAGCGCTGCGACAGAGATGCGGTAGGGGCGGGCGTGGTCGGCGGGGATGCGACGCGGCGGCTGCGGCAGGACATGCGCACAGCGATCTAGATTTATATTTGGTTACTTTTTGAGACACCAAGTTCCTCATTACGTAACACGCGACAACTATGAGTAGCAATAGATGTGAATTGCGCGATCACTGTCATACACACTTTGTACGCTAAAATCCCTGCATTAGGTGTATTTTAACCTGCAGATAAGTGATAGGCGACTAATAGGCAGCGACGGGCTTCCATATTAAAAGTTTATTCACGAGTTGACTGAAATCAGTCGCATTGCTATTGCTGCCGCCACTGCTACATACAACCCTGCTGACTTCATAAGTACCTATGCCTTTGACCTATGCTCATAACAATAACTAGCTAGGTACTCGTAGTTTGGATATTTAAAATGTAGGTACATCATTCTGACGATATTCTGTAATAGGCTTACAAAACCAGTTGCTAGTTACGAAATAGGGAAGCATAGGTGAACAAACCCGTGAATGTATAGGTAGCATATCTATCACTAATCGATAGGTTATCCTCCCCACCACTAGAGGAACAGGGTGTACTATCGATTGGAGCACTTCTGGAACGAGACCTACCTACCGTGCGAAATAAAATGATTATTTTACATGATGTTAAATTTATATTTTTTCTTATTCAATGCATTTTACCATTGCGATAGTAAATCGAAATTCGTCAATCTTTGCAAAACGAAACCTCGTTTCTTAGGCTTCTTTACAGTGTCTTTCTCTTTTTGTGCTTCTTTAGCTTTAGCTGCGGTGCCAGACTTCTTGGTAGGCTTTGATCCAGCGTCCTTCATCTTCTGGACCTCGCAGTCCATGTCGAATGGGCACTGATCCGCGGAGTAGATGGGCATCATTATTACTGGTACATAATTCGATTTGCCAGAACCATCTTTCTGCAAATGATGATTACAATTTGTCATCACGCAAATCCTTTAATCTCTTACTTTTTTTACGAGTTTATAACTTTCTCTTTTGTAGGTAGGACGATATCTAGCTACAGAAGGCACCTGACTAGCTCATGAATTCACCTGAGTCTCACAAGCACATTGGCAGCAATAGCTCTGCGCCGCAGAAACCGCTTTGGAGCTGACGAGGTGTGCCACCACTGCCTTCAGCCGCTCCTCGTCCAGCGACCCTGGTGCGGCGTTCTCCCACTTGCCATCAGGGTTCATTTGCACAAGCACAGGCGCTGACATGCCCAAGGCGTCGAAACCAGGACGCACTAGCGGGCTGGAAATAAGGATCAAATTTACAACTTGACAACTGTAACAGATTCAGAACCTACATTCGGTTGAGTTCGCGACGGAAAATAATGGTCTTTTTAGGTAGATAACTAAAACATGAAGGTAAATGAGGATACATAAGGTACCTACCTAAATAAGTACGAGTACTTACCTACTACCTACCTATTATTGAATGAAATGTCCCGCCTGGCATAAGCAAAATCATGTTTGGTACGTAGGTGTAATTATTTATACCTACGACTATTTTATTTGTATAATACCTATTTGAAAGTGAAAGACAAAAGATTCACTTCACGTAGAAACGTCTTACAAATGTAGGGTACTAGGGTAGAGCAATATGAGGCCATGCATTCTTATCAATAATATACCTAGTTATTTTTTCACTACATAGTAGGTATAAAACAAAGTCGCTTCCCGCTGTCTGTCTGTCCCTATGTATGCTTAGATCTTCAAAACTACGCAACGGAATTCAAGAAGAAGGTTTCTATGTATAATACATACATAATATAGTAGAGAAAAACTGATAATTTTAGAGGTTAGCGTATATGGGTTCAATGTATTAGAACTACCGAGCTACAGCAACGCGTGGCCGGGTCAGGTAGTAGGTATCCGTATAGAAACAGCTTTCTATTAAGGTACCACGCGTGCGAAGCCGCGGGCCACTCCGTATTCGCCTTTGTCCATCTCCTGTTATCCATTCTTGCCAAGTATCTCGCCCATTTCCACTTCTTCCACTACCACTACCCTTTATGTAGGTACCTAAGTTTTCAATTTCTTAATAGGTAGATTAGTTACATTTTCAGGAAGGTTATTAAAGAAGCGCACCGTGTTCCCCATAAAGGACTTATTTACTTTTTCTAGTCGAAACCTAGGAATGTATAATTTGTTTCTGTTCCTAGCACCTATTGATTCTATGAAGATTACTATTTTGCTGAAATCCATCTGATTAAGGCATCCTACATTAACTTACATAAGTAAGTAAATACTTTTCAAACGTTTTCCAAATGTTGTCTTAATGTCTGAGCGTAGGTTACCTACCTACGCTACTTAGTACTTGTCACTCAACACTTGAGTGACAGTGCTGCGCAGTTACCTATAGGAGTGTACTACTAACAGCTTAAAGTTTTTATTGATCGATTGGTTATATAATAATAATAATAATAATACCGGACATTCCACACAGCATCATCTGGCCCCAAAGTAAGCAGAGCTTGTGTTATGGGTACCACATGACTGATATACTACTTATATACTTTTTTTTTTTCTTTAAATACATACATAATATACATAGAAACACCCAGACCCGAGACAAATACTTGCAGATCATACAAACATTTGTCCCGCAGCGGGAATCGAACCCGCAACCTTTTGCGCCTCAGCCGGACCTAAGCCCACTGCGCCACAGAGGTCGTCAATATATAGGGAAGGTTGGTGTTATATTTTAAATATAAACCGTACGTAACCGTACGTGGCCTCATGTCGCTCTGCCGTCAGACGGTGACACACTTGAAATGTATAAACTCTCTTGTATTAGTATTTCGTAGTTAAGGTAGTTATAAGATGGATCATCTAAAAAAGCGCTAGGACCAAGACGAGTTTCTTGCCAATTCTTCTCGAGCTTGGGTTAGGATGAATTGGCACCTAAATTCACCTAGTACCTATGTAAGACGTTTCAAAGTGATCCTTGTGATTGTAGGTATTGAATAAATCATCTTTTGACTTTGACTTTTGACTTTGTAACATACCTACCTAACACCAAATTCATATATCTACCTAGTCGAGGGAAACACATTTCTCAAAACTGGTTCCATTTGCTCAAATAGGTATTAGGTACCTATTGATTGAAATAATTCCTATGCGTAATACCAAAATCCATGTTGTGAATAGAAATGTATTGTATTGTATTGTATTGTATAATTATAGCTAAGTATACCTATCTACATCCCATTTTTTTACCTTGATAATAGGTAATTGTATAAGGAATTCCACTATCTCTATCTTCAGAGAAGAATTGTCGAGGGGTGAACCTATGTTATGAAACCTAATTAAGTGAGGTACGTACCTACGTACTTACCTAATTTGAGATCAGAGGTAAACCCCCAGGTTGTAGGACGCTAGATAGTAGGTACTTAGTATACATACATGTTAGCCAGCTTCGCTAATAGCTCTTTTTCTGCCATGTTTGATATTCGTCTGAAAGAAGGTTCCAGCGACACTTATCCGAGTATGAAAATGAATTACAGGTAGAATGATACCTAAATGATAATTCTATTAGCTTATTTGTAAGTAATAGTTACTAATAATTTATACAAGATAAAAACACACTTTTATGATTTTGATAAATTTAGACGGTGACTTTACATTATGGGAATTTTGTCAAGATGACAAGCAAAGCAACTCCTTTGACAGCTAGATACTAGGCTAGATATTTATTCTGAGTTGAACCTAAAAAGTTCGATGACACGAGCCAACTGTCGAGTCGAGTCTTTCCTCGTCACTACTTGTTGTCACCACAAAATGTATTTAATAACCAACCTACTTCCACTCTATGTTATAGAGTAAGTGTGTAAGTGTATGGACGACAGCCCATAATATAAAATCGCCTGTAAACTGAATGGACTGTAAAATATCAATGCGCGGTTGTAAACCAAACTCAGCTTCCCTAACATACCGTCTGCAAAAGTGTTAAATTTGATTCCTACCTAAATAATACCTACTTTATAAGCCTATTAAAAAACCTGGTAAGGTTTGATCTATTGATCTATTATTTTTCTATTATTGATCTATTATTGATCTATTATTGATCAATTATTGATCTATTATTGATCTATTATTGATCTATTATTGATCTATTATTGATCTATTATTGATCTATTATTGATCTATTATTGATCTATTATTTATTTATTATTGGTCTATTATTGATCTATTATTGATCTATCATTGATATATTATCCCCATTTCCATTTTTCCTTTCCTCTCTAAAGTTTTAGGACGTTTAGTTCATCAACAACTTAGTTCCTTTCTATCCAGAAATAATCTCTTAAATCCATTCTAATCTGGTTTCCGCCCCGGCCATAGCACTGTGTCAGCCCTGGTGAAAATCACGGATGACATACGTGACACGGCATGGATGATGGACAACTCACCATTCTATCACTTCTTGATTTCAGTAGTGCCTTTAACCATGTTGATTTTGATATCCTGCTATTGGATGGATTTTTGCGCTCTCTTAACCTATCTCCTGAGGTAATATAGTGGTTTCACAATTACCTGAATGGTCGCTGGTAGCGTATTCGCTTAGATGAGTCACGCTCATCCTGGTGTGATATTAAAGCTGGTATTCCTCAGGGCGGCGTTTTATGTCCACTACTTTTTGCAATATTTATAAATAGTATCTTTCAACATCTTTCTTCATCCTATCCCCTATATGCAGATGTTCTCCAAATCTATACTCACACGTCTTTAGCAAAGCTACATGAGGCGATTGATGTCACTAATTATAATTTGCGTTGCATTCTGAACTGGAGTAAATCGTATGGTCTCTCTGTCAATCCTGATAAAACGCAGATCATTGTAATAGGCAGTTCCAGAATGATATCAAAAATTGACTGGTTTCATCTCCCTCCTGTGATCTTGGAACGACGGAAAATGCATTCAGCTGAGTGACTCGGTTAAAAACTTAGGCGTATACATTGACAAACAACTTTCGTGGCGACCGCATCTGGCTGAAATCAGTCGGAAGGTGTTTGATTCTGGTGCCTCTCTCATAAGGCTTCGGAATTTTCTCCCTACCGCTACTAAAATTGCGCTTGCACAATCCCTCCTTCTTCCAATCCTTGATTATGCTGACGCCTGCTATATTGACATCACTGAAGAGCAACTTTATAAGCTTGAGTGTCTCCAAAATTACTGTATACGGTTCATATTTGGTTTGCGCAAGTATGACCACATTTCTGATTTTCGCAATAAACTCAAGTGGTTGCCAATCCGTTTTCGCCGGAATGCTCACATTCTCAATCTTCTCTATAATATTCTGTTCTCTTCTTCAACTCCCTTTTATCTCAAAGAACGGTTTGAAATCTCCATCTCTCTAATTCGATCCTTACGCTCCTCAGAAACCTATGAACTTAAAATTCCTGTTCACTCCTCTACCTTCTATGGAAAGTCGTTTACAGTGCAGGCTGTCCGCTTATGGAACGCGTTGCCTGGAGATATTAGAAAGGCCAAATCTCTTCCCATCTTCAAGAATATGGTCATGAAACACTATTTGTCGTACTGTTATACCTAATCATTTCTGTATTGTTGATATCTTATATAATACCTACTTTTGTGCTATGATTTTATGATTTTATATGTTTATTATTATACCTACTATGTATGTATGTATGTATTTATTTATATCAGTATTATATTATATATAGTTTATTTAAAGATTATGTAAGTATATAATTATATTTACCGAAACACCACACCAACATGCCCCTTCTCTGTTTATTTATAGTCCAATCCATCCAAAGGTTGCCTGGCAGAGATCGCTGTTAGCGATAAGGCCGCCCATTGTATTGCCATTTATTGTAAAATAATTGTTTTTGTATTTTTCTGTGTGGTATAACAATAAAGAGTTATCTATCTATCTATCTATCTATTATTGATCACTTTGACCTATTATTACTCGTAGTTTGGCCAAATGATTTCTCTATGGTTGTGATTGGGATCCTACGTTGTGTTTTGAATATAGTAATTATGATTATTGAAGGCGCCTACCCGACCCAATGACCTTGAGAGTTTTGTTCCTGATCACCCTATCCGCACCTTTGCAATATTTCGCGTATTCAGGACGTAGACCGCAGATAAAACTATTCTAGTAATGCCACCTAGCCGGCACCGGCAGCACGAGAATAACATCAAGTTGTGCCGATAAAGTTT
The DNA here is from genome assembly GCA_948098915.1 of Lampropteryx suffumata. NCBI lineage: Eukaryota > Metazoa > Arthropoda > Insecta > Lepidoptera > Geometridae > Lampropteryx > Lampropteryx suffumata. The sequence goes on from OX402544.1 coordinate 27,660,171, forward strand.
AGCTCTATTCAAGAACAGACACGGCAATAGGAAATAATGTTGTTTTTCGTTACTAGGAATACAAACCTACCTACCTATATTTTATCCGATAAAAAAAATTGTAAAAGCCAAATTGTGAGTTTCGTTAGAGGATGTGGTGTTTATGGAGTTAGGTAGTAGGTAGGTATATTTACTAGTAGGTCCTATTATAAAAAACGATAGGTACTATTTAGGTAGGCCATTTCTTTTCAAAGACAGATTTATATAAGTGTCTGTAATGTTATACTAATTACGATATAACAATATAATCTATGAATTTATGTAACATATAATAAGCATAATGCATCAGATACAAATTGGATTGATGTTGCCTGCATACTGACAGGCTCTCAACATCAGACTGTCTGTTGATGAAAAAGTTGAGTTTATCTCAAACAATACTAATAGTAATTTGACAAACATGCTCCTATGCACTCTGTTAAAATAAAGCATCGCCCAACTCCCTGGACAAAATGTTTATGTGCGCAGGGCCATGTCACATCGTGACAGATCTTTCCGGAAATATAATAAAATGGAACGGTCTGAGGAAAACTGGATAACTTATAAAAGATAGAGAAATAGATGTAATCAGGTCTGCCGAGGCACTAAGCGTAGTTATATAGCTGAACAAATTGTATTGTGTACCCCTGCTGGCCTATGGAAGTTCCTAAAATCTCTCGGATTCGGTAAAACAAATGGTGCAGATACTACAATGCCTCTCAACCTCAATGATTTTAACTCACACTTCACTTCAGCTAACATGATAAACCCTTGTACAAAGTTTCATACCCTTCTTGAAATTAATGACTTGCCCTGCCCTAACACTAAACCATTTGAACTTACCTGTGTATCATAGACAAAATTAAAAAAAAATTCAGTGCCTCAAATCTAGAGCGGTTGGCAGTGATGAAATTGGTCGTATCATGGTGTTGCGTCTTACTGACCACATCCTTCCCTCAATCTTGCATATAGTTAACTACTCCTACTACTACTTACCGTGGTGGTTCCGGCATAGAATAGGACCCTCCATCTCCTCCCGTGGATGTCGTAAAAGGCGACTAAGGGAACACACACCGGGGAATTGGGCAGCAGCACCCCCCGAGCACAAAATACTGAATCTGCGGTCACCAATCCGTCTGCCAAGTGTGGTGAGTATGGCAAAACCTAAATGGGGTTATCAGTAGTCCGAAGAGAGGGAGAGGACACGATAATCCTAAATCCGGCAACTTATTCTACTACCGGGAGGGCGATCAACTTTCTCAGCACGGTGTCGGATTTCTCGTCCACAAATCCTTTAACAACATAGTAAAGATCGAAAGCTTGTCGAGCAGGGTGGTATACCTTATACTCAGAATAACCAAACGGTATTCGCTTAAGGTCATATAGGTGTACGCACCTCACTCGAAACGTCCAGACGATGAAGTGGAGACTATGTATGATGACATTTCAAATGCCATGCAAGCCTCGAAAACACACTTTACGGTTGTGATGGAAGACTTCAACGCGCGGCTAGGTGTGAGGAATGGCGATTAACTGAGAATGGGGCAATTTGGATTTGGACAGCGGAACCAACGGGGTCAGCGATTGGCCGACTTCATGGAAAAGGAGGGACTCTTTATGATGAACTCCTTTTTCAACAAGCAGTCGTCCAGGAAATGGACGTGGCTTCACCCCGGTGGACACAAACGCGAGATAGATTTTATCATGACTACAAAAAAGCAAATATTTAATGATGTCCCAGTGATCAACAGGGTCAAAACCAGCAGTGATCACCGAATGGTTAGAGGCTCATTAAATCTTAACGTAAAGCTAGAAAGGTCCCGTCTGATGAAATTTACTCTTCGCCCAAGTCCTGCCCAAATCCAAGACCCCGAGAGCTTTCAGTTGGAACACCAAAATCGCTTCCAATGCCTCGCCGAATGCGGATCCGTGGACGAAATAAATGACGGTCTGGTGGAAATTGTCCATGCCGTTGGGTCAAAGTTCTGTAAAACCCAGCGCAAAGGTAGAACCCAAAAACTCTCTGAGCACACTCTTAAACTCATGGCAGAACGTAGCGAAATGAAAATGCAGTCTTCAGTGGACATGTCGAAATACAGCTCGCTCAATAAATGGATCTCTAAGTCTATGCGACGCGATTTGCGTCTCTTTAATACGTGTAGTATTAATACTATGAATGCAATAGAGCGCAACCAAGGTTCCAAAGTGTTCGCGAGAAATCTGTCTATTGGGCAAAGTCTGTTGACGAAGCTGAAGACCGATAGTGGCAGTGTCGTTTCCTCGAAGCCAGAAATTTTACGAGAGCTCGAGAAGTTCTATGGACAACTATACACCTCATCGCAAAGTCCTACTACCAGCACGAATAGCGATGCAAGAGCCCGCCTAACCCGACACTACATTGAAGACATTCCGTACGTCAGCCTATATGAGATTCGAACGGCTCTCAAGCAGCTTAAGAACAACAAGGCACCGGGGGAAGACGGAATAACGACAGAGCTTCTGAGAGCGGGTGGAACACCGGTACTTAAGGTCCGCCAGAAGCTGTTCAACTCCGTCATCCTCGAGGGAACTACGCCAGAGGCGTGGAACAGGAGCGTGGTGGTACTGTTCTTTAAGAAAGGGGATAACACCTTCTTAAAGAATTACAGGCCCATCTCGCTGTTGAGCCATGTCTATAAGCTGTTTTCGAGAGTAGTTACTAATCGTCTCGCTCGTAGGTTTGACGACTTCCAGCTTCCCGAACAAGCCGGGTTCCGAAAAGGCTTTAACACCATAGACCACATCCATATGCTCCGGCAGGTTATACAGAAGACCGAAGAGTATAACCAGCCACTTTGTTTAGCGTGGACTATGAGAAAGCCTTTGATTCTGTCGAAACCTGGGCAGGGTTGCGGTCACTCCAGCGGTGCCAAATCGACTATCGGTATATCGAAGTATTGAAATGTCTGTACAGTAACGCCACCATGTCTATCCGACTCCAGGACCAGAGCACGAATCCAATCCCATTGCATAAAGGGGTGAGACAGGGAGATGTTATTTCTCCGAAACTGTTCACCTCTGCATTGGAGGATATTTTCAATCTCTTGTACTGGCATAGACTCAACTCAATCAATGGCGAACACATCACTCACCTTCGATTTTCCGACGATATTCTCATGGCAGAATCTCTGGAAGACCTTGCCACAATGCTCAGCGACCTTAATATCGTGTCCCAACAGGTGGGTCTTAAAATGAATATGAGCAAGACAAAAACCATGTCAAATGCTCATGTTGCACCCGTACCGGTACATATTGGGAACGATATAATCGAAGTTGTAGACCATTATGTCTATTTGGGTCAAACGATTCAACTAGGCAAGTCCAACTTCGACAAAGAGGTCAGCCGACGAATCCAACTCGGATGGGCAGCGTTCGGGAAATTACGGCACATCTTCTCGTCACAGATACCGCAGAGCCTCAAGACGAAAGTCTATAATCAGTGCGTGTTGCCAGTGTTGACATATGGAACTGAGACTTGGTCGCTAATTATTGGACTCATACACAAGCTCAGAGTCGCGCAACGTGCTATGGAGAGAGCTATGTTGGGTGTTTCACTACGTGATAAAATCCGCAACGAGGAAATCCGTAGAAGAACCAAAGTCACCGACATAGCACTCAAAATTTGCAAGTTGAAGTGGCAATGGGCAGGCCATATAGCTCGCAGAACTGATAACCGTTGGGGAATAAAAGTTCTCAAATGGCGACCAAGGACAGGAAAACGAAGCGTAGGACGACCCCCCACCCGATGGACTGACGACATTGTAAAGATCGCAGGAAGTCGGTGGATGGAGAGGGCTCAAAATCGTTCTTCCTGGAAATCTATTGGGGAGGCCTATGTTCAGCAGATGATAACTACTCCTTATCCACTGGCCATTTTTCTGTTCAATGGCGCAAAGTTTACGTGCTGCCACTGCCTAAAATACCCAATCCTCTACTTCCTAACCACTTTCGTCCCATATCTTTTTTCCCGTTTTTGTCTAAAATCATTGAATCAGTGGTCCACAGGAAAGTGACCGAGTTTCTGTCCGATGGCGACTTATTAAATATTTTTTAATCATGCTTCTGAACTGGCCACAGTACCACAACGCCTTTATTTAAGGTTACTGAAGATATTAGATCAGCTTTGGAGAGTACCTAGGTCACCGTCTTGGTTCTGGATTTTTTCTGGCTAACTTCTTCAATATACGGAGATTTTTTTATATGCTGTGTACAAGCCATGTGTACAAGCGTCTGGGATGGTGCTGAAAGAAGGTGTTCATGATGCTAAGATTCCTTTCTATGCAGAATATAAGGAGTCTCTGACCTCGGTCATTTCTAGCGCCCAAACCATATTTACCGACGGTAGTCTTAATATGATTGTCCGAGGAGGTGGATCTGACTTTAGCGTTCCAATCACCAAGGATTATAGTGGTGTTGCGGCTAGGTATTACATCAAGGACCTCACTCAGTTTTGCGTAAAAGCTGTCAATAGTCTCTAAGTGGCATTTCCGGTTGGGGCATACTCTTGCACTATGTATAGGGTGGTTGGTCGGGTGTTCAGTTTTAGAGTGATGAACTTGTCTGAGACCAGATTGTAACCAAGGACATGTTTATTTAAGTGAGATGATACCAGTATTGCCACACCGCTCGTGCTTTTATCTTCATATCCAGAGAAGTAGAGAGTGTTGCCCTGAGCTGTTGTGAAATGTCCCTGACCGCGCATGTGAGTTTCGCTTAGCCCTAGGATAGAAATGCGATGTCTCTCAAACTCCTTCTCCACAATAGTCAGCTTTCCTGCTTGCAAGAGTCAACGCACATTCCACGTACCAATGCAATGTTCATCCTGTATGGAAAATTTTCTAACGGCGCCAGTAGCATTTCCTCCTGTCAAGGCCCGGCGCGGTACCCCTTCAGGGGCTTCGGTAACATATTTCACACCAGTCAGTCCGGGTACTGACCAAAATGTACGATTCATAGAGGTTTTCATGGGAGATATTTCGTGGTGGGTTTAGTCCCTCGAGGCTACTGAGGCCTAAAGTCGGTCGGGTTACTTTACCGCCGCCTGATATTCGGCATTGTCTTTTTACGGCTAAGTAGACGACTTCCAGGCAACCCTCCTCTTTTTACATGCGGGCTTGGAACCGGCAATGGCAGAGTTAAAGCTTATATCGCCATTAATTAATTGCCATTGGGCATTTTGAATTAACCGGTCGCGTTCAATGTAAATATTTAACTAAACATACAGACAGAGTTACTTTCACATTTATAATATTAGTAGGGATCAACAGCCTACAATTTTATGCTCCTATTTCTAAACATGACAATACTTTCGGTTGATTGGTTAGGTTAAAGGTTGTATACCTTTCATCCCCCTTATCAGCCCTTTATAACACTTTTTCCAATTAAAAAGTAGCCTATGTCCTTTCCCAGGCTTTAAAACATCTGTGAACTTTAAATCGGTTCAGTAGATTTAGCCTGAAAGACAGACAGACAGACTTTCGCATTTATAATATTAGTAAGGATTCTACGAAAAAAATAAGTGACCGCAGTAATCATTGGTTGTGTGTCGCAAATGTCACGACATGGCGACACGTCATCTTACCACGGAAGAGATGCAATTCAATTCAATTCATTTATTTGTCAGAATGTAGGTTTACAACATTGTTATAGTATAGTAATAATTATATAAAGTACCAGTACAATCTTACCTTAACTAGGCATGCAAATTTATTAGAAAAGATCTGTAGGGATGCTAGAAATTGAAAATAGTCAAGCCTATGTCACCCGGCATTTCAGTGTTCATCGAAGCGTAATTTGACGACTCTGGAGGCGTTATTGTGACACAGATGATCCGTCTGAACAGCACCCAGGCTGAGGGCGTACTACCACGTCGTCAAGACCGATACATCCAGGTAACATGTAGACATGAACCAAAGGCTGACTGCCCAAGAGATCACACCAAGGCTACAGAATACTTATGGTCCCGCTGTTTGTCCCCAAATTGTGCGCAACAGACTGCAAGAATATGGTCTACGTGCACGTCGTCCAATCAGATACTCACAGATCCGTCACGGAAATCGAGCTCATCGTATTCAATGGTGCACACCACGCGTGCTATGGCCGCAAGACAATAGGACCAAATATAGTTCTACGACGAATCTCCATTTGGGTTCAAACCTGATAATAGAAGATATGAGGGTATATCGTCGCCCAGGAAACGCTGAATGTCTAAGATTGTGTCCAGGAAGTCCACCCATACAGCGGTTCGACAGTAATGGTTCGGGCTGGAATAGCTAAAAACCGTAAATCTCGTTTTTATAAATGGCAACCTGAATGCTGAAAATTTTGTGGAACATGTGCTAGCTCCCTATATGCGTCCATTTTCCCAAAAATAGGGGCCAGCTCAATCGCCTGACTTGAATCCCATTGAGCATGTGTGGAATATCTCCAGAGAAGGGTCCTGAAAGATCTTGATGGGGTTTAACGGAACAACAGCTAAAAAACACTCAAAAACACACAAAAACACATTTTGTTTTTCTTTCAACTACGTAGTAATGTTATCATTAATCAGTACAAAACTGATCACAAAGGACAAATTATTTTCTTAGAACCAAAACAGTGCAGTAATGTTATATGAAATGAAATCTCATTATTGCACTGTTTTTTACTTGTTATTTAGATAAAAATTTACCACAGAGGTTTAATATCTCCCATTATGTTTAATATAAAATGTTTACATTAGATCAAAAAGATACTGGCTGATAAGAAAAATCGGCTGAATAAACCCGACTTGGTGAAAAAAATAACAAATGGCGCGCATTTTGTACCTATGTAAAACTTTGATTCTTCATATTTTTAGTTTGAGTAGGTATTTTTTATCACAGTAGGTAGATTGGTAGTTGAAAGAAAAGTAAATTACGCACCTTGCTAAAGAGAGTAAATAATGCACTCGTGTTAATTCAGTGCCCTCGCTTGCGCTCGGGCACCAACATAACACTCGTGCATTAATAACTCACTTTGCGCTCGGTGCAACAATCTACTATTACTAGTTAAAGGGTGTTTATCGCGTGTTACCGCGTATTATAATTAATGCCTAATATAAGTTATGTATGTTTATTACATCGCCATTTATTGAGCTATTTAGAGTTGATTATTTTAAAAATGCTTTTCGAGATATCCGATAATGGCTATTCGCTTTTGATCACACGATAAAGGCCAAAACTAGTTATGCACAAGTCATCGCATTCAAAATTATTTGAATAATCCACGCTTGTTTTCGATGGTAGCCCTTGAGGATTAATTCAACAGTTTCTTATAGCAGTGATTCATTTTTTTTTTTTTACTGTTGCTGCTTAAGAACTTAAAACTTTGGGAAATTTATTTTATATCAAAATAATCTATACCTATAAAAGTGCTTAACCTGACTGACTGACTGACTGATTCATCATTGCCGAGCCGAAACCGCTGAAGCTAGAAAGCTGAAATTTGGAAGGTGGCTTCCTTGTACAGCAAAACCACCCACTAAGGCAGGGTTTTTTTGAAATTCAATCCCTAAGAGGGTGAAAAGGGGTGAAAACGAATGTATGACACTTTTTAACGAGTGGTGTAAATTTGCTTGAAAATTGATATGAATAAACAAAATGCACAGTAAATGGACACTGTGTTTCAGGATTTTCCAAAATAACCTTAACAAGGAGGTAAAATGGAGTGTCAAAGTTTTTATGTTTTAATGGGTGAATGGTTTGAAACTTATCAATACAATTTGGCTATAATTCATTAAAAAAAATGCGGACAAAGTCGCTAGCAACAGCTAGTATAAGATAATATCATTGACTAGGGAAATTTTAAAATATATTCTGGCAAGCATCGCGTTTTATGCCAAGTGTGTCAATGAGGATTTGTGTTCCAAATAACCTTAAAACTTACGAAGTATATTTAATAAAAAGGTGTTATTAGAAGTACTTACAAGTGGCACGTCGTCTTCAAAATGTCTGATTTGATTGGTAAAATTGTTAATTCCAAATAGATACGAAAGTACGAACTAATAAGTAGCTTTACTACCTTGGACTGTTTTACTACCTACCTCAGTATATTTTACTGTAATTATTTCAGAAAAAATATTTTATTTGTTTAGTTTGTAATGGTAGGTAACCATGACTAGTGCTATTTAGATTCAGACTTGATTTTTATGTATAAATTTGTAGTTTAATTGAAATAAATCCATATTATCGAAAAATTAATTATTTTAATTCAATAATAAAAGACGTAAAATGTTCTTGTATATTTGGATATGGACAAAGAAAGCAATTCTACGAGACAGCTGTTTTTCTTATATAAATCGGTAATTATCGGTTTTTATCGAAAAAAAACCCGATAAAAATCGGATTATCGATTATCGAAAAGTTTCGATAATTGCATGCCCTAATAACTATACAGAATTTATTTTTGTCGATTCAGTTTTAGGAAATATTTCAAAATGGCGGAGATATGGAGGTTAAAAGCGTAAAAAAACTATAACCTAGAATATTAATAACATCCGAATTTGATAATTAACGACTTTAAGAAATGATAATACATATTTAATTTAATAATAAACCTTAATTCTGAAATCTTATTAACTATCCAAAATGTAGGAATTGAATAACCTATTAGGTACAGCCCTTAATATAAACTGTACAACTCAATGGACTGTAAAATTCAATGGGCTATAAACCGGACTCTTCTTCTCTAACATAGTGTCTGCTAACGTGTTAAATTTGATTCCTACCTAAATAATACCTACTTTATAAACCCATTAAAACCCTAACCATACTTTGATCTATTATTAGTTTGGCCAAATGATTCGTCTAGTGGTTGTGATTAAAATCCTATGTTCAGTTTTAAACTTTTATTATTAGAAATAAATATATTTCCTACGACGAAAAGAACATTATTTGATTTGCCTACGTTGTGTTTTGATATTGATTGAATCAAGTATTATATTAATGATTGTCCTAATGTGACATTATAAAGCAGCTTTAATCAATTCTTGTCCTATGTTGATACTTTATAACAGCGGATATATGAATTGAGTAGATAATTAATTTATATTGTGTTTGTATTTCTATTGAAATCTTGACCAATGACTTTCGTTCTTTTGTTTTTCAATACCATATAACTAGTATACATGGTCTTTGGCCAGTTCTAGTTCAATAAAATAAAAAAGTAAATCATTAAGGAACTAAGGAAACGTCTATGTGACTGCTCTCAACATGTAAAATAATTTCGATAGTCGAAAAGGTATACCTACTACTCTTCTTAAAAAAAAAGTTAAATCCAATACTCATACAATGAATCAAATTTAACATCTCTCAGGTCAAGATTAGCCAGATTTGCGAAATAAATGCATCTAAAGAACAAACTTTATGCTAAATTCGTAAGAATAATGATGATGTCAAAACTAAAAAAAAAAAAAAAAAAAAAAAAAAGGCATCGTCATTGCTATCATTATCTAATAGCTATCATTGTAAATGTAAACTCAGGTGTCTCAACTAGAATATATAAGCAAATTAAAACAAAATATAATCACTTAAAACCAAGCTGAATTACTTAAAACTAACATCTCCAGCTGGAAGACTGAACCACGCATTAATGAACAACTCATTCGTGAAGTGCAAGATCGCCAAAAGAGAGAAAAAAATACACTGATTGTTAGTGTGCCAGAGCAGACCTCCTTCATTACCGAGAGAGAATATCATGTATCAAATGATAAAGCCGAAGTGATCAATACAACCTACTCAGTGGGCAAATACCTACCAAAACCAACAAAAGTTCTCCGGATCGGGAAGTACACTGCAGGTAGAAATCGCAGAATCAACTCCTGGTAAGAATACCGCTACTTAAATAACTGTAACTTAAGAAAGACAAGCTACCCGATACAACCGCAATAATCTCTGACCAAACTCCAAGCACAGCACAGAAACACTTTCAAGATCTCAAGGAATAACTAGTCCACCACCAATATAATGGAGAGAGTGGCACATTCATGTTTCTATCAGAAATATCATTGATACACGACTAGATTCGAAACTACGATCTTAGGATCGGAAGGCGGAGCCATTACCACTAGACCACCTGTGCTCTAGTGCCACCTATCAAGTAACTTGAAAATTATAAAATAATCCAATTAACCCGCTCGTTGAAGGCCCTGATCTTGCCACGGGAATAAAATAGAAAAGTTCGTAAGACTCGTGGAATGACCACCTGCGCGAGCCGGCCGCCGCGGCGGCGCGGCGGCGTGTAGGCGCGTAGTTCAAAGAATACATAATTATAATTCTTAAACTACGAGATGCTGGCATAAGTATTCTGTTAATATATATTACACTCTCGTTTACTTTGTTAGGAAATACTCTATGATATCAAGAGGAAATTTAAATCGAAATCGAGTAATGAAGTGAACGGTACGTCATACGGTTTTGAAATCCCTGGAAACCCCGATAGAAAAAATATAAAAAAACTAAACCACTGGACTAGTAAACTTTATTTTTTTCTGGTTTCTCTGAATAAAGGTATTTCAGGTACCATGTGTTTTATTTATCTTCATCATGAAAAATTCGTTCTACCACTGTGACAGCAAATCGAAATCGGTATGCCTACTCAGTAGCCATGGTTTTGGTTTATTTAATGGTCCACCACCTCGCTTTATTCCACCCTCTTGTTCCTGTTTGGACTTCTTGCACGAATGCCATATAAACCTGGAGAACAATATTCACAATTAGTATCCACCTGCTGTTAAATATAATACATGTAAGTCAGTGGCAAAGTCTGGTGATGGAGTGAAGAAGCCGTCAAATGAAAATGCCACTGCGGTCATCCAGGTAATGACAACGTTGCGATACTTCGTTGATCTGTATAGCGATTATGGAACTTTTGACACAGTCAATATCTATTAGTTTCGATTACCAATCAGCATAATTCAATCATTAGTTTGATTGTAATTAGAACCAGTTTTGACAAGATGGATTACTATTACGTATGTTCAGTTTCTATCTCAGACCAAATAAATATATATAGACAGAGGGCCGTGAATAACCAAAGTGAAGCCTCAAAACCACGCTCTTCTGTGTAAATACTAGTGCTCTTAGTATATGCAAACATACTACTTGTACTATTAAGTCTTCTGTCATGTCGTCATCTAGTAAACATCTTACATAAAAAACATTAACATATTCCGTAAGGCTATTTTGTACAAAATTATAGAACGTACTTGATCTCTAGCGCAAAGGTTTTGAACGAAATTTATTGAAAACGCCGTGAGGAGCACGATTTCGGTGTATATGTATGTGTGCGTGGGTGCAGGTATTTACACACGGAAGCAGGGTTTGGAACCTTTATTTTAGTTGATCGCGGCCCTGTCCGTATATTTATTTAGTCTGAGGTTTCTATTAATATGACAGCATGTATGACAATCAACATCAACCCCATCCGTAATACTAATTCATCAATTATTTATTAAAAACGATTAGTTTCAAATTTTTTATACTATCAGAATTCCATAATCACCCGGATGTAAGTATTTGCATCTCAAGTATGCGCCTAGCTACAGTTTGCAATGGGTCTTACAGCGCATCTTTAACGCGCAAATGGAAAACCTGCCATAAAATCAATAGTCTATGTACTACAAATGGACAGCTTGAAGCCTAATTAATATACGAAGCCTCGATATTTCTGCTGATCAATCAAACTACCAAGCTGAACATAAATCGAGGTTAGCTGACGGGCTACATTTAGAATTGCATTGAAATCTTTCAATTCTTAGTGTCAATTTTAGACGACCTATCGATTGTGGCGCTCAGGGTAGGACGCGCCTTTGCAACAACAGCGCCACTGTTCCAAAAACGGAAACTATTTTTATCACATTCACTGATTTTTTTACGAATCATTTTAGTGTATAATAAACCTAATGTTGTCTTGGGAAAGCTGCCCTCTGGCACTGTTATGGATCAGTTGAGCTATCTACAGATCTATTTAAACGGTCTTAGATAGCTCAAATGTTTCACATGTTCAAAGTGATCCTTGTGATTGTATTGAATAAATCATCTTTTGACTTTGACTTGACTTTTGTATTTTATATTATTCTATACATATCTGTAATTTTGAAGTCTGAAAGAATTTGATTTTTTATATTTTTCTTAAAACTATGATTTAGATAAATAAGAATATTATATTAAAAAGGGTTTTTAACTAAGCCCATTCTTTTTAACGACTAGCCACCATGTGTTGAGAATATTAGAACCTAACAAGCTTCGGTCTCCCGATGAGACAACTTTAAAACCACGACTCAACTTGAATGTTTCGTTCTAAACCCTGGATTCCGAACAAATCTAAAACCACGACTCAACTTGAATGTTTCGTTCTAAACCCTGGATTCCGAACAAATCTAAAACCACGACTCAACTTGAATGTTTCGTTCTAAACCCTGGATTCCTAACAAATCGCTCAAGTTGAGATGACCCTTCATAATAAAGTGACACAACCCCAAAGCAGATGGCGCTCAACTAGAACACAGCGCCACCTACGAGTGAATGTCGGAATCAACTAATCTGCAACTTCCCTAAAAGCATAATGGGCTTCTGTTCTATTGCTGTTGCTATGTATGTATCTGAAAACAGATGGCGTTACTATCAACTTATGTCAGTAATTTCTGGTGCTGTTGTATTTTTATTTTATAAAATAGAACGCGTGGTACCTAGTCACTTTTAAAAGGTACTCTTTTCCTACCCTTTTGACCGAACACTAAACAAGACACAGACCCAAACGTTTGAGATCTCGAACTTAAAACCTCGAACACCCTACATGGGTGAGGTTTTCATCATTCTTTTCATTTCGGTTTCTGTGTCATGTTTAGTGGCGGTTATGTATCTCATATCTCAAGCCTTCAAATTTAAGTGGTGTTTCAGTATTCGGGCATGAATAATGATTCTACTACTAATGACCGAACTGCAGTTCGACTTTGATCTAAAATTCATTGCGCTTTTAAACTAAGGTGGTTTGTCTATTATTTAACAATGATTGACGACCTCTGTTGGCGAAGGCCCGTCTGAGACACAGAAGGTTGCGGGTTCGATTCCCGCCGCGGGACGAATGTTTAATGATCAGCAAATATTTGTTTCGGGTGTTCTTCTATGTTTAAAAATGTATGTATTTACAAAAAAAGTGCATAGGTAGGATATCAATTATGGTGGTACCCATAACACAAGTTCTGCTTTGGGGCCAGATGAGGCCGTGTTAAATGTCCAGCATTATTTATTTAGTGTGAGTACTTCTGCGCTCATTGCACATATTTGACGATAGGAATGACTGACCTTGGTGTCTTGATGGTCTGGTTGTGAACTGGGCACTTGAACTCCCAGTCAGGCAGCTGGAGTATGTAGCTGATCTCCTCATCATCCTCTTTATCCTTGCGTTTCTCAGACTCCGATTTCGCGTACGGCTGCAATTGTTGATGAAATAAACTATAATTTGACTAGATACATAGATAGGTATTTATTTGTAGCTTCGGATACACACACATATAAAACAAGTTAGGTGAGAGTTTTAATAGAGTCAGAGTCAAGAGATAATAAACGCATATTATAAGACATACAATTTGATTGTAACATCTTCATTCTTAGTATACTCAAATTACGATGCTCAGTTAGACATTGTTACTAGTAAGGTAAAGTGTTATGATTAAAATGTATGGAAGCTTATAATAGAAGCACACCGTGTTCCCCATAAATGACTTATTTACTTATTCTAGTCGAAACCTAGGGATGTGAAATTTGTTTCTGTTCCTAGTATTGATTCTATGAAGATCACTATTTTGCTGAAATCCATCTCTATTTTTATGATATTGTTCCGATATCGACAGTAATTACAACCTAGTAGTTAATACAAGAGTTATCTTTCTAAGTCCGGGTTTATATACCTAAGTATATAATAAACCCAGCGCGTGCAGCGAAACCAATCATCATTCCAGTCATTCCACGAATTAACTTTTGAGGGAATTTTGGTGAGTATAACAATGGTTAGAGCCACAGAACAGAAAGAACGATAGAACTAGTAAGTGGGCGGAGCCCGCGTAACACCTAGTATGCGGAATACCGCGCAATACTAGCTCCGCGCACTACAAGCTCCGCTCACATCAGTCGTGTTTGAAGCTTGTCATGGTAAACGTATCTCAAAAAAAAACATAAAAAAATATAAAAATGCCGTATTGTGCTGTTTTGGAGTGCAAAAACGATAGCCGAACCAAAAATTTCATAAAAGGGGGCATTTCATATCACTGGTAAGTATTATTTTATTGTTTTAAAAAGTTTTTTTTAGTTTTGTTTAAAATGCAAAAACGTCAAACTAAAACAGACTGAATCATAACAGTTAAGGTCGCGTTTCCCTTAAACCTCATCCTTCGCTACTCAATTAGGGATGTGACTAATAAACTGATGAATGTGTTATCGAAAACTTCATTATGTAAAAAGTTACCCCTATTATATGGAACCAGAAGATACAGTCCGTTTCCAGATCACTTTATGGACCAAGATTTTGTAATTAAAAAAAGTGGAAACAAATACGTGGTAGAAATGGTTGGACACAGCTATACAAACTCTACAAGTTTTGTGTTTTCAGGTTATTATTCATGTTCATATTCATGACGTTTTATAATTAATTACCTTCATTATCATTTTATAAAATTGATTTCTAATGAAACGTATTAAAAATCACAGGCACATATCTATCAGCAGAACGGAGTTTAGAAACTTCCTCAACGCCAAAGAAACACAAGCGGTAACTTGATTCAGATGACTTTTATGTCAATCAAAAAAAAAAAAAAAGAATTGTTACATATAGAGCGGATAGTAAAGCAGTGATTTGATAAAAGCGATAACAGAACGGTAAATAAATGTGCGGAAACATCATTTAGATGATGTATCAGTTCCGGTCATATAATACTTTTTCTCACAAGTCTCAAAACTCACAAAGACACTCGGAGCTGAGATCGCTTCGCTGGGATCAAGAAAGCCGTCCAAGATCTGTTGGTTGATCTTGTATTTGCGTGCCAAGTTGAAGTTCTTCACGTCTTCTTGGGTCATAGGAAACGTAATCAAAGGACGCCTGAAAACAGGGATACCGCAGTTTTAAAAACAGCGAAATTTTTCTTTGTTTCTGGTTTTTTTCGGTACAGATGTAAATGTTGTAGCTCAGTTCATAGAGTGCTCACTCATTACGCTAGGTGTCCCGGCTTCCTGAGGCACCAGGTTTTGTGGGCACCACTTGAGATTTTTTTTACAATACATATGCCATGAATCTTATTAAGACAACAATAATAGCAATAATTATCATTGTAAGTAACTTATAGAAACTCAAGAAATACATCTATACCAGCCGGTTGTGAGAATGCCACTCGAAAAACTAGTTTATCTGTTGCCGCAGCATCGTTTCTTACCTAAAAGGGTCTAAATAGAGGGACCGTTGGGGAAGTTTGAAGTGTTTCTTAATGTATTCTTCGTCCAGCAGCTGGAAGTCGCTCTGGGCTGAAGAAGGTCTGGCAGAAGCAGGCCGAGGCCGCGCTCCCCGCCCTTCGTGCACTTGAGCCTTGTCACGTGGCACGAGGCATATCAGCGGCAAGCTAGACTTAGCGCCACTGCTGGAACCAGCGCATGTGCAACAACTGCAACCAAAATATTCATCTCTTAAGTCACCTAAACAATTGTCAATATAATATTGGCCCTCGGTCTATCTCTATTCGGAGATAATTCTTGATCAAATGAAATATTTTAATTATGAGAACATTTACTTTTATATCACAAGGAATTTCGGTTTGTTTGTTTGTTATCAGTGCTTGTAGTTCCTGAGGCCCAAGACAGGTTTAAAGGCTGTGTTCGCCGAGTGGTTATTTATTTCACCGACTAAACAATTGGTCAGTTTAACTAGACAACACACATCTTACTTAGTAGGTACGTAAGTACTGTCGACTTTTACAGAATCGATTGCGTGTAGCTGAAATCCATAGTTAAGCTACGTCTTTCTAGATCTAAACTGCAACGATGAAAGCTATGGTAAAGAAACAAGCTCACCTTGACATTTTGGATTAAAGTGTGTGTATATATTAAATTTTACGAAAGTATTATCATTTTTTTGTACTTTATTATGTTTTTTTTGTTAAAACCTGATCACTTCATTTAGTGATTACTTGCAAAATTTCATTTTTTTGTCAATTGGTCAAAAGTCAAAGAGAAATATTATCTGACAGCGTCTTTTATTTTGTATATTTTTTTCTGTGAAATTGACGAGGAAGGAGTTTGCTAGATCTAAAAGCTGAGAATATTTAAAAAAAATCGTAACTATCATTCAACGAGCAATTCTTGTAAATATATATACAATTGTTGTATATAAAATAAAATAAAAAATAAATATCATAAGTATGTATTTAAAAATACATAAGTATTCTATCAGTCATTTAGTCACCGTACAAGCGATGTTAGTTGGGGACTAGATGGTGTTGTGTGCATTATCCAGCAATATTTATTTAATTATTTATAATTTATATAATCTGAATCTCGGAAACGGCTCCAACGATTTTCATGAAACTTAGTATGCAGGGGTTTCGGGGGCGATTAATCGATCTAGCTAGATTGAATTTTTAGAAAACGTCGTTTTATCCGTGTTTTATAGCGAGCAAGCTCGGTCCACCAGGTACTAAATATTTATAGCACGATCATTCAGCCTCCTCTGGCACGTTTATCGTGTACTTCTTTCAACCGAATCTACGTCTAATTGCATACAATGTGTCTATGTATCGAAGACATGTTTTAAGTGCACGAATGAAACCTTTGAGGCGCACTTTTTTCCTTTCACCACATTGGTTCAAAACAACTAGTGACACGATAAGAAGAAGTTCAGTTCAGTTAATCAGCTCCCTGAATTACTCGTCTATATGTTTGTAAAAAAATAAAAAGAATGCTTATAGAATAACACCGGGCGTTATAACCAAAATTTCACACTCACGAAAATCTGTTATGTAACAATCGTTATAAACACAGGTAGGCTATGTGCCGAAATAAAATAAAAAGTATATCGAAAAAATGCCTCCCCCGCTTTTGAGCCCATCATCGAGATAAAAAAGAACTATCTATTAATTATTCTTCTCTGCTCGACTTATGAAGATATCCGCCTATTGTAACTAGAAAGTTTGGGTACGAGTTCCAAGTTTAATTTACACGCTTTATTTATAATCCTTTGTACAAATGTAATAAAGGTGTGAGCAGCAAAAGTATTGTGATGTTGTGAATACTGCCGTTTGATATGGAGGCGTGCGGCGCGTGGCGCTCACGTAGCTGCCACGTGCTTAGCGATTCCACATCTTAGAGCAGGAGTTAGAGCGTATATTTGTTAAAACTTGTCTAATATATTTTAGCAGAAAAATATACATTTGAAATATTAGGATGTTCGGGTGTGTTCGGTTCAAAATTTAAGATAATGAATTATATGAAAATGTGTACACAAAGGGGGTCTTACAAATAGCAAACTTAGCTTATAAAAGCGTGGCATTAGGAAGTTAAAAATATAAATTTAAGCGGATTTTTCTGGATAAGCATAATGAAAGCTTTCTACCTAGTGTTTTTATATTACTGAGTCAATAAAAACAGGCATACGGCCTGCCTGATGGTAAGAACGCTCGTACACACGCACGTTATCAGCCCTAGACAAAAGT
Organism: Lampropteryx suffumata; assembly: GCA_948098915.1. Taxonomy (NCBI): domain Eukaryota; kingdom Metazoa; phylum Arthropoda; class Insecta; order Lepidoptera; family Geometridae; genus Lampropteryx; species Lampropteryx suffumata. The sequence continues at coordinate 27,677,938 of OX402544.1, forward strand.
TATATCGCCTGTTATGCCCTAGTCAAGCTTAAACACAGTAATGCTTGCACACTACTGCTTAGAGGCAATATGTTGCTCCGTGACGGTACCAACCAAGACTGACTCTTACTATCATACTCTTGCTCTTGATATCACAAGGTAAAAACTAGGTGAAACCAGGTAGTTACCAGATATCACTTAATAATATATATTCTTCTCACAAAGTATTAAGACGGTATCTATGTATTTCGTGTATCTCGTACTTCTGCACTTCAATGCTCGATCCACCCTGTGCCTATAGAGGGTATGAAGCGTACCCTTATTTGCCCGCCTCGGGGTAACAGTTTATTGCTTTCTGCGAACGCCCACCACGGCTGGGTAGGTGCACTTATCTGCGAAGTTGCGAAGTTATATTCTCATGAAATATGATTTCCTACTTTATTACTGACCATTGACCATAGAGTGTCTAATATGAGTAGAGTAGTAAATCAGAAAAAAAAAAATTAGAAACAGAAGCGCCGCTGATAAATGTTATTAACGCTTGTATTGTAAAAGTATATTCCCCGGAGATATAAAGACTGTTAAAGCAGTTCCTTATCATAAAATGGCGTCTTGACTTTTCTATGAATAGGAACCGGTTTAGGAACTCTCAGCAATAACTATTGGCTCGACTCAGTGCTGCATTTCAGTCCGCAGAAGTTAACGAATTTCATGATCGACCATCAACTTCTGTAGGCAAGGCAACTTTGATTTCAAAAAGCTAAATTAAGTAAACATACAATTCGAAGACATTACGTACAAAGTCTTCTGTGACCTCTCGAAACTAACTGTGTCTCTCATCAGAGATACTATTAAGGAAGTTAATACATTGTGGCGTCAATCGAAAGGAGCTTAATAAAATCTAATATCATTAATCAAGAGTGATGATATATCATTAAATGATGTAAGACCAATGAGAATAAAATAAAATTAGGAGTTCCACAAGGATCCATATTAGGGCCCTGCTTATAATTTATAAAAATTACATAAACGTCGTTTTCAAAAACGTTGAACATTGCTTGCTGATTACAAAAAAAGGGCTATTATAAAATGAACGAAAATTTTGCTGATAAAAAGGTGTTTACTTTTAGTAAATTATTTACTAGGACATCTAATTTAAAATTCAAATTCAGTTTATTACCAATATAAAATATTACAATCAGTTGTTATATTTGGGAATTTATATTTGGATAGTAAATATTAGGTTGTAACTTACATAGGCTGCTGTTGGCCAGACTATCTCTTCTGACGATGTTTGTTTAACCAGTAGCTGGGCTGGGCATTTTTTTCATCTGAGTTATCCATTTAATATATTATAATCTAAAATGTAGTACCTATATCTTTATTTGTAGAATAATATACAATAATATAAGCTTTGTAAAATTCATTTGTACATTTTTACTGCGAGCTGAAAATAAAACATGTGAGGAACTCCGCATGTCAAAAACTAAAAATTTCCAAAAATCGTCAGTCTCCAAGACTAGGTTACTACCTACTGGGGTGTGAAACACACACAAATATACTACAGTGAAATAATTGGCCCGTCATTTATTATTAATCTTAATGGTATATGATTGAGAGCTCTGGTGGTGTGGTGGTTGCATTATTGCCTTTCGATTATCGTGGGTTTGAACCTGATCGTGTACCGATGGAAGTATCCTTTCGAAAGATTTAAAAGCGCAATGCCAGTGTTGTCATAAAAATATTGTATTAGTATTGGTTAGTATTCCTATAAGCGACGAAGCTTGCAACCTGCCCAGGGGTGAGTTATTATTAAATTAATACGTGAAGCAAAAACTTTGTACACCTTTTTACGAAAATTGCGCGGACAGAGGAGTATGAAACTTCGCACACCTATAGTTTATATATAGGGTCTTCCAATAGGCACGTCCGAACTTTGACAGTTGGTAGCGGCCATCTTGTTTAAGCTACATCTGTCAAATTGGTTGTAATTTATTCATTCTGTTTTGCCAAATCATCATGGATAGCTATAGCATTCAACAACACGTGCAAATGATAAAATTATTTTATCAAAATGAGTGTTCTGTTCGGGCAACGCACCGCGCGCTTCTCCCATTTTACGGTCGCCATAATCGTCCTACCGAGAGGACTATTCGTCGTGTGGTGGATAAATTTGAGTCCACTGGTTCGGTAAATGATCGACCAACACCCGTACGTCAACGAAACGCAAGGTCTGCCGAAAACATCGCCGCTGTCCGTGAGAGTGTGCAGGAGAATCCGAGGCAGTCGATTTCGCGTCGCTCACAAGAACTCGTCCTTTCACAGACCACAACTTGGCGAATTTTGCGTCGTGACTTGGGCCTGCACCCGTATAAAATTCAACTCACCCAGGAATTTAAGGTAAACGACCATGGACAACGACGTGTGTTCGCTGAATGGGCACTGGAGCAGTTAGCAACTGGCCGTAATTTTCACATAAAAATTATCTTCAGCGATGAGGCCCATTTCTGGATGAATGGGTACGTAAACAAACAAAATTGTCGAATTTGGGACGATACCAATCCACATGAGATCCAAGAGCGTCCAATGCATCCCGAAAAAGTTACAGTTTGGTGTGGGTTTTGGGCTGGCGGCGTCATCGGGCCATATTTCTTTGAGAACAACATTGGCCAGGTCATCACTGTCAACGGCGAGCGCTATAGGTCGATGATTACCAACTTTTTTTGGCATGAACTGGATCATCTGAACACCAACGACATGTGGTTTCAACAAGACGGCGCTACGTGCCACACAGCTTATGCCACATTGAATATTCTGCATGAGAGATTTGAGGGCATGGTCATCTCACGTGGAGCTGATGTGAACTGCACTTTTCTTGTGGGGTTTTCTTAAGTCGCAGGTCTATGTGAATAAACCATAAATCACAGCGACCTTCAAAGCCAACATAACCTATGCCATAAGTCAAATTCAGCCTGATTTATGCGCAAAAGTCATGGAAAATTGGATATCTCGCATGCGCTCCACCCAGAGAAGCTGTGGCGGACATTTGAATGATGTCATATTCCACACATAATGGCATCACTACATCTTTCAAATAAATAAATAATTTCGATAATATATCACACGCACTTTGTTTTATTTAAATTTAAAGATAGGACACGCTTAATGAAAGACACTTTAGATAAGATTTTTTTAAATTAAGCAAAAAAAAAAAACATTAATTATGGTATTACACGAAGTACTAACCCTGCGCAGATGAAGTCGCGGGCACCAGCTTGTATTAATATATAGTGCAAAGCGTGGGAGTGTGGGTGGGTATCTGTCAAATAAAATGTTTGGTCGTGCATTTGACTACCCTTTTTAGACTTACTAAAAGAACTAAGTAACTACAAATATTAAATGTCTTGCGAGCTCGGAGACTGTAGTCGTGAGCATGTCTGTTTTTAATAGACTAAAATAAGAAGGAATATATCAATGGGTTTTTTTTTTTATATTTTTTTTTATAACTCCGTCACTTATGAACCATAGAAAATACATCCAAATCGGTTTAGTAGTTTGTTTTTTAAATCAAAATTGCTGGAAAAATGTATGTCATTCAAGTAAACAACATTTTCATATGTTGCTTACCTGTGACTTTCCAATGGCGAATTTCGAAACATTATAAAGTACTAAAAACCGTAAAATATTTTTCCTAAAGGAAAGGACCTGCTTTTTTTGAAGTCGGTTAAAAAAATGAGTTCTCAATTTGGTTGTATTATTATGCGATCAATTTTAATTCAATGATGTCTTTTTAGTTTTTAAAACGTAGTTATTTATTAACTGATTATCCAAATTTTATTTCAAACTTTTAAAATTCAAAATTCCATTTGCTAAGCTGAGGTGACTTTTATGTCGGTGCCCTAAGATACAAAATGCAACGATTCACGACTCCACTAATTTAGAAAAGAGTCTTCTTAGCTTACAAATCGTTTACAGCTTGGTGTTTATTCAACGACAGTTCGATGACAAATTAAACGGTGGAGTGCGAGTGAGGGGCGCGTCGCAACCCGCGCCTTGCGCCGTCCCCTCGCGGAGCCCGGCACCACAGTGCGGACTCAGGGGACCGGTCATGGAGAAATTACCACTACACCAGATAAAGTCAGCTGGCGTATTTGCTTTAGAAATAACAAAAGTGAGCAGATACAAACATACGTTAACGGTTCCTTTTTCGGCACGGCCATAAGATCAGTATGGCGATTATGGAACTTTGATACAATCCATGTCTATTAGTTTCGATTAGCAATCGGTTTAATTTGAATCATTAGTTTGATTGTAATTGGAACCAGTTTTCACACGGAAGCACGGTTTTGAGTATTTATTTTATTTGATGTGGCTATTTATATGACAGTATGTATGACAATCAACATCAGCCTTCCTTAATACGCATTCATCAATACTAATTGAAAACGATTGGTATCAAAGTTTTCATAGTATAAGAATTCCATAATCAGCTGGCAGACCATAGCCCTTCAGCTTGGAGATTTTAGTACATGGGTCCATTGCATAACAAAACTCAAGTTCATGTTATTAGTGAATTTGTAAGGCAAAACTCTTAAATGATATTGTACTTTATTATGAAATCGGCCAAAACCGACCTAAACACTTCCAATCACAATCCAATTCCAATACTAGAGCCAAAACGCTGCTGATGATGATTTGCCAATAACGAGGAATGATCGTTGGTCACATAAAAATAATTCACACATTACCACAGAATAAAATTAGTACTACCAATGCTGCGACGGAACGAATTTGTGTAATACCTTCTCAAAGTTGATTGAAAACCAGCGAAAGAGAAAAGGCAAAATAAAGGACGCGCTTAAAATACAACAACCTCTTTATTCAACCCTCAGGTTTTATTTGACCTCGGTATTAAAGTGTACATTGTCTGTTTGCTTCAGTTTGTCAACTTTCAAAAAATAATATTCATAGAGCATAGACTTCGACAGACCTGTCATGCTAGTGGGTTAATTGTTTGTGGACACTGGCAGAATTATGACCTTCATTAATTAATAATTGATGTACCTAATTTTTATGCATAATTTAAAAAATATATTAATATTCTGAACTCCTTCTCTATAATTATAAACTATAAGTGTGCGAAATTTCGTACTCCTCCGTCCGCGCAATTTTCGTAAAAAGTGGTACAAAGTTTATGCTTCATGTACTAATATATACCTATAAAAGAGCTTAACCTGACTGACTGACTGATTCATCATCGCCGAGCCGAAACCGCTGGAGCTAGAAAGCTGAAATTTGGAAGGTAGCTTCCTTTTACAGCAAAACCACCCACTAAGGCGGGATTCTTTGAAAATCAACCCCCAAGAGGGTGAAAAGGGGTGAAAACGAATGAATGAAACTTTTTAACGCGTGGTGCGATTTTTTTGAAACTTGATATAAATAAATAAAATGTTAAATAAATGGACATGTATTTCAGGATTTTTCAAAATTACCCTAACGAAGGGGTAAAATGGAGTTTCAAAATTTGTATGGGAACTTTTTAATGGGTGGTGAGTTTTCTTAGAAACTTGGTTTGGATACTAAAAATCAGGAATTTTCAAAATAACTCTCATAAAGGAGTAAAATGGGGTGTGAATGTTTGCACTTTTGTAATGAGTGGTGGGAGTGATTGGTTTGAAACTTATCAATAAAATTTGGCAAGGAGATAAATTGCATCCTGGGGAAGGATTTATGCTATAATTCCTTTAAAAAAAGGCGGACGAAGTCGCGAGCAACAGCTAGTTTTGTATAAAACTAGCTGACCCGGCAAACGTTGTTTTGCGTTATTGAACATAAAAAAAAATTGGGGTGAGAAACCCTTAACACTTATGGGTATAAAAATTTGTTATAAACCTATTCTCAGACCTACTGAATATACAAATAAAATTTCATCAAAATCGGTCAAGCCGTTTCGAAGGAGTTTAAACACGAAAACTGTGACACAAGATTTTCTTTGCTGTTTGATTTTTTTTCCATAGAACTTGTAGTTCTGCCGGAAATCGAGATAAACCGTTTTTTTACCCCTAAAACCTACCCCCTTCCCCTTCCCGACCTCAGATCGCCTGTAAATGATTTTTCCTTCTATTTTTATAATATAAATAATATTAAATAATAAATAATATAATATTCCTTTTCCAATGGGTTTCTACTATAATCCTACTATAATTTTTTTTGGTTTCAAAAATTATCGACCCTGGTCTATTATGGTCCAGATTGAATAAGGATGGTAGTTATTAGACAGCCTAGGTATTCTTTTAATTGATCACTTATTTAATTAGTGAGTATAAGATAGGTGATTAAGACATAAAAAAGTCAAAAGATACTTGATTCAATACAATCTCAAGGATCACTTTGAAACGACTTACATACTAGTGAATTTTGGTGCCAATTCATCCTAACCCAAGAAGAACTGGCAAGAAACTCGTCTTGGTCCTAGCGCTTTTTTACATCATCCATCTTATAACTACCTTAACTACCTTTATTACTTAAATAAATTGGCAAAGTGTATGTGACAACGCAAAGTAAAGGCTTTAGAAATCACTGAGTCTAAGAATTACTAGTTATTACTTACCTTTAAACAGCGATGATAAAAAAAAAATACTGCCATTTCTATCCGTTCCTTGCTCCTATGTAAGTTATCTTTTGCGTTTATAAATCGGTTATCCACCTGTTGAGGAGAGGGCATCAAACACGCGTTATGCAACATTAACAATTGATACACTGTTATACGCACTTGTTGTCTAAACTTTTTCTTTACTCTGGCAATTATGGTATTATTATCAATGGGTTTGATCGAGATTATATTTTTAAAACGATTGTGTTCTTTATAATGGAAGTTGAAGCCGAATATCGAGGCATCTCGGATGGTAACGACCTAAGCTACGGGAAAGTATAATGCTTCCTCTAAAAAGTTGTATTTATTCATCTCACTGATTGTTATTATACTTTTGCTGGAGCTTTTTGGACATTTATGAAGTTGTAAAGAAAATTGTAGTACTTATAAACGCGTTAATGTCTTTTGTATAAAAATATTTGGATTTACGTTCTATTTATTTAAGTACCCAGATGACCGAGCTTTGCTCGGTATAAAACATGGATAAAACTACTTTTTCTAAAAATGAAACCTAGCTAGATCGATCGCCCCTAAAACCCCCTGCATACTAAATTTCATGAAAATGGTTGCAGCCGTTTCCGAGATTCAGATCATATATTTACAGAGGTATATACATAAGAATTGCTCGTTTAAAGGTATTAAGATTAAGTCATATTAACTTGTTTGGTTCAATGATATTTGAGGTCAACTTCATCCTTTTACGTTAAACCAGCCGAAAATCTACAGCTTTATAGAAAACCGTTTTAAAATCAAAATTAAACTTAAGCCAGCCTAATGGATTAACGAAGTTGATCCTTCATCAGCACGATATCGATGAGGTGCCAAGAGAATTAACAACTGGGCACACGTATAACTGTCACCAAACTATACAAATCGATTGCACTTTCAGGTTAGGACGACTAGAATGGGGGTGATGCTATGAACACGGGACTAATTTTATATCAGTCTATTTACTATTTCAAATCTGTTTTATAACCGACTTCAAAAAAAGGAGGTTTCTCAATTCAACCATAAATATATATATATTTATGTGTGTTCGAACCTTCGAAAATCTTAGTGGCGACTAGTGCGTTTGGTATTTTTTCCATTAAATATTTTAAAGCATTACTATTTAATGAAGGTCTGGAGTCGATCTGATGATGAAGCCGAAAAACAGTCGAGGGAACTCCTCAACGATTTACAGCAATTATCTGGTGTTTGGGCTTGATTAATTTGTATTGATGAGAACTTTACACCTAGATGGGTTGTGGCTATAATTAGGGCTCTGATGATGAAGACGATGGACATCAAGAGATTTTTTACTTTTTAGTTTCTTGTTTGAAGTAAGTTTTTTTTGTTAAAAAATAAATAAACATTGCTAAGGTAAAGGAGTAGTGGAAGTAGGTGTGGTAAAGCGAGAGGGTATATCTTATGATCACTCACTAGCTAATGAGTGGTTTAAATCTGTTACCATCTCGATTCATTGACTTTAGAAAGACAAGGATAAGGATTAATTATATAACTAGCCACACTAGCTAGTTATATAATTATAGCATATGTTTATAGGACTCACAGGTCGCAATGTATAGATAGTTTCAATAACCTTCTCTAACTTTAACTGCAATATACTGATTACTGTCGGAAAAATCAATTGAACCGATTTTATCGCGATCAAGTTTCGAGCGATGATAACGTCATGATAACGAGGCGATAACAAAGTGATAGGAGGCCAACTACGTTGTATTAATAGTGATTCCCTTTGTCTGAATTGCGTAAGCCCTATAGTGGTGTGGGAAAATTGAAATCTGGTATTAGCGTCCATTGCAATAAAAAACTTTAACATAAGCACGTTTGCAATCAATCAATATAATAAATTAATGAATGTTTATTTGGCACACACAGAAAAAAACAACTTAACTAAAAAATTAGTTAAGATGTTTTCTCTGTGTCTACTTAAAAACTACTTTAAAATAGGTATACAAACCAGTTAATAATAAGATAAGTAAATAAGATAAGTAAAGATAAGTAAAGCACCTACCTATTGCTATTGAGCATAAGTTTGAGTGTCAAAAAGGCGTCCAGCTCAGCATTGTTGGATGGAAGCAACTAATGCTTACACTCAACGCTGATTTTCAGCTGTTACCTAAGCTTAGGAGAGTAGTGCAGCAGCGACAACAGAACAATTAAGATTGGTGCATACATAATATATTTATCTGGTGATAACTGCTTTCAGTTGCGGTGCAAATCGAAATAGTTTCTTGAAATACGAAAAGTTGAGGTACACTACGGTACATTATTAAATGCATTTAAGCATTTAAGCTGTTTTGAGAATATTGCTGTAACAATTAAGAAATTACAACGCAAACAAGCATTCATACAAACAAAATCAACAGTGGGTACATCCGATGGTACACAGGTCCTTGTTATAGCATGGAGTTTGCATCAATCCAGTGCTCCCTAAACATCCCCTAACAGTATAATGTGCTCTAATATTTGCGCCAATATGTGGCGCGTCACGGCAAGTGATGTCATGGGACAATAGCCGGAATTTATGCGTCAGGGGTGCCGCACGTGCGTCGCTGTGTGGTGGCCATGGTTTCGGGTGTTTAGCAAAATTGTGCACTCATACTGAATATTTCAGTATTATTTTATTTCAGTAGTATATCAGTCATCTAGTAGTCTATTATAACACAAGCTCTGCTTACTTTGGGGCCTGATGATGTTGTGTGAAAAGTCCGGGATTATTTATTATTATTTATTTATTTAGAAGTTTCAAATAGTTTTTCATATGACCTAGATTTAATAACCTTGGTCACACAGAACAAACGTCATCTTACAACTTGACAACGTCTTTGGGACGCCTTCTGGCGTCTTGCCTGGCTTCTGGCAATGCCCAACATGTATTATTTTATACTAGCTGACCCGACAGACATTGTCCTGTCTTAACTATGAATATATTTTCTAACACAACAAAAAAAGATTAAACGAAATCGGTTCAGCCGTTCACGCGTGATGCCGTGACCAAGAGAAAAAGGGATTTATTTTTATATAATTATATTAGATTGTAAGATTTGTTTAAACTTTTTAATATTAAACTGTCCATTTCTTAAATTTATAAGACATGCAGGAACAACAAGCATCGGACACTTTATAATTTTGGTTTGTGCTTGCGCTGTCGATTATCAGAATCATGGTGACACACCACCTGTCGCCATACGCTAGCGGCTAGAGCTTCCGGTGGCGGGCGGCAGTCATCGCTTCGGAGCTCAGCATAAACTAGCAAACTGGTTACTACCCTCAGGCTATTTTACCTATTGGTTAGCAATGTGCATTCAGCCTTGGATTGCTGATTTTGCAGGTCAGATAATCTAAATCCAAACACAATCACTTTAGCTGTTTATTTAATTGTAACAATCACCATTCCATACATTAACCAACACCTCAAATCGATCCCGCCAACATTCTCTGTCCGTTCTCTCGCCATCTTACTTTGTTATCCTTTTCAAAAATAACAAAGATTTCCTCCGCCAAGTATTATAAAAATAATGTAACATATATTTAATTAAACTTTACATGTAGGTATATTAATAGTATTTGCAAACTAGCGGTTTTGTACGGTATTGGCGCGGTGCGTTTTCGGCTGATCGTGCTGTAGCGGTGCCGGTGTAGCGGTGCCGGCAATGGTAGCGCACTGGTTTGCTCAAACAATTGTACAATTGTCTGTTTTTCAATCGCATGCAATAATGGTAGGACTGATCGAAAGAACCTTTGCCAGATATGTTTTTATCTATTGTCAAATATAATTGGATCAGGCGACGATTTTTAAAAGCAAGGTAAGGCTGTGCGTTCTACGAGTTATGTACGGTAAGTAGAAGATAAAATATTACAGGAGTCGCCTGGTAGGTACGTAGAGTAAAGACGCAATCATATAGCTAGTAAAATTAAAAAAAGATGGCGACAGATTTTAACAACAAAATAATTAATGTGTAATTGTAAGATAGATCCAAAGCGTCTCGCAATGAAATATGTATGACAAACAATAATGTCACGGAAATTTTGCACGTCAATACACGATACAAACCTTTGTACGAGTATGTCACGCGCTGCCGAAATCAGTCAAGGGTGATCCGTCACGCGAGGCGCGGGCGGTAACTAGACGTGACGGATAATGTCTAATGTCACGGTTTGACACACGATTTGAGACGCGCACGCGCGCCTGCTTTGTTAGTCAAGGTGGTTAGATCCTTCCTTGGTCCTTCCTGCGTGCATAATTTTTTCATTACTAGCTGCTGCCCGCGCCTTCGCACGCGGTACCTAAATAAAAAGTAAACTATGTCCTCCCCAGTCCTTAATCTTGAAAATGTAACAAACAGAAAAACTGGATGCACTGATCAATTATTCACATATAATGGATAATTGTGTAAATATTAGAATAAATAAGGTGGGAAAATAATATGAGTCGCGAGTGTATAAATGTCAAGCAATGCACGTGAACTTTCTGAATGAGCACATAGCGATACCATCCATCCTTATCCACATAAAACTGAATACAAGTCAAGACGAATCCATTTACAGACTCGGTCCCTAATGTTAATGCGGATATACATTTACAAAACTATCTTACATTTAGGTTATAGATTTAAAAAATCAAGCACTGTTGAAATCCGATATCAAAATATTTTGTATTCCATGAAAATCACAAAATCACAACTCTTTTGAATCGTCTTCTTACATGCTAGTGAATCTAGGCCGGTTCCTCCTAACCCCAGTTCAAGAAGAATCCGGCAAAAACTCGTCTGTTCTTTACACTTTTTTGTGTGATCCTTGCTAATTTTGTTACGGATGCCGAGTCAAAGTGGAGCAGATTCAACCCAAGCTTTTTTAACATAATGTTAAAATAAGCTTTATAAAACAGTTTTTGTTTAATGACTATTGCCAAAATTAAGCCAATCGTCAAATCTAGCGTCGCTTGTGACTTTGTTATGACTTGTATTATTTCGTAACACGATCTTGTATTCGGAACAACACTATATACTCTTTACCCGATGAGATAATTAAACTTGGGGTCAGTGTTTTCAATCATAATAATACTTATTAAAATGCACCTGCCTGCAGTTGTGATACGCTTCGCTTTCAAATTAATTATGCTTGTCTCCAAAATTGAATCACTTTAGACCTCGCAATATGTTGGGGTGTAATTGTTATGCACCCCTAACTGCACAGTGCACCCTAGTGATGTATAGCACAGGGTGCATTCCTGGGCACACGTGGTACTGTTAGGGTGGTTTCGACGGCGGCAATGGTTAGAAGTGTGGATGTAATTGTTTTTATGATTAATGGTCAAATTTTAGTCATCATTTCAGACTCAGTAGGTAAATGCGAAACGTGATATAAAAACCATTGATATTATAAACTAACTAACGCAACCGTCTGCGTCTCAGGCGGCCCTTGGCCCACTGCGCCACAGAGGTCATCAATATCAATCTCTTCCAATGACCTAACTGGCTGATAATAATGTTGGTGAGTTGAAAAATCCCTTCAGAAGTTTTTTTTACAAAAATAATATTAACTCACTCGAATAACACTTTGAGTGAGGATTTCTACGTGGAACTGATCCCAGATGAGTGCTGCTTGGAGACGGATGATGAAGACGACTGCGAAAGTCTTCAAATTATTAGAGGTTAGTCCCACTGCTAACTAACGGAAGAGCTAGCGACAGAGAAGGAAAACTAGAAACAAACCCGGCTCGGCCAGCTGTTAGTGTGGGGGACCTGGGAAGGCCTGCGTTATTAAACATAATCCCAGTCAGAGTGTCGTCAGCGGAAAGGAAACTTCACCCATCTCAGTTTACTGGAGTGGTTCCATGAACGAATGTTTTCAATTCAAAATAACTGCTCTGTATCTTGACTGACGCCACCTAAATCATCTTAACAGATGAACTAAGTCCAATTTTGATGATGAATTTGTATTGGCTCGTAATCAATGTTTAAAAATAATTACTTTACTTAATAATGATATCAAAGAAAATCCATTTAATTAGCTAACTCGATCGCTGTAGGCAACTAACATTGCGAAAATAAAAATCTTAGTTCGTATTCGCTTCGCTTTCCCGAAATTCGAGTGGACTTCAGGCTGACTCGGCAAAGTTTGACTTCATAGGGGGTAAAGAGGGGGTGGCTCGTATTTCACAATTAAATTTTTCTGGCGCGATCTTTACCGAATGTGTACGCGTAGATACGCCACTTGCCGTACTCGGGGAGAGGGACGCGTTTCTCAAAATTTCAAGTCAATGTTATTTTTATATATCTATAAGTATATAAATAAATTTTGCGAATACCTAAGCCTCCCAATTCTAAACTTAGCAAAGATATTCGCGAAAATATGAGAAAGGACAAAGAAAAAAGAAGAACCAAAACTCTAGAAAATCACATCAACAGAACGGGAGGCACAAGAAAAGCGCTAAAGGAACTTCGAGAAAAAGGAAAAGAATGGATACCAAAGTTAAGAGACAAAAACCTTCCAACAACTTCTCGCAGCAAAATCCAAAATATAGCAACAGACTATTATCGCTCACTATATCACGAACCAAATTGAACGACAACGGAATGTCTTTCGACAACTGAAGACAATGAAGATATACCAGAAATACTAATACCAGAAGTGGAAAAAGCTATAAGAAGTCAAAAGACGAAAAAGCCCCCGGCCCAGATAGAATAACAAACGAACTAATGAGAGGAACAATCAAAGAACTAAGTCCAATATTAACGAAAATTTTAAATGAGACTTTAAATACTGGCATCATCCCAAGCTAATGGGCAGAATCACACATAATACTCCTACACAAGAAAGGCCCAAAAGATGATATAGGAAATTACAGAGCCATATCCCTCATTTCAAATGTATATAAAGTTTTTGCAAAAGTAATTTTGGACAGAATAACAGTCAGGCTCGAAGAAAATCAACCAGTGGAGCAAGCAGGATTCCGAAAAGACTTCAGTACGATTGATCACATACATACAATAAATCAGCTCTTACAAAAATACAACGCATACAATGAAACCATTCCTGGCCTTTATAGATTATTCCAAGGCCTTTGACAGCCTAAAACATGAATTCGTATGGCAAAGTCTTAAAAACAAGGAATTCAAAACACTTACATAAACAGCATCAAAAACATCTACAGAGAAAGCAAAGCTTGTATCAGGCTTGAGTCTACAGAAGATGTTTTTCCAATCAACAGGGAAGTCAGGCAGGGTGACCCACTCTCACCAAAGCTATTTACAGCAGTGCTGGAACAAATGTTCAGAAAACTTAAATGGGAACATCTTGGACTAATCATAAATGGAGTGAGATTGAGCCATTTAAGATTTGCAGACGACCTGGTTATAATGGAAGAAGACCCACTACTACTGGAATCTATGACACAATCCCTAGTAGAGAGAAGCAGAGAAGTAGGTCTAGAAATTAACATAAGTAAAACTAAAATGATGACAAACGCAGTTCCCGTAGACATAACCATCAACGGACAGAAACTTGAATATGTGGAAGAATATGTGTATCTGGGTCAGATAATATCGCCAAATGACCAGACATCCAAAGAAATAGACAAAAGAATTGCAACAGGATGGAAAAAGTATTGGGCTTTGAAAGAAATCACGAAAAGCAAGAAACTATCCATGAAGATCAAGAAAAAGACTTTTGACACCTGTATACTGCCATGCATCACATATGGCTGTGAAACATGGGCTTTGACAAAACGACATAGAGACAAACTAGCAAGGTGCCAGAGAGGCATGGAGAGGAGCATGCTAGGTTTGAAACTATTGGACAAAGTAAGAAGTACAGACATCAGAAACAAAACCAAAGTAACAGACATACTGCCGCGTATTGACCAACTTAAATGGAGGTGGACTCCACGCTCCACGCTCGTATGCTCCGTTGCAAAAAGGAGAAATGGAGTAAACAGGTGATAGTCTGGTACCCTAGGGATGGAGCTAGAACTCGAGGTCGTAAAGCAAGAAGATGGGAGGATGACCTAAAAATGACATTAGGACCCCTATGGACTAGAGTCGCGGCAGACAGACAACAATGGAAAGAGTTGGAGGAGGCCTTTGCCGTAAGGCACACCTTTAACATGAGACATTTAATTGTAACAGTGTTTCTTTTAGTATTAATTTAAAATTTTCTTGTAAAAATTTCGGAAATAAAGGCTTTATTATTATTATTATTATTAAGCCTCCCAATTTGACAGGAAGGGAGACCTGCAGTCATGCCTTGTCATCCAGATGAGCCTAGTCCCTTTACCCGAGAAATTCTTGTATATATAAATAAATAATAATAAATAAATCCCGGGCATTTTTACACAGCATCATCTAACCAAAAGAAAGCAGAGCTTGTGTTATGAGTACCACATGACTGCTATACTATTTATGTACCTTTTTTTTATATACATACATAGTATACATAGAAATACCCAGATCCGAGACAAATACTTGCAGACCATACAAACAATACCCGCAGCGGGAATCGAACCCGCAACCTTCGCATCTCAGCCGGACTTTGCGCACTGCGCCACTGCTGCGTATTATATAATCTGAATTTCGGAAACGGCTCCGACGATTTTCATGAAATTTAGTAAGCAGAGGGTTTCGAGGGCGATAAATCAATCTAGCTAGGTTTCATTTTTAGAAAACGTCGTTTTATCCGTGTTTTATACCGAGCAAAGCTCGGTCATCTAGGTACTATAATATAATATACGAGTACCACAAGGATCATTTTGAAACCTTTAACAGACTAAGTGAATTTAGGTGCCAACTCCTCCTAGCCCATGCCCAAGTTTCAATTTGTTCTCCCCGCTGAAACTTTGAATCAATATAAGGACATGGGAAAATCGTGGAATTACAACAAGACTAATAATTATTATATTATTATTAATTATTATAATAATTGTCTCTCTCTATTAATTCCAATGTTAGTCGGGATATGTATTACATTTGGCTGAGTACATTTGATACTATAAGTTGTTTTAGTATTAAGTAAAAAAGCAAAAAAATGCTTGTCTGTAAAATCAGTTTACGGACGATAATATTAAGTGATAACGTCATATGGAAACATTGATGAAAAATTGGATACTTACTTTTAACCTATAAAGATGCGTCACAAGCCGAACGCTTAAGCCGATCGTGCCTCTCTATCGCTTGTCGGAACAAGCGATAGAGAGGCACGATCGGCTTGCACGCTCGGCTCAGGCGGATTGTGATAATTTTTCGTGCATGTAGACGGCGTTCATCGATTTATAAGACGTTATCACGTCAAACAATATTTAGAGTGAACCAGTTAAGAACTGACGATAAAGATTTTTTACGTTTTTGCTAATGTTGGTTTTGACTCTACCAACTTTAACAAAAAGAACCAACGAAGTATCGTCAGCAAATAAAACTATGTTCAAATATATTTTACAACAAAGAGCAAATAGTTAACGTAAACCAGGAATACAATTTATTTATTTCTTTGCAATCAATTCTGTCATTTTAATACTCTAATATTATTCATTCGACGAGACATACTTTGAGATATTTTGGAATAGTTTGGGATTCACTGGTCACGCCTAGTTTAATATCGCGCGGCGACGACACGGCGGTGTCACGTGTACACTGTAGGACATATACTGACACAGGCGTACACTGTGCACACACACAAGCAAAACGAGAAGATAATCTTTATTTCTGTGATATCTAAAATTGTATATACATTTTGAAAAACACGGGCTTAATCCAAGTCATATTTTATCGATGAAGGCACCGAGACTCTTTCGTATCATCTAGTTAGCCTAATTATTCACCATGCTTCATTAGGACGAGTTTCATCTTCACCCAGTCCGCTCGCACCCAAAGTGAAATATCATTTTCTTTTATTAAGTAGGTATTTGAAACTTTGATAAAAAACTTGGCTGATGAAGATTAGCAATATAACCAAAGTATAATACAACTCCAAGAAGTTGACTGCTAATGTTGCCTAAATGATTAGATCTGATAGGTAATGTAAAGGTAAGTTACTCACTTGTATATTTGATGTCACAATACGCATAAGGTCCCATCTCTCTCTATCGTTCAAAAACATTATTGTGCTCTCTCTTTTCGTGACTTTTAGTAGCTTTGAATGCTACGTAGCGCGTAGCGCGATGCTACGTGTCGAATAATGCTATCTACATTTTTCAACATCAAAATAGAAATATATTTTTATCAGAATGTAAATATTCTGTTTATTGCTAACAAAATAAATTGGAATAAACTGGTTAATGAAGGACAATATAAAAGAAAACAATATTAATTGGCCAAGCGAATGTAATCACGCCTAGTGAAGCCTTCAGAAGTTAGTTAGGATGACAATGAATAACAATGAGTAGTCAAGTCCCAAACCAAATTCTATTCATACAAAAAAAAATATTGGCCCTTTTGTTTTATTTTTATGGTTTATCAGGCTGTTACTACTACTATTACTAACCTTGTAATTTAGTTTTATCTATCAGTACATAGTATAAAACAAAGTCGCTTCCCGCTGTCTGTCTGTCCTTATGTATGCTTAGATCTTTAAATATACGCAACAGTTTTTAAGTGCTTTTTTTTAAATAGATAGAGTGATTCAAGAGTAAGGTTCATATGTATAATTCATGCATAATATAGTAGAGAAATACTGATAATTTTAGAGGTTTCTAATGTGATGGCGTAAATAAACTAATTCTTTGCGCTTATATTGCAAACGCTGGCTGAACCATTGTAGTATATTTAATATCAGCATTGCACCCGTGCGAAGCCGAGGTAGGGCTCTAGTATACATTTATAAAAAAAAAAAATGCCGGACATTTCACACAGCATCATCTGGCCCCAAAGTAAGCAGAGCTTGTGTTATGGGTACCACATGACTGATATACTACTTAAATACATTTTTAAATACATACATATTATACATAGAAACACCCAGACCCGAGACAAATACTTGCAGATCATACAAACATTTGTCCCGTGGCGGGAATCGAACCCACAATCTTCTGCGTCTCAGCCAGACCTTAGCCCACTGCGCCACAGAGGTCGTCTCAAGAAAGGAGTTAGTTACAACACTTATAACTCGAGAACCGCTGGACCGTTTTGGATTAAAACTTAAAATAAATATAGTAAGTAACTTGGATTAGGCTATAGGCTATTTTTTACCCCTAAAAACAACGGGAACAGGAACGGGGCTGGTGGCCACTAGCGCCACCTAATATTTATTCGTAACTTTGTTAGTCGCTGTAATTATTACAATAATTTGAATGGCTATATTTTTCTATTAGCGATATTAGTACATTAATATTTTTTGTGAAATTGTAACCGCCCAGCGAAGTGGACACGGGTCAGTTAGTTATTTATAAAAATGCCCACTTCAAAGCTTAATATATGTATCGAAACACATACGCCAGAAGATGTGGTAGTAAAATATTTCAGGATCCCTAAAAACGTTTATTTTAAGTTTTGACAACCGCCATTGGCTTAAGGCACTTAACTAACATTAGGAATGACAAAATATACAATAATAAATTGTATGGATTCAATTATTAACTCTTGAAACTTACACCTCGGTACAGATGGCAGATTTCAGGAAATAATAGCCTGTTAAGCAATGTTTCAAAAACACCAAGAAAATAATAAAATTAATTTTCAGTAGGTCATTATATAATAAAAAAAAAAATATCGGTGAACAATACATAGCATAACACCATCTATTTTATAAATACATAGGTAATAAGGCATCAAACAAATTTATTTTAGGTTATTATTTGCGTAATTAGACTGTATTCGTTACATATTCTGAAGGAAGGAGAGTTGAGACCGTTTAAAACCTTTACTTCTTTCTTCTTTTCTTCCTAAAATAACATCTGTCTTGTCGATAATTTTGCCAGTGTCAAGTAATTGTGTTCATTTGTCAATTCTTTACGTCATCGCGGAATGGCCGTTTGGACTTTCTCGGGATTCCCCGTCGTTTAAATCACATAGCACCTTACACTTATAATTCAGTTGTCCATACTTGTCCTATCTAGTCACAATTTATTCATTAAAACTCCGCTAAGATTACTAAATAAAACATGCAATAAAACGAGAAGAAAATATTAATTTAGAATTGCTATATTACTTCATGAAATAACAAACGAAGAATCTTAAATTCTTTAGAATTGCGCATTGAAAACCCTATCATTTGAGCTGACTTTTTTATGGCGTTGTCAAAATGAGCATTAAAATATAAATTGTCATCAATTATTACACCCAGGTCACGAATCTGATGTACTGTTTGTAAATTAGTGCCAAATATATTGTGAGTCGTAACATTAGGACACGTTTTTTAGAAACAATAATGTGGGAGCATTTATTTATACAAAGCTCCATGAAGTTTTCACAACACCATTGTTTGATGGTAATCAAATCATTTTGCAGGATAATTAACGTCTTCGTTTGATTTCATTACTGTATAAAGCTCTAGATCACCAGCGAACATACACATATACATTGACATAGACAGACATTTATTTGCTTCCTAGCACACAACACACAAAACACAGAAAAGAACAAGGTACATAGTTATAACAACAAATTATGCTAAGGTTTGTGTTTGTGTTTGCTACAACAGCAAATTGGCCAGACTCTGCAGAGTCAGGGCAGATATTTCTAAGATATTTCGCTTATACAGCTGTGATTTGACTGCTGTGTAAGCGAAATATCCATAATTGAGCTTGGACAATACCGAGATTTCACAGACATTTATGAGCATTCTCATTTAAATAACTTTTAATGATGTAGAACAATTTTAGTCTGTAAATAAATGTCCTTACTAAATTAAATATATGGCTCTTAAACAGCAAAGAACTGTCAAATAATATGCCGAGATTTCTCGCTTCATTGACAATGTACGATTTGGGAATTTATTTATTTAGTTCCTCGCGATTAGTACTAAAAATTTAAAATTTATAAGATTTAATACACGAGAATTATTGTGAGGCCTAAAGCTATGCGATCCAAATCATCGTTCAACTTCTTTAATTCCCTGGGACGGACTTCTTTTAATACACGAGAATTATTGTGAGGCCAAAAGCTATGCGATCTAAATCATCGTTCAACTTCTTTAATTCCCTGAGACGGACTTCTTGCGGACGTAGGTACAATTGCGTCGTCCACACCCCACACCACATCGTCAGAATAAAGGTTGGGTCCGATTCCCGCCGCGGGACAAATGTTTGAATGGTCTGGTTGTTTCTATGTATAATATGTATGTATATAAGTTCTAGTATATCAGTCATGTGGTACCCATGACACAAGCTCTGCTTACTTTGGGGCCAGATGATGTTGTGCGAAATGTCCGGTATTATTTATTTATTTACATTAACAATGTTCATCATATGTCAGGATTGTAACATTACACCATGACTATTAAGAGCCAGTGCCAGATCATTAATGATTATAATAACTATAATCGTACCTAAGTGCAAACTGATTTTGCATAAAATATACAAGGTTCGTATCCGTCCACTGCCACTATTTGAGACCTCATAAGCAAATACAAACCAGCTTAGGAAAGAACCATGAACTTCATTATGCCTGTCATCAAGTTAGATATTTCAGAATCAAGATGAATCAGAATTGTTACACGGCATCTAACCAAAATATATGACCCTCAACTCTCATGGATGGATGGAAAAACATGGATAAATGAAAACATAAAGACGCGTTAGTTATATTACTTTAAAAAAAAGTGGGTGCTTTTCTAGAAGAAATCTAGAATAGCCTAGTTGTGCCTAGTGCTAATGATTTTATTACACAAAATAATATTGTCTCTCGTATTTCTTAACGTTGAAATTTTATTCTGAATTTATCATTCTCTTGTAAAAGTATATATAGTTTATTGGAGGACCACAGAGGTAGGCCGAATTTTCTGTAAGCGTTTGGGAACAAACTCGTCAATAATAGGTTACAGATATGAAACAAGGCATGCGAACAGGTTAAGAGCACTCCCACAACGACTCGCCAAATCGTCGAAGTTGATACATGTAATAGGACCAGAAGTATACAACCTTATTCCCACTAGCATTACTGACACTCCCTCGTCGCTATCTTTTAAGTACCGACTTAAAAAGTGGCTAATCGATCAAAAAATGTATGATTATAATGATTTTATTGATGTAAAATGTAAAAGTAGCTATTAAATAAAATATTGTTTATTATATATTACAATAATTTTCCCATTTAATTGTCTACAATCATATTTTAAAATGTTAATAATTATTATATTATATAATTACGTATTGATTTGATTTGCTTAGATTTGTTTGACCTGTTGTAACTTTACTGTTATGAATAAATGACTATGAACTATATTTTTCACAGTAGATTCGTATCTTTGCAAATTTAAATGCCCATATGCACCAATGTGCTCAAATCTTCAATTACAGGTCTTAACTCTTTCTGTCATGATCTTATAAACATATTATCCTAAACATGTTTGTGTCAACACGTAAAACTAAAATCATCCCCACGGGGCCACCATTACACCACCTGTTACCATCCCTTACTGCCGCCACAGAATAAATTATAGTGCAAAATGTATGCAAGTTTCACATCGACATTGTTATGAGCCTTTGCCAAGTTTTTAGTTTTGTATTATACCAATCAGCCATGACCAGAATAAATAAGTAGTAATAATTTGATTATATTACCTATGTTGTATGTTATTTTATAATAAAAATAATAATTCCAGACATTTTACACAGCATCATCTGGTCCCAATGTAAGCAGAGCTTGTGTTATGGGTACCACATGACTGATATACTACTTATATATTTTTTTGTTTTTGTAAATACATAAATATTATACATAGAAACACCTAGACCTGAAAAAAATACTTGCAGATCATACAAACATTTGTCCCGCGGCGGGAATCGAACCCGCAACCTTTTGCGTCTCAGGCGGACCCAAGCCCATTTTTCATCACGAAATAAAAACACTATGAGCGAATAAACCAAAACATCCGAATATCGCTCGCTATCAGAATCGGTATCGTTGAATGGAGAGTGACACAAAGCTCACTACCACCCCTGGCCTTGGATCATAAATTACCAAAACTCCCCTCTAATACTAATAGATTACGATTCAAAATGACTAATCATACGTTTAGCTTTCTAAATCCTATTAATGGGATTTTAACGGTTATTATAAAGGTAATCAAATACAACGACTAAATAAATAGTTTGTTTTATAATGCATTTAATAATTACAGAACAAGTGAAGGTTTTTTTTGATCACGTAAGTAGAAACTAATTGTGAAGAAAAAATCGTAAATTTATAAAAAAAAACAGTTAAATATTGTCACTGGTTAGACATCAGTTGATATCAAAATCGAATCAATTTTAGTCAATCCAATCACATGAACAACTTAGATGATCTTACATGTTTGGTGAATTTAGGTGCTGCTACCTCCTAAGCCAATTTCGAAAATTGAGTTGCCGAGATATAACCCTTTAAAGTGAATTCTGTGAAGTTTTTAGGTCACGACGAGAAAGAAGAAAGAATAATCCAAAAAATATACATTTATATTTTTTGAGAATCGCACACAGACACAGACGGGCAAGCTAAAAGTTGTCTGTTCTCAAAGTAGTTTCATGCTGTGCTTCCCCTTGACCAGTTGGCGAGATCAAGCCGAGCAGCGCCGAGTGCTACCCTGCTGTCTCACTCAATGACTCCTCAAATACGGTCAACTTAATCGTGTAATATTGGAAATTAATAAATCACTTCCCATTATAAAGTAATGACTTCTGC
This sequence comes from Lampropteryx suffumata, assembly GCA_948098915.1. Lineage (NCBI taxonomy): Eukaryota > Metazoa > Arthropoda > Insecta > Lepidoptera > Geometridae > Lampropteryx > Lampropteryx suffumata. The sequence goes on from OX402544.1 coordinate 27,700,384, forward strand.
CTGTGATTTTGTATGCCTATTAACATAAAAATAAGCTTTTATACACTATATTATGGCGTGGTGAAGGACAAACAAACATCCAAACATCGACACAAATTTTGACATTAGTAGGATAGTTGAATAAAATGTTTAAACCTACTAGTGGCCTCCCACTGTTCGAAATTCGACCATAATTAATTAAGAATTAATGTATTTTTATGGGTAAAGTTTAAAAAAATATTAGCATTCTGCACTCCTTCTCTATATAAATTATAAGTGTGCGAAATTTCATACTTCTCCATCAGCGTAATTTTCGAAAAAGGGGTATAAAGTTTTTGCTTCACGTATTAATATATAATCTATAGATAACGTTACGTTATAAAATGGTAAAAAGTAAATGCTTCTCATTAATATAGGAAAGATGTGTTTATAGATGCGGCTGGTGTATTTGTGAACAGTTTCACTTGGTACGCAGCCCGGTCAACCCGGTGACGTGACATTAATTGGTGCAGGGGTAATCGATGGCACGCATTCGGCGTCACGCTCGTGCCACTTGCTCGCTGCATGGGACATGTGGCCCGAGTAGGGTTAAGCTAGGTGCTGTCAGCTTTAGACGTAGCGCATACGCAGCGAATTTTTATGCGCTTTTCTGTGGATCATGGGATCAGACGTACTAGCTGAAATTCCTGTAGCTCCCCGCTGGCAAGCTAAAAGAGCCGCGATGAAAAATACCACAAGAAGTGGCGACAAAAACGCAACACTCAGAAAAACACCGCAAATAGCAGATAAAATCCCTAGTGCATGCTACCAAATATACCAAATCTTGAATAAAATATTAAAAATTAGTTTCAGTTTTTACGCGTATACCTACAGAAAAAGTAACCTATATGCTATTCAAGGTTGCTAGCTATACAAAGTTTCTTTCAAAACACAGTACCATCTAGCCCTTAACGTATCAAAGCTTTTACTATGGGAACCAGATGATTGATAAAATACTTATATACTTGTAAAATCATACTTATGAAATTTTATAACACCAAGACTTTCGTCAAAATAACGAAAAGTTAATCTAGATTGTTCAGAGATATGATTCAAAAACATTGGTTCTGCATAACGCGGTCAATTCTCTCACAACACAACGCATACCAAAGCAAGTGCCCTTGTCAGTAGAACGTTTTGTTGCGAATAAAATCGTAGAGCACGTATAAAGCGAACATGCACAATATCAGAATTTACCGTAATGAATTAGCCTTGCCTCACTTCTGTCTCCGCCCTATACCTCCCACGGGATATACATAGACAAGGACCTATTTCGATGATCAGACAAGTTTACAAGTGTACAAGATCTACAGGTATTTACTTGCGCTCGTAGAGCACCGTGCCTCTCAACGTTTTAGCTAATTTTAAGCAAAAAAAGTCAGAAGTAGGTAAGTTATTACTGAAAATACTTTACTGTGGTTCTTTACGTTCCAGTAACACTGCAAATATTGCGTTTTGTTATCCGTGGTACATTCAATAAATTATAATCAAATATAATTCCAATGTTTATGTAAGTAAGATGTTAGTTATGTTAGGCTGGTAAGGTTATATTAGGGTATAGAAAACAATGCGCAACGCGAGCTAGTAAAGCGAGCGTGCCGCGATGGCGCCCCCAAAACGTAAGAAAAAAATGTTCATCTGTCCAGATACTCAGACGGGAAAATATTCAAATGGTATAACGATAAAAGATACAGTACTAATAATGGTACATTTTAATGGTACCACTGTAAACAATTGAGTAATACTTGTTTTTAATGATTTCTTTGGCTCCTTTAGCACGTTTGGAGCCCACGAAAACGTATAGTAGAGTATACAGTAAATTTTACAGACTGCAGCAGTTTGTTTATTTAGGTATGAAAGTGGCTTGTATAAATAAGACTTGTATCTTCCGAAATAGGTATCCTCTTTTATAAGTCACCCTCAGCCATTACGTCTAGAAGCAAGTCGCGGCTTAAACTGGTTGCTGGGCAACCGAGGTGATCGAGCCACGGGGAGTCTCCAAGTAACAATATGAGCAGGGACATGAAACACGCGAGAGGCGACTTGCTTGCGCTTCGCTGAAGCGTACTGAAGCGACTCCAAGTACAATCAAAAGTGCTTTAAGAGTAGTTAAGAAGTTGGAGACGAGTAAGCTATTATAATAATAATAATATAATACCGGACATTTCACACAGCATCATCTGGCTCCAAGGTAAGCAGAGCTTGTGTTATGGGTACCATATGACTGATATACTACTTAAATACGTTTTTTTTGTTTATTGTAAATATATACATATTATACATAGAAACACTATGTAGCATCGCACGAAAACAAGGTCGGTTTGTTAGAATATTAGCAGAATCGGTTCTAAAATTAGATGTTAAAGTTAAATCCCGACTTAATAAGACTCAACTTTTTTATGGAATACACCGGTTGCCTTAGAACGCGGAAAGATCAAATCTAGTTCCTATCATAAATGTTATATTCCTCACATTAAACAAAATCTACCTTCGAAAGAGCTCTGTGCAATAAATAACCATTTTCGTGGCCACCCGAATTATTATTACCCAGAGCCCCTGTACTACGCGCTCTTTGATAAAATACACAGCGGTACCTCATTTTGTATTTACCCGTACCCATTGGCTTTTTAAAAAAATACTTCAAATATAGCAACTAATGCTGTTTTATAGTCTAGTGCTTAATTTAATCTAGTCAAACATGTATTTTATTTATATTATTCGATAAACGATTTATAGGTAACTTAACTGATTCTGCTCACTGCCAGAGTGCAGCGTCCCCATGACACCGGCGGCATTGCCACGTTGAATGACAAGGCTAATCTGATGGAGGAAGTTCTTGGGTCACGCAATGTTCAGCACATTCGGCAATGTTAAATAATTAAATAAATATTTCTGGACAATTCTTACATAGCTACTAATTATTACTTAAGCCTGCACATAATGGAAACTTAGATAATTATTAATTTATTTTACTCTAATAAACACGGCACAGTACCAATTACATTAATTAAGGAGAATCATATTAGAAAACACAAACAAATGAAATAACAATAGATAATAAATGAGTGTCAAATAAACTTAGTGTGCGAACAGCTTCTGAGGCACTTTTTAATCCCTTTCACACACACGGTTTAAAATTCCTAGTGACACGATATGAAGAAGCAGAAAACTGATAAAATACTTACATCTTGTACGAGTCGTACTTATGATACTTTACAAACGGTATACCTACCACACAGATACACAAACGCTAGCAATAACTTACATTATTGTTTATCTAACGCATTTCTGATGCTTAATTGAAATACCGTTAGCAATTAGAGTGATATTGGCCCATCTAACAAGCGAGCCGAACACTACACAGGCTACCAATAATTGATGGCAGAAGTTCAAACACGAAGACTGGAAAATCAATATCGCTTTTCCACGTAAATTTTGACTTTGAATTTTGAATCAAATTTTATTCTCTTTTATCTTATTATATTTTACTTTTTAATCTATCGCGTACTTTATGTATTCTCTCGATCGGAAGAATTTTTAATAAAAATACTCTGTGGGAAGCTCTGTGGGAAGTAGTACACAGAGAGACGTTCTTTAACCTTAGCAAATACAACTAATTTCATTAATGCCCTCGAATCGATCGACTGGAACTCTGTTGTAGAGCGCACGAGAGGTGACTGTCAGGTGCTTGCCGAAAGTCTTATGGGAACCATAGTCGCCAAATTTGGCATCTGCTTTACGAATAAAAACAACCCTGCGTCTGAAAACAGGACACCTGGAAAGATGGTGAGGTGCTAAATCTAAAAAAACTAGTATTCGATATGATATGCTACAAGAGAAACTAAGTAACTATTACTCTAAAATGATTTACGACCATCCAAATAAAGCAAAATGCATGTGGAAGGTAATTAGAACTGAACTCGGTCATGGAAACTGCGAAAGAAGTTACTTGTGGAAACTGTAGTCTGTGTCGTCTACACGGATCTTGTGCATCGATTAGTACAAAAAAGCAGTTAGTAGATGCGTTAAACTTCGAGTTCACGACTGCTGCCAGTAAATTCGACGCCTCGTCTGCCGATATCTCTTGAGCTTGCGATACTCATAAACCTTAATGTTTGTGAGTAGTCGCTACGATTGTATTCATTCTCCCCTCACGAAATAATCACAATAACATTTAAAAATATTGCATATACCTTGTACGGACTTTCGGCTAAACTTCTCCGAATAATTGCGAGATCACTTAATATTTAATGCCTGCGTCTTGGAGTGTGTGTACAACACCGCCCTCAAACGAGTTTCACTCGTTTGAGGGCGGTGTTGTGAACTGATGTGGTGTGTGAACTGATCTTCTTTGTATAAAGGAAAAGGCAAAAAACCGATATGAATTCGTACCGCCAGATATCGCTAGTACCGTCGTAGTAGTAGCCGTCAGTAAGATTAAATAAAAAGCTCTTGTCGTTTTTAAGAGACGTTTATGTCGCGCGCGTTTGACACCGCCGACCACCACCTGATTGCACACAGACCGTAGTAGGCGAATGTGGGCGTGTGAGGTCAAAGAAAATGACGAACACTATGTGTGTTTACATGTATGCAGACAACGTGGCAGCCATAATCTCCGCACCGACAACAGGTGAACTAGAAAATAGGCTGAACTCAGAGGTTCAAAGCCTTGAAATAGGAAAAAAAAACAACTTTATGAGTTTTCAACTCGGCTCTACATAGCCTACGTTTAAAATTACCGCTGGCAACATAGCACTTCAGATGGTCCAAATGAGGAAACTACTGGGATTTCATATAGGCGGCGGCTTTGTCTGGGAAACCCATATTGACGGGATATGCTCACGGCTTGGTCACACATGCTTCGCATTGCGTAGACTCGCTTACACCGCGTCTCGAAACGTAGTGTTAATCTGCTACTTTGCAACTGTCCACAGTATCCTTACGTGTGGTACAGAGATGAGAGCGCGATCCGCGGACGTAAAGCGAGTCTTTGTCATGCAGAAGCGAGCATACGCGCCATGGTAGGCATGTCCGATGATGTCTCGAGCGATTTGAGAGAGCAATTCTAGGAACCAAACATCCGCCATTTACTTGTGAATTAGTATACCAGATAGCTCTGTTAGCCAGACCAGACGCAAAACAACTTAGAGGCTCTCCGGTGTCGAGGTGTTTATACTGATCGCGCCCTGCGCAGTAACAATCGGGCACACCAACTTGTCACGCCCACACACAAACTGACCAAATCAGAAAGGTCCCGGACATGGGTCCCTCAGTGTATAATAGGCTGCCGGATACTATAAGAAAAGATGCAACTTCCACAGCGGTATTCAAAATAAGATTAGAGTTCTATGAATTACCACTGATGTATTAAATATTTATTTTTTTCCAAAAAAACCTTTACTTTATAAGTTTTTTACTTTTACCATCCGTTGTACTCCATAACGATCAGCTGAGGATCATCAAAAATGGCTTAGCACCCGCATCTGACCCGCGTCTGTCTGTTTGTTACGTTTTCACGCCTTAACGGCTGAACCGATTTTGATGAATTTTGGTATAGATATATATGGGACTTTGGGAGAAGGCTATACTTTTTATGTAGGTACCACGCGTGCGAAGTCGCTAGTTAGTAGCTAGCTAGTTATTAATGAATAATTAATATATTTTTATGCATCATTTTTAAAAAATATTAGCTTTCTGTATTCTGCACTCTCTATATAAACTATAAGTGTGCAAAATTTCATACTCCTCCGGCCGCGCAATTATCGTAAAAAGGGGAATACAGTTTTTGCTTCACGTATTATTATATAGAATAGATTTATTTTTATATTGCCATGGAAAAATAATAATCACACATCTATTTACAGAAACATACAATTAAATAATATAAATATACAATTACTTATAGATAAAAAATACAGTTCAGTTCACTGACCGCAGGTAGAGTGCCCAAAAGGCTGGCAACGTTTCATCGTTAAATAGCCATACTAAGCCTTTGTCCGAGGTAAGCACCAGCCCTTTGATCATTGGTCTTGTCCACCAGTCTCTTTGATAACTCTCTGAATAGGAGCCACGCCTCAGGTCCCCACGGGCCTAAAGTTTCTACCCCAAAAGCAGAAATATATAACCATTGCCAATGGATGCATATTTCCGCCTCTTGAGGTCTTCTACCGCAGCAGCAGCGGCACCCACGGTCTTAGACGTAGACGATACGTGAAATGCTGCCAGAGTGTCCACACAAGTCGCATCCCACGCCAGAGGTTTACCACGACTCCAGGGAATTAATGTCATGCCGTCAGGCCTCTTACCATCGTCACGTGCGATACCGTTCGGTTCTAGGATGGCCGGCACGTTCACGGTGGCGAGTGCCCTACGGATGATGTCATTAAGACTGGCGTGGCGAGCTTGACGACCTGCGCTGCGGCGGCAGGAGAGTCCGTGGTGACCTTGTCTGTCAACCGTGATGCCGCAATGACACTGTTGAGGTTCATTGGTAGTGACACGGAGACTTACTGCCAAAGAAAATGTATTATCATCCATTAGCGTGCCTATGTTTGCTGAAGGCAGAGCATGCAGCCAAAAATCAGATTCCCGTGCTCCAGAGGCAATGAGGCGAGCCCGTTCCGTTTGTGAAGGCACTGAATCCAAAAGCTCTTGTTGTATTTTTTTACAAATAGGCTCGTCCCAATGTCTCTGTAAATTAGGTTTTTCAGGAATCGTTTCAGATGGACAGACCAATGCCCAAGCATTTTTTGCTTCGTCCATAGCATCAGTTTGATTAATACCTAAAGATGATTGTATAATTTTAGAAAACAGAGTTGGTGTGCTATGAACTGAAGATAAAAATGCTGGGAGAGAAACAATTGAAATTTTATTAATGCCTAAACCTCCAAAACGTATGGGTAGAGAGGCCTGGCATGAAGATTTATCAGACATTGGACAATTTAAAATTTTGATAACTACAAGTTTTAATGCAGTATCCAAATCTGTTAAATAATCATGAAATATCCAAAGGGCGCTACATCTCAGGACGTAAGTCAACTGAGGCACAAACAGACAAAAACGAATTATGTGGTAAGCCATATAACAACGAATTTTGGACAACCTTTCAGTATATTCCTCGAATTTGACACGCTGCTCTGCAATGAATGAAGGGAATGATTCATTTAAAATTAGGGCACCTAGAAGGTGGAGAGTATTTTTATTGACAATTTTGATATTAGGAGCTAGAGTATTAAAACTTTTAATAATATCATATTTTCGTGTTGTTTGTATTGAATCCGATATGAATAATTCACATTTAGAAAAATTCAAGTTTAAGCCAATGGATTGAAATTTATCAATTAAAAGTTTTAAATCATTCAGAACTGTTTCTGCGTCCCCTCCTAAAGTGCCATCATCCAAGTACCATACGTAAAATTTTGAAGGTAGTGATTTATTAAATGGAAATAATGTAACAAAGTTGAATGCAATTATTAGTTTTCAAGTGAAAGTATATTTTAATATACCTATTGTACAAAAACTGACCTGTAACCTGGTAAATGATTCTATTGTATTGTAATAGTTTTCTTTATGATTAGAAGATCAATTGTTTCTTCACTTGTTTCTCGGAAGATATCTCTGACTGATTATTCAAAGATATGGCGAAGCGTGAAGAGAACGTGCAAAATTGTGCATCTGAAACGACGTTGTTCGATAAATATTATGCTATGAAGTGGCCATTTTTAGAAGAGGAAATATTTGCCGAAAATACTGTTGAGACACCAGTCACGATCTTAGAGCTAGATTCACCTGTAAGATATATTCGTACAGAAGCAGGGTAATATAGATTTCATTCAAAACTATTTTCTGATTTTGTTGTAAAAAATACATCAGAGGCTGCTATTATAGTACTTGCTATTATTTCATTTTCATTTATCGCCGCTCTATTTTCTGAAAATTTGCTGGGATTCTCATCATTCACAAATAGATCATTCTACATCAAACTATGCGTGAATGTGGTATCGGTGGGTATTTTGCTATGCGCCTGTTATTTAATTTTAGTCTGTTGATAAAATTTTAATATATTATGTTGGTATAATATTCGGTTTTGTGTGCGGTCTTTCTGTTCGCGTGAGCTAATTATGGAAATTGTATTTATAATAAATATCTAAATGCGTGTCGAACTCAGTAATGAATGGAACGACTAGTCGTTCAGGATTGGTTTAGGTCCTGACTAGATTTGTTAAGTTTATTATTTATTTACTTCTATTCCTTATTGACTTCCACATGGAATATTACAATGACAATAACTTTACTAATTTAAGGCAATACAATGCTTTAACTCCCAGAAAAGTAATGAAATTTTAAAGTCGACTTCAAAATTTCATAACTTTTCTAGCAATTAAACATCATCATTAGCAAACTCAAATAATTCAGTACGAATCTTGCATACAGATGGGGTCGAGGGGACACTTTGCTGAAAATACGACTCCAATGATTAATATTTATCAAACGAAAATCTGTATCGTAACTTTTAAATAAACTCCCTAATATCTTTGATACACCAACAATATACCACACAATATGATAAAAAAGGCAACCCTTACCCCGTAAATCGATTTTTCAAAGTTTCAAAGTTTATTTTATAAATTATATAATAAAAACTTTGAAAATTGATTTACGATTTAGGAGCATCTAATACGAGTTACAATTAATGAATTAAAAAATAGATAATCTTGAAATGTCCTTCAAAAGAAATCCCGATTATCCATTTTTTCAGGTGACGGTGACGCGTCTGTCCTTGGGCCCTTATATCTTTAGACAACCCATAATGTGATTTATTTAAACATATTTTGTAGGAAAACTTTATTTACCAGTCGTAAGCAGATCTCGTAAGTTATCATCTACAACCACACCACACGTCATCTATACCTATAAAATAGCTTAACCGCTGAAACTAAAAAGCTGAAATTTCGAAGGAAGCTTCCTTTTACAGCAAAACCACCCACTAAGGCGGGGTTTTTGGAAATTCAACCCCTAAGAGGGTGAAGATGGGTGAAATCGAATGTATGAAACTTTTTAACGCGATTTGCTTAAACTTGATATGAATAAATAAAATGCAAAATATATGGACACGTGTTTCAGGATTTTTAAATAACCCTAAAATGGGATGTCAAAGTTTGTATGAAAACTTTTTAACGGGGTGTGTCATTTCTTAAAAACTTGGTTTGAATACTTAAAATACACAATAAATGGACCCGTGTTTCAGTATTTTTTTAAATAACCTTCATAAATTAGTAAAATGGGGTGTGTTAGTTTTGTATAGAATTTTTTTAATAAGTGATGAGTGTGATGGGTTTGACACCTATCAATAAAATTTGGCAAGGAGATAAAAAGCATCCTGGGGAAGGATCAAAGCTACAATTCCTTTAAAAAAAATGTGGACCAAGTCTTGAGCAACAGCTAAATTAAAATAAATGAATAATTTAGATTTAAAAAGTCGAAATTAGTGAGAAGCAACGCCATCGTAATATATAAAATTCCCATGAATTTTCCTAAGTCTACCCTAAGTGACCTAATATAAGAGTAGTTTTACTTTACGAGTACCTCACTCGATTGTACCACGAATTCAATATTGAATTTCGCAATCTCACCCTATCGAAACGAACAAATAAAAGTTACTATCAGAATAGTTTTATCGGTGTTTATCTACTATACAAATAGCTGTGTCCGTTCGATTGTAATCCACAAGTGGAGTAAGTTCCCATGCAAAAGCTCATTCTAATATTTTGCATTTGTACACAAAATTGAGTAAAGATGAATATTGAGTCAGAAAGGTCACGTAACACAAAACGTCATTTGATGTTTTTAAAACCTTTTGATAAGTTTGAAATGTAGATAGTGAAATATTTTTCAGATCTACTAGCTGCTGCCCGCGGCTTGCCCGCGTGGTACTGACAATATTGTAGATATTATTATATTAAATATAATATAATAATTGGTGTTTATATATGAAATTGAACGGCGACTTCATAATTGGCTTTCGATTGATTCAAAATTCAGCTTTAAAGGTAGGTACATCGTAAATTAGAGTATTTTTTGAATTCGAATTCCGACGTGGAGGTTAAGCAACTTAGTTGAAAAATTCAGCTCGCAACATCAATGCCGTGAATGAAAGATGAATTGTAAGTGATAGTGGAAGCCGATCCATACCAAACTATTATAACCAATAAATTATCGGCATGGTTTGACGTTAGCTTACCACAATGACTCTTTTGCATAAAATCTGTAAATAAATAAAGCGACCAAGTGCGAGTCGGACTCGCCCATGAAGGGTTCTGTAGCAGCAAGTAACATTTTATATTTGAGTTGATTGAATGAAAAGTAAATTGCGGTTTACGATTTATGACGTATTAAAAAAAACTTCTTACTAGATCTCGTTCAAACCAATTTTCGGTGGAAGTTTGCATGGTAATGTACATCATATATTTTTTTTAGTTTTAACATCTTTCTTTTATTTTAGAAGTTACACGTGACGACCTCTGTGGCGCAGTGGGCTAAGATCCAGCTGAGACGCAGAAGGTTGCGGGTTCGATTCCCGCCGCGGGACAAATGTTTGTATGATCTGCAAGTATTTGTCTCGGGTCTGGGTGTTTCTATGTATAATATGTATGTATTTACAAAAAAAAAAGTATATAAGTAGTGTATCAGTCATGTGGTACCCATAACACAAGCTCTGCTTACTTTGGGGCCAGATGATGCTGTGTGAAATGTCCGGGATTATTATTATTTATTACAGGGGGGGCACACATTTTACCACTTTGGAAGTGTCTCTCGCGCAAACTATTCAGTTTAGAAAAAAAAAATATTAGAAACCTCAATATCATTTTTGAAGACCTATCCATAGACCCACACGTTTGGGTTTGATGAAAAAAAAATTGTTGAGTTTCAGTTTTAAGTATAGGGAACCCCCAAAATTTATTGTTTTTTTTTCTATTTTTGTGTGAAAATCTTAATACGGTTCACAGAATACTTCTACTTACCAAGTTTAAACAGTATAGTTCTTATAGTTTCGGAAAAAAGTGGCTATGACATACGGACAGACATGACAGTCACTGACAGACAGACATGACGAATCCAGAAGGGTTCCGTTTTTTTGCCATTTGGCTACGGAACCCTAAAAACGTATAAATATGAGTGCTTCATCATTTGACTAATCTGCAGTGAAAAGCTCGCGTTTAAGTTTGCCTTACATTATAATCGGTAAAGTTTGCCTTACATTAAATCGGTAAAGAAAGGAAGAACGCGGAGGTTACGCAATCTGAACTCACTTAGAAGAAAAGTGAGGGTAGTTTCGAAAAACTCCCTTTGATTCCAGCCAGCCCGCAGCCACGATCCATATAATACAACCGAACGTCGGTAATAAATTAAAAGACAATACGCAATAAACACATAAATATTACTGGACAATGCACACAACACCATCTAGCCACAAACTAAGCATATCTTGTATTATGGTGACAAGCTGACTAATAGAAACCTTATATATTTTTATATACATCTATTATGATACTTTGTAAATGCCGGATAATAATAATAATGCCGGACATTTCACACAGCATCATCAGGCTCCAAAGTAAGCAGAGCTTGTGTTATGGGTATAACGTGACCAATACTTTTGACTGGCCTGTCAGCTCAGTTGGTAGTAGCTCTACCTTTTGCGCTGTAGGTTGAGGGTTCGATTCTCTCCCAGGATAAACATTTGTGTAAAGAACATAGGTGTTTGTTCTGTGTCTCGGTGTTATAAAGTATCAAAAGTATGTATTTAAAAATATATAAGTATTCTATCAGTCATCTAGTCACCATAATAGACAAGCTATGCTTAGTTTGGGACTAGATGGTAATGTGTGCATTGTCCAGCAATATTTATTTGTTTATTATTTATATTCTGCTTTTTTTTGTAAATATATACATAATATACATAGGAACACCCAGACCCGAGACAAATACTTGTATATCTTACAAACATTAGTCTAGCGTCGGGAATCGAACCCGTTAACTACTTGTTAACTACTAAAACGGACCGAGTTGAATAATCAATCCTGTTTTCCAGTTTCGCATCGTCGGCATAGTTATAGGAGCGTTTGCGCTTGCCTCATCTGTGCCCCTCACCCTCTAGGCAGGTAACCGGCACGTGCGCGCCATGCGTGAGAACTTGCGCCGGCGTCGATAGCATCTACCCACCTAGCGAGTGATTATCATCTTTTATTGGCACTTGTCGTGATCGCTGATTCGGATCACCCCGCCCCAACTCAATTCGTTCAAAAGGGTAATGATGTGGAAGTACGAGCACTTACATACGAGATGACATGAAAAATTGTGAGTTGAGAAAATCTTTAATCAGTGGTGTGGGAGGGTAATAAAATCGTGAGATACCTCATCATCATCATTCAGCCCAACACCCACTGCTGGGTATAGGCATCCTCTTTATATGCCACTCTTTCCGGTCCCTAGCAAGTCTCATCCAGTGGTTCCCGACAATGCTGACTATATCGTTCGACCATCTCTTGCCTGCATCTCTTGTCTGCCTCTTGGCCGTTGAGCATCCCTGGGCCACCACTCTGTTAGATAATTTACGAGTAGGTAAACCGTTACATACTCGTACAATGTCCAGCTATTTTGATTCAAAAAATAATGTCATTTGGCAATTCTAATACAATAAAAGAGTGTGACCGACTGTTCTCCTTCTTGTTCCCTTGTTCAACTTCTGTTGCATACCTTTTTTGAGAGAAAATAAACATGTTAATATAATTTCTATTATGTGCATTCTGTTGATTAAATGCAGTGAAAATAAGCCCAAATATTATGGCTATATATAAAAAAGGCGATGTCTGTATGTTTGTTCCCTATAGACTCCGAAACGGCTGGACCGATTCCGATTAAATTTTTAGGAAATCTTCAGATTGGCCTGGCAGGTGATCCAGTGAATTTTGGTAGCGATCGGATCAAAAGAACTTTTTTTTCTTGCATCAATCAAATTTGGTATATAGGTATATTTGGTATAGTATATAGATTGTATCTTAGGAACGGACATAGGCTACTTTTTATGTATGTACTATGCGTGCGAAGCCGCAGGCAGAAGCTAGTTAATAAAAAATAATAAAATATTATGTTGGAATTAATAATTGGCGGCATTTCCATCACAACTGCATCATTCAAATGGTACATGTCTTGGGCACATTCTGATTTCGGTGCAGGTGTATAACGGAGAGATTATTATATTATTCACCAGTAGTACTTACAATGGTGATACCGTTGGTCAAAACATCACAAAGTGACAACATTATTTCAACCGCATTTTTATAAATTATATTTATTTATAAATTATAATAAAATTACATATTAACCAATGGGAACTACCAATCTGGTCGAGACAATGTGGTCACCGTTGAGTTACTACTCTTTATTGCTGGATAATGACGTCACCGTTATAAAGTAATAAAACTAAGCTAGGTAACCATTAGCCTAGGCGTTCCTGACTCTACTAAGCCGAGTGCACACGACACGCGCGTGTCGCCGCGAGCCAGTGTGCACACGCCTTAATCCTATGCGGTGTGTCTGCCGCTAAACTTCAAATGTTTGATAAGTCGCTAGTGTATAGCCAACTAGGGTTCCCAGCTATAAATATTACCCTGAAAATGTGAGGATCATCAGAAGAAAATGAAGTTTATGACTTTGTTATTTATGAAATTTATATGCGATAGGCGTGGGGCCGTAATGGATAGCGTGATAGAGGCGTATAATACGTAGCAGTGGTAAATAAGTGCCAATCCGATAGATACATATAATTATTAAAATTAAAAACAGAATTAAGTAACATTAGAATCCGCAAGGTCAGCTTATACCCGGCGGCATAGGGCGCGTCGATTGATAGTCCCATCTTGACTGACAAGAATTGCCTGCCACGAAGTGTACCCATAAAAATACGTACGTGATACGTGAAGCAAAAACTTTGTACCCCTTTTTTCGAAAATTGCGCGGATGGTGGAGTATGAAATTACGCAAACTTATAGTTTATATAGAAAAGGAGTACAGAAAGCTTTAAATTATGCATAAAAAATACATTATCTTTTATCATATCTTTTAAAATTATTCCTAAAAAAAACATTAATTATTTATTAATTATAATTATGGTGGACAACCTTTCAACTCAAAACTAACTAACTAAACTAACCAGATGACTACTATAAAACTTATATATTTTTATTTATATTCTTATTCGACCTCTGTGGCACAGTGAGCCAAGGCCCGGCTGAGACCTAGAAGGTTGCGGGTTCGATTCCTGCCGCGGGACAAATGTTTGTATGACCTGCAAGTATTTGTCTCGGGTCTGGGTGTTTCTATCTATAATATGTATGTATTTACAAAACAAAGTATTTAAGTAGTATATCAGTCATGTGGTACCCATAACACAAGCTCTGCTTACTTTAGGGCCAGATGATGCTGTGTGAAATGCCCGGTATTATTCATTTTATTTTAACACTTTATAACACTCAGCTCAGAACTAACAATATGTTCATCACACAAATGTTTCTCCTCAGAGGGAATCGAACCCCCTACAGCGCAGAAAGCAGAACTACTGAGGTGACAAGTTGTTTTTATTATGAGTTGTTCCATTCAATTGAACCTTTTCCAATCTTTTTCTAAAACTTTCCCAAGCACGATTTATCCCAAAGCCAAGCTCGCCGACCCAGTGCAACCCCATGTTTGGCGAGCGCACGTTCATAAGTCTGCGCGCATACGCCCGTATTTACCGAGTCGTTTTATTACTAGCTTCAGTCTATTGTGCCCGCTCCAATAAATACCGAATGTCAACCATGATCTATGGGAAAAACAATATTTTCACGAATCACGATTCCCAATCTGACGATTGTGATTTCATTGTTTCGCAAATATTATTGCTCGGCTGTTGGCGCATTCAAATGAAAATAGTGGTGAAAATGGTTAAGTCATGCGTGAGAACGAAATTGCTGTTCGGAAGAGGGTTTGATTGCAATACCGATTTTCAATAGCCTGAAAAATTGATTCCACTATTTCATAGCATCCGATACTATATTTCGTTAGTATGTAAGTATTTATTAATAAATCAACATTTATTAGAAGTCTGTAGAATAAACAATTACACAATCGAACTTTTTATAAAATAATAATGGATTAAAAAATAGGTAGACATAAATATTAATTACTCTACATACTCTAGTACTTATCGTAAACTGTAAAATTTGCATGAAATAAAAGGCTTTTTATATATTATTTTATTTAAGTTGAATAATATCGCCAACAGAAATTGGCGATACAAATTATCATTACTTTTCAGGAGAGTCATAGGTAATAGAAAACTGTCATAACTTAAAGTCAATGTCTATGCTAAAAGAGCCTACAAATTAATTTCCAATGTTCGTCTATAATTTCCATACGCGCTTCTAAGTATTCCCTTGTCGATCGTGCTCTTGGGCATTTAATTAAATTAGATTATGGATTTTTCAAAGCAACATAATAACACGTTTTTCTTCTTCTTTCACGTTGTAAAATAACACTAGGTATGTACATAAATACATGGACAATTCATCCAGTCCAATATTATCACAATAAAACAAATTAAAAACCATTCGATTTGTGAAGAAAATGTCCCAATAAGCTCGTAAAATTTTATTTTGAGGAGGGTGATGCACCGGTATTATAATAGCAATCGCTTATCGCCTCAGGAATGCGTCCGATTGTTCTCGCGGACGGCCAGCATCGTTGTTTAATTTGGATCGATTGCGACCATATTGTGGAAGTGAATAAGGTGCAGTCTTGAAAAACTTGGGGTTGTTGGTAGATTTTATGAACGAAAATTCGTTTAACTGCTTTAATGTTTTTTAAGCCACTGAGGTACAATCAATTGATATTGGTAGGCTGATGGCTCGCGTTTGTATTATATTTTAGAAGGCTTTTGACGGTTTTAGTTTCATTAACGTAAGTGTATATTGAATAATAATTACGTTTTAAAAACTAAAATGAAAACCGAAATTTTGAGTGGAAAGTAAATGTATTTTGTTTATATATGATATGGGTAGGCCAACTAAAGGCACCGCTCTACGCTGCAGGTATCGAAAATATCATCGATGTACACAATTTTTTAGATTTTTGATGATTTCATAAAAACCGCTCGACCGATTTTGAAAAAAAATTAAATGGGACCACCTGGGAAGTATATCCTTTGAAACAAAAAAATAATTTTCCAAATCGGTTCCGGCGTCTTTGAGTAATCAAAGTCGCCAACGGTCGATCGAATGTTTTCGTTAAAGTAATTCTTCTCTAAATAAAAATACTCTCTTGTATTAGTTTTTCGTAGTTAAGGTAGTTATAAGATAGATCATACAAACAAGAACCAAGACGAGTTTCTTGCCAGTTCTTCTCGAGCTTGGATCAGGAAGAATTGGCATCTGATTTCGCGTAGTATATAAGACGTTTTAAAGTGATCCTTGTGATTGTATTGAATAAAGTATCTTTTGACATTGACTTGACGAAATATAACATAATAAATAACCTAATACCTAAAACCCATAAATCCTAATATCCTAATAATATACAATATTATAAATGTGAATGTAAGTTTGTTTGTTACGCTTTCACGCGAAAACTACTTAACCGATCATCATGAAACTTTGTACACATATTTTTGGAGGTATTAGAAGTAACATAGGATACTTTAAAAAAAAAATATTTTTATGAAAGATATTTATATGACAAAGCAACGTTTGCCGGGTCAGCTAGTAATATATAACATAACAGTACACTAAATACATTTATTAAAGTCAAGATCATTTACATAATGCTTTTAATAATAACCATAGTGATTCTCTGCATTTCTCTAAAGGCATTCTCTAAAGCTAAAGCTAATTTAAATTTTTGCGATCCTCTTGCTCTTAGTCAGTATCCTACCTAGCTTATTAGTTGGAAGATAAATTAAATGCTCAGCTTTGAAGGTAAAATTATTTATTATGTTCCTTGCCACTTCAAGGAGATCCAGGGTTCCCATTATGAAGAGCGAAGTTAAATTAAATTGTAAATTTTGCTTTATATACCCATATTGTATATTACACAAAGAAGCACCGAGAATGCTGCGCTCTAACGCCCGCAGACAAATGTCGAGTTAGGTCTTTTGGATGTTTGTAAGGGACCAAATTTGTGCGCCATAAGTTAGTAATAACCTAATCCTTCTTATCTGTTTATTCATCCTATGTGCAGGTGCACTCACTGCTGGATGTATAGGCTACTTCGCGTAGTAGGATCTAAACTAAGCAGGTATTAATTATTAGGTACTTACATTAATTTACAAAGGATATTTTATGCTGTTTAGCGTTTTTATAAAAAAAATGAATTTAAACCAAATTAAAAAAATGGAGTAGGTTCTTAATTCGTCGGCATATTTTTTTATACTACATATTTACTTTTTTATGTATGTTCACCGATTACTCAAAGATGCCTGAACCGATTTAGAAAATTATATTTTGTTTTATTTCAAATACTTCCCATGTGGTCCTTTAAATTTTATCGAAATCGGTCAAGTGGTTTTAAAAAATGTAGGTACCACGCGTGCGAAGCCGCGGGCAGCAGCTAGTTATAAAATTCATCGGGTCACCATAATACAAGCTAAGGAACACCTCCACCTTTTTTCATACTTCTTCTTCTTCGTAATGGCATGTGCCATATATGATGACAATTTTTCCAATGTCAAGACTTAAGATTGTTTATAATAAGACGTCACAAAGTCGTATGTTGTCGTTCGTCGTTTGTTATTTTATAAAAAATGGTGTCTTAATAAAATAAAATAATTGCTTCATAAAATAATTATACGAATTATTTTTGCACGAATCACAAAGGAACACAAAACTTTCTCTTAATTTATTCACACTAGAGTCAATAACTCTAGCTTTATTTGAATAGAATCACCAAAATTACAAATAAAACCCCAAATAATTTATGAAAAAATAAATAATATAAGAGAACAAAGTTTACTTCGCAAAACGGCCAAAATGTATCCGTTCTTTCATACTGATCAGGCCATGTTTGTTTTCTGTCACCAAAGCAATCCAAACAAACAAATCAATCCAGCAAACCATCCAACTAACCAAACTAAAATGTAAACTGCCATTTCCGTATTTGTTATTTGCAATTTCAATATTGATCGGCTGAATTTTGGCTTTGTTATAATTCCGTAACTTATCCCGCTGCAGCTGTAATTACATCTCGCAATAATGTACAGCAAATGCTGTGTTGTGAACTGTGCTAGTAGCCGAAAGGACGTCAGTTTTTTATGACTCTGAAAAGTGAGATGGGACTCCGACAGATCGAGGCATACAAGATCTTCGCGAGCATTACGTGTGTCGCAAGCATTTCGAAAAGTTACTCGTTCGCTTTCACGCGCCTTCGCTACGATTCCAACGTTATTTTCTGCTACCTACAATAGAAGTCTGAAGTCTGTCTGTGTTCTTCATACGTCTGCTATAATCACCGACAAAACAATATCAATAACGTGAACAAAAATAACTAGTGTCTCTGTCAGCTGTAGACCTAGCGATCATTTTCGAAATGACTGAAATACATCTTTATTTACGTTATCAACCTAAATTTCTCCGCAATTAAAAAAAAACAGAATCGACAAAAAATTGTATATAGTTATAAATGTGTTCCATAGTGTTATGCCATACGTCATCATTCTCTTGGGAAAAGCAGCTGATATTGGTAAAATATTTGTTATTCAAAAAAGGGCAATTCGTGCCATTTATAAAATGAAACCACGAGAGTATTTGAAAAAAAATTTTCAAAGAAATTAATATTCGCACAATAGCTTCACAATATATATATATATATATATTTATATGAAAATTTGTAATACACTCATAAAAATAGAGATGGGTTTCAGCAAAATAGTGACCTTCATAGAATCAATACTAGGAATAGACACAAATTATACATTCTTAGGTTTCGACTAGAAAAAGTAAATAAGCCATGTATGGGGAACACGGTGCGTTACTTTTATAAGCTTCCTGGAAATGCAACTAAACTACCTATTAAGAAATTTAAAGTATTCATAAAAGGTAGTCTTATGAAGAAAGCTTATTATAATATAAATGCCAATATTAATGCTTATAAGAATAAAAGTCCCCGTTTTTTTTGTTTATTATAATTACGTTTTAAAAACTAAAAAGACAACGACTTCATTTGAATGAAATTTGAGCCTATAATACATTTTTAGTGGAAAGTAGATGTATGTTGTATATATATAATATGGGTAGGCCAAATAAACGCACTCCAATGAGACAGCGAGGTATCGAAGTACATGAAAACATCACCGATGTATACAATTTTTAGATTTTCGTTGATTTTTCAGCTCGACCGATTTTGTGACCACCTGTGACCCTTTCAAAAAAAAAAGAATTTTCCAAATCGGTCCAGCCGTTTTCGAGTAATCGGTGAACATAAATAAAAAAAAAAAGATCCCGACGAATTGAGAACCTCCTCCTTTTTGATAAAGTCGGTTAAAAAGTTAAAAAAGTACGATATTTAATACAAACGTCTACAATTTTGATTTTGAAAATTTCAGTCATAGTACATCGCTACATACCAAGACATACACCCTATCAATTTCAAGTCGTAACGACTTGAAATTGATAGGGTCAGTGATTTAGGCTGTTCTTTGTCTATAGATGAATCAGACAGCTTATAAATTAGCTTATAAAGCTCATAAAGCAGCTTATAAATACAGCTTTCATGATTTTAGCGCGAGCTGATGCTGAGCGAAATTTGATGTATTTTGTATATACATGGGTAGGCCCTTTCAAACAAAAAAAGAATTTTCCATATCGGTTCAGCCGTTTTCGAGTAATCGGTGAACATACATAAATATATATATATATATATATATATATATATATATTCCGAAGAATTGAGAACCTCCTTCTTTTTGATAAAGTCGGTTAAAAAACTTCGTATCGCTACAACGACGTAAACAACTCGAACCTCCGAACAAACACGGATCGAGCATTCCTAGAAGTGGCAAGATTTGTTTAGTTTTTTTGTTTTGTTTAGTATTATGTATGTTTTAATTTCAAAGAAATATTTTTAGTTGATTACTTACTTACATTAAAAGTTTTTTTTTATATATTTTTATTTGATTACTTACGTTAATAGTTTTTTTTTGTACTTGCTAGAGTATATTTATATTGTATATAAAAATATTTTGAAGGTGTTACTAAAAATAAAAATAAAACCTTTTATTATTCTTATATTACTATTGTATTATGTTTTATATTTTATTTCTAACATAAAACTTTAATCTTTTTTTGAACGTTGACATACTTATACTAGATCTTTTATATCCTGTGGTAATTTATTATATATCTGGGCACCTTCAGACATTATACTTTTTTCCATAATTTGTTCTTGAACAGTGAAGTTTTATGTCATTAGCATTTCTTAATCTCATTTTTTGGAACTGGCTCTTTTTAGTGAATGTAATTTGTGTATGGATATCCTTCATTAGTATTTTACGTATTATACAGTTACAATATATACAGTATACAGGTACAATATAGGTATGTTTGTGATATATTTAACAGCTTAGTTTCCTTGTACAAATTCTTAGTGGGTGTGAGAAAGTCGTAGTTAAATAATCTTTTAAGTAATTTATTTTGTGCATTTTGCAGCATACCTATATTAGTCTTAGAAGCAGAACCCCACACTTCCACTAGATAATCTATGTGTAGTTTGATAAGAGAGTTATAAGCTGTATAACTTAAGCACGTGCCGTGGCAAGCATCTGACCATTCCTCTCAGCGCACTATTTAGATTGTAGTTTTGACTTTATTTTCTCTATGTGCGGCTTCCAGGTCAGCATGCTGTCAAGTACCAGTCCGAGATACTTTTCTTGGTGAACTCTAGTTATAGCTATATTATTAATCGTTAGTGGAGAACAGTTAGTTATTACTTTATTCTTTGCAGCGAATATCATAAAATTCGTTTTAGCAATATTGATTGTCAGCAAGTTGCTCCGAAACCACACACTAAGAAGATCCAAATCGTGTTGCGCGTCAGCTATTACTGAATCTATGTTTTTGCCAAAGTAAAATAAGACAGTATCGTCCGCGTATAATGTAGTGTCACCTTTTAGTCCAATTTTGTGAATGCTGTTAATATAAATGAGAAAGAGTAAGGGGCCTAATATTGATCCTTGCGGCACTCTGTAAGAAACAATATTAGATGTGCTCAGTGTTTGCCCTATTTTAACTATTTGTTGCAGATTTCGTAAGATTTAAAGATATCATATGCGTTTCCAGTAATACCAATATTATTAAGTTTACGTAGCAAAAGGTCATGACTAACGGTATCAAAAGCTTTTTGTAGATCAATAAACACTCCTACTGCTAGTTTCTTATTATCAATATTAATTTTAATTTTTGTAACTATAACCGTTGTTGCTGAACGAGTATTCGATTTCGGTCTAAAACCATATTGTTTTTATAAAGAAAATTTTGGGAACGTCTCTAGTCTATAGTAAATTACCTTTTCGAAAATCTTTGAAATAATTGGTAGCACTGAAATGGGGCGATAGTTCCCAGGGTCTTCTTTTTTACCAGATTTGTAGATGGGCGTAACTTTTGCTTTTCTGAGGCTTTTTGGGAATGTACCATTTTACAGACATTTGTTGATGCACGATGTTAGTTCTTTTAGGATTACATTCTCGACGCATTTGATCGATTTAGTATTAATACCAACAACGCCTGCGCTAGTATTGCAGTCAAGGTTATCTATTATTTTACCTACTTCATCTACGGTAGTTTCCTATGGAACAAATAGATTTATGCCACTTCTAGGTGTCTCTTCCGACGTTATATTTAAGGAGATATCACTATGGTATGTTCTAGGAATTTGTTGTGCTAGTAAAAAATCAATGTTCGAGAAGTTGAAAGTTTCACAAATTTCTTCCGTGTTTGTTATGTATCCTTTTCCCGTTTTAAGCCTACTTGGAGCTGTGGACTTTTTTATTTTATTTGAGGACAAGCTATTGATAAGTTGCCACATTTTTGCTGGTTTCTTCTTGCAGTCTTCAAATCCTTTCATATAATAATTGATTTTTGCATTTTGTATATTAGCAGTGACTTCATTTCTTGCCTTATGAAAGGCTTCTTCTTTTTAACCGACTTTATCAAAAAGGAGGAGGTTCTCAATTCGTCGGAATCTTTTATTTTTTATGTATGTTCTCCGATTACTCGAAAACAGCTGAACCGATTTGGAAATTTTTTTTTTTGTTTGAAAGGATATACTTCACAGGTCCCATATAAATTTTATCAAAATCGATCGAGCTGAAAAATAAACGATAATCTAAAAATTGTTTACATCGATGATGTTTTCATGTACTTTCATACCTCGCTGTCTCATTAGAGCTTGGCGTTTATTTGGCCTACCCATATTATAATAAACAAAATACATCTACTTTCCACTAAAAATGTATTATAGGCACAAATTACACACATTACTACAATATAAGAGAAAATTCAAAGGGCGGGGGTGTTTCCATATTTGCGCATGACAACCTAAATCACAGATGTTGGAGCCATCTATAGAAAACCGAAATCGTCAAATATAAAAAAGTTTTTAGATACCTTATCCAAACATTTACAACGAAGACAACGAGGCCTGATGTTTGGAGACTTCAATATCAACCTACTTACCACGGAGAAGTCAGCAGCTATGTATAAAAAAAACCTAGAAGAACACGGATATAGAATCCTGAACAAAGTAGCAGAAGAATATTGCACTAGGGAAACTAATAAGACCAAATCACTGATAGATCACGTTTGTACTAACCTAAAAGAAAATGATTTTCATTTTGCCCTTATAAACAGCTCAATGTCGGATTATAAACAAATTTATCTTGAAGTCAAGAAATACCATGTTAAACCCAAAGAAAAAACAATATATGAAGCTATAGATTATGAAAAACTACAAAATCGCATCAGAAAGTAAATTCGACAGTAATGAATATATATATGAAAAACTAGAAAAGAGACTGCAGAAAAGCATAAATAATAGAAAAATAACTAAAACTAAGACTCTAAATCCACCTAGACAGGACTGGATTAGCAAAACAATAATAGACGACATAAACAGAAGAAATATAATATGGACAGAATACAAACGCAACACGCAAGATATAGAATAATTTCGTTTTAAAAACTAAAAAGAAACCAACTTCATTAAATGAAATTTGAGCCTTTAATACACTTTTAGTGGAAAGTATTTATTTATTTATAAGTGTATTTTGTATATAATTTGTATTAATATGTATGATACTTATTTTGTATTTATACATAATATGGGTAGGCCAAATAAACGCACCGCTCCAATGAGACAGCGAGGTATCGAAGTTCATGAAAACATCATCGATGTATACAATTTTTAGATTGTAACTGTAACGTGCGAAGCCGGGGCGGGTCAGTAACCCGCCCCGGCTTCGCACGTTACAGTATAAATGTTAATAAGCTACGTGCTACGCCACGAGTCTACGGGTCTACGACATTCGTAGCGGAAAATAATACTTATCGTTGTTGGCTAGCCTTACAGCTCAGTAACTTTGCCCATTCTGCCCCAAAAACCAAATCTGCCTCACAAAAGAATTTGCTATATCCATAATACTCTGGATATAGCAGATTCGTTTTTGGGGCAGATTTTAGGCAGAAGTACAATAAATTATTCATAGGCTTAATAATGACAGCTTTTTGAAGTCGAGACCCTGGGCCCGTAGGGAACAGGAGCCCACCGCGTTTTCATAATTATATCACGGTGTCTAGTAGAAACATTGTGTGACCCAAAATCTGGCTCCTATCTAGCCCAGCGTATTAGCGTATAGCTAATTTCTCAGCGTAATTGAGAAATGAGCTGATAATTTATTGAACCAAGTTTAACAAGGGGTTATTAAGATATGGGGTTCTAATTAGGAGATTTTTTTTTATAAAATGTGTCAAATGAGGTGTCTTATGAAAGTGCTTTGTTTATACATTCTAAAACCTCGCCACGGTTTTATAGGTCGTCGACATAGGTCTGAGCTTAAATCTCGACTAGTCTTATTTTGATTAAATTTGTAATATATCTGTTTCAAACGTTTTTTAACCGACTTCATCAAAAAAGAGGAGGTTCTCAATTCGTCGGAATCTTTTTTTTATTTTAATGTATGTTCACCAATTACTCGAAAACGCCAGAGCCGATTTGGAAATTTTTTTTTTGGTTTGAAAGGGTATATTTCACAGGTGGTCCCATTTAAATTTTACCAAAATCGGTCGAGCTGGAATATCAACTAAAATCTAAAAATTGTATACATCGATGATGTTTTCATGAACTTCGATACCTCGCTGTCTCATTGGAGCGGTGCGTTTATTTGGCCTACCCATATTATGTATAAATACAAAATAAGTATCATACATATTAATACAAATTATATACAAAATACACTTATAAATAAATAAATACTTTCCACTAAAAGTGTATTAAAGGCTCAAATTTCATTTAATGAAGTTGGTTTCTTTTTAGTTTTTAAAACGAAATTATTCTATATCTTGCGTGTTGCGTTTGTATTCTGTCCATATTATATTTCTTCTGTTTATGTCGTCTATTATTGTTTTGCTAATCCAGTCCTGTCTAGGTGGATTTAGAGTCTTAGTTTTAGTTATTTTTCTATTATTTATGCTTTTCTGCAGTCTCTTTTCTAGTTTTTCATATATATATTCATTACTGTCGAATTTACTTTCTGATGCGATTTTGTAGTTTTTCATAATCTATAGCTTCATATATTGTTTTTTCTTTGGGTTTAACATGGTATTTCTTGACTTCAAGATAAATTTGTTTATAATCCGACATTGAGCTGTTTATAAGGGCAAAATGAAAATCATTTTCTTTTAGGTTAGTACAAACGTGATCTATCAGTGATTTGGTCTTATTAGTTTCCCTAGTGCAATATTCTTCTGCTACTTTGTTCAGGATTCGTATACGTATACAGGATAAGTATTATTTTCCGCTACGAATGTCGTAGACCCGTAGACTCGTGGCGTAGCACGTAGCTTATTAACATTTATACTGTAACGTGCGAAGCCGGGGCGGGTCAGTAACCCGCCCCGGCTTCGCACGGGCCTAAAGTAACCTATCGTGCAAGTAAGAAATAATTTATTATGTAAAGTGCATGACCTTGACCTTTCAGCTACAGTGTGCTCATAAAAATAAAACCAATAGCTCATTTTTTAACCGACTTTATCTAAAAGGAGGAGGTTCTCAAGGAGGTTTTTTTTTATGTATCTTCACCGATTACTCGAAAACGGCTGAACCGATTTAGAAAATTATTTTTTTCTTTGAAAGGGTATACTTTACAGGTGGTCCCATATAAATTTTATCAAAATCGGTCGAGCTAAAAAATAAACGAAAATCTAAAAATTGTATACATCCATGATGTTTTCATGTACATATACATATACATATACATATACATATACATATACATATACATATACATATACATATACATATACATATACATATACATATACATATACATATACATATACATATACATATACATATACATATACATATACATATACATATACTTATAAATATACCTCGCTGTCTCATTGGAGTGTTGCGTTTCTTTGGCCTACCCATATTATATATATACCAAAATACATCTACTTTCCACTAAAAATGTATTATAGGCTCAAATTTCATTCAATGAAGTCGGTTTTTGTTTAGTTTTTAAAATGTAATTATTGATTAATACGATTTAATTAATTAATAATTAATATAATTAATTTGATTAATTAATTAATTTAATTAATTAATAATATTTAATAAATAATTTAATTAATTAATTTAATTAATTAATACGATTAACAAGCAAAATAACTCCAAACTGTAAAGTAATTTGGCTTTTGACGTTTTAAATTACTGACCTAAATAGTTACAAAATTCACCTATTTTGATTTTTTATGAATATAAACGACAATTGTTGTAAGATTGTTTTAGTAAAGTTTAGTTTATTCGTTATCTAGTTAACCAATTTGTTGCTATTAATTGAAACCTATAGCCTTTTAGTTGTTATAAATAAATAAATCAATTAAATGCATATTGGCGGACAATGCACACAACACAAAATAATTCTAATACGTGTATTTGTGCAGTTATTCCGAAAATCTAAATAATTACGTTTAAGAACTAAAAAGAAAACTGACATCATTGAATGAAATTTGAGCCTATAATACATTTTAGTGGAAAGTAAAAATGAATTTTAAAAATGTATAGTATTTTGTATTAATAGGTTGGGGAAAAAGTTTCGTCGCATTTTTTAAGAAAATTCAAAACATTTTTTAATATAGTTTATTTACATTCAACTAAAGTATGTAGGTACCATTTTGTTCGACAACTTTTTGCCATCTTGTAGGTAGGGACATGATCCCATTGCTATAGAAATTTTGGGACTACTGATCACAATACCGCGACAAGTGGTTTTGGCAGTCCTCTCGTGATGTTAACCTGACACTGCCTAAAGAATTTTGATGAAATCTGAAGGTGCAAGGTCAGGACTATACGGCGGATGCATTAACACCTCCCAGCCAAACTCTCTTAATTTTTGCTAAAAGGCTAAAGATGTGTGAGGTCTAGCGTTATCATGATGAAAAACCACGCCCCTTCTGTTGATTAACTCCGGCCGCTTTCTCTCAACTTCTTGCTTTAATCTCATCAGTTGTTCGCAGTAGAGTTCAGAATCGATGGTCCTGCTTGGTGGTAACAGCTCATAATGAATAATGCCCTTCCAATCCCACCACACACACAGCATCACCTTGTTGCGAGTTAACCCGAGTTTCGCCACAGTTTGTGAAACCTGACCGGCCTTTGACCACGACCTTTTTCGCACGTTCTTGTCGTACGTGATCCACTTTTCATCACCAGTTATCAGCTTCTTCAAAAATGGTTCGGTTTCATTACGTCGTAATAAAGAATCACAAATGAGTACACGGTTCATTAGGTTTCTTTCAGTAAGCTTGTGAGGTACCCAAATATCGAGCTTTTTTGTGTAGGTACCCAGTTTTTTTCAAATGCGCCAAAACTGTTTTGTGGTCAATTCCCAGTTCTTCAGCTACGCCGTAACTACTGATATGCCGAACTTGCTCCACTTTTTCAAAAATGGCATCCATTTTATCCGTAATAGGGCGACATCAAAATCTACATCAAAATCAAAATCATCGACATCAAAATCAAATATCTTTGACATCAAAATTTCCGGATTGAAAACGCTTAAACCAAATTTGTGCTACTCTCACAGACACTGCACTAGGTCCATAAACATCGCAAATTCTTTTCGAGGCTTGCGTTGCATTTTTACCTTTTGTGTAGTAAAATTTTAAAATGTATGGAATTTCTTTATTAGATTCACTCATCTTGACAGTACAAAAAACAAATAAAAATCACACATTTTCCAAATTTAAATTTGGAATTATGTTCTTTAAAATTTAAACTTTTGATACCAAAACCAGCCAGATACAAATAGTATAGCCAAAGAGATATTATTACAAGTTCATACATACTATAATGTGAAAAGACTTTTTAAGACTTTTGCGCCTTCGTTTGCAAACATTCGCACTTTTTAAAACACTGCTTGGGATTGCTTCTTCTTCTTCTTTGTTAATGTCCTGTGACATACTAATGTCAATTCTGCCAATGTCAAGTGTTTATAGTTTATAGTCAGTTTGTTTGTTATTAGAGTCTTAGTCGATGGTCAATTGTTCAATTCTAGACGTCACGCGGAATGGCGTCTAGAAATTTCTTGGGATTCCTCGTCGTTCAAATCACATTGCACCACAATACACATATAATTCAATTATCCATATCCGTCCTGTAGTCACAATTTATTCATTAAAATTCCGCCAAGATTACTGAATAAAACATGCAATAAAACGGGTAAAAAATATTAAATTAGCAGAGCTATAGCTATGTTACTTCATGAAATGACAGACGATTCATGATCGATTGCCAATGAATGCCGGGGTACTTCAAGGGTCAGTGCTCTCTGCCACACGGTTTTTACTACACATTAACGATCTGCTTATGCCCGGAATCATTGGGTATGCAGACGACAGTACAGTTGTGGAGTTGTGGAGTTGTACAGTTGTGGACTTTGCAAACGCACGAGCCAGTAAAACTGAAATTCAGAAACTCAGAGACGAGATGCTTATGCATCTGACTTCGACTCTCCAGATCGTGTCCGATTGGGGCGATTCCAATCTGGTTAAAGTCGACGCATCCAAAACTCAAGCTTGTCTCTTTTCGGCGAAAAAATGTGAGTTTCTCCAAGTCCCGGTTTTCCGAAATGTACCGGTAACTATAGAAGATCATCTCGAACTCTTGGGAGTTTTACTTACACGGACTCTCAATTCTGGCTCCTATATTGAGTCCAAGGCCAAAACTGCTGCCATGAAGCTTGGCATCCTCAACAAGGTGAGGCGATAGGCAGAGTCTCGAGCACCGTCGTAAAGTTGCTTGCCTTTCGATCTTTTATAGGATACATTTCGGAGAATGTGCCCAGGAATTACATGATCTGATTCCACCATCTCATCACCACTCAAGCTGATTTAAATGAGTCCAAACGTTATTATTACCTACTCTTATTCACGAAGAAGTTTAATGGAACAGCCCCTGACTTCATCATCACATCAGCTCGCTGTTACCCTACACTACCATTCATGACAGGTATGCCAGTTTCAGTTCAATCAGCATGTTTAATGGAGTTCCGTTAAACTTGCTCGCAGTTTCCATAATTACATACCCACCTATTTTATCACTAAAATACTAACATAACTTCTCAAACCTCTTCTTATCATGTGACTAGTTATTTGTAACTAGTGTGGGGAAAGGATTAAAGTGCGCTTCATAGACGATATGGCTTCAAACTTTTTAAGAACCGGCGACCTCGTAATATTTTCCTTCCCCATTTGAGAGTACCTGACTTCTTGGTACATCTTTGAACATTTGAATCTATTGGTGTACCACAGGATTCGAACCCACGAGCTCTGAGATCTTCAGGAACAGGATCGGAAAGCGAAGGCCTTACTACTAGACACCTAATGCACTCTCATCACCTTGAATGAAATAGACTACCAAGCCAAAATAAATAAAACGATTTCTGACGACCAGACTCATTTTAAGTTTAGACCTATGAAATCAACGAAACGCTAGCGAATGGGAGCTTAGTTAAAAATAGTTTAGTTTTTACGTTGTATATCATCATCATTATAATAATTAGTTGTATAATATCATCCTAGAATAAACATAGAAATAGGTTTTGGTATGTACAACAAAACACTTAATCTTAACAACCTCAGAGGGCCGAGCGCGATCATTTGAACGTCAATCAACTACTACCTAAAACGTTACATTTTTAGTTACATACAGACGACCTCTGTGGCGCAGTCGTTAAGTTCTGGCTGAGACGCAGAAGGTTGTGGGTTCGATTTCCGCTGCGGGACAAATGTTTGTACGATCTGCAAGTATTTGTCTCGGGTCTGGGTGTTTCTATGTACAATATGTATGTAATTACTAAAAAAAAAGTATCTAAGTAGTATATCAGTCATGTGGTACCAATAACACAAGCTCTGCTTACTTTGGGGCCAGATGATGCTGTGTGAAATGTCCGGGATTATTTATTTTTCTATTATTATTACATTAAGCACAATTCGTATCGCGCTAATCATTTTAACCGCGTATTTTTTTGGCAGCTCTGTCAAACGATCGTTTTGACAAATCAAAACCGAATAAAACTTTACTGTTTCAATGACAAATACGTTGGCAAATAGCGCGATTGCCCTGCAGGTCCAATTTAGTTCAATTACACGCTCATTTCTCAATTCCAATCGATGACTATCAAAGTCGACAGAGTGCCAATCAATAATACTCGTACCCGCGTCCCTGTTGGTGTTGAAAAGAGAGCACAGTTTAATAATGAAAAATTATGAAATCACCGGAAGGTTGTCGTGAAATGCATGAAATATCAAAAGCAGGTAATAATATCGCTTTAAATAACTTAAAAGCATTCCAGAGTTAATTAATATTTTGATGAACTTGTGAAACGCGGGACATGGAGGAACCATCAATGTGAGTAATCATATTACCATTTTATTAAATCACTGAATAAATTTCAGACTGTGGGTTATATACCGTCGAGCTGTTAAATAAAGACCAAACATACTCGCATCTATATACTTGTATCTTGTACACAAACAAGTTCAATATCTACAAAAGTTTTATATTATTTAAAGGTATTTTATTCAATAAATATATGCTTAATTTGGGGCTACATGGTTTACATATAAATTACATTTCACACAGCATCATCTAGCCCTAAAGTAAGCAGAGCTCTTGTTATGGGTACAACATGACTGATATACTACTTATATTTTTTATATACATATTATACATAGAAACACCCACCAGACCCGAAACGAGTACTTGCAGATCATACAAACATTTGTCTCGCGGCGGGAATCAAACCCACAACCTTCTGCGTCCCAGCCGGGCCTTGATCCAGTGCGCCACAGAGGTCGTCAATATTGATTTATTTATTTTGTTTCAATGCTAGAAATTAGAATTAGAATTAGAATTTAGATCGAGTTTAAGTCTGTTTACTTGTTTATATATTTTTGTTTTAAAATTTGTTTTGAATCGTTAGTTGATCCGATCTGCATTTAATTAGAAAAGACGACATATTTTCTTGAAATTTAGCTTATTAAACTTATTGCTTTTTTGTTTGTTTTTTGTTTTGTAAAATATAAAAAAAAAAAAAAAAAAAGAATTTACAAAAAAAGTATATAAGTAGTGTATCAGTTATCTGGTACCCATAACACAAACTCTGCTTACTTTGGAGCCAGATAATGCTGTGTGAAATGTCCGGATTATTTATTTATTATTTATTCCATAATATCAATTATTATTTTTATTCTTGAGAGTATAATTTTAATAGTACAACATAAAAGAAAAACCCAGTATAACTTGAGCTTGATAGCTTGATAGATACCCGATACCCAGTATAACAGTATTCGCTTGAGTACCGTCGACTTCATAGTTCATAGGTCAACTGGACTGGTCGTAATCTGATATAATTTGTAATATTTCAGTTTGAGAAGTTTCTTTAGTATTTTCTAGATAAAAATATTGTACACAAAGTCGGTCAGTATGTTGACAGTAAGCTGATCTGATGATGGAGCCAGGGTGCTGACTTACAGAACACATAAAAAACAGCCAATTGCTCTATTTTTTTATGCGTTTTTTTTCTATTTATTTTTGTGTAAAGCAGCAACTTTACATACCTGTCAAGAATGAATGTATTATATTAAGGTGACAGCGAGCTGATGATGGAGTCGGGAGCTGGTCCGCAGAACGTTTTATCGCCGTCTTGTCGTCTTAACGCTTACCACACATGGTAGAACTCTTTAGCTGCATTATTACATTATTACTGCATTATTCTGAGAATAATTATTACTGCATTATTCTGAGGGCGTAGACAAGGATCCACGTATGGCGTTTACACCCTCGAAAAGATAAAATTATATGAACTCGACAGAAGTAGATACGCTTCAGATACGTGAAGCAAAATGTATTTTCCAATCAATTTGATCTTTCTTTATAGGGAATGGGCTCGATTTTTCGTTTCTCGTTTCATGAAGTAATAGCACTCTAAATTCTAAATAAATTATGTTTTCTCGTGTTATTGTATGTTTTATTCAGTAATCTTAGCGGAATTTTAATCAATAAATTGTGACTACATAGCACAAGTATGGACAGTTTAATTATAAGTATATTTGCTGCAATGTGATTTGAACGATGAGGAATCCCGAGAAAGTTCTAGACGTCTATTCCGCGATGACGTTTAGAATAGGCAAATGACGATCGAGTAAGACTTTCTAACCAAACAATCATTTGACACTGGCAAAATGGTCAACAAGACAGATGCTATTATAGGAATAAAGATTCAAAGATGATTCGCTTCGCGCTAGCTGAATATAGGTCTTTATTAATTATGATTAAGATAAGCCCATTGTATCCCACACTAATAAATACTTCTTTTTGTGTTTTATGTACCTTACCTACCTCAGTTATGTAAACCAGTCTGTATTTATCGATTGGTACGATACGGACGTTACAAAGTTTTATTAAGATATCTTTAACTTTATTATTTTTATTAACTCACATCAACAAAATGTTCATTATAAGATTAATAATAATGTAAGATATGTATATT
The DNA here is from genome assembly GCA_948098915.1 of Lampropteryx suffumata. Classification (NCBI taxonomy): domain Eukaryota; kingdom Metazoa; phylum Arthropoda; class Insecta; order Lepidoptera; family Geometridae; genus Lampropteryx; species Lampropteryx suffumata. The sequence continues at coordinate 27,732,761 of OX402544.1, forward strand.
AAGTTAAATCTAGTTCGGTACCTCAAAAGAAAAAAAAGGAACCCCTATAAAATCACTTCTTTTATCACAGGCAAGAGTGGAGGTATCAAATTAAAATTAATTGCAAATACTTGGGTTTCTTAGCGGTTTCTCAGAGCTGTAAAATCAAAAATTACGGCCTTCATGCAATTATTTCATTTGATATATACGGGTTTAATTAATGTAATCTTTAGTCGATGGAGGCACCGACAATGTTTCATTTCATCTAGAGAATCTTCATCAAGGTGAATTTGATTCGCGGTCCTTGAGTTGCCGCTCGAGTTCACTGTTCGAACAGCGAGTGAAGTATCTCGCGGCGCGTGCGTGTATATAGGTAAATAATACGTAAGTAAAGCCCGTGTTTATCAAAATATATAGTACAACTTACAAGTCTTGAATGTGAAACGGTCTTTTATGCCGCATATATGGAGACTCGCCAGTAAAGAACCGAGGTACTTCACGTTGAACTAGAACTTCACGTTGAAATTGAATTTGGCAAGAAACAAGGTCTTACAGCACAAGTTAAGAATATAAATCTGAAAACCGTTTGTTTATATATACTCATAAATCACATTAAACATATATTTGTGATTATATACATACAAACAAAATTCTGTGCTCTCATTGTTTATGATAGCATAAATTAGACTAGACTAGACGAAATAAAGAGATTATTAGAGCTACTTAACCACAAAATTTAAAATAAATTACTGTTATATAAAAATAAAAAACTATTACACAATCGAACTTTTTACAAAATAATAATAATAAGAAAACAGGTAGACATAATTACTCTACATACTCTAGTACTTATCGTAAACTGTAAAATTTGCATAAAAGAAAGCCTTTTTTTAAATTGAATACTTCTTTTAGCGTGGTACGCATATTTTTAGATCAGGTAAAACCGCTGGATTCGCGACACCGTTACCGTCTGGGGCGAGACGCAGCCGGCTGCCGCGCTCGCCCTTTTGATTATAAACCTTAACTCACATGTTTACAGTCTACTTTTGTATGGAGAAGTTTACAAAGTTAGGTTCTTTGATATATTATCTACATTCTAAACAAAAATATTGCATCATCTGTGTTCGTTCAGTATTTGATTGGCAGTTGCTATAATTACTGATTTTGAAGTGATTTATTACTAAACTCTAACGCGCCAAAATAAGTTTTCACTTCTGTCGGCACTCCCGGAGTGCAACGCGATTTTTTTAAAATTTTATTTTATTTTTATAATTGGACTAGTATCAGTAACCGTTGGTAATAGAACAAATACGTAAGTAAGTAAGTTAGTAATAGAACAATGACGTAGAAGTAGGTAGGTACCTAGGTGCGGTACCGTCTCATCTACACTAATATTATAAAGAGGAAAGATTTGTATATTTGTATGTAACGAATAAACTTAAAAACGACTGGACGATGTCAAAAATTATTTTACCGTTGGAAAGCTACACTATCCCCGGGTGGTATGGGCTACTTTTTATCCCGGGAAAATTGGTTTGTCCCGGGAAAAATCTTCAACGCGGGCGAAGCAGCGCGCGGACAGTATTAAATAAATCAGTCAAGCTATTTGACTCATATATTTAATAGCATTTTATATTAAACAAATTTGTTATTTTCGAGAAATACTTTATAACCGGTAATAGGTAGATTGCAGAGGATTAATATAACTATCAAAGGCCAAACCTACAGTAATGTTGACTGGAATATTTATTAAATTCGTAAAACTGTGAGTCTCCATTGTAATAAGTGACAGGGTTGCAGCGGGATGCGTCTAATATTGTTTGAACATGGCCTAGGAGGGTGGCTAGTGGCATAGAGTAGCCGACTCGCAGAGAACTCACGAAGATACTTATACACACAACCGTATGATGGAATGGATATGATGAAAATGAATTGATAAGTCCCGTATCATACATAACAGGAAAGGCAGCCGAAATCTGTAAGTTGACTAGTGATTTATTTATTTATGTTAGTGGCTAGTGTTTTTTCTGTTTTTTATATAACTTTGCCAGATATTTAAGGAGTGGTTTCCCGGATTGTTTGCCTAAATATAAAACATTTAATATAAAGCAGAAATTTATCATTTAGGATTCACTTATTACAGCTACGGCTTCTTATCCTTTTCAATGTTTGTAAAATTTTGCTTTCTTTGCTTTATATTAAATGTTTCTATTGAATGTATTTGAATGTTTGAAATAATAAATGTTAAATACTCGTATTTAAGTCGTTTAGATTAATTATAACCTAAATTTTATATTCCTTTTCTTGTTTAAAAATCAGCACTTATTTCTACATTGTAGTGATGCCATATTATCATTTAGTTTATTTTGTAATGTAGTTCTGTTTGTTTTCCCAAATAAAATAAAATAAGTAATGGTTCAGGGTAGTTTGGCTACTCTGTGGGGCAGGGCTGCGCCGCCGCAGGGGTTATCTTTTAATGCTCTAATAATAAAATCCCTTGCTGGTAGAGACTCACTCAGATACCTCTTGCAGACTGTTTTGATATTTTGAGCGCTCAAAAAGATTAGGACATAAGGCGATTGTTACAAACTAACCACGTTTTAATGATTTTATTCGTATTTCTTCTATATAATTTTTGTTGTGTCATTCATTCTGTGGCACAGAGTTCGTCAATTCCATTTATTATATCTAGATCTATATTCCGTACATGTATACACAAATTCGTAAGTGTCGTAAAGAGTAGCCTATGTTCGTTCCTAAGATACAATCTACATCCATACCCAATTTAATTGATGCGAAATAAATAAAGTTCTGTTAATCCCACCGTTACCAAACTTCACAGGATCACCCGCTATGCATAATCTGAAGATTTCCAAAAAATGTCATCGTAAGCGGTCCAGCCGTTTCGGAGTCTATAAAGAACATACATACACACATTGCCTTTTATATTTATAGAAGATAGATAACAAAACAAAAACCTGATCTTTTTCTTGGTTCAGGCTTAAAGTGCGCCTCGAACTCTCATTTCGTGCATTTGGCACATGTCTTAGAACTTGGTTCGACGGCATGCCGACGTTTCCTTTTACTGTTTGAGAGTACTGGTATAGCGGACATACATTTTTCCAATAGAACATTCCTTCGGTGCACGAACGGATTCGAACCTACGGTCTTAAGATCGGAAGGCGGGGCCACTACCATTAGACTGCCAGAGCTCGTGCTCAAAATCTTAATTAGATACAGGTTTCAATCTAATTACGTTAGATTGAAACAAAGGAGATAGATTATATCCTGAGGCAGTCCTTATCATTACATAGTATAAAACAAAGTCGCTTCCCGCTGTCTGTCTGTCCCTATGTATGCTGAGATCTTCAAAACTACGCAACGGAATTCAAGAGGAAGGTTTATATGTATAATACATACATAATATAGTAGAGAAACACTGATAATTTTAGAGGTTAGCGTATATGGGTTCAATGTATTAGAACTACTGAGCTACAGCAACGCGTGGCCGGGTCAGGTAGTATCCGTATAGAAACAGCTTTTTATTAAGGTACCACGCGTGCGAAGCCGCGGGCAGCAGTAAGTTATCAGTTAAACAGTATTTGTTACCTACTACTGTATTAAAATGTTATGGTAGAGACTGATAAAAAGAAAAAATTTAAGATATTATCACAAATTTAAAAAAAAACTTAATTCAAACTTTTACTATGCAACATAATTCATTAAAGCAAGGGTGCGCTAAAATCAAAAGCTAGCAATAGTTAAACACAAATAGGAGTGATCTCAGTTGGAAACATTTAATCATCGTGTGATATCAGTTACATGTGCCGCCAGCCAGCCAGGGGTGCTAAACATGGAAGCGTGACGACTTTTTAATATAAAAAGGGGCACAGCTCGTCTCTCCCTTTCGCCAGATTACATAGGAGTTGCCATATTCTCTCAGATTAAAAGGATCATGGAGCGCAGACAGAGATGTTAAACACTTTATTATTATTTTTTTGTAAAAAGTCTACGTGCTTAAAGACCTACCGTATGAACATGAACTCATGAACTCTGAACTTAATACTTGAGGACTTTAGGTGGGTACATACTCAATACCTAAAGTCTCACCTTTGCTGTGGGTTCGTTTCCATCCCAGGACAAATATTTGAAGTTAGTTCTATATCTGGTTCTAATAAAGTTTGTATTTACATGGATATTAGAAGTATTTTATCATTAACTAGCTGTCCCGTTCGCTACTTCGTCAGCCCGTAGAAAAAAAAACTTTTTGTTAATCTAAACCATTCTCGAATTCACTTGAACACACACAAACAAAAACATTAAAACGGTCCAGCTGTTTAGGAGGAGTTTAATTACAAACACACACACAGGAGATTTATATATATACGAGTATATATAAAGATTTGGTTCCCAAGTACAAGCTTGGCTTAGTTTAGTTTGGTTTAGATGGTTTTGTTTGAAATAGCTTCTCACTAGCTTCTAAATATGTATGTATTTAAAAAAAAGTATATAAGTAGTGTATCAGTCATGTGGTACCCATAACACAAGCTCTGCTTACTTTGGGGCCAGATGATGCTGTGTGAAATGTCCGGGATTATTACATACGAAATTGCTTTCGAATTAAAATAAGCATGTTTCACATAATATAGCTTACTGACTATATTAAATTCTCTTTGACGCAGACTGCAAATTTGCATATTACTAACTAGTGGGGTGCATGCTACTTCGCCCGCGCGTGTTTATCTTTAAACAGTCGATTATTTTTTGTAAATTTGGGATAATCAATATATAAATTAATATTGGTGGACAATCCACACAACACCATAACATGTAAGTATTGACAAAATATATATATCTATGATATATATAAAATGCTTTGTCCTGAATGACTGACTGACGGATCAACGCACAGCCTAAACCGCTGATCGTAGAGACCTGAAACTTGGAGGGTGTGTTTTTTGTATGATGTAGGCATCCGATAAGAAAGGATTTTCTTATCGGATAAGTTTGTATGGAACAACGAGATTCCTTGGTCCAATCTACTTCAAATTTTGCATAAACATTATTTAACAGAATTGATGGAAGAAGTGTTTCGAATTTTATTGAAACTCATCGCCTAACGGGGTAAAAAAGGGGTAGAAAGTTATTTGGGGGTGATTTGGGGGTGCATCGAAGATGATATATGAATTTTGACATATGTTTGAAAACTCAATTCGATTTAATTCAAAAAAGGTTTAACTTACATAAAAGCTAGGTGTGTATTGTTTTGCAATTTTCTTACAATTATAAATTTGTGTCTATTTTTAAAAATGGGAGCAGAGTTGGTTAACTCTCAATGGGAAATTAATAAACCTTACTATTGTACCAATAGTAGGGGTTGCCCCTGCCTTTTCCTTTTTTTTTTGTTGTACGGCACACAAGAACGCTCTATGGATATTCATGTTACGAACAATTGGGATGGATTTGCTGCTATGTCTCATGACCGTCATGGCAACAATCATGGGACAAAATAAGAGTATATATTCGATATGTTACAACACTCTACATATGGCGGTTTCTGCGAGTTAGTTGCAGCCGGTTAAATATACACATAAAAAAAATGTGTGAGGAGAAAAGAGGAAAACCCGTAGATGGTTGGCCAGGAATAATGAAAGAACACGCTCTAGGTAGAGTGTACACGGTTCACCCAAATAACACAGAGTGTTACCATCTTCGCTTACTTCTGCACGTGGTTAGGGGTCCATCATCCTTCGATGTCTTGAAGACTGCCAACGGTGTCCTCCAACCAACTTTTCAATCAGCTTGCATGAAATTTGGCTTGCTAGAGAGAGGGCGAAAAACATTGGGATTCTGCCCAAGAGGAAGCACCTTTATGCCAGTCGCCATTTAAAATGCGTGAACTTTTTTCTATAATGCTGGCATTCTGTAAAATTACAGACGCACTAAGTCTTTGAGTTAAATGCAGGGATAGCCTTTAGAAGACTACAAACGACAAGTGGAAAGGCTTTCTGGCATTATAGATGAACATCTGGCAGATGTTAAATGTTTGGTCACAATAGGAGAAGCTGTATTAGCATTAGGAGGACAAAGCCTACAGCAGTACGGGTTGCCTCAGCCTCAAAGGTCTGAAGGCTTACTCAATAAGCGGGACTACCTGAAGGAAACAAGTTACGATGTCAATTCCTTAGCTGAACTGGTGTCAAGTAGTGAAAGCTCTCTAACCAATGAACAAAGACATATCTATTATAAAATACTTTCCAGTATCGACTCAGGTGTAGGAGATATATTATTTTGGATGCTCCTGGTGGAACAGGCAAGACTTTTCTATTAAATTTACTGTTGGCCAAAGTGAGAAGCAATCGTGATATCGCCTTAGCGTTCGCATCGTCCGGAATAGCTGCCACTCTGCTGAAAGGAGGTAAAACTGCACACGCCGCGTTTAAACTTCCTCTCGATTTGGTACAAACTGAAATCCCACTCTGCAATATACCCAAACAAAGTTTTACGGAAACAAAGTTTTTTTCATTTTACGGAGTACTTCTGCTATATTGGCAGAAGTACTCCGTAAAACGAAATTGATTGTTTGGGATGGGAGTACTATGGCTTATAAAGGGGGTTTCGAAGCCCTAAATAGATCATTACAAGATATTAGGAACATTAATTGTCAATTGGGAGGATATACTGTATTGTTAGCAGGCGATTTCCGGCAGACTTTACCAAGAGTTATTATAAATACTTACGGGTATTTATCGCGTTTATTTACCTATTTTTGGATGAATGACCAGTCATCCCGTGACCACGACAGAGTGTAAACCTGTCGAAACGTCGGGAAAAATAGGTAAATAAACGCGATAAATACCCGTAAGTATTTATAATAATGTGTTCTGATCGCGTAAGTTTAAAAAACTTTATTTTTACCAATAGTTCCCAGAGGAACGCGAGCGGACGAAGTTAAAGAGTGCGTGAAGCGGTCTCATTTGTGGCCTTAAGTCACAAAACTGAGCCTTACCAAAAATATGAGAGTCCATTTTAGGGGTGATGTTTCTGCCGGACAGTTCTCAGCCCTGTTGTTTAAAATAGGAAATCGTGATTTCCCGGAACTGGATAATAATATAATTCTCCCTTCAGAGTTAGGTACAATTGTTTCCACTGTAGAAGAGCTTATAGCTAAAATTTACCCAAACATGAATAAAATTCACGATAAACATGCAGAATGGTTATGCGAGCGTGCCATCCTAACTCCAAAAAACGAACAAGCCTCAGTCATAAATGAAATACTTTTGAGATCATTTGAAGGGGTCGAATATAAATATAATCCGTCGACTCAGTGATAAACAACGATGATGCCACTCATTACCCGGTCGAGTTCCTGAATACACTGAAGCCTCCCGGTCTCCCAACCCACATATTAAAATTGAGAGTTGGCACGCCAATCATGTTGCTGCGCAATGTAAATCCACCAAAATTATGCAATGCCACCAGATTGCAAGTGAAAACGTTGCATCGCAATGTAATCGAGGCAACTATACTGACAGGTTGTTCTCGAGGAGACTCTGAATTTATTCCAAGGATTTCACTAACACCATCAAATTATCCCTTCGAATTCAAGAGAGTGCAGTTTCCTATCAAACTCTTAAGGTAGCGGCAGTAGACTTGAGAGAAAGCTGCTTCTCTCACGGCCAGTTGTATGCGGCATGCTCCAGAGTAAACGCACAAAGTAGCCTGGGGATTGTGATCACCTGAAGGAAGAACGAAAAATACTGTTTACAAAGAAATACTGCGTTAGGTGTAGTTTTTTTGATTTCGTTGTAAAAAGATGATACCCCTGTGTGTTACTTTCACCAGATCATAGGCCGAGCTTCTTGTTCATAAAATATAACAAAATTTTATTTTATTTTCATGTTTAATTAACCTTTAAATCCCTACACTACAATAATTATTGTTAAATTAATCCTTACATAACATTCGCATTTATAATATCCTTAAATATATTATAAATGCGAAAGTAGCTCTGTCTGTCTGTCTCGCTTTCACGCCAAAACTACTGAACCGATTTAAATGAAATTGGTACACAGATAGTCTAAAGCCTGAAAAAGGACATAGGCTACTTTTTAAGTGGAAAAAAGTGTTGTAAAAGGTTGAAAAGGGGGATGACAGGTTGTATGAAAGTATTGTCATTTTCAAAATTAGAAGCATACAATTTTAGGCTGTTGATCCTTACTAATAAATATATATATATTTTATATATCTATACTAATATTATAAATGTGAAATTAATTCTGTCTGTCTGTCTGTTTGTTACGTTTTCACGCCTAAACCGCGGAACCGATTTTGATGAACTCTATTATAGAGATAGATGTAACCTTGGAGAAGGACATAAGCTACTTTTTATGTAGGTACCACGCGTGCGAAGCCGCGGGCAGCAGCTAGTATGTTGAAGCCCAACAAAGCTGTAGGTGTGGATGAGATACTGACTAAAGTCCATGGGCGATGCAGGAGTAGACATAATACACACCATTTGTTGTAAAATATGGAAGACTGCGAGTGACTGAAAGACTGGTCTAGCTCCCTTATCATCCTCCATGCACAAAACAGTGCAAGAACTACAGGTTGATCTCTCTCATCGCCATGCAATTTGCATGCTTCTACATATGATAAACAAGCGGCTGCAGTCGTTTTTCCGAACAAGCCAGGTTTGTCAAAGGAAAAGGAACAACAGAACAAATTCACATACTACATCAAATTATAAAGAAGTTTTGGGAACTTAATAACCTCCTCTTCAAATGCTTCGTAGATTTTCGAAAAACATGTGATACTGTGGAATAGCAGGAACTATGGGAAATTCTTTCTGTTATGGGTGTACCAGATCATGTAACGTACCTACCTCAGACAGTGTCTTGGGGACGCTGGCCTATGACAGTGATCAGGATCATTTGAGCTATCTACAGATTACTTTAAACGGTCCTTAGGTAGCTTAACTGTTTCACGTGTATTTTATATTATTCTGTATAATCCTGTAGTTATTATAATTATATGAATTATTATAATTATAATATAAGTCGCCCACTAGTCGAAATTCAACCATAATTAATTGATAATTAAAAAAATATGCATTCTGAACTCCTCTATATAAACTATAAGTATAAGCGAAATTTCATACTCCTACGGTCGCGCAATTTTCGTAAAAAGGTGTACAAAGTTTTTACTTCACGTATTAATATATAGATACATATATGTATATTAAAGTATTCTAAATAGAAGTATTCTACCAGACATCTTGTCACAATAATACATGCTATGCTTAGATTGGGGCTAGACGGTGTTTTTATTTTATTAACCGACTTTACCAAAAAGGAGGAGGTTCTCAATTCGTCGGAATCTTTTTTTTTTTATGTATGTTCACCGATTACTCGAAAACGGCTGAACCAATTTAAATTTATTTTTTTTGTTTGAAAGGGTATACTTCACAGGTGGTCCCATATAAATTTTATTAAAATCGGTCTAGCTGAAAAAATAAAGAAAATCTATAAATTGTGTACATCGATGATGTTTTCATGTGTTTTCATACCTCGCTACCATACAAAATACATCGACTTTCCATTAAAAATGTATTATAGGATCAAATTTCGTTCAATGAAGTCGGTTTCTTTTTAGTTTTTAAAACTTAATTATTTTATTTATTTTTTAAAGAAAAATGTACAGAATAAACATGAAATAGTACAAAATCCTTAAACAGTTAAGGTTCAGGTATACATAGCTCAACTGATCTATTCCCGTTTATCTTGTTGATGCCGCCAGCTCAGCGAGCAGGCGGCAACGCCACGTTGAATTGCTAATATGCAATGCTAATACGCTGGCCCAGATAGAAGCAATTTCAAAAATGCGATGAGCTACCTTCTTCCCGGGCCTATAGTTACTTGTATGTGTGTGTGCCATGTGTGAAGCTTATAAAGCACTAGCTTCTACCCGCGGGTTTGTACGCGTAGCTTATACTTAAAAAAAAACATGTCGCGGGACACGCGTTTGGATCGAAGTCGCTTTTGTATGCAGGGTTGGCATAATTAAACATTAACGTGCCAGGCTCTCATTCTCTCTACCCACCCCTCTCTTTAATTTTGATTATCGATGCAATAAATAACTATATTCATAAATATATATGTCTATGTGTATATACATATACATATACTACGGCTTCCCACGGGTGCAATGCTGATACTAATTATACCACAGAATGGTTATCCTTAAGAGATAGCCATATACCATCGCGGACTTTTTTGTAGACCTTTTGAGGGTGTACAATACTGTAGTACATTATTGTGATCTATCTCGTAGGGTTCAGACAGCGTTTGCAATATCATCATAAATAGAATATAGAATATATAGAATATAATACCTAAATAAATAGAAACCTGTAAAATTATCAGTGTTTCTCTACTATATTAGACATGTTTCGTACACATATAAACCTTTCTCTTGAATCACTATATCTATTGAAAAAAACCACATCAAAATCCGTTGCGTAGTTGTAAAGAACTAAGCATACAAAGGGACATACACACAGCGGGAAGCGACTTTGTTTTATACTATGTAATGATGACATATATATATATATATGTGGGAGACTAGTTATCGGTCTCCTTCATTCCCTCTTTCTCTTACGGTTTTTCGTAACGCGTTATATTTTTTCTCGTCTAGGTAAATTTGAAGTTTTCTCATTTCAAAAGGATCTATCCACAAGCCTGGCTTGTGATGGTAATACCGGCTTTATAAAAATATAATAATTGTACATAGACGTCGTACCTAAGTACCCTGTTCATGCAATATAAACTTTGTTGGTTTATTGGAGATACTGAGCTTTTCTTATACAAACTTGTGCAAGCTTACAGATTAGAAAAGCTAGTTTTAGGGTTCTGAAGTCCGCAACCTAACCTAACTTAACCTTGTCTCAGAGCTCTAACTCGCAGTCTTTTCGTTTTATTGTGATTAAATTTTGTCTGGTAATAATTAGTGGCCCATACAGATTAACAAATTTTTTTAATGGTTTTTGGTGCTTCCTCCCCTATATGTACGCTGTGTTTTTTTTTATCTTTATTGCTCTATTACTATCGTGTTGCATATCGTTGAATAGGTCTTTCAAAGATATGAAAAAGTTTCTAGAACAGGTTTTCGATACGGATATTAGTCTGATAAATAGAGCTTAGGTGGTACTTGATAGATTTTCTAGAAAGTAGCATATTATATGAAGAAATAGGTTTTTTTACGGCTAGTAAAGCCTTAAGTAAACCTGAAAAATCATGAAAGTTTTATAAAAGATGTTTATAGTTTGCTAACTACATAGATTTAATTCCCGCCGCGAGATAAATGTTTGTATGATCTGCTAGTATTTGTCTCGGGTCTGGGTGTTTCTATGTATAATATGTATGTATTTACAAATAAGTATTTAAGTAGTATATCAGTCATCTGCTAACCCATAACACAAGCTCTGCTTACTTTGGGGCTAGATGATGCTGTCTGAAATGTCCGGCATTATTATTATTATTATTATTATTTACATAGGTATATACTAAAATTATATAAATTATTATTATTATATATGTCGACGCAAGACCTAACTGATAAGTTAAAAATAACTTAAAGTTTAAAATTAACTAGCCTATTTATGATTTGGAATATTAGAATCCATGTTTATTGATATCTGAGAGGTAAATGTTAAGTTTTGAGCAAACAGAACTCACGATTATTAAATTTTGAACCTTTGTTAAAATTTGGTTATTGTTGTTAAACCATTTCTTAATTTTTTATTAATTATGGTTATAGTTTTGAGTTCATATTGTTTGAATAAATAATGTTTTGGAATCCGATTTCTGGATAGCGTGAAGATTTTAAATAATATGATTATAAATGTTTAAATGTTTTTGTTTTTGCTGAAGATAAAATTCATTTGATGTCAAAAGTAAATTGTATAAACAGCTAAACGAATTTAGAAAACCTTTTTAGTTAAAAGAGAGTTAAAGTAAATTTAAAGTGAAAGCGGAGAGCGCGATGATTTGAATTCAGGATGTTTAAAGTTTGGTTTTAAGAGAAAATTTATTTCATGTTAAAAATATTTTCTTAAAATAGAAAAACTAATTTAGAAAACCTTTTTGTTTGTTACAAAATTATATTAAGTTTAAAGTGTAGTGTGTGAAAGTGTAATGACTTCACAACGATGCAGCCATCTTGAAATATAAAAAATGGCGAGTCGTTGGGAACTTGGGAAGCCACAATTTTTAAGAGAGCACTTTTTGGTGAGCTCCCGTGGTGAAAAGTCCTGTGAGTATTTTTGTTATAATTTACCTTAGATTTAAAGGTTGTTTAAAATAGAGTTAATAATAAATTGTGTCTGAATATATTGGGTGTCTTTATCATTTGCAATGCGTGAGCCTGGTGATGGACGCGGTGACGCCAGTCTCCCTGACATCACTACCGGTAGGTCCCCTGATGCCTCGTTATATATTATTATTATTATAGATGCTGTTGGTTTGGGACTTGACCACAAGTCATACTTTTCCTTGACTTCGGAAGCCTTCACTCTGAGTGGCCCGACACGCGCTTGGCAAATTCACTTATTAATGTATATTGTGTCTAGGCAAAGTATGAAGTCTGCGATAACCGCTTGGGTACAATAAGCTTCCTTTGTGTTGAAGTATACCTACACTAGCTGTTTCCCGTGATTTTCCTTCGTGGTAGATAAAAAGTAGCAAGATAATAATTGCACGAATGTATGTTTGGGAAAAATTACAAAGAAATAATCACGGTTTTCACGGTTTGACCATGATCCTGAATGTTTTTTTTAAACCTTTATTAGCGATCACCTAGAGGAAGCTGCATACCAAATTTCATTCCAATCCGTTCGGTGGTTAACAAACAGAGAGATACTTTAGAATTTATAATGTTAGTATAGAAGTATGGACAGGGAATAAATAAGGCTGATTCGTTTCTGCAGACAATCTCTACACACACATTTATATTGTAAGAGAATAATGCTCGGCATATACGAATACTCAGGGGGTTGATGGTATTTCACAATAATATCCTTCTCCAGTTTCAGTCAGGCTTTCGGAAGGGTCACAGTACTTGAACTGCTCTCTTGGATGCTGTTGATAATCGGCATGCATCTCAGGATTCAGACATGTGTAGCAAATTAGACCTTCTAGACTTTTCTTTTTAGCCGTTTGAGAGTGATCTGACATTATAGGTGTAAGTTTACTTTTGTGTTTTGTCAGCTGAAGGGTTGAAGCGTATTGCGCTATTCGCGTCCTTAATATTGTAAGCTTAATTATTGCGAAGGGGCGTATCGGTCTTGCCTGTTGGCTAGGACTGAGAAGTTGGTAAAGCGTGTACAAATCTCTAGCGTTCGCTTCTGTTTTTCTGTTCCCTCGAGGACACAATATGTCATCTTATAAACTCCTAATTGTTTTTTTTAAATTAAATCGCGTCTAGACTTTCACTTTGCATCCTTACTCTTTGGTGTTATTACCTACAAGTTTCCCACTTGTCTATTTACCAAAAAGAGAGCTTGTTTGTTACGACGTGGTACAAATTATATATTATATATATATAATATATATATATACACATACTAGCTGCTGCCCGCGGCTTCGCCCGTGTGGTACCTACAAAAAAGTAGCCTATGTCCTTCTCCAAGGTCTCATCTATCTCTATACCAAAATTCATCAAAATCAGTTCAGAGGTTTTGGCGTGAAAACAGGACAGACAGACAGACAGAGCTACTTTCGCATTTATAATATTAGTAGGGATATAAAGGAGTGCCGAATGTAATTTTAATTATGCATAAAAAATACATTAATTAATTATGGTCGAATTTTGACCAGTGGGCGACCACTAGTCATCAAATGACAGCTCAACTATTATAGTCGAACTGTGCAACACCTTAGCCAAGGGCAAGATCCTGAACGCAGAAAAGATTCACAACAGAGCTAAGAGGGATAAGGGAGGGATCAGCTGAACTCTAGTCATCTTGGGTTGGAAGGGCCTAGGACCACATTATACCTATCTGAGTATCAATCTTCCAAGAACAAAAAGCTCCACTATCTGACCTCCCTCAATCAGAAAACTACGCGTACTGCTGCGGGAGAGTGTACCTGCGCAAAAGAAATGGAGACGCCTTTGTACTGGTCAAGAGTGAAGTTCAACTAAAGGGTCTGGCTACGGTAAAGAATAAATGACTAACGTTATTTTTATTCCGCGAATTTAATATTTAATTAATATTAACGAATTTTGTATTTTTTCTGTACATTTAGCATGTCATGCTCTTTTATATTTGTTATGATTTAATTGTTTTTGTTTCTAAGCTGAAACTGTGTATGTTCGATGTTCGATCTACATGTTCGAGTTTCACAATTCAAAGCCAGTACACCCTATCAACTCAAATCCTTTTGCCAACACTAATAAACATGCAAATAATTCCCTAGACAAAACACACACTAAATAAATAACAAAGGGTATATCATCAACAATATATCCAGCCTTTCCTTCTACACTGGAATACAAAGAAAATTATACGTTTTAAAATATTTATACAGGTATCTAACTCTTACGAGTGTGCCTATAACATCACGCCAATGAGTAATGAAACCTACTATACTAATCGTAATTGCATCACACACACTATTGCATACTATAATAAAGATATGGACACACCGAGTTGCAGCTTCATCTATCTATCAGCAAATACAATTCGGTAGATAAGAATTCATAAAGGAGTTGGATTCAACCAACCTAGTTACTAGTGAGCACACTTTTAGTCCCGAGTACTGTATACATGGGCTGGGCGATGTCAACAACCAACTAACGATAGTCTCTCAAAATATTCGCAGCATCAAGAAAAACTTACATTATATCTTTCACGACTTAAGTTTTTGCCTGACATCATCGTTTTAACAGAGTGTCGTTTGAACGAGTTTTCCACAGAAATTTGCCTAGAACATAAGAACTATCACCAATCTCTTAAATATCTAAATCAGAACGATGGCATAGTCTTATACGCCAAAATTGGCCTCACCGTGCAAACCTTGGAACCGTCAATAGTCAAAGACGCGAACTGTTATATTCTGAAAACCAGTACACAATTATTACAAATTATAGGTCTCTCTCATTCACAAACATCAGTAATTTTTGAACAAGTCTCGAGTCAATCATACTAAGCTCAACTGGGCTCAACTTTAGTGATAACAGGTGATATAAATATAGATATCGGGATCAACTCAGCTGATTCGATGCCTCATTGCGGGTTTGTCCCCGGTCACCACTTCCCAACCCATGACCGTACGTGCCTCGATCACGCACTTGTAAAATCGGGACATAAGTCTAAAATAGTGGTGGGTGGAGCATATTTGAGTGACCACAACACTGTTATACTAGGCATTGAAAATAAACCTAACAATCTACCTGATGAAAGCAATCAGCCTTCTATCCAGCACAAATATAATTATCAATAAATTGCACTCGAACTTGTAGAAGCAAACTGGAACAAACTATACACGATGACAGATGCATCTAAAGCCTTTGATTATTTTTATAAAATTATCACTTAGTCTATTGAAACCAACCAAACCTCTAGATCCATACTTAATTCAAAACTAACTCGTAGACCGTGGATTACCGGACTAATGAAGTGCATTAGGCATAGAGATCATCTCCATATGAAGACAAGAAAAAAATCACACGACAAAACCCTATTTGGAAAATATAAAAAGTATCGTAACTACTGCAACAATGTTCTGCAGAATATAAAAAACGACTACGACCGATCGAAGCTTGCTGAGAGTAAAGGCGATAGTAAAAAAACATGGAAAGCTGTCAAATCCGCTTGTAACATTTCCACTAAGAAAACACAAAACTCTGTTCTCTTGGAAACATCAACTACTCCCATTGAATCCCTAAATAATATCAACAACTTCTTCTCTACAGTAGGCGATAATCTTGCTAATAAAATTCTCCAAAAACTTAATAAGACTCAGCACGAATTAGCAAAAATGGCTACAAAACATCTAGTACAAATCGAAAAATTAATCTTCTACAACCCGACTACTGTTATTGAAGTCTTTAAATAATATATAGTCTGAAAATCCAATCAGCTTCTGGCTACGATAATGTGAGTAATAGATTAATAAAACAAGTTCAACATATTTTAGCTTCCCACTGACTCACCTATATAACCTAAGCTTATTAACAGGAATTGAACCTGATTGCCTTAATATGGCAAACAATACACCAATTTTTAAAGTTGGCGACTCTCATGATGTGACCATGTACAGGCCAATATCTTTGCTCACATCCTTCTCAAAGATATTAGAAATGATTGTCAATTCAAGGCTTCTTTCCTTTCTCGAGACCAACCAAGTGCTAGCTGTTAACCAATTTGGATTTAGTTCAGGCAGGTTCACGAAGGACGCCGTTGTCCACATGACAAATCATATAATTTCCAAATTAGACTCAGGAAAAAAGTGCATCGGTGTCTTCCTGGACGTGGTGGCATACCATTAAACTGGTTTATTTCGTATTTTACTAATCGAAGGCAAAGGGTTTGTGTGGATGGCTCACGTAGTGACTTTAATGAATCGACATTTGGTGTTCCGCAAGGAAGTGTGCTCGAGCCGACACTTTTTTGATCTATACTAATGACTTGTGTAAACTAAGCCTAGAGCAGGCTGAGACACTAGCTTTTGCGGGTGACTCAGCGCTTAATTTTCACGGAGATACCTGGGACGAATTAGCTGGAATTACCAATCGCGGACTAGGTCAAGTCTCACAGTGGCTAAACAACAACCTACTCTCACTGAATAAATCTAAGACAAAGTACATGTGCTTTAGTATCTCACAACGTACCGCACCCTCGAGAAATTTGTTAATTAAACTGCACGATTGTAACCGATTTTTCTAACGACTGTTTATGTCCATCTATTGAAAACTTGCGTCACATTAAATATTTAGGGGTATCCATTGATGATAGACTTACGTGGAAGAAACACATAGAGGCCTCTATGTGGCCTCTATCAACGTAAGAGTTAGGAAACTAAAATATCTGTTTTTAAAACTTGGGAACATCGCTGACAAATACTTTATAAGTGTTATTTATATGGCCGTCTGTCAGTCCATTCTATCATACTGCGTCGTTGTCTGAGGTGCTGCTGTAGTACATTTTTAATAAAACTAGAGCGCGCTCAAAGAGCCTTCCTGAAAATTGCCTATAAAAAACCGTTTCGGTATTCTACGGACTATCCTTACAGAGAATGCCACTTTCCACAAGTTAGACAAATCTTTATTGAGGCGTCGTTAATGCGGTTTCACAGAATAGCCTTATCCTGTATAAAAACTACTAAAAGATCAACACCTAACATCAGAACAAAATTCGCACAAAGATCTCTTATTTTTCTAGCGCCACTCCTGTACACCAGAGCCAATAAAGAACTTTACATTCTTCACTGTCTCAAAAGACAATGTAAGCGTCTGGTTAAAGGATGGTTGTATGCTTTCAACCTGGAAACTGAAAATCTCATAAGCGTAGTAGTATAAAATCTACGTGAAGAATAGTACATGTGGGATGTACCATTCTTCACGTAGATTTTATACTAGTTAATTATTATAATTGAATAAATTTTTAACTTTTTTGTTACCAAACTATTTACAGTTATGCATTCCACACTATTTATAGAATAACATGCAAGAATAGCATAACGAACTAGATTAGCTACTTAAATTAAATAGATTGAGAATTAAATTAAAATTAATACATTACATATAAATCAATAAAAAAAAAAAAACTAAAACAAATTAAATTAAATTGCATGCTAGAATTAAAATTATACTTAGTGTATAAGTACGAGTACATTTATGTCCAATTTCGTTAGTCTAGTAGTTGCGGCGGGAATGAGTAAATCTAAAAAAATGTGTAATCTCTTAAACAAAATACAAACAAAAAAAACATAAAAACAAAAAAAAACTTATAGAAAACAAACTACAAACAGATCAAAGTTCTAACTGTGTCCTCATCCTTACTAAAATCATGCACACACTTTGCGCATTCCTCACCCATACACTGCGTAACTACTCAGCCACACAAACACATTCACACATGCAACAACCTTACCTAGCATTCAAGAAGCGTAGGTCCGTCCTACCCTTACTAAACTATTGTAAATTAATTTGCTTCTGGAAGAAACTAGCCACCCACAACACAGGGAATCCTAGTGTGGGGGCTAGTAAACCTTGTATGTTACTACTCGTACCTATGTAATAAATAGGTATAATTTTTTATTGCTCCATCTGTATAAGTAATACTGTACCTATCCATACCTAGATACAAAAAAAAATTTTTACTATATATTTTTTACATGCTCCTTTTGCTCATCTTATTATATTGATTTCTTACGTATATTTCATACAGGGATTGTTTTGCGTGAGCTGCAAATGTGCTGATACCAGCAGTTACTGTTGATGATTTAGTCTTACGGAAGGTTGATGTTTATTGTATACACATGCTGTCATACGTGTATGAATGGACACGTACCGTATGTTATACTCAAACTATTGATTAAAATAATGCCTATTACTAATCGAAATTGATAGACCATTGATTGTATCAACCATAATTGCATAATACTATCCTGTTTGACCCACACGAGGACTAATTAGCATAAAACTATACCAATTTATTAACAACTGTAAATAAAATAAATAAACTTCAAATAAATAATTAAATTAAATAAACTTTAAATAGATGGACAAATATTTAGTACTATTCCGCCAATCTATTCCCAAAGAGTTAGACACGATGCAGACGCATGCAGACCTCCCTCCCGCCTGCAATTGAAAAGCCATGCAAAGAGTTAGTATGGATTTCCGCAAAGTCACGCCTGAATCAATTATCTATAAAATAAACAGTTTTTTCTGTTGTTTTGTTTCTTATTTTCTGATTGACCTTATTTATTATGTTGAGGGTTTTGCCTTCTCTGTGTATCAAACGATACATATAGATTACATACATACATTATATTGTTTGATAAACAATTTCTATTCTATATCCTACTACTCGTAAACAAAAATTGCGACCAACAAAAAAGATGTAAGTACAGTATGCTATTCGACATGTTAGATAAATATAATTTAGTTTTAGTTGGCTAGTTATTTCCTAGCTAGTCATAGTCGACATATTTGATATCTCGATTACGAGTCTCGAAATTTATCAGTATACGATCTATTAATGTCTTATTAGGTTATCTCACAACCATAAAGTTAATCTATAACATTTAATATCGATGACGAGGACCCATACCAAACACGACAACAAGTGACCGAATAATTTCGCCACAAAGCAATAAATATTTTATAATAGAAATATACAGTAACCATTTAAGCTGGCAGGTTCAGGTCACGTGGCCGCCGCGTGCCCGGCACGGCCCGGACAGCCCGGGGACTTATCTGGGACAAAATTGATATTCCGCCCGTAAATAAAATGGAAGTTTGGGCTTAAAGATCATGAATTTTGGTTGTGGTACATCGAAATCCTACTAATAATATGTGATGGATGTTTGTTTTGTTTGTTTAACGTGGTACCATTAGAATTATTATAGATAATGTGGTGTTTTTTGAAGTAAAAACTTCTTTAGGCGCATTGAGCACTTTTTGGGTGAACAAAAATCATGGAACACGCGTCATCGTCACCGAACGCTTATGTACCTAACGCTTACGCTATATGTATACTGTGTATACATATATGTGTACTTTTTGGGTGAACAGAAAGCGTGAAACTCGCGTCATCGTCACCGCACGCTTCCCGCACGTGTTTTTATGCAGACTGTTCGTTTTTTGCTTTAAAATTATTACTTATAAAAATATAAAATTAATTTTTATAAAACTAATTGTCATACTTCTGAAATGTAAACTTCAGAAGTATGACTTTTTATGTAAAATAATTGCAATAATTTTGTACATCATCATCATCATCATAACAGCCTTTATGAAGTCCACTGCTGAACATAGGCCTCCCCATTGTGTACCTACGAAAGCGCAATAAATGAGAATTGTATTTCACCATATACATGATAGTACTTTCTACTGATAAATAAAACAATTCATGCGAAATCTTTAGAGACTGATATTTACAGATATTTTTGGTTTGTAAAAAAGTGTTAATTACCAATTTAAACTTTAATCCTTAATTATAAACACTTCTTTATAAACCAAATAAATCGAATAAAATAATCTAATAGCTCGACTGTGATACGATTCACATGCTACTTAGTTTTCACTTCCATCGGCAGTCCCCAAAGACTGCCCCGCATTTTTATACCGTTACTATGTATATATATAGTAACATCGACAGTTAAACTAGAAAAACCTTTAACCACAGTACCGTCAATACGTACATTCAATTTTTTCCGGCGCTTCGGCAGCCGCCGCAATGGCATGCCCGCATTGTTTTGCGTTGTTTTCTATTTTCTAACATAACCTAACCATATGTTGTAACCAGATGTTACAACTAACATCTTACTACAGAAATGTGGGAATTACATTTGACTAGCTGTTACCCGCGGCTTCGTACGTGTATGCTTAGAACCTTTATTTTTATTTTTGTATGGAATGCATTATGTGCATATAAAGAACATCTCATAAGTTTAATCCCCTATTTTTCCCCATTCAGAGATGATTTTGCAAAAACGGTGAAACACAAGGAGTGTTTTATTTTTGTATTGTTTCGTTTTTTATTTGACATTACTTCTGCATGCAATGTTATTAGTTTTTGAAAAAAATATCTATTAAATATAGATAATATAAATACATTGTATGTATAACATATAAATACATTTTAATATAATATACATATAATATATAATGTATATAATTATAATGTCCTTAGATAGCTCAACTGTTCCACGTGTATTTTATATTATTGTATATTATTTTGTACATTTATTATAATGTACCTACTTATTTATATTTATCTTTATGTATTTAAATCTTCTGTGCGTTTGTAATTGAACTCCTCCTAAACGACTGAACCGATTTTGATGATTTTTTGTGTGTGTTCAAGTGGATTCAAGAATGGTTTAGATTCACAATTAGATATTTTTTTCTTCTTAATTTTTAAGGGAAAACAGCTAGCACCTACACACAAATATAAAGTACATTTGAACATGTAATAACAAATTCGCGAGCAGAACCTAGGATGTAAAATGTGGTTATAATAAACAATAACACCTTTCCTTTATATCTATTAAGAAGAAACTATGAGCTCATGTCTGGTGGCTCGTGTTTTCAACATTCCGGAAAACATATTCTATAGAATTAATTTTGATAGGAATGTCATTTTCATTCATTAACCCCCGGAGAAAACGGAGGGGTGTCATAAATGTGTGTGTGTATCTGTGTATATACGAGTGCCTATATGTGTATGTCTGTGACATTGCAGCTCCCTAACGAGTGATCCGATTTGGTTTCGTTTTTTAAAGGCCCTCAAAAGGGAAAAAAGAACTAGGTCACGTCGTTGTCTATCTAAAAAAATGGTTATTGCGCATGAATCCAAGGAAATCCATTTGAAGAGCATCTCTTTTCTAGATGATGATATAAAAAGCTTACACAGGTCTGATCTATTAGAAATTGATCTGTAACTTTAATGATATTGCAAGAACAGATTACATTTCGAAAAATTCCAGTGCTCAGGGATTGCATGATTTAATTCCACTATCTCTTTTTCACAACAGGACATGCAGGTACTTCTGCTCAGTACCATCCATACTTTGTCAGTCTACCACCCTTACGAACAAAGCGCTTTGCTTCCACATTTATGATAACCTACAGCCAAGGAATGGAATACTCGTATTTTGACGTCGTCTGTCTTTCCTGAAAAATACAATCTGGGTCTCTTGGAGCCAAGAGTAAATAGGTACCTATCTTCGGCCACATTGTCGCCTACCATTAAGCGAGATTGTGGTCTATCTAATAATAATAATAATAATACCGGACATTTCACACAGTATCATCTGGCCCCAAAGTAGGCAGAGCTTGTGTTATGGGTTCCACATGGCTGATATACTACTTATATACTTTTTTTTAATACATACATATTATACATAGAAACACCCATACCCGACACAAAATCTTGCAAGTCTTACAAACATTTGTCCCGTGGCGAAAATCGAACCCGCAACCTTTTGCGTCTCAGCCGGACCTAAGCCCACTGCACCACAGAGGTCGTCAAATCTATGATCTATCGATTTTTTCTATGATAAAAAAAACATGGTAACTTTGACCTTATGTTGCAACTTCACCTGGAGTCTGTGGGATACCCAACCCCTCACTCTCTTAAAGCAGAGATATCGGGTTTGGACTCATTGATTTTTTTACAATACAAAGGTTTTATTTTTAATTGTCGTGTACTTTTCAAATATTCATACATGTTTTTCATAATTATATGACAGATAGTTTATGATCAATGATTAATAAATTGGCTCTTTGTTAATTTAAAACACTAGATTTACGGATTCATTAAAAGTTATCAAAGCAAGCAGATGTTGAGCCTCACTGTCCTCACTCACTGTTTTGCCTTGTTTTGACACACCATACAAAAACATTGCAAATTTTTACATATCAACTTTGTTACGAACTAATGAACTTACAAAACTGTGTAGCGACAAAGTAATGATACTGATGTTTTGCCGGACTATTATGATCTTATTGAAGTGAAAACTTCTTTTAGCGCGGTACGCATATTTTTAGTTGAGGTAAAACCTCTGGATTCGCGACACCGTTACCGTCTGGGGCGAGACGCAGCCGGCTGCCGCGTTCGCCCCATTTGATTATAAACCTTAATTCACATGTTTACAGTCTACTTTTGTATGGATAAGTTTACTGAGTAAGGTTCTTTGATATATTATCTACATTCTGAATAAATAATATTGCATCATCTGTGTTTGTTCAGTATTTGATTGGCAGTCGCCATAATTACTGATTTTGAAGTGATTTATTACCAAACTCTAACGCTCCAAAATAAGTTTCGATTTTTTTTGCTTCCTGGGTGAAAGCAAAAAAATCGGGTTGCACTGCAGTTCAATTTAGATTAACACTTTAGTATTACAGTTATTATATTATTAATAAATATTTATTTACAGAAATGTACAGAATAATATACATACAATAATATAAAATACATGTGAAACAGTTGAGCTATCTAAGGACTGTTTAAAACGATCTATAGATAGCTCAACTGATCCACATCACTGCCAGAGGGCAGCTTTCCCAAGACACTGATGGCATTGCCAATTGGCGGCAATTTTGGCAGACAACACATCATCTAGCCTAAAACAAAGCATACCTTGTACAATGGCAACCAGATGACTATTCCTATGATTTTCAGCAGTCTTATTCAACACTAATTAACATGACGACTTTTTAGTAAACATACTAAATTTAAGAATTATCCTACTTATAATGTTATAAATGTGAATGTAAGTTTGTTTGTTACGCTTTCACGCGAAAACTACTTAACCGATCATCATGAAACTTTGTACACATATTCTTGGAGGTATTAGAAGTAACATAGGATACTTTTTATGAAAAAAAAATATATGTAGGTACCACGCATGCGAAGCCGCGGGCAGCAGTTAGTAATTTATAAATGTTACAGTAATTCTTTCTTTGGCGCACAAAAGATCGTTCGTATTTTACGAATTATTTGTTAGTTCGTAGACACAACTGGGCCAATGTTGCGATAACACCGTTGAAAATACAGACATACCTACGGCAGCTTCACACGCAGCTTTAAATTACGGCAAAATTAAACTAAAAGCTTAATTTAACTATCATCGTGTAAATCACTTCGCACATTCTTAATTTAACCCTAAAATAACACCTAATCGATAGCGCTCCGCATTTAGCTACAGTCCCCTTGGGGGATATTGCGCAACCGTGTTTTTGACTTCTCTCCCTTCTCGCCTACAGGTTAAATACTATATAGTAGGTAGCGATCTTGGTATCGTTGACCCCAAGTGGAAACTGCCCTTAAGTGATGCGTTTTTGTTTCCGCGTTGAAATCGAACGCGCTACATTTTGTTTGGTTTGGCCATTGAGCTGTATCTTCTATTTCTATTAGATCCCTACTAATATTATATATGTGAAAGTAACTCTAAGACTTTCTGTTTTATGTTTTCATGCCTAAACCGCTAAACCGATTTAGATGAACTTTGGTATAGAGATACATTGGACCTTGGAGACGGACATAGAATACTTTTTATGTAGGTACCATGCGTGCGAAGCCGCGGGCAGGAGCTAGTTATTATATAAATGTGTTTCGTATATCACGAGGGCCAGTAAATTGAGAATCTTATATAGCATTAAGTATTTTATCGCACAAGACGTGTAGATGAACTTGCTTGTGGTTCACGGAGTTCATAAAACTCGTTGGTATGTAATTTCCTTGCGGTAAATAGGTCTGAGTTGCGTACCAATTTATTTATGTAGATACATAATAGTTTATCTAAATAAAAGTATATCCATCAGTATTTTAATTACGTACGCAATGAAGTACCACAGTAAAAAAAGTTAAATGCCAATTCCAGCATGACCTATCTGTTCGCTCCCAGATCTACGGTAAAATAAAAGTCAATGTTTACGATGGGGGAAACTGGGTCCCTTTCGTATAAGATTCAGCTAGTTCAGCTGAAAAGTCAACCTTCCCGTACATTATTAAGGCATATATTTGTGTGCCCGGGGAAATTTCAGGAATTTTCCGTATCGACGTCACATGTGGTGCACAGCCTTTATTGAAGTTGATCTTTCCTCTCCCCCGGTCGAGGGAGTCCCTCCACCTGCTCTAAATACTTCTCTTTATACCTATGCGAAGGAATGTCATTGTATTCTTAGAAATGGAAAATATAATGTATTTAAATGTAACCATCGAGCAGGAAGACGCCAAGCCTTTATGTCTCATATTCCTATGCATATTCAGAAATATAAAGCTTATATAATTTTGAAGAAAACGTATTATAATCGTTGGTTATGCTGACGCCTGCTATCTCGACATCACTGAAGAGCAACTTTAAGTTTGAGCGTCTCCAAAGTTACTGTATACCTATGGTTCATATCTGGTTTGCGCACGTATGACCACATTTCTGATTTTCGCAATAAACTCAATAAAACCCAATTCTTTTTCACCTGAATGCTCACATTCTCTCTATAAGATTCTGTTCTATCCTTCAACTCCCTTTTATCTCAAAAAACGGTTTGAATTTCTCTCTCTCTAACCCTCGATCCTTACACTCCTCAGATACCAATCAACTCAAAATTCCTGTTCACTCTATGGACAGTCGTTTACAGTCCAGGCTGTCCGCTTGCGGAACGCGTTACCTGTAGATATCAGAAAGGCCAACTTCCCGTCTTCAAAAATATGGTCATTAAACATTATTAGTTGTACCTAGTTATTTCTGTATTGTTGAGTGTTTAGACTGTTTATCTTTATTATTATATCTATTGAGTTCATATGTATGTATATATATATATCAATATTTGTTTAGTTTATACATATATGTAAGTATGTAATTAAATAAATCACTACCCCTTCTCTGTTTATTAAAGTCCAGTTTATTAAACAGAGAAGCCTGTATTATTGGATAAGAATAATAAGAGTGCATTTCCTCATGTTGCTTTGTCCTCAGACAGATTTGAACTGACACATTTTATATGTATAAACACTCTTATATTAGTTTTTCTAAGTTAAGCTGGCTATTAGATAGATCATGCAAAAAACACTAGAACCAAGGGGTCTACCGGCCATTCCAATACCAATCTCAATCTCACTAAATTCCAATACAGTTTCACTTCCAATATGCTATGCGCATAATTGGCACCGTGGAACAAAGTCGAGATTGAATTTTTACTATTTTGGAAACGTCAAAGGCACAACACTAGGTAGTAAGTCTCTCACTACTGCAAGCCAGGGGCACATTGTTTTTGCTTATATTAATACTTTATGGTGCGTAATTGTCTATGGAACTGTCAGATTAGTCGTTGGTTTTCAAACACATTTGGATTTATTTGTAAAACTATTACGAATTATATAAAAATAATTAAAGTAAGTAAGCTGCCAACTTATATGCGGAGAAGTACGTTCAGTGTTTAAGTATTTAAACCTAGACTGATTATGTTGCGTTAATTTACAGCCAAGCATGAGTGCATCTCGGAGTGAGTGAGTGATCCTTGTGATTTTATTAAATAAAATATTTTTTGACAATGACTTTGACTTTCCAAGGGAAGCTCTCGGACTCCTAATGTAATTAACAAAAACTGAATACTAAGCTGTCTTTCAACATAAATACACCTGTAACTGAAGAGCATTATACGATTTTTATTTATTTATTTATTTAGCCTGTTAAACTGGGTGAGATTGATCTTTTTATGATTATGACTGTATTGTTTGATTCGTTTGGCTATAGGATGTCTCTCAACTCAGTGTACCTTTGAAAAAGGTTTCTATTGCTTCCTGTCTTGAACAACTCTCCTCCATTTGGATCCCGCAGTAAGTTTCAGCTCATCTTCCCAGCGCATTTATTGTCATACAAACCATAGTACTCTATTAATATATATAAATGTTATGCTAATGTAGATATATACGAGTAGACTACAGGTACCAGTAGTCATGTGCCATATATTAAAAGCTCGTATGAATCTCACATGTGTTTGTTTTTGCCAAACTAACATTGAAAACATGACTCGTGCAGCGAGATTCCTAGAGAAGGCAGATCTACGCTCGCCTTTACGCTTTGATCTTCCGACTCAAACCCCAGATGCGTTGCGGTCTTCAATATTACCCAAAAGATCTACAACAGTGCTTGAAATTGAATATATTAAACTGTAATTTAAGATAAAGGATTAATGTATTTATATACTATTTTATTTCGAGAAATGTACAGAGCAATCTTCTATATAATAAAAATCAATTGCTGTTCGTTAGTCTCGTTAAAACTCTAGAACGGCTGGACTGAATTAGCTGATTTTGGTGTTCAAATGTTTGTCATAGTCCAGGAAATGTTTAAACGGTGAGAAAATTTGTGGCAAGGTGAGAAAATTTGTAACGCATGCCGGGTACAGCTAGTATACAATAAAATCTAATGAATAGATTTGACAATAATTACGGTTTAAAAACTAAAAAGTCAACCGACTTATCAAAATTTTGTTCCAAGTGTATAACATATTTTTTATGAACTACTGAACTGATTTTTATGAAATTTATATGGGACCGATCGGATTTTTTTTTTGGAAATTCATTCATGTTATACATAGACACCTGACAGATCATACCAACAACCGGAAATGGAACCCGCAAACCCAGCGTCTCAGCCGGGCTCTGGCCCACTGGGCTATAGAGGTTTATGTTTTTTTAGGGTTCCGTACCTCAAAAGATAAAAAGGAAAGTGATACGATCTGTCTGTCTGTCTGTATGTCTGTCTGCCAAGACTCTTTTTCTCAGTAACGCGTGGAGTTGAAAGTAATATCAAATTCTAAGGTCTTCAGTATCTTACCTGGCCTTTCAGCTCTGTTGTTAGTAGCTCTGCTGTGGGTTGTGGGTTCGGTTCCCTCCTAGGTCAAACATTTGTGTGATGATTATAAATATTTGTTCTGTATCTCATCATCATCATATCAGCCTTTAAGAAGTCCACTGCTGAACATAGGCCTCCCCTACAAATTTCCAGGAAGAACGTTTTTGAGCCCTCTCCATCCACCGGTTCTGTATCTACCGGTGTTATAAAGTTTTAGTGTCATAGCGTCATAGCCTTAACGCAGCAGAATGTTTGCTTTGTTTTCACCATAATATCGAAAAAACGATTCTGCAACCGAAGCTAAAAGAAAAAAAATCTTTTCGTTACGATATACTTAATTACGAATGCAAATCAAGCTCCAACAGTCCAAACGAATCTAAATTAAGTGCGGAAGTTTGAGACGACGACGGGTACAAACATAACTCAACCACGACTCAGCCGACTCAGGACGTCTAAAGAGCCGGAAAACAAAGAGCGTGAACGAGTCTATTCGAGTCTGGTTCTACCCAAGGATTTACTTTAACACCCCTACAAAAATCTTATTATACAAACATTGATATGATAAGATGAGAAACTACAGTTTGTATACAAGATGATAGAGTTATTCGAGCTTCATTTAAATGGCTATTATACCACACCTACTGAGAAACTTGTCCATTCCTTTTCCAAATATAACTTAGAAAGTACATCAATTCAGGCCCAATAAAATGCGGGACGGAAAAGTCTATAGAATTTCATTTCTAAGGGTCATACTACACGGGCGGTTCTCCCGCCGCGGGAATCCGCTTCTGAACCGCACTAGTCACAATTTAATATGAAAGTTGTATGCTGCATACTACACTGCGCGGTTTCCCGTCGCTGTTCACAGGCGGTAGAAATTCAACCGCCACATGCAGCGTCAAACCGCCGCTGCTAGCCGCCGCTGCTAACCGCCGCGCCGCTTTAAACTACACGGGTAGTTTCCCGCTATTACGTCATTCTGCGCGGGACCTTGGCGCTCGCTTGTTGTTCGTGCGTTGCGTGGCTAGTGTCGCATCAAAATATTCGATACGGAGCGTTTTATTGTAGAAATACAATCTTTTAACTACTAACCAGTATTAAGTAATCACTTAATACTGGTTCCACCCACACATTGCGCTTTACTTTATTTTTTAATAATTCTATTATATAAGGGCTGCAAGCGCAGTTGTCATTGACGGATCCATGTTGAAATGAACAAAAGACAGCGATAAACCGCGTCCCGTGTAGTTTGATGGTCTGCGGCATCTTTGTCGAGCGGATTCACGCGGCGGGAGAACCGCCCGTGTAGTATGACCCTAACGCGTTTAGCGGGAGAGAAAAGTGTATGGAAATCCATTTCTAACGTGTTATTTTTTTTTATTTCTTCATAGATCAGCCGGTAGCTATGGTTATTTTCATTATAGGTCAAATGACAAAAAGTTTTTACTCCAAGTCCGCCTAATGATTTATTCCTCTTCCGATTTCAGAACAATATTTTGAAAAAAGAACCCAAGTAATAAAGGCATGCGCGGGAATTTCTTTGAAATTTGAGTTATAAATTTGGTAATATAAATTTCAATTATAAAATAATTCTCCTCTTTATTTTCCTCGTAGGTGAAGTATAAAGCACTATGTATCACTCGGGAGAAAGTGCGATTCCTACCTCGTGTGTTTTATGTTACTTAAATGACACACTCGATAGGAATGGGGCACTTTCTAGCCTAGGTGTACAATGTACTATTGTAGATATTGGAATTACACTAACTTCTAATTGAAAAACACTACACTCGCCATTTTTTATAGTAGTAGCGGCATTATCAGCGAGTGATATCATTAGTATTTTCTGAAGTTCGAAAAAGTCCCGTTACTGTCAATGCAGAGCGATACATTGAGATGTTAGAGCTTTACTTTCGACAAAAGCGATAAAGGACTTGTCAAACTTAACTAAATGTGGTATCAACAAGATGGGAAAAATTTCATACTTCCAATGTCTCAATAGCAGCAGTTCGTGAATGTTTTGACCAAGAAATGATATCCAAAAGAGGTGCCACAACGGCCACTCCGCAGCCTAGATTTGTGCTAATGAAGTGTTTCCTTAAGAGTGAACTAGCCGATTATCTTTCCATACAAACGGCACAGGGTGATCACTCCACCGTCTGATGTTAAACAATCAAAACGAAGAGTGATATCAATTTATCTTATCATAATCATAATCTATGCTTGTATGGCAACAGAATCGTAAAAAAGGTTCGGTTTTGAAAAATACAAGCCTCAAAAAAAACATATTTTAACACTTGATTGAAGCACAACTTTGGGCGTAAATAAGTAGCATACGGAGCACAAAAACTCATGTTCATGCACGTTTATTTATTCAAGAGCTCAAATAACTTTATTTCGAATAGATACATTCAGTAGTTTTTCATGAGAACCCTTCAGCTAAAAGTCTGTTCATGATTTTTACGCGGTTGTTTTATGCACAAATCGTAGTCTAATCTGATCAAATGATTAGAAATCATTATAACATTATCTCCTTACCTGCTTATATTATATCTTTCGTGCACGTCTATTATTGTCTCGCACGGTGCATACATTTTATCTGCCCCCACAGATGAGTTTGTGCCGCTGACTAGTGTATTCTTAAGGGTTATCTTTCAGTCTAGGTGAGTGTAAATATAAACAAAGTTCACATTTACATAAAGTAATATTCAAAAAATAAAACCTAGTAGATGATACAGTTCTTGATTAATACAGCGTGTTTAAGTTTGGTCCTCTCTGTTTATGTGTATTCAACAATCATATGTTTGTCATAGTTTTTTTTATTTTTTTAATAGTTCTGCACATTTCACACAGCATCATCTGGCCCCAAAGTAAGCAGAGCTTGTGTTATGGGTACCACATGACTGATATACTACTTATATACTTATTTTTTTTTGTAAATACATACATATTATACATAGAAACACTCAGATACGTGACATATACTTGCATATCATACAAATATTTGTCCCGCGGCGGAAAGCCCGTAACCTTCTGCGTCTCAGCTGGACCTTGGGCCACTGCGCCACAGAGGTCGTCAAAGCTGATGGTAAAAAAAACAGAATACGGCACACTCTCAGGTGCTACTTTCGCACCTTTTTGACCGTTTTATTTAATTTGTATTAATCGGTTTGCACATTTAAACTCGTAATCTAGTCTTACTAGACTTACTTACTTTCAGGCATCAACAGCATCACACTTGGATTAATCAGTAGAGGGGGGCAGGGGGGGTAGCACTGAACTCGTTAAAAAATGGCTGCAATAGTCTGCGAGTAAGAGCTAATTAAGGGTGATCAGACAGACGGGCATGGCGCATCTATAAGAGTTCCTTGTTTCTTATATACTCCAGAATCTAAAAAATTACACCCTTTATCATGTTTCTACGACAAGCGGATTCGGATTGTGTGCTATCCCTGTATCCGTCATGATTTTGATTTAAATTTAAATTGATAATGATCTCAAATGTAACGGTACGTTTTAAAACGTTTATACGACAACAGCAATTATATTATTGTTGCATTTTCCAACATTTAATCAGACTATCGCGGTGCCTTTTATTTCAGGTAGCTTTAATTTCAAAATGCGACAGCAGAAACACGATCATTGTCCAAACAAAGGCTCGTCCGATCCAACGCTTTTATTTGATTGTTTCATTACAATCCTGCTAGTATTATAAATATTTGATGTTTGGATGCAAAGTCAGTCAGTAGGTTTATTCATAATTGGTTAATGCGTTAATTAAGTTTGTGGTTATTAATTATGTATAATTAATTATGGTCAGTTATTCAATTCCATTCAGTTTATTTACACCTTATTTTAACATTACAGATACCAACAGATGATTGTTGAATAGGAACAAAGAACAGCAGGAGAAAAATAGGCAACTAGAGTGCTCAACTCTACTGAGTGAAGCTACTGTCCGTTCCTGAGAACCGTACTCGCTTTAGACCTGGACGTGTCCCTTTGCTTGCACCAATACCTGCACGCACTGTCTCACGACAACATTCGCTCATCTGCCGCGTACAGAGACATTTAAATATGCTTCTCACTGAACATCCTCAGGCGGATCTGTTTGCGGATGACTGGAAGACGATTGAGAGACTGTGCCCTACCTACTGCGAGAAGAAACGTTGTTTAACTTAACAATGGGGTTCCTAGTACCTACCTTAGGTAGGTAGGTTAGTTGGTTCCTGGTCTGCCATTATTGGTTCTTTATTAACTACACGACGTAGATTGTATTATATAGCTTATTGTTTTTAAGTCTTCATATCTTTTGTTTTTTTTGTTATTGCTACCTTTTTTTTACTGATCCGCTCTGTAATGTGTTGTCAAATAACATATTTTCTTTCTTTCTTTCTCTTAACTTTGGGGCTAACTTTATATCTATATCTAATATATAGATTTAATCTGTTTTGGAACATAACGTATGTTAGAGGAACGAATTATAAATAAAAAAAAGAAAATGAAGTGTAGAGTAATCCAATAAGGAAGGTACATTCAAAGGGACTCAATATAAAAAAGAATTCGCTGCCCTCTGGCAGTGATCAGGATCAGTTCAGCTATCTAAAGATCGTTTAAAACGGTCCTTAAATAGCTTAATTGTTTCACATTTATTTTATATTATTGGATATGATAAAATTGGTTTACAGAAATGTACGTAATAATACTAATAATACAACGGTTTTAAACGGGCCTTAGAAGGCCCGTTTAAAACGATCTATATATAGCTCAACTGATCCAGATCACTGCCAGAGGGCAGCGTTCCTAAGATACTGGCGGCATTTCCACGTTGAATGGCAATGGTAATACGCTGAGCCATATTATTGTATTTTATTCTATACATATCTGTAAAAAGAATTGAATTGATAAATTCAAGATCTACAATCTACCAAACAAAAAAGCGCGTCTATGAACATCTAGTCCCTCGTTCAAATGGAGGATGTTTATGAATGTCGTAATTAATGTATGTGGTGAGAGTTCCGTACAAACCTGTAGGTATATAAGTAAAGTTCACCCATCACGACAATAATCATAGTTGGATGATGTAACTAAAACATTACGGTTTTCGCAATATTCCCTTTATCTGTGCTAAAAGACGTTGCTTCGTACCAAATTTCAAGATTCTGAGTTCACGGGAAGTACCCTGTAGGTATTGGTTCCCTTGCGAGTGTCTTGCGGGCTTGCGACATAAATGGCTGTATCTTTTGATTGCGTTGGCTTAGAAGTTTGATTTTTCCACAGCTTTAAGGGACAGTAGAACTGGGTATATGATATAAATTTCAGCTTTATACCTCCACGTATTCCTGAGAAAAAAGGGTCTTGACAGCAAGACAGACGGATGGACGGACGGACGGAAAGACGGATGGACGGACCACAAAGTGATAAGGGTTCCGTTTTTTCCTTTCGAGGTACGGAACCCTAAAAATATGTGATGTAACTAAAACTTAAGGTTTTCCGAATTTTTCCATTATATGGGCTATAAAACATTGCTTCATGCCAAATTTCAAGATTCTAGGTCGACTGGAAGTACCCTTTAGGTTTTGATTCCCTTGCGAGTAGTTGCAAGTTTGAAAATATGCGACTTAAATTGCTGTTTCTTTTGATTGCGTTAACATAGAAGTATGATTGTATTACAGCTTAAAGGTGTTATATATCTGAGTATTTGATATGAATTTCAATTTAATACCTGACGCGTTCATGAGGAAAGGGGTAATACGTTTAAAATTA
This sequence comes from Lampropteryx suffumata, assembly GCA_948098915.1. Classification (NCBI taxonomy): domain Eukaryota; kingdom Metazoa; phylum Arthropoda; class Insecta; order Lepidoptera; family Geometridae; genus Lampropteryx; species Lampropteryx suffumata. Next base: position 27,766,096 of record OX402544.1, read on the forward strand.
TTTAAAATATCTTTATTATATGATGTAACCAAAAATTTACGGTTTTCGCAATTTTTCCTTTATCTGTGCTATTAGACGTTACTTTGTACCAAATTTCCAGATTCTGAGTTCACGGGAAGTACCCTGTAGGTTTTGATTCCCTTGCGAGTGTCGAAAATTTGTAGAAATTAGCGGCATAAACGGCTGTATTTTTTGATTGCGTTGGCATAGAAGGTTGATTTTTTCACAGCTTTAAGGGACAATATAGACCTGAGCATTTAATATAAATTTCAGCTTGATTCCTCCACGCGTTCCTGAGAAAAAGGGTCTTGACAGTCGGACGGACGGACATCAAAGTGATCCTATAAGGGTTCCGTTTTTTCCTTTCGAGGTAAGGAACCCTAAAAAGAAGTTTTGTAATCCGATCGCCACCAAACTTCACAGGATCACCCGCCAAGCCAATCTGAAGATTTCCTAAAAATTTCATCGAAATCGGTCTAGCCGTTTCGGAGTCTATAGGGAACATACATATTACACACATCGCCTTTTTTAAATATAGATTTGCAAAATAATAAATGGTATAAATAATCACTTTTAAAAGTCTAGTGGGTTGTACTGTTTGATGTTGTACTCTTGTACATTTTGATTAATTATATATGCATTATATACATTGGTGAAGTAGATGTGACAACGTACAGTGGAGGCTTCCTAAGTCATTATAGATAAGAATGAGTGGTCAGGTCCCAGGCCGATTCAATACCATCAATGTTAGAAAAACCAAAAAAATGTTTGGATCTTTTTGGGTTTCTATTCTTTTATTGTTATAGAATAACTAAAATAAATAAAAACACAAGCCGCGATAACTAGCCTTGTAATTTCATCATATATCGAATTATTAAAAAAAAATACACTAACCTCCACCAAAAGTGCCAAATATTTATTAACAAATATCTCTGTTGAAAAACTATTCAAGAAACCTTCTGGTTTCCTTAAAAGACCTATCTAACGATATGCCACACGATGCAATGCAGTAGTAAAATAATAAAACTAAAATGAAAACCGACTTCATTGAATTAAATTTGAGCCTATAATACATTTTTAGTGGAAAGTTGATGTATGTAAAGTATTCTAAATATATAATATGGGTAGGCCAAATAAACGCACTACTCCAATGAGACAGCGAGGTATCGGAGTAAACGAAAATATCATCGATGTACCTATGCAATTTTTTGATTTTTGTTGATTTATCAGCTCGCCGATTTTGATAAAATTTAAATGAGACCACCTGTAAAGTATACCCTTTCAAACAAAAAAAGAATTTTCCAAATCGGTTCAGGCGTTTTCGAGTAATCGGTGAAAATACATTAAAAAAAAACAAGATTCCGACGAATTGAGAACCTCCTCTTTTTTTTTATGAAGTCGGTTAATAAATAAAAAAGTTGTAAGAGTCATATCTTTGTAAGACCCACTTATACGTATTAATGATTATAATTTTTCATTTTGCAAGCAGGAGCATTCATTAGTGGCGGACAGACCTAAGGGTTCGAAAATAAGGATCGAAATCGGAAGTATACACACACGAATAAAACCCGTGGATATAAAATATAATTTACAATGTATCCAAGTTATCCTATACTAAATAACTATGAAATCCATTTTCTAGCGATAATCAAACAGTTACATAAAGATTCGGGTTCGATAACAAGGTTCGGAACACTGACAGGTAAGTGCCCAAAAAGCTGGGAATGTTACCTCGTTTGATAGCCATACTAATCCTTTGTACGAGGTAAGCACCCTATGATCATTTGTCTCTATCGTCTCTTTGATAAAGGAAAGGAAAATATAGTCCTAGGTTTTCATAATTAATTAAAAAATACCATAAAGTACTGTTTTCGTACATAAATTTATTTTTAATAAATCTTTGAACTTCTAAAAAAGTCAGATAATCTCAAAAAAACTATAATATAACTGACAATTAAATTCTATTGAATGGTTCCGCTCCACTGAACATCTTCGTAATACGTTTTGCCCAAATTGATATAAACCAGTGTTTCTAACAAAACGGTAAATGTCATCCGTACGCTACAATTACGGAGGAGCGTTTTTTCAGAAATGATTACTGGTTTATTAAACGACTTCATTAAAAAGGAGGAGGTTCTCAATTCGTTGGAATATTTTTTTTTTATGTATGTTCACCGATTACTCAAAGACGAATGAACCTATTTGGAAAATTCTTTTTGAAGTAAAAACTTCTTTAGCATTGTTGTGATTTGAAAGTCGATGAAACGAAAAAGCAACAGTAAAAAGAGACAGACATATTAATTCATAAGATTTAACGCGTGGGCGAAAATGAGATAGGAAGCATTATATGTGTTTATTATTACGTGTTTGTGCGCGCATGCGTAGTACAAAGCTTAAGAAAAGGCATCACAACAACCGTGGTGTTTTGTATACGTGTACGTATTATACGTTTGTTTTTTGAAGGTTTCACTTCTACCACGTGTACTTCCCAGGTGTTCCCATTTAAATTTTATCGAAATCGGTCGAGCGAAGCGAAGAAGTCCACAAGGAACCCTTATACTTTCGATATGTCTGTCCGCCACTAATGAAAGCTCTTCCTCGCAAAATAAAAAATTATAAACATTAATACGTATACATTTTTTATTTATTTTCCTACTCCATTGCATCGTGTGGATATCGTTAGATAGGTCTTTTAAAGATACTAGAAGGTTTCTTGTACAGTTTATCGATAGAGATACTTGTTAATAAATATTTGGTAATTTTGGTAAATTTTTAACCGACTTCATTAAAAAGGAGGTTCTCAATTTTACGGAATCTTTTTTTTTATTTTTTTTTTATGTATGTTCACCGATTACTCGAAAACACCTGAACCGATTTAGAAAATTATTTTTTTATTTTAAAATGTATACTTCCCAGATGTTCCCATTTAAATTGTATCTAAATCGGTCAAGCGGTTTTTAAACTATCATCATAAATGAAACAATTGTATACATAGATGATAATTTCGTTACGTGCAGTGCAGAGCAGTGCGTTTAGTTGGTCTACCCATATTATATATAAACAAAATGCATGTTTTCCAAATAAAATAATTTTATGGTCTTAAATGGTTTCCAATGAAGTCGGGTTTCCTATAGTTTTTAAAACGTAATTATTGGAGGTTAGATTTTCTGCTTATTACACTATAATTTATGTCTACCTTGTTTACATTATATGTATACTTAACTATGCATTGAATTGTTCTCAATATTATAATAAATAAATAAATAAGTGATTATTTTAGATTTTATTTAAGCTGTTCTCACATGAAACACAGGATTACCTAGTTTAGGTTTGTATTTGGAAATAGGTAGATACTTTTGTCTAATTAAGGTTTTTTTTTTTTTTTAAATCACTTAATTACCCAGTGTGGCGTTAAGGTTTCATCTGTCCTTGTCATTCTAATGACAATAAATAAAGATGGCAACTGATTTAAACAAGACATGTGCTTAGATAATGTGTGATTATCAGACACACGCTAACAAAACAATATTACAAACAAGTCACTCTACACTAGATAAGTTAATGCGCCGTAAATTTTACTGTATATTTTGCAGTATGTGTGAAAGTAATGATAAATGTCCCGTGTGTGACGTTACGGCCGTTATATGGCGCTTACCAATTCTTAGGAAATGACAACTTTATAATTTACAAAATAGCATAATCGTACGTCTATTGCACCGGATGTATTCAAGCATATATCCTTAGTGTTTTGAATAGCTCAACCCGTCAACGTGCTACGAAAGGCATTCGTGGCCACAGCACCGTTCTACTTGAAGTGGCCCTAATGCACAATAGCACAAATACGGATAATAAACCCTAAAAACGCACGCAGGGCCATTCACTGCATTTGAGCAATGAAAACACTATAATGATTCTGGTTGGCATGCAGAATGGTGAATGATGAATGCGAAAGTTTGGATGTGGTAATAATAAAGAGGGTTATTTTTATGTTTAGAATACAAACTTTTTTTTACTTCAGTATTATTTTAGAATCTTAAATTTTTGAGTGTGGATAAAAGATAAAACAAATACCAAGCTTAGATCATGTGTAGTTTTTCTCGTGTTTCAACCATGTCGGAACTTTTAACTAAGAATTCGGCACTTTAGACAAACCTTTGGTACATTAAATTTAATGATAAAAATTATGTTAAAACATAATTTTTATCATTAAATTTAATGTACCTACTATTTTTAGATTTTTTATGTAATAAAGAAAAAAAACAACATTTATAATGACATGCTATTTTCAAGTTTTTCGCACTCTTAACTACGATCAATCAGAGTTGAAAATGGAAAACAATAGTAATCGACTGTTCTGTAAGCAATAAAAATTAGGTTGTTATGAGACGCTCCGTGCCAAAATGTTAGTTAGTAAGCGGTGTTCAATATGCGAAATGTCGTAAATCTTTTCATTTAGAACCGATTCATTTCATTTCATTTAACCGATTTCAAAAAATGAGGAGGTTCTCAATTCAGTTTTTTTAAGTTTGTTACCTTATAACCCTATTATTTATTTTGAACAACTCTTTTTTCATGTGAAAGGATATCCATCCCGACTGGTCCCACAGAATTTTTATCAAAATAGGTTCAGTAATTTGGTTTTTAAGTGGTTGGAAAAAATAAGTCCAAATAAACGAAATTTCCATATTTTGACTTCAAAAAAAGGAGGAGGTTCTCAATTGAGGAGGGTGTATTTTTATGGGCTCAAATTTAATTCAATGAAATCGGTTTTAGTTTTATTTTTTAAAACGTAATTATCAGCAAACATACTCTACCGTTTTCTGCGAGTGCCGTATCCAAAGGCATACTGAACGCACATTCTTAAATCCTTGTTGTTTACATGGCGGATGGCTCAAGTACTCGCTCAATGAGAGAATTGGCCTACTCGAAACACAATGACGGTCCATGGTGCCTGTCATGGTCCCTTGTCTAACCTAAAACATGTTTTAAGCTTTTTTAAAAGCGAGGCTATTATAGATCTATAATTTTTTTTAAATACACTCGATTTGCCAACTTGGAAAAACCGCTTGAATCCATTTAGAAATATCTGGTGTTTTTGTTTACATTTGAACAAATGTGATGGATAAGTTTTTAGAGCACCTTGCTTGAACCTTCCATTGAATTAACTTTTAACCTCTTAGCAACTTTTTGGTAGCACAAAAATACAATAACACCTAAGATATTACTGAAAGACAAAGCCCTGATTCGCCAGACTAGCTAACATTTTTTAAAATCTGGAAGACGTTATTTTGCTTAGACTAAAGTCTAAATTAGAGTAACAGTGTTTAATGATAGGTCTAGATTAAGTTATAATTGACATTTGATGCTTTTATTGAAATGATTTTTCTAGGATTTTTCATAGTTTTAATCAACACCTCTTTACTTGACTAAAATACGCTAAATCACGTCAACCGCACGTCAATTTAGTAAATTTAGGAATTGTCATTTAAATATTTTACTCTGATTCAGACTTTGATGCAAATGACATAAGGCTTTCTTATTTTAGGAATTCTTAGCTAGTTTTATTCTAATTTTATTTTGTAAAACATAAACCAGTATTAAAATTACCTACAGGTCATTTTAATACTACGAAACTCTCAGCTACCTAAGCTTTCGTTCAGCATACCTACGTTCCAAGCAGCCACTTTCGCTCGCGAGTCGCGGTGTATTATCGGGAATTCTTTGCCCGTTTATAGAATGATCGTAGTCGCAGTGCATATTTATTTTATAAACTGCTATAAACGTGGTTCAATTCTTTTGTAAATTGTAACATGTAAATGTAAATACAACCGTGGTAATACACAAATAAATTGTATAAATTTTGTCTAGAAAAAAAACGAATAATACAATACAAAAATATTTAAGGCCCACAGGAACAGCTTCCGTACTACATGTTATAGACAACGGAAATATATAAATGCTATTTAAACAAGTATTTGTAGAAAAATGAATGATGCTGTCTGGCTGCAAATAAGACATGTTTTTGCATACCTATTAAAAACTTAATCATATATAAACCTGAACTTGTATTTACATTAAAATAAAAAAAAATACCTCGTTTTAATAAAGATGTTGAGCGTCCACACGCCGACTGGTGGCAGTTGAGTTTTTTTACCAAAAGAATAAAATACAATTTGACTTTGTATCTAGCGGTCTCGCGCCAAAATATTATAGCTTTGATCTGTATAATAGGTAGGTTGGCTCGAGGGTTCTCAGGGCGGAGTCGACCAAAAATGTGGTCCTCGCGATTGGTGGATAAAGGCGAAGGGGGACAGCTGTATGCCGTACGCTTTAGCGGCAAGCACCAGCGTAGCTGAAGTCAGAGTGCGATCGGCCGGCGCCACACGAGCGTTTCCCGCGGCCCACATCTGTGACGGGAACATTAACAGTTCATCAACAAAATGTTAGAATTCTACACGAATATGAACCCTGGATTGATGCAGGAGCCGATGCAGCCACCTCTCAGCTGCAACGGGAGAACAGGTCAGTCAAAAAAAACAGCTCAAAGTTTATACGAGTAGTGTCAATAGTTTGCTCAAAAGTTTTCAAACTAAACTTTTTTATTTCTTTTAATTGGGTGGTAAAATGCGAATTTCTATGATTTATTAAATGGTCGTTTAAAAGATAAATACTTACATAGATATATAAATTGACGTATTAAATGTTCTTAAAAAATATATATTCATAAAATATAAAAATATAATATGTACTCGTAAAATATGTTTACGGTTATAAAGTTGTAATATTTATTATCGAAACAATATCAGTTATTTATATTAGAATAAATAAAGAAGTATGTAAAGTTATCTGACTATATAAAATTATACCTTACTTATACAGTAATAAGTTAAAATGCGGTTCAACAAGCCCTATGGCGCTTATAACACTAAAAGTACGACAGTTGTTGATAAGTACCTACCGTAACTAATAGGCGTAACAATCAACTTCAAATTGTATTCAAAAATATATAGGTAGGCACCTAGCTACTTTATTATAAAACTAAATCTTGTAGTCTATAACTAGTTGGTGTTAAAGTAAGTTAAATTCTGGGCGCAGTTGTACACGGAGCCTAATACGAGCGCTGAATGTATAGTTGGCTACGGCTACGGCTACGGGTAACTTTAGGTACCAGCTGTATAATGAAAGCGGCGGGCGGCGGGCGGTGGTGCCAGAGCGGAAGCAGGTTTACGAAAAATAATTTCCCCCGTTGCTCTCGCCCTTGTTAATTAAAACGCGGTTTAGTTGCGATGCCCCGACTCTGTTCGTCGTTTTTCGTTGTACTTTACAAAGGAACAAATTTGCTTCTCTTCCCAAAGAACTTATCTTCGTTAGAGTGCGTTTGAATTAAAACAGAGCTCACCATGCAAGTTCAAACAAAAAGTTATCGGAAATCTCAAAGCCGAGCGCTTACTCATAGGGGCTTGAAATTTAATTTAGTTCTTTACAGTGTGTGTAGACGTACACTAAGGAATTCTAGAAATTCAACCCCTGTAGTGTAAGGGTGTAAGGAGGGAGATAGTTTGACTTTTGATTGCCCCTATTGTCCTATTTGACTGAACACATCAGAACTGAACTGAACAAAATGGAAGCAATTTTTGTTCCCAAAGTAGAAGACATAATCGTAGCTATAATTTTAAAATTTAAACATCGACCTTAAAATAATGTAGGTATTTATCAACTATAAAATAATAATTGACGCATATAACATAAACAATAATTTACCTAAGTACCTACGTATTTAAATAATTTACCTATTTACTTGGGTACTGAAAAGGAAATAAAAAATTTTGAACGTGTAGGTAATTATGTACACACACATGTTTTGTCCATGTATTTTGAATTTCCATCAGAATAAAACGTCATCAACACTAGTTGTACACTGCACCACCAACAATTCGGAACCATATATATATATGCCCGTATATATAACCGTATATATGAAAAATCACAATTCTCACTGTAAATATTAGTAGGTACGAGTACATGTCGATTTACATATTTATTACACACTGTTTGCGAGCAGCCGGCGGCGGCGCGCCGAGCCGTAACCAAGTTTTTTTTGAGTTTTCATTACTGAACTCGCTGCAAATATTTAGCATTCGCACAATAATAACGGGTTTTCATCAAGTAATATAAACTCTTTTGATCCAGAAAAAACGGAAATATTAACTGAACTAAATGTAACAAAAGTGACCTTCTAGAGACCTTCTGCAAAGCTGAACGATAGCGTGGAGTTTTGTATTTTCCTTGGCAATTCTCAAAGCATTGTACAGTTCCACTTATTTTATTTCTTCGAGTGCCATAGTAGCCGACAACCGATTCCAACGTGACGACGCGATGGAGAAGGTGAGAAGTATGTAGGAATTCCTTTATTTACTACGTACGTATTATTTTAAACAACGTAATACAACATTTAGATAAACACGGGATTTACTCACGTATTATTTTGTCGATGGAGGCACCGACACTGTTTCGGTTCATCGCAAACGAACGGCAACGAGCAGGTCGCGGGTTATACACCCTGATGTAGATTCTTTAGATGCATCGACAAAATAATACATGAGTAAAACCCGTGCTTAACAAAACGTTAAGGGTTATTACATAGTATAAGACAAAGTCGCTTCCCGCTGTCTGTCTGTCCATATGTATGCTTAGATCTTCAAAACTACGCAACGGATTTTGATGCTCTTTTTTTAATAGAGAGAGTGATTCAAGAAAAAGGTTTATATGTATAATACATACATAATTAAGTAGATAAACACTGATAATTTTAGAGATTAGCGTAAATGGGTTCAACGTATTAGAATTACTGAGCTACAGCAACGCGTGGCCGGGTCAGCTTTATATCTCAGAGTGAAACAACGTAATAATGTTTATTTTATTATAGTTGATTTGATCGTCACACAACGGGTGCCTGCAGATGGGCGACGTAGCCGGGGCAGGCCGAAGAAACGTTGGCGTGACGATCTCGATGCCTTCGAGAAAGGCTGGTGGGAAGTGGCGGGGGACAGGGACAAATGGAAGGAATTGGGGCAGACCTTTGGACAGAAATATTTTTAGAAGAGATTTTTACATGTTGCGACTTTGTCTAGATGATTTTTAGACCAGTTGATGCAGAGACCATTTACGTTTTCGACTACCAACCCAACTTTGAAACAAAAAGCTGTCAATCTCAAATACATTTATCATTACAAACAGTATATCATTACATAGTATAAAACAAAGTCGCTTCCCGCTGTCTGTCTGTCCCGTTGTATGCTTAGATCTTTAAAACTACGCAACGGATTTTGATGCGGGTTTACAGGAAGGTTTATGTGTATGATACATGGATAATATAGTAGAGAAACACTAATAATTTTAAAGGTTTCTAATGTGATGTAGATAACGAATCGGTACGTAAATTTTATTTGTGATTAAAAAAAAATATCTAAATAAATAAATAATACCAGACATTTCACACAATATCATCTGGCCCCAAGAGAAGCAGAGCTTGTATTATGTGTACCACATGACTGATACACTATTTAAATACTTTTTTTTTAAATACACACATTATAAATAGAAACACCCAGACCTGAGACAAATACTTGTAGATCATACAAACATTTGTTTTGCGGCGGGAATCAAACCCGCAACCTTCTGCGTCTCAGCCGGACCGTGACCCACTGCGCCAGGGTCGTCAAATAAAAACATTCCTTTGGGGCATTTGATATCTGTTAAAATCAATACGGAACGTTTCCTTTTCCATAGAAAATAGAAATGGCGCGTCGGTTCCGATTGTTTCAATGTTTCAATGTTTCGTATCTCGCACAGTGTGTTCATGAGTTTTATCAATTTCGTGCACGCGCTCTTTATTCGATAAATAATCGATAACTAGGACATCTTCCTATCTGTTAGCACTCTCACCAAAAAAGTAGGTACCTACTTTTAAAACTAAAACCTTGAAGGCACCTAGGCATAATTTTGTGACGGTTTTTGGTACATTATATAATTACAATTTTCATGTAATAATAGTTATAACAATGCCATTTATTTCCATTTAAATCATATAATTACATACAATATATAAATGCATTTTTAAAATAACTTCTACATATACTTTAGCACACACTCTAATCAACTCATATTAGTTAATTTTGTATATTTATTACTAGCTCTCCCGTCATATACTAGCTGACCCGGCAAAAGTTGTTTTGCCTTATTGAACTTAAAAAAAATGTTTGGGGTGCCACCCTTTATACTTAAGGGTATAAAAATTTGTTATAAACCTATTCTCAGACCTACTGAATATACATATAAAATTTCATCAAAAACGGTCAAGCCGTTTCGGAGGACTATAAACACGACAATTGTGACAAGATTTTTATATATATAGGGATATATATCTTTCCTTTATGCCTTTGTTCTTTATTGTACACATATTGACCACATTTTGAAACATACATTATCATATGGCATGTACACAGGTTATTATTTCATTATTTCTATATTACAGGCCATAGTTTTTTATGGTAAATCTAAACCATTCTCGAATCCACTTGAACACACACAAAAAAAACATCAAAATGGTTCCAGCCGTTTAGGAGCCGTTTAGCCATTTAATTACAAATACACAAAAAATATTCTTTTTCGCTTCTCTGCTGTGTTAGTCTATCCATTCATTCTAGCCATTGTGCGCGTTACTTGTCTAGCATATTTCCAACAACAATATTACAACAACAATATTGCAACATCCTGAACTATTCAAAACGAATCAGGACTTTCGCACTCGGCAACTACGGGATATATCCAACACAAACTGCACATTCCTAAATATAAACTTACATTAACACAATGCCAAGCGTGTTATTTGTGTGTTAAAATTTATAATAGGCTACCTGACAACATTAAAGACCCAAATGGCATTTTATTTTTTGTTAAATTGTAAAAGTGGCACTTGTCTATAAAGTGTTTTTATACAATTAGTGAATATTTTAATTATAGGGACTACTAACTGTATCATTATTATTAACTTATTAACATTTTATTGACCTATTAACTATTAATTATTTATAAGAAATTACATTGTTTATAATAACCTAATATATGAATTCATTCTAATAATATATCTCCTAAGAAAATTAAGTGAGCTAGGTTAACGACACTAGATAAAATTTGCATGCCAAAGAATATGGTAGGACATACAATGGACTAACTATTATAAGACCTAATTGTATCACATATGTTCAAGCAAATAAATGTCATTTCATTTCATTCAATTTCCATTGACGACCTCTGTGACGCAGTGGGCCGGCTTAAACGCAGAAAGTTGCGGGTCGATTCCCGCCGCGGGACAAATGTTTGCATAATCTGCAATTATTTGTCTCGGGTCTGGGTGTTTCTATGTATAATAGTACATTATGGTACTAGTGTGTAATGTTGGTGATTACCGCTGAGGCGCCATTGAGACCCGAGCCGTTAGGTGAGGGTCTTAAGAGAGCCGAGGACGGTAATCATCAATACACACGTGTATCATACGACGTTTTTCAACACACTTGTGAATAAAATAACAATAAAAACTCATTTTATTTAGTAGATAAAAAGTTTAATTTCAACAGTGAAAACGAGTTGTGAAAAATGATTCGCTATGTATGGCGGGATTAATTAAAGTAATTATTAAATTAAATTAAATTAATCAGTTTTCCTATGCGCGCGCATTGCGATCAGCCACAAACTAAAGGGATGAGGTTTTTGTTTTATTTTCCGCGCATAGGGTTTGGGCCTATTCTGCAACGTACAAAATGGGGAATTTAAAGTTTTCTTTTATTACAGAGAAAACAACATTTATATTTGAGTGAAAGTTTTATTTACTAAACATGTACGAGTTAAAATTATCTATTTAAATAAGAAGTTGCATGAAATGAGCAAGCAACAGGAACATTAATTTATTTGTTCTATTAAACACGATCTTTTTTTGTGAGTTATAGCAATGAAAAAGTCACAGTTTGATTATGGGTGTCATTCTGTGCCTAATCGCGGTGACCATAGAGCCACTTTATGAGCAAGTGTTTTGAAATATGTATTTATTAAAAAAAAGTATATAAAAAAAGTAGTAAGTATCTCAGTCATGTGGTAAGTAACAATAACACAAGCTCTGCTTGCTTTGGGGCCAGATGATGCTGAAATGTCCGGGATTATTTATTTATTTTCTTTCAACTACGTAGTAATCATTAATCACTACAAAACCGATCACAAAGGACGTATTTTTTGCTTAGAACCAAAACAGTGCAGTAATGTTATATGAAATCTCATTATTGCACTGTTTTTCATTTTTGCACTGTTTTTTACTTTTTAATTAGATATAAATTTATCACAGAGGTTTAATATCTCCCATTAAGTTTAATATAAAATGTTTGCATTAGATCAAAAAGAGACTGGCTGATAATAAAAATCGGCCGAATAAAACCGCCTTGGTGAAAAAAAAACATTGGCGCGCATTGTACCATTGTAAAACTTTGATTCTTCATATTTTTTTGAGTAGGTATATTTTATCACAGTAGGTACCTAGATTGGTAGTTGAAAGAAAAGTAAATTACGCACCTCGCTAAAGAGAAGAATTAATGCACTCGTGTCAATTCAGTGCCCTCGCTTGCGCTCGGGCACCAACATAACACTCGTGCATTAATGATTTACGAGTAAGTTTACAGGCTGCAGGTCTGCGGCGTCAGTTATTTGAATCATTCTTCGTGTTTCGTTGTTTCACTGTCTATCTTTAAGCTTTAACACATGCTTCTGTCATCCTTCGGAAAGCATGAATTTTATGAATAACTAGCTGACCGGTGCCCACTTCGTTGGGCAGTTACAACTTCACAAAAAATAAATTTTAAATTTTTCCTGAATTTTCTTTGCTATAAACCTCACGGAGCCCGAGACCTTTCCAACGAATGCAAAACCGTGGAAATCGGTTCGTGCGTTCTGGAGTTATAGCGTCAGGAAGGAAAACCCGACTTATTTTTATATAGTAGATATAGCTAAAGTAAGCCACGGGTATTTATCGCGCATTACCTCTTAATTTATTTTCGGCGTTTCGGTTGTGTTGTTGTAACTAAAAATATTTTTTTAAACTTTCGTAAAAAAAAATATGAACAATTTTTACTAGTGTACCTCGGACAAAGGATTAGTACCTATAGCTATTCAACGAGGTAACGTTGCCAGCCTTTTGGGAACTCCACCTGCGGTCAGTGAATTGAATTCTGTTTTTTATCTATATCTAAGTATTTCAGTTTTTTATAAATAAAAGTTATAAAATAAATATCGCTGGACAATTCACACAACACTAGCCCTAATTTACCTCTAAGTCTCTATGTAGATTACCAAAATTCCATCTACTTTTTGGGAGAGAGCGGTGTAAATATTTTTTTACGTTACGGCGTGGTTGAACCACAAACCACAAACAAACACAATTAGAAACATACCAAGCATCCAAACATCCACACAAACCTCATTTATATGCATTTATAATAATAGTAACATTGTAGGATACAAACAAACATACTCAACAACTTTATTATCGATGTGTGAAATGTCCGGGATTATTTATTTATTTATTTAATTAAATTTTGTGAATTTTGTACTAATTCTATCAGTCATAGTCATACTGTAATGTAACCCCAATGTAAGCAGAGCTTTACACAAACTCTGCTTACATTGGGGCCAGATGATGCTGTGTGAAATGTCCGGGATTATTTATATTATATTCTTTAGATTACCATATAGTATATTTTTAAATCAGTATTAGGTATGTAGTAGATAAATATTATATTAAGGTTAATTTAGCAAGTGGGATTCAAAGTCTCAAATTTATAAGCTCAAAAAATATTTTTTTAAATATTGTATTACACCTTCTGACGTACCTAATTACTCGTAGTTACTTAGGAGTTTATCTATTTAATTACAAACTATTTGTTGCGTTTTCTATCAGTACGAGCATATAGGTAACATACGAGCTATAGTCTTTGTTTCCTACTTTTCTTATATTTTTTATTTGCTCAAAATTAATGTACCTACCTAATGTTTTTGAGTATTATAATACACTGTGTGTCTGCTTCTAATGATTGCAAAGTGATTTCACGAATGACCAATACCTACAGCAAGTACACTTTCCACATACGTGAAATCATTAAATATAGTAAGTACCTTCAACATTCCTGAAACCATCTTATAAAGTAAGTAGGAAGCATCCACGTACGTCAAATCCTCTTGGTTTTATCTTCGATACATAGCCCATAACTAATTCCCAAAAACATATATGATCTTGCAAATATTCTGTACCATAATAGAGAGTCCTAAACTATTTTTGTTTTACAATAAAGTATATGTAGGCTACAAAGCGAAAGCAAACCTACAAAGCGCCTGATACGAATAATGGAGGATCGTTCTGTGTTCGGCCCGATGTACGGTACCAAGCCGAATAACGCTTTGTACTGCAAAACGTTATTCGGCTTGGTACCTAGTGCACATGATACAAGAGTGAAGAAATCACAATGGTAGGACGCGGATATAGATCCATATTTATCTCGACGCATGGGGCATATATTTCAATCATATAAACAAACCTAAACCACTACAGCAATTTCAGTATATGTCAATGACAAACTTGAATCACGACATAAAAGCCACAGTCGTAAGTTGTTAAGTCGGCTTAACAACTTTTAAAAACATTGACAGCTTAACATGACGACCTCTGTGGCGCTGTGGGCTAAGGTTCGGCTGAGACACAGAAGGTTGCGGGTTCGATTCCCGCTGCGGGACAAATGTTTGTATGATCTGCAAGCATTTGTCTCGGGTCTGGGTGTGTCAATGTATAATATGTATGTATTTACAAACAAAAAAAACGTATATAAATAGTATATCAGTCATATGGTACCCATAACACAAGCTCTGCTTACTTTGGGGCCAAATGATGCTGTGTGAAATGTCTGAGATTATTTATTTATTATTTATTTATAACATGCTAAAACATGGAAACGTTCATATATCAATAGATTGCGGGTTCGATTCCCGCCGCGGAACAAATGTTTGTATGATCTGCAAGTATTTGTCTCGGGTCTGGGTGTTTCTATGTATAATATGTATGTATTTACAAAAAAAAAGTATAAAAGTCATGTGGTACCCATAACACAAGCTCGCTTACTTTGGGATCAGATGATGCTGTGTGAAAAGTCCGGTATTATTATGATTATTAAATGAAACTGCTGTCACCCGTCCCGAAGGTGAACAAATACATCAGATTTGTTGGCACTAACGCCTTCTTCTTCGTTAATGGCATGTGTCAAAATAATGTCAAATATTGCCAGTGTCAAGTATTTATAGTATGATGTCACAAAGTTGTATTTTGTCGTTCGGTCATTTGTTGAAGTGAAACTTCTTATGCGACTTCCAACAAGGTTACGTTAAACGTTCCTATTTTCATTTCCACATTACGAAGTTTCATTTCTTCCGCGCGGAGGGACTCCACGCACTATTTTTATTTGATGGTGCCTTTCATATAAAATAACTATACGGATTATGTTTGCTCGTATCGCAAAGAAACACAAATCTTTTATTCACACCCGAGTCAATAACTCTAGTTCTATTTATATAAAAACACCAAAATTACTAATAAAACTGGAAATAACTCGAGATAAATAAATAATATAA
This sequence comes from Lampropteryx suffumata, assembly GCA_948098915.1. NCBI lineage: Eukaryota > Metazoa > Arthropoda > Insecta > Lepidoptera > Geometridae > Lampropteryx > Lampropteryx suffumata. Next base: position 27,781,813 of record OX402544.1, read on the forward strand.
AAGCGCAATTTTTGCTTCGCAAGACGACCAAATATCCACACTAATGCCTTTCCGGAATTATCAAATTGTATAGAGATGACAGCCTCAGTCGCGCTTCAGTCAAGAGACTTTACAAAAGCTAGCTAGTCATATAATTAGATCTTTCCACTGGCGAGAATACCAACAAGTAAATCTTGTGTCCGTAGGTCCTGTGAATAGCAGAATGTTGCATAACTTCGTTGATTATGCAAAGCGCTGGAAATCCCTTTCTGTTCTATATTAAAATGTGTATCTATGTTATCTTTACGCAGTGTTGAGTGCACGCCGCTTAGGAATGGCCTGTCGGTTTCTGAGCATTTTATTATATCAAACTAGCGACCCGCCGCATAGAGACGCCGCATTAAGGTGCAATGCTGATACTAATTATACTACAGAATGGTTAACCCTAAGAGATAGCCATATACCATCGTGGACTTTTTTGTAGACCTTTTGAGGGTGTACATTACTTTAATACATTATTTTGATCTATCTCGTAGGGTTCAGACAGCGTTTACAATGTAAGCGCAAAAATATGAGTTTATTTACGACACCACATTGGTAACCTCTAAAATTATCAGTGTTTATCTACTATTGTTATGCATGTATTATACATATAAATCTTCCTCTTGAACTATCTTAACTCTATCTATTAAAAAACCGCATTAAAATCAGTTGCGTAGTTTTAAAGATCTAAGCATACATAGGGACAGACAGACTGCGGAAAGCGACTTTGTTTTATACTATGTAATGATAAACACAAAGACAAGAAAGTAAACATAATGTAAGCAAGACTAAAAAATAAAATAAAAACTAAATAACATAGGTAATGGCACTCACCCAGACAGATACATATACGTACGTACGTACATATATTTATGCAAAAGTATCTGTAGTATTCTCTGGCTTTTCTATGCAAACACCTAAAACTTGGCAATCAACATTAACTCCACCAGGAATTTTTTATGGGCCATGTTCTTCGAGAAGTCTAGTTTAAACGAGCATAAACAAAGGATACGAACAAATAAAACCTCGACACAACACCAAGCGGGCGCATAATTTTATAAAGTGTATGAAACCACCCTACGCCGAACAGTGGCGCGATAGACCTACTAGCGCCCGCGTCTTCGCTCGCGTCCGCTACCGTACTCACCGCGTTAGCATTGCACATAACAATTATACTAGGTACGTAATATATCGTTACTGAGTTAACTAGATTATAGACGTTAAGTTTGATTGAATCGCGCAAACTTTCCTCGCAGATACTGTTTGAAGCGAGATAATTCTTGAAGTAAAGTGCGGGTAGGATAAGAGCATCGATTATCCGTTACGGTTTGTATTATTACGGCATTTTGCCAGGGTCACGTCCCCGGCTCCACCCCTCGGGGCGTGTCCGGGGGGCCTGGGGCTTCGGTCTAAGAAAAGCGGTGAGACAGGCGCCAACCGTTATTTTCCTTAAGCCGTTTCGATTATACGAGTAGGTACGTTCTATAGGTTAGTACATCCGTAGACGTGGAACTATAGCTAAGCTGTTATGCAAGAGTGTGTTGCTGAAACGTTCGTGTATTTGTCTAAGAAAGCGCGTATTGAACTATGTTAATAATGGTTATCTAATAATATAATCTAATGTCTAATAACCAGCCTGCAGCTTCACAGCTCTGCCTTCTGCGCTGTAGGTTGTGGGTTGGATCTTCAGCCAGGACAAAGAAATCCCTAGGTAAACTATTTGTAAGTCCTAACATTATCACTGAATATGTTGGACTTTAATTAATAGTAGCTGTCCGCGCGCAGCTTCGCCTGCGTTAAAGATTATTCCCGGGACAAACCAATTTTCCCGGGATAAAAGTAGCCTATGTCACCAGGGGATAGTGTAGCTTTCAACGGTAAAAGAATTTTTCAAATCGGTCCAGTAGTTTCAGAGCCTATTTAATACAAAGAAACAAACAATCAAATCATTCCTCGTTATAATATTAGTATAGATAACTAATTTATTGACTAAACTGAGAACAAACAAATAAATTGTATCTTTATTTTATATATTAAAAATGTTGTGTGATGAATATAAAATGTTGTACTGTCTGAATATTATGAAGAAAGCTATATCATAAGAATGTATTTAAAAGGTATATTTTATCAGTTATCTCGTTCCTATAGCATGTTAGGTACAAGCTTTGTTTAGTTTGGGACTAGATGGTGTTGTGAGAAATTATGCCCATCAACGTTTTAAATTATTTATTCAACAGAATAAGTATTCACGCCGTGATCAACAAAAGCCCATAAATTTGATAGCAAAATAATGGAATAGCGTAAGAGCACTACTCTCTTGCTAGTAGGGAAGGTACCTACATTGTTTTACAACGAAAGGTAAACATAGACCGGCGTTAGTCAGCCAAACAGTAACCAGGTTAGTGATGGCACAAAATGTGGTGATCGGAAATACCGCACACAGCCTCTACAGTCTCTAAGCTGCACAGATTTATCACACATTTTGATTATAAGTTAACAGTCTAACAATAATGTATATACTTTCCTAGATTAGGTTATGATGATACTTTGATAAGTTAGTTATACCTTTTCTTAAAAATATAATATCGAGTAATATCCAATATTAATATCCAAAAATATACGTGAAACTATAAGCTTATTAAAAACGATCTATAGCCAGCTCAGATGATCCAGACCAAAGGGCAGCGGTCCCGAAAACACTGGCGACAATGCTAATTTAATCATTATAATGTTTAATACATTTTCATTTTAATTTATAACACTTGCAACTAAAATACTTATCAAAGAGGTCATTCCTATTGACATTCAGTTAATTTATTCCTGAATGGAACCGAAGAAAGTTTAACTTCTAAAGCGATGGTGGAAGTTAGCTAGCAAATAACAGTTCTCTGCCAATGGTTAGCGTTAGCGTGCATGCACTGGGAGCAGTGTGACAGACAAGAGACGACGCTCTACAAAAACTCCCTAGGTATATATAATCATGTAATACATATAATCCAATATTGTTAACTAGGTACACTTGATCGAATCGAAAACGTAGGTCTACAATATCAAGGCAAGTCACTTTATGATTGATTGACGTCACGGACGCCTTGTACGAAGGGAAGGTCTCGCGATTTTTGCGATATCGTTATCTTCAGTATCTAAACAGTGTGTCTGTGTGCTTACATCGGTTTTATGTTCGATCATAATATTTTATTTTGTTGAACATTGAACATTGAAAACTTTACTTGGAGTACCTTCTTCTTTTTTGCGCAATTTTCGGACCTTAGCCGGACCCTAGTTTTGTTTGGCACCATCTGTCGTACACGGTAAGCACTAAGAACGCGCATAGTGACTGTGATCCATCGATCTATTCAACTATGGTGAAATGCAATGCTTGGGGAAGATTCCTTGCAGCAATCATTAAGTGCAGTTCGGTCAGAGGTCATTAAGTGCAGTTCGGTCTATCATCGTCATGCTAACCCAACCTAACCTAACCTAACCAAAACTACTAGGATCGGTATATTACCCATTCCCTCGGACAGTATGAGTGATAATACTCGTAGCAACCTGCTTCTCGAGCGATTCAGGGAGGTACGCGATGAAATACGTGCGTTGTGAATGTAAATAAAAAGTTACAGATATGAAGTGACTGCTTTTGGTAAGATAGCTATTCAAAACATAAATATTGAAAATGTGGAAACACCTCTAGAATCCATAGAATGTAAATTTCAAGAAATTCAGCCATCTACAGTTAAAGACCTTGAAGCCACAGAAATGCACCTTCGTCAGGAGTTGAATGAGCGAGATCAATTAAGTCTGGCCAATGATGTTGAAATTTCTAGCCTGCCAGAAGAAGCTGGAGAAAACTTTGAACATATAGCTCTACTGGTAGGAGCTAAACTTGGTGAAAAATACATGATAGCGATATTATCTATGCAGAACGCGAGAGCAGCACGGTTGTACAGGGTGATGGTCCAATGGCGTCTGCGATGCAACCTCGACCGCGGACTCTCGTGGTTCGTTTTGTGCGGCGTGTGTTGCGGGTGTTTACCATCTTCTGCGAGCTGCACGCGTCCGGTGCGGCATCACATCGGCTGACCTGGGACTCCCTGGGGTCTCGCGCCGTTATTACGTTAATGAAAGACTTTTGAAGCACAACAGACAGATAGTTTTTAAAGCTCGTCAGTTATGTCGCGAACATAGTTGGAATTATTTGTTTGATTTTTATTGTTATTATTTTGGTATGTTTTTATGGAGTCATAGTTCCTGGTCCGGTATACCTCTTTTGCAGCCGGTGTACGCATAATTTAAAATACATAGTTCTTAGTGAGATGTTGTCATGGGGTTTTAACTTTATATATATGAAAGTCAGCTTTTTGTTTCTCTTATTATATATCTTTGGTTATTTTTATAATAACCAAAGATATATTTGTAATTTTTAAAAATGATTTATAAAAAACACATTTCTTAAGGTTGGCTTATTTAATGCTGGCCTACTAAATACTAAACATGACGCATTTATATCAGTGGTAGAATGGTATGCGCCGGATATAATTGCCATTAATGAGACCTGGTTGAAAAGTGGGGAGGAAGAGCGAGCACCACCGTTCCTGGTTTCCATGGCTTCGATACCCACCGCACCTCGTACCTCGCTCTTCCTCTAAACGCTCAAGAGGCGGAGGGGTTTGTTTTTATGTTCGTAATGAGCTCAGAGTTCGCTCGCGCTCACACCCGTCTAATCCTTGTGTCGACCAAATGTGGATTTCGCTTACAGTAAATGCCTTTTAAGATTGTTATAGGTACTGTATATAAGTCCTCTATGGCAGAATACTAATGTTTTGCTTGATGCTAACACGAAATCCATATCTTCATATGGTTGTTGATATAACATTGTCCTACTTAGAGACTTCAATGTTGATAGTTTGGTTACTGACGACGTTGACACTGAATTTTTTTTCCGTTTTCTTAACTATACCAGTATATCTCGCGCAAAATAAATTGATTTAATGTGCACTGATGCCCCCGTTAGACAAACTCAAGTAAGGTACATTCTTGACCTTGGTGCCCGTGCTTTTATTACGACTGAAGTCAATTTAAAGAAACAGAAACCATCTAGATCTTATGTTATATACAGACCTTTAAAAGATTTTAACAGAGACTTGGAGAGTGTTGATTCGAACTTTGTGAAAACCCGAAAAAAAAGTGTTTATAAGACAATCTCACCCATGCATTACTGAAACTTTAAAACTTATGATGCAGCTCAGAGATGTTGCGCATGCACGTTATCGTATCTCTAAGAACGAGATTCATAGACAGGAGTAAAACAAAGAATTGAGGAACTCTGTCTTGTATGCTCTACATGCTGATCGTTGCGCTTATTTTGATAAATACATTAACGCCAATCTGAAAAACCCTGGCAGCATTTGGAAACATTTAAAAAAAAGTCCGAAAGTCCGAATCCTAATACCTTTAAGGATTTTCGGCCAATCAGCCGTGTTTCTTACTACCGTGTTTCTCCTGAAATCCTAGAATGAGTAGTATTATGATCAAGTTTCCCAGTTTGTTGAAGTTAACAACATCTTACCAGAAGTAGAGTCGCACTGCTACTGTCTTACTAGGCGTCCTATTCTTGTATAAAACATAAAAAATAAAAAACAATATTTGTGACACTTGTTTAAAGTTCATTAATAGTCATGTGCTTTGCTTATGTTAGGAAGTGTAGTTTAGTAACTTCATGCTTAGGTATGTTTGGAAAAAACAAACTAGTATATTATGTATAATAAACTCTACTCTACTATTATATTATGTAGGTATATTGAGCATACTATGTTGTCCGTGAAGTCAATATTGGTCTCGGCGGAAGAGCAGCGCTGCAGCATGGCAACATGCAGTAGCATTATGCTGAGTTGTCATTTCACCACCACTCAGTCCTCACTCATTTGTTTTTTTGTTTTTGTATTTATATTGTATAGACATCATAGTTGGTTTGAATAAATGATTTTTATTTTCTTCTTTCTTTCTTATGAAACCAATTTCGTTGAAGGTAATTTAGTTCAATTTCGCCAGAGCAGTGAAACACTAGTTCAAAGGAAGGCTAACGCTAATATTGGCTTGGTGAATACTTGGAGGCTTCAAGTTGCGGCTGTTGGTACGCTGCGCTTCGAGCAATGTTGACAGTTCAGATATTAAACCTTTGAGCCCGGTTTTGGAATCCCTTTAGCGCAAATATATTGGAGTTGGCCGGTCTACGACAAGTTTATTGCAGTTGCCTTCATGTGTTGGTTCGGCTTAACAAAATAACTGCCTGCTCAAAAGTACCTAATTAGTGCTACAAAGTACGTATGGAAACGTGGCCCAAATGGAACAGCTACTACTCAGAATGGGTGTACCCAAAAAGTGAAAAAATAATTTTAATAAAAATTTTGGTAGACAAGATCACCATTTAACCCAAAACTAAGCATAGCACAGTTATAAAAAAGATACATACTCGGGTCTCAAGACCAAACGCTTTTGATAAAGGTCGTTTAATATTTTGTTCTCTTTGCTGCTGTGCTAAACTTTTGCTTTTGCGAATTACCTTTGTCTTTTCCTACCTTTGTCTTATCCTAGCTACTTTGTTAAAGTTCAATAAGTAGGAAAAGAGTAATTGTAGGTACATAATAATTGATGTATAACTTATGAATATAAATGTTCCTTTTAAGAATGATGCTAGCACTTGTCAGCGAGTATTTTCCACATGCTACTAACATCAGTTCTCCATTACAGAGCTGAGCACGAGCATCAAGCGTGAGAAAATAGTGGAGATCTGCGAAGGATGCGGTCAGAAGATCCAGGACCGCTACCTGATGCGGGTGGGGGAGCTCTCATGGCACGAGCACTGCCTGTCCTGCTGCGTGTGTGGCTCGCCGCTCGCTCACACTTGCTTCACCAGGAATGCTAAGCTCTATTGCAAGCCTGATTATGATAGGTAATGCAAATTCAAGTAACGATGATAATATTATATTTAGGCCAGCATGGCCACATTTTGATGGCCTGTACGAGCCTGTGTGCTTTAGAACAATTTGTTAGTTGGGACAGGGTAACATCATGTGGTGACATTTATCTACCATAAAAAATAATAAACAAGCATTGCATTGGTCAGAGCAGAAACTGAAAAGTGTTTATAGGTACCAGAATATGTACCTGCTAGAGCAGGTTCGATCGCAAAATATATTCGGGATGAATGTCTCTAAAATGTAAATCCGACGCGCCCAAACAAAAACCCTCGACAAGTCAACACTCGCTACAATCGAACCAATCGGAAGAAGCAGTTGAACGTTTCACATTGGAGCGGCTGTAGGTACTTTTCCGTTTAGAATCCAACATTGTTCCCATTTCCGGCTGTTTGCACTGAACTGTGTGTTTTAGAGAATAAACTTTAGATTTGATCCGGAAGCGAATTCAGAATAGAATATCGATGCGAATGGCCTAGCAATTTGTCTGTGCGTTGTTATCTGTTACTGTGGTACATAGCGGACAAGAGAAAGCTCTAGGTTTTTGACCGTCTTATTTGAGTTCTTCACACTTCACTTTGTGGTAATTAATATCTCATTTGAGATTATACTTGAGATACTTTTAGTTCTGTTATGTAAGTCATACGTAACAAAACTAAAAGTATTATCTTGTCCAGCATGTTACACAGCTGCAGTTGATAGTATTATTCTGTCTGTGTCTAACAATGCCCTTTTCCATAGATTGTTTGGGGTGAAGTGCACCAGGTGCGGTGACCGGCTACTGCCACAGGAGATGGTGATGCGTGCGCAGCAATACGTTTTCCACATCCAGTGCTTTGTCTGCGTGATGTGTTGCCAACCTCTACAGAAAGGCGAACAATATGTCATGAGATCCGGCCAGATATTTTGCAGACAAGATTTTGAAAAGGAGATGTATCTGATGCAGCATGCTGATGATGACATGATAATAGATGACTCTGAACGTCCACGCGATGGTCGAAGGGGGCCAAAGCGTCCGCGCACCATTCTAACGTCCGCTCAACGCAGGCAGTTCAAAGCTTCCTTCGAAGTCAGTCCAAAACCGTGTCGCAAAGTTCGCGAAGCCCTCGCCAAGGACACCGGTCTGAGCGTGCGAGTGGTGCAAGTCTGGTTTCAGAATCAACGCGCTAAAATGAAGAAGATTCAGCGCAAAGCAAAGCAGGAAGGCGACAAGTCCTCGGATAAGGATAAAGATAAAGACGAGAAGAGTATTAAGCAGGAGTCTCCGTCTAGTGAAAACGGGAACTACCTCGGGCTTGATGGTTCATTTTCAGCTTCGAGTCAGCCGCTAAACCCAAACTTGCCATACTCTCCTGATGGTAAGATCTGTTGTAAATTAGTGGAACTGCCCACGCGAGTTTGTTCGCATATTATATGCATACAAATAACCCTGCCCCATCCCCGGCTATGATCAATTTACTCCTTTGATCAAAACGTGCCACCGAAACGTTCGGAAACTGTAGTTACTCAGTTCTCATTCCTAAACTTAAGGAGTTTAACTGTTCGTTACTCTATCTATATACGAAGAGAAGGTAAAGTTCCTTTACTTTACCTAACTAACTTTCTGTTCTGTAACTTCCAACGATTTGGTTTGGATAACATTAATTGATATCTTGAGAGCTTAGACTTTCGAATGGTTTTACTAACTTTTGACAAGAATTGTATAGATAGTTCGTTTTGACTAATAATCGACAACCTCTCTGTGACAATGTTGGTTCGATATCCACAGCTAATCGGGTCTAGGGTCTATTCGAATAACGCAGAGAATCATAAATTTGGGTGTTTATGTAATGCTTTTTTTCTAGATTACCCCGCGCACTCTGGTGATAGCTTCTGCAGCTCAGACATCTCCCTTGACGGCAGTAACTTCGACCAGCTCGATGAGGGTGCCTCTGACACCATGAGCCTTCAGAACCTGGAAGTGCAGCACCACCATAACCACGGCCATCCCAACCATGAGCCCCTGAACCTCGGGACCGGCGCCGTGGTCAACCCTATCGATAAGCTTTACCTGATGCAGAATTCATACTTTAGTACGGATCACTGATGCGTGGGTAGACGTGGTGGTCGGAGGCACAGAAGCGGCCCCCCGCCGCCTCCTGCGCCGGCCCTGGACCTGTGCGTACACACCACGTCTACCGTCACCAGCTATAACCCAACCTTCACAAACACCGGTGCACACACCGACTTCTCTCTTAGTAGCTTTTTTGAGCAGCAGTTTAATTAGCTCCCTCAATGAACGAATAAGTTCATTCATTTTGTAGAATAAAAACCGTCTGGAATTGAAAGTAGATTTTCGTTTTGGATTGAATTTAAATTAAAACGAGTTTTCATTTCAGTACAATTAGCCTGTTCTAAGCAATAGAAAATGTATTTATCAAAACATTGTTAAAGTTAGTTGTAAACTTGTAACACATGGCTTATTTTGTAAATATTGTTGTAACTATATGAATATTTAATTGTAGATATTTTTGTATGTCTATATTGTTCACATATTCAGTTATAACTCATATTGATGTTAGAGCAGTTAGGTTAGTATAATACTTGTTTTGACTTGTATAAGTAGGTATATGAAAGAACCAGCTATATAGTTATAGTTACCATACAATAACACTTTTAATGTTTATTTAACATGTTAGTACGAGTAATTCTGCTGTTACATTTTAATCCTATTACTGCGTAAAATATTATGAAGAAAAATTGTTTGCCGTATAGTCTATACAGTATGTTATATTAGATATTAGCCAATGTATGGTTGTAAGATAAATCCATTGTAAATAAAAATACTTACTACTTACTAGAATGTAAATTCTGTAAGCATTATAATAGTACTAAAACTGAGTGTACAGAATATCGTATCATTACTGATAACCGATAGGATGGGTGTGTTACTTAGACAGTTGTTACTGATAAATTCACATATTTCATATAATGTTTTATTGACATTTTATAGAACGTTGGAAAACATTTAATTAGGATTAAATTGGGAAATGTCTCTTTTACAATGGTTTGATCAATGTTTTACTAAATTTCCCAAAAATACTTTTTGACTCACTCTACTATTTTTGTTTTAACAGTTGTAAAAAAATGGTTGTTAAAATTAACATAACATGTGATCATTCTTACCCTCAATACTCTACTACTTATGTAAAATTATAAGGATTCATCGTAGCAACGCAAGCATCGTAGCAACGCAAGCATCGTAGCAACGCAAGTTTTCGTAGCAGCGCGTAGACGCTGCGCTACGGCTACGTATTCGTAATTCGTAAAATCCATTCAACGCGTACTCGTACATACTCGTACCTAAATAATCCTTGTTTAATTGGTTCCCATAGTAAAAGCTATGCATAGTTTGGTGCAATCGAGAATTGGTGGAATTTTCACACAACACCATGTAGATAGTGTGGTGTGAAAATTCCACAAATATTTCATTATTTTTTTACTTATGGACAACACTTTTTAATGTTATTGACATTTCGTCACAAGCGTTACTACCTATCACTAGTCGAATACTAATTTATAAATCTCATAATCACTTAGTTATCTAGTGTGGGGTTACTGTATGGTCTGTTCTTATTATTTTTATGTAAATTTGACGACTTCTGTGGCGCAGTGGGCGAATGCCTGTCGGGGACGCAGAAGGTTGCGAGTTCTGCAAATATTTGTCTCGACTCTGGGTGTTTTTGTATGTATAATACGTATGTACTTAAAAAGAGTATATAAGTAGTATATCAGTCATGTGGTACCCATAACACAAGCTCTGCTTACTTTGGGGCCAGATGATGCTGTGTGAAATGTCAACCATTATTTATTATGGATAACCATTGCAACATTTTTTAACCCTACATTAGTTAATAATGAGATTATGAGATCCCAAAACTATACGATAATTGTACATTCGTTGATTTATAAGTATGTAGAAAGTAATCTTTGGAACTATATATTATTTCACTACTTAGATAGATACCATATCGCCGAGTGCTAAATAGGTATTCCACGGGGGTGCAACCATGGGGTAGGTAGCTATTTCCCTATAAGTAGGTACTATAATTCAAAACCCGTGACTGTTTATTGTCTACTTCTTATTGTATATAATATTTTATAGTTAGCTACTATTAGGTAAGTACTTATACTTACATGTGATTATTATTGTTAAAAACATTTCTAGTCAAACTGTATGAGATTTTTAGTAAGTATGTGTCATCATGTGTCATACGTAACCACTTTTAATAATCTGTCAGTAAGTACAGTCAGCTGCACAAGTAGATTGTATACAAAACTCGGTTCAAATTAAATAGGTAAGTACGTAAGTATACCTAATGTACGTAATTACTTATTTAATTTTATTTTCACATAAAGTACTTATTGACTTTTCACTTTAGCATACATAACATGTAAAATTAATTAATACTTGTTCGTTAGTGACTGTACTTACATACCTATAATTCTGTATTTTGAAATAATGTAAAATAAAGTAAATAAATGATTAATATTTTGGTCATTTTTATTAATAACCTACTTAGGCATTTATTACCTATGCTTGCCAGACTTGCCCAAGAACAAAAAAGATGTTAGAAAGACTCAGGATATGTCAAAAAAATAAAGAGGAGCTCCTTTGATATGAAGCTCAAAGTAAAAAATTCGTAATTCCGTTATTATTTATTTAATTAAAAAAACAACATAATTAGCGAAAAAATAACAACCACAGTTGATGTCGAAAATGGGTTTAACGTAGAAATATGCACGACACAAATAAAATTTTAAGCCAAATACATGGCCCTGATACCCATAAACCTTAAATAAAAGAAAAATACCATTTGATAGGTGGAACGACGAAATTATCAAAGTGGTGGGGAAAATGGCCAAGAAGTGCAAAAGAAAATCGTTTGGCACGATTGGCAATCCTGGTTTATACAGCTCAAGGCGGTTCATACCCAAAACCTAATTAAAACTATAACAACAACCCTAAATTATGTATCTGAGTGTGGAAATGTTTCTATTTATTTTACTAAATTTCTAATCCAGATCTAGATATCAAAAGTTACATCCAATCATTTTTACCATTATTTTATAATTTATCATACTCAATTGAATATAATGTAAAGTAGGAAATTACGAGCATTTGAATCTTCGGTCAGTTCAGTTGGTAGTACTTCTGCCTTTTGCGCTGTAGGATTGGGGTTTGATTCCCCTCCCAGAACTAACAATTGTGTGATGAACATAGGTGTTTGTTCTGTGTGTGGGTGAAATAATGTATCAACGTATGTGTATAAAATATATAGTATTCTATCAGTCATCTAGTCACATAATAAAAGCTTTGCTTAGTTTGGGGCAAGATGTTGTTTGCATTTTCCACCAATATTTATTTATTATTATTATGTAAGCAGCAGAAGGTATTTTAGGTTATTATCTAGGTACCAATAAAAAGCTCTATAGGTACGCGGATGTCCGCGAACAAAGATGGACGCGTGGTGTGGAGTGACAAGAATGGATAAAGCATCGGGCTAAATAAGAAATGAATGAGTACCTACCTGGATAAGTACCTACTAGATAAGAAATACTTACTAATAGCGGATGATTAAAAAGAGCGCAAATAATGGAGAAGTTATGCAGATTAAATAGATCGTGGAAGCCGTAAAATTACAAAGAAAGGCATAGGGAACCTAAATGTTTTACCTTAGTCAACCAGGTTCTAGTTTCCGTGTCTGTCTGTGTGTTTATTTGTCTGTTGGTCAGTCTGTTTGTCTGTCCGCCCCTAATCAGAGCTCACCTTACAAACTATTCATGTCGTAATGAAAATTTGCACGGTTATATCCATTAATGGGCCCTACAAAGTCATGGCATAAAAACTTTGAAAAATTGTTTTTACAGGTGCTTCTGTAATGTGAGGTTAAACTTTTTATTATTTTACTATCCTACCATGTGGCATATCGTTAGATAGGTTTTTCAAAGATATGACAATAAGGTTTATTGATCAGTGTTTTGATACATATAAGGAAAATTATCATGGCTAATATCATGGTAATCCTCAAAAAAAACATAACCCCCCATACATTTTTTTTTATTTTGTTATATGTGGTGTTAAGATGGTTTGGGACCACACCACTATTAGCCGTACTGACTTGGAAGCAATCACTGTGAATGCTTAGCCAATTAATTAAGTAGGTAGGTACTTTTATGCAAAATTAAATCGGGTGACTTTAGGCTTTTAAATTAAAACCTACCTAAAGCTGGAAATACTATCGCAAGGTCAAAACAAATACCTCACGCTTAGTTTTCCTTTTAACTAACGCCTCTGTAGAATGTCCAAATTGTATGAAAATTACAGCATCGGCACAATCAATCCGCATTCTTGTATTTTGTCTGCAGCGCCATCTTCCGAAGAACACCCTAAGCAATATATCTCATTGTGCGATAACTTCTTTTCTCTACTCTAACTCTAAGAAGTTGGTATTGTCACCGCTAGATGGCTCTAGTAGCAACACAAAAGAAACGAGAAACAGAGTGTACAAGGTCATGTATTCGGTACAATCATAGATCGGTAGATGGCGCTCTTATCCAAGTTATCGGTCCTGGACATGTAGTATTACTCTACTATGACCCAGGTTTATGGGAGTAGATCACATTAGCTTCCGATAAGGCCATGTAGTATCATTTTCTTACAATGTGATCTTTCCGAAGGAGTGAATGCCAAATCTGATTATTTCCTTACCTAACCTACATAAGACTTTGGCTCATTATTGATAGAAACTAAGGTGTTTATGCAATATTTGCAGATGAAAAAACATGAAATAACCCTCTCTTCACTAAGCATGTTACTGTCCCCGCTGCGCCGCCACAAAGGTCGCATAAACATAGCCAGACCAATCGATTTTAAGCCCCCCCCGAACCAAAGGCACCCCTCTAACGTTGTCTGTGTGTAGCATCGTAGATTTATAGTTCTTACCCAACGATATTGTAATTCAGTAGGTAGGTACTTAGGTATTCTTCCTATACTCAATTATCGGATTGGTTGGTGGAATACATTAATAATAAACAACAATGAAGCTTCTACAATATTTATTAAATTGCATACAACTACACTACATATTTAAGTACGTAAACCTTTCAATCTTTAATTTGGATTACATTCAGATCACGATAACATTATAGGCTTTATAGGGTGCTCTCACACTGCTCTCACATTGGTAAAAGGATTCAAATTCTATTACATAAGTTAGCGCAATTTTCAATGTAGCCCACATTGAAAAATGCGCTTGGTAGGTAGTATTTCAATTTTAGTGATTTCCGTGCAAGAGAGTAGATAACGACCATTTCATGTCAAAGGCAGAATTAAATTGCCATTGTCATCCCTATTTTCAAATGCATTATGTATTAGATTTATCATTTTCCTGTTTTGACATCATGAAAAATTAGAAAGTAATAATCAAAGCGCCGTTTATGGGAGAGACGCGCATTATGTATGAAGATCCCGTGTGAAAGCACCAACTATTTTGATAAGTAGATAAGATATACAAATACTTAGGTATAACTTGCTAACGTATTTTACTAGATCATATTAAGTAGGTAATTTAATCACTAAAATGACACACGTCTTAAAGTAAAACATAGAGAGTGCCTAATTGAATTTAATTAAATTAAAATGAAATACTTAATACATTGCACTACAGTAATCCCTAGGCTCGGTGGACATTCAGATCACTAGTTGTTTACATTTTTTGTGATACCTAAAGAGGGTAGTCAGCCTAATATGTTTTAAATTTAAAATAAGTTTGTAATTAAAATAAAACATCACCTAACATTAGTAACACATTTCTTTTGATCTTTTTCTTCTACCATGGGAGGTAGACGTCGTAGCACATCTACGTCGTAGACATCCTACGCCACCGCCGTGACTCCGTAGAAAAGTAGGTTACACTGAGAAGTTGCTATTTGAGAAGTAGACACTCCGTTGTCCAAACAATTAAACCATAAAAATACATACCTAGTACCTCTAATTAGTTATCTACGTAATAGAATAATGAATAGGTAGGTGAGTAGGGTAGGGACACAAAAAGCCAACTTTTCTACGTCGATCATCGACCTACTTAGTAGTAAAATATTGAAAACCTGAATATAGAGTACACAATACAATAGTTACCATTATTATAATAGACACAAATACAGGGTATACGAATAAGATTATATGCCTACGAAAATTATTAGTAAATTACATAATTACTTACTTATATAATATTTAATTAGGTAAGTAAGTAATAACATAAAAGAGTATACAGTAGTAAATTCATTAATAAGGTCCGGAATTTTTTGAAAATCTACCTAAGCATACAAAATATATATAGGTTATAAAGCCTAGTACTTTAATATAGTAAACACATTATTTATCGAATAAATACAGGTATTAGAAAAAGTGGCTAAATAAGTAGGTACATCAAGTAGAAAATACAAAAATCTATTTAACAGTAACTGTAATACTCAATCAAGAAACAGACCCCTTCAAATTTGAAGTTGAAACATAATCTAGATCTACCATTCCATATTTTTCTAGTCTGGACTACATTGTACATGATCTTATGTATGTGGATATAGGCTTATTATTCGCAAAAACTTGGCTTTAATCGAAAGCACTGCGGAAAAGAGAGTCCATATGGTAGAGATGGGATCTGTTTCATTGGCTTGAATTATAAGTACTTAGGTACTATCACAACATTGACTAACATCAAAAACATGTAGATATCAAAAGTGTAAAGATTAAAATCATAATCCTAAAGTTCAGACACACATAGATAGGTAAATTACTTTTTGCGAATTAAATATGTAGTTAACCTTAGTGTTTTTTTTTATTTCTTCAGATATAATAAAGAAAATAACATTTAATATGCAAGTTTTTAGGTGGATATTAGGTATATGTGTGTAAATATTTAAAACATCTAATACCAAGATATTTAAACATTTCTTTATTCACTTAACGTTCTGAATCGAAAATAAAATTCATTTATAACTTTAAAAAGCTACTGAATAAACGCGGATATGTGGAAATGTTATTGTGTGTATAGATTATAAAGTACGTCGTGTACTATTAAATACATAAGTACTTCTAAACGTTAAGAAGGTAGATAAGTAGATACTTATTTTATAAAAAGATTATGTATTAGGTATGTTAATGGAATAGTTAGGTTTTTTAATGAAACTGTCTGTTATAATTAAACCTACTAGGTATAATATAGGTACGAATAAGTTTATATGTTTCAAAAGAATTAAATGTTTCGTAAGAACAAAATAATCTTTATTAATGGGGTTAACGTGTTCAACCTCTTCCAGACAGCCCTTGACTCTCAACACAAATAAAACCATTAATAATATTCCGTTAAATACCCTGGTCCCGCAACCGTGTAACTCGGAACAAATATTTGCATTCACAAAGATTTCCATAAAAAACTTCAGTTTTTAATGGAAACCGGATTCGACAGTCATGCTACGAATGCGTTCACACGAGGCACGAGTAAAAAAGTCTTATTGTCATACTCTGAATATTGAATCTTCGTTAACAGGAATTATAACGAAGCTACGCTGCGCTTTCCGTGATAATGCAACATTTGTCTCGAGTTGAAAATCCATCCTTTGCCTCCCCACATACCCACATAAAGTTAAAGAACCTAACTACTAAAAGAATTTCAAGTTTACATCGCCTACATCGCCTAAAATAATGTCCTTCGCAAACAGGAGCTAACCCTGACATTTTTTACATTCCTAAGATTGTACTCCCACCAAACTAAGTCTGTGCCTAGTTTTATTTGGCACATCTCAACAGGGTCTCTCTCTGATTCAAACTGATCTTCACGCAGAGTTTTTGACTCTATCGTTATTTTTCTTTACCATGGTCTTCCCTTTTTCCAACTCAGTTAACTTCGCCAGTTTACAGTTTAAGTGCACATATAGGTGTAATTCGCCAACTTCTTAAAATTTAGGCAAACGCAAAACTACTGCACCAGTTATTTTTCAGACAGACTTGGTATTATCCAATCTAACGTGGCTCTCCGCAACTTTATCTTATTTACTCAAGCTAATGCACGCTCTTTACAACTTAATCCTAACTTCAGCTAACTAACATGTTCATCCACCCAAACATAGCCTTTCATACTACTTCCCAATTGAACTTGTTCGCCCAAGCATGGTCTTCATTACACTCTGTTCTTTACTTTACTTTATACACCCATTTATGGTCTTTCTTATTAAGTACTTCCTGATTCAACTTTTTCGCAGCCAATTTAACTAAGCTGGCAAAAACGCATATGGTATCTTTATTACTTCCCAATTCAACTTAATTGCCGCCAATGTAACCGAGCCGGCAAAAACGCATACGGCTAACTTGATGGTAAGCGTTTACCGTATTGCTGACCCTAGACATATGTAGTCATTTCGTCTGTTCGCCCAGTAATTAAACTTGTTCCAGTGCCCTTCAAACCTAAACACAGTAATGCATACACACTACTGCTTGGAGGCAGAATATCTGACACTGTGGTGGTACCCACCAAGCCGGACTCTAGCTGAAGAGTCCTCCCACCAGGTGAACCAATTCTTTGTTAAATTAATAAAAATATACCCATAAAAATTTACACGATGGTTACGTACTACTTCCAAATTCAACCTATTCTTCCAAGCAAGGTCTTATTACACTGTAGTTAAATTCATCCGCCGATTTTCGCACTACTTCCCAATTTAACATGTTCATCCAAGCAAGTTCTTAAATACACTCTGTTCCTTAGTTTATTTCATACACCCAAATATGATATTACTTTATTACTTCTCATTTCTATTTGAGCATCCAAGCCAGGTCTTAACTACGCTCTGTTCAATAGTTACCTTCATGCCCCCAAACATGATCTTCCGTACTACTTCCCAATGTAACATGTTCATCCAATCAAGTTCTTAAATACACTCTGTTCTTTAGTTTATTTTATCCACCTTAACATGATATTATTCACTCCCAATTAAACATGTTCGTCCAACGAGTTCTAAACTTCACTTTGTTTCACAGGTTTATTTATCCACCCAAACATAACCATCCATACTACATCCAAATTTCACACATGTTCACCCAAGCATGGTCATGACTACACTCTGTTCCTTAGTTTACTTAATTCACCCATAAGATGTATACCTACTTAATACTTCCAAATTCAACTCATTCGTCCAAGCAAGGTCTTTCGCACTACTTCCCAATTTAACATGTTAATCCAAGCAAGTTCTTAAATACACTCTGTTTCTTAGTTTATTTCATACACCCAAATATGATATTACTTTATTACTTCTCATTTCAATTTAAGCATCCAAGCCAGGTCTTAACTACGCTCTGTTCAATAGTTGCCTTCAAGCCCCCAAACATGATCTTCCGTACTACTTCCCAATGTAACATGTTCATCCAATCAAGTTCTTAAATACACTCTGTTCTTTAGTTTATTTTATCCACCTTAACATGATATTATTCACTCCCAATTAAACATGTTCGTCCAACAAGTTCTAAACTTCACTTTGTTTTACAGGTTTATTTATCCACCCAAACATAACCATCCATACTACATCCAAATTTCACACATGTTCACCCAAGCATGGTCATGACTACACTCTGTTCCTTAGTTTACTTAATTCACCCATAAGATGTATACCTACTTAATACTTCCAAATTCAACTCATTCAAGCAAGGTCTTTCGCACTACTTTCCAATTTAACATGTCCATTCAAGCAAGTTCTTAAATACACTCTGTTCTTTAGTTTATTTCATCTACCAAAACATGATCCTACTTATTACTTCTCATTTCAATTTGAGCGTTCAAGCAAGGTCTTAACTTCACTTTGTTTCTAATATCATCCACCCAAACATGCTCTAACAAATTACATCCCATTTCAATTTGAGCATCCAAGCCAGGTCTTAACTATGCTCTGTTCAATAGTTACCTTCACCCCCCCCCCCCCCCCCCCCCCACACATCTACTTCCGTACTACTTTCTAATGTAACATGTTCCTCCAAACAAGTTCTTAAATACCCTCTGTTCTTTAGTTATTTTTATCCATCTTAAGATTATATTATTCACTCCCAATTAAACATGTTCGTCCAAGCAAGTTCTTAACTTCACATTGTTTCATAGGTTAACTCATCCACCCAAGCACGCCCAAGCATTGTCTTAACTATACTCTGTTCCTTAGTTTACTTAATTCACGTACAAGATGAATACTTATTACTTCCAAATTCAACTCATTCGATATTTACTTCACTTTGTTTCTTGGTTTACTTCATTCACCTAAATATGGTCTTACGTAATACATCCCGTTTCAATTTGTGCATCTAAGCAAGAGATTAACTACACTCTGTTCAATAGTTGATTTTATCCCCACAAACATGATCTTGCTTACTACATCCAAATTCAACTTATTAGTCCACGCAAGGTCTTAGCTACACTGTTCAATAGTTAACTTCCTCCACCCAAACATGGTATTCCGTACTACCTCCCAATCTAAAATGTTGTTCCAAGCAAGGTCTTAAGAACACTATGTTAAATACAATACTCCATTCCCCCAAACATGATCTTAATTACTACAAGCAAGGTCTTAAACTACACTTTGTTACATAAATTACTTCATCCACTTAAACATGGTCTCCTGTACTTTATACCATTTCAACTTGATTGTTCAAATAAGGTCTAAACTTTACACTGTTCCTTAGTTGTTACTTCATTCACCCAAACAAAGTCTTCCGTACTACATCTCCGTCAAATCAAGGTCTTGACTATACTCTGTTTATTAGATTACTTCATCCACCCATTTATGTTCTTCCTTATTACTTCCCAATTCAACTTTTTTGTCGCCTATTTCACCGAGCCGGCAAAAACGCATACGGCTAACTTGATGTTAAGCGGTTGCCGTATTGCTAACCTTAGACATGGTTATTTTGTCTATTCGCCCAGTAATTAATCTTGCTCCAG
This sequence comes from Lampropteryx suffumata, assembly GCA_948098915.1. NCBI lineage: Eukaryota > Metazoa > Arthropoda > Insecta > Lepidoptera > Geometridae > Lampropteryx > Lampropteryx suffumata. The sequence goes on from OX402544.1 coordinate 27,801,830, forward strand.
TGCCCTTCAAACCTAAACACAGTAATGCATACACACTACTGCTTGGAGGCAGAATATCTGACACTGTGGTGGTACCCACCAAGGCGGACTCTAGCTGAAGAGTCCTACCACCTGGTGAACCAATTCTTTGTTAAATGAATAAAAATATACCCATAAAAATTTACACGATGGTTACTTACTACTTCCAAATTCAACCTATTCTTCCAAGCAAGGTCTTATTACACTGTAGTTAAATTCATCCGCCGATTTTCGCACTACTTCCCAATTTAACATGTTCATCCAAGCAAGTTCTTAAATACACTCTGTTCCTTAGTTTATTTCATACACCCAAATATGATATTACTTTATTACTTCTCATTTCTATTTGAGCATCCAAGCCAGGTCTTAACTACGCTCTGTTCAATAGTTACCTTCATGCCCCCAAACATGATCTTCCGTACTACTTCCCAATGTAACATGTTCATCCAATCAAGTTCTTAAATACACTCTGTTCTTTAGTTTATTTTATCCACCTTAACATGATATTATTCACTCCCAATTAAACATGTTCGTCCAACAAGTTCTAAACTTCACTTTGTTTTACAGGTTTATTTATCCACCCAAACATAACCATCCATACTACATCCAAATTTCACACATGTTCACCCAAGCATGGTCATGACTACACTCTGTTCTTTAGTTTACTTAATTCACCCATAAGATGTATACCTACTTAATACTTTCAAATTCAACTCATTCGTCCAAGCAAGGTCTTTCGCACTACTTTCCAATTTAACATGTCCATTCAAGCAAGTTCTTAAATACACTCTGTTCCTTAGTTTATTTCATCTACCAAAACATGATCTTACTTATTACTTCTCATTTCAATTTGTGCGTTCAAGCAAGGTCTTAACTTCACTTTGTTTCTAATATCATCCACCCAAACATGCTCTAACAAATTACATCCCATTTCAATTTGAGCATCCAAGCCAGGTCTTAACTATGCTCTGTTCAATAGTTACCTTCATCCCCCCCCACACATGAACTTCCGTACTACTTCCTAATGTAACATGTTCCTCCAAACAAGTTCTTAAATACCCTCTGTTCTTTAGTTATTTTTATCCATCTTAAGATGATATTATTCACTCCCAATTAAACATGTTCGTCCAAGCAAGTTCTTAACTTCACATTGTTTCATAGGTTAACTCATCCACCCAAGCACGCCCAAGCATTGTCTTAACTATACACTGTTCCTTAGTTTACTTAATTCACGTACAAGATGAATACTTATTACATCCAAATTCAACTCATTCGATATTTACTTCACTTTGTTTCTTGGTTTACTTCATTCACCTAAATATGGTCTTACGTAATACATCCCGTTTCAATTTGTGCATCTAAGCAAGAGCTTAACTACACTCTGTTCAATAGTTGATTTTATCCCCACAAACATGATCTTGCTTACTACATCCAAATTCAACTTGTTAGTCCACGCAAGGTCTTAGCTACACTGTTCAATAGTTAACTTCCCCCACCCAAACATGGTATTCCGTACTACCTCCCAATCTAAAATGTTGTTCCAAGCAAGGTCTTAGGAACACTATGTTAAATACAATACTCCATTCCCCCAAACATGATCTTAATTACTACAAGCAAGGTCTTAAACTACACTCTGTTACATAAATTACTTCATCCACTTAAACATGGTCTCCTGTACTTTATATCATTTCAACTTGATTGTTCAAATAAGGTCTAAACTTTACACTGTTCCTTAGTTGTTACTTCATTCACCCAAACAAAGTCTTCCTTACTACATCTCCGTCAAATCAAGGTCTTGACTATACTCTGTTTATTAGATTACTTCATCCACCCATTTATGTTCTTCCTTATTACTTCCCAATTCAACTTTTTTGTCGCCTATTTCACCGAGCCGGCAAAAACGCATACGGCTAACTTGATGTTAAGCGGTTGCCGTATTGCTAACCTTAGACATGGTTATTTTGTCTATTCGCCCAGTAATTAATCTTGCTCCAGTGCCCTTCAAACCTAAACACAGTAATGCATACACACTACTGCTTGGAGGCAGAATATCTGACACTGTGGTGGTACCCACCAAGGCGGACTCTAGCTGAAGAGTCCTACCACCTGGTGAACCAATTCTTTGTTAAATGAATAAAAATATACCCATAAAAATTTACACGATGGTTACTTACTACTTCCAAATTCAACCTATTCTTCCAAGCAAGGTCTTATTACACTGTAGTTAAATTCATCCGCCGATTTTCGCACTACTTCCCAATTTAACATGTTTATCCAAGCAAGTTCTTAAATACACTCTGTTCCTTAGTTTATTTCATACACCCAAATATGATATTACTTTATTACTTCTCATTTCTATTTGAGCATCCAAGCCAGGTCTTAACTATGCTCTGTTCAATAGTTACCTTCATCCCCCCCCCCCCCCCCCCCCACACATCTACTTCCGTACTACTTCCTAATGTAACATGTTCCTCCAAACAAGTTCTTAAATACCCTCTGTTCTTTAGTTATTTTTATCCATCTTAAGATTATATTATTCACTCCCAATTAAACATGTTCGTCCAAGCAAGTTCTTAACTTCACATTGTTTCATAGGTTAACTCATCCACCCAAGCACGCCCAAGCATTGTCTTAACTATACTCTGTTCCTTAGTTTACTTAATTCACGTACAAGATGAATACTTATTACTTCCAAATTCAACTCATTCGATATTTACTTCACTTTGTTTCTTGGTTTACTTCATTCACCTAAATATGGTCTTACGTAATACATCCCGTTTCAATTTGTGCATCTAAGCAAGAGCTTAACTACACTCTGTTCAATAGTTGATTTTATCCCCACAAACATGATCTTGCTTACTACATCCAAATTCAACTTGTTAGTCCACGCAAGGTCTTAGCTACACTGTTCAATAGTTAACTTCCTCCACCCAAACATGGTATTCCGTACTACCTCCCAATCTAAAATGTTGTTCCAAGCAAGGTCTTAAGAACACTATGTTAAATACAATACTCCATTCCCCCAAACATGATCTTAATTACTACAAGCAAGGCCTTAAACTACACTTTGTTACATAAATTACTTCATCCACTTAAACATGGTCTTCTGTACTTTATACCATTTCAACTTGATTGTTCAAATAAGGTCTAAACTTTACACTGTTCCTTAGTTTTTACTTGATTCACCCAAACAAAGTCTTCCGTACTACATCTCCGTCAAATCAAGGTCTTGACTATACTCTGATTATTAGATTACTTCATCCACCCATTCATGGTCTTCCTTATTACTTCCCAAATCAACTTTTGATGTCGCTTATTTCACCGAGCCGGCAAAAACGCATACGGCTAACTTGATGTTAAGCGGTTGCCGTATTGCTAACCTTAGACATGGTTATTTTGTCTATTCGCCCAGTAATTAAACTTGCTCCAGAGCCCTTCAAACCTAAACACAGTAATGCATACACACTACTGCTTGGAGGCAGAATATCTGATACTGTGGTGGTACCCAGCAAGCCGGACTCTAGCTGAAGAGTCCTACAACCAGGTGAATCAAAGCTTTAATAATTAAATAAAAAATATTAGACGACGATTTACTTATTACATCCCAAATCAACTTGTCTGTCTAAGCAAGATCTTAACAACCCTCTGTTCAATAGTTTACTTTATCCACCCAAACATTGTATTACGTATAAGTTCCCAATTTCACATGTTTCCAAGCAAGGTCTTAATAACACTCTGTTCTTCAGGTTACTTCATCCACCCAAACATGGTCTTCTGTACTATTTTCTAATTAAACATGTTCAACCCAGCATGTTATTAAATACACTCTGCTCCTTAGTTTATTTTAACCATTTAAACATGATTTACGTGCTACTTCCCAATTTAACATGTACGTCCAAGCAAGGTTTTAACTACACTCTATTAATTAGGATAATTTTAATCCACCCAAACATGATCTTTCGTACTACATCTCAGTTCAACATTTATCCAAGCAAGGTCACTTCACTCCTATCAATAGTTCACTTAATTTTATCCATCTAAACATGGTCTTTCGTATTACATCCCAATTATACTTATTCGTCCAAGCAAGGTCTTAACTACTTTATGTTTCATAGTTTACTTCATCCACTCAAACTTGGTCTTTCGTACTACTTCCCAATTGAACAATTTCATCTAAGCAAGTTCTAAACGACACTCAGTTCTTTAGTTTATATCATCCTCTACTTCCCAATACAACTTGTTCGTCCAAGCAAGGTCTTATAAAACACTCTGAATCTTAGTTATCCGTACTACTTCCCAATTAAACATGTACGCCCAAGCAAGGTCTTAACTACCCTTTGTTCCTTAGTTTACTTAATCCACCCATTTATGGTCTTCCTTATTACATCCCAATTTAACTTTTTCGCCGCCGATTTTACCGAGCCGGCAAAAAAGCATACGGCTTACTTGATGGTAAGCAGTTACCGTATTGCAGACCTTAGACATAGTTATTTTGTCTATTCGCCCAGTAATTAATCTTGCTCCAGTGCCCTTCAAACCTAAACACAGTAATGCTAGCACACTACTGCTTGGAGGCAGAATATCTGACACTATGGTGGTACCCACCAAGCCGGACTCTAGCTGTAGAGTCCTACCAACTGGTGAACCAATTTTAGTTTTTAGTTCTTCTAAGCAAGATCTTAACTACACTTTAATAGTTTACTTCATCCACCTAAACATTGTGTTACGTACAACTTCCCAATTTGACATGTTCATCCAAGCAAGGTCTTAATTATACCCTGTTCCTTAGTTTATTTCATCTACCCAAACATGGTCTTTCTTACTATTTCCCATTTCAATCTATTCGTCCTAACAAGGTCTTTACTTCACTTTGTTTCTTGGTTTACTTCATTGTCCCAAATATGGTCTTACGTAATACATCCCATTTCAATTTGTGCATCCAAGCAAGAGCTTAACTAGACTCTGTTCAATAGTTAATTACATCCCTCCAAACATGATCTTGCTTACTACTTCCCGAATCAACTTGTTTGTCCACGCAAGGTCTTAGCTACACTCTTATCAAAAGTTAACTTCATCAAACATTGTCTTCTGTACTTCCTCCCAATGTAAAATGTTGGTCCAAGCAAGGTCTTAACAACACTCCGTTCAATACATTACTCAATCCCCCCTAACATGATCTTATTTACTACTTCCCAATTCAACTTGTTTGTCCAAACTGCACTTAGTTACCTAGATAGGTTACATCATCCACTCAAACAAGGTTTACCTTGATCTACATATCTACATATAAATATCAATTTCCATTTCAACTTGATTGTTCAAATAAGGTCTTAACTTCACACCGTTCCTTAGTTTTTACTTTATCCACCCATTTATGGTCTTCCTCATTACTTCCCAATTCAACTTTTTCGCAGCCAATTCAACCAACCAAGATGGTAAGCGTTTACCGTTTTGCTGACCTTAGACATAGTTATTTTGTCTATTCGCCCAGTAATTAAACTTGCTCCAGTACTCTTCAACACAGTACCTAATGCTTACACACTACTGCTTAGAGGCAGAATATCTGACACTTTGGTGGTACCCACTAAGCCGGACTCTAGCTGAAGAGTCCTACCACCTGGTGAAACAATTATTTGATAAATGAATAAAAATATATAAAATGCACAAGATGAATACTTACCACATCCAAATTCAACACATTCGCCTAAGCAGTCTTATTACACTGTAGTTTACTTCATACGCCCAAACATGGTCTTTCGCGCTATCTTACTTTATACTTTCCATTTCAATTTAAGCATCTAAGCAAGGTCTTAACTACGCTCTGTTCAATAGTTAATTTAATTTCCCTCAAACATGGTTTTCCGTACAACCTTCCCATCTAAAACTACACTCCGTTCAATAGTTTACTCAATCTCCCCAAACATGATCTTACTTACTACTTCCCAATTCAACTTCTTTGTCCAAGCAAGGTCTTAACTACACTCTGTTGAATGGATGGTTTTATTTCATTCCCCCCTTCCTCCCCCTGGGTATTCCGTACTACCTCCCAATCTAAAATGTTTGTCTAAGCTAGGTCTTAACTACACTCTAAAAACACTTTGTTCTTTAGTTTATTTTATCCATCCAAACATGATCTTATTCACTTCCAATTCAACGTGTTTGTCCAAGAAATCTTAACTACACTCTGTTACTTAGGTTACTTCATCCACTTCATCCACTCAAATTTCGTCTTCTGTACTTCCAATTCAAATTGATTGTTCAAATAAGGTCTTAACTTCATGCTGTTCCTTAGTTCTTACTTCATCCACTTAAACAAAGACTTTCGTACCTACATACTACTTCCCACTTCAACTACTGCATCAAATCAAGGTCTTGACTACACTCTGTTCATTAGTTTACTCCATCTACCCATTTATGGTCTTCCTTATTACTTCCCAATTCAACATAATTGCCGCCAATGTAACCGAGCCGGCAAAAACGCATACGGCTAACTTGATGGTAAGCGGTTGCCGTATTGCTGACCTTAGACATTGTTATTTTGTCTATTCGCCCAGTAATTTAACTTGCTCCAGTGCCCTTCAAACCTAAACACAGTAATGCTTACACACTACTGCTTGGAGGCAGAATATCTGACACTGTGGTGGTACCCACCAAGCCGGACTCTAGCTGAAGAGTCCTACCACCAGGTGAACAAATTCATTGATAATGGAATAAAAAGTATATTAAAATGCACAAGATGAATACTTACCACTTCCAAATTCAACTTATTCGTCCAAGCAAGGTCTTATTACATTGTAGTTTACTTCATACGCCCAAACATGGTCTTTCGCGCTACTTCCCAGTTTAACATGTTCATGCAAGCAAGGTCTTAACTACGCTCTGTTTTATAGTTAACTACATCCCCCCCAAACATGGTCTTCCGTACTACTTCCCTGTGTAACATGTTCATTCAATCAAGTTCTTAAATACACTCTGTTCTTTAGTTTATTTTATCCACCTAAATATGATCTTATTTACTCCCAATTTAACAGGTTCGTCTTAGCAAGGTCTTAATTTCACTTTGTTTCATAGGTTTATTCATCCACCCAAACTTAACCTTCCATACTACTTCCCAATTCACATGTTCGCTCAAGCATGGTCTTGACTACACTCTGCTCCTTAGTTTACTTAATCCATCCATTTATGGTCTTCCATATTACATCACAATTCAACTTTTTCGCCGCTAATTTAACCAAGCCGACAAAAAAGCATACGGTTCCCTCGATGCTAACCGTTTACCGTATTGCTCACCCTAGATAAAGTTATTTTGTCTATTCGCCCAGTAATTAAACTTGCTCCAGTGCCCTTCAAACCTAAACACAGTAATGCTAACACACTACTGCTTGGAGGCAGAATATCTGACACTGTGGTGGTACCCACCAAGCCGGACTCTAGCTGAAGAGTCCTACCACCTGGTGAACCAATGCTTACATAATTGAACAAAATTTATAAAACTTATGCACAAGATGAAGACAGTAAATGGAATCGTATTAAAGTGTATATGCAGGTACCTACTAAATCTGATACTTCTAGATTTTAACTCCATGATTATAACGACACTGTTAAAACCGGTAAATAAACAATGAAATAATTATTAACACTACATTGTTGTGTTAATAACTAGTTATTATTGGAAACAGATCAGGCAAATAAAACTAAACTAATTCTTCATGACATATAAAAGACCTCGTATCTCGTGTAGTTTCACGACAAACAGGCACTCCTTTTCACTCTATTTTCAAAAGCTACTCCAACGAAGCCCTATGAAATAGCTAAAATAAAAGTCTCGACTAAGACTGCATCAGCACCTGGTTGGGATAGTATCAGCATAACTTACATAAACAAACATGGTAATCATGTCCTATCGCCGATCATAATATTTATATTTCTAACAAACCATCACCAGTGGATCATGGATGCCTGTCATTCCACTGGCGATTCATATTAAATCTATATAAAAACTACGAAAGCTTTTCAATGAATAATAACATATATGCTGCATCATAAATGTATAAACATTCAAAACAAAATGTTCATTAACATAAAAACACAACTAAAATGTAAAAAAATGTGATAATCCAAAATGAAAACACACAAGCTTAAAGTTATTAAGTTATTCTGACAGAAGTTATTATAGGTGAGACAACTAAAATTTAGACATTCAAATAATGATTATAATATTAGCTACCAATTAATGTTGTCTACCTATAAGTCTACTGCGACGAAACCCTAACTAAGCTAACGTACCTATCCTAGTTAAGCATCTTATGAGACCAAATTATTAATAATGTGTTAGATACCTTATATTTGAAGAGGTATTTAATGGCTACTTAATTAATCAAGTGTCATGGTTGATATAAAACATAAATTGCACTGTTATGCATTTTTATGTGAAAGCATAGATAAATATTTATAAATAACGTACCTACTCGTAGTACCTACATTTAAATAGACATCAATTCAGAGATGTAACTGGCAGTTATATTAGTGTCATGGTGTTTCTATATTAAGATAGGTCTTTAAGATTATATTGGCTATAGGTAACCTGATGGTGAATAGTAAGAATAGTAAGCGAGTAAGTATTTTCTTATATTTAATTTCTTATATACTTATTCTTATGTTTTTATTTCATTTTCTAACAGGAGTTAGACAAAATATCAGAATAAGCGAGATTTTGTTGAGTTTTACCTTTTATTTTTAACTAGCTTCGCACGGGTCGGGTGCATGCCGATGCTAAATATACCTACTACAGAATGTCTTTATATACAACGTTATCTAAGAGAATAACATAACCTAAGAGATAGACATATACCATCGCGGACTATACGCACGCTACGAATAAGCTTATTAGATCTTTTAAAACTTAAGCGTTATTAAATAATAGAATTTCCTGCTTGCTGTAGATACAAAGTTGATAAGTAGATGTAAATTAAAGATTCACCAAGTATTCTAAAACGGTAATGCTATCCAATTCTAGTTGGCGAAATGCTTCACTATTCTATTCTCTCGTGGACTTAAGTGCTAGTTTTTGGAGGTAACTAAATATGTACCTATACCTACTTACTACTTAAACATACTTAAAGGTACTTAAACATATATATTTCTAGCCTAAACTTGCTATAGCTACGTATTTAAAACTATGTAACATACCTACCAATTAAAACTACACGTATGAATGTACTCAATTTAATAAACAACTAAAACTAAACTACTGTTTTTTGTTGTTTTATTTTTATTTTTATGTGAATTAATTTAAATACTAACCTCAATCTTGAATTCTTACTGTTAATGTAAATCTATTCTTATTATCTAAATCCATGCTTATTTTTTTTATCAAAATGTTAAACTAACTTAAAATACCCGTAAAACTAAGTTAATCTATGTGAAAAATCTAATTTAATTACCTAAGTACAAAAATAGCATTATATCTGAGGTGACTTGTGGTAGGTACAAAAATATACTATAAATAAGACCTAAGTTTTCATAAGTAACAAAATGTGCGTATCTGATCTATTAAAAATATACTAATACCTACTGCTTAAATAAAATGTCCGTATGAAACTAATCAATAATCATGAAAAATAAACTGTTTTTGTACCAACTAAGTACATAATACGATGAATAAATATTTGCAAAATTATTTTAACAACAGTCTTCTTTCATCTTTCAAGCAAACATTCATACTTATCTAGATAACGTAAGGCGTACCTGTGATAGAATTTCCTACAAAACATTTAACAGTTCAAGGCATACGAGTGAAATTAATTTTTTTTTTTTTCAAAAACGACATGTAAAGAAAATAATTTAGAGTAAACTTAATATGTACTTAATATACTCAATGAGTAGTTACTCGAAGAATTTATAATTAGAACTAGGTAAGGAAGAATTGTTTTTTTTTCTTTTTTAACTTATTTCGTTTTTTTTATATTTTATTTTTTTTACTTAGAATTAGTCAATTGAATACAAAAATAGTATTTCAAAACTCAACAATGGCAAACAATCTGTACTGTGTTAAGAGCACAGATCATTAAAACAAAAAAGACCAAAAACCTATTCTGTTTTCAATTTTCGGTCCTTCGCGATGAGTTTGAGTAAGACTATTGTGTTACAGAACCTATCTATCCAAGTTCTTAGTTATTTGAACCTCTACCTACATATCTTTTATTTAAGTTTAAGTAGGTACAACTGGCTACACAGTCAAACTCACGCCTACTTCAAGCGTGGCGCCCACTGCAGCAAGAAATCAACAGATTTTCACAGCAAACCATAGGGTCACTTTATTATTCAAGTAGGTAGGTAAATGAGAAAATCTTTACACACCTACAATGAATACTTTCCAGATGCGCGAATTTTCAATAGAAAAAGTTCTTTCCTATAGCTTGTTATAATTGTATCATACTAGCTCCAGTGCATACCGTGAGTCTCATCGAGCACCCTTTTGTCAAACGTTCCAGCGGTTTAGTGAACAGCTTTCGGTGTTCATAAACTGTTCTTCAAAAAGGGTGCTATACCTTAGTCGCCTTTTACGACACCTCGGTGGGTTAGAGGGGGGTCTTATTCTATAACGAAATGTCAACTAGAAAGTCGGCGTATGTTCAAAAGTCGTGTACGAGTAAAATGGAAGTTGCATTTAATTACAAGTCAAGAGTTTCGGACATCGCAGGATTTGTTGCTAGTAGACACACCGACGGCCGACAACCCCACGGCCGGTCCTATTATAAGGACTAGAAGTGGATAACGGCAAAATATTTATACATTCGTTGCACTACTAAGTACCTACCTACCTAACTACCAGCTGAGTGCTAGATAACATCTCACATTCTCTTTTTCTCAACTTTTCGGAAATTATGCCGTAAGTTCTCACTTAAATGTAGGTTCACCTTTTGTTTATTTTGATTATAATGTTACATATTTTAGAATTTTTCTTTGATTTGTTGTTAATTTTAATAAAAAATTGTAATTAGTAATTAAACAAGTCTACCACATATTATTTTATAGGGTTCCGTACTTCAAAAGGTAAAGAACCGTAAAGAATCACTTCTTCGTCTGTATGTCATGCATGACCCTTTTCTCAGAAACGCGTGTATCAAGTTGAAATAAATTAAATAATGCGGCCTAAAGATGGTCATTTATACCGCATTTTTAAAAAGCTATCCTCGACCTTGGCCTTGATTGGACTACCTACTAGTAACCGATGCTAAAAGAACCACGTAGATGAAAAAAGTAGGTAGGTACGTAGGCACGGTACCCTCTCATGAGTGACCTTCTCACTTGACCGATTCATTTAGTTTTGTATTGTTTAAATCTGTGGCAATTTTTATACATTTTCATTCAAATGGTGATGTGTAAATATTGCCACAAATTTAACCAGAACAATAGCTAATAATTGAGAATGAAATAGATCCACATCCCTTCTCCCTACTCTATTATGTCTATCAATCTCCTTAGGTAACAATATTCACCTAAACTTTAAAACAAACTTAACAATGCTTAACTAACTATTATGTAAGTACTTAATTTATATTTACTAATTTTATTAAGAAGCTTTAATTTTATTTTTTTATATTACTTATTATATCAAGAATATTCAATGGTAGCTAAACAAGTTACAAGTAGGTAGTATGAACTACAACTTAACCTATAGAAGATAATGTCATGTTCGTCGGTAGTTGCAACCGTTCGTGGCCTGACTCGTGTGACCGTTGTTTCGAACTAATATACAGAAATAACTATTTTACATGTATTGTTTAAAATAAACAGGAAAAAAAAAAAACAATTTGAACAAAATTTTTTATTAAGAAACTCAAATAAAAACTAAATAGGTACTATTAAATCATACGGTAATCTAAAGTACTTAACCAAACCGCAATTACTAATAAACACCAAAATACCTATATAAAATTATCATTTTGCACGTACTAGCTTTCTCACGCCCCGCTCGTATGGTTCCGGATTTAGAAACCATGTTAATAAGGTGCTTAACGTGATTATGCTTTTACCTTCTTAACATAGATTTACCTATAGAGTAAGAAGAAGCCTGATATTAATAATGACTACGTTATTTCGTCCTAGTGAGACCTCTACTTATTTACATTAAAGTGTAACCCTAATGATCAGCGATTGGCTAGTCCTCATGTTATATTACAATTATTACAAATGCGAACATGTCTAGCTTACTATTATTGTATTCGCTATCAAAGACCTATATAATAATTTTGTTGAATATACGAGTAAATATCATTTAAAAATACATACAATAACCTATCTATTGTAGACACCGAAAACAAACGTCGATTATATTTGAATATTACAATAGTTATTGCACTGGTGCACTTAGAGAATGTTATAAATGTTATTAACTAAGAAATTTATAAAAAGCTTTAAAAAAGCTGAGATAGTAAATTTATTACGAGGTTATGTATTTTTTTTTATTATTTAAATAACCCACAAGAAGATTTATAGCAGAAAATACTATAAAAATCACATGAATGTAAGATGGTTTATCCCGCATCTACTAATGTCAAAGTTACCGATATTGTTTTAGTAACGAACGAGTATTTATCGCGATATATTTCTTTTAATTTATTCCAGTTCGGTTATGTTGCAACCACTTTTACAATAACACAACATGAATTCTGATCAAGGTGTTAAAAATACAAAAGTGACTGATGTAAAACTGTTAAGGTTTACATGTATATCATGCCTTCTTCATATCTATCAATCTCCTTAGATAAAAATATTCACCTAAACTCTTAAACAAACTTAACATTGCTTAGCTAACTATTATGTAAGTACCTACTTATTTATATTTACTAATTTAATAAGACGCTTTAACTTTAAATTTAAATATTACTTACTTTATTAAGAATATTCGATGGTAGCTAATCAAATTACAAGGAGGTATACTGAACTATAACTAAACCTTTAGAGGATATCATGTTAGTGGGTAGTTGCAACCGTTTCGTGGCCTGACTCGTGTGACCGTTGTTTCGAACTAATATACAGATTTTTTTTTTACATATATTGCTTAAAATAAACAGTAAAAAAAAAAAAAAACATTTTGAACATAAAATTTTATTAAGAAACTCAAATAAAAACTAAATAGGTACTATTAAATCAAACATCAATCTAAAGTACTTAACCAAATCGCAATTACTAATAAACACCAAAATACCTATATAACATTATCATTTTGCACGTACTAGCTTCCTCACGCCCCGCTCGTATGGTTCCGGATTTAGAAACCATGTTAATAAGGTGCTTAACGTGATTATGCTTTTACCTTCTTAACATAGATTTACCTATAGAGTAAGAAGAAGCCTGATATTAATAATGACTACGTTATTTCGTCCTAGTGAGACCTCTACTTATTTACATTAAAATGTAACCCTAATGATCAGCGATTGGCTAGTCCTCATGTTATATTACACAAATGCGAACATGTCTAGCTTAATATTATTGTATTCGCTATCAAAGACCTATATAATAATTTTGTTGAATATACGAGTAAATATCAATTAAAAATACATACAATAACCTATCTATTGTAGACACCGAAAACAAACGTCGATTATATTTGAATATTACAATAGTTATTGCACTGGTGCACTTAGAGAATGTTATAAATGTTATTAACTAAGAAATTTATAAAAAGCTTTAAAAAAGCTGAGATAGTAAATTTATTACGAGGTTATGTATTTTTTTTTATTATTTAAATAACCCACAAGAAGATTTATAGCAGAAAATACTATAAAAATCACATGAATGTAAGATGGATTACCCCGCATCTACTAATGTCAAAGTTACCGATATTGTTTTAGTAACGAACGAGTATTTATCGCGATATATTGCTTTTAATTTATTCCAGTTCGGTTATGTTGCAACCACTTTTACAATAACACAACATGAATTCTGATCAAGGTGTTAAAAATACAAAAGTGACTGATGTAAAACTGTTAAGGTTTACATGTATATCATGCCTTCTTCATATCTATCAATCTCCTTAGATAAAAATATTCACCTAAACTCTTAAACAAACTTAACATTGCTTAGCTAACTATTATGTAAGTACTTACATATATTTACTAATTTAAAAAGAAGCTTTAACTTTAAATTTAAATATTACTTTATTAAGAATATTCGATGGTAGCTAATCAAATTACAAGAAGGTATACTGAACTATAACTAAACCTTTAGAGGATATCATGTTCGTGGGTAGTTGCAACCGTTTCGTGGCCTGACTCGTGTGACCGTTGTTTCGAACTAATATACAGATATAACTATTTTACATATATTGCTTAAAATAAACAGGAAAAGAAAAATAAATAAAACATTTTGAACATAAAATTTTATTAAGAAACTCAAATAAAAACTAAATAGGTACTATTAAATCAAACATCACTCTAAAGTACTTAACCAAATCGCAATTACTAATAAAAACCAAAATACTTATATTAAATTATCATTTTGCATGTACAAGCTTCCGCACGTCGCTCGTATGGTTCTATTTTTAGAAACTACGTTAATAAGGTGCCTATGGGACAGCTTAACATAGAATTACCTATGGGGTAAGAAGCCTGAAAGTAATAATGACTAAGTATGTTATTTCAGCCTATTATTTAATCTCAAACCAGTAGTTACGGCAGCTCGTAAAAGAGTAACAAGTATACAAATCCACATACAAACTTTCCGTTTTATAATATTGGTAGGACTATTGAAATTAATTGAAATAAACAAACGAATCTGATTTAATTTAAGTTGCACCAAGCTTTCATTGTGAGCTTTATATAAATGTAGTTTCCTGGTATTAGTGAAAACGGTAAGATCTTTAGCGTTAGGTAATCCATGCTAGATTGCTTGGATATTGATAAGGTTGTCTTTGAGATTTGTATGTTATTCTCGAGACAGTTTCACAATAGCAGGATATTTGTTGAAACCAATTTATTTTCAAATTCCTGGAAAAGCGTTATATGCTTGATATTACAGTAAGATATTTGTAAATTTTCTGTTGCTACATTTAAATCATTATTTTATTTTTAATTAACGAAAATAATTTAAGAACTACGATGAAAAAAAAATATTCTAAAGAAATATTTACCAGGATCACGTACTAAAAGATTTATGCAGTTCTATAAGAAATTTAGCAATTTGAGTAGACTCGGCACTATGTCTGCGCAAACATGGTTTACGCAGACCTGGTTTTCACCCAACCCCTTAACTCGAACTTATACGACAGATAAAGCAATACAATCAAAATAATCACCTGAAGTTAAGACTTTATTCTCATAAGCTCGCGGATTAAGTTAAATACTAGCTTTATCATGCCAAACAATAACGAAACATTATTTGCCACGTAATATTTTGTAATGGACAGCTTATGCAGTTTAATTTTACCACTAAACAGCAAAAATTACTGCCACCTTAACGTCATTGCTTAGGTACCTTCAAGTGGTGAACTCAGAGCAGTCAACATTATACTTAATCTATAATATTTAACGATATATATTTTACTATTTAATTTACTTAGATTATTTAACATTATTCATTACGCTGATTCGATATAACTAGTGACACGATAAAAATACCAACGGTTATTACGAGACATTTTTAACTTGACGATACTTAAAATGTTACATTATTCTTTGGACAGTGCAGTCAAAGAGAAGATAAGATAAGATGATGTAGAAGCAACCAATGTTGACCGACAAATTAGCGTGACGTTATTTTCGCGCAATATTTATAATTTTAGGTCATTATTCGGATAGCCTAAGGGCGAGTGCTTAGTATAAGCCAAATCGGAGAGTAAAGCATGACGCACGATATCATCATCGCGCAATGTTGACACGACAGAATTTGTTGTTTAGAAAATTGTTTTATCTTTTCCACGATGTTTATCTACTCGCGATACTGCCGAACTAGGCTTTTTAGAAATTTTACCAAACATTATACGAAATTGTGAATAATATTATGATTTTAGCAATTTATCTATAAATATCATGTGCATTTTTCCTAATTAAACGTAAAAACGTTTAAACATAATAAATAAACGCGATGGTGTTTTGTCGCGGGTATAAAAATTGTCTATATGGGCTAAATGTCAGTTTCTCTACAAGGCAGTCGAGAAAACCTTTGTCGCGGCTGTTATGTTAGTCTGGTAGCTCGATTCCTCATGGCATAGACATGCCTAGCTTAAAGACCGCAGGATAGCTCATATAAGCGTCAAGCTTACTATGTAGCTTCAAGCTAATTTAATAAAACCTAACTTCTGCTGCTAAGTTTTTATTGCTGTAAATAATACATTTTAAAATTGAACTACCTACTTTAAAAGCCTTGTTCTCACCTAGAGTGCAATTAATAAAATTAAATGCTAAATATCGTAATGATTGCTTAAGAGGTGTATTTATGTAATTAAGTATTAGTTATTGCTTCAAAAAGCTGTTTATAATGTACACTAAACCTTTAGGTTTAAAACCACATAAGTTGTGGTTTCATAATAATAATGTTTTTGCTATGTATATTCAAGCACTGAAAACATTGCGTTACATATAAGTACTTTCTCAAATTAAAAGCTAAAATATTGAACTTCGATCCTACCTTATTTTATAATTATCTACTTCGTTATGAGTATAAGTGTTCAATTATTTATTCTTCATATTCTGTTATCAGACTTTATTTGAACCTATGGACACCTTTCGACTTACATTAATGTGTAATCAGCGGCTTGCCTTCGTTTTAACATTACACAAATGCGAACATGTCTAGTTGAATATTATTGCATTCGCTATCAAATACCTATATAATATTTTTGTTTTAAATACGAGTAAATATCATTTATATATACATAACAATACGTTCATAGACACCGTCAGCGAAAGACGATTATATTTGAATATTAAAAAAGTTATTGCACTGTTGCACTAAGACAATGTTATAATTAATGTTATTAACTTGGAAAGAGGCAAAATGAAGACAACTTGATTGGATAAAGCTGTGTTAGTAAATTTGTTAAGAGGTTAAGTATTTTCTTAAATTATTAAAAACACCACAAGAAGATTAAAAGATTATAGCAGAAAAAATATAAGAAATCACATGAATGTTAGGAGGTTTATCCCACACCTATTAGTGTCAAAAGTTACTGATATTGTTTTAGTAACTAACGGGTATTCATCGCGGTATATAGCTTTTAATTTATTCCAGACGGTTCGGTTATATTGCAACAATTTTTATACAAAAGCGACATGAATTCTAATCGCGGTAGTGTTAAAGTGACTGACGTAACAGATTTACAAGCTGTGATTAATTTCAAATCAGTGTAATATTTAGCATTAAATAGAGTTAAGATTGATATTAACTAAAATGTTTTTTTTAAATATTTTTTTGTATTATTGAACGTAGCAAAATTTACTAAAATGTTGTTTTTTATGTTTTTTTAAATGTTTTTTTTGTATTATTTAAGATAGATAAATTTTAGCTTATTTTTTAACTAGTTCACCTAAGTATATAGAAACCAGTGATAAGCTAAAATCCAATATAGTATTGTAATAATATAAGCGAGTTAAATACACTATTATTTATATAAAACAATATTCTAACATTACAATTGAAATCTAAATTGCACTTATTAAGAAAAGGTCAACTTGTAACCAAATCAGAACATAAATCTAGCAGAATAATTGAAAGTTCATTGTAATGTTGTAACTTGTGTTATTTTCATATACCTATACATTTAAGTGTAGAACTTATTCGGAATAGTTAAAAGTTAACTATAACGTTTCCACACGTGTTTTCTTTATATTTACACTAATCGTACTTATTCAGAATAATAAAAAGTTTCCCACGTCATATCTACGCGAGTTATTTATTTACAATTAACGCTGAAAGTCAATGCATAATTTTTTCCCTTGTTATAAACCTCACATAGGCTAACTTGGCAAAGGCATAGTAACTAGTATATTATATCGATATCTAATTTCAAAGAAGTTAAATTGAGAAGGATAAATACTTTAAACAACATTTAAACTTAAAAGTGATTATGGAAATGTAGTATTGCAATACATTAAGCGTAAATAATCGAATTGAAAATTCAGAACCTACTAAAAAATTATGAATCGCTGGGTAAATATAAGCAGGCAGGTAGGTGCCAGTCATCATCACCGTCGTGCCCTTATGCCATGTGGATATCCTAGTTGGAGTGATGCCAATACAATAAAATACATTTCTTATATCATTCTAAGGAATACGTGCGTTGTGTAGGTAGGTAACATATTTTTTAACAACTTATCTTACAACGAAGACGAAGACAGATGTCACCATATTGAGTCTGAAAAGCTAATTAATTGGTGTGATACAACTCACGGAGCTGGATGCAGATGTAAATTCCCAGGTCTTGGCGATTAACGCCAGGTCGTGTTCCTGTCCTACCGGTTTCATATCTGAATGGAACCGGCCGGCAGGACATAGCTAAGAGCAACATACCCCTAGCTGATCACCGTCAAAATTCAGGTGGGTACATCTTCGTTGTTACCAAACTCAAGCTTGACATCGCCGCTGAGGTCTTCGACATCGACTTCATTCTCGCTCGCGTTCAGCATGTTGAGGGTCACCTGTTGGAAACGGAATGCTATAGCTGGCTATACCACAGTACAGTGATCGACATGCTCTGCTGTATAGTTCGTGATCATGCTAATAGCTAGAAAAAGTTGTAATTAATTTATGAACGTAATAGATGTAAAAGGACTAGGTAGGTACTCCAAAACCGTATTGCGTTTATCTACGGAAAAGTGGATTTTGTCAGACTTGTCAAAATGATCGGCAATAGGCATTGAGGTTATTGAGCAGGTGGTTTACTACGACCTCTTATAGCAATATTAAAACAATAATCGATAGAAATTTCGAACCACGACCTTCAATAAGTAAGCTTATTTTAATATTGTATGGTTAGTACAGTTTTGGTGACGTCACGATAATTGTTAACTCTATTTAGGTATATATGATGAATATTATACCGTGAGGTGTCTTTGGCAAGTAATATTGTTCCAACGTCAAAACTATAAATTTTGTAAAAGTTACTCGTTTTGCGGAGGAATCATTTTGTTTCTCACATTTTAGCACAGATAAAACAATAACGTTTAAAAAGGTCTGGTACGAACTAAAGTAATGTTGCTACAAGCTTGTAACAAAACGTTCCTGAACACGATGGTTTTGTAATGATTTGTGGTAGGCGTACTGCAGGTAAGAATTGTAGCCGAAATCTATTTTAGAAAAGGAACGACTACAATTGGGAGAAGTTGAGTAAAACTTGAATGGTATTCTTGAATTTACAGAGCGGAGTCTAGTTTCTGTTACGTAACTTCCTATTCAAGTTCGGGTATGCCATGCGCGAAGGACGGTATTGATTGCGCAACCCCTAAAATAAGGGCATGCCGTATGCCCTCGTTATTTGTATTCTGTGAGAATATCCCCGAAGCGACGGGCGCGCCGTCGTCACTCTAAGCCTCCGTACAAAATTACGAATAAATACTGAGAAATAATATAAAAGTTTCAATTAATTTTCTACCTTTTCCGTAAAATCTAAACTACATAGTGCTGAGAAGTGAGTGAAGCAAGAGATTTGAAGTGGTTTTACAAAAAAAACTGTTGATAGGTATTTTTTTTCATTATCAGGTATTTTATTTAGTCACATTCTTGTGGATGTAAACATTGTAATATTTGAACTTTTCAAATCTCTGACTTTTATTATTATAAATAGTGTGCATTACTAATTTAGAAATTAATAGAGAAGCTTAATTAAAATGCATGGTCTTTCTAACTACAAACCGACACCTAGCATATATTTTCGAAATCAATGAGTACTTAAATTAAACCTTGAAAACCATGAACACGACATTTTAGAATATTTAACCCTTAGGGGGTTAAATACCCCAAAAGACAAACTATACTATACTATACACTTCTATCAAAATACCCCTTTGTTCATTTCATGCACCCCTAATTTTTCTGACCCATATGAAAAAAATATATAATTTAAAGGATAAGTGTTATAAATTTTAATAAATATTAGTTATTGTTGTATGTACTATTAAAGTGTATAGTTGTTTTATTATTATTTCACTTTTATAGAACATTGTAGAAAACAAAGATATTTAGTGACTTTGTTTACAAAACGAGTGTAACTTGAAATGCATAGCATGCGAACAGAAGCACTAGGTTTTACAAAAAATTCAAACTTCACTAACACGACACGACAGCACAAAATAATCAATAAAAATAAAATGTGCTAAATAAAATAATATTGATATAGTCAGTGAATGTTTGAACCTCCGCGTTCTTCCCTAACACGCTGCGAGTGTTGAGCACAGCCATGGGCGAAATCTGTGCCGGCGGCTGCAGCGTGTGGTTAATCACGTGACTTGGCACTGAACTGCTTACCGGTCTCATAGGTATACCTGCGTCCTCGAACGCTTTCTTCTTCAGCGTCGTACATATTTGCGAGCTGAAAGTGTATAAAATATGTCAAAATGTGCGTCGTGAGCAACAACTCCACATACAACACGTACATTGTTGTGTGTGCGAGTGGTTGTGTATGGCTGTGGGTGTAAAAATGTGTGGTTTGTGAAAATATGAATTGTACTTACACAGTGCGATTTTTGATGTGCTGGCTAAGTTTGTTGAGGTCGAGAGCGAAACGGTGCACGCAGCCGCGCAGCAAATCGATTTCTTCTTCTGTCCACTTGCCCCTGTTCCAAAATAAGATATTTTAAGTAAAATCGAGTTAATAATTACAATAAATAATGTGTGTAGACAGTGTGTGTGTGTGTGTGTGTGTGTGTGTGTGTGTGTGTGTGTGTGTGTGTGTGTGTGTGTGTGTGTGTGTGTGTATTCATTATATGAGCTGCAGTTAGGCAGCCCTTATAAACGGGCTGCCTAACTGCAACTTCAACTTTTTTTATTTAATACAAGTATCACTTTGACTCGTCTTACATGCAGAAACATTCTGAGTAATAGCGCCATTTGGCTTCTCTTAATTTTAAAACGGCGTCTTGCGCGCTTTATTATTTAAAGTACCAATTATAATAGGTCAACCGAAAATCTAATACGTTCAATGTAATGCAATGACCGTGCAAATAAACTACGCGAAGACGAGAAATCTTACTATTCCATTATAAGATGAACCCCAACCTATCATCAGCAAATATATTTTTTATCCGAATATCATAGACGCGTTCACCGTTGACGGACATCGCCTACGAACTGGTTATTTCTAGCTAGATTTATTGGAAAACCTGCGCCAGTTAGCCGCTACCGTCAGTCGGCCTCGGCTATGTGGTTAATAATAAATGTTCAATGCATCGATCGAGTGCTGCTTGGTGCACTAACAGCTGTCTTTCAAAAGCTACAAGAATAAACGTTCAGCGCCTATGTTTATTAATTCAAATAAAATTATTATGTGCATGCCAGCTCTCATGAACGCAGTCACTAAAAATGACAATATCATCTAAGAGATCTTTTTAGGGATTAAGAAAAGGAATAATAACGAAATTAGGTGCACGTTTTAAGGTTTTATTTGCCAATATGAGGCTCTAGATGCCCGTATAAGTACTTACAAAAATTAAAAACACACGCACGAGTGACTGTAAAATTATTTTGAAATATAAAACGGGCTGCACAACTCCAACATCAATTTAATTATTTTTTTAATATTCTAGGATCATTTTGAATCGTCTTACGTGCAGAAACATTAATAAGATAAGTATTACGCCATTTGACTACTTTTCGTTTTAAAATGGCGTCTTGCGCGCTGTCTTACGTAACGTACCAATGATAGTATAGGTCAACCGAAAATCTAAAACGTTCAATGAAATGCAATGACCGTGCAAATAAACTACGCGAAGACGAGAAATCTTACTTTTCCATTATAATGGCAAACCCCAACCTTTCATTACTAAACATATTTCTTATCCGAATATCACAGAAGCGTTCACCGTTGGCGGACATCGCGAACGAACTGGTGATTTCTAGTTAGATTTATTGGAAAACCTACGCCAATTATCAACTACCGTCTATCGGCCTCGGCTATGTGGTTAATAATAAATGTCCAATGCATCGATCGAGTGCTCCTTGGTGCACTAACAGCTATATCTTTTAAAAGCTACAAGAATAACCTTTACGTGCCTATGTTTAATAAGTGAAAATAAAATTATTATGTGCATACCAGCTCTCATGAACGCAGTCACTAAAAATTACAATACAATAAGAGGTATTTTTAGGGATTAAAAAAAAGAAATAATAACGAAATTAGGCGCACGTTAAGGTTTTATTTGCCAATATTAGGCTCTAGATGCCCGTATAAGTACTAAAACAAAACACTCGTCCATTTTGTCATTTCGTTTCGTGCGTAGCTACGTTTAGACGGGTAAGTCCAGCGTCCGCGTTACAGTCATTACTACAATGGCACTCGTACAAGTCTTTAATTTAAATAGGAAAAAAACTTGTATATACCCATATTTGAGACATTGTGACAGAAGAGGAGCATTCAGAGCTACACGTGAGTTATGAAAGTACCCGACAAGTTTAAAAAGTTTTATGGAATATCTCATGGTACCTTCGATTTACTGTTGGAAAAGACGAAAATAAACATTAGGTATGTAGGTAACACTTTCAACAGTAAATAATCAATATATAATATAGAAACTATCACAAAGTTTACTTTTTATTTGAAACAGAGGCGGGTGAATCAATAGCCGCATCTTGGCTAACTACTGAATACTGTGCTAAAAAAATATATGTGCCAATTGTGTGCCTACCTGGTCGCCTCTTTCTATACAAGAATATGGAATAACGACTGGTCGATTCGAGTTGGACGCTGGACTTACATTGTAATAATGACTGTAAATAAAATTGGAATGTGTGAAGGAAGCATAGCCGCCTGCGCCTCGACTCCACATAGAGACGACGCTTCGACCGTGCCGCGACGCCGCCGCGACCGCGCCTCGACTTACCAGTGAGCGACGCGCCTAATATAATATATTTATTTTTATATATCAAGTAAAATAAATAAGTACCTATATATTTTATAACGAAAAGAGATGGATGGATGGATGGATTCATAAGGATAGTAGTAAAAGAAACTCTCGTGGGAGTTCAGTTTTCAAGGCGCCATCTAGTATTTAAAATACAGATCTAACGAAAGTTCTCGAACACTATATCCATCTCTTTTTATCGAACGAGGACGAGAGGACTCTTCGGAAACGACGAACATGCTCGAATAGGGCACGACTAGTACCGATGGCAGCCATTTTGTACTCCTTATTGATTTTCTTTCTACTAACAGCACAATAGGCTAGAAATAACAAACTACAATTATGTATGACGAATTATAATTATATACTAGAATCATTGTCTTTCCTACGGTTAAATTAGGATATCGGTAAAATTTTAAAATAAAAAAAAATAAACTTCACTTTGGAATGAGTGAGACACTGAGTTTTTATTTTAGCTTCATAAAATATGATCGAAATCATTGGCACGAAATCAAAAATATGTTAAGTACATAAAATAAGCTAACTTACATATAAGTACCAAAATACATAAATACTCACTAAAGATGGGTGAAAGTTAAGCTAAAGTAGGTAGATAGGGAAATTTCAAAAAACACGGGTTAATTCACGTACCTACCTACTATTTTGTCGATAGAGGCACCGAGAGTTTTGAATGTAGAGAATGCATGAGGATGAGTTTGACCCGCGCGCGGTCTGCTCCCGCACGTGTTCGCGTTCGCACTCGTTACGAGGCTGTATTAAAATCTTGGATGCAAAATTTATTTTCTAATCTACTGTTCTAGTGTACTTACTGTTAAAAATCGTGAGTACTCGCGCAGTAGAGGCTCGAGGCGAGATTCACTCGACCCGGAAGTCGGAAGCGCTATTGATTTCCATTTAGACGAGATAAGGTTTGTGTGAGTATCTAGACGTAACTAGCAGGTTAGGAGAGACTACCTCTGTGAGAGAACGAGATGAACTATGCAGGTTACAAAAGTGTGCGTGCATGACGCCTTACGGGAAAGCTGTGAAAATGCTCAACGCGCAGGTAACGCTACGCAGGTAACGTATGTGTGCGTGCCGCTAGAGGGCAAAGACCTAACCTATAGATCAATAGTCTAGAGATCCGGCAGTGCTGCGCACGTAACGCCACGCAGGATTCAGGTGGTACGTAGGTATCTGAAACCGGCATGGCGTTACATGCGGAGCACGAATACAAATAAAAATCGTTATATGATTAAGCAAATCTTTTTATTATGACCTTTTAAATTTTAACCTATGTAACGAAACACACAGAGCAATCTTTCTGTTTTTGACTGATCTACCAAACCTTTAATGCCATGGCGGCCATTCACCCCGTGTGGCCGGGAAACACAAAATGGCCGACCAAACGATATTTTTCGACATTCCGGAGACGAATTCAGTTACAAAAAAAGAAAACAGATCAAACAGAAAAAGATTAATTAATGTATTCTATGTATTACTACTCCAACAATTTAACACTTAAAATGCTAAAAATGCATTCTAACTTAAGTTACAAAACCAAATTTAAAAAATCACAAATATTCGAGTTTCAAGAATTACCACTATTCTGTTGGAGCGTCATCTAATCATTAAATGATGGCAGTTAGTGCAATCAGATTAACGATTAAGGAATAAAGCAAAAAAAGCATCGTTGCCGCGATAAAAACCATGAAAACGCTGATACATAACATTTAAGAAACACATAAAGATTGCACCGCAATGACGAACCACGCCCAAGAAAAAACGAAAAACTCACCTATTTCACCCGTCACCACACGAACCACATTTCACACCGAACCGAAAGCCCTGAGCCTCCACAAAAACAAATTGAGATCAAAAAGACTACATTTTGGAGGCTGTAGGAATACGGAAGCGCACTGTCTAGATCGGACACAGCGGCTGCAATGGACCACTCCTAGATTATTCCAGACAGGGCGTTGTCCAGTGCAAGTACTAATACCCCGCATGCGCCAACATCCCTTCCATACGGGACTACAGATACGAACATTCCCGAGCCCTAAACGCCCTAAACGAAGTTGGACGAGATCCGACGACAAGATTCGGTACAAAACATGAAACTCCTGCAAATGTTGTACCCTCAACACAACACGAAACATCGTGACGCATTTATACTTAACTAGCTGCTGGCCGCGGCTTCGCACGCATGGTACCTACATAAAAAGTAGCCTATGTCCTTCTCCAAGGTCCCATCTATCTCTATACCAAAATTAATCAAATTCGGTTAACGGTTTAGACGTGAAAACTTAACAGACAGACAGACAGAGTTACATTCACATTTATAATATAAGTAGGGATCAACAGCCAAAAATTGCATGCTTCTAGTTCTGAAAATGACAATACTTTCATACAACCTTTCATCCCCCTTTTCAACCCTTTACAGCAGCTTTTTCCATTTAAAAGTAGCCCATGTCCTTTCGCAGGCTTTCGACTATCTGTGTACCAATTTCATTTAAATCGATTCAGTAGTTTTGGCGTGAAAGCAAGACAGACAGACAGACAGACAGAGTTACTTTCGCATTTATAATATTAGTACAAAACGTGAGTTTGAGAGCAATGATCGCGCCTATTGCTAGTTGTCGCGAGTTACGTTATAGGGGTCTTAGTAACAGAAGTTCTATCCCCAGCATAAATGGCAACCCTTTTTTCCGACCCACGCAACCACTAGCGCCACCTAGTGGCCATGAATGAAAGCTCAAGAACCAAGAACTGCCGATAGAGGCGCTGCACCAAACATGATTCTATAAAACTTTATATTTATTATCTAGATAAACAATATCTACGTCGTAAAAAAAAGATTACAAAAGCCCCAATATTACGGCTTAGACGACTTATGACTTTTATCTCCCCTGAGCAACGTAGCAGAGGCCAATTGTAGAGTTTCCTTGTCTCCTCCAAAGGTGACACTAGGAGAGACTAGTCCACTAAGCCCCTATTTCGCCCACCTACATAAATACGCTGCCGAGATGCAAGCGTACAAAACGTGAGTTTGACAGCAATAATCGCGCCTATTGCTAGTTGTCGCGAGTTACGTAATAGGGGTCTTAGTAACAGAAGTTCTATCCCCCGCATAAATGGCAACCCTTTTTTCCGACCCACGCAACCACTAGCGCCACCTAGTGTCCATGAATGAAAACTCAAGAACCAAGAACTGCCGATAGAGGCGCTGCACCAAACATGATTCTATAAAACTTTCTATTTATAATCTAGATAAACAATATCTACGTCGTAAAAAAACGATTACAAAAGCCCCAATATTACGGCTTAGACGACTTATGACTTTTATCTCCCCTGGGCAACGTAGCAGAGACCAATTGTAGAGTTTCCTTGTCTCCCCCAAAGGTGACACTAGGAGAGACTAGTCCACTAAGCCCCTATTTCGCCCACCTACATAAATACGCTGCCGAGATGCAAGCGTACAAAACGTGAGTTTGACAGCAATAATCGCGCCTATTACTAGTTGTCGCGAGTTACGTAATAGGGGTCTTAGCAACATGAAGTTCTATCCCCCGCATGATTCTATAAAACTTTATATTTTTGATCTAGATAAACTATTACAGCGATTATGCGAAAACAGACACGTTATTATTGTTAATACATTATATTGTTTTAGATAGGTGTCCCAAGAAAACCTCTAAAATGCTAGCAATAATGTAATCCATATAAAATGCCGGACCTTTTCTTCAAAAGACAACCGCCATCTTGAATATTATCATGGTATTCCATCTTGAATATTAGTAGGTTCCCACTATGAGGAAATAAAGTAGATCCAGTTTCCTTAAAAACGATTCCTATTCAAAACAAGAGCACTTACCATAAGCTTCGAACCATTTCGGGGTACCAGCACATTCACTACAGTCTTATAGGAATCTCATCAAAATGTTTCATATAATTACGAAAAATCTAGGTCTTAGGCACTTTTAGTTTAGCACTAAATCATTTTTGTGTAAGATATTTGAGAATTTATCAATTATATTCGATGAATTTAATAAATAGAATATTTAGCTGCAGGCAGCCCACCCTCGGCCATCGCGGATGCACTATTGATTGCCCATCTAGACTATAGGAGTCCTGTGTTCCTATGTTGCGTAAGGGGTGCCACGCCTTGGCCCGCGCATGCGCCAACAACCCTTTCCTTTTAGTCCCGATTCCTTCATAGTCAAATCCGTATAATCTCTATGAAAATTTTAACGAACCGTTTCCCTTTTATACGAAAGTTAACTGACAGATCCTACTAACTAATGATTTTATTATACCAATAGTAGTAGGGGCTACATGGTAAGGGTCGCCAGACTGGCGGCTTCATAGTGTAATGATACTAATCTGTCGCAAATTAATTGATTTTATGAAACTTATAGCATTGACATAATGGTTAGGTGTCACAGCTGACTTAGAAGTACACTGCCTTTTGTTCTGCTGCTGTAGGTTGGGGGTTTGATTTCTACCCTGGACAAACATGAAAGATTGTTGTCTTGGTATAACAAATAAATATTCGTGCACTATTCACACAACACCATATAACCCCAAATTAAGCATAGCTTATAAGAACCAGATGGCTCATAGAATACTTATATATTTTTAAACACATACCTGATACTTTAACGCACCCAGGCACAGAACAAACATTGATGTTCATCACACAAATGTTTGTTCTGCAGGCCTAGCACGGCAGGGAGAGGATAAAAATCCCCTTTTGTCATTTTTATCTACTTTGCAAGCACGGCCGCGCCAAGGAATAGTTTATCACGGTGGATATACGGGGGGAGTAGCGTTATCTACCGCATTGTTGACATTTTAGAAAATAAATAAAAATTATCAGTCTTCAATATTTGATTCCTTTGATTCATCAAAAATCCATAAATCGTCCGTTCCTTGTACTTTCTGTTGTAGCATAAAGCATAGCAAAACACCGATTACATCTGTGTAACTTGGTAGGTAGGCAAAGTAGGTAGGTAGGTTTAGTTTAGCTTTAGTTGGGAACTATGAGTAGGTAGGGATTACGTAGAAAACCTAAGTAGATAGATACTTATAGGTATGTATTATTTGAATTATCTTGATATGCACCGGCAAACTATCCCAAGGATTTCGAGGATGCAAAGTTTCTTTCAACTCCTAACACAAATACAAGGCCATTTCATTGTTTTTGAAATTTATGTGACGAAACTCATTATCCGGGAATTTATAAGCGTTACTGGCATCTCGGATATGTTTCCTGTGTAACTTTCGTTCTAACAATTGCATATCTCGCGTTAGAACGTAATTGTAGAATGCTCGGGACATTATTTTCTTGAGGAAACTATTCGACTTTTACAAGTTATACTTCTATAGCCTTCAAAGGACAGTGATAAATATTCCCTGTCTTATGTCAAATAGAGAAAAAAATATCCACGTTGTTGATAGGCCGTGTTTTGGGGCGGGGAGTAGCAGGCCATAAAGCCTACGATAAACGTCAAAGGGAAACATTTGAATCCCTTTCCCCAAAGCTGTGCTATGTAGGGTAGAAAAAAAAATTATTTCCACTGACAGGTGGATACAAATACAATTCTTTCTTTATTCAATAAAATCACAAGGACCACTTTGAATCGTCTTCTTACAGGCTAGTGAATCTAGGTGCCGGTTCCTCTTAACCCCAGTTCAAGATGAATCCGACAAGAAACTCGTCTGGTCTTAACACTTTTTTGTATGATCCTTTTGTTACGGATGCCGAGTCGAGTTGGAGCAGATTTATCTCAAGCTTTTTTGTCATCTAAATAATCAGATATTTTATAATATGTTTTAATAGACAACTTCTGTTTAATTACGTTTTTAAATTTGCCAAACGACAAATATAACACGTCGCTTGGGATCTTGTTATAGATGCGTACACTTTGCCCTATAAAAGACTTATTAACTTTAGCGAGCCTAACAGTGGGAACTGCGAGTTTATCTTTATTTCTAGTGTTAATACTATGATTATCGCATTTTTTTTTAATAAATCATTATTTTTGTGCACATACCTACATTAAATTTTCGTTAATATACTGACAAGGCAATGTCATGATATTTATTTCTATAAATTTATTTCTAAGTGATTATATGTGGCACATGTTATAAATTGCACAAACAGCAACAACTCTTCTGCAACACAAACATGCTGTTAATATCAGCAGCACTACCCCACAACAGAATGCCATAAGACATAAAAACGGCAAAACGATAAAAACTTAGGAAAGACTATTTCTCCTCGTCCCGTGCTAGGCCTGCTGGGAAGGAATTGAACCCTCAACCTACAGCGCAGAAGGCATAACAAAGTCGCTTTTGTGTAAACAAGTGGTTTTCATTTTTGTATAATCTACAACCATAGAACAAAAGAAGTAAAGGCGGACTAACAAAACGCTGGGACCAAACGACCTAAAAAGAGTAAGGTCTAGAGAGGCAATTGTAACTAAAAAATGTGGTCATTCGTTTGAAATGGTGTACCATCGTCTATAAGAATCATGGAGTTAAAACAATTGATTTAATAGTAACAGACATATCAATGAATACTCTTGATATGAAACTAAGGCATAAAAGCATTACGTGAAGCGTGAATTATAATATTTTTTTGGGGCTAATGCAATTTTTTTCATAGACGATAGTGGTGGGACATGACCAAATGGCGAGTTCGACGATAATCTTAGAATCCTAAAGCATATTCCTAACGATCTCACCAATCGACTAATATTATTTCGTCTAACTTTCCTAGGTAGGTACTACGATGTCGAAGCTTTAACTATTGATTAGTGGGTAGTGAAAGAAAATAGGTAATTTTTTTGAGATCCGTTTATTTATGACGCAAAAAAACTTTAAAAAAGATACCTAAACTGAAAATCAGCAGTGATAAAACTAGAACTACTCAATATAACTGTTTATTCTTAAGTATCATATTTATGAATAACTTCAGAGTTTTTCTAAGTACTTTTGTATAGTGACAATCTGGAAACATTTTTTTAATACTTACCAATTACGTACTCAAGATTTGCTTGAAACCTTTTTCGAAAAATATAACTAAATTAAGTTACTTACAAGTAAACATAATAATCAAATATTGACAACTTCCAAGAAAACTAAAAAAAAAACAATGTTCATTACGCAACTGCCAACTTATTTTTGTCTACGCAGGTAGCAGTCATTGTTTATTTGTAAATATTTTCCAAGCCTTCTAAGGCAAAATCATTTACATTATAGTATTATTACATTAGTAATTAATTTTAATTATTTAAGTACTTTGAATCTAAGATCCAATTTATCTCTCCATTTCTATGGAAAATGCTCCAGGCTTCCAGCTTTAGGCAATTCCTCGAGTACATATAGTCTTGCCATAATAATAGACCTTGGGATTCCATATTTCTCACCAGCAGTGTAGCTATTATTTTTTTTCATACGCACGGCTTCACCAGCTTCAATAAGCTGATCTTGGGTATACTGTTTCTCTTTTTTTCTATAATAGTTTCGCACCATCTAAACAAAAACACGTCTTAAACGTTTTTTAAAGTATTAAGTTATTTCATATTTACCCAGGTACAAAGTAAGAAACCATAAAATAAGATGCGCGTGGATAATGCAAGACTCAAACTTTATCAAAAAAACTCGAGCACACGCCCTGCTTAAAGCAAATTTACTAAAAGCGAGGGCCTCAAATGATTATTTAAGTTACTTAGTAAGTACATATTTGTATACTTAGGGATAGCTGGAACCTTAAACAAATGTACCGTAAGCAAGAAACATTAACACTTAGGGCCACTCTATGTAATAATACTCTTGGACCTACAAGGTCCTACAAAAATCTAAGCTCTGAGCTTCTTCTACCCAACATAGTTCAGATAAATATTTGCCGATAATAATATTAAATGCTATTGTTTTATCTTACTAAAACATCGATATGAGCCCAGCACTAGCTTTATTCAATTTCATACAAATTTAATGGGGTAATTGCAACTAACCTAAAACCTAACCTCTCGAAATTTTGATGAGAACAAAACTTCGAGGGGCTAATGTAAGTGTCTATATTAGATAGTAAACGCAGGATTTCAATCAAATAAATCATAAAAGAAGGACTTACGTATTCTAAATCTGCTCTCCACTAAAGATAAAGCCGTAAAATAAGGTTTTAAATTTTTTTTGCACTAAACTTCGTCCTTGGTCATTTCGAAAACATCAACATAAAATGTCTAATATTAAAAGGCACTGTATGTATAACAGTTTACACATTATTAGCTCTATCTATTATTTTCTTGAAGGAGAATTTGGTTCTCCGTCGTTTCATAGATGTTACTATGAAACTATTTGAAGAAATAAAGACAAAAGAAGTTGCGTGCGTTGTATGTTGCCAGGGCCAGGGGTCGTCGGGATTGGTAGCTGGACCTCTGCCGGAGATTCTTCGTACCCCCTGTTCCGCCGTTACCGTGGCCGCCATCTATGCCAGAAATAGCGGAATTGCCGGGAACTGGGGGCCGTCTTCTAGTTTTGTTAATCATTTTGGGGGTTTGCCATAGTCACGACGCGTGGCAGGCGGATTGGTGACCGCAGATTTAGTATTTTGTGCTCAGGGGGTGTTGCTGCCTAAGGCCCCAGTGTGTGTTCCCTTAGTCGCCTTTTACGACGAGATGGAGGGGTCCTATTCTATGCCAGAACCACCACGACAATAATTAAGAAAACAAATAACCACTTGAATGTCCGAGCGCGGCAGCTGTCTCTCTCTAGAACGTCCGCCCGCGTATCGTCGTAATTCTGCGGCGCCGAGCGGTTGGTTCATTTTCAACTTCGAGCGTGATAACAGATAACTATTATAGCTAGACTTAAATAAAAAATACATATGAATAGGTAAAACTATACAGATTAAAAAAAAAAAAATTTCAACTATGAATCTAAATACTGCAAAATATAAATTTAAACTTGACAATATAGGTTAAATTTCAATAAACTCGGCATTTTGCTTAATGTCGATTTTTTTGCAATGAGTCGATGGGCCAAGAATATTTGTAAATATTTCAATAGCAATAATCTTGAGGATTACTTTGATATATAACACTAATATAAATAAGACTAATAAAACAATCTAAACAACACCCGCACGCACTCACTCCACAAAACGCAAACTCATGCAAAACTTTTTTGTTTTTACATTTTATTTTTAGTATTTTTGTTGCCTGGTACGGTTTTCTTGGATTTTACTATACGCCAATTTTATTAAGGAGTCATCTAGTGACGTTATACAGCAACATTAGACTTTCGACTTTCGACGACTTTCAGACGCCAGCCAACAGAACTTCACACCAAAGTCATGGAGGTCCGATGGGTAGAAAAAGTCACCTGGACGTTCTACGCAACAAAGTTTTCAGTCGATTTTGTTACCCGGACGTTCAAGTGGATATAATATGTTTTCAATATTTAATTATGACAATGAATGACACAATTTTTGGTTTATGATTACTTGGCCTATGTTTACTTTCTGGTATATTTATTCAGTCAAATGTGCATTATTAGTATGAAATCATGGATACAAAGGAATGTTTTGATCCGTCAATCCATTTGAAGTGCTCAGAAAACTAAAGATTTATAATGTTAGAGCGTTAAGATCATGTGAAAAAGTTAAATATACTGAAAACAAAATAAGAACCACCACAAATTTTCCAATTTCTTTTTTTTTTTGGTCAGGAATATGTGCTTGGGTTGTTTTAAATTTAATAACACAATGTTTTTAGTTAAATTTGAATTAATTCAATGCAATTCATCAAAAATACTTAATCTATGTTGTGATGTTTTTGTTTTTTTTTAACTTTTTAAGACTACACCAAACACAAGAATAACATATTAAACTAAATGCAATGCTGTGTTGTTTATTTTGTTGTGACTAAAACAAGTATATAAGTATATAAGTATATCTCCTTTTAAAAACACATTCTTGGAGCCTCGCTGGCTCCAGAGTATTCTCAATAAAATGGTGGATGTTTTTCTCCCAGCACCTTTTTAGTAATTTAATCAACTGTTGCTGGTTGTGAACATACTCTTCAGCTGCCCAGACTCGGCTTTTTAATTGGTTCCAAAGGTATTCAATTGAATTCAGGTGAGGGCTGTTAGCAAGCCATGCCAAAACCTGAAGGTTGGCCTCCTCCAGTATACAGTTGTGTTGGCTGTGTGCAGTCAAGCATTATCCTGCATGAGGATGAAACTGTCCACTGCTCTAACATGTGATGACTTATGGCCTGACAATTTGTTTAATGTAACTCTGGGAAGTCATATTACCCTTTTTGAGATAATACAAAAATTTGTTTTGCCTTGTTAGCTGATCTCACCCCAGACTGTGACATTGAGACCATCATACCTGTCGCATTTGTGAAAATAAGTATCAGAAATAGAATCTCTTCTTCTTCTCCACACTTGCATACGTCAATAGTCACTAATTCACTTTACCCTACATTCATCCGTGAAAAGCACCTTACACCCTTACGTATATTATATTATCTGATTAGGTTCAAGGTTATAATATAAATAAAGATAAGACAGACAAGCACTTACCCTGGCTGAGCCTCCCCCATGGGATGCAGAAGTAAGGTCATCTCGGACAGTTTTTCAAAAGCTTTGGCGGCTTCTCGGAATATCTCACCAACCTAAAATGGTTAGAAAATTACTTAGTTAACTACAATGATTCCGGGACAATCGGTAGAACTCAAGTGGTTACGAGTAGGGTTTAGTTTTAGGTACCTTTTGCGCGGGATTGTTCATTATTATTGCTTCCTTTCCTCCAATTTGCAGGCACTTCGGTTTGTACTTTTACCTTTTTTTTACAGGAAAAATATGAACGTTTCGAGTCGATTTTGGTCCACGAATTTCAATAAAAATTCAAGTTCTTCCTAAGTCTAACATAATAAATATAACCAAGAAACACGCTACTTCTATTTTATTGCTGTTCTAAAACAATGCTTGTAAATAATATGCATTTAGTTTGGGCTTAGCATGCGTTGCGTTGCGTTAGCTAGCATCCAATTCCAGCCTATCCTTCCTATTAGTTTGTGGCAGTTTGTGGAATTGCGTTTGGTTTGGTTGGCTTGGCTGGCCTGTGAGGTGCCATGCTATGCCTTAGTTACATTTCAATCAAATCAATTTTCTTTCAACTTCATCCCAGTCGTTTAATCAAGTAAGCCACAGATCATGTAGAATGTGTAATGCAAGCAAGAAAAAATGCACAACAGATAATAGCAAAAATGGCTAATGGATATCAATTTTAGCGTATAAACTATAAACATCGATTAGTATTTAAATAAAACGATATTTATAACAAAAATAACAAACTTGACATTGACTAAATTGTCTTTCGTAATTGAAGACCAATGACAGTAAGATCAATGTCAATGATCAATGAAATTAAGAGGCCAGAGGAGGACGAATTACCCATACAAACGTAATACAAAAATGATTTCTAACTTAAGCATATTTCCACAATATTGTTGAATTATTTTTATTCAAATAGTACTTATCTAGGTTCCTGGATAGTTTTTTTTTCGAATTACTTACCTAAATGAAATAAGAGCTACAATTGACACATTTTTGTGCCACATTTGACAAGTTTTCTTCCTATTTGTTTCGTATTAAAAACAACAATATCTTACGTGTTATTTGTTAAGGACCATAGCTTATATTGTCTAGTTAAGGAATAACATTACTTTTTATGGAGTATAAAATGTTTTTGACATCATTTTTGGTATTAAGGAACACAACCAAATGATGTGTGATCGCTCGCACAGGTACGCACGCACACAAACTAAAGCAACGTGTATATTTTTACACGATACGTCGCCGCCGCTCGGGGCTTGTTCAGAGGCCTTCTTAGGGGTAAATAGATAGTTAAGTACTTACCTACTATAGTAGACAGGAAGGCTAAATTATTATTATTTACTATTTTCTATATCAAGTCTGACAAGTTATTTTGCTGTGCATGCGTATTTGTTTGTTCACTATTCTATTGACCTGTGCCACCTTGTTGTTTGGAAACAATAATTTACCTCCTTACATACTATTACGACTTTGGATTTGTTTACTGATATTTTTCACTTATGGTAGGTGAGCCCAAGGCTAAATAGGTGGATTGTGAAGGTAAGATACCATATAGAACATATGTGTGTATGATATATACCCTTACACTGGTGGGGGGAGCATTTTTAGGTTTTCAAAAATGTAAAAAAAACAGTCATAAAGAAATATTCGAGCGCTTCAGATATTAATAGTGTGTGCTTCTGATAACGTATTTCTGATAACGGAAAAATTAGTCTGCCGGTTTGCATGGTTCGCTTCGTATGGGGGTGCCGTACGAAGTGGTAGAAATAGGAAAAAAATTCGAGCGCGTCATCAATGCTGATTTTTAAAAATGCAAATTGTGCCCTTTCAATTTTCTTGAGCGCGTAAGATTATTATACAGACGCTTCATTTTGATGTCTTTGTCGTTCTGATGCATAATCTGACAATAAAGTCTAGGAATTTCCTTAATCTGGCGGTTTGAAAAAAGCCATTGTGTGACTATGTGTTTTTTTAACTCTATCATTAGTTCTATTTGTTGGATACCTAGGTAGATAGTACCTAGAATAGGTACCTCCTAACTATGTAAAGAGGTGCTTGTTATTGACAATTTTCAAAATTCTACGCAGAAGGCGCCGATCTGCCAACCAGACTAAGGCAAGACATTAAACGGTATGTATGTATTATATCTAAGTAATTGCTTACTTTACCATAAAATTAAAAACATTGTTATATAAAATTAGCCGCACTCGAGAATGTCCAGATGACGTTTTTTTTTGTAACTTTGTGACTCTCCCATTTCCTTATGTCACGATCAAATTGTGAGATTAAAAGGCACACTTTTCTGCACGTAAATAACGTACCTTACCTTAATCTGACGCGCTCGAGTTTTCTAGAGTTAATTTTTTTACTATTCTGATCAGCTGCCCTAGACGTTTGACCCTATATAAAGTGCTCAGGTATGGTGGGAGTATTTTACAAGGTGCAAGGTTGCCCTCTTTATGTTTTCTGATTCTGATTTTGGGGATTTATTCCAGTAAATCCCCAAAATCGACAAAATCCCCGCTAAGGCTATTATTACCAATAATTTATATATTTTTTTGTAAATACATACATGTAATACATCGAATCACCCAGACCCGAGACAAATACTTCAAACATTTGTCCCGAAGCGGGAATCGAACCCGCAACCTTTTACGTCTCCCACGGCCATTGGTCTGGAGATCGTCCCCTCTCTCGAAACTTTGCATATATGTAGGAAGATTAAAATTCCTACTTTTTCTGAGATAAAAGTATGTTACCTACTTTTATATCAGAAAAAAGAGTTTGAAGCCACAGACAGAAGCTTGTATTTTATTTACCTACTGCCTTCGAAATGTTATCAATGACAGAAGTATACCTACCGACCTACACCTACTCACGCACATACACAAGAACGTCACTATCGTTGTATTTACGTACTGAAGTACCGCGTCCCGCGCCTCTCCTGCAACCAGCGCGCGCTTACATCATTTAAACAGAGATGGAGATATTTGGAGCAGATTTTGCACGCGCCTGGAATTCAAGTTGCAAGCGAGCTTCGTCGGATCCATAAGGACGAAATAAATAATCCCGGACATTTCACACACCATCATCTAGCCCCAAATTAAGCAGAGCTTGTGTTATGGGTACGAACATGACTGATATATATCGAACCCGCAACCGTCTGCGTCTCAGCCGGACCTTAGCCCACTGCGCCACATAGGTTGTCAAATACTGATACTTCGTTTGTCATTTCATACATTTAACATAGGTATGTAGCACTTCTAACTTATTCATTTTTCCCATGATTTGCACATTTTACTCAGTAATCTTAGCGGATTTTTAATGGATAAATTGTGACTTTATAGCACAAGTGTATAAGTCAATCTATTTATTTAAAACATAAAAGATTTTTAATATTGATATAACCACTATAAAAGGCGATAAATATATACGGTACGATTCGTCTGAACGATCAGTCGCTTCAGACCAATCGAAAGACGAATCGATAGTGTATGTCAAGATCGTTAACGATTTACTTCGTCAAAGACGATGTCGAGAATCGCAACAAAAACCCATGCAATCATGAATATCGTTACGATGAATCGACAGTGTATGGCTGCCAATCTACTGGATGGAACCTTAATTCTTTTAAAATATTTACATGCGAATATTGGTTTTGCTTTAATAGCCATTTCTTAACCTACATATTTCTAGGGTGTCACTCCGAAGTTTAGGTATATTGGGCCAGCGCATCGCTTCAGGTGGTGTGCCCCAAGGATGCCAGTTGCGGTTCCCGCTTGGTTCGCGCACAAGCTAGTCGGGTCGCGCAACTTCGTTGCCGTCTGCCATTACGTTATATTACGTTCCACGATCCTCAATGTCTGAGTATAAGAGATTCTGTGTACCAATATTATGCTGTTTGGTGGTTAAGGTAGATATGTAAATAAAACTTAAACAAGTGTAGGAAGGTTAGGTAGGTAAATACGAGAAGCCTACTTACTTTAATCTTCCTATATGAGTCTAGCTGTTCAGTTTAACTAGAACCCATACGTAGGTTAGGTACATAATAACTACATTCAAGTTCCCAACATACTTTAATGATGATTGCTAGGTTTGGACCTACCTAAGTACCTTGAAATGCAATTGTTCAAAAAAAACACTTTACTTCCTACCTACATTATGCCACAGATAGATTATTTTTTATTATTAGATAAATACGCTGCAGAACGCGACAAGTCGACAACCCTTACGAAATGCGTCGCTCCACCCCAGGCAGTGACAGCCCTATAAGTAAGAAGCGTTTGGTTATGTTTAAATTATTTAAATGATGTTTAGAGGATATGCAAGCTGAATTGAACTTTGTTGCGTCGCTGAAAGAGTCGCTATTCATTTAATTTTGTTCGTGAAGTGAGCCTTCTGTTCTTTTCTGTATTCTGAGTCAATGTTAACGCCACATAGGTAAGGAAAAGAATTTCATTTTCCATTTTATAGGATACGTATTGAATTGTTTGAACACGTCTTTATCCTTCAGTTTCAAAAACGCAAACAAGTAGGTAAATGATCGATCGTTACCACCAATCGTTTTGTGTATAGGCGTAATTTTTTATGCGATCAATCATCACGATTTTCATCAGATCGATCGTACAAACGAATCGTACCGTATATGGGGCCCTTAAGGGCCTTGTTGTTAGGTTAGCTAATTACGTAATAACTTAAGACAGAAAGACTCATAGGTAGAGACTGTATAAATTAACCCACTTACGGTAGAAGAACCGATTTGTGCAAGACTTGTTTTTTTTACAAGTTATGTTTTTGATGGCATGAATCTTACATCTTTGTATCTACATTATATAAAAATGTGTGTAAAAAAAAGTTGTTACCTTAATTTTTACGATTTTTATAGTTTTGGTATTGTAATTATTCTTTATATATTTTTGTTCTTCTCTTTATAGTGTAGGTTGGTAGTCGTAGTGTGTGTGTGTGTGTGTTTTTCTAATATTTATATTTTTATATTGTATGATGTTCATATCGAACGCATTGGGTTAGCAGATTAATATTGGTAATAAACTAAATTGGAATTTGGGTTTGATATTATAATCCATGCTTATTTCTATTTTATTTTGTATCTAGTGGGTCAAAATCTCTAACTCCTTCATCATTTTACTCACTTCACTTCAGCATCATATAGTTTATGCTCACTTCCTTTCGTTCGATTCAGTTCTTTCATACCTAACCTATTAGTTTGTGGTTCATACAGGATATTGCATACTCTTTGGTTCATACTCATTCATTCATTCAATAATTCATGGCGATTGTGTTCGTT
This sequence comes from Lampropteryx suffumata, assembly GCA_948098915.1. Taxonomy (NCBI): domain Eukaryota; kingdom Metazoa; phylum Arthropoda; class Insecta; order Lepidoptera; family Geometridae; genus Lampropteryx; species Lampropteryx suffumata. Next base: position 27,840,842 of record OX402544.1, read on the forward strand.
TTGTTCAGTTTTGTTTGTAGTTCGTATTCGTAAATAAATTTAGGACCTATTTTATAATCTCCACCTTATAAGTCCAATTGCAACTAACTTATAAATAAATCTATAAAAAAATATATACGATTTTTTAGCTTGCTAGATGTGTTCCGCAGGCCGACGCCACGCCTGCTGTAAGATGTTTGATCAAATAAATATCTTTCTTGTATTTGAGCTATTGTTAGAGCTCTGTTGAAGAGATATATATCAAAAATGTTCTAAACGAACTCAAGTGCCTCTTAGTCATCTTGTTAGCTGCACCTCCAACATGAAACTTATTCTAATTTTATCTTTTCTTTCCTGTGGGCTGGCTTATGACAAAGGTTGGTATCTTGTAAAATTCATTAAAAATATAATTTTATTAGTTTTTTGTGTAAGTATGTACAGTATGTTCAGCTCCAGAAATCAGCAATATAATTATTTTCAGCATCATTCTACGGGGCCAGTTACATATCTTTCCCCATACAAGAGGCCAAAGGAGTGACTGACATAAGTTTTCGTTTCCGTACTCACCTGTCTGATGCCCTGCTACTCCTGGCTGCTGGTAAAACTGACTACTGCATGGTAAGTATTGAGTTCTTCTGTTTGAGATGATCATTACTAAACTAAATCATGTCCAAAATCTATGTCAATACTCACATATTCAGGGCTAATGTGAGAAAACCACAACTCGATACTAACTAAAAGAATGATGTTATAGAAGGAAAAGTAATAGATTAATGTGGTATGGGCATGTCATAGGAATGATAAAAATCATAATATAACAAGGGTGTGATGGATTTAAATGCAAGTGTAGGTTTAAGAAAATATTAATGTACTGAGAAAGATTATAATTATGTGTAAGAATAGTGACTTGACTACTGATACTAATGGGATTGGAGAAAAAGAACCTGTGATGCAGACTCCACTTAGTAGCGTAAGGCAGGAAGATGGCGATGTTTAAAAAAAACTGCAAAAATTTGATTCTTTCTTTACGACAACCATGTTTGAATTGAAGTTAATTTTTCCTCAGATACGTCTAGAGAAAGGCAAACTAAAGTTGAATATTAATCTTGGAGCTGGTGAAAGCGAGCTGTTCTCACCTAAGGGATCTTTAAATGATTCTCAATGGCACCATGTCAGTGTTATTCGGAGAGAAGCCAATCTTACTATGAAGGTGAGAAAATGCTAATACATGAAAAGATACTGAAGAATTATTATCTACTTATGTTTATTTCTATAGCATTATTATATTTTTACCAAGCTTATTTGAATGATAAATTAAAAAAAAAGTAAGTCATGTATAAAATTTTTGTATATAGATAGTATACCTACCAGATTCAAAAAGAGATGGTAAGATGATCTAGATACCTTGGAGCTTGGGTTCAATTGCGATAAATAAAACTACTGAAGATATCAAGGGATGGCCCTTGCCCAGCTGTGAGACACAATGGACTTATCATCATCGTAATTTGTAATAAATGATGTACCAGTTGATTATAATTGAGACCTAAATTATTTGTTCCACGAAAACTAATTCAAACCCAAATTGTTTCTGTGAAATGTACACATCATTACTCTCTGTCATAAATATGACAGAGAAAATGGCTTTGTGTAATGAGGCTAGTTAAATGTCATGGTTGGACGACGACATTGAGAATTACGAGAACCTACTCCAGTAAGACTAAAAATAAATGGAGTATATGTATGTTTTAGGAATAAACATTCCTAATCCAATCAACTGATTCAACTGAATTCAACTGAACAAGAAAAGGCCAAAATTATTGCTGATCAGCAATAATTTTGGCCTTTTCTTATTTCAGCTTCAAAATGCGTCATGCCAAATGTACTGGTATCCCTAATACTTATCAGGCCTTTATATTATTTGCAGATCGACGACAGTGCGGTAAAGAAACGGCTTGGAGGCAGATTCTTCGAGTTAAACATACACTTTGGGATATTCCTCGGAGGGCAGGGTCACTTCTCCGAGCTCTTCCTGGGGCATATGGAGAATTTCCGCGGATGCATGGAAGACGTAAGTCTTTGGGTGTAGCAAGGATATGTGGTCTATTGCAACTTTCCAGGTTACAATGTACACTCAGCAGTATAATATTATAAGTTGCGGACGGTTATGATAATAGTCTGCTGTACCTACTTCAGGTTTATTACAATGGAGTGAAGATAATAGAGAAAGCGCGCAGTCGCAGTGGCTCGGTGCGAGTAGAAGGTGTCACGTGGAACTGCGCCCCGGAGTTTGACGCTGACGTCAACTCGGACATCAGCTTTGTTGATGAAGGCGCATATCTCATACTGCCTAAAATCAACTCGAGAGCTGGGGGAAGGTAATTATACTATTTTCGTCGGATTTTAATAAGAATGGGTTCAGGTTTCAACCTTTTGCACGTGGCTATGTAGTTCTAACTTACTAGTCTCTGCCCACGGCATCGTACGCTTATATAGAAAGTAACCTAAGTCTATTTCCAAGATATAATCTATCTTCTTACTAAATTTCATAAAGATCTATTCAACCACTTTGCCCAGAAAAATGTAACAATAAAACCGCTAAACCTCCCTGGATTAGCGGTTTAGCAGGAACAGGTATTAGAATGGATTAGTATAAATGTGTTGAAACAAGGACAATTTGAAATTGTTTCACGTGTTCTTTCAGATGGCAAATAGAATTCAAAACGATCGCACAAAATGCTATAATACTATACAACGCCGGTGGCGGGCGTTCAGACTTTCTGGCAGTGGAAATACTAGACGGCGTGGTCCGCGTGAAGATGGCTCGCGGACAGATAGTCCACTCGGCGCGCGTCAGCGACGGACAGTGGCACAAGATGCATCTTCTATTCAACCCATCCCTTATAGAGGTAAGGAGGGGACACTTGAGTGAACTAGCTGAAGGTTTCTGCACAATAAGCTGCTGTAGAGCTGTAGGAGCTGTAGGTCTAATGCCCGAATACTGAAACGCACGTATTTGAGACCCTTCAAAATTTTATGACGGAAAATACGAAAACTTCAATTTTATGTGACCTTTTAGTATTCTGGCGTAAAGAATGCGTATAGGGGTTCGTAGGTAGAAAAATAATGAATTTCTGATACAATCAAAATTCTAAACATTGATACTAACAGCTTTTAGTTACTATGGATGAATTGGTATTACGGACGGTTGATGTTGATTGTCAGAAATACTATCAAGTTAATAGAAACTTGGGACAATATCAATAAAGACGGCGCGCCACACCGAAGTGAAGGCACAATACCGAGTTTCTTTTTGTAAATAAAACAACCAACATACATCGAAATCATGCTCCTTGTACATGTCACCGTCTAGTAAACATTATACAAAACCCTCGCGTCTTTGGTCAAGAACGTTCGATGATATTTCGTGTTTTAAATTACCTAAAAAATAACGTTTTATATTTCAAGAAAAAAGTGACCGTGACACTTTTTTTTAGTTTTGTTGCGATTTTGCTCGTTTTCACTACATGGAACTATCATAATTTATTTTTACGAAGTTTAGGTTCTGGAATACGACGTGTATTTTTATATCCGCTATGTAAATACACGCAAATAAATTCGGTTTAGAAACTTCACTTTTGTTGTTCGCGGCACTCCGTCTTTATATTTTTGTATTTGTTTTGATATAGAAACCGAACATACGTAATCGTAATCCATCTTGTCAAAACTGGTACCAGTTATAATCAAACGAATGCTTTAACGAACGAATGTACATTGATTGTGTCAAAAATTCCATAATCGCCATGCTGATTACCTTACTACCTTGCTTAGCAAATTTTTGGTTGATTTTGTGTACATAGAGCGAACGCATTTTTTTTATTGTTATTTGTAAAATGTCAGTCAGCCAGCTTCATATACTTCATATCCTAAATATGGCATTATATTCAAAGACATAAGTGCTTACTTAAAATGTGTAATCATTTTATTAGAATGTAGTAATATTATTATAAATATTAACGGGTATTTATTCTCATATCACGTCATCCCGTGACCACGACAGAGTGTAAATCTGTCGAAACGTCGGGAAAAATAGGTAAATAAACGCGATAAATACCCGTTAATATTTATAATAATGTGTCCGCTTAAGTTTAAAAAACTTTATTTTAATGTAGTAATAATCATATTACTACATTTGTTTGAGTCAATGACCAGCTTGTTCAGTTTATAGGCGGCATGCCTTTATAGGCCTCCGTCGTGGTCCAACAACTTTTGAAAAGCTGGGACCCATGCCCTCCGGAGCTAGGAAGCGCTCAGATGAAAATGAAACGCGGTAACCCAAGGTCCAAAGACCTTGTCACAAGCGCGTTATTAGTAAGAATTCACAGAAGGCTACTATGCGATTTCTTAATGTGCTTCGGCCTTATTTATAAACGCCTCTCAACTTGAACTGTCTAAACACAGCTTAAGATTCGCCCATTCGGATGAAATTGTGAGACTATTTCATCCTATCTTACAGAAAGGGATGGCACTATTATAAACAGTGATTAACTTTTGACAGAAAATGAAAGGCGTTTCTATGTAAGGCTGCTTATGTTCAGTACCTAGAAAACATCATCTACTATACAGCTCAGATATAAGAAGCAAAAGGCAGAGCGCCTTTTGCGCTGTAGATTCTGCGTTCGATTCCCATTCGAATACAGATGCTAGGAGATAGGCAGAAAATATATTTATTTACTAACTTTGTTCTAATTCTGTGATAACATACTTGCCACAAACTAAACACCAAAAGATTTGCGCGCTCACTGATCTGTATTCTTTATATAGAAAACTGGAACATTCAAAGATTTAAATAAAAAATATACAAGCCTGCAAAAAACATGCATGTGCCACTAACATGCAGCAGTCTGGCATCCAAATAATGTTCGTGCTAAAAGAAATTAAAATAAAATATGTTTACAATTGTAACTTCTGAGGCTTGATAGATATTATCCTCAGCACTGCAAATATGAAACTCTGATACTAACAGCTTTCATTTGTTTTCTACATAAAATAGTATTACGGTTTCGTTTGTAAAAAATGCTGGCATATTAATAGAAACCGAACGTACATCATTCAAATTTCTAATTTAAACAGTCAATGCAAACAAATATCGTTAATACTAGTTCCAGTTGAATATTTATTTTAATAATGCCTATACATAGTACATACTAGATCTCCTGTTGCGAATTGACAGTGATAGTGATTAATAAATAATTGCTGGACATTTCATGCCGCATCATCTGGCCCCAAAGTAAGCAGAGCTTGTGTTATGGGTACCACATGACTAATACACTACTTATATACTTTTTTATATACATATTATACATAGAAACACCTAGACCCGAAACAAATACTTGCAGATCATACAAATATTTGTCCCGCGGCGGGAATCGAACCCGCAACCTTCTGCATCTCAGCCCAGTGCGCCACAGAGGTCGTCAAATTGATTATATCATGAAATCTATAGTAGCTATACAGATATCTAGTTTCTTACATCTTTGAGGATGTCTTAAGGGGGGGTCAGAGATAACAATTACATCTTCCTAACAATACGTGTAACATATGGCCACGTTTTGCACAATTTATGTTTTCCTTAAAATTCTCGATGACCTTTGAACCCACGACCTTAGGAATGACAGGCAGGGTGCTATCACTATATCAGCAGTACTCGGTTACACACACCATACATATTTTGCTACCTAGATAGAGAAATGCAGCCCTGCTAATGCGCATTGCATAATGTAATGAAATCCTAATGAAATCCCTGGAGCAGTACTATGTTTTATTATAAAACCTATCGCAGTAGGTGCCTGTCTGTATGTGCCTGTGGAGTCTGGTGCCTCATGTAAAACACGTTGATTAGAGTTAATCATTGTCATCATAGCATCAATAGTTGTACAACCTTTTTTGATAGAAAATATAAACCTTCAGATAGACGTCAGTAGAGAGGGCCTCAAAGACATGCGAAAGCTTGAATAATTGTGGCATAAGCAAGCGATACGAAAATTATTTTAATTTAATTTTAAGGTATTATTATTTTGTTAGTGACATTAATATATTAATTTCGTAAATATTAGATCCTTATAATGTAATTGGCGTTTTGTATCGTAAAAGGAAAATGAAAATAATATGAAATGATTCACTTTCGCTATCTTATAAGTAGCTCACTGATTTATTTGCTGAAAAAATTGTGTAGTCCTGAAACAGCGGTGGGCTCAAGCAATTAACTAATCTAAATTGTTTGACGGCTAGCTTTTCCATCGTAGTTTGCTATTGCTGACAATACAGCCTGCCGTTATCGTCCGGCATGAGTCTAGGGAAGCTGTAGTGGATTACACCGACACTGGACACTCCAGTACCTTTTTCTGAGTTAACTTTGGCTTATGGCAGGATTTAGCCGTTACTTCTAGGTTCACCATTATAATGAGGGTTTGTAATTACCGTTCAGGATCAATTTTTGATCATAAGTAACGATACAATTCAAAATCTCTTTGTGACGGTTGAGTAATGTAACGCGGCATTCGACGCGTGTTTTGTCATTATGCTTCAACTCAATTCATGCGGTACCCATGTTTCGAGTTTTGCTCGTGGTTTGCAATAGATCCGCTTCCACGATCACTTCATTTTTGATTATGAACTTGGGTCTCCGTCCGTCCTCGAAGTTTGTACTGTAGATCAGAATTTCCAGAAGGAAAACGTTGAAATCAAAACATACTGTGTTTTCTTTTACAGTAGTTTCCCCATTCGAAGCATTAATCCTTCGAGCTGTTTCTACAGCGCTAGTGCCACGGTGGAACTCGTATTCGTAAATAACGTGGTATTTTACGCTTACTATATTGTGAACAGAATGATATCAACAACAAAACAAATGGCGAAAAACAAATTAATCACTAAATTCGAAATACAAATACACAACCCAAAAATTTAAATAGGTTTAAATTTGGAATTCCTAACCACACGCCTGATATTTGAAATCAAGGTTGCCAGTTCGACAAAACGCCAATTTCATACTCGTATACAAGGAACTAATATATGAAAATAGTTTTTGTAGAAATAAGTCTGAAATATAATAGTGTTGATGGGAGAAACTGTAATTATCCACGCCTCCTAGTAAGTAAAAGTGACACTTAAAATGGCCAATTATGTATACTATAGGAATGCAATGACGACGGTTTTTTTACAAGGCTTCGAATTTATTTCAATTACACATATATCTACACCAGTGATATTGTAAGGACTATATTTACACAAGGTGATAACATGGCATCACTTGTGTCTCAGTAGACATCGTATCGATTGACCAAAATACCGTGTTAACTAACGCCCCAATTACTATAAAATATATTTATTTGTTGGTCGCATGCGTTAGTTGAATCTCTACAAACTTGTATATTTCATTTCTCATACAAAATTGTATTGACGGACAACTAGCCAGCTGCTCATGTGCTACCTACCTAAATAATAACTAGCCTAATGTTATTCCAGTTTAATTCAAAACGGTCAAGTAATTGCGTAAACAAACATCTAAAAATTCTCTCAAACTTTCATATTTATAATATTATTAGGATAGAAGCCTCCCGAACACCTCTGCCTTGGTATGTATACGGTGACAGCATTGAATAATCACATTACCTTACAGTTATCCGTGGACAACATTGCAATGAGTACTCGCATCGAAAGCGGTGGCACAAGGTACCTGGATTTATCCGACTCTTTCTATCTCGGCGGGATAGAGAGTGAGAAGAGACAGAGAGCTTTTGCCAAGGGCATTAAAGCAGCTGACTCCAGCATTATGGTACGATTTTTATTATTCACTAGATGCTGCCCGCGGCTTTGCACGCGTGGTACCTCCATAAAAAGAAGCCTATGTCCTTTTCTAAGGTCCCAACTATCTCTATTCGAAAATTCATCAAAATCGGATCAGCGGTTTAGGCGTAAAACGTAACTGACAGACAGATAGAATAACTTTCGCATTTATAATATTAGAATGGGATTTCTTACCAAAAGCCTAAATATGAATTTTCAGATCCCTAACAAGGAAATATCTGTTGCCCAAATAAACTTTCATCCCCTATTTTACTCCCGTCGAGGTTGTTTTTTGAGACAAAAAGTAGCCTTTGTTCTTCCCCCGAATGCAATACATCTTCTTACCAAATTTCATCAAGATCCGTTCAGCCGTTTAGCCGTGAAAACGTAACAAACAGACAGACAGAGACAATTTCGCTTTTATAAATTATTTTATACTATTAGTACCTATAGATAATATTACTATTCACGACCTCTTTATTTGCTTACGAATTCTGACTCCCTACTAGAAATATAACGGAAATTCATTTTAGGTGTTTATCTGGAGTCCATTGACACTTAGCAAGTTTTAAAGCGGAAATTCATTTAAACATTCTTGTGCCTATTAATCTATCTATTAATTTTGTTTATTATTCGAATAATCTACCATGTACATATGTTTTGTTTCTCTATGCATGGTATACCCATTACGCTAGCATATTTATCTTGTAGCTGGTAACAAGTCTCCTTTTCTTCTTTTGTCATTGAATGATAAACAAATTTTGGATCAAAAAATCAGACATCTAAACCGGCTCTAAAAGCTTGGGATGGATCTGCTCCAACTCGACTCGGCATCCGTAACAAAATTGGCAAGGATCATACAAAAAAGTGTAAAGACCGGACGAGTTTCTTGCCGGATTCTTCTTGAACTGGGGTTAGGAGGAACCGGCACCTAGATTCATTAGCATATAAGAAAACGATTCAAAGTGGTCTTTGTGATTTTATCGAATAAAAATTTATTGAATTGAATTGAATTGCTCCTAGTTTGAAGACTCACGGATCAAAACAACAAAAAAAAACGGTCAAGCAAAAGTCGCGCTAGACAGGGTTACCGTGCCTATCTACGAGCATACTTTGGTTTTTACAATCACATTCATGTTAATTTTACCATCGGTCCAATTCAGGGCACTATACCGTTACTAACTGTTTCGGTTTTTTTTTCCTTACTTGCACTAAGACCTTGTCTCTTGCCAAATTTCATTATTCTAGGTCAAGGGGAAGTTCCTATAAATAGTTCCGGCATAAATTACCGTATTTTTTGATTGCGTTATCTTAGAAGCTTGATTTTTGACCTAAGTTAATTACATTATTTTCAACTTGATACCTTCACGTGTCCCTGAGAAAAGGGCTATTGACATACAGACAGACAGACAGATAGACGGACGACGAATTGATCCTATAAAAGTTCATCTTATCTCATTGACCAAAATTGTCCAACAGGGCTGCATAAAACCGATAGAAGTCGACGAGAAAGTGTACGGTCTACCTAACGCTGTCGTGACATACGGCGTCAATCCTAAATGCGTGTGGTTCTACCCGTGCGTCGCTAGCCCGAACAACCCGCCGTGCGTGCAACACGCGACCTGCGAACAGCACGGAGTCGACCACTTCACCTGCAAGTGCGACCAAGATCTTTGCATAAACCCAGACTATGCTGAAAATTATAAGGTGAGTTGAATTGCGGTAGAATGTAGCATGAAAGATCTTTATATTTATGTTCTCTGGCATTTGCCAGAGAACATAAATATAAAGATAAAGATCTTCGGTTAAATCGGTTCATATATATGAAAGAGAAAAAGATATAAAAATCCTTTTTTATGTGACAGAATATGTACTTTCCGATTGGTCCCATACAAGTTTAATCAAAATCGATTTCAGTAGTTTAGTTTTTAAATCAAAATAGCTGGAAAAAATATGTAAAAAATTCGTATTTTGTTTTCCTGTCACTTTCCAGTTAGTCCGGTCAATCTAGACCAAAAAATGAGAGTGAAGGTACATAAAATCCCAACAAGCTGAAAATCAGTAAAATTGTTCAAAACAGTGTCTGGAATTTTTTATATTCAAGGTCAAAGGTCAAAAAATGAGTTTTTCGCGATTTTCAGCAAAACGGTAAGTTTTATCATAAAAGTACCTAAGACAAAAATTGTAGATCATAAAATTATCTATAAAAAATATATCAATACTTTTTTCCTACGGCCACCGTTTCTGAGATATAACAATTCAAAATGTTATAAAAGTGGTTATCTAATGTACACTCGTGAGCAACCGAATCGAATCACCCCTACAAAATTTACAAAGTGTAACTTTTTTCCAAAATGACCTGAGTAATGCATATAGAATATTTTTTTTTTTGAAAGCTTGATCTTTAAGCTTCAAAATTACACCATTATTTTGAAAATCTACACAGTATTTTTTTAATTAATCAGTTTTGAATGGAAACACAACAAAAGTGAAGTTAATTTAAGTTAACATAGGGCTAATCAAAATTAAAATAAAACAGAAAATTTATGTTTAATACTCTTCATTTATTTAATCAATATTTGGTGTTGCCTCCTCTAGCTCTAATAACACTTTGAAGGCGGTTTTTCATTGATTTAATAAGTTTTTTAATCAGTTCTTGAGGTAGCCTTTCCCACTCCTCTTCCAGCGCTATCTTTAGCTCTGCGATGCTTGTAGGCGCCGGATTTCTGGCTCGTACCCTCCGTTTGAGTTGGTCCCATACATGCTCAATCGGATTGAGATCAGGACTTAATGCTGGCCAGTCCATGGTCCGAATGCCAACTTCATCCATGAACTGACGAGTGATTCGTGCTGTATGACACCGGGCATTGTCATGCATTAACAGAAAGCCGTCCTCGATGAAGCCTTCATAAGGCAAGACATGATCCAGAAGAATGTCTTCCACATATCGCGCAGCAGTCAGACCGCCTCCTCGGCCTCCACCAGGGATGAAAACGAGCTCCGTTTTTCCTTCCAGCGAAATGCCCGCCCACATCATACACGAACCACCCCCGTAGGACACGGTTTCGGCAAAACAGCACTGCGCAAACCGCTCGCCTGGGCGCCTGTAGACCCGAGCTCTCCTATCACTGCCATGTAGACACACTCTGGTTTCGTCAGTGAACAGGACTGACCGCCATTGCTCAGCACTCCAATTAATGTGTTCGCGAGCAAATTCAAGGCGCGCTTGTCGGTGAGCTGTGGTCAATTTTGGGCCTCTGGCAGGCCGTCTTGGAACGAGGTTAGCTTCTTTTAATCTTCTTCTGATTGTCCATTGACTGACAGACACTCCTCGAACTTCTCTCAGCTGCTGCTGGACAGAAACACCGGTAAGATGGCGGTTTCTGAGACTCGTCGAAACGATAAAACGGTCGTCTCTCTCAGATGTTACCCGGCGCCGACTGGTATCTGGCGTCCTGGAGTAAGAACCAGTCTCTTGGAATCTTCTGTACACCCTAAACACAGCAGATTGACTCAGGTTTAGTCGACGAGCGATTTCTCGCTGGCTGAGATCCTGTTGCAGCAAAGCAACAACTTGAGCGGCTATTTCTGGTGTTGTATCCATAGTGGTTGTGAATCGGCGATCGTAACTTGCGTAGGTGTGTTCAGGTCAACGTCTGATGAGCGACTGATAAGTGTGCACTGCTTGCACGGGGGTTTTATAGGGGGTTGGAACGCGCCCGCACAGCTACTGCACAAAGCGCATTTTTGATGCTTGCACTGATACAGCGCTATTTTAAAAAGAACTGAACAAATTTAAATGATAGTAGTGTTATTTTAAAGCCTAAAAATTAAGCTTCCAAAAAATATACTATTTTATATGCATTACTAAAGTCATTTTGGAAAAAAGTTACATTTTGTAAATTTTGTAGGGGTGATTCGATTCGGTTGCTCACGAGTGTATGTCTAAATTGACCGGACTAAGTGGTATTTGCGAATTAAAAAAAAATCTAAATTACTAAAACATAAAATAAAATATTTTAAACTGACTTCAAAAAGGAAGAGGTTCTGAATTCGGTTGTAATTGTATGGGCTCAAATTTAATGCAATGAAGCCTGTTTTCTTTTTAGTTTTAAAAACTAAAAATAAATTATTACAAATTGAAGTGCCTGGTGCTGGTGGTAAGGCCCAGGAAGAGTCCGTTATAGTGAGTGCCACCACAGTGCCTCCAAGTAGTAGTGTGCAAGCGTTACGCTGTTAACATTTGAAAGGTACTGAACCTAGTTTAATGACTTTGTGGATATAGATAAGAACTATGCAACGGGCGTATGGTACCTCTGTCTGAAGTTGCGAGCGGAGCGCCCATATGTTATAATAACCACTTACTTAGTCTTTCGCTGCCAAGATTTTATAATAAAAAAATACGAGGCATACAGTAGTCGCATAATATATGATGTGTTACATCTGACATCTCACCTTGGTAAAAAGCAACAGTAATGTTGCTTTTTACATTATATCCTGAAAAAATACCAACCTCTCTCGGAAAATGGGTTGGTGCCATCTGACGGTCAACTCTGCCACCGCCAGTGATCAAATGAAATGGCTTTCCCCGACTTCATGTTACGCACTTCGTCTCTTTTTACAAAATTACTCTCACAGATTGCAGAAAATCGCTTTTCTGAAGATGGTATACATCAAAAACAATACATCTAAGCACGTTTGTGAATTCAGACCCCGATTCCGCCAAACCAATTATTCAAATAAATATGATAATTCAAATGAATATTGGTGTACAATCCACAATGTTCAGGTTGTGGTGGTTGATCGCTAACCAAACTTTTTTTTAAAACGTTTTTAACGTTTTTAAAACGTTTTTATAACTTAATCTAGTGATTTACATAACATAACATAGCAGGTCTAAACTTAAACATCAATATTATTTAAACCATTCAGTCTCTAGGGTTTGGTCGTGCACACACAGGACAGGACAACACCTAATCCCAAAGTAAGCATAGCCTATACAATGAAAACCAGACTGATAAAATACTTACATATTTTAAATACATAAAATATATACTAATGATACTTCATAACACCCAGACACAGAACAAGTATCTGTGTTAATTACGCAAATGTTTGTTCAATGAGGGAATCGAACAAGTCAAGTCAAATCAAAGTCAAAAGATATTTTATTCAATACTATCACAAGAATCACTTTGAAGCGCCTTACATACTAGGTGAATTTAGGTGCCAATTCCTCCTAACCCAAGCCTGAGAAGAACTGGCTAGAAACTCGTCCTGGTCCTAGCGCTTTTGTACATGATCCATCTTATAAACTAATACAAAAATAGTTTATACATTTCAAATGTGTCGGTTTACTGTATGAGAGCAGAGTAACAGTAGGTCGTGCCTTCTTATTAATAATATAGTCATTTATATTATAATACGCTTTCTTCTAAAGACTACCCTTTATATAAGCTTTAAAATATTAGAACCCACATACTATAGAGCAGTTAGTAATACCAACTTGTTAAATGGCAGACGTTGTTTTTTTATGTATAATTAAGAGTAAATGACGCTTACAGTATTTGGTGATATCACACGCACGTTGTCGGCCCTGAACATTTTAGTGATTTCACTTTTTTCTGTGCCTTTCATTTCAACACACTTATGTTTTCACACTACTGCTTAGATATATTGCACTGTGCTGGTACCCACCAAAATATATTCCCACCGTAGAATCTACACTACCAAATTTTATAATAAAAAAATAACTTTCCAGGTGTACTCGAAATCCAGTGAACTAGAGCTGGTCGGGCTGTATCCACTCTCGGTGCAAGAAGGCGGTGTCTCCGTCATAACCACGCAAAACATCGACGTGGTCCTCGATCACCACAAGTACGGCGTGAGACCGTCCGGAGTGATATTCTACGTGACCCAGTCGCCGCAGCACGGCAGGATAGCGATAGACCTGTCGTTGAGGAGTTCGCAGTACGGGAATTACGTAGAGGACGGGAAGACCAAGCAATCGTTTACGCTCTTGGATCTATCTAGAGATAAGGTATAGTAGTGACTCATACAATGCTACTATATTTATTATTAGAATATTCGCATGCATTGTAAAAACATAAAAAATAGTCTATGTCCTCAAGATGGAATCTCTTTACAAGATTTTATCAAGATCCGTTGCCGTTTACCGTGAAAAGGTTACAAAAAAACAGAGTGACCAACTTGACACACATTGAGACAATCACGCCGCAACGTCTCAATAAATTTAGATTAAACTTAGTTTGAGACTAGATGATGCTGTGTGAGTTATTGTCCAGCAATATCTATTGAGTTATTTTTTTACCCGCGTGCGAAGCCGCGGACGGAGGCTGGTTTATAAACCTCATTATCTGTTGTCAATGCATTGACCTTAAATTGGGCAGTCATATAAGTCCATGTAGGTGACTTATTATATCTTTATATTTATCATGTAGTTTATTTATATATTTATGTAGGTACACTTTACAAAACATTTATTCATATTATATTTCATATATATTTACAATACTACATCCATTACTCACATACATCATCATTCACAAATTCACCACACAAAATAATTAATATTATATTGACAAGCAAACCCACGCTATGCGCGTTGTTAAGCCAGCCCATTGTATCCGAGCCGAGCGATGCGCTAGCGCCGGCCGCTCGGCCGGTGCCAACAAATCGAACCTACCGCCACTAGTCGATATCTATGACGCGACGCGATGCGAGCAATGCAATGCTTGCGCTAAAACGGTGTGATTCACAAAAAGACTTTTGTATTGTTAATGCTCGTTTACTTCTATTCTTTGTATCTATTGCGTCTGTGTTATTTCCTTCTGTTTTAATTGTATGGTGTTGTGGCGTAATAAACCTTGAACGTTAACTATCAAACCAAGTGAACTTTTGTGTTAAACATACCTACCTACCTATATATTAGGATAGGATACCACGCCCCAACTACCTATAGTCCATATCGTCTGATCTTATTAGTGCTTTAAAACGACTTGTGACTATGAATAAAGTGAATTAACTGTGAATATTTGTATTGCTATGTAATTCATCATAATCATTTTCCATCAATTCGGCAACCGTTGATAATGTTCATTTTATCCTTGACATGACATGACACAATTTCTAATCCCCACTACAGGTCCGCTACGTCCACGACGGCTCAGAGAACCATCAGGATGCTATAGTCCTTGAGATGGAGCTGATGCCTGAAGCCAAGTTCACTCTGCCGAGCTATCTGCAAGGACGGAATACGTTTGTGCTTCACGTCAACATAACCCCGGTTAATGACCCCCCCGTGCTCAATCTATTGCCTGGGAAAGTACTGAGGCTGACGCAGGTAAGTGCCTGAAATAGGCCAAATATTTAGAGAAGCCTCTGACTACCGCCTTAGATACCCTCAAAGATCGTTACGCATTAAATGCACGTTTTTTTGTTTTATAACATAAGTTTTTGTTTTCAGAGTGTGTCCTGCGCTTCGATTGTTTATTATGATTTGCTTGTGTGTAGTTGCATGTACTTAATGTCACGTGGCAGCAATACACTACCATAACCCGTAGATAAACTTGTAAGTACTGCTTTTTAAATAACCTAGGGCTTCAAACAGTAATCATTGTTTCTATCTCTCCTAGAATTTTTGTATATGGAATGAAACTGATGTTTAACATTTTGTATGAAAATTGCCAAAGCAAAATGCACTTTGCAACTATCTAATTATCTCGAATGCGAGACTACCAGTAAACTAACAAAAATAAAAGAAAAAATAATTTAATGCTGCTGCATGTATAGTTCACTTTAAAGTTCCTTAATTTTCCTTGAAGAGCATCATTTGTCAATCAAATGTTTTGAGGACTATGATGTATTACAATGTTTGTAATTATGTACGAAACATTTTCAGGGTACAAGAAAAGTGATAACATCAGACATATTGAAAGCCGAAGACCCAGACACGACGCCAGAAGACCTGCTCTACACCATTCTTCACGGAAAGAATGAGGCCAATAGGTACAAGACAGACATAAAGTTGCTCATAAACTATTGAATTTAAAGTATCCAGTAACAGCGTAACCTGTGTTCCACAGCAGTCACATAGAAATGTCTGGTCAACCGGTTGACTCCTTCTCGCAGCATGACATCGACTCTGGCGTCATATCTTACGCGCACGCGGCAGACGGAGACAAACAACTCAACAAGACATCTCTTCGACTTACTCTCCAGGTGATATTCAAAATGTTACTGTATTTGTACGAATTGATAAACAAATATGAGCTTTAATGCTAACATTGTAAATTATACACTTTATTTTATTGTTTACAATGTACCTACATTAATTAAATGAATCCTAGTGATAGAACTCTTCGTTGAACGAAATTGCGACTGATAGAAACGACGCTGTATTCACCGATTTCTACCGGTTTCAAATAGAAACTGATTAAAACTTGTTCTAACAGAAGTATATAATCGACCCACAGGTATCTGATGGCATAGAGACAAGCGGACCGGGAATACTGCGTATATCGATAGTGCCGCTTCAAGTGCGACTTGTCAATAACACAGGACTTCAACTGGTACACAATTCGTACGCGATTCTCACTGCAGACAACCTCACTTTCACTACCAATTCGGACGAGAATAACGTGCAAGTCAAGTAAGCTATAACTACTTTTACATTAGCCCGAGAACAAATTCTATAAAAAAGGTTGCCAACTTTAAAAAAGTTGGCCGTTCTGTTGCCGTTTTTAACAATACAATAGAACTGCAGCTTCCTAGGTATTATTTCAGAGCAATACTCAAACTCTGATCACGAAGCATACGTTTTCGTATTTCGTATACGTTTCAGATAAGAGAACTATGTCCTTAGTTCGTAACTTTCTAATAAATTGCCCCTTTTTGGAGTTCTTACTCAGATAAATTGTAACTCTTCCACAATTTTAACATATTGTATCAAATTAGAAACACCTAGTAGTAATTTGATATTTTTATGAAGTAATTAACGTTAACGTTATTTTAGCATTGAGTTCGATATTTTTTTCCGTAATTCATAATGTACATTAATATCACTAGTTTAAATACAAGCAATAAAATATATACACATCAAAAAAGTCTAAGCAACACATAACTTTTTAGTATTATTTTTTTACTTCGTTTTAAACTTTTTCGGTGTTCATCGAAGCGTAATTTGCTGACTCTGGAGGCGTTATTGTGATACAGGTGATCCGTCTGAACAACACCCAGGCCGAGGGCGTAGTACCACTCGTCGTCAAGACCGAAACATCCAGTGAACATGTAGACGTGAACCAAAGCTGCCCAAGATATCGCATCAAGGCTACAGATTGCTGATGGCCCCGCTATTTATTCCCAAACTGTGCGAAACAGACTGCGAGAGTATGGGTCTACCTGCACGTCGTCCAATCAGATGGCCACAGATCCATCACGGAAATCGAACACGTCGTATTCAATGCAGATCACGCGTGCTATAGCCGCAAGAACGATGGGACCAAATTTCTTGTACTGCGATGAATCTCGATTCGGGTTCAAACCTGATACTAGAAGAATGAGGGTATATCGTCGCTCAGGAAACGCTGAACGTCTAAGATGTGTCCATCCACATATACAGCGGTTCTACAGTAATGGTTTGGGCTGGAATAGCTGAAAACCGCAAAACCGATCTCGTTTTTACAAATGGCAACCTGAATGCTGAAAATTATGTTGAACATGTGCTAGCTCTCCATGTGCGTCCATATTCACAAACGTCGGGACCTGAGTTTACATTGAGTCACGACAATGCCCGTCCACACACAGCGAGACGGACTCAAGAATGGCTACAGGGCGAAAATATACGCGTTTTGCCATGGCCAGCTCAATCGACTGAAAGATCTTGATGGGGTTTTAATGGAACAACAGCTAAAAAACCTGCTCAAGTTACACTGGGACCAATTGCCCCAGGAGGAAATCCATAACCTAATTGACTCCATGCAGAATCGTTGCCGACAAGTTTTAAACAACCGAGGAGGAAACACGCTGTATTTTTTACATTCCCAGAAGAATGTTATAATATAACGCAGAATTCATATTCTTGTTTATATTACCATTATTATGTAATACAAATTTGTACCCAGCAAACATTTATTTTTAAATAAACATTTTTTTTTTAATTTATCGAGTTTAATATACAAATACAACATGAAATATCATATAATTAAAAAAGAAAAGAAATAATTTAAAATAAATCTATAAAATTAAAAATATTTAAAATGTATAGGTGTTGCTTAGACTTTTTTTATGTGTGTAGATAAAAAAAACGAAATTTAGAAAAAAGTATCAATATCGTTAGGACTAGCAGAGTGGACAACTGATTAGAAAAAATGTATGACTTCGTTCAAAAATAAAATTTCTACTAAAATATTTCTTAAATACAGTTTTTACAAATGTTAATCACATAATGCATTTTTCCGCCTTTTCTTACTCATTACGATAAGTTACTATTTAAATATAGTTAAAAATAAGAGCTGTGATGCAGCAACGAGAAAAGTTATAGTGTTACATTGAAAAGAAAACTTCGGCCAGGGAAGAACAGTTTAAGAAGACAGGCTTATGATTCGATTAGCTAAAGCAGACCCTTTATAGGAGCGAATGTTATAAAAGAAAGATAAGTATTTTCAGAAGACTATCCTATTGATATTTATGTGTCCACTAAACTAGTTTGTAGACGGTTGGTTGAAGAAACAAATGTAAGAAAGGATTGCTTGAAAAGTACCACTACTAACCAAGCAACATTGAGCTTTCGCTCGTAAATATGGCAGTTGGACTATTCATCAATGGCAAAAAGTTTTGTCTTCAGATGAAACTAAAATTAATTTGATTAATTCCAAAGGAAAACTAAATGTACGACTACCAAAAAACGAAGCTTCGAATAACAAGTGCACTAAAAAGACTGTTAAGTATGGTAGTGGAAATGTTATGGGGGATGTTTCTCAGGATACGGGATTGATCCCGTGAGAAAGATTAAACGGCATGTGGATCACCATCAATCAGTACAAACATATGTTAGGGGATTAGAAAAAATATTTATTATTCCAAGGAAATATTGGCAGTAACTTGGATATTTCAGCACGACAATGATCCAAAGTACACATCACGGAGCGTTAAAGCGTTTCTCAGAGAACAATAGGTGACAGAGTGGTTATTAATTATTTATGTATGTTACTAATATTCATGGAATTTACGGTACATTTGAAGACGCTTGGATATGTATTTCTTTAGAAATCTCTAATATATTTGTTAAATCAATGCCGCGGCGCTGCAAAGCTGTAATCGATAACAAAGGCTACCCTACCAAATGCGAATTGTACAAGGATGTAGTATTTTTCAAAACTATTTAGGGTTTTGTTCAATTTAATAATTATTAGTAATGATTTTTTAGTGATTCTAATTATTAGTTGACCGTTTTTTAAACTTACGCGATCAGAACACATTATTATAAATACTTAAGGGTATTTATCGCGTTTATTTACCTATTTTTCCCGACGTTTCGACAGGTTTACACTCTGTCGTGGTCACGGGATGACTGGAGTACTGGAGCTACCGCCTCTGCGAAGCGGGGGCAGCATTTTTTGCAACTACCCTCACTTGTTTTTCCGAAATAGAAATGTCCATCTGCACACTCGGACGACACACAACACTAACCGTGTCCATTACGCATTGAGAAACCGGTCTACGTTGAGTACACTTAGCTATAACTGGATTCCATGAGGCAGAGAGTCTGAAACCGTCTTCACGATTGAAATTAGGATATTTCTTAATTTCAATCGCTTCCCGAACCATTCTCTTGTAGTAATGCCTTTCATTACATAAAACTTGAGGTTTATGTAATTCAATCCAGTGTTAGATTTGTTTACTTGTCGATTTTTGACCGCCGCTATGTGTTCTTTAACACGTTCCGCGACCGTGCGTTTAGTCTGGCCTATGTAGGAACGCCCGCAGATGCAATCTATTTTGTAAACCCCAGGAACTTGCAGAGGTACGACGTCTTTTGGTGTTCGTAGATACTTCGTCATCTTGGTGAGTGGAGTGTAGATCGACTTGATTGAAAATTTACTGAGCATGTTACCAATTTTGTCCGTAACTCCTTTCACATAAGGCAAGAACGCAGGCTGTCTTTTCACATCAATGTGTTCCTGTTTGCGCCTCCAGTTAGAATGACATCCAATTCGAGTATTGTAGCCATTCCGTTTCAGAACCCCTTTAACATGATCTAGCTCACCCTGCAGATGTTCAGGATCGCAAAGGTCATGAGCTCTGTTTACTAGCGAGGAGACTACTGACTCCAGGTGTCTTGGATGGTGGTGTGACGCTCCATTCAAGTATCTGTCCGTATGTGTAAGTTTTCTATACACTGTGTGTGCCAAGGTCCCATCACATTTTACCATCACTTTAAGGTCGAGAAAAGCTAACATTCTGTTTTCCTCCATTTCATGTGTAAAGCGAATCTTAGGGAGTATGGAGTTCAGATAATCAGTTAGCTGATCGACTTCCTGGTTATTCCCGTTAATTATACAGAACACATCATCGACGTACCTCTTCCAAAGTTTTATACCATGGGCTGCCAGGTCTATCATGGATTTAAAATGTTCCATCCAGATATTGGCAAGAACAGGTGCCATAGGGCTTCCCATTGCTACGCCGTCTATCTGGAAGTAATGTTGCCCTTGATACAAAAAGAAGTTTCCATCAAGACAGTTCTGAAGGAGCAAAATGTGCTGATCAGGAAGTTCGTGATCACTCAATCTATGTCTCACTATATCAAGGCAATCTTTAAGAGGAACGTTGGTGAAAAGCGACTCAACATCGAAGCTCACCAGTAAGTCTCCGGGTTCCAACTTTATGTCCCTGATGATGCTGACAAAATGGCGCGAATCCTTCACAAAAGACGACGTCTTTCCCGTAAGTGGCTGTAAGATACCAGCGACGTGTTTTGCTAGATTGTAAGTCGGCGAGTCTATTTGACTTACTATTAGTCGTAACGGTGCGTCAGCGAATTACATAAACCTCAAGTTTTATGTAATGAAAGGCATTACTACAAGAGAATGGTTCGGGAAGCGATTGAAATTAAGAAATATCCTAATTTCAATCGTGAAGACGGTTTCAGACTCTCTGCCTCATGGAATCCAGTTATAGCTAAGTGTACTCAACGTAGACCGGTTTCTCAATGCGTAATGGACACGGTTAGTGTTGTGTGTCGTCCGAGTGTGCAGATGGACATTTCTATTTCGGAAAAAACAAGTGAGGGTAGTTGCAAAAAATTATAAAAATTATAAAAATTTAAATAAATGTAATTAAATAAATAAATAATAAATTATCCCGGACATTTCACACAATATCATCTGGCCCCAAAGTAAGCAGAGCTTGTGTTATGGGTACCACATGATTGATACACTACGTACTTATATACTTTTTTTTTTTTGTAAATACATACATATTATACATAGAAACACCCAGACCTGAGACAAATACTTGCAGTTCATACAAACATTTGTCCCGCGGCGGTAATGAGGCCTCAACCTTCTGCGTCTCAGCCGGATCTTAGCCCACTGCGCCACAGAGGTTGTCATTACAATGCGTCGACCGCAGGATGGCAATTTGTGATAGGCCTCTTCAGATGTTGCAATCCTTTCATTTCTAAACAGCGTTTTCGAAACCCATGTTCTAAAAAAAGATTTGATAGTTGCATGCATCAGTAAATTTGCTATGAGAAATGAAACAATAATTTCCGATATTGCTAGAGAAATCAATAAAACTATTGATATAGATGTTTAAATTATTTAGTAGAAACAGAATACTAGGTGACCGAAGGGCGTTTCCAACCGAATGTTTCCTTGCTTTGACATAAAGCTTCTGTCTTGGCATTTCAAAAGTTGTTAGGCCATAACGGAATCCTTAGGGTTGCCTATTAGTCCCGTCACAAGAGTTCACTCATTCGAGGTAGTAGGATTATAGGAACGGGCAATAAGTCGTCTATGTTTGCAGGTACGACATAGTGAAGCCGCCACAGTTTGGCGTGGTGGAACTATTGCGTGTGCTCGACGGCACGTGGCAAACCGTGGACTCTTTCACCAGCGAGATGGTAAACTTCGGCCGGGTACGGTATATGCATTTGTTGGGGGGCCCTTCGCACGACGAGTTCAAGGTTAGTTGCCGCTACTTTTAAATTCATTCTGTAATTTTTCATGGACTCTTTCGTTAAAAAACTGCGGGAAAAAAGGTGTCCATGTTGAGGAACTAATGTCTAATGACTAATGTTTAAACAATTGATTTGGCACATGATCGAAAAGGGCAGGGTGCTACCACTATAACACCAATGCTCTTACTGGTAACTGGTATCCCACGCCAGAAACAAACACAGTTGGGGTAAAAAAAAAAAAAATATACTCGGTTCATATTTATTATAATTATTTTTGTATAATCAGGTGGGACTGAAGTTTTCACTTCAGCCATCCCAACAACTGCTTCCCGAAAAAATGTTGATATAACTTTGAATTGTTTCAGTTCAAAGCTTCTGTTGGCATGGTACGAACGAACACACTCTACGATTTTCGACTGACCTTTATAAAACTCGAACTGTACCAGTCGGTCAACCAGGAACTTATACTGAACAACACACGCGAAGCGTTCATATCCGCGCAACATCTCAAGTTCAAAACGAAACCGCTGGTTCTGTCTGCTGACCGGATTCTGTACACTATAGTACGCCCACCAAAGTACGGGATACTGCATCTGTCTACAGGCAAGCACCATTTACAACTGCACAGTACGTTCACACAGCAGAATGTAGACAACGATCAATTATGGTACCGCTTACATAGACGAGCGTACTCTCATATTCAGGACGAATTCTCGTTCGTGGTCGGAGCGACGGAGTGCGATAACATAACCGACGTCATGACTATAAGACACACGCCCGGTGCCTTCCCTTCCGAGCACAGCTCGAGCCGCGTCCACACCACCTTAGAGCGGCTGCAAGTCATGGAAGGTTCCAGAATGGTGATCCCGGCTACGCACCTGAATCTTCGCACTGACGCGGTCACTAACCTGATCTTCAACATCACGCATCTACCGAAGCACGGCAAAATAGAAGTCGTGAACGAAAACCTCAAAATTCTTCGCGATAACACCACCTACTTTAATTTGCAGGAGTTGCATTCCGACAGGGTATACTACGCTCACGATGATTCGGAAAGCAGGCACGATTCCTTTCATTTTATGGCTCTGAGTCCTGAGCCAGAAGACTTTCAATACGTGGGGGTATTTCACATCGACATCATACTAAAGAATGACAATAGTCCTGTGAGGGCCGGCAATAGCATATTCCATATAGTTCACGGCGGGGCTAGATTGATTACGGCCAGGGACTTGAGCTACTCCGACGCGGACTTGGATACAAAGCCTTCAGACATTATGTATACGGTGCAACGATTTACCAAAGATCCTCCCAACGGTGGTATATTCAGAGCCGACAATCCCTCTGAGCAGATAGCTCAGTTTTCCCAAGAGGATATAAACAAAAATTTAGTTTTGTTCAAGCACCAGGGGAAGGAATATGGGAAGATGGCGTTTTGGATATCGGACGGGCTATTTGACGTGAATGGGAATCTGGAGATCCAGGCTTCTCCACCATTTATAAAGATGTACCCGAGCAATGGATCTATCGTCGAGAACGGGCAGTCTGCTCTCATAACAACGAAAGATATGCAGGTGAATTACCAAAGCTATGATTATCTGCTAAAGCTTTGTTCCTTAAACGTAGATGAAAATCAGGACTAGTGCTGAAATAAATAAAAAAGAGATTTCCGTTTCCATATTTCACTCCTTTGTCACTTGTATCTCGCAATCGCAACCCGAAAAAACGTCACGGTGTGATAGATAGGCTAAAAGAGATATACTAGACAACCTAGTTCTTTGTTCATCCAGATTAAATTCTATCTCTTCTTAAATTACCAGGTTGACACAAATATGAACTGTCTCGAAGAGGATATCCGCTACGAAGTGACTCTGGAGCCGAAGCACGGTTCAATAGAAGTCGGCGAACGGCAGGGAGCGTCATTGTTTACTCAACTCGACGTCGCGGCTGACAGAGTGGCATACAAGCATCGCGAGCCCAACACACAGAGCGACCAGTTCAGGTTAGTATCGGAGGAATAAGTGGCCCGAAGGCGCCGTCATAGCTGTCACTAGTTCTTTCTAACCACTACCAAGTGTGTGGTAAAAGGATTAAAGTGCGCTTAAAAGGCTCCTTGCTTGCCCTTGGCACATGGATTTGAAGTTTTTTGGTTTTATGATATGACTGTTTCTCTAGGTTGTTTTGTTTTGAGAGTACTGGTATTAAAACGCACATACTTATTTCAAAAAACCCATTGGAGCACGACCGAGATCTAAACCACCAGTGCACTCCGCTTAGATATAAATGCCATTGGTCCAAATGACCAAATGCTGCTATCATTTTGGTATTTTGTGCTTATAATATAACCTGCCTTTTCTCTAGATTCAAAGTGACGTGTTTGGACACGTGGGGCGAAGGCGTATACGTGGTGAAGATATTCCCTTCGAGCTACTGGGAGCCGCTTCGAGTCGGCTCGAACCACGTGCTTGTTGTCGAGGAGTCAACGAGTGTCAATATCACCAGGGACATACTAGAGGTACCATCATCTTTATCCATTGCGCAAAATAGATAGCGTGTAAACATGTTTGACACTTTGGTGCACTTTGGCTGTTCGCTCTTTGAACATACTTTTACAGTTAAATATGGGGAAGCAAATTGTGGCGATTCGAAACGAGACAACGGCCCTAGTGAGCGCTATCCATGTGAGCGATGTGTGAGCAGTTACAAATAATTTTGCCGTCAAGTTTTTACCAAATACTTGTTGGTATGTGTTGTATCGAACAAGTCAAGTTTGGCATTTACTGAGTCCTACGGAGAGGCATTGTAATTAAATGAAAACAACGAAACAATTTTCCTTTTTCTAATCACTTTTGAGAGTAATAAAATTTTCAGATCTACAAATTAGCTTATACCATCACAAAAATATTTTTTCTCAAATACCAGTCATTATACCACTGCATCAACCCTTGTATGTAAGACGTTTCAAAGTGATCCTTGTGATTGTATTGAATAAAATAGACTTTGACTTGATTGTACTGAGGTTCAATGTTGTTTTGAACCCAAGTTTTATCCCCAGTAACAATTCGCTCCAAAATAAGAGTAGATTCTTCGGTTGCGCAACTCCAAAAAATGCTTTGGCACTTCAATTCATTGTTGCTTGTGAAGCGGCCTGAGCATTCTTGGCATCCCTGCACTGTCTTTTGACATGCCAAGATCCTCGTGTAGGATCTTTAAAATGGTTGTATCTAATACTCCTACTATTGCGGAAGCTGCTTCTTCTTCAGACGAGTATCGTTCAATATTATTTTTTCTACTTTTTCAACGGTATCCTGTCTGGAGGCCGGCTCAGCCGGCTGTCCTGGGCGGGAGTCGTCTTCAATCAACTCTCTGCCTTGTTTCAAAAGATAACACTTGTAAATCCTTGTTTTACCAGGGCACTGATCTCCATAAACGGCTCTCATCTCCCCCTCCTTGGTTTTCCTTCCATACCTAGGACTACATAACGGTAGGAAACACAAATGCTAATGAGTTGAAACCCGTTATAGCAGTTTTTTTCCCCATTTACTTGTTTGCAGAGTGATATCTCGTAAATACCCCTAATGAGTACCCGATTAACATACCAAACAAATACCTGCACCAACTCCCCCCGCCCGTTCCGTTGTAGATCGTAGACCAATAGTTAGGGCTATTTATTTATTGCTATGAAGTGCACATGACAGGCTTTACAGAAAAATCTAGTATATAAATCTAAAGCGAATATTTTTGTTTAGGTGATGCACCCACAAATCGAGCCATCGAACATCGTGTATCGAATCACCGAGGGGCCTTATCACGGCTGGCTGGAAATCACTAACATGCCAGGCTCTTTGGAACTCGAGAACTACAACGAAGAACCGATCCACATCAAAGTGTTTGACCAGTCGATTATAAACGCGAATAGACTCGTCTACGTCCAGTCAGGGGTCAACAGGACTAGAGACAGAATAAGCATGGACGTCACAAATGGAATCGTCTGGGTGAAAAACCTTGAGCTCGCAATCATAATCATTCCTGAACATTTCTACATGTCAGCAACGAATCTAACTGTTGTAGAAGGAGCATCGGTCAGTCTGAGGCCAGATTCGTTCAAGACTGATACAGAGTATTATAGAGGGAAGGTTATCTCGTACAAAGTCGCGGAGAAACCTAAGTTTGGAAAGATTGTGATGGGTGACCAGGAGTTGGGCGTTTTACCTGTCTTGAAGCTTAACTCGGGGAATATACAGGTATGTTTCTTTGTCGTGTTATAATTAAACACACAATGTTATGATTATAAACCATTAAATAAAGCGAGGAAGTGCCTGGAACACTCTTATTAACAAAAATAATGCATGCTATTAAAGCGGAGGTATTTAGGAAACTTATTTTGTATAAACAGATAATGTACGAAAATTATGCGTCAATAGTGTTAGGACTTCCTCTGACTGCCGTCCAAGATGTTTTTTGCCAAAGACTATATGAGTATGTTATTCCAAGTAGACTTTTACCTTAGTATGTAACAACAACTTCTGTGGCGCAGTGGGCTTAGGTCTGGCTGAGGCAGAAGGTTGCAGGTTCGATTCCCGCCACGGGACAAATGTTTGTATGATCGGCAAGTATTTGTCTCGGGTGTGGGTGTTTCTATGTATTATATATATATGTATTTATAAATAAAATAATTACGTCTTAAAAACTAAAAATAAAACCGACTTCATTGAATGAAATTTGAGCCCATAACAATACATACGAATTGAGAACCTCCTACTTTTTTTAAGCCGGTTCAAAATGTCTTATTTTACGCTTTTTTGTACCTTATCCTTTTTTCGAAATTCGTAAACACCACTGGAAAGTCACAGGATAGCAAAATATCAAAATTTGAAGTGTTTGGGATTATTCATTTGATTATACTATCCGTTATACTATCTCCTTGTCATTCAAAAGTCAATGAATACTCAACCCATTAAATAGTATGTCATTATAAGATAGACACTTAATCTATACCAAGTTCTACCTAAATCCTTTTAACCGTTAACGTCATGATTGTGCCACAAATATCTATATAAACCACGCGAACCTTATAATAATAATAATACCGGACGTTTCACACAGCATCATCTGGCCCCAAGTAAGCAGAGCTTGTGTTCTGGGTATCACATGACTTAAATACCTTTTTTTTGTAAATACATACATATTATACATAGAAACACCCAGACCTGAGATAAATACTTGCAGATCATACAAACATTTGTCCCGCGGCGGTAATGAGGCCGCAACCTTCTGCGTCTCAGCCGGACCTCAGCCCACTGCGCCACAGAGGTCGTCAAAAATATATATAAGCATTGTTCTGATTCCAAAATTGTATGCTTCCAGTACAACCACGACGGATCAGAAGAGACCACAGACACGTTCAAGTTGGTCGCACTCACCGAAGGCAACAAGCAGAGCTGTTCGTTCCAGGTCCGCGTCAACGTAATGGCGGTCAACGATGAAACGCCCATAGTCGCTGCCAACACCGGCCTTTGCGTCTGGGAGGGAGGCTCCTTTGCACTTACCAGGAATGAACTATGTGAGATATTGTGGCTGTTATTCTTTAGCCTGTATTGGCCGTTTTCGCAGCCGGTGTGCTTATGCTCAAAAATAAATGACGTCATCCAGTGGTGTAGCGTGCCTTGGCGGGGCCCCGTATAAAAATAGGAACGTTTAACGTTCAACGCAACCTTGTTGGAAGTCGTATAAAAAGTTTCACTTCAAAATTTGTTTGCGGGCCCTTATGAAGGATAAAGATTTCTCACAATAGAAAAAAAATGTTTGCATAAAATTAAAAGAAGTATTTGTTCATAATAATTATCTATCTGTCACTTTTTCCAAAATTTTTACAAACTATTCAAATTAAATTAAATTAAATACGACCTCTGTGGCGCAGTTGGCTAAGACGGCGGCTGAGACGCAGAAGGTTGCGGGTTCGATTCCCGCCGTGGGACAAATGTTTGTACGATCTGCAAGTATTTGTCTCGGGTCTGGGTGTTTCTATGTATAATATGTATGTATTTACAAAAAAAAAAAAGTATATAAGTAGTAAGTATATCAGTCATGTGGTACCCATAACACGGGGCCAGATGATGTTGTGTGAAATGTCCGGGATTATATAAAATTATGTATAAATATATATCCTTGCCTTTTTTTCGGCAAACTGATTTATTAAATAAAGATTAGCTGAGAGGTCTTTACTGTATTTAGCCGACAGTTTTCCGGAAGCGTTTAATATCTCTTCGTTTAAAGAAGACAGGAGTTTCTCCGGTTGTAATATTTCGAACATACTACTCAGGTTGCAAAGGCTGAAATCTTTGTTTAGTTTGAGAAATTAATATAATATCTAAACAGCAATAGTATGCTTTACGCATCAAGTTAGGATTCTAACTCGATGGCTTTACGCGGGAAAATAAGAAATCGTTTTTTTTTAATTAATTTTTGCTTATGCACGTCGGGGGCCCCCGTAGCCCGGGGGCCCAGTATAATTGATACGGCAGATACGGCGGTAGCTACGCCCCTGACGTCATCATCTCAGCCAAATTGATCCTTTTTTCATAGTAAATGACGTTTCGTATGTGAGATTTTCGTCTCATTTTCAGAGCATCGGTCCCCCGGCTAGGTAGGATACCTATGTGCCTATATTAGCTGCCTCAGCCAAAACGGGCACCAGGCATTTTATTATGTACTGATAACAAAAAGCAGCAAGCAAAAGCTTGTGTAATAATTTCACTTTCAAAACATTTTTTTCTAAATTAGTGCTTTCAAAAAGTAGTACATTTCGAGAAGCACTCATTTTAATCCCGTATTATTTTGTCAATTAAGGCACAGGTGGGTAAGTTTGATTCGCGATCCGCTCGTTACCGCTCGCGTTCGCTATTCGCACTTTTTCTTCTTCTTATCGTGTCACTAGTTATTTCTAACCAGTGTGGTGAAAGGATTAAAGTGCGCTCAGAGGCTCCTTTAGTGCACTTGGTAAGCCTTAATGTAAGCTCTCGATCTTGCCGACAGGACCCGCAGGAAAGACGAATCAGTATTATGCGGTGTCGGTTCGATTGCAGGTGCATAACGGCTGGCACCGAGCCGGGCTTGTTTCAAGTTTTCCTTCTCTATTGCTAGCTATTCTGTTAGTCAGCAGGGGGGCTAATCCCCGATAATTTGAAGTCTATATTTATTTGGGATCAGTTCCACTTAGAAATCCTCACTCGGAGTGTTATATAATTCAGCGAAAATTACCAACTATTCCCACTGAATCGAAATAATGTCGGTGCCTTACGTAGATAAAACCCGTGTTTCTCAAATATATAATGTAATAATATTTTTATTCCCTCAGATGTGAACGACATTGACACGCCGTTGGAAAACGTGACCATCATTGTAGTGGACATAGTGTCCGGATACATGGCTTTGAAGCGAGATCTCGACACCGCAATACATCACTTCACGCAGGCGGATATCGATAGAGGTCACGTTATATTTGTACACACCAGTAAGTACTGAACGCTTTGAAGGCACCTCATCTAGACTATTTGGTAGACGATTATTTTGGAACAAGTCCATGCTTTGCACAGTAGTAAGTTTGTTAATGAATGTTGTTTTTCTTACAGATGGTACAAAAGGAAAAATGATATTCAACGTCACGGACGGCCTTCACGAATTATCCAAAATCACATTTCTCATCTCGACAAAGTCTGTTTCTCTCAAAATCGTTCGTAAACAGAACCTACGCGTCTTTCCTCTTATGAGAGAGCCTTTGAGCAACTATATCCTCATGTCCAAATGCTCAGACTCCACCAGAAATATAATTTACAGAGTGGAACGAGCTCCGACCCTAGGAAGACTGATTATGACAAGCGGAGAAAATCATCACAGATCCATAAAACAATTCACACAACAAGATGTCAATAATACTATAGTTTACTATGAACATACACATCCATTCTCAGATTTGCATACAAATGACTCCTTCGTTTTCACTGTAGATGCCGCTCTAGCTAAACCACTAACCGATCTAACGTTCAACATAGACATATCAGTGTCGTCTGGTGGTTTAGCAAAGTATGTTCATGTACCAGAAATAAAGGTCCAAGAAGGTGATAAGGTTCCTATTACCGTAAACGTGACTAATGTAATAGCTTACCTGGAAACGCAAGCTGGTGTCCGACAACCCCAGATCGAAGCTCAGTGGTCTCAGCCGTCGCACGGCGAACTAAAGCCTTTCATGTCGTCATTGACACAGTCGCAGTTAGAAGGAGGTGTCGTCAACTACGAACATGACGATTCAGACACATTGCTGGACAAAATTGAGATGGCCTTGTTCCTACTACCTGATTACGTGCTCCTGTGCAACGTTACGATACCTATTCACATTATTCCAGTGAACGATCAACCGTTTAGACTGCTCACCGACACTCCACAGATACAGGTCGTGCAAGGCGAGAACTACACGATAGCTAAAAGCGATCTCCTGACGGAGGACGCAGATACCAACCCCGCTGGTATACTCTACGATATCATCAGTGGACCGACACAAGGACGAATGGTGATGCTAGATAAAAATCAGACGATCGACGAAGCTCAGTCAATAAACAAATTCACGCAAGATGATATCAACAGCGGCAGAGTCATCTACGAACATTCGGGCGTGTTGCAAACGGCAACCTTCTACTTCAGAGTATGGGACGGCCAATTCAAACCGACGTACACCGTATTCACGATAGACGTGGTTCCCGTTATACTAAACGTGACTTCATCGCACATTATACAGCTACAGCAAGGTTCGAATGTGGCCACTCTGACTACAGATCAGATATACGTCGACACGAACGCGCAGAAAAGGAAAGTATGGTACAACATCACTCGCCAACCTACCTATGGAATGATTTATGTCGGGCGAAACCCTGTCACATACTTCTCGCACAACGATCTTATAGATAAGGTAGTTATTTATATGCAAAATGACATGACTGCAGCGAACGATAGCTTCGATTTGATCGCGTACGTCCACCACAGTAACGGCACTCGTCCGTTTACAATAGAAGTGACCGTGCAGCCGCTGATGTCTCTTGGAGATTTGAAGGTTGAGAACGACAAGGCTAAGATATCGCTCAGTAACATGGATGCTTCAGGCCTAGCGAAATTGACCGCTAGTGACCCCATATATACACTGCTACGGAAGCCAAGATTCGGTACTTTAAAGAAGATCATTCGTAGTTCGGGGGAGAAGACGAGCGCTCGCGAAAGGGAGGTGACATACTTCACACACGAGGACGTTAAAGCGGGTGTGATTTACTACGTGACAAAGAAAAAGATAAGTGATTTAAATGGACTGGAGGATAGCTTTAAATTTCTACTAGCCGCGACTATATTCCAGCCCGCCGCAGGGGATGTGAGGATTTTTCTTGGTAATAGACAGAAGAAGAATCTACCGGGACCCAATGATCCGGAAGGCCATGAAGGAGTGCCGGTAAGTTTTATTTGAATACACTAGGTACCTTGTTGCCAGCCCGATCTGATCTATTTACTGAAGTAGTATAATAGTGCAAGAGTGTAAGAGCATGATTTATAAACCATACAAAAAATTCGTGAAAATTACACATTAAGTCCACTAGATGGTGTTGTATTGAAATTATTTATTTATTTTGAATAGAATAATATTTATTCATGTAGCGCTGGTAAATGAATACCATCGATCGGTAGAGACAAATATCCCGAATAAATTAAAGAAATTATTACTTCTGAATTATTTTTACACAACCGATCCGATCCGATCAAAGTTTGTTCTAAGGAGACCAGATGAGGATGAGAAACCATACATCCATATTATAAATTCGGAAGCGTCTATATTCGACTATCTGAAATTTGTTAAGCAGATAAATTGTACCTTGAAGGATATAAGTTACTTCTATCTACGCTTATCTATGTTCAAAACCGCGGGCTAGTTATAGTATAATTACTCCATTTCTCTTAGATAATACTTGTACTATTGAACTTGCAGGTTGTAAACGGCGAAGCAGCGTCGTACTACATGATGGTTCTGATGGCTGTGTCGGGCGTGGTGCTCGCTATAGTGTCCATTCTCAGTGCGATCAAGTGTCGGCGCTACTTGATGCGTGAACAAAACGCGCTCGTGAAGATCCACGGACCGGCGCAGGGCGTGGCGCCAATCCCTCTGCCTCGGCCTCCGGACCATCTCATGCCATCGCCGGCGCAGGCCACGCCACCTATCAAACGGTACATTACCACTTTATACTACACTAGCTGTCCGCGCGCAGCTTCGACTGCGTTAAAGATTTTTCCCGGGATAAAAAGTAGCCTATGTCACCCGCGGATAGTGTAGCTTTCCAACGGTAAAAGATTTTTCAAATCGGTCCAGTAGTTTCGGAGCCTATTCAATACAAACAATCAAATCTTTCATCTTAATAATTATTAGTATAGACATAAAGCATATCGGATTATTTAGATCATACAACAGGACACATCATTCATAAAAAAAACTTATATGTTTTGCTTTGATCGAAACCTGTATTGAGCACCTGACTGACATACGGTGTTCAGACATGGTGTTTGACAAAGTCACAAAGATCAGACCTCAAAATTTGCCAGAGAGCTATAGAGCGCAGTGTTTTGGGGATCAAAAGAACGGATAGGGTCCGAAATACCGAAATCCGATCGAAAAAAAGCATAGCGGATGTAGGCTGCACGTTTGAAATGAAACTGGGCAGGTCATGTGAATGCATCCAGAACGTTGGGCGAAGATCGTCACTCAGTACCCGATAGTCTGGAGACGACGCGACAGACCCAGGAAAAGATAGCGAGACCATCTGGATGCATTCGAGCCAAACAGCCAAAATCTGTGGTCCTGGAGCGCAAAGAGTGGAAGGTAAATGGGTCTCCCCCTTTACCTTTGCCCAGCAGTGGGACACTATAGGTTTAGGAAAAATATTTTGATGATAATGTGTTGATATAGTTTGAAATTCTTCTATAATTTTTATCCTAGCTGACTTAGGAAGCCTTCCTTCTGCGTGGTCACATGCGCTTTGCATTTTAATATATTATTAGATTTATATTCGATTATATAATTTTATTACCTACCTGTATGTACCTACACTATTTGTTTTTTGTTTTGTTGTCAAATTCTTTATAGGTCATTGTTTTTGTATTCCATATTAATATTTATAACAGTTTAGTAGCGCCTAATATTGGTTGCTATTTATGATTTAACGCATCACAGCAGTCTCTGCTACGCTGCCCCGAGGTGCCATTGTAAATGAGAGCTTCAGTTCTGTTTCTGTAGCATGTTGAATGGTTGCCTATTTTACTGTCACAAATGTTAGTTTTTTAACCTATTATGTACACAAAATAGGTTAAAAAACTAACCTTAAAATACCTAGTGACAATAAGGAGCTGGTTACTGATGGTTAGTTTGTTCGTAGCTATGTGTCGTCGGAGCAGTCTGTACATACGGGGAGCAGTACGCCGCTGCCGTCAGGCGGCAGTGTAGCGTGCAAGGTAACTCCGCTGGCCGACGCGTTGCCAGATCTCAACACGCGCTACCCATACGGCACAGAGGATCATACTGACGTGAGAAATATTCATTATTTATTTGCAAGACATATACTAGATAACAGATATTGAGTCATACACTAAATTTACATATTTCACCAAAAAAAAAGGGCATGCAATTTTTTTATGTTTTTAAATCATGTAATTAAAATATAAAGTAGCCCCGTTCTCCAAGGTCCCATCTATCTCTATACCAAAATTCTTCGAAATCGGTTCAGCGGTTTAGGTATGAAAACGTAACAGACAGACAGACAAAATCACTTTCGGATTTATAATATTATTTCACATTCAAAACTTTTGTGAGTTGTACTATACATTTTGATAAATACGGGCTTTACTCACGGCAACGAGCGGCAACAAACTCACCCTGATGAAGATTCTCTAGATGAATCGAAACAATGTCGGTGCCTCCATCGACAAAATAATACGTGAGTAATGCCCGTGTTTATCAAAATGTTTATAATATTCTAGTAAGAGAACTACCGCGTACAATGTTTCAGAATAAGTTTAACCATTTTATAAGCAAAATGTTATTATTTAATAGATGACTTCCTTAATAATAATAAAACTGTGAATTTGTTAATGTTTTTCTGACCTAAAAATTGGGCAAAGTGTACACTTCTATAACAAGGTCCCAAGCGACGTGTTAGATTTGTAGATTAGCAAATTTAAAAATGTAATTAAACAGAAACTGTCTGTTGTGGTCCTCAAAGAACAGAAAGTGGTCCTTGTGATTTTATTGAATAATGTTTTGACTTTGACATTGGCTTTGTAACTGCGATAATTTCTATACAATTTGATCTAGTCGCAGGCGCGTTAGTGTGAAGCAAAACTAGCGTAAAGTATTTGTCTAGACTCAATGGTACTTGTCTTCCACTCTAGCATTTGTCATCTCCATATGCACTTCTTTTTTACCATTGTCATCTTTCACACAATCTTATCGTTTTCTAGCCGACTTCAAAAAAAGGAGGTTCTTAATTCGGTTGTATTTTGTTTGTTTGTTACCTCTTAACTCCGTCATTTATTAACCGATTTGAAAAAACAAACGTTTAAATAGGCTTAGTATATCAGAAAATTCACTGCAACTTAATAACAGGCGGAAGACTGGAGTAGCTACGAGGCTAGTGAGACTGCGTACCCCGTGCGCCAGCCGACAGCTGCCAACCCCATGCTACGACGGAACCAGTACTGGGTCTGACCCAAGCCTAACAACACCCTGCCGAGGGTGAAGCCAGGTGAGACACCACTATAGTTTTACCCTTATAGTTTTACTATGTCCGTCCGTCTGTCTGTCCGCCATTAATCTTACTCTTGTTCGCAGACTCTGTTTTATCGTGATGACATTTTGCACGGTAATACGTATGAGTGCTCCCTTCAAAATACTAGCTGTCACGTTCGTGATTTGTCCGTGCCTTTTAAAAAAAAATTAAATTCTAAACCATTTACGAAACCACTTGAACACACGAAAAAAGTTTAATTACAATAAATAATAGTTTAAAAAGAAAACCAAACTAAAAAATAGAAAATAAATTTAAATAAAACATTTTCTAACATTTATTAAAATTTATTTTCTATTTTTTAGTTTGGTTTTATATATAAAGCGAGTTTTTTAGTTTTTTAAACTACTATTTATTTTCTACTTTTTAGTTTTAGGATAACCGGATATTTTTTTTTTTTTTTAAATTTATAATTATTGCATTGTCATCGGTCTTTGACCGGTGTGCAAAATTTGAATGAAATCAGGCCGTTGAAAGTGGGTCAAAATCGCGTCCTAAGGAGTCGGTTACATACAAACATACATACAAGTGAAGCTAATATAAAGCGTACAAAAACACGCACAGGAGATATATATATATATAATAAGATAAATGGTTTTTAGGGATAC
The DNA here is from genome assembly GCA_948098915.1 of Lampropteryx suffumata. Classification (NCBI taxonomy): domain Eukaryota; kingdom Metazoa; phylum Arthropoda; class Insecta; order Lepidoptera; family Geometridae; genus Lampropteryx; species Lampropteryx suffumata. The sequence continues at coordinate 27,876,337 of OX402544.1, forward strand.
CTACATGTGCTACACGGTTTCTCAATCAGTTTTTCGACACAGAGATTAGTTTGATAAATATTAAGCTTTGAAGTGGGCATTTTGATAAAGGTCAATGTCGTCATCGTCGTCCCGGATATCACGGATAGTAAGACGTTAGTAGATTTTTAGTAAAACCTCATTTGTAAACCTAAAATTAATACTAGTGACTCTGTAAGCTGTAGACCTCGCGAACATTTTCGAAAATGACTAAAATATAGCTTTTTTACGCTTTTAACTCCCATTTCTCCGCCATTTGGAAAAAAATCCAAAAACTGTATCGACAAAAAAAACGATATAGTTATAGAACCTGCTCCCAAAATTTCACGAGAATCGGTTGAGAAATGCGACCTGTAGAGGAGAATATCTGGACAGACGGCCAGCCGGACAGACATACGAAAGCATTTTCGCCTAAGCTGAAACGGAGACACTCGCTCGGTCAACAAAAAGGCCCATACATTTTTTTTCCTATGAATTACATGGTGTTGAATTGGTTTAGAACAAATGGTCAGGACTAAAATCATTCTTAACCTGATTTCTGAAGACACGTGTTATGTGTGGTCATATGCGCTGGGCCTATTTATTTAGTTTAACAAGCTTCAAGTTCATATATTTAAATAAGAGTAACATTACAGAAAAATCCAAAGCGTTATATCTTTCCATGTTCAATTAAACAATATAAAAAATGAAGAAATAGAAAAAGAAAAGACCTTAAAACTAGTTAGGAACAATCTTTTTCTTAAACTAGGTAACTGTTATTATGACTAGTCAACCTACAAAACATATATTATTATCTATTTTAAGACGTAAGTAGGTACCTAAAATTGTTTACCAACTTATTTGACTCCCGTTCCCTTGCACGCGTTTTGCCAGAACTACGGGAATTGTTATTACTTCCGCGTCAGTACCTGTACATCGGCTCAGGGTATCGGTTTCATGAACCATCGGCATCGTCGCACTGGGTGGTATACGTTTAACGTGTGTCAGTGTCTGTCTATTGCACCGTAGCTTTCAAACGGATGAACCAGTTTTATTTAGTTATTAACCGACTTCAAAAAAGAGGATGTTCTCAATTCGTCAGAATATTTTTTTTAATAGTATATTCACCGATTATCAAAGACTCCTGAACCAATTTGGAAAATTATTATTTGATTCAGATTCTCCAGATTCTCTGAAAATTGTATACATTGATGATATGTTTTATATTCATTGATGTCTGAAATCTTTTTAGCTTTTAAAACGTAATTATTTTCGTTCGAAAGTATCTATAGTCATATATCATATAGTCGAGAGTGCTATTAGCTGTGCTTCAAGAGAATTGTGTTCAGACATTTTAAAATCATCGGCTCTTTTTAACAGGCTTCAAAACAGAAGGAGATTCTCAATTCGACGGAATCTTTTTACCGATTAATCAAAGACGCCTGATTTGAAAAAATATTTTTTGTTACAAAAGGTATAATTATACCAGTTGGTTCTATTTAAATTATATTGAATACGGTCAAGGGGTTTTAAAAAATCCACAAAAACCTAAAAGTTGTATACATCGATGATATTTTCGCTTACTCTGAAACCTCGCTGTCTCATTGAAGCAGTGCGTTTAGTTGGCCTACCCAAATTATATATGTATATACAAAATACATCTACTTTCCACTAAACAAATGTTATATTCAATGGAGTCTGTTCTTTTTAGTTATTGTAACGTAATTATGATGTAGTGATGTAGGCAATTTCCGCAGGTATGATTGATTCGAACTTTGTTATCCTGTTATTTCAAAGATATTACAAGAACATGGTAATCTCTACGTGATACTGCAGCATCTCCTGGAAACTCCAGGATACCCAACTTTTCAACAACTTACAGCAGCGGTATCTTGTTTGGGCTCATTGGAATGGTAACAATTTATAGGATACTAATGAAACAATAAATAATGCTAGACATTTCACACAGCATCATGTACCCCCAAAGTAAGCAGAGCTTGTGTTATGGGTGCCACATGAGTAATATACTATATACTCTTTTATTTTAAATACATGTATAGAAACACCCAGATTCATGACAAAAATTTGCAGATTAACCATTTTACCATGCCAATGCAGTGTGCATGTTTGGCCAAGCTCTTAGAACGTATGCAATACACGGCTCGAGGGTTAAAGAAAGTGTTATTATTTTAATATTGTTTTATAGTGTCCTTAATAAAGTATTTAGTTATTTATATTAATGTTATATTTGTCGAACAGTACCCCTCGCAGTGGAAACGTCTCGTTGTGTGACGTTGCTCAGGCCGAGCCGCCGGCTTGCACTAGTTCCTACCCCCTTCCTACTGAGCAACTACACCGCTCAACGCAAGTACGAAACCTGCGAGATCACCGTGTGAACACATCATGTCGGGCTTATGAGATTGCTTGTACATTTAGTGATCGTAAGCTTGTTATAAATTATAGTGTAAGATAAACATTGTTATATGTTACCTTCAAATGATGGAGACCTTGGCATGAGTCAAATGTTACCCAATTGGAAGCGTCGCTAGTAACCTTACTAATTCCAATAAGTGTTAGCCAGCGACTCGTGTGATACAAAACTCGTGGTAAGGCCTCAGGTATTCACCGCAGATGCTTCAACAGAGTGAATAGATTCATTTAATATTATATTTATAGCAATTGCCTGTTATTAATAGAGAACGAAACAGTGATTGTGACGCAATAAATACGCACTGCCTTTTTCATGTAAATTAAATAGCCTGTAGGTACTATATAATCTGTTTCAATAAAATATTTTATTCTTTCTCTCACTCGTAGAATAGTAATATTGTGCGAGTGAAAGGATAATGAACTGCTACATAAAATGAGTATATTGAAACAGGCTATACATTAAAACTAGTGTGATCATGTTTTCCTATAGAGTTCAAATTCTCTCATAAGCTCGATTTCAAGTGTACTCAAATCCCTCCCTTATAGCAATAGTGTAAAGTATAGTGCATAGGTTGTATGATAAGTGTTTTTTACAAACGCTGTGCATAGCTTTGTACAGTGTGGAAGGATGTAGGCAGGCAATGGGTTATATTCGCAATTATCTACATTTCTAACGCTCATTTACTAATCAAGCCTCACACATTGAGCGTAAAGTCATCTTTAAACCATTAAACACTGCAGCCTTCGGTAGTTTTGAGACCATCTGGATAGTACAAGAAATCTGTAATGAAATCAGATATATATGAATGTTTAGAAATGCTAGCAAAGGTAAAGTTATTCGTGAACATAGTGGTATTTATTCATATTGAAAATTTGTTTGTGTAATGGCCTTTGCACACTCTGACCGGTCAGGCTATCGGACGATTGTTTAACAATGTCATCAAAATTAGTTTCCATTTTGAATTAGTTATCTCATTAAAAATCTTTAGATTGCTTGTGCTTTTTTAGGCAACATTTGCTGAACTGTGTAAACGGACAACTGTATATTAGCTTCTTGACGAATTTAGTCTTATTCTCCCGTAAGAACATTATACTTAGGAAAGTTGACAATATAGCACTAAAGGCGTGAAACTACTAAGTAAGGTTAGATTTATACACCTTCCTATCTGATAATTACCTCAAATCATATAACATGGGACTGCTTTTTCAATGATCACTTTACAAACATCTAGTTACAACCGTACTATTTCGTGACTGTTATACTCCTAGTAAGTAACTTAAATAACGTATCTTAAATACTTCAAATTGTTCGTACCTATTTCACTTTCAATACTTTTGTTTGTACCTAATGAAATATCTATTCGAATTTAGTTTCTTATAATGACAGTAGCACTGACTCTGTTGTTTCTTCAAACTTAACTAAAGTTACGTAAAGTTTTTATTTAGTTTGCACCAAAGTCTGAGTGAATAAGAGTAACATTTTTGAATTCATAAATTTGCCAAATTTACATGTTTGAGCTCATTTTAGTCATGTAAATTGGTGATGGATACAACCGCAAATCGATAAAAAAATCGAAATATACATTTTAACTAAATATAAATCGATTCGCGTCGCGGTACAAATGTCTGCAAGTATTTGTCTCGGGTCTGGGTGTTTCTATGTAATTATGTATTAAAACTTTGACTGGCCTGTCAGCTCAGATGGTAGTAGCTCTCCCTTCTGCGCTGTAGGTTGAGGGTTTGTTTACCTCCCAGGATAAACATTTGTGTGAAAAGCATAGGTGTTTGTTCTGTGTCTGGGTGTTATAAAGTATCATAAGTATGTATTTTAAAATATATAAGTATTCTATCAGTCATCTAGTCACCATAATACAAGCTATGCTTAGTTTGGTACTAGATGGTGTTGTGTGCATTGTCCAACAAAATGTATTATTAAAACTAGTTGTCGCTGATTTGTCCGGAATTATTTATTTTAACTGATAAGTGTATTCATTTGAAAATGTTTCTCTGATTTGGACTTGAGTGTAAGCAAAATAAGATCGTTCGTATATTGAGGTTTTAGCTAGTTCGGAGAAACGGCATAGTTACCTATCACAAAGTCGTGGTAATATGAGCAGTTCGTTTCGAAACGACTGTTCGTTTTATATACTTATGTTCGTTAGTTGGATTAATTCAATTTTATTGCCAACGTTATTGATCGTTGACTGCCCTATCGATAGTAATAAAATACTCGACGGCTTTCTAAAGCTCTTCAGTCGCCGCCTAAGCAACTTAGCTAAGAACTAAGCAATGAGGAATATTATATTTAGTTTAATTACTAAAAGGCAATGTGTCTTTATGAATGTACACCAAGCTCGTACTCAAGCTTACAAAAACAGACAGCAAATTCTGCTCGAACGTTTTGCTGTTTTGCTACTTATTATTAAGTGCTTGAAATAAGATTAACATTATAACACCATTTTTAGCAATGGTTGCATTGCTAATTACATATGTTCAAAGGAAGTGCCAAAATATTATATTATTAGAAATAGTTATTAATGAAACACATTTTATTATTGTTAGACGTTTAAATTAACTTAACATTAGTTTAAGTAAATAACTAATTGATTTTTTACTTAACTGTTGTTATAAGTGTAATAATGTAGTTAATTTGTAACATTGTTTAGTAAGTTTGTGCCAATTATGTACTTGATAACCTAATTGTAAGAACTCACTTATTGTTTATGTACTTAAGCCTTAGACCAAACTCGTGTTAGTTATTGCGTTAGAATACATAATGTATTTCACAAAGCAGAGTTTTACACTACGCTGAAATAGATGATAGGTACCTATATATCATGTCACTCATCTGGAATAATGCATTCTACAATCTGTGAATAGGGTTGCTTATTTCCTGCAAGCACTCGTTAGGTCGCAAATAGTCTGGTTATATATTAAGAATAGTGTTAGTTGATTCACGCGTGGTTTTGCAAAATACTAATGATATTCAAAATAGACAAATATTTGTACCTGCTTATACAATTATATTCTAAGTGAGTAAATCGCACAATCTACAAAGTCCATTAATCACATCGACATCGATCGAAAATCTTTGTGATATTCCGAATACCATAGTAGTATAAAATACTAAGATCCTTGAGAGGCCAGCGAGCCATGATCACTGACGACGTAGTACCTAGAAGTAGTGGTGTTCCGAGAGGGCTCGTGCTCTCTGCTGTATGAATGGAATGCTTTAACTTTAGGTAGTCGCAGTACTCCGCTCAACTGGTTAGTCATGTGAGCCGTAGGCGGCGTGTTACTTCATTATTGTACTAGGCGTGTGCTGTTCCAGTGTCTCATACACTGATTCGGTTTATAAGACTGTGTCCTTTATAAAGCTAATGCCCTATTGAGGTGGCTAGAATGTAGAGAGATGCTTAACCATCATTGAATAACTTTAAATCTATAGTGTTTTTCTTCTTCGTTAATGGCATGATTCTTAATACAATTTTGCCAGTGTCACGTGATTATATTGCTTATTGTATGATGCCGAACGACAAGTATCTTGTCGTTTGTGCTCGACACACAAAGAAACACAAAGCTTTTATTCCAATAGCTCTATTTAAATAAAAACAACAACACTAATTAATAAAACCTCGAGAAAAATAAATAATACAAGAGCGCAATTTTGCTTTGCAAGAGGGCTAAATATAATCCATAGTGTTTTAAAAGCCGATTTGTGTCTGTCGCAAAAGCTGGCCGACATAACTGTCATTTACTCTCTGATAAATTAAATACTCGCGGTATAGGAAATATAACACTCTCTTGCTGTAAAACACTGAATAATTTACAGGTACTAATATAGCCACCTCACAGGACTGAGGTATGAGACCCGTGTTCACCAGGCGACTATATCGCCAGGCAGAGGAATCTTTGCCATAACTTGTTGGCCGCTGTCTGTTACCCTGCGTTGTATGAAACACAGAACATTTACATTAGATGAACAATCATAGCGATTTTGACACCTATCGACTGTTACGCATATACATGATTTTATCCTGTTATAATATTGACCAGAGATCTATGTACCTACCTATGTTTAAGAACTATGTAAACAATCACTTAGTTCACTCCATTCAAGTTGCTTGTTTGATTTATTATAAAATACAAATGTCTGTTAAATTACTACAAACTTTATTAAAGTAAACAATGATTACAAAGTTATAGATTTTAAAAATTGTTGCTATTATTGTATTTTGAATGAGAACAATTTTTAATTGTTTTGATATTAATTGATCATGTTGCTTCCTCTCTATGAATGAACTCTTGACAATATTGATGATTTGAAACAATTTGTGCCAATTCTGAGTGCCATGAATAATATTTGATAAATAATAAAAAATGCATTTGTACGATGTTAGTTCAATGGTTACGACTGTATTTTATTTGTACCATTTAGGTAGGCAATGGATTTTTAATTAAACGATGTAATAAACTACAGTGTTTATTTATTCAGGCAGCGACCAATTACGTATTCAATAGTTAAACTCTGCAGAGCAGGGAGATATTTAAAAGTAAATATAAATTTACTGATAATGTAAAATATATTTCGATTGAAATTATTCAAAATAGTCTGGTGGTTTGATTTGATTTGGTAAGTAGTTAAGTAATCATGTGTCCTAGGAGTAAAAGTCGATGTGTGTATGTGCTATAGACAATCAGAAGATATTTATTTGAACATACTGCTATAGACCGTTCACTGTAAAATGTCCCCTGCTGTAGGATTTGACTGCATTGCCTCCAGTGTTGTCAACAATATATGTAGTATTTACCCCACTTGGTGATTGATGGTTGCCGGCAACATTATCTAAACTTGTATGTACCCACCACAGATTAAAATGTTTTACTTTCATATTTTTAATTAATATACAGTTATAAGACTAGTAAGGTTGTAAATGATGACACAATTTAAATTATTTATTGATTAATTTTTTTTCTGACAGTAATTATGGTCGAAAGGAACGATTCCAGACATATCACTGTAACTTGCATAAACATCATCAATTATGAATTAGTAATATTCGTTAAACTTGTTTCCACGAACATGAAAGAAAAAAAGGGGGTTGGGAGGGGGGACCAGCCCTTCCCCCTGGTACCACTCCCATGAAAAGGGATTGCCCTCTTCTCGAGATATTCAAGGGTTTAATTTTATTGTTATAGCAGATTTTATGGATGGGCTCGCTTCACTCACCTTTTTTATATACAACCCTAACCTAACCTACTCATCTCGGACTTAGGGCACCAGATTTTAGCATTTTCACCCTCCAATTCGTGCTACTGGAAACTAAAGTCAAGCCGTAATATTCAGTGTTGCCAGATTAGGCGACTTATCGCCCTTTAGGCTATCTCGACAGGTGGTGGGGCGACCGAAAAATTCGGTCGCCGACTGGTCGCCGTTTAGGCTAATTAAGAAATTAAAAATTATGATGTTAGGCTACATCCATCATATTTTTTTTTACAATTACAATAATGACTAGGTACAAAATGGATAAACCGGAATGTTTATTTCATTCAGTCAATGTCAGTTGCTGAGAATGTCATTTATTTTTTAATAGAGTGAGAAGTGAATCAAATGGTGGTAAGTTGGATGGTAAGTGTAAGTTTCGCATTTTCATATTTCAAGTTTCATATTTCGCGGCATTTAATCAATCAATAAATGGAGGAATCCTTGATGATGTTATTTTGTTAGCAGTCGACGAGTCGACGTTTTTTTTATAATAAAAGCTTTAACCCTACATAATATAACCATTAATGGTAAATTAGTTAATAAGTCTAGCCGTTTTTACTATGTTGCTTTATTGTTGTTGAAGTGAAAACTTCTTTTAGCGCGGTACGCATATTTTTAGATGAGGTTAAACCTCTTGACTCGCGACACCGTTACCGAGACGCAGCCGGCTGCTGCGCTCGCCCCATTTGATTATAAACCTTAATTCACATGTTTACAGTCTACTTTTGTATGGAGTAGTTTACTGAGTTAGGTTCTTTGATATTATCTACATTCTGAACAAAAACATAAAAGAATATTATATGTATTTTAAAGTTTCTAATAACTAATAAAATACAATTCATAAATAAAATGCAATTTATAACCCAATAATCCATGCAAGTACCCATCTAAAAAATGTGCAACCCGTTTTTTTTATTTTATTACTGAGACTCTACAGGAAAAATAACATTACATGCTTACATTATTCACTTTCAATTTTTTAATTATCAAGGATTAGTTATGTATGTTTCATTTCCTGTTGAGTGTTCCTGTTCCAAAAAAATATCATAGTATTATTACCCGTATTAGGCGTATATTACGTATCTTTGAATTAAGCAATGTAGTGTAATTTATAAAATAAACCTACATTTTGGTATAAAAATAATTGGGCGATTTTAGGCTACTTTTTGTATTTTTTTTGGCGATTTGGACCGAGCTCCATCTGGCAACACTGGTAATATTATCCATGCAGTCATCGCGTTTATATTTTAATTAGTTATGTCAGTAAATTCAATTACCTTGTTTGTTTGTGGGTAGATTTGAAACAACATACATTATCCTAAAACTTAATTACATTTTAAAAATAGAAAACCTTAGTTATGTCAGTAAATTTATTTATTAGTATAAAATACCTGCTAAATATAAACACTACACTCTAAAAATACACTTTGACTGAGTTGATACTAAGATGGAGGGAATCAAAAATTCAATGTCAGAAATGGTCAGAGATCTTTCAGCCAGAGGATGCAACAATTTGAAACTGGACTGCAGAGGAGTTCACCTACTACCATCGCAGGTCTAGCAGCTGAATTTGCAGACTTCAAGTCACTCATGACAGGGGCACTATGGTCATTGCAGCTACATGAGTTCATGGCCAAGGAAATTGATCATCTTGAGATGCGAGGGTAACGCAAAATCCTCTTACTTCATGGCGTGGCAGAGCTGCTCTGCCACGCCCTGAAGGATGTCACACGGTTAGTGGTGAAAACTGCGACAGAACAACTCAAGCAGAGTGGTTTCACTGAGACTGACATCAGCCGTTGTCATATAATGGGTCGGGCCTCATCCGCTCGCCCCAGGCCTATCTTATTCAAGCTTCGTGATGCTTCGTTGCGGAGTAAGATCTGGTCAACCAAGACCAGCCTCAAGGGCTCTGGCATAACTAAGAGTTCCTGAAAAAGGCAAGGCATAATGCGTGCATGCGCTGCGCGTGAGCGTTTCGGTGTCAATAAATGCTGGACGACAGATGGTACCGTCTACGTTATGGGAGCCGACGGAGTACGCTATAGAGTACTATGTGTGAAGGATCTCGACTCCGTGATGGGACCGTAAGCAGAGGCCTCAAAGCCGGGGCCATCGAAAGAAATCTCCAAACCGAGGCGAAAGAGAACGTAGATTATCTATCTTCAACTCGTAAGATGTAATAAGTCCGGCCAGCTAACTAATGTAGGGTAGGCAGGCAGACTACATAAATGCCTTGTCTTGTTTTTGATACCGCACAAATTAACTGTTGTAAATAAACTTTCCCAACTTCCCAGTTCCCAACCCACAACACAATAAAATCAAATCACTACCTACCAACTGTGCTACCAACACTAACACAACTAATAGTCATCCATCAGTCAGAGATAGGAAAAAAGGCGGGAACCTCGAAAGTAGAAAGGCGCAACTCTCGAAATCTTTTTGTAATTTAATTGTAATCTCTGTAAATATATAATTTTTTTCGTTGTAAATAAAATACAAAGCTAGTGCTGGTTCCGGTAAGCCATGGGGAAAAGGAGGAAGAGGTGTGAGCAGCCTCCACCTCCGGATGAAGACCAGTCGGAAGGGTCGACCTCAGACTCCGACTCGGTCGAATCTCCACAAGCTGATGAGGTCAAAAAAACAGTAAGGAAAAGGACAGGTATGAGTTTTATAAAATGTTCAAGGATACATACGAAAATACCCGGATAATTCCAACAAGTCGGACGGATTCATCGTATTCCTGACGCACACTAATGACGGTGTTGCTTTTAATGACCGTGACCGCTTAAAACTTTCCAAAGCATTGCGTGAACATTGCGTCTCTGGAGTCTTACATCTGAGATCAATAAATAGGTACAAGATAGGAATAACATTTGACCTATCTAACAACGCCAATGTTTTTATACAAAAAAAGCCACCATCCCAGCAGGCGACACGGAGGTCCTGTTACCTCCGTGTCGCCTGCTGGGATGGTGGCTTTTTTTGTATAAAAACATTCTGACATCTGTTCCCACTGCAAATTTTTTCGCTTATTGGCAGCTCCAAAAATATAATACAGGTCAGAAGATTTATGTGTAGGGTGCGAGGTGAGGGTAGTGTCTCGTTCCAGCCAACCCAAGCGGTTGCTGTTACATTTGCGTCGACTCAGCTCCCCGAATATGTATACTTGGACTCTTAGCGACATGAAGTGAAATCATACATACCCCCTGTAAAACAGTCCTTAAAGTGCATGCGGTACGGCCACATTGCTAAGTTTTGTCACAACACAGAGGTCTGCAGCATCTGCTCTAGCACGCATAACTTCAAAAGCTGTAGTACTGAAACTAAAGATGCAAAATGCTCGAACTGCGGTGGCAATCACATCGCAATATCTGCTGCTTGCCCTATTAAAAAGCAGAAGGTAGAAGAAAATCAAATAAAATCTCGATCTGCCACATACTCAGAACTTTTCGACTCTAAGTCTTTCCCAGCACTGTCAGCACATCTCATGGAGTCTGAAGTTTTTATTAATATTTTAATAGAAACAATCATTAAAATTATAACAAACAAAGATGTCACCATAAATTCAGGGTCTATTAGAGATACCTTAAAAAAAACTCTAAGTAACAAGTTACCTCCAACATCATAATGGATTTTTTAAATATTATTCAATGGAATGCACAAAGTCTAAACAGTAACAAACATATATTTACAAACTTCCTTTATTCAAATAATATTCATATTGCAATTATTTCTGAAACATGGTTTAAACCATACCAAACATTCAAAATAAAACATTATAACATTGAACGTAATGATTGTGGAAACGATCATAATGGTGTAGCTATTCTAATTCACAATAGTATCGCATATTCTAAAGTCAACACGTTTTTTGATGACTCACTACAAAATATTTGTAAGTAACAATTAATAAGAAAGATAAGAGCATAGTCAGTTTTTATAGCCCAACAAACTGTAGTCCAGCCTTTAGTAAAAGCAAATTTGATGCACTAATTAAGTCTATTCCTGGTCCATTCATATTTGCAGGAGACTTCAATGCACATCATACCTCCTGGGGTTGCAGTTCTGATCTGACTCTCCTCGTGGTAGAGATGTTTTGGAAGTGATTGACGACAATAACTTAGTTTTGTTAAATGATGGTCTACCAACGACGATTGGTTCGTTGTCCTGGCGTCCGAACGCATTAGATTTGTCGTTGGTTTCGCCATCATTGGCGCTACATTGTGACTGGTCTCTTTATGATAGCCCAGTCGGCACAAGCTATCATCTTCCTGTAATAATTAAAGTTCTACTGAATAACAATATCACTGGTTCGGATCCTAGTTGTCATAACTTGAGACATTTACCAATCTATCCAAATTACAAACTTACAGATTGGAAAATGTTTAGTAGTTGCATGGATAAAATGTTGGTTGATTTTATAGTGGATACTGAATGTCCGCAAGATTCCTATTTAGATTTTTGTAAAGTATTGCGTTTGCGTACGCGTACGGCCGTTGATAGGTCTATTGTAAGCAGAAATTCTTCTGTTGTCAATGTCACTGACACTGACAGTCATGTGTTAATAAACCTGGTAAAAAACCCTATCTGCCTTGGTGGAATGAAAAATGTTCAGCAGCTGTTTTGAAATCCAAAGAAGCATATATAAATTTAAATTCAATCCAACAGAAGAAAGCTATTTAGGGTTCAAGAGACTGCGAGCTCACAAAAAACTTACAATAAAAATAGAACGACAAAAAAGCTGGGTCTCTCTTTGTGAAACTTTCAATCGATGCACTTCAATAACCGTTGTATGGAAGTTCATGCGTAAATTTAATAAATCTTACTATAAACCTATTCAATATGAAGACGACTCATGGATTTGTGATTTTTTATCCAAATATACTCCTGATTTTGTACTACCTAAATCGAAAACACTTAATTCAAATAATTTAAATTCTAATAATAGCTTTCTTGTAGACTCTTTTTCATATACCGTGAAATCCTCCAACTTTGGCCACATTTTTTAGAAAATTGGTTGCTACACCAAAAATTAATAGGAAAAAGTATTAATTTTATGACGTAAACGTCTTTTATACACAAATTACTATTAGTCAAGCATAAAGAATCAGTTAAAAATAACTGATTTTGGGTCATAAAAGTAACTTGAGAGACTGGCCAAAGTTAGCTCGACTTTTTGTCAACATTGTCCACAGCTTATATCTTCTGAATTATCAGCCTTATTTGCATATTGTTAAAAGTCATGGTAAAAATCTGGCCAAAGAAGGCAACAAAATAAAGTAATATACCAAAAGAGGCCATTTTCGCTATTTATCACAGTGGCCAATGTTAGCTGGTAATTTTTGCTAATATCCATACAACTGATTTTAGTTACTAGGGTTGTCACAAAAAATTATAAAGAAATTTAAACACTGATGTTAGACTATTAATTGTTTTATTAAAAATTAGGCATCAACTAAATGCGCGTTCATAGCGACTAGAAAACGTAGGTATTTAAATAAAATCAAAACGACGGCGCTGGGCCTCAGTCATGTGTGTGTTTACAAAGTTCACAATATTTTTCATCAGTCTTATCAAACAATGATAGTATCACACTTTATGATATTCGACTTAAGCTATATTTAAATGGCACTTCAGCATTTCAGTACAGTGAATTAAATTTAAAGTTGAATAAAAGTAAAATTTATATTAAAAAAAAAACAACAACAGCCAACGGCTGTCTTAAAAAATCTACTTATATTTTAAACAAAATCTTCACCTATACCTACAGGGTTTAGGTTAGGTTAGTAAGTTCACAATATTTGTCATCAGTCTTATCAAACAATGATAGTATCACACTTTATGATATTCGACTTAACCTATAAAACACTTCAGCGTTTCAGTACAGCGAATTAAATTTAAAGTTGAAATAAAAGTAAAATTTAAATTAAAAAAAAAGCACAACAGCCAAAGGCTATCTTAAAAAAATCTACTTATATTTAAACAAAATTTTCACCTATACCTTTAGGTATTAGGTAATTTTTATTCTAGGAGATCATAGAAATATTTTTGGAAAAGCTTATGATTAGGTTTCTTATAGCACAACAAATCCACTGAAATCTATGTCAAATTTTAATGAACCACGGCGGCCATCAGTTGGTTGTGGTAATACTTTGACTATATCAAATAAATACATTTCAGACTCATCCTTGACTAAGGGCCATGAAAATGTATTATTTTTCTTTTTTCTCAAAAAAATTATCGTCACTAAGATCCCATTGACTTTTGTAACTCTTCCTACGTAATGTTTAGTACTTTTTTTAGTCGTAAATTTAACTAACACATATGTGCCTACATGCACATCATTTTGAGCAACTTCATTTTCCAATATGACTTCATTTTCTACTGCATCGGATGCAGTTTTACTATATTCTGTTGTATTCATTTCGATGTCAGCTTCAATTTCTTCAGGAACGTATGTTTCGCTGTCAGATGATTCTCTGTATGAAATATTCTCGGACACGTCGGTTTCACTGCCACTACTGTTTCGAGCTAGTCGCCTACATCCTTTTTGCCTTTTACTATTTTCACCATATTTTTTCTCAGTTTTAATAGTTTTTATTAGCTTTTTTCTTTGTATTAACATCTAGTCTTCTTTCGTCATCGTCATTATTCTCTCTGTTTCTTCACGATTCTTGTAATTTTCTCTAGACAGTAATGGACGGTTAGTTTCTTTCTTTTTATTATTCATTTTGACCTCAATTTCTCTCAGCATGTTCTCTTTGTCC